>CM065644.1:21165289-22647789 GCA_033220585.1 Dipteronia sinensis | reverse complement strand
AACTAGTGGGTTTATTACAAGCCCATGAGCAGAAAGTCACAAAAAGAAGTGACGACAAAGTATTGGTGCAAGCTGTCCAGTCAAAACTCTCCCTCAATGAAAAAAGATACGAGCAAAGGGGAACCTCACAACAAGGAAGAGAACGAGGTAGATGATCTCGTGGAAGAGGTTCTGAAAATGCTGAAACCAGAGGTAGAGGCAGAAGAGGAAGAGACACAAATAGAGGAGGACGTGGACAACAGAACTATGTCCCACGAGGAAGAGGACATGGAAGAAGAGACGGCTACAACAATTGTCCGAACGTTGACAAAAGAAATGTTCAATGCTATAACTGCCACAAATATGGCCACTATAGCAACGAGTGCAGAGGTAATCCAAATGAGGTAAATGAAAATTATAACTTTGCAGAGAAAGAGCAAGTTGAAAGAGAATCGTTGATGTTGATGACACACAACTCAACCTATCAAAACCAAAATGTTTGGTTTCTTGATTCTGGAGCCAGCAATCATATGACTGGCAGAAAAGACTTATTCACTAAACTTGATGAGAAAGTTCGTGGAGAAATCTCATTAGGTGACCTCTCAAAAATCCCTGTCCAAGGAAGAGGAGATGTCATGATTAAGCAGAAAAATGGAGATCATGCATTCATCTCCAATGTTTACTATGTTCCAGACATGAGAACAAACATCCTAAGTCTCGGACAACTCCTAGAAAAAGGTTATCATATTAGCCTCCAAAATATGCAACTCACCATCACAGATTCTCGAGGAAAGCTGGTGACTCGAGTCCAAATGATGAAGAACAGAATGTTTCCTCTCGCAATTCATCATGATACGCCAAGGTGTTTGACAGCCATCATCAATGACAAAGATTGGTTGTGGCATCTAAGTTATGGACATCTCAACTTTGAAAGTTTAAAGCAATTGAGAAGTAAGAAGATTGAAAATACTGCTCAAACGTGTGTCTAACAACCTAGAGGGGGGGTGAATGGGTTGTTAATCGATTATTACCAACTTTTTGATTAGTCAATATTAATAATATAACCCAACATAAACAAACATACAAAATCAAGTGTAAAGTGCGGAATAATAAATAACACTTGATTTTTACGTGGAAACCCTTCAACAAGGGAAAAACCACGGGCTATCCTTCTAGCCACACACGATCACACAAATCCACTATATGAGTAAAAAGTTACACCCTCAAGTGATACTCGGACTCTCACTCTAGATAACCTCAGGCTATGGACACTACCACTCGCCACTCTTAGTTCAATCCCTAGTGATATCCACTGATACACTACTCTTGGCGTGAGCACCTCATACTCTACCCGCAGGCGTTTTACAGTGGCACTTGACCGATGCTTGCCAACCACAACTTGGTTGCAAGACTTCAATGCTTGTGCAACTTCACGCCGAAGCCACATGACTTTGACTCAATGAAGAGTATAAAAGTCTAAGTGTGTATATGAAAATATACTCAATGCAATAATGTGCAAGACTAAACACAAAATGCTTAACTAGATGTAATAATGCAATTGAACACTCTAGTTATCAAACAATGCCTACATGTACACACATGAGGTCTCAATTAGTTGTAGAGAAATTCTAACAACCTAATTGTCAAATATATTCACATAAACATTCATGAACTTGACTAGATGCACAAAGCCAACCTAATCATCAATTAAACACACATGAACATTTATGGATTAGCTATTTAGGCAAATATGACCTAATGATGCAAGCTATCACAAACAAAACAAATCAAATATTCATGAACATTAACTAGTTGACTAAAACACAATTTCTCAACATAGTTATCAATAAATCACACATGAAGATTTATGACCTAGCTTTTAGGCAAAAATGACCTAATCAATTAAGCTATCAAAATACAAACTCAATCATGTTATCAAGACTCATAAATATACAATAAATAGATTCTAGGTATTTAATCATGCAATAAATACCTAATCTAGTGTAAGAAGAACAATAAATGATATTCAAGGAAGTTCTTGCTTACCTAGTCATGAAACAATGAAGACCCATGTATGATTGATGCTTTGGATGCATGGGTTTTGGGTTTGGAGAGTTGATGAAGCTTAAAGGAAGCTTTCTCTCTCTAGACTCTCTCTATCTCTCTCTAGGGTTTTTGCAATTTCAGAGAGCTTGATGAAGAAGAAGAGATAAAGATGTATTTATAGTGGGAAAACACGAGCTGATGTGAAAAGACCAAAATGCCCTGTTTTTGGTGTCAGGCGACATGAGAGGCTACATAGAAGTCGCCTAAGAGGCTACATGGAAGTCGCCTAAGATGTCGCCTAACGTTCTGGAGAAGAAAAACATGTCTGAGGCGACATTGGAGGTGACATGCACTAGTGGCCTTGCATGTCGCCTAACACACTGGACAGCACTCCAGCTCCAGAAACAAGCGACCCAAAACATGACCAAACGACATCAAAACCTTTCGTATGATATACCGTTGGAAATGTATTGAAGTCTAATTTCTACTCCAATTTACAGAATGAGGTTTTGATGTCTGTAGAAAGAGTTATGGTCATTTAAGTGACCAAAGGTCAAAACCGGATAACAACAGAGATGCTCTGTTTCAGTGGTCTCTTTGGAGACTTCAAAACCAAACCAAACGGTCATAAAATATTATGAATAATATACCGTTAGAAAGGTATGGAAGTCTACTTTCTACTCCAATTAACAAAACAAGTTTTGAATAAATGTAGAAAGATTTATGGTCAAAAGAGTGACTAAAGGTCAGAATTGGTCAATAACAAAATTCCCACAATCATGGTATAAAACCATGTAACCAAATAACAATCCAAGAGAGGACAAATGGAACCTCTCTATGGTCACAAATCGCGCTAAGACTCAAGCACACCAATGTGCAAGCACGGACACAACACAAAGCACACCATCGTGCGAGTGAGGATGTTTCCGAACACACACGGAAAACGTAGAACAAAAACAACCACACGTAAGGACAAACAAAGACGTGCCCATGTGAGTTGTATAACGGATGCACACATATAAACAATAAAGAACACAAATGCAAGATGAACAAAGCATGCATGAAGTGTGTGTGTGCACCTAAACTCTTCAAGAGATAAAGTCAAGTGAGTATACCTTTTGCTCTTGAAGTCATGGAGATGCTTGGAAGCTAGCCAACACAGACCTAAGCTACCCATTACACAATCATCCCCAATGTGGTGTGGTTTGTCATGAAATAAGCCAATCACAAAACCAAGGTCCTTACAAAGATGGTGAAAGGATTGCCAAATATCCATCACCCAAATGAGATGTGTGAAAGCTATGTTCTCAGTAAACAACACAGAAATAGCTTCGGAAAGGAGGCAAATTGGAAAGCAACCATGCCATTAGAGCTCGTTCACACAGATGTGTGTGGTCCATTGATGCCAGTATCAAATGGACAGTATCAATACTTCCTTACCTTCATTGACCACTACAGCAAGAAGACTTGGGTATATTTCCTAAGAAAGAAGTCTGAAGTATTAGATCACTTCAAAGAGTTCAAAACTCTTGTGGAGAAGCAAAGTGGCTATTACATCAAAACATTGAGATCAGATCAAGGTGGAGAATACACTGCAGGTGCTTTCCAGGAATTCCTTAAGCAACAAGGAATCAGACATCAGTTTACACCAGCCTATACTCCCCAGTTAAATGGTATAGCTGAAAGGAAGAATCAAACAATTCTTAACATGGTCAGAAGCATGTTAAAAGATAAAAACATGCCCAAAAGCTTTTGGGCTGAAGCAGTTTTGTGTGCGGTATATCTACTAAACAGATGTCCTACAAAGAGTCTAGATACAAAGACACCGCAAGAAGCATGGAGCACTCACAAACCAAGTGTGAGTCACCTCAGATTTTTTGGCTCCATTGCCTACATCAAGGTTCCAGAAGCGAGAAGAACCAAGCTTGAAGATAAAAGAGAAAAGTGTATCCATGTTGGATACGGTAACAGAACAATGGGTTACCGGCTATACAACTCTGTCACCAAGAAAGTGATCTTCAGCAGAGATGTCATTTTTGAAGAAAATGAATCCTGGAATTGGGATCAGACCAAAACTTCCAGAAGTGCAGAGTTGGTACATGCAGAAGAGACAAGAGAAGTGGCTAAAGAGCCACAAATACCCAGAGATTGGCAGACTCCTCAACGTGGTTTCCCTTCTCCACAAATGTACGATACTCAATTACCAATTGATCGTGACTTTTCAAATATGAAGCCTTGAGGGACACGTAGCCTAGAAGATCTGTATGAAAATACAGAACAGGTGGAAGAAGATATTACTCTGTATTGTCTGCTGATGACAAGTGATCCAGTTAGCTTTGAAGAGGCTAACCAAAAGAAAAAGTGGAGAAGTGCAATGGATGAGGAGATTCGATCCATTGAAAAGAACAAGACATGGGAGTTGACTACTTTCCCTAAAGGCCGGAAAACTATCGGCGTGAAATGGGTCTACAAGACCAAAAGAGATGGGAAAGGAGAAGTCTAGAGATACAAGGTAAGACTTGTAGCAAAAGGCTATAAGCAAAAGGAAGGAGTTGATTACGGAGAAGTCTTTGCCCCAGTTTCCAGACTAGAAACCATCAGATTGCTGATATCATTGGCAGCCCAGAAAAGTTGGAAAATTTACCAACTTGATGTAAAGTCAGCATTCCTGAATGACTTTCTTGAAGAAGAAATCTATGTGGAACAACCACCTGGATATGTGAAAAAAGGCAGAGAAGATAAAGTGTGCAGATTGAAGAAATCTCTATATGGTTTGAAGCAAGCACCTCGTGCATGGAACACGAGGATTGATGATTACTTCCAAGAGAGCAGATTTGAGAAATGTCCGTATGAGCATGCACTATACATGAAGAAGGAGACTGACGGAAGCTTGTTATATGCATGCCTATATGTTGATGACTTGATCTTCACTGGCAACAATCCAGCCATGTTTGAAGATTTCAAACGGAGAATGGTAAAAGAATTTGAGATGACTAACATTGGTCTAATGGCTCATTTTCTCGGCATTGAAGTTGTGCAAAGCGAAAAAGGTATCTTTATCTCTCAGAGTATCTATGCAAAAGAAATTCTGAAAAGATTTGGTATGGAAAAATGCAATCCTGTCACAACTCCAGTAGAAACAGGAAAATAGTTAAGAAAGAATGACAGAGGAGATGTTAATCCAACCTATTTCAAGAGCTTGGTTGGAAGCCCGAGATACTTGACGTGTACCAGGCCAGATATACTCTATGAAGTTGGACTAGTCAGCAGATACATGGAGACTCCTGACCCGTCTCACCTGAATGTAGCAAAGAGGATACTCCGGTACATAAAAGGTACTGTTGATGATGGTATATTGTATACCAAAAGTGAAGATTGCAGGTTGATTGGCTATTCAGATAGTGATTGGGGAAGAGATCTGGATGAATGTAAAAGCACGACAGGTTTTACGTTTTTATGGGAGATGCAGCGTTCACATGGTCATCCAAAAGGATAGCCATTGTGACACTGTCATCATGTGAAGCTGAGTACGTTGCTGCCTGCTCAGCTATTTGTCATGGTATCTGGATCAGGAATGTGTTACAGTACTTGAGAATTCCACAAGTAAATCCCACAGAGGTCTACATCGACAATCGGTCAGCGATTGCACTAATAAAGAATCCAGTATTCCATGAAAGAAGCAAACATATTGATACGAGGTATCATTTCATCAGAGAGCATGTGAAGAATAAAGAGGTGGAACTAGTCTCTTACAGGACATATGATCAAGCTGCTGATATTTTCACCAAGCCTCTCAAACACGATGTGTTTTCAAGACTAAAGACAATGCTTGGTATGACAAAGCATGGAGAGTCAAGTTTAAGGAGGGATGTTGAAAACTTAAACTTGACTTCAAGACATCCACCTCCATTCTAGAAGCCACTAAGCTTGACTTCCAGCTGCCACCATCCAGCTGCCACCTTCTGCCAACCCCCAACTACCACCACCAACAATTGAAGCTTATCTTTGACTTTGTTTCATTGTTTAAATTTATTTTGTTTATGTTTTTCTCATCTCATTTCCCTATATAAAGGAATGAAGATTGTATTGTAAAAGTGTGGAGTGGTGTAAGAAAATGTAGAGAGATATAAAGAGAGTTTAGAGTTTCTCCTTCTGTTGAGTGCCCAAAATCTCTCTCAGAGGTGCACCACAAGTGACCTCAACCACACCATCCCACCAACAAAAACAATGAAAACACTAATTCCGAGTAAAAATAGAAACACCCTTAATTTTTTGGTTAAAAAGTGACATTTCCTATATATATATATATATGTATGTATTTAGTGAGATATATGTAGTGAGAGTACTTTTAAATAATTTATATGATATATGAAGTTGGATGTTAATACTTTTTTTGAAGTGTTACACTATTATATAAATTTGAGGATTTTGGAGGGAGAGAGAACTGGAACCCGTAATCTCGTAGTGCAGATGTGAAAGGTTGACTGACCAATCTTATCTCGTCAAGTTGAATGTTAGTACATGAAGTAAAAAGAAAAAGAAATGGCTGAGTAGTGTACGTGTGATTGATTTGTGATGGTCCGGGTCATTCTAGCCTTCTATGACTCTTGTTCTGCTGGGCTGGTGGTGTGTGGTCTGCGGTGTTTTTGTTTGTTTTTCTGGGTGGTTTTCTTGTGTGAGATGTGTTGTGATGGTCGTGTACTTGGAGGAGAGAGGTTGATGATGTTGTCCCTGTTTGTTTGTTTTTGCCCTGCAGACTGCCTGTAGACAGCTGTACCTGGCTTTGTTACTCTTCTTGATTGTTAATAAAGCTTACCATTTCAAAAAAAATAATTGAATTTGAGTTTGATAGTAATATTAGAGAATAATCATAAATGAACATAAATTATTATAATGATTAAGATGATAGATTAACAAAAAAAAAACACACGCACTTTACAAATTGAAAAAAAAAATGTGTGTATTAGTATGTATAATACATGTGTTAGTAGTGTATTCCATGCAAAATATTTTCCCAGCTGCCACGTGTTCGTCATCTTCTCCGATTTCCATGCAAGACTGTCTCTCTCTCTGTCATTGATTTTACATCCCAGAAACCAATCAATCACATAAAAGCATATCACAGATGCACAAAATATTGAAATTAAAATTGAAATTACAAAATTGTAATTTAAAAACGTAAAGACCGGAGCTACATGGACACCAAGAGACTGAAGACTAGAAGAGTCCCGGTCCTTCGCTCATGTGGGGTTTATAACTAATCACACTTTTTTATATAACACCACCTCACTCAAATAACAAAAATTATTACATTTTAGTCAAACGTAAATAATTCTTTTTTTCATAAAAAAGAAAAAGAAAAAGAAAATAATTAAATAAATCGGTTTATAGGAGTTTAAATGTCAGGAGAATTCTAAATCGAAAAAGAGAAAAAGAGTGAGAGAGTTTTTGTATCTGTGGAGTTTTACATTCTATACATATGTAGACAGAGAATGTATCTATAAAAAAAAAAAAGTTCTGTATTTTTTTTAACATATATATACATATTTAAACTGATATATTTCTCTGAGAGTTCTTTGTATTCTTGAGAAAAAGTGAAAAAAAAAAAAATGGCTGATAATAAGGGTGGGATCAGCTTGGAAGAAATCAAGAATGAGACTGTCGACCTTGTAAGTTTTTTTTTTTTTTTTTTTTTGTGTTTGTGTGGTGATTTTTTCTTTTATTGGTTTATTATTTCTGGTTCTTGAAAGTGTTTTTCTTGTTTTGATTTTGTTATTGACTTATTGCATGAGACTTTCTCAATCAAATATTTGATTTAAATACTTTATTTTTCATGTTTTTATATAAATTTTTGTTTTTATTTTCTGACTAGATAAGAATTTGAAACATTAATTTCAATGTGCATTGCTTTTAGTCTTATTTGGTTTGTGGTTTTTTATTTTTAATTTTCACTGCTTTAAGTCTTAAATTTTTGTCATCAAGGAACTCATATGCATTCTACATTGTCTTCTTATAATAATTTTCAAAAGCAATATGTGATTATTATTTATCAATGCATTTAGGTAGTTTAATTTGCTATTAATTACAAGGGCATGTTGTGAATCTATTTTTAGCAGTAATTGAGATTCAATCCATTTTTAGCAGTAATTGAATCAGCACTTATTTGGTATGATTGATATGTTGTTTTATTGCTCTTCTTATAATAATTTTGAAAAGCAATATGTGATTATCAATGCATCTAGCTGGTTTAATTTGCTATTAATTACAAGGGCATGTTTTGAATCCTATTTTAGCAGTAATTGAGATTCAATCATGAAACAGATTATACAATTTCTGTATGTGTTTGTGTACACAGGAGCGTATTCCGGTTGATGAAGTATTTGAACAACTGAAATGCACAAGAGAAGGCTTGTCCAACGAGGAAGGACAGAAGAGACTCGAGATCTTCGGTCCAAACAAGCTAGAAGAGAAAAAGGTATATACTTGATCATCTGCTCTAATCTGATTCTAATTTATTTTTTGGGAAAACAATTGCTTGTAATAATAATAATTAGTACTTGATGATAAAACTACTAATGTGTCGAAAACCTGAAACAGGAAAGCAAATTTCTGAAATTTTTGGGTTTTATGTGGAATCCTCTCTCATGGGTGATGGAGATTGCAGCTATCATGGCCATTGCTTTAGCAAATGGAGGGGTAATCCTCTTTCGCGTTCAAATTTGCGCGTAGTTGTATGCTTTTTTTCAATTAACGTTTCTCTCATTTTGAGAATTTCTTTTGAGCAAATGCAGGGGAAGCCACCGGATTGGCAGGATTTTGTTGGTATCGTGGTCTTGCTATTTATCAACTCCACTATAAGCTTCATAGAAGAAAACAATGCAGGCAATGCTGCGGCTGCACTTATGGCTGGTCTTGCTCCCAAAACCAAGGTACTTACTTGTTCATGGATTACATTGCTGATTTGTCGATAATTCGATGCAAATTTATTTGTAGCATATGTTAATAATGCTGGTGGAACACTTTAATGAGTGAAGGTTCTGCGAGATGGATCTTGGACCGAGCAAGACGCTGCAATCTTGGTACCAGGAGATGTGATCAGTATCAAGTTGGGAGACATTATCCCAGCAGATGCCCGTCTCTTGGAGGGTGATCCGCTCAAGATTGATCAATCTGCACTCACTGGTGAGTCCTTACCTGTGACAAAGAACCCGGGTGATGAAATCTTTTCAGGATCTACTTGCAAGCAAGGTGAGATTGAGGCTGTCGTGATCGCCACTGGTGTCCACACCTTCTTCGGTAAAGCTGCTCACCTTGTTGACAGCACCAATCAAGAAGGCCATTTCCAAAAGGTACACTAAGGCTTAAGCAATTACAAATTTTTACGTTTGTTTCGTGACTTGCTGACAGGCCATCGAATGATGATGATGATTTTATCTATCAGGTGTTGACAGCAATCGGAAACTTCTGCATCTGCTCGATTGCAATAGGGATGTTTATTGAGATAATTGTAATGTATCCGATCCAGAGAAGGGCATACAGGAGTGGAATTGATAATCTTTTGGTGCTTCTCATCGGAGGGATTCCAATTGCCATGCCAACGGTGTTGTCTGTGACAATGGCTATTGGGTCACACCGCCTTTCACAACAAGGTGCTATTACCAAGAGGATGACAGCTATAGAAGAAATGGCTGGAATGGACGTCCTATGCAGCGACAAGACTGGAACCCTCACTCTCAACAAGCTTACAGTAGACAAAAGCATGATTGAGGTTAGTGTTTTAATTGAAATCAATATAAACATCATAGTGGTACTATTGTTTTTTTATTGATCATTGATTGGATTCACCATGAAATTTCTCAGGTGTTTGCAAAAGATATAGACAAGGACAGTGTGATATTGTATGGCGCTAGAGCGTCTAGAGTCGAAAATCAGGATGCTATCGATGCTTGTATCGTTGGAATGTTGGGAGACCCTAAAGAGGTATGTTTTACAAGATATATCAACCCCAGTGGAGAATTTTCAAAAATTTTCAATGAGTGGATGATTGAGTTTTTGTTGTTTTTCGTTACTCTGCAGGCCAGGGCAGGCATCACAGAGGTGCATTTCTTGCCGTTTAATCCAGTTGAAAAGCGTACAGCGATAACATACATTGACTCTGATGGAAGTTGGCATAGAATCAGCAAAGGCGCGCCTGAGCAGGTGATGTATCACTGTTGTTCTTCGAATTTTCAGATGTTCTTCGCATTTTCAGTGTACTCTTTGCTAATAATGTATAAGCGAAAAAAAAAATGATAGATAATTGAGCTGTGCAACCTCCGGGAAGATGTGAAGAAAAAAGCTCATGCCATCATTGATAAATTTGCTGATCGTGGACTTCGATCTCTTGCTGTTGCTAGACAGGTTAGTTTCTACGCTGCCTGCTCTTTCGATCTAAGAATTGTGTTTAAACAATCAGGGGATGGTAGATAGGAAAAAAGATCTTACTTGGAGCAATATGTTTGTTGGTTTTCAGATGGTTCCGGAGAAGTCAAAGGAGAGCCCTGGAGGACCCTGGCAATTTTTGGGTTTGTTGCCTCTTTTTGATCCTCCAAGACATGACAGTGCAGAGACCATCCGACGTGCCCTCAATCTTGGTGTCAATGTCAAGATGATCACAGGTGACCAGTTGGCCATCGGCAAGGAGACTGGTCGTAGGCTTGGTATGGGAACCAACATGTATCCTTCTTCCGCACTCCTTGGACAGCACAAGGATGAGTCTATTGCTGCACTCCCTGTCGATGAGCTTATCGAAAAGGCAGATGGCTTTGCTGGAGTCTTCCCAGGTACATTTTTTGCAAAATAATCTGATTTATTTGACATTTGTGTACATTTTTATGTGTTATATGAATATTTTGTGACAATGTCATACCACTAACCAATTAATAATGCAAGCATTTCAGAACACAAGTATGAGATTGTGAAGAGGCTGCAAGGGAGGAAGCACATTTGTGGAATGACTGGAGATGGTGTGAATGATGCTCCAGCCTTGAAAAAGGCCGACATTGGAATTGCAGTTGCCGATGCCACTGATGCAGCGCGTAGTGCATCTGATATAGTCCTGACAGAGCCAGGGTTGAGTGTGATTGTGAGTGCTGTCTTAACAAGCAGGGCCATTTTCCAGAGAATGAAGAACTACACAATCTACGCGGTTTCCATCACAATACGTATTGTGCTTGGTTTCATGCTCATGGCTCTCATATGGAAGTTTGATTTCTCGCCTTTCATGGTCCTGATCATCGCCATACTCAACGATGGAACCATCATGACCATCTCTAAAGATAGGGTGAAACCATCTCCCGTCCCTGACTCGTGGAAGCTCAAGGAGATCTTCACCACCGGCGTGGTCCTTGGTACCTACCTAGCTGTCATGACCGTAGTCTTCTTCTGGGCTGCACACCGTTCTGACTTCTTCACGGTAAGAAACTACCATCAACATTGTCAAATAAGCGGACACCACATCTTATTGCAAATCAATTTATACATGGTTAATATTTGCAGGACAAATTTGGCGTAAGATCCATCAGGAACAACCATAACGAGCTTACAGCAGCCGTCTATCTTCAAGTGAGTATTGTGAGTCAAGCACTCATCTTTGTGACTAGGTCCCGGAGCTGGTCCTTCATTGAGCGTCCCGGTCTTCTCCTTGTTGCTGCTTTTATTATTGCACAATTGGTGAGTATATGAAATTTCAAGTCATGTTACTGAGGTTCATATTTTGACATTTTCTGATATGTTGGAATTGTTTTTGTTTTCTGATTAATTCGCGCAAGATTGCTACACTCCTTGCTGTCTATGCTAATTGGGGATTCGCGAAAATCCACGGAATCGGGTGGGGTTGGGCTGGAGTTATATGGCTCTACAGCATTGTTTTCTACTTCCCGTTGGATATTCTAAAGTTCATAGTCCGATATGGTTTGAGTGGCAAGGCTTGGGATAACCTACTCCAAAACAAGGTACCTTATCATTTTCTGTTCCTTTCGATAACTTTCTCGACCTTTTTGCATGGTACATCCCGCTGCACCCAATATATCCAGTGTAGGCACCTTCTATGTGATTGATTTGAACTAGTAGGGTGGTCGTATCACTTGATGTGACTTTTGCTATGAACATTTTATCAAGTCTTAGATTTTTGCATTTGTGTTGCTCTTTGATTATGCAGACTGCTTTCACAACAAAAAAGGATTATGGTAGGGGAGAGAGAGAGGCTCAATGGGCATTGGCTCAACGTACTCTTCACGGACTGCAACCTCCATCCACCTCAGAACTTTTCAACGAAAAGAACAACTACAGAGAGTTGTCTGAGATTGCTGAACAGGCCAAGAGGCGCGCCGAAGTTGCAAGGTGATGATCAATCTCGTTAAAAGTGTCTTTCCGGTCTACTTTACAGTGTTTGATCGAAAATAAATAAATACGCCTTCTGGGATCGAAGATGACTAATTTTGTTTTCATTTTGTTGAATGAGAGCAGGCTAAGGGAGCTGCATACACTTAAGGGACATGTTGAGTCAGTTGTGAAGCTCAAAGGACTTGACATTGAGACCATTCAACAACACTACACTGTTTAAATGGCATGAAAGAAGAGATTTTCTAACCAAGAGAGAGTTTTAGAGAGACGAGAGGAGATTAGAAGAAAAACTAATTAGCATATATTATGGTTTAGATTGGGAATAAATAATAATCCAACAGAAGAGATTGTCCAACAAGACAATCCTAGGTTGGAAAGAGAGTTTATGAGAAAATTTTGCATATTCTCTCTTTTTTTTATTATTATTTAATTTTGTTACATTCAATCATAATTTCCAATTTTTTTTTCTTTTTAGGAAATCAGTACTTTTCTTCTTGTTCCATCTTCATGTGCTTGAATTATAATTTAAAGCCACAAATCAAAAACCTGATTGGAAGCTTTAAATTAGTCACGACCTCCTCTCACAAGTCACAAGGAATTTACATTAATGCCTATCTACTTTTCTTTAGTATTCCATAACCATTGGCCACTTTTGACAGCCGGGATATGATGGCAAATGAACTAAAAATAGTCCCTTTCCCACTTTTGGCTCGGCCAGTGGGATGGGATAAATTAATCTCATCACCTTGTTTTATCTCACCGCAATAGGATAAATGAATGCCGTCGATTGACATGGGACTCATTTGTTTCCTATGTCTTAATTACACAAACATCCCCTTGTCTTCTTCGGATCATCTTCTGATCGACTTCTTCTTCCTCTTCTTTAACTGATAGGCTACTTCTTTAAAAAAAAAACACACAAAATACAAAAAATCACAATCACAGAATCAAACCCAAAATCGAAACCATTTCCATCAAAAAAAAAAAATTTCGAAACCCACAATCACAAAATCAAACCTTCAATCTCAAAATCAAGCATGAACATGAAAAAAATAAAACAAAATCAAAACCCACATGGCTTGTGTTTGCCATTGAAAAAAAATCTGTAAACTAAAGAGATGGACCTAGTCACCAAATAAAAAAAAATTAGGGAAAGAGAAGAGAAGAGTTGTGGGTTTGGACAGAGAGAAGATGAGAGATGGCTGTGGATGAGTGGTGAAGTTGAAGATGAATAGATGAGGATGAGATGATAGTGGTAGCTGATGATGTTGAAGATGAATAGATGGCGTGGGTGAATGGTGTGGGGTGTGGTGGACTGGTGGCTGATGAAGTTGAAGAAGAGTATGAGATGAGAAAGTGATAGGTTTTATTTTATTTTAATATTTATTTATTTTTTTTTCAATTTTTTAGGTCATTTTATTAATTTTGACTAAACACAAGGGAATAGTGTCTAATTTATTATCTTGTTTTTAATCGTATCTTTTATTGCA
Source organism: Dipteronia sinensis (assembly GCA_033220585.1). Lineage (NCBI taxonomy): Eukaryota > Viridiplantae > Streptophyta > Magnoliopsida > Sapindales > Sapindaceae > Dipteronia > Dipteronia sinensis. The sequence goes on along the minus strand of CM065644.1, from coordinate 22,633,891 downwards.
CAAAACACATAATTATCATGTTTTCAATCCTATCCTATATTGCACCAAAAACATGATAACATTAAAATTAATTTCATCATATCTAATCCTATCATATCCTATCAAATCAAAATAATCCTATCATATCTCACATGCCAAACGGAACCTTAATGTTTATGTTTAATCCATAGATTAAAAAAAATCCGAAATTAATTCTTTTTTGTGTGTAAATACACATAATTTGATACTCGAAATTAAATTATCTTTTCCTCATCATGTGTTTTGTTAGAAAATACGTTCAAATAGGAATAACATATTAAACATTAATATAGCAATCTTAGAGCATCTCCGATGGTATCATCAAAAGTAGTAGAGTAATCAAAATTTGATTATTTATCCAAAAAACACTCTACAACAGAGTCACTAAAATTTAGCAATTGTAGTTATCAATAATCAAATTGCCTCTTCAATAATCAAATGATTGACTTTCAATCATTAAATACAAAATTTATCCAAAATAACTGCTGTAGTAATTTTATCTTTTCTCTCACATATGTGGCTTTTTTTATTTTTTTTTTATCTGATCAACTATGCATCTCATAATTGTCTCGACCCCAAAAATTTCAATTAGGTAAAATTCGTCTCTTCATTACGAATAGATCAATACCCATATCATATAACTTATTTTGTCTTTTATAGTTTTTTTTTCTTTTTTTTCTTTTTTTACCCTTGAAATAAAAATGAACGGGAACAGTGAAAAATGTGGCGGGATTAGATTTTTGATTTAGATAAAGTAGATTTTTGATTTAGATAAAGTGTATCATTGTGGACTACACAATCATCTAATTTAGCAATCCTTGAAAATAATCATCAAATATCGAGGTGACAACTTTTGATGATCCAAATTTGCTTATACCATTGGAGATGCTCTTATGCAAGATTTTGATAGAAAATTTTGGTGCAATCTTGAGATAAGACCACACAAGTCAATGTTATAATTCATATTTATCCAGGTTTTCCAAGCCCAATAAATCAGTTGAGGCCCATCTATGGGATTGGTCAGTGATGATCATTTTATTATCAATCTCCACCGTCTGATTAAGAGACCCCACATAATTTCCCTCACATGTGATGCCCTTATTCTCCTCGTAAACAAATCACTTATCTTCATTTCACAAAAAGTAATAATAATAATTCCTTTCTCCGAAATAAGGGAATCACTAGATTATTTAATAATGACATAAAAAAACATTTTCAATTCAATTATCTCAATTATCTGACGTTAATAAAGAAATGGTGTAACTAATTTTTTTTTTAAAGAATATGTAGATGAGTGAGTTTCTAAGAGCTCCTAAAAATACTGAGTAAGATTTCTAACTATTTCCATTAATAATATTAAAGAACAAAATAGCAGATAGACATGGAAGTCATTTTCACAGTTCACCTATCAGTGTTAGAAACTCTGCTAAAAATACTGATTATGGTTTCTAGCTATTTCTACGAATAATATTAAAGAACAAAATAGCAGATATACATGCAATCCATTTTCACAGTTCACCTATCAGTGTCTCATAGTGCACCTACAAGTCATTTCCACGTGTTTCATAGTGCACCTATCAGTGTCTCCTTCATATTCGTTACACTTGAAAATCTGGCAAACATTCTAGTCATCTCTAACAGTCAAACCTTACCTGATTGATTTTGAATTGGAAATCTTCATGGCTCTTTCTGCTTGGTTTTGTTAATTCATCAAGTTTTTCATCACCAACACAGTCAGATTCCACCAAAGCATCCACCTCCTCGAATGATTTCAAAGTAGAAAATTGCTTTTCATAGTACTCCTTTTGTAGCATGAAAAATGGAGGGATATTCGGGTTCGAACACAAAGGCACTTGTTAAAGAGACAGGGTCGATATAACTCCCTAAACTCATGATTGAGGAGTGAGATCGTTTATAGATTGCCAGACAAGGTCCTTTTCTGGTCTAGATGCGGAGTCTCCTTTTCATGTCGATACGTCTAAAACAAAAGCCTTAACAGAAGGTCCTTGTGTCTATGTTTTGTTTGGATATTTGTTTTCTGGGAAAGTGAAGGAAAATGGAAAGAAAATAAGATAGTTGATCTAGGTTTTCTGGAAAGAAAACAAACTTCAAATATTTACACACAACACGTTCATACATGTGTGTGTATATGCGTTTTCTTTTGATTTTAGACGTATCGGCATGGAAAGAAGACTCCCCAGACAAAACCTTGTCCGGCAATATAGAAAAGAACTCGCTCCTCAATGAGTTCACGGAGTTACATCGACATTGACTCTTTAACAAGTCTCTGCTTGAATTGCAGTGATAAAGAAACATGGAGGGTGTGCACTTATTTATAGATAAAACAAATTAAAGCAATTTTTTTCTAGTTGCGAATATGTGATGAGGGTTGAGTGATTATTTATAGTTATTTTGTTGGGTTATGAAGTAAAATTTTAATTATAACTTATACTTTTGAGAATTACAACAAGAGGGTTTAGTATTTAATAATAATTGTTGTGGGATACATATTTTTGCTATTCTTATAAGTTTTTTTTTTTTTTGCCGTGTGATATTGTTCGGTGGATTCGGAAATGGGGAGTGACTATGGGAAGAATGAAATATGTTGCAACATAAAATTTCTTCAAAAATTATTATTATTATTATTATCATTGTTATTCAATCTGTAAAAATATATAAGAGATGAATAATTTTTACTATTTGTAATTCTAATTCTATTACAATAGAAACCTATTTATAGACATACAATATTACATTAAATGGAAACATAAAATAATATGGAAGCAATTCAAATTTAAATTCAAATGAAATATAAAAGGTAACCATATAAAATCTTTTATATATGGCAGGTAATAATTGGGAGAATCAAATATTCAACATCCCCTTCAAACTCAAGGTGGCAAATCAACGCCAACTTAAGTTTGCAAATGAAGCCTTATAGGCATTATGACAAGTTCGGAGGTGATCCGAAATGATAACTGAATCCGGAGGTGATTCGGGATGTTAATTGAGCTGGAGGTGATCCGGGATGAAAATGAGTCTGGAGGTGATCCAGGACATTGATTGACTCCGGAGGTAATCCAAATTGAAATTGACTCTAGAGTTGATTCAGGATATTGATTGAACCGGAGGTGATCCGGGTTGAAAATGAGTCTAAAGTTAATCCAAGACATTGATTGACTCTAGAGGAGATCTAGATTGAAATTGACTCCGAAGGTGATCCGGAAAAATGAATGAATCCGGAGAAGATTCAAACGATGATTAATGTGCTAAAGCCATTAAGAAACAAACGATCGATGCCACCGTCTGCTATTGCAGACGACAACTCTAATGGTTTACCCAAAATTTCATCATTATGTTTTCTTCATTTTCTCCAACTTTCTGTCACTTTAGCTTAGCACAATTTTATTAGCTGAATGCAAATTGTATATGCTCAATCCACTTCAAGAAAGAAACAACAACCAACCCTCATTAACAAAGCGTTATTGTATTTTTTTTTGAAATCATCAAACTTTATTAAGGAGGAAAACCAAATCAGAGCACCACGAAAGCAGCAACAAACAAAACGAAGAAACAAGAAAAACCAAACACAGCCTAACAAAAACAGAGCTGGTATCAGCAAAAACAGGACAAGATACAAAGGAAAACTACACCTCTCTCCAATCAACACTCTCCCCTTCCATCACAGAACCCTTCTTAGCTAGGTTGTCGGCAACGTTTTTTGAGTCTCTCGAGCAGTGATTCAAAGAAGTGTTGCCCAAGAAATGAAGCATAGAACGAATATCAGCGAACATGTCCAGTAAACTGAGGTTACCAAAATCCTTGTCATTTACCCAGGTAACCGCGATGCTTGAATCACTACTGATGGTAATATTTTCCCCCATTAAAGAATGTTTCGAAGCACAAAGGGCACAAGCCTTATGGATGGCCATCAATTCCACCGTATCAACATCCAAACAACTCACTTACGCAGAGAAAGAGCACAAAACTTCACCCTTGGAGTTACGCAAAACTCCTCCAATCCCCACCCTCCCCGCCATTCTCCTTACAGACCCATCCACATTAAACTTTAGAGCCAAGTCAGAAGGTGGAGTCCACAACTTCTTCACCGATAATCTGACCTGCTTCACATCAATGCAGCAAGTCTTCAAGTTCTCCAAGATAACTGTAATTGGTTCCGAAGAGGTTTTCCAGTGATGTTTGAACCACCAAGCCACCCTAAACCTCACCAAGTCCACAAAATAAGGTAAGTCAGTTGAACTTCCTTTGAAAAGAACCTGGTTTCTCACTTCCTAGATAGACCAAGCAATGGTGCCGAAAAGCGTCATCCACACTCTTCTGTACTTCACGTTCAGACACAACCCTTTCCATCCATGAAACCACTCCTGAAAATTCCTATTTTGACAGTATATCACTCCCCACCATCCCATACATAATGACCACAGTTTCCTAGCTCACGAGCACATTAGAATAAATGATCAATGGTCTCAACGTGGAGACTGCACAAATGGCATTCCAAACCTGAATTTACTAGGACTCCAAACCGATTCAACACATCTCTCACCATAAGTCTGCCTTTCATCAGTTGCCACATAAAGACTTCCACTTTAAGGGGACTAAAGCCATTCCAGACCGTATCCCTCTCCAACAAACCACCTTGCCATTCTGTTCAGCACATCTTCTGTAGGGTTTAACAGAAAACATACCTCTCGAACAGAAAGACCAAGCCATAGAATCTTCCTCACATCTATGAATTCTGGCACTATCAATGTTTGTAGTAAAAGAAGACCACACCTCCAACTCCCAATCAAAAAGTCTTCTTCGCAGCTGAACCTCTCAAGCCCAGCAATTCTCTTGCCAACTACCAAACTCTTTAATCAAACCATGTTTTTTAACAACCAAAGCAAAAATTCTAGGATATTTTTCCTTTAAGGATACCGTATCACACCAAACATATGACTAGAAATTCACATTCTCGCCATTACCCACCACAATCTTTAAGCCCTCTTCTAGGATTTTCCTCTACAGCGAACCTTCCTTGAAAAGAGTAGCAACAGCTTTAACAAAAGGGAAGTCACTAGAGCCAGCATTGCACACCCATCTAATACTATGTAAACCAGCTCCATACTTTGAGCAAATAACCTTCTTCCATAACGAGTCTTTTTCTTTCCCAAATCTCCACACTCACTTTGCTAACATACCATTGTTTTTATAAACTATCCTCCCAATTACAAGCCCACCATTTCTCTTACTACTACACATGGTTCTCCAATCAACCGAGTGCAATTTTCTTTTCTCCACTCCGTCACCCCAAAAAAAAACTTCTTTGAAAATTTTCTATAGCAAGAGTTACACCGCTAGGAACTTTAAAGACCGACATGAAATAGATCGGAATGCTAGACAATACCGCCTTGATCAACACCAATCTCCCACATTTACTTAAGAACTTCCTTTTCCAAGAAGCCAAGCTCTTCTCTATGCGCTGCACAACTGAATTCCAAAACTCTTTGGAAGTTGGTCTAGCACCCAAGGGCATGCCAAGATACATTATTGGCAGAATGGCTTTTTTGCATTTGAAAGCAGCCGCCCAATCCTCATCCCTTTCCCGCTTCTTACCCACTATAACCACACAAGACTTGTGGAAATTTATCCTTAGGCCCAAAGCCATTTCGAAGCATCGTAGAATTCTTTTAACGTTAACAAGGAACTCTACCTAGCATAATCCTCTTCCTCCCTTCTCTCCTTATCCGTGTCGTTGAAATCGAAACCAATAGATGTACCAGTTTCTATAATGTTAGCCACCTCTTTCTGTAGTACTATTGATCAACATGTACCAGTTTCAAGAATCTTCATCATGGTTATCAGGATATAATTGACGTAATGTATTTATCTCAAAATTTGTAGCAAATTGGTGTATGTACATTAACAATTTTGTAATCTATTTTTTTCACTTTCTTTTTTCTTTTTATTTTCTTTCTTGTGTTCTGATTATCTATCCCTTATTGTACTTTTTGTATTTAAGTTTTCTTGTAGTTAATAATAGTAGAATGTATCATTATATTAACTTTGATTGAATTTGTAACTTGTTATCTTCTTGTTGATTGTCACTAAATTTGTGTAAAACAAACATAATTTTCATATGGTTAATTGTCACTAGGTTTATGTATAGTGTCAATTTTTAAATAATTAATTGTCAACAAGTTTATGTATAGTGACACAATTTTAACATGGTTAATTGTCACTAAGTTTATGAATAATGACACAATTTTAAAACAATAATTTGTCATTAAGAAGATATATAGTGACAAAATCTTAAAACAATTAATTGTCACTATATATAAATTCAGTGACACAATTTTTTTTTTATCACTAATTAAGGTCAAGTGATAATATGTCATTAAAAGTTATGATTCGTGACAAGTACCAAAAAACTGTCACAAATACTTTTAGTGATGGGGGCAAAAGTGACGTATTGTTAGTGTCACTTTTTTTTATCACAATATTGAAATTGTGACAATTTCTTTACATGTAGTGACAAATATTTTTTGTCACTATATGTCAATTTTTTTGTAGTTAAAGCACCTTACAATACACTCTGATAAGGAAATAAACTTCCTTATAGATATTAGAGTCTCAATCAAGTAACAAGTCCTAATTAGACACCACTACATTTCCTTATTTGTATACCAAGATTTAGGGTTCTTTACACATATAAATAAACCCTAAAACGTCATTGTAAAATATAGAGAAATATACACAGAGATACATAGGAATCATTAGATATTCAAGAGAGTACGTAAGGTTGAGCGTGTAATCATATTATAGTGAAATCCTTTGCTCGCCGTCATCGGCAACCGTGAATGTTTCCCCATCTTAGGGTTTTACCACGTGAAATCTTGTTTGCATGATCTTTTTTATTCTTCTTGATTCATTATACAATTGTTAATTAGTTCAATATACCTTATGTGACACGTGATCGACTTTACGTAATCTAAAAATCACCGTCAACAAAAACAAATTACAAAAGTTATATATATATATATATATAGCTTCTCAAGTGCATACCCCTCTGACATAAGGTTATATACAAAATTATTTGTCAGCCTTTGGATCAAAATCCAATGGATGTTATGTAAGTGGTAGGGAACACATAACATCTCAAGTATATATATGTTAGGTTTTGTCTCGTATTCTCAAGTGAATCCAATGTTAACCAAATGAGACTCAACTGATGCGCAACTTCTTAGAGACGTGGGAAAATGTTTGGCAGTTGGAGATAGTGTTTGAGGAAGGTTTGAAAACCAAGAAGAATAGAAGAAATGAAGTTTGAAGAAAATGATGTTCCTTGCGGAGTGCAATAGCACAACGAAAAGGACAACGATCCAACCCAGAGTAAAAGGTTGTTGAGAGCGTTGTGTGAAGCAAAAACAGTTGGACAGTGGTCCGTGAAAACGCTATGGGTAGGGACATTAGTGTCCTACGGCTTACTAAAACGTGGTGCATTCTAGGTGACTTGTAACGGTGTAGGGTGCGGGTGGCCAACCGTGACCCGAATTGTAGTCAATCATTAACATTTGTGAAATGGAAAAATCTTCAGCGGAAAAGGAAAGTAATTATTTTGGAAGTTCTTGTGCTTGAAGGAAAATGATTTATCTTTACAAGAAAACTTATACATAAAATGAAATAGTATTTATATGAAACAAGAAAGTCTTGTACGTGTAAGAGATGAATTTCCTTGTTGGTCTAAACTCCCTGTAATTAGTATAACAGAACCTTGTAACTAGGTTATTTGGTGTGGAGCAAAAACAACACATCTAACATCAGAAAGTGGTGGATTCGGGGGGATACCCTAGGGAATATCCCAGGAGGGATCCGGGGAATATTCGGGGATCATGTTAAAGATCTATGAGTGATATACAGGGGAGATCTAAGGGATGTTGAGGGGGTGGGGTTCTTGGTGAAGATATTGTGAGCGTTGTGAGCTGAGAGTCATGATATAAAGTTCGGTTGTGAGCTTTAGACTTGGCAAGGCTCTATGGATTGCGGTTGAGATGTGAGAAAGAATCATGGAGTATATGGTTGTAACAATTTATCATATAGTGAAACTTTCTCTGTCATCCTGACGGCCAGTGGTTTTTTACCTGATTAGGTTTTCCACGTATATCTTGTGTTGTGTGATTGTTTATTTTCTCTCATCTTATTTTTCTGCTATAGACATTAATTGCTATGAGTTATGAGCGAATATCAGGTATGTCGCTTCCGCGTTCATTGGTTCAAATTCCCAAAAATTTGTATTAGAGCCCTACGGTTGGCAATGGCGATTTTCAAATCTTTATGGGAGATCGTATGGAGGACTTAGTGGTATTGGGATGATGATTCATGGTTACCTAGTATGAGTTTAGCAAATGAGTTACGTCTTGAAATAGGTTTCGAACTCAGTAGGATTTGATGAAAGGAAGAATATTGATGGAGGAGATTTTTGGCTTGTGGTGGCAAGTATGAGTCATGGAGATCCAATCTTGGTTGAACAACACGATTAAAAAAAAACTCTTAAACACTCGAAGTCTCTAGTGTGGTATGGGGCTTATCCGGTAAAGCACTCCTCATACTAACAGCAAGTCTTTCACTGGATTGGGTGATGCAATGACACGTTTATCCTTTTGGCTGGATTTTCCACTAGCCATACAGAGGATATGTTATTGCTAGTGGTCCACAGGTTTGCACTTGAGCATTGGTCAAAGGTGATGTAAGGTGTGTGGGTGGACAACGATGTCGATGACTGAAGAACTCTCTGGAAACCTGACGTGAGGAATTGCACCACAAGTTCAGCAGGTTATTTCATCATGGTGCTGGAACAAGAAGAAATCTTAGGATGGTTTGTTCCTAAGTGGTTATACCTTGTGGTGGGGTATGGTGATTCTCGGTATGAAGAGTTGTAGATGTGGACAAAGGTCTTGAGAATTTCAAGGTAAAGGGGAGAATTGTTAGGTTTTTGCTCGTATTCTTAAGTGAACTCAATGTTAACCAAACGAGACTCAACTGATGTGTAACTTTATGGGGACGTGGGAAAACGTTTGGAAGTTGGAGATGGTGTTTGAGGGAGGTTTGAAGACTAAGAAAAACTGAAGAAACGAAGTCTAAAGAAAACCGATGTGCCTTGTGCTGTGCAATTGCACAGCTGGAAGGACAGCGGTCCAACCTAGAGGAAAACGTTGTCTAGAGCGCTGTGTGAAGCAACAAAGGTTAGACATCGGTCTGCGAAACGCAGTGGGTAGGGACAACAATGGGACATCGGTGTCCTATGGCTTACTAAACATAATGTATTCCAGGTGACTTTTAACGGTGTAGGGTGTGGGTGGCCAAATCATAAACATGCGTGAAACGGAAAATCTTCAGCGGAAAAGGAAAGTAATTCTTTTTGAAGTTCTTATGCTTGAAGGAAAATGATTTCTCTTTACAAAAAGACTTGTGTATAAAAGGAAATAGTATTTATGTGAAATAAGAAAGTCTTGTACGTGTAGGAGATAGATTTCCTTGTTAGTCTAAGCTCTCTATAACTAGTATAAATAGAATCTTGTAACTAGGTTATTTGGTGTGGAGCAAAAAGAACACCCGTAACATCAGAGAGTGGGTGGATCCGGGGGGAGACCACAGGGAATATCCGGGGAGTGATCCATGGAATATCAGTTGATCAAGTTAGAGATCTGTGGGTAATATTCAAGGGAGACCTAGGGGATATTAGAGGGGGGGGGGGGGGGGGGGGGAGTGTTCCTGGTGAGGATCTTGTGAGTGTTGTGAGCTGAAAGTTATGATATAAAGCTTGGTTGTGAGCTTGAGGACTTGGTAAAGCTATGTGGTTTGGGGTTGAGGTGTGAGAGAGAATCCTAGAGTATATGGTTATAACGAATCCTGGAGTATATGGTTGTAACAATTTATCATATAGTGGAACTTTCTCTGTCGTCCTGACGACCCATTGTTTTTTTCCCTGATTTAAGGTTTTTCCACGTATATCTTGTGTTGTGTGATTGTTTATTTTCTCTCATCTTATTTTTCTGCCATAGACGTTAATTGTTATGAGTTATAAGCAAATATTAAACATGTCACTTCCGCGTTCATCGGTTCAAATTTCTAACTCTGTGTGTGTGTGTGTGTGTGTGTGTGGGGGGGGGGGGGGGGGGGGGGGGGGGGGGGGGGGGACCGAACCGAACCCTGTAATATTATTAGTTGAATGAATATTATTTCTATTAGGTCATTTTGGACAGTGATAACATAGTGAATATTGATAGGTGTACTTTAAATGGACAAATAATGAATATAGTAAAGACTCAAATTAGTTCTCTAAAAATAGTGTCCCAATTTATATTTAACTAACCAAAGTTATTTTTTTTTTACTTTAGCTTCCTATTTGATTCTGGGATTTTTTTTTTGGTAGGAAATCAGTACTTTTCTTTTTGCATCATCTGCGTAGAAAATAATTTGTTTGCTCATCATGATGTGTTTGAATTATAATTTAATTTAAAGTCACAAATAAAAATTCATCTGTCGTGATAACAAATATAATTTTGGACAGTGATAACATAATGAATATTGATAGGTGTACTTTAAATGGACAAATAATGAATATAGTAAAGACTCAAATCTGTTGTCTAAAAATAGTATCTCAATTTATGTTTAACCAACCAAAGTAATTTTTTTTACTTTAGCTTCCTATTCGATTCTGGGATTTTTTTTTTGTAGGAATTCAGTACTTTTCTTTTTGCATCATCTGAGTAGAAAATAATTTGTTTGCTCATCATGATGTGTTTGAATTATAATTTAATTTAAAGTCACAAATAAAAATTCATCTGTCGTGATTGTAAGCTTTAGATTTTAATTAATGACTGAGTGTAAATATTATGGAGAGCTCACAAGATATTAAACCAGTCACGACCTCCTCTCATATGCAATTTACATTATTAATATGATAATATCTACTTTTTTTTATGTATTCCATAGGTACCATTTGTGTTTTTTGTTTAAAACTATCAACTTAGGTATTAAAATCAGTTAGAATAAGATTATGTGGGTTCTATACATAATTAATTTCCTTCTAGAAAAGGAACTTATGTATTCCATAAGTACCATTTATGTTTTTGTTTAATTCAGTGAAAAACTATCAACTTAGGAATTAAAATAAGTTAGAATCAGATTATATGGATTTCACACATAAATCAGGAATTAAATTAATTTTGGAAAGATAACTTATTCCCCTCCCACTTAAGGAATTAAGTTCGCCTTTCGGATTCTCTTTCATTTCATTCCCAATTAGTAACGTGCAATTAAATATCATTACTTAGCAATTTGTAAGTTGTGAAAACAGAGCCTATCCACTTGTTTTGCATTATATTTGTGTTTTTTGATTGTTGGGTGTGGCTCGTATTCCCAATGGTTACCAAACGGAATTCAACCAATGCGAAAACTTCCCGGAGACATGGGAGACTTTTAGAAGTAGGAGATCGTATTTGAGGGAGGCTTGAAGACCGAAGAAGAACTGAAGAAACAGATTCTGGGAGGAATCGTGGCGTGGACCACGGTACGAACAGAAGTGCACAAACAACGGCACCAACCGCGGTATTCTAAGCGGTGGACTCCAAAAACGTTATGCGGTGTAGGGCGTGGGTTGCAAACCGCGGCCCAAATTGCAGTAATAGAGAATTTTTCCCATATCAGGAATGTTGCGCGAAAAAGGAAAGGTTTTCTTTTGGGAAGTTCTTATGCCTATTGGAAAAAGAAAAAGAGTTTGTCTTCATGCAAAATAGGAAAGTCTTGTGCGTGAAGGAAAATGATTTCTCCTTATAAGAAGACTTGTCATAAATAAGAAATAGTATTTATGTGGAACAAGAAATTCTTGTACATATAGGAATAAGATTTCCTTTTATCTTAAACTCCCCGTAACTCATATAATAGACCATAACAACTAGGTTATTTGTGGTTGAGTAAAATAGCTAATATTAGAGAGATCTCAAAGATTGCATTTGGGTGTAATTGGGTTTGGGTATCAGAGAGAGAATCTTGAGTTAAGTTGTAACAAATTTCTTCATAGTGGATTGATCTCTTGTCGTTCTGACGGCCTCGGTTTTTTTTCCCTATTTGGGTGTCCATGTAAAATATCATGTGTTGTGTGTGATTGGATTTAATTCTTTTTCTTCATTTTATTTTTCTTTTGCTATTGTTTGTTTGTGTTCTATCCTGCAACGCTTCCGCTTAGTGGCATTGGCGTTAACAATTGGCAACAGAGCCTCGGTTGCTTGGTATTGATCTTAACAAACTGGATATGGCAAAGATGATGAGATTCGAGGTTGAGAAGTTCGATGGAAATATTAACTTTGGCTTGTGGCAAGCTCAAGTCAAAGATTTGCTAATCCAATACGGTTTACACAAGACATTGAAAGGTCAGTCAACCCCTGTAAACCCTGAAGGCTCTAGAGATTCTAGTAAAGATGCGGCTCGTATTAGTTCTGGAAAACCTATGATGATCGATGATGATTGGGAGGATTTGGATGAGAGGGCTACAAGTTCAATACAATTGTGCCTGGCCAAGAATGTTCTTGCAAATATTCATGGAACGTATTCAGCCAAAGCATTTTGGGAGAGGCTTGAAGAATTGTATGAAACGAAGACCGTCTGCAAGCGATTCTAACTGAAGGAGCAGTTTCACATGCTGAAGATGACTGAAGATGACTGAAGATATGCAAGTTTCCGATCATCTGGGAGTACTCAATGGAATAGTTTCTGAATTAAAATCGATTGTAGTGAAGATTGATGAAGAAGACAAGGGATTAAGACTCATCTGGTCTCTTCCACCGTCATATGAGCATATAAAGCCAATTTTGATGGGAGTTCAACCATATGTTTTGGAGATGTGGCAAACAAACTAATCTCTGAAGAACGAAGGCTAAAAAGTTAAGGTAAATCTTCTGATAACTCTGCTCTTTTGGTTGACAGGAAGAAGAGAGGCTCCAAAAGAAAAGTCACTTGCTGGGGATGTGGACAGCCTAGACACATAAGGAAGGATTGTCAAAAAAAAAAAACAAGTGAGGCTAGGGGCTCCAAAGAGTGAGATCCGACAATCGCCTCTCTTGAGTATGACAACTACAGTGATACTCTCTAAAAGAGGAATAAACATCCTCATGGCATGACCGCTAGTTGCCATGAAAGAGGATGTATTGTTGTTAGCGGGTTCACAATTTGCGCACCGGCATTTGTTAGGAGGTGATGCAAAGTGTGTGATGGACAATGATGTCGATGACTGAACGAACTCCCTAGGAACCTAACGTGAGGAGTTGCACCACAATTTCAACAAGGTAAATTTCGACATGTGCCGGTGAAATTTTAGGCTGGGTGTTCCTAAGTGGTTATACCTCGTGTTGGATATGTTGATTCTCGGTGATGAGAGTCGTAGTTATGGACGAAAGTTTTGAGAATTCTCGCCATAAGGGAGGATTGTTGGGTATGGCTCATATTCCCAATGGTTATCAAACGGAATTCATCCAATGCGAAAACTTCCTAGAGACTTGGGAGACGTTTGGAAGTAGGAGATCGTGTTTGACGGAGGCTTGAAGACCGAAGAAGAACTGAAGAAACCGATTCTAGAAGGAATTGTGGCGTGGACCTCGATACGGACAGAAGTGCACATACAGCGGTACGAACCGTGGCACATTCCAGTGAGATCACGTGGTGTAGACCGTGGTGGAGGCAAAAGGCACCAACCAAGATATTTTGAACGGGGGACTCCAGAAACTTTCCTCGGTGTAGGGCGCGGGTTACAAACCGCGGCCCAAATCGTAGTAATAGCGAATTTTACCCATTGCGCGAAAAAGGAAAAGTTTTCTTCTGGAAAGTTCTTGTGTTTATCGAAAAAAGAAAAAGAGTTTGTCTTCATGCAAAATAGGAAAGTCTTGTGCTTGAAGGAAAATGATTTCTCCTTATAAGAAAACTTGTCATAAATAGGAAATAATATTTATGGAACACGAAATTCTTGTACGTATAGGAATATTATTTCCTTTTATCTTAAACTCCCTGTAACTCATATAAATAGACCATAATAATTAGGTTATTTGTGGTGGAGCAAAATAGCTAATATTATAGAGATCTCAAAGAGAACATTTGGTGTAATTGAGTTTGGAGTATTAGAGAGAGAATCTTGAGTGAAGTTGTAACAATTTTCTTCATAGTGGATTGATCTCTTATCGTCCTAATAGCTGTGGTTTTTTTTCCTTATTTGGGTTTCCACGTAAAATCTCTTGTGTTGTGTGTGATTGGATTTAATTCTTTTTCATCATCTTATTTTTCTTTTGCTATTGTTTGTTTGTGTTTTATCTGGCAACGCTTCCGCGTAGTGGCATTGTGCGCTAACACTGATTCCCTTGTATTAATGACAATTATATCCAATTTGTAAAGAACTTAATTACTGTTTTGGAACAACTTCTACTGATTAGGAACCCATCAATTTAATCTATCATGATAAACCAACCTCCACCGTTTAATATAAAAGCCCCACAATTAGAAAGAGAGATAATCTTTCTCCGAAATAAATCCAAGAGACCAGATTATAATTCTGTTAGCTACTAGCCTACTATCGTGATTGACTTCTCCAAGACCCATCCTCAAATTTTTCACATCAGGTTTTTTAATTTAGGAATTTGAAATTGTTATGAAACTGGCGTGTTTCGATTCCCAGCATAAATTCGAATTGAAAATAAAATATGAGATAAAAATAATGAACACGAGATTTACGTAGTAAAACCCTCAATGTGAGGGAAACATCCACGAAATGGGCTCACACAAGAGGAAAGAACATATAACAAGAGGAGAAGAGTTTGGGATGATAAGAGTGGAGAAACATGGGCTTCTATTTATAGGCAAAGAACCCACCTATGCCAACTTCCACCCATCAACTAATTTGTTGCCACCAAAATCTCCATTTTCAAACTCTAAATTAATTACCATGTGAAATGTGACTTTAACCTTTCAGAAATTCCAAAAGTAATTGACAATAGTAACTTTTGATTTTGTCTTCTGTTTTTGAGTTTTGATGAACTTTTTCTTAGAATGTTGTAATTGATAGCTTGTCTAGTCCTTCTATTGAAGCATGTGGGTTTGTGGAGTTAGGCTATGTTTGAGATTACTTTACTTGTAAAATAATCTGCTTTTAGCTTAACTTAATGAATAATCAGTTTACCAGATAAGTCGATAGGTGTTTGGTGAATTCACTTTATAAATAATCAACTTTAGAAAAAAGTAAGGAAAAAATGTTTGGTAAACTTTAATTGATTATGGAAAATGACTAAAATAGACATTAAAATGTATTATATTATTCAAATATTTTTTTATTTTTTTTTTGTTTAAATTAAAAATACTCAAATATATATATAAAGCCCAGAATTATATATATATATATATATATATATATATAATTTAATATTCTACTGAGTCAACTCGCTATTCTCAATACAAATATACTGGGTCAACTCGGTCTTCTCAATCAAATCTACCGAGTCAACTCGCTCCTATAAGAAGAAAATCTACTGAGTAAACTCACTCACTCAATCTTCATGAATGGAATCTCTGCAACTCAGGTTCCAAATCCGCCACCGTCTGCTACTCCACTGGATTCTCCATCGAAGGCTTCGTCATCCTTCATCCTTCGCCGCCGACATCGTCACCCTCGCCGCCAACGTACAAGTTTTGAAATCCTGAGATTTCGTCCACGGAGGAGGCTTCAATCGTGCCTTCGAGAAGCAGACCAGTCGCGACGGAAAGAAGATGCCGGAGATGGAGGCTTCAATCGCGAAACAGAGGGGCCTCCAATCGAGCAACGGATATGCCGGAGATGCAGGAGGCTTCAATGGCGATACACTACCGATGAGGTCTGTCCTCCGGCCTCCGTTGTCGGTGGTGGCCACCACCAGCGAGCATTAGTCGGCCACCACTGTACAATTCTTAAAAATAATTAATTTATTAAATTTCAGTTTTTAAATATTGTTAATTCAAAAAACAAAAATATCATTATTAAATATAATGGTGTTATTGTCTTTATATTAATATAGTAAAGGTATCATAGACATTTCAAAAACAAGGGGATAGCTTCTCTGATAATCAACTTCGAAAAGCAACCTCCAACTAGCTTCTCAAAAGTTGATTATTGGAGAAGCAAATTATAAAATAATCAACTTTTAGAAAGTTTACCAAACACTCATCTGGTCAAAACCGGAGAAATAATCATTTATTTCTCAAGTAAAAGCATTCTCAAACATAGCTTTAGTATATATAATATATATGTTAAATATCTATTAATTTATCTTGTGATTGCTTGGGAGAAAAATATTTATAGATGTAGGTTCTATGCTAAGAATGATTTTAATATAACAGTATCAATATGAATATTCCTGAATCCTGGTCAATATTAATCAATTATACTTGAATAAAATACTCATATTCTCTTTTAATTAACTAAACTTATAAATAGATCTTGAAACGTTTAATTAACTAAACTTAATCTTGTTGGTAGATTGTGTGACATACATTTATCAATGTAAGTGGCATTCTAAATGTTAGTCCAAAAAAAATTAATAAAGTTCATTCATTCCATCATGTATCAAAGAGGTGTGCTGAGATTACAATTATTTGTTTGAAATGGATGAGATTAGATCACATGGGTTACTGTCGAAGAACCATTATAAAGAAGAAAAAGAAAAAAAATAATGCTCTTGTAATGTATATTTTTAACAGCATGCTTAGCCGTGATTCATGGTGAAGGTTTGCTTCGATATTAAGATGAACAAAAAGATTAACAAAGTGGACAGTATATCTTAATTACCTGAATCGATACTGCATCACATTCTCTCATTTCTCCCATTTGACGAAGTTGGTCGAACTAGTGTCTTGACTACAAAATTGGAAACAGCATATTATACATGCCAGGTTTTTAAATTTGATTCAGTCATTTTTAAATATTATTTATTGCATTATATTACTAATTTAAATGAGGGTGAACAAAGGAGAAGAATGATTTATTTAATTTTTTGACAAAAATAATTCGAAACCGTCATTGCAGGGACATGCTTAGTATACAGAAATTCACACTGGAAATTATTTTGTAACCGTCAAGTGGTTGGCTTATATCCGTCAAACTCACATCACATTATATAATATGAGTACTATATCTGTAATCGTGTAAATATGGTCATTTAAATAAATTATAACGACAGTCTTTGAAATATCTGAAATATTGATAAAGTATTTTCACAAACTAAAAGTCATTTTTTCTGTCATTTTGTGCATATGTAACCAGCTTGATCATATTAAATTAATTATGAAATTCTATGACAATCCATCATAAGTAGATTTATAACAATTTTTTTTAAACTTGAAGAAAACTCCTAGATGCCAACAACTAATTCAGTGGGAGTTTAGAATTTGTTATCAGATTTACAAGAAAAACATATGTTAACTAACCATTCGCATCCATCACATTGGTGTCACTCCTTCCATGAATTCCAGATTGTTATTGTCTTTGGAAAGAGATTATTAGCTTATAATCATGAGGACAAGAAGACCATGAAACTCCAGAACCAGCAATTCAAAGTTGAAGATTATATATGTTTTCTGCTGTTGGGAAAACAGAGTATATTCAAATATTTGTAACAGTAGTGATACAATAATCCAGACTTTGTATAGAAGAACCAACCTTTGCAAGCATTAGTATATAACTCACATTAACAAACAAGCCAATTAATGCCATTCTAAATCGTTAAAAGTATCTTTCTTTTCTATTTTACTGTGTTAGATTGAAAATAAACAAACACACGTTCTGGGATTCGAAAACCTTTTTTTTTTCTTTTCTAAACATGTGTCATAAATTTTGTTTGCACATTATTTAATGAGCAGGTGTTGAGTCAGCTGTGAAGATCAACATTGAGGCCATTCAACAACACAACACATAAATGGCATGAAAGAATAGATTTACTAACCAAGAGAGATAGTTTTGGAGAGACAAGAGAGGAAACTAGAAGAAAAAATAATTAATTAGCATACAATATTCATTTTTCTTTGTTTTTTTTTCTTTCAATTTTTGTCTATTATATTATGATTTACGTTTGGGAATATTAATCCAACAGAAGAGAGAGAGGACAAGATGAGGTTGTCATAGCTTAAAAAAAAATAAGGTTGGTTTAGAGATATGCCCCTCACACCCACACTAAGAGATTATGGATTCGAGTAAATCCACTTCAAATCTGAATTATTGTAATATTTAAAAAAAAAACATACGAGAGAGAAAACTAGAAGAAAAGTTAATTAATTAGCAATATACTTTTTTTTTTCCTTTGTTTTTTTTTTTCAATTTTTGTATATTATATTATATATGACTTAGGTTGGGAATATTAATCCAACATAAGAGATTGTCCAAGACAATCCTTGGCTGGAAAGACAAAGTTTATGAGAAAATTTTGCATATTCTCTCTTTTTTTTACTATGTAATTTTGTTACATTCAATCATAATTTCCTATTTTTTTTCAAGGAAATCAATACTTTTCTTTATGCTTCTTAGTAAAAAAAAAATCATTTGTTTGCTCATCATGATGTGTTTGAATTATATTCCCACTTAAAACTTAAAGACTACAAATCAAAAACTATCTCGTAAGCTTTACATTTTCGTTACTGACCTAATGTAAAGTAACATATAGATTTGCTTGATTTAAATAAATGGATCAAAGTGATATCACATCATTTGGGCACCCGATTTGGATATTAAATTTGGACAAAGTAGCATTACTCAATGTAAATATATATTGAACTCACAAGATTTTCATTACTGACCTAGTCATGACCCCCTCTCACAAGGAATTTACATTAATATCTATTTCTTATGTATTCCATAATTACCATTTGTGTTTTTGTTTAATTCACGGAAAAACCATCAATTTAGGAATTTAAATAAGTTAAAATCATATTATGTGGATTCTACACACAAATCAGGAATTTGAAAAGAGAATTTGATTCCCCTTTCCACCTAAGGAATTTAAATATCTTTCCCAATTCTATTTCATTTCATTCCCGATTAGTAAAACTCGCAATTGAATACCATTCCTTAGCAATCTGTAAGTTGTGAAAACAGAGCCTATCCACTTTAGTTTTGCATAATATTTGTGTATTTTTTATTCCCTGAAATTATGTCAATCTTATCCGATTTGTAAAGAACTTAATTCATGTTTTGTAATCTATATAATCTGCCATAATTTTTTTTTATAAAATTGGACTGACCTAGATGGAAAAGCAATATAATCTGCCATAATAAACCAACATTCACCGTCTAATAAAAACCCCACCATTAGAGAGAGATAGTCTTCCTCCGAAATCAAACCAAGAGACCAGATTATCCTTCTGTAGTTCTGTTAGCTTCTTTCGTGATTGGCTTCTTCAAGATACATCCTCCAATTTCGCACATCAGGTTTGTGTTTTTTTTGGTTTTCAGGAATTTGGAATTCCAAAATTATTTGAAAATAGCAACTTTTGATTTTTTTTTTGTCCTCTGTGTTTGTGTTTTGATGAACTTTTTCTTAGAATTTTATAATTGATTGATTGTCTACTCCTTCTATTGAAGCATGTGGGGTTGTGGGGCTAGTGAAAGCCTATTTACCGAAGCTGTACCAATTAGCTGAGTTAGGAAATTACAAAGTTGGTGATTAAAATAATGCTTCGTCAAATGTAAATGAAGCTAGTTAGGATTCTCTAGAAACTCCTAGTCTATATATATTAGACTTTGCTCACATTTTCGGTGTGTAGTAATTGTAACAGAAAATATTCCAGAAAAAATACGAAAAAGTTTGCTCTCTGTTTTTTTCCAAAATTTTTCTTTCACTTTCTTTCGTATTTCCCTGAAACATTACTTGGTTAAATAGACTAGTATATATAATATGTTAAATATCTATTGATTTATCATGTGATAGCTTGGGAGAAAAATATTTATACATGTATGTTCTATGCTAAGAATGATTTTTCCTGGTAAACTAATCAATTATACTTGAATAATTACAGGGCCGGCCCTTATTATTATGAGGCCCGGTCGAAAATCTAAGATGGACCCCTTGTTCATATTAATACTAAAATTGTCGCAAGTCCTCCAATACCGTAAGATTGAATTTTTTTACCTAATAAATACAATTAAATGAAATATTAGGAAAACATACTCTTCATAGGTTTAAAAGGTTAGCCAAGCGAAATTATCCTATGCAATGCAAGTATTCTACAGTCACGGAATCAATCAAATTGATAGTTTCACAATAATTTATCTTCTTTTTTTCAGGTCCTGATAGGTTGATAGCCTGATATGATATAAATATATAAATATAAATTATATAATAGTTACTCACACTTACAATTGTTAAAAAAAAAAGCACAATTATGACTGGTTGAGTCGGTGCCTACGGCCTCCAATGTCCAATCAACATAAAAACACAGTTAATCTTCCAAATCAAATCTTATATAGACATATAGTTACATCTATATTCTTATAATCTTATATTCTTATGATCTTATATAAAAACAAGTAAGCAACATTAAAACCCTAAAATCCTAAATCGATCAATTGATGACCAAAAAACCAAAATAGATCTAAGAAACTAAGAGTGTGTGAATATAAAAAAAATCTAAATAAAAAAAAGAACAACAAAATCAGGAAATATATATATATATAATAGGATTATATATAATTTATATATACAAAAATATATATCAAAAAGACATTACCTGAGAGAATTTGTAATAATGAGTCGAATATTGAAATGAAATGAATGAGGAACAACCAAATAGAGGAAGCGAGAGAGATGAGTTATGACTATTTAGTAGAAAAGGCTAGGTGGGAGAGGTTGAAAGAAATGAGAAATAGAATTTGGGAACAAGAAATCCTATTGGACCTCTAGTAATATACTTTGGACTTTTGTCTGTAACGGGCACAGTTTTATTTTTTTTGTTTTGTTTTAACTTTTAAGATTTTTTTTATATGGACCTCTTTGATCTGAAATATTTGGACTAATACTCAAACAAATATTTGAGTCTATTATAATCTGAAATAAAATAAAAATGGACCCTTAAACTAATATTCAAAACATATAAACATAAAAATGGACCTCTAAACTAATACTAAAAACATACAAACATAAATAAGGGCCTATTACACAAAACATATAAACATGGCCCTTTAAAATTAGGGCCTAGGGTGGCTGCCCCTCCAGCCAACCGGTAGGGTGGCCTTGAATAATTAGCTAAACTTATAAATACATCTTGAAACGTTTTTGAGTATTTGAGAAATACATTTTAATCTAGTTGGTGGATTGTGGGATAGACATATATCCATTGTAAGTGGGAATCCAAATGTTAGTACAAAAAAAATTAATAAAGCTCATTCATTCATTCCTTCATGTTATCAAAGATAGGTGCTGAGATTACAGTTATTTTTTTAAATGGATGAGATTTCTTCATGTGACCAATGGGTTACTGTGGAAGAATCATTATATAGAAGAAAAAGAAAAAAAAATGCCCTCATAATGTTTATAATTTTTAACAGTAACATGCTTAGCCGTGATTCATGGTGCAGGGTTACTTGATGAACAAAAGGATTAACAAAGTAGATAGGATATCTGAATTACCTAAACTGATATTACATCACATTCTTTCATTTCTCGAATTTGACAAAGTTGCCCGAACTAGTGTATTGTCTACAAAATGGCAAAGAGCGTGGCGTACATGCCCTGTTTTGAAATTTGAATTATTTGTTTTTAAAGATGATTCATTGCATTCAGACAAGCTCTACCATTTCGTCTTCTACTTCTTTTGTCAACTTTAGTATCTTATTCTCGCTACTCGTTTCTTAGATCCAACTCCATCCAAGTCGAAGCATAGGCAATCCTGATTAAGCCCGAAGGTTTCTACCGGTTTGAGTGTTGTTTGGGATCAAATAAGTTTCTAGGGGTTTTCGAATTGGGGGGGCTTCGTTTGGCTGCTTGGAAAATGTTGGAACTTTGATAAATAAAGAGAGCAGAAGATTGAATTTGAAGGAAAACAACTTGACTTTTATTCAATGACTGAGTTCATTTAAATAGAGCTACAAAAAACAAATTGACCAGATTTTATGGAACCAACTAATTCCAAGATCAACACAGTTTCTCCACTACTGGACTGTTCCTAGATAATAAGAAAGCACTACAGACTTCAAAAACAGAGTTCCTATGGAATAAGACAACTAAGGGTAAGTTAAACAAAGCAATTACAATAAGAAATAGAACTCTTAACACCCTCCCTTAAACTGAACCTTCTTCAAACATCAGTTTAGAGAACAACTTCTTTCATCCTTCAAATAACATCTTTCAACGAACGTACTCCCATCATTTATCTTAGCTTCACAAACACATGCAACTTGAGAGGCTTGGTTAAAAGGTCTGTAGCCAGTAGCTTGATCTTCACTTCTACAGAAAAACAAATCAATAATACCATCTTTACACAAATCACGAAGAAAATGGTACCTCACATCTATATGTTTACTCCTCCCATGTAAAACTGGATTTCTTGAAAGTTTGATTGCTAAAACATTATCACAATAAATCAAAGTAGGTTCTTGTTGCTGGTAATGAAGAGCTTCAAGTAACCTTCTCAGTCAAATGGCTCGACATAAACATGATGTTGCTTCAACAAGCCTAGCTTCAGTAGTTGAGAGAGTCAAAATTTGTTTCTTCTTTGATGACCACGAAACAGCCCATGTCCTCATCATAAACACATGACCTGAAATGCTTCTTCTATCATCCGCATCCCCCGCATAGTCACTGTCAATATAACCAAATAGACCAGACTTAGCTCCTCGTTTATAGAAAATTCCAAAGTCAAGTGTACCCTGCAAATACCGAAAAATTCTTTTTGCTGTTAGGAGATGAAGCTCCATTGGATTCTCCATGTAACGATTGATGAGGCAGACATCATACATTATTTCTCCTATAGTGGAAGTCAAGTACATCAGACTTCCAACAATTTGTTTGTAAATAATGGCATTCATTTTCTTTCCATCTAGATTCTTCACTAGCTTCAGGTCCGGTGCTGCAGGCTTTCTAACTAAGTTACAATCCTTCATTTTAAATCTTTTCAAGACTTCTTGCACATATTTCTTTTGAGAAACAAAAATCCCAACAGATGTCTGTACTACTTCGACGCCAAAGAAGTAGTGCATCTTTCCCAAATATGTCATATCAAACTCAGTCATCATAGATTGTTTAAAAACATCAAACATGGCCATATCATTTCCCGTATAAGTAATATCATCCACATATAAGCAAACAATAAGAATTTTTCCACCTTCTCCAAGCTTTATAAAAAGTGTATGCTTATACAGACATTTATGAAATCCTTCGCTAGCAAAATAAGCATCTATACGAATGTACCTTTCAGTATGTATAATGCCTTCTTCAGCCGGTAAACTTTTTGGTCATTACCTTGCTTCACATATCCAGGAGGCTGATCAATGTACTCATCTTCTTGCAATTCACCATGCAAAAAGCCTGACTTCACGTCTAACTGAAAAATAGGCTATCAATTTTGTACAGCAATGGAAAGCACTAATCATATAGTATCTAACCTTACGACTGGATCAAACACCTCCTTGTAATCAACACCAAACTCTTTTTTGCAGCATTTAGCCATCAAACGTGCTTTGTGCTTGTCAATTTCTCCCTTCTCGTTCAACTTGGTTTTGAAAACCCATTTAATGCCTATTGTCTTTTGCCCTTTTGAAATATTTGTCAGCTTCCAAGTTTTGTTCTTCTCAATGGAATTGATCTCAGCATCCACGTCTTGCTTCCATTTTGTTTCTTTGATTGCGTCTTTATAAGATTTAGGATCACTCTCTAAAACGAAAAGAAAAATGGGTAAAAAAAATCATTATTAGATTCATCTAAATCATTTACCTGTAGTTGATCATCTATGCTGGCCTCCATTTCGTGCGTTGGGGATGAGTATCATATGAACAATCATCATGAGCTTCCCTGATTGAATTTGATGGCTGTATTACACACGAAATGCTTGTTGGTGGACATGTCAAACTTGTAGGAATGGAACTTGATGGTTGTTCTTGAATTTCTTCTTCATTTTCTCCATCAAAATCTACTGAAATATACTGCCCTAAACTATTGACATCCCATGACAATTTTTTTTCTTCATCAAACACTACATCTCAGTTGATCATGATCTTTTTGGTGATAGGATTGTATAACTTTGTAGGCTTTTGAGTGTTCACTAACCCTAAGAAAGATGCATCTCTCTCATTTATCATCAAGTTTCTTTCTCTTCACATCAGGAACGTGTGCATAGGCTAAGCAACCGAAAATTCTGAAGTGATCCACTACCGGTTTGCGTCCGTTCCATGCTTCTTTAGGTGTCATGTTTTTGACGGCAAAGGTGGTACATCAGTTTAATATATGCACACTTCAATTCACAGCTTCCGGCCTAAAACTCTTTGGAACACTTCGGCTTGTCAATATACTTCGAACCATATTCAGGATTGTGTAGTTATTCCTCTCACACACACCATTTTGTTGTGGTGTGTAGGCTGCTGTAAGTTGCC
Organism: Dipteronia sinensis; assembly: GCA_033220585.1. Taxonomy (NCBI): domain Eukaryota; kingdom Viridiplantae; phylum Streptophyta; class Magnoliopsida; order Sapindales; family Sapindaceae; genus Dipteronia; species Dipteronia sinensis. The sequence goes on along the minus strand of CM065644.1, from coordinate 22,609,230 downwards.
TTCATATGCCATATGATTCACAAAAATTTACAAATTCGTATGAATTAAATTCTCCACCGCGATCTGTCCGAAGCATTTTAATAGTGATGCCCACTTCATTCTTAACAAGAGCTTTAAAGACTTTGAAGGCTGAGAAAGCTTTTGATTTTTCCTGCAAAAAATAGACAAACGTCTTCCGACTATAGTCATCGAAAAATTATATGAAATATCTCATATTGTCGTTCGAGGCTGGATATATCGGTTCGTATAAATACGAATGCACCAACTCTAATGGTTGTTTTGCTCTTCATGCCTTTCCTTTTGGAAAAGTATCTCGGTTCTGCTTGCCAACAACACAATCTTCACAAATATGTGAGGCAGAATTAATTTAAGGAAGGTCTGTCACTATCTTCTTTTAGTTGGAGAGTTTTCAACCCATTAAAGTTCAAATGACCATAACGAAGATGCCACAACCACATTGAATCCTTCGCTGTCATCAAAAAACGGGACTGAACATCATTTTGAATGTATATTGGGAACATCCTATTAGTTGGCATATTGACTTCAACAATAAAGCCTTTCTCTGAATCTTGAATTTGACACATGTCATCTTTAATGGTAATCACATAGCTGTTTTCTTGCAGCTGACCCAGGCTAAGAAAATTACTCTTCAAATCTGGAACAAAGAAAACACTCGAAATCGTCTGCACAAAGTTATCTTTAGTTCTGATTTAGATATTGCCTCTTCCCAAAACATGTATAGTAGAATTGTCCCCAAACTTCACAACATCTCTAAAAGATTCATCTAAATCAGAGAATATAGACTTATTACCACACATATGGTTGCTACAACCTGAGTCTTAATACCACAGGTTCTTTTGATTCTCTTCATGTATTTGAAAAACCATCAACAAGTGGTTTCTTCTTTCTCCACAAAATTTGATGTTTTACCTCTGTCTCTATTTAAATTAACACAACATTTTGACTTATAATGTCCATACCTGTGACATCTGTAGTATTCAACATTGGATTTGTCAAATCTTGATCATTGATTATTTGGATATTGATTGCCACGTCCTTTCTCTTTGCCTTAGAAATCAGTAGTTTGATGGTCTTCCAAATTGGGTCTGATTTCTTTTCTATTACCACCATTTTGACCTCGTCCACGGCCTCGAGAAGATGCACATTGTCTCCCTACATCTTGATTGTTGGTGGAGGCTTTTAAAGCTTGTTATTCTATTGCAGTGTCTTGAGTTTTGATCCTCCATTCATCAACTAATAATAAACTATGCAATTCATCATTTGACAGAGTATCAATATCTTTTGACTCCTCAATTGAGCAAACAACATAGTTGAACTTTGTGGTCATTGAACGAAGAATTTTTTTCGACAACAGTGACATCATCCATCTTGTCTCCATAGAGCTTCATTTTGCTTGCAATCGCCATCGTCTTTGAGAAATAGTCATCAACATATTCTCCTGGCTTCATGTGGAGAGTCTCAAAATCTTTGCGAAATGCTTAAAGATGTGCATGCTTCACTGTTGTGGTACCTTGATATTTCTTCTTTATTGAGTCCCAAATCTGCTTGGAAGTGTTCTTCTCTAGGATAGTCTCCAATATTGTACGATCAATTGCTTAAAACAAATAGTTTTTTGCTTTCAGATCCTTCAGCCTTTGATCTTCGAGAGTCTTTCTATATGTTTCTTTCAACCCTGCATCCTCTGCTGGTTCAGCAAATCCATTTCAATAAGATTTCAATACTCTTTCAATCTTAAAAAATTCTCCATTAACATACTCTAGTGATAATAATGACCATCGAAACGAGGTATGGCTGGCTGTATATACTGATCTTTAACCTTGTCGGTTGTCATGAGACTTTGCTGCTGCAAGTCAAAAAAGCTGTTTCTTTTGGAGAATTTTTTTTTAAGACAAGCCTAACCAAGCTCTGAAACCACTGATAAATAAAGAGAATAGAACACTATATTTGAAGGAAAACAACTTGACTTTTATTCAATGACTGAGTTCACTTAAACAGAGCTACAAAAAATAAATTGACCAGATTTTACGGAACCAACTAATTCCACGATCAACACACTTTCTCCACTACTGAACTGTTCCTAGATAATAGGAAAGCACTATAGACTTCAAAAACAGAGTTCCTATGGAATAGGACAACTAAGGAAAAGTTAAACAAAGCAATTATATCAATAAATAGAACTCTTAACAAGATTTTTGATGTTAGCATTGTTTGGGTCAGTTTTCTTATATCATTATTCATTAATGATTTATCTTATATTATCTTTTGGCCAAAACTTATTTGATAGGAAAATATTGGTTTTTGAATTCTTAGTTGATTACTTGTGATTTCTCGAGTAGGGCTGCAAGCCTTAAAATTGTTTAGTAGAAACATTTAAGGGTTTATTATGTTAGAATTATGCTCAATAGCAAGAGTGTAATACTGTATTTGACAATCTTTTCATATAAATAAAGTGATTTCTAGTTTAATAAATCTTATAATATTTATAGTTTAATTATTATAATTGTCAAAAGTAAATAATCATAAGGTCAAAAGACTATGAGAGATGAAGAATTGTTCGTAGATCTGGATATGTATGATGTAGACACAATTCTTTAGTTAGTTTTGAACAATATTCACAACTTAAGATAAAGGTTGGGCGTCTTTACCTTGTTAAAGTTGTAGATTCTTTTGCTAGCATTTGAGTGGGATCAAATGTGTTATGATGAGTTTAAAATCATCAAAGTGTAGTATCTTTAGGCAAAAGAATCTAGTGCACTAGGTGCATTGAATACGATCACAGTGAAATACTTTATCCAGAACCGTCAGTAGATAAAAGTTTTCACTTGAGGACAATCATGGGAGCTTAAAACTCTCTCTTACTTGGTGAAGAAGATGGAGAAGATGAAGAAGAGGGTGAGAGGATCGGTTTTGGTGTGTGGGAGGTGTGTAGAGGTCTGAAAATAGGGGTATTTATAGAATGGATGAGCTAGGTCATGAAATGTGGTATGCAATGACAAGATTGCCCCTCAAATTCGGCCAAAAAAAGCCTATAGGTCGAGCTAGAAGTCAAATGCACGGTACGAATGAACGCACGTACCGTGCAACATCTCTATTTATTTCAGCAATTCAGCATTGTACACTGTTACAAAAATGACCATAAATTCCTCTAGAAGATACGGCATTACGATCTGTCAAAAGATATGGAAACTAGACATCTAGGGCTTTCCGAAAATAGGTAACCAGAAACGTAGTTTGATCTGAGGAGGGAGATATGGCCCTTGAAAGTTGAGTATTCTGTAAGAGTATTTACAATTTCAGCCCATTTAACTTCCAAATCTTTTCAATTAAGCTCAAACATCTTATTTATGGTTTATTACTTACACAAAGCTCACAAAATATATTAAATAACAATAATTCCAAAACAATAGGAAATGAGGGCTACACAAAGTGTTGAAATTGATACTACCAGCTACCTGGGCAAATAACGATGGGCTTATCATTTCTTGGATTTTATGCACCATGATAGAAAAGTTGCAAAGCTCTGTCCTTGACATTGAATCTACCACGGCATACCAAATTTGGAAGTCGCTTGAATAGCAGCTCCTTCCTATCACTATTAAAAAGGAGGAACTGTTGAAAAATATGCTCGTAAACATTAAGATGGGTTCACGGTCTGTGGAGAAATATCTAAAGGAATTCAAGATGATATGTGAAAATCTTGCAGCCATCAAGAAACCTGTCTCTGATATGGAGAATGTCTTTCAGTTTGCTCGTGGTTTGGGACAAAATTATGAGAATTTTCATCTTGCTATGATTACGAAACCTCCATACGCAAGCTTTAATCAATTTGTGCTTGCTCTTCAAGGGCATGAGCAAACCATGACTGCACACTGAGAAGAAGAAAGAGTGTATATTGAGCATGCTTAAGCATTCTTTAGGCAGCATGGACATGGATGAAACAATCGAGGAGACAGAGGTGGCTTCAATTCTAGAGGTTGTGGCTTCACTCCTGCTGGATATTATAACACTCAAAATGAAAGGCAAAACTATTAAGTTAAAAACGGTCAGCAATAACCTAATCAAAATAGAAATCAACAAAGACAAAAGCAATTCAAGCAACAACAAGACCCCAACAATACTACTAGCAAGGTTACATGTTAGATTTGTGGGAGATCAAACCACCCTGCAATCAACTTCTGGTATATGTTCGACTACTCATATCAATCTGAAGAGCTTCCACAAGTTCTTGCTGCCATGGCTCTTAATGAAAATGATCCTTCTTCCTATGTCGACTCAAGACCTACATCACATATGATTAACAATCCAGGTAAATTATCCCACTTCATACCTTACAATGGAAATGATGTTATTTATGTTGGGAATGGAAATAGTCTGTCTATAACTTACACCGGAGATACCTGTGTTGACACTAAAGATGGAAAATTAAAATTGAAAGACGTGTTTGTTGTACCTGAATTGAAAAAGAATTTGTTATCTGTTGGGAAATTAACTTCTGATAATTATTTCTCCTTTGAATTTACTTCTTTTAGCTTTGTCATTAAGGATAAAAAACAGAGAACGATAGCAATGGGAACGTAGAGAGGGCAGCTTCATGCTTTGGATGAACCGTTTCAGGAGGCTTTCAGTGCAATAAGGAAAAATGGCTCTTATTATATTTGGCACCAACGGCTTGGCCATCCTAATTCGAAGACTTTGTTGAAGGAAAAGAAAGTCATTGATGTCACTAAATGGATTACTACACCATTTGTATGTATTAGTTGTCAATTGGGGAAGAGTTGTAAACTACCATTTATTTCTTCGAATAAAATTTCTGAGTTGCCTCTAGAAAAGATTCATTGTGATCTTTGGGGGCCTTCTCCTATTATTTTCAGTCAACGATTTCGATACTATGCAATATTCGTGGATGATTATTCTCGCTTAACGTGCCTTTATCCTTTAAGAAGGAAATCAGATTTCTTTGGATGCTTTCAAAAGTTTCAAAATCTTGTTGAAAATCAGTTTGATCATAGAATCAAAATTTTCCAATGCTATGGTGGTGGCGAGTTTAGTTCAAATTCTTTTCTTGATCATAAAAATAAGAGTGGAATCTAACTGCAAATCTCATGACTAGGTACACCTGAGCAAAACGGTGTTGCAGAGAGAAAACACAAACATATAGTTGAGACAAGATTGACATAACTCTTTCATGCTAATTTACCAACTTCTCTTTGGGTTGAAGTATTTCTCACGGTTGTCTACTTGATTTATCGGCTGCCATCCTCATCTTTAAAATTTGAGAGTCCTTATTATAAGCTTTATAAACAGCATCCATACTATAATAGCTTGCGGGTGTTAGGGTGTCGATGAGTCCCTTCTCTAAGGCACCATGGTGGTTCAAAGTTCACAAAGAAAACATATCCTTATGTTTTCTTGGGTTATAATACATACCACAAGGGTTGTCGATGTCTAGAGCCAGAAACGAAATGAGTCTACATCTCTCACCATGTAGTGTTTGATGAAGAATATTTTCCATACGAGGCCACGAGGCCATTGAGGAAAAAGCTTATCAATTCTCCGTTGATGGTGTTTGAATTTCCTTTAATGGATGAATGGTTTGATAATGCCAAAATATAGTCAAATTCACCAAAAGATTCTACTTCAGAAATATAATCATTGACCAAGCAGAATGAGGAAAAATCTCTTACGTTTAATGCTAACGATTCACATTACTGTGATTTTCCTTTTGTTTCAGGTCAAGATCAAGCACTTTCCAAAATAACAATGTAGTTATTAAGGATCAATCCATTGAAAATAAAGTTGAAAATAAAGCCATAAATCTAGGAGTTGAAGAGGAAAACTTGCCTCTTTCACCACCTAGTCAACACACTTATTCTACTCATGAAGACACTTTAATGATAGATTTTGAAAATCAGAACTTGCCTATTCAACACACTAATTCTGATCATGAAGACACTTTAATGACAAATGTTGAAAATCAGAACTTGTCTTCCCCAGATCCTCTCTTTATGCAAAATTCATAATCAAATGTATCACAAGATCAACGTCCGACTCGAGACCGTCATCCTCCAGCATATTTAAGAGATTATGTGTGTCCTCTAAACAACAATCACAGTACCCTTATCATGGAAAATGCAGCTCCTACTGAACCAAGAAATCTAAAATCTTCTCTTAAGGACCTAAGATGGGTTGGTGCCATGCGTGAAGAGTTAGATGCACTCCATAAAAATCAAACATGGACACTTATGCCTCACCCTACAAATACCAACATTGTTGGGTCAAAGTGGGTCTTTCTGCTTAAATACAAAGAAGATGGGTCCATTGAGCGTTTTAAGGCTTGACTTGTCGCAAAGGGTTTTACTCAGATTTCTAGACTTGATTACGATGAGACTTTTAGCCTGATTGTTAAACCGAAAACAATTCAACTTGTCATTTCCATCTCTCTATCTCTCAGTTGGTGCATGAGACAATTATATGTCAAAAACGCCTTTTTACATGGTCATCTCAAAGAGACTGTTTATATAGAGCAACCACCCGGATTCATTGCCTCACATCTTCCTACTCATGTGTGTCTCTTAAAGAAATCACTTTATGGGCTAAAGCATACCCTGTGTGCTTGGTTCGACAGACTCTCACAATACCTTCTTCACCTTGGCATATATTATAGTAAGGCATACTCATTTCTCTTTGTTCTACACACAAATAACATGGTTACCTTGCTTCTCTTTTATATTGATGATATATTGGTGGTTGGCAATGATAATAATTTCATCACTGATCTCATTCAACAACTTGGTTTTGAATTTGCTTTTAATGATTTACGGCCTTTTAATTATTTTCTTGGTATAGCAATTAAGCCATTTCAAGGTAGAGTTTTCTTATCTCAAGGAAAAAACACTCTAGATCTACTCACTCGCACTCAACTGCTTGAAAGCACTGCCAATGCTACACTTGTGAGTCATAAGGAAAAAGCATTACCATCTGATCATGATCTGGTTGATGCATCTTCCTATTGTAGCATTGTTGGAGCATTACAATACCTCACATTCACTAGACATGATGTCATTCACGCTGTTAATTAGGTTTTCCAACACTTCAACAATCTTACCATGGTTCACATGAAAGCAGTAAAAAACATCCTAAGATATCTCAAAGGAACACAAGACTTCCTCTCGAGTGGCTCTCTTTCTCTCTATGGTTTTTACAATGCAGATAGGGTTGGTTGTCCCAAAACACGACGTAGTACTTTTGGATTCTATATCTTTCTTGGTGCCAATTGTGTTTCATAGAGCTCCAATAAGCAACCTACAATATCTTAGTATTAGCTCTGAAGCAGAGTACCGCTCTATGGCATCTGCCACTTCTGAACTCACTTGGCTTACCTTTCTACTCTGAGATATCAGAATCCCACTATCCAAACCTCCCTAGTTGTTTTGTGATAATATTAGTGCTCTCCATATGCCAGTTAATCCAATGTTCCATGCTTGTTCGAAACACATCGAACTTGACTACCACTTTGTTCGTGAAAAAGTGACAAAAGGGACTCTCATCACTCGATACATCGCTTCCTCTTCACAACCAGCAGATATCTTTACAAAACCTCTCCCTAAAGCCACATTCACACTCTTTCAAAGCAAGCTGGGTGTCCATTGTCATTCCCCCTCCAGCTTGAGAGGGCATGTTAAGGAAAACAATTCAACTGGAGCATATCATGGAGAAAATTATGTTACCAAATCAGAAAGTCAAGAGGCCATTATCGTCTACAATAAACCATCCCAGAATCAAGGAAAATCAAGAGATTTGTCAACTCCATTATTGTCTACAATAAACCATCCTAGAATCAAGGAAAATCAAGAGATTTGTCAACTATACTAATCTGATTTGGTTTGCAATCACGTAAATTAATCTTTGTATTTATTCTTGTAAGAACTTCCTTATTTCCTCTATTTACTACATCTATATATTGTACAGAACTATCAATGATAAAACCACACTTCCTTCTATCAAAAACTTTAGAAATTCTCATGTGTATTATCAAATACAATGTTTGTTGTATTAGAAGCACTATTGGCATTATTTAGTATGATACAATTTATCTTGCCAAACACATGTATTGTATCGTGTAATACATTTTAATTCTCTTAAAATTTACAACACAAACAAACAAACAAACCCTATACGTCTAGCTCTATTTGGCAAGAGATTTGGTTCTATTCTAACTAAGGGTGGGCAAAAATTCATTAAACCGAACTGAACCGGTTCAACCGGTTTTTTTTCGGTTTTTCTTTATTCACCAGTTCAGTTCGGTTTATTTTTCTAAAACCCGGATTTTCCGGTTCGGTTTCCAGTTTGATGTCAAGAACTGGGAACTGAACCGAGAACCGGTGTATAAAAAACCTAATTTTTCAGATCTCTGCCTCTCTCTTTCTCTCATCTTTTCACTGTTTGTATCTAAATCCCTAAATCTCTCAACTCTGTCGTTTGTCTCTCTAGACCGTTGTTTGTCTCTCTCTCTCTCTCTCTCGTCCGAGCGCCATCGTTTCTCTGCTTCGTCGTTTTTGATTAGGTTATTCAACACGCCGTCTCTCTCTCGTTTTGCTCAGGTTCGTTTTTGCTCAAATTCTTGATTTCTCAACAATAGTTGATTACAACTATTGTGAATGTTAACTCTGTTAGTAATCTTAATAGGTTTCTAAAATCCACTACGCCTTTGATACTAGGCCAGTATTTCTCTAAGGTTGATTTTTTCTTTTTGTGTTAATTTTATATATATATATATATCGTGTTTATAATGCTCGGTTTAGGTTAATTCAATCATGTCATTGTTATGTGTATTATCATAGAATTATTGATGGATTATTATGCTCAAGCAATCATCATACAAAAGTTTGTTGTTGTTTATCGAACCTGTGGTTTTGTTTATACTAAATTTGTGCTTTTATTTTTATGCAGAGAGATTAGTTTATTGACTATGCTCCTTGCAGGATAATGTAGTTTGGCTTGATTGAATCATGTATTTCATATTATATTGACATATAAGTTTATACTCTGATCAACTTGGCATGAGAATCTTTATGTGTGGTTTACTTGTGATTTTTATTAAATTTAGTTGTAATTAGTGGAAAAAAGTCATTTTTGTTGTAATATGTGGTGTTTACCACTTTTGTACATACATACAAATATCTCTCATACACAAAATATCTCCCTAATAATTCCACCGCCTCCCTCTTAAGTCTTGCCTATATATCTGTTTCTTTTCTTTGTAAAGAAAACACTGATCATGCTCTCTCCAATATCAATACAAAAGCAATCTCTTGCTCTGTCTACCCTCTTGTCTCTATCTCTCTCTAAGTTGTAATTTATTTGCTTTATTTATTTGTTATCTCAATATTTTATAACACGTTATCAGCATAAATATAGATTAGGACTTCCAGAGAAAGTTTTTGAGAGTTTTTAGTTTTGATTTTGAATTTTTGATTGAACCCAGAAATTTCAAAGTACTTAAATCGTTTTTCAGAGGATACCGTTGTGTTCCTCTTGGAAATACGATTCCGACGCCGCTGACCGCGTCTCAAACGAAGCTCTAACAAACTCCCTAGCACCGGTCAAAGGTTGGTCAAACCTGGAAAATTTTCCAGAAATTTCTGCAGGTTTCCAAGGTTGAAGACGACACTGTAGCGCCATATCATCGCCACGTTATCACCGTATCAGCGATGCGTCAGCATTCGCTGCGCCACATCAGTGCCACGCCACGCCACGTCATGCACGTCAGTAGTGGTTGCGCCACGTCAGCAGTGATGTCAGCGCCATGTCAGCATTCAATTTTTGCCCGTTTTTGGCCGAATTGGACTTGTTTCCAGCTATTTCGAGCATTCTGGACGCAACCGTGCCATCTGTTTCAGCTAATTTAGCTTGTAAGTATTGTTTTGACTTATTTAAGTTTTATTAACTCTGTTTTCGGACACGATAGAATATCCAGAATCTGGAGATCTGGATCCAGTATTATATACATGCTTGATGCTCATGAAGAGCAATTTTTAGAGAAATATACACATCCAATCGGATGTTGTAAGCATCATAAAAATAATTTAAGATCCTAACGTATAAAGAGATTGGAATAATATTTTATCCATTTCATACACATCCAACATGATGCTCTGAATATTATAAAAAGGATTTAAGATCCTAACGTATAAGATGGATATTCTGTCAATGGAACTTATGTATTATAGTTCTGGATTTATTTTAATGCAATATATGAGACTGGCTCATGTTGTGTCTCTGGATTGGCTTATGTTGTGTCTAAGGTGATCTCATGACCCTGAAACTGTTATTTTTATGCAATATATGAGATTGGCTTATGATGTGTCTCTGGAATGGCTTATACTGTGTCTAAGGTGATCTTATAACCCTGAAATTGTTATTTTTATGCAATATATGAGACTGGCTAATGTCGTGTCTCGGGACTGGCTTATGCAGTGTCTCAGGACTAGCTTATGTTGTGTCTCCAAATAAATTGTTTAAATATTCAGCATTTATTTTTATGCAATATATGAGATTGGCTTATGCCGTGTCTCGGGACTGGCTTATGCAGTGTCTTAGGACTGGTTTATGCTGTGTCTCCAAATAAATTGTTAAAAAATTCGTATTATTTATACGCAATATATGAGATCGGCTGGACCGACTAACCAGAACTTAAAGTTCCTGGAATTATGATATTTAAGGTTGTACGGTTTTGAAAACCGATGAGAACCAGGAATTCTGGATCCAGGGTTATATACATGAATACCATACTTCATTATTTAGAACCTGGGGTTTCAAACCCGTTCAAAATCAAAATTATCTCATATATATGAAGTGATATGTTTACATGTCATTTATTTGAGAGAATGATCTACACATCCAACAAGGTGTAGTGAGTATCATAAAAGAGATTTAAGATCCTAACGTATCATTCATTTGAGAAAAAAAAGGGATCTACACATCCAGTAGGATGTTGTGAGTATTATAAAAGAGATTTAAGATCAAAACGAATAATGAAATTGGAAATAATATTTTATCCATTTCATACACATCCAGCAGGATGCTGTGATTATCATAAAATGATTTAAGATTCTAATATCACGTATAATGAGATTGTAAAGGATATTTTATTCATTTTATACTTGCTCCTGAAGGAGCAGTATCAAGAGAGTAAATTGGGATATATTTATATTCATGAGATATCAAAACATACTCCAGGAGTGAATGTTTATGAATGACAAGAGACAAGGTTTATAGAATAAACAAATTGAAAAGATTATTATCACTTCAGATAAGATATAAAATGGCATTACACATAATGTCCATAAAATTCCCACAATGCAAATATATGTCTTGCCTAGAGTGCAACGACTCATACAATTTTACGAAGTCAGATATTTTATGAATTTGATTTTGATCTTGATCTAAGCAAATATTAATATTGTATCATGTCCAATGGATCTGATAGAAAGCTCTGGAAGATCCATGATAATATCATCAAACAATACTAAATCATGTATCAGTGATACTTGATATTATTCAAGTAGAACATAAAAAGAATATGCTCAGTTCAAAAGCATATAAAGTTAATACCATATCAAATCCAGCGGATCTGATCAAAAGCTCTAAAAGAGCCACAATCTTATTACCAGATGGTATTAAATTGTGTATCGATGATACTTTATATCATTCAAATAGAATATAAAGGAATCTAATTAGTTTCAAAGATATACGGGGGAAGAATATCATATTGAAATGATAAGTAATGAGAATGTTTAATATTTATTCATTCCTCCTCATGATTCAGGCCAGAAACTTATTATAGAAAAGCTGTGTGTTTTATCATCTAGATTATATTACACTATTATAAAGAGTGTAGATATTTATGCAGTTATGAATCAAAAGTTCTCAGATCTAAAAATGTTTATGTTTTAGCGTGACCGTATCGGTCACCCAGGATCCACAATGATGTGTATAATCATTGAAAATTCTCATGGATATCCATTAACGAACCAGAGGATTTTTTATCCAATGGGAACTTATGTACTGTATGTTCACAGGACAAACTAACAGTAAAACCATCTCATTCTAAAATTGGTTTTAAATTCTCATTATTCTTACAAAGAATTCAAAGAGAAATATGTGGACATATTCTCTACTAAATGATCTCTTTCATTATTATATGGTTCTAATTGATGCATCTACGAGATGATCATATGTTTGTTTATTATCAAACATCTCCATATTACTTGTACTAATTATTAGTTTTTCAGATATACTCATAATCAAAATGGATCAGGGGAATCACTTATCAAAACGTCTCCAGGTAAATTACGAGAACTTCATTATTTTGATATAGTTACTAAATTGTATATGGGGACTTACTCATGGAAAGGTTTCTCTAGAAGAGAAAAGTAAATAGAAAGTGTGTGTGTGTCTGTGTGTGTGTGTGTGTGTGTGTGTGTGTGTGTGTGTGTGTGTGTATGTGTATCTCATTTCAATCTTCGTATCTCTCAAATACAAAAGATAATCGATCATCAGATAATTATTAATATGTACCTGATATATTAAAGGTAACATGATTTTATAAGTTGTCATCTCATAAACCCCGGCCGGGTGATTGTTCTTAAAGAACGATCAGAGGAAAGGGCAACAAATAAATCATCCGATACATATCATAAGCTTATGAACCTTTTAAAATGTATTGTTATTAGGATCCCAAGAGTAAACAAAACTCGAGTTATAAATAAATCCACTTTCTCTATATCAACTCTATAAGAGTTTGATATATCTAAAGAAACACACGTCTATGAAATGACTAAATCCATTTAAATGGAAGAAATCTCAACAGAGATATAAGAATATAGAAATTGAGAGAAATTCTATAAACCATACAGAGTTTATGAAATGACTAAATCCATTGAAATGGAAGAAATCTCAATAGAGGTACAAGGGTATTGAAGTTGAGAAAATTTCTATAAGTCATATAAGAGAAATGTTGAATAATAAGGAAACAATCATTGATAATGTGTTTTATAAATAGTAGCGCTACTGAAATTATAAATGATAATTATGATATTCATAATATCAATGATTGTAGACAAAATGCATGATTGGCCTAGATGAAAGAAGCAATTCAAGAAGAATTGACTTCATAAGCCAAAAATAAAGTGTTTAGATCAATAGTACTCCAGACACCTAGAGATGTCAAACTTGTTGGATACTAATAGATCTTTATACGGAAACGTAATGAGAAACACGAGATAGTGAGATATGATGCATGACTCGTAGTGCGAGATTTCTTACAGAAACTTGGTATTCACTACTGATGAATATGATTACGTTGTTGATAAATTTGATTGCCTTTAAAAGGCTTGATATACGCCTTATAGACGTAGTAATCATTTATCGATATGGTTCACTCAATGCATATATTTATAAATCCTGAAGGATTCAAAATGCTGGAAGCATGTAAATCGAGATCTCGTAATCTGTATTTGATGAACATATAAAAATCCTTATATGGATTAAAAACAATATGAACGGATATGTTATAACCGTCTCAGTTAAATATCAAGATAAAGATAAGGATACAATAATCATATTATATACTCATGTGTCCTCATAAAGAAATAAGAAAGAAAACATTATCTCGACCTGAAGGTCGAGCATAGATCAAATGGAATGTTTGTCTATCAATCATAATATGTTGAAAAGATTGTGAAAAGATTTCATATGGATATTACTCTATAAAGCAAGTCTTTGCTTATACTTCTTCCAATAATTTATGATGTTATCTGTATACGTCAGTTCTAGCAATCTAGAAGATTGCTTCAAAAGAACTTTTATCAGGGGGGGCGTCTCATTAGGGGGATCGTCCCATCAGGGGGGCATATCAAATGAAGTATATTAATTATTTTGGGGTATATGTGCATTGTGCTCTTTTTCCTTTCAATCATGTTTTCATCTCATTGGGTTTTCCTGATAAGGTTTTAGTGAGGCAATTCTTTAAGCATACCCAAAAATCATTTGATCCATAAAGATTATCATAAATATTAAATTTACCTAGTTGATCATTGTATATGTGTTATCTTGATCAAGAAGATCATTGTAAATATTACTTTGATCTTGCTAATCATCGTATATATGTTACCTTGATCCAGAAGATCATTCTAGATAATACTGTGATCCAACAGATCAATGAATATATTTACTAAGGTTTTTATCCCACTGGGTTTTCCCTAGCAAAGTATAAATGTAAGTGAAGTTTTGAAGAAAACATTAACTATAAACATATTTCATTGTACTCTTTTTCCCTTCAATCAGGTTTTATCTCATTGGGTTTTCCTGATAAGTTTTTAAACGAGACAATCAGAGGGAGCAAAGTTTTGAATGGACATGTGTACATTATACTCTTTTTCCATTCGATTAGGTTTTGTCTCACTGGGTTTTCCTGACAAGGTTTTTAATGAGATAGTTTTTAATGTCCAACCCCACTAGATCCAGAGAGATTATTGTATACATTTTTCTCAGATTTTATCCCATTGAGTTTTTCTAGAAAAAATTAATACAAGTGGTATAAATTCAAGGGGGAGTGTTGTAATAAGTGGCTTTTACCACTTTTGTACATACACACAAATATCTCACATACACAAAATATCTCCCTAATAATCCCACCGCCTCCCTCTTGAGTCTTGCCTATATATCTGTTTCTTTTCTTTGTAAAGAAAGAACTGATGCTCTCTCCTATATCAATACAAAACCAATCTCTTGCTCTGTCTTCCCTCTTGTCTCTGTCTCTCTCTAAGTTGTAATTTATTTGCTTTATTTATTTGTTATCTCAATATTTTATAACAATTTTAATTGTGATTTTGTCAACAACAATATTAAAGCCTATTAATTTGGCCCAATAGGCCTAAAACCGAAAAAAAAAACCCAACCGAATCGAACATGTCCAGTTCAATCGGTTTTTGATCGATTGACCATTATAAATTTTATCAGATCGGTTTACTTTTTCAAAAACCGAATATTATCGGTTCACTTTTCGATATAAATGCCCACCCCTAATTCTAACCCATAATTCAAATCCTCTAGATAGTAGATAGGATCCAATGTTGATTTTCTAACTATTTTTTTGAGGAAATTTTTTTTCTGTTGTAAATCAACTAAGAATAAACTTAATAGATGAAGAATAAATGAAGAACAAAGTGATATAGGTAGAGAAAGAGAGAGACGAGAGAAGGAGAGAGCAAGAAATTGCTTTTTGAATTTCTGGAACCAACCTTTACAAATGATACAGGGATATATATTTATAGGCAATCTTTAAGAAAACTTAGTCACGAAGCAAAGTGGGCAAGTCCTCCACGTGTGCCATCAAGTGGGCAAGTGGTGGGGATCCATTTTATTTATAACACTCCCCCTTGGATTTCCACCACTTGTATTTCAATTTACTAGGAAAAACCCAATGAGACAAAATCTGATAAAAAATGTATACAATGATCTCTCTGGATCTAGTGGTGCTGGACGTTCTTAAAACTATCTCGTTAAAAACCTTGTCAGGAAAACCCAGTGGGATAAAACCTAATCGAAGGGAAAAAGAGTATAGTGTACATATGTCAAGATTTATTGTTTTCTTCAAAACATTTCTTACATTTATACTTTGCTAGGGAAAACCCAATGGGATAAAAACCTGAGCAAAGATATTCATTGATCTGTCGGATCAAAGTAATATTTATAATGATCTTCTGGATCAATGTAACATATATACGATGATTAGCAAGATCAAAGTAATATTTACAATGATATTTGGATCAAGATAACATATATACGATGATCAACTGAATAAATGTAATATTTATGATGATCTTTATGGATCAAATAATTTTTGGGTGTGCTTATAAAATTGCCTCATTAAAACCTTTATCAGGAAAATCCAATGGGATGAAAAACCTGATTGAGAGGAAAAAGAGTACAATGCACATATGCCCCAAATAATTAATATACTTTATCTGATATGCTCCCCCTGGTGGGACGCTCCCCCTGATGGGACGCTCCCCCTAATAAGAGTTCTTTTAAAGCAATCTTCTAGATTGCTGAACTGACGCATACAGATAACATCATAAAATTATTGGAGAGAGTATAAGCAAAAACTTGCTTTATGGAGTAATATCCATATAGAATCTTTTCAGAATCCTTTCAACATATTCTGATTGATGGACAAGCATTCCATTTAATCTATGCTCGACCTTCAGGTCGAGACAACGTTTTCCTTCTCATTTCCTTATGAGGACACATGAGTATATAATATGATTATTATATCTTTATCTTTATCAGATATTAACTGAGACAGCTATACCACATCCGTTCAAATTGTTTTTAATCCATATAAGGATTTTTGTATGTTCATCAAATACATATTACGAGATCTCGATTTATATGCTTCTAGCATTTTAGAATCCTTCAGGATTTATAAATTTCTGCATTGAGTGAATCATATATAAAAATGATTACTACGTCTAAGAGACGTATTTCAAGCCATTAAAGGCAACCTAATTTATCAACAACGTAACCGTATTCATCAATTGTGAATACCAAGTTTCTATAAGAAACCTTGCACTACGAGTCGTGCCTCATATCTCAAGATCTAGTTTTTCTTATTACGTTTCTGTATAGAGACCCATTAGTATCCAACTAGTTTGACATCTTCAGGTGTCTGGAGTACTATTGGTCTAAATACTTTATGTCTGGCTTATGAAGTCAATTCTTCTTGAATTGCTTCTTCCATCTAGGCCAATCATGCCTTTTATCTACAATCATTGATATTATGAATATCATAATTATCTTTTATAATTTCAGTAGCGCTACTGTGTATAAAAATACATTATAAATTATTGTTTCCTTATGATTCCACATTTCTCTTATATGACTTATAGAAATTTTCTCAATTTCTATACTTTTGTATCTCTGTTGAGATTTCTTCCATTTCAATGGATTTAGTCATTTCATAAACTTCGTATGATCTATAGAATTTCTCTCAATTTCTATATTCTTGCTCTATTGAGATTCCTTCCATTTCAATGGATTTAGTCATTTCATAGACTTGTATCTCTTTTAGATATATCAGACTCTTATAGAGTTGATTTAGAGAAAGTGGATTTATTCATAACTTGAGTTTTGTTTACTCTTGGGATCCCAATAACAATACCTTTCAAAAGGTTTATAAACTTATGATATGTATCAGATGATTTATTTATTGCCTTTTTCTCTGATCGTTCTTCAAGAACAATCACCCGGCCGGGGTTTATGAGATGACAACTGATAAAATCTTGTTACCTTTAATATACCAAGTAACAGATTAGTAATCATCCGATGATCAATTATCTTTCGTATTTGAGAGATACGAAGATTGAAATGAGACACACATATATATAGAGAACCGAACTGGTATCTCTATTTTGTATATAAGTAACTTTACATTCACTTTTCTCTTCTTGAGAAACTTTCCATTTGGAAATTAATCAATATAATAATCTGGAGATATTTGATAAGTGATTCCCTTGATCCATTTTGATTATGATTATATCTGGAAAACTGCTAACAAGTGTAAGCAATATAAAGATGTTTGATAATAAATAAACATATGATCATCTCGTAGATGCATCAATTAAAACCATATAATAATGAAATGGATCATTTAGTGGATGAATATATCCACATATATCTCCTTGAATTCTTTGTAAGAATGATGAGAATTCAAAACCAACTTTTAGAATAATATGGTTTTACTGCTAGTTTCCCCTGTGAACATGCAGTACATAAGTACTCACTGGATAAAGAATCTTCTGGTTCTTTAATAGATATCCATGAGTATTTCCAATGATTATACTTATCATTGTAGATCCTGGGTGACCAATACGGTCATGCCAAAACACAAACATTTTCGGATCTGGGAACTTTTAATTCATGATTCATAACTGCATAAACATCTACACTCTTTATAATAGTGTTTTATAATCCAGATGATAAAGCACGCAGCTTTTCTATAATAAGTTTCTGGCCTGAATCATAAGGAGTAATGCATATATATTAAACATTCTCATTACTCATAGTTTCAATATGATATTCATTCCTCCATATATCTTTGAAACTTGAATGATATAAAGTATCATCGATACACAATTTAATACCATCTGGTAATAATATCGTGGCTCTTTTAGAGCCTTTGATCAGTTCTGCTGGATCTGATCTGGTATTAACTTTATATATTTTTGAACTTAGCATATTCTTTTATGTTCTGCTTGAATAATATCAAGTATCACTGATACATGATTTAGTATTGTTTGATAACAATATCATGGCTCTTCCAGAGCTTTCTATCATGGCTCTTCCAGAGCTTTCTATCAGATCCGTTGGACGTGATACAGTATTAATATTTGCTCAGATCAAAATCAAATTCATAAAATATATCTGACTCCGCAGAATTTTATGAGTCCTTGCACTCTAGGCAAGACATAT
The DNA here is from genome assembly GCA_033220585.1 of Dipteronia sinensis. Classification (NCBI taxonomy): domain Eukaryota; kingdom Viridiplantae; phylum Streptophyta; class Magnoliopsida; order Sapindales; family Sapindaceae; genus Dipteronia; species Dipteronia sinensis. Next base: position 22,590,675 of record CM065644.1, on the reverse strand, counting down.
ATTTCCCTTCTGGGAATTTTATGGACATTATGTGTAATGCTATTTTATATCTTATCTGAAATGATAATAATCTTTTCAATAGGTTTATTCTATAAACCTTGCCTCTTGTCATTCACAAACATCCACTCCTAGGTATGTTTTGATATCTCATGAATATAAATATATCCAACTTCACTCTCTTGATACTGCTCCTTTATGAGCAAGTATAAAATGGATAAAATATCCTTTATAATCTTATTACACGTGATATTAGGATCTTAAATCCTTTTAAGATACTCACAACATCCTACTGGATGTGTAGACCTTTTTTTTCAATTGAATGATACGTTAGGATCTTAAATCTCTTTTGTGATAATCACAGCATCCTGCTGGATGTGTATGAAATTGATACAATATTATTTCCAATTTCATTATTCGTTAGGATCTTAAAACTCTTCTTTATGAGACTCACAACATTCTACTGGATGTGTAGATCCCCTTTTTTTTTCAAATGAATGATACATTAGGATCTTAAATCCTTTCTATGATACTCACAGCATCCTACTGATGTGTAGCTCATTCTTTCAAATAAATGATATGTAAATATATCACTTGATATATATGAGATAACTTCATATAACTTCATATTATAAACGTGTTTGAAACCCCAAGTTTCAAATAATGAAGTATGATATTCATCTATATATAACACTGGATCCAAAACTCCATGTTTTCATCGGTTTTCAAAACCGTGCCTTATGGCATGTATATAACATTGGATCCAGATCTCCAGGTTTTATCAGAGGTATAACACAGTTTGATATGTTGTATAAAAATAAACAATTTCAGGGTCATGAGAACACCTTAGACACAGCGTAAGCCAGTCCAGAGACACAACATAAGTCAGTCTCATATATTACATAAAAATAAATGGTTTCAGGGCCATAAGATCACCTTACAGGGCCATAAGATCACCTGCGATGTACATAAAAATAAATAGTTTCAGGACCATGAGATCACCTTACAGGGTCATGAGATCACATGCGATATGCATAAAAATAAATGGTTTCAGGGCCATAAGATCTTCTTACAGGGCCATGACATCACTTGCGATGTGCATAAAAATAAATCTAGAACTATTACATATAATTTCCGTTTGACGGCATAAGCCATCTTGTCCGTTAGGATTTTAAATCATTTTTATGATATTCAAAGCATCCTTCTGGATGTGTATGAAATGGATAAAATATTATTCTCATTTCATTATACATTAGGATCTTAGATTATTTTATGATGCTTACAACATCCGACTCGATGTGTATATTTATCTGAATATTTCTCTGAATATTGCATCAACCATGTATATAATATTGGATCCAAATCTCCAGCTTCTGAATATTCCATCACGCCTGAAAACAGAGTTAATAAAGCTGAAATAAGTCAATATAATACTTACAAGCGGAATTAGCTGAAACGGATGGCACAGTTGCGTCCGAAACGGTCGAAATAGCTGGAAACAAGTCCGAATCGGCCGAAAACGGGTGAAAATTGAACCGAAACGGACGAAAAACATTTCTGGCTGATGTGGCGCTGACGTTGCGCGACTGCTGACGTGGCAGGCCTCACTGGCTGACGTGGCGCTGACGCGGCATGTACAGTCGCTGACGTGGCGTCTTACGATGACGTGGCGTTGACGTATCGCTGACGTGGCATGACATATGTGGTGACGCGGCAGTGATGTGGCAGTGACGTGTCACTACAGTGTCGTCTTCAACCTTGGAAAGCTGCTGGAAAAAACTGGAAAAAAATGGGTGTTGACCGGACTTTGACCGGACCTAGAGAGTTCGTTAGAGCTCCGTTTTAGACGCGGTCAGCGGCGTCGGAATCGTATTTCCGAGAGGAACACAACGGTATCCTCCAAAAAGCGAATCGAGAACTTTGAATTTTTCTGGGTTCAATCAAAAATTCAAAATAAAAACTAAAAACACTCAAGAACTTTTTCTGGAATTCCTAATCTATATTCGTGCTGATAACGTGTTGTAAATCAACTAAGAATAAACTTAATAGATGAAGAATAAATGAAGAACAAAGTGATATAGGTAGAGAAAGAGAGAGACGAGAGAAGGAGAGAGCAAGAAATTGCTTTTTAAATTTCTGGAACCAACCTTTACAAATGATACAAGGATATATATTTATAGGCAATCTTTAAGAAAACTTAGTCACGAAGCAAAGTGGGCAAGTCCTCCACGTGTGCCATCAAGTGGGCAAGTGGTGGGTATCCATTTTATTTATAACATCTTCTAACTATTAAGATAGTAGAATCCAATTTTATGAAGATTGGGAAATTTCTGAATACGGAAAAAACTTTGGACAGATTTTTCATCATTGGACCCAATCATGTTACTCATGTATTTAGACCCTTTATCGATGAAATAAAAAATCAAAAAATCAAAAAATCAAAAAATCAAAAGCTGACGCATAGAGAATTAGAGATTGACTTTTCTTGCATATAATGGGACACTATGACCATTTTATTAAAACAATGACCGACTTATTCTTGCATATACATGGGACTTGTCATTGCTGACAATTTTATTAAAACAAGGACCGAGGCTTGAGCTTCAGAGCCTTCAGTGAGTTCTTTTATTATTTCTTATCAAAAGAAGCATGACATATGGGCGTCCAATTAATAAAGTTATCATCTTCAAAGCATTCTTGTTTGTTCATACTGGTAGTGCGATTTGAGGATATTTTGTTTGCTACACATGGTAGCCAGAGCCAGCCAGTTTTTCATTAAGAAGGTATGATAGTCTTCAACCGTAGAAAAGTAGTGCGGAGAACTAGTAAGAATTGTACCTGCCATCTACTTCGTAACGTATGGCGAGATTCCTATATTGCTCTATAAATGGAGGCTCGATAAGTGTCTTCATCAAATTCAAATGAAAAAAAAAAGAGAGTAATAGCACCAATGGTCATGGATGTTACAAACAGGCTTTTTGCAATTGCTGCCGAAATGGGCAACTGCAAAATGAAATTCAATTCACACTTCAAGCCGTCTTTCCTTCTTCTACAGTTGGGGATTTATTGGCATTCAAATCCATTACCCATTCCGCAATGGACTCGTGTTTAGCTTTATGCAGATATAAAACTCTTCGTTTCCAAATCGGACCTGTGAAGATCCCAAATCAAACCAAATTTCAAGTCTGTTTAGACGATACCAGATACCTGGAGATGAAACCAGATTAGTCCAAGCAGCCCGTGAGTTGTATTCAACAGAGAACAAAATTGTAAAAGAAAAAATAACAAATAAAGAAAAGGATTTCAACTCTCACAAGTATATATTTGTTAGATGAAAGTGATTACCTTTTTTTCCAACACCTTCCAACCCGAAAACAAACCTGAGTAAGTTGATTTTTCTACAAAAACAAACACATAAATATATAAAGAGTAGGGACAAAACAAAATAAATAATAAATATAAAAAGTGAAACAATATTCAAAATCCTTTTTCTTTTCTTCTTTATTCCCATAGAGAATAAAGAGACAGGAGTAAATTTGAGGGTTTGTTTTGCTTTCTAGATAAGACTTCGTGAGAGAAATGCGAAAGAAAACAGTGAAAGAGAAGAGAGAAGATGAGATTAGATTAGAAGAATCGCTCTTTTGAGAGAGGTTCAAAGAAATTTTGTAAAGTGAAGGGTGTCTTGAAGGAAAAAGAAGGAGATTTTGAAGTTGAAGTTGCATTAGAGCATCTCCAATGCTACTATGCATTTGGAGAAAATGGAGTGTCACATAGGATAGATACTAAAGAAGTTAGAAAAATTCTCTCCAATGCAATTATCTTGAATATAGAGATGATGTGGTAAAAAAAAAGTTAGAGAATATAGCTAGAAACTCTCCTAGAAATACTAGGATTTCTAACTATTTCCACCAATAATATTAAAACTCATTTAATTGTAAAATAAAAGAGTAGAGAGAATGTAATAATTGTTTTATTATGATTGGTTAAAAAATAAATACATATTTGATTTTAGATAATTGCATTGGAGATGTGAATATGCATTTCTCTACAAAATTTTCAAAAGTGGACCCATTTTAAATAGAAATGATGATATGACACTATTTAGAAACTTAAAAATGCATAATAGCATTGGAGATGCTCTTAGGGTTGATGTCCGAAAAACGCAACTATATATTATAGGGATATAATCATTTTCGTCCATATAGTTTGTCATATTAGACAATTTGCCCCCTCTAGTTTCAGTAATGACCAGTCTCCCCCGTGAAAACCAAAATATTAAAAACCACAAACTCTAACCAGCTGAGCTATTCCAACTCATTGTTGGTAGTTTGTTGATTTAATTGTATATATAGTTATATACTTATATAATTTGTGTAAAATAATTTAAATCTGTTTATACAATTTAAAATAAATTCATTATATAATTTATACTCCAGCCCTAACATTTGTTGATTTAAATTTTTTTCCTTTTCAAAAAATATATTATTTCTATTTGATATAAAATTCAAAAAATCAAAGCTCATAAATTGTAAGGGAAAAAAATCAAAAACGAAAAAAGAAAGAAAAAATAATAAAACAATTTCCTTTTTTTAATTGTTTTTCCTTTTGTTTTCTTTTTTTTTTTTTACTTTTTCTTAAATCTGTTTTTATATATCATTATTAAATATGATTTTATTTAAATTATATATGAGTTTATTTTAAATTATATATATAATTTTATTTAAATTATATATAAGTTTATTTTGAAATTATATAAACGGATTTAAATTATTTTACATAAATTATATAATTATATAACTATATAATTATATATACATTTAAGTCAACAAACCACTAACAATGAGCATAAATTGCTCAGCTGATTAGGGTTTGTGGCTTTTGATAACAAGGTCAAGGGTTCAATCCTTGATGAAGCAGAATGAATAAAGTGTCTAATATGGCAAACTGTGAGACGAGAAAAATGATTATCATAGGATTAATAAAGTTGGTATGGGAGTAGTTGGAGAGCAAAAATCATATCGAGGCTGCTGGAGGTATCAAATGCATGCATGCCAACTGCTATTTTCTCTTTAAAGCTGCTGGAGGTATTAATTAACATGTAAGAGAGATGGGCAGTGTTTGTTTGTCTCGAATTCCAATCCTTGCTTTACTTTTCTCAATCTTCATAATTATTATTATTATTATCAATTACCCCCCAAGATTTTAATTGTTTTGTCTTCATATAGATTTTTTGCATGTAGATATATTAATGTATGAAAATTATAATTAATTGTCACTGCCTCCAGGGGTATAACTCAGTTGGTAGATGGACGAGCTTTTGAGACTTGGATAAATAACTCTCAAGTCAGCGATTCGAATCCTACTATTAATAAAATCTTCAAAGAAATATCTGATCTAGATTAAAGATGCACATTTTCCCCCGGATCTCCAAATTCCCACGTCCCCATCCCCATTTGAGGAATTTTTTTTGAAAAAAATAGGGAATGAGGTGGGGATGGGGATGGGGATGGGGATGGGGATGGGGATGGGGTGACCTCCCCCCATCCCCATTTCCTCATTTCCTCCAAAACATATATAAATAAATAAATAAATATATTATGTAATACTTTATGATTTTATTATGTATTTGTAATGCAAACGTTATGATTTTATTATGTATTTGTAATGCACTAATGGATTTTAGTTTGTATTTGTAATGGAATGTTTTTTTTAAAAATTTTTAATTTTTAATTAAACAGAAGAATAGGGAAACGGGGAAATGGAGAAAAACGGAAAAAAATGGGAAAAAACGGGAAAAATGGGAAACTGGGGTTGGGGATGGATATACCTCCCTCCAAAATTTCTCATCCCCATTTTCCCTAAATGGGGAAATGGGGAAATGGAGGGATGGGGGAAGGGTCTAGAAAGTGGGGATGGGGATGGGGGGACCTATATTCATCCCTATTTCCTAAATGTGCATCTCTAATGTAGATGGATATCGGAAAAATAAAAATAAAAAAATAATAAAAAACTGCCACCTTGCAATTTCCAATCATGTCATAATAAAGTGCATTACAAGTTAAAATAATCATCTTTCCTCTTCTTTTATTTATTATACCAGACATGTTTACAATTTAATTAAAATAACGAGATTCATTTATTCTTCGTTTGTAATTAAATTAATCATGTAAAAAAGCCATTTTAATTGAAATGCTTTTCATAAAAAAGCTCAACTTTAATGAAGTAAAATAATAATACCTATCAACTGTTTTGTTAGAAAAGAGTGTACAATAAGTTAATTTATTTGTCATAACTATTAATTATTTAGACAGATTTGACACATCTCCGATTTATTAAAAATAAATATTATTAAAAGAGTTATACGTTATATTGAGGGTATAAATCAGAGTCTTTAGTATAAAAACTTTGGTTCTGAGGGTCTTCAATGTAAATACGAAGTTCTTTAAAAATGAGTCAAAAAGTTTTGTATTTCGTTAAAGATTGAAATTTGAAAGCTAAAATGTACAAAAGATATTGATGATGTGAGAAAATCATAAACCATAATCAAAATCTTTGAATTCAAAAACCAAAACCTTGGTAGTTGACCGAATCAAATATTGAAAGTGGAGTGCTAGGATCACTCTCCCAAATTACTCTTCCAATACACTCTTTTCTCCTTTTGATACTTATCCATCATTTATTTTTTGAAAATAAGTTTTAGAATCATCATTAATGAAGAGAGCCACTTTTAACAATTCAATTTTCTCTTTTTACGGTTCTTTTTCAAAGACACTTTATTCTTAGAATTTAAATTTAAAATTAAAAAAATTATAAAAACACATATTTTTGTTCCAAAATTATCCTTCTCATATTCTAAAGACACTAAATTTTAAAAAATAAAGTTATAAAGACACTCAATTTTATTTTAATAAAAGTTAGGACAAACCATCGTAGCATTTGGATTCATTTGATGAGTAATCTCTTTTGAATTAAATTATTAAAAAAGAAATTATATCTCCTAAATCATTAGATTAAATATTACATATTAAACACTATCTTCATTCTTTCTCAAGAAAGACTAACAGTTAGGAAAAAAAAACTTATGAATAAGCTTAATTTTTAGAAACCGTATATATGTATATATTAAAAAAAAACTCAAAAAACAAGTATCCTATTTTTCTAAAAAAAAAATCGAAATATGAAAATGTTTTTTGTTACTTTTGTAGGTATGTGATTGCCTAGAGAATTTTAATTTTTTCATTAGTCTTAGAAATTATGAGTTTAATCGAATCTAGTTACAGCAAATCAAGTTTTTATATATCTATTTTTTTTAAAAAAATGATATTTGTAATGACTTTTTATTATATATATATATATATATATTATTGTTTGTAAAAAACCAAAATATTCATAAATTTTTTTTTCTTTAATTATTAATCAGATATTGATCGAGAAAGTATGGAGATATTATTTTTTTGTATGTTGAAAAATGGAAAGAGAGAGTAATTAGGAGAGAGTGTTTAATGTTGTACGACCATCTCCAATGCATATGTCAATGCCAATGCTAAATTTGGTACAAACATTAGTAAAATGTTATATTTGGAACATCACTTTAGCATCGTACTCCAATGTAAAATACTATTTGATATTCTATTTTTTATTTTATTTTATTATTTAAAATTATAAAAGTCAACAAATACAACTAATGCATTTAATGAACGCATTGAAATTTTTTTAGAATTGTTTCAATCTCAATTTTTCCTACCAAATTTGTTAAAAAAATTTATATAAAATTAAAAAAGTTAACAAATATGGCTGCATTTATTAAAGCATTTCCAATGTTGTGCTAAATTATTGTGGCAATGGTATAATTTAGCACAGAGTACAAAAACCATACTCTAATACAATGTCAAATGTTGTGCCAAATTTGGCATATGTTATACCGTGTGCCAAGCCAAATTTAGCACAGAGTATAGCATATGCCAAATTTGGCACAACAATAAATGTTCATTTTTAATTACAAAAATACAAGCATATATATATTTTTTAAATATTTAAAATACTTTAAATTTAGTGTACATTAATGATATTTCAATCAAAATCTATTTCATCTCCAACTACTCTATGAATACATTAATGATAAGTGTTGACTTTTATAATTTTAATTAATAAAATAATAAAAATAGCATTTTAAATAGAACGAGCACAACACTAAATTGATGTGCCAAAATACTATTTTAATTTTCTTTTTTTATGACAAATTTGGTATTAGATTGATATATGCATTGGAGATGGTCTGATAATGTCAAATTTGGCATAATGTAATATGTCAAATTTGGCACAACTTTTTGCACTACATTGGAACATGTTTTCTTATTTAGCATTGTATTGGAGATGCTCTAATAACATATATGGGAGAGAGATTTTAATACGTAATATTTAATCTAAAGATTTATGAGGAAGAATATTTTTTTTTAATAATTTAATTAGTTTGGAGTGTCTTTAGAATTTTTTTTGTCTTGTTTAGTAATTTTAATTCAGGTTAAAATTGTTATTAATAAAAAAAATTAAATTAGAGTGTAAATCGATAATAAATGGTGCTATTGGCACCCCCACTACTGAATTATTTATACCCCACTTTTTAAATTTTTGATTTAATTATATAAAATTAAATGATTTTATTAATTTTATTAATTTATTTTCAGGATTACCCTTTTACATATTTTTCAAACTTAATGTACCCCATATCTTTTTCAAAAAAATAAAAATAAAAATACACTTCATCTCTACTTTATATACAGTTTTCTTACATCCATTTGTAAGACTTGTTTTTTTTTCTTATTTCATAGTGAAACTATCCATATTAGATGCAATTTTTTTTTTGTAGTCGATTGAATTGTTGGTGGTAGATTGTGAGTGTGATATTGAACGTCTAATGATTTTTTTGAGCGATTGAGTTAAGATTTTGGTGTGGCTTCGTTTCGTCAGAGATTATGTTTTTTTTGTTGCGATTTTTGGTGTTATTTCGTTATTATTATTATTATTATTATGTAAATTACATTAAAATAACTTTGGAAGATCCAGAATAAAATCTACAAAAGAATTAATACAAATTATAGAATGTCTAGAAGATCTAAAAGAAAATGAACCGAGAAAAAAAAAATAGCAAACATGGATCTGGAATTTGAAAAAAAAAACAAAACAAACATGTGAAACAATAAAATCTATAAATATTAAACATAAAAAACATGGGATCGAGATCTGAAAAAAAATATAAACAAAAATAATAAATATTCAACAATTTGAAATAATATATGTCATTAGGGTTTTGAAATAAAGAAAGTAGGGTTTTATTAGTTTTACTTTATATAGGATTTTTTAAATAAAAATTGTATGTCTTTTTAAATAATCTAATAAAGGAAGAAAAGAAAATACTAAATAATTAAAAAAAAAAAGTGGGGTATAAATAGTTTAGTAGTGAATATGCCAATAGCACCACTCTAGATAATTTGTGGAGTGTAAGGAGAAGCTCTCGTTAATGAATTGTTTTTGTATATTATTTACAGTTTAAACTATCTTATCTTTCCAAATTGTCTTTTTTACACAAAATTGCCATCGATGTCCTTTTCTTAATTATTAATATTATTATTTTTTATATACCTCTTTTTTATTTTCTAACATGTTATTACAAACATAATTTATACTTGAAAAAATATCGTTTTTATCTATACTATCATAAGTTCATCATATTTTATAAAGTAATTAGCTTTACACAATTTGAAAAATATAGTTAAGAAAAATCAAATTTCATTAATAATATCAAAACTCAAATATACTAAAAAAAATACAATATGTCAATGTTTATTGTATTTTAATAATTTTAATAATTTTAATATTGTTAATAATATATTTACTAATTTACTTTTTAAAATAAATATAAAATAAATTTACAAAATATTATTCACCTCATTTTACCTTTGAACATTTTTGGTTCACGTATTTGGTAATGACAATTTGATGTAAAAAACAAAAAAGACAATTTAGAAAGATGTAAATAGTTTGAATTTTAAATAACATACAAAAACAATTCATTAATGATAACTTATGGCTAGCATGAGACCATCCCGAAGAGCCATGAACTGTCCAATATCACCATTCAAAGATCCATGTAAAAGCTTGGATCGTGCTACCAGAACTCTCCCTTTATCACCCCTAATTGAAGCCCCTAAACCAATCGAACCCGAGGCCTTGCGCAGAGCAGTGCCAATATTTAGCTTCAACAGACCAGGGGGAGGGGCTAACCAGCCCACAGAATCCCTGGTGGCAGGAGGAGGCGTCTAGGGAGAGAACGCGAGCCTACTAATTCGGAATTCCTCCAGCAGGTCAGTCACCCTAGAAACCATCCTCTCAGGAGTTGAAGCTTTGCCACAATTGGACAAGGAGTTTCGATCCTCCCAAATTGCCTAGGAAACTATGCAAAAGAGACTGAACTCATCCTGAGACACCTGAGAGGCAATGAAATAAACACATCCAACACAGGGATGTTGCGGAGGCTGACTAACCTCAAACCGAAACAGGTCCCTTTCCAGATTTGACGAACAACCTTACATTCAAACAGGGCATGGCTGATGGTTTCAGAAAAACAGCTGCATCTGTCGCAACGGGAAACCCCCACAACCTTCCTCTTCCACAGATTGACCAGAGAAGGAAGAGCATTCAGACACGCCCGCCAGATAAAAACCTTCACCTTTGGAGGAAGATTCAGACACCACAGAGAATTCCACCATTTATGCTGGAAAGAGGGATTGGAAACTGAAACCTGGGTTTTCTTTGATAAGGCCACATTGTAGCCACTCTTCACCATAAATTCTCCACTCTTGTCGAAGAACCACCTGATGCAGTCCTGACCCCCCGACCAGCTCACAGGGATGGAAAGGATTGCTTCCCTATCAGCTGGAATTAAGAGGTGAGCCATCATTTCCTCATTCCAACCTCTCCTTGACCTATCAATAAGGTCAGCCACTCTGACATCATGTCCAGGGTCACGAGTAATTGGCTTGAAAGTACATGGTCTTGGGATCCACTGGTCCCTGAAGACCCTGATACTCTTCCCATCACCCACCGTCCAGAGCAGACACTTAGCCAGCAGCTCTCTCCCCCAAATTAGGCTTCTCCAGGTATAAGAACAGCCTAATTTCAGATTGACTTCTAGGAAAGTTTCGTTCCTGAAATACTTCGCCTTTAGGACCTGAGCTGCTAAGGATCCCGGAGTATACAGAATCCTCCACGATTGTTTTGCCAACAACGCTTGGTTATTGAGTTAAGACTTAAGATCACAACAACACACTGCCTTGAGTGTGGTGTTTTTTGATTTTGTAGTGGTCGTAGGTGGTTGGTGTTGCTGTTGCTTTGGTTCTTGTTGTTTTGGCTCTTGTTTGTCTTTGTTTTTGCCTCTTTGCTGGTATTTTGTCGTCCTGTTTTGTGTTGCTATGCTGCTTGTGAGGCTCTCCCTCTAGTGCTTGGCTTTGTGTTTCTTTTTTGGGGCCTAGTCCCCTTGTGCAATAATATGGCTATTTCAAAAAAAAAAAAACACACACTGCCTTTACACCAACCTTATTGACAGCTTCGGAAACTTAAATGTGGAAGCTTATTGACAACTTTACACCAAACAAGGCCTTAAGTTAGGTTTCAGTACATTAGTACAAATGTAATTTATGGGAAATGATTGTACTCAAATTAATTGAAATCCCATTTGAAACACCATGGTATTGGTAGTACCCTTTTCAGTTTGAAATATTAAAAGTATTAATAAATTATGTTTATGATAATAATTGTAACCATTAATTAATTTGCATAACAATATTTATGATTCAAGAAGTACATATGCAAAGAGGTAGCTTTTCACGTAATTGCTTGGCATATATCAATTCAATATTTAATTATTTATGAAGTACATGACCGAATTACCCTTTCATAAGAATACAAAACAAGTACCAACCACCCCATATGTGAAAATCTTTGACCTCAACAAGTACAGTACAAACACCATCATCATGAACCAACTACTTTGAAAATTTTTGACCACCCATATGTTTTGAAAAGAAATAATATATTTCTCTTGGGCCAGCAAAATACTTGAAGTGTTTTCTATAACAAAACAGTTGATGGGTAATTTTTTTTCCCTTAATTAACGTTGAGCTTCTTTGTTTTTTTAAAAGCATTTCAATCAAAATGGCTTATTTTAATTACAAACGAAGAATAAATGAATCTCGTTATTTTAATTAAATTATAAACATGTTTACTATAATAAATAAAAGAAGAAGATGATTATTTAAACTTGTAATGCACTTTATTATAACATGATTGGAAATTGCATCGTGACAGTCTAGCAATCCAACATTAAACCCCCAATATATATTTAATTGATACTTTTCGTATTTATGCTTCTAACTTTAAATTAAATAATAATATATTTATGTTTTTTAATGTGAGAATCTGGAAGTAATTCACCACCAAAATTTCATTTTATTGAAAAAAAGCTGTGTTTCAAAATATTCTAAAACAACTTCCCAGATCATTTTTTTTATCCTAATGTAATATTTATAATATAGTTAATAAACAAAGTTGGTATGGCCGTATGGGAATTGGGTTGGAGAGCAAAATCAATGCTTTTTGAAAAAACTATTTTCAAACCTAGAATTAAGAAAGGTATTTATTAACTTTCGATTTTTTTTTCTTATTTTAAAAACATTATTCGAATGTAATCTAAAGGCCAGCCAATTACATCCACACTTATCCAAACAAAAATAATAATAAAAAAAATCCAAGAATACCTGCAGCGTAATGATTGAACTCATTTCACCGTAAAGGAATCAAAATCTTTTTTGGATTGTACTTATTTCACCATGAAGGAATCAAAATCTTGTACTAAAAAAGAAGACGTTCAACTAGAACTAGTGTTGTCCACGGTTCCGGTTCGGGCCGGTTTCGGTTCGAAATCGACGATTTCAGTTTTGTGGACAGCTCGAATCGAAACTGAACCGAAAAATTTCGGTTTTGGTTCGGTTTTTAACCGTCGGTTTCGGTTTCGTCCGATTTTTTTTTTTCAAAAAAATGTCACGTGGCAGCATCTAATTGGTTGGTTGGTTTTTTTTTTTAATAAAATCGGCGGTTTTAGCCGGTTTTTTGGAGAGGTATAACAGTAACCGAACCGTCGGAAACCGATTTCCAATCGGTTTTGTAACCGCCGGTTTCGGTTTCGGTTTCGGTTTCGGTTTTTTGAGTCCGGTTTCGGTTTTTAACCGTCGGTTTAACAAAACCGTGGACACCTCTAACTAGAACAAACTATTTTGTTTCCTTTGATGTTTGGTAGAATTTCACATAAGTCTTATCTTTTTAGTGATTTGTCACATTTTTTTAACAGCGATTTATTGATAGAAAGCAAAAGAAAACAAACAAGATCACAACCGAAAAACAAGACACCCTAGAACACCCCAACAGCAGGGGAAAGTCAAGAGCACAAGAACCTCAAATGAGAGAGGAGGCCCTGAGAAAGCAGGGGAACACAAACAAAACACACCAGTAGCGACAAAAGACAAGAACAAACGCAAAAGAAGCCTTAGCCCCCCCCCCCCCCCCCCCCCCCCACCCCAAATGTAGCGAGCTGACTAACAACAATTAAGAAATTCATAATCATCACTTTAGTCCTCATTTTTTTCCAAAACTCATCACTTTAGCCATTTGACCAAATATGTGAAAGTCAATTATTTTAAAACTTATAAAAGTACAATTTTGCCCTTATTACTATTTAATTTAGCTAAAATGATTATATTAGCTTTAAATTAAAATGAAAAATAATAAAATTCTCAATAATAAAATCTTAAATAAATATATTACAAAAAATCTTAAATAAGTAATAATACTAAAATCCATTAATTTTTCTTTTTTATATATTTTTGTCATAATGGATATTTATTTAGCTAAAATGATTATCATAGCGTTGAATGATTTTTTTTTTCATAATTGTTTTTGTAATATATTTATTTAAGATTTTATTTTTGAGAATTTAGTTTTTTTTCCATTGTAATTTAAAGTTAATATAATCATTTTATCTAAATAAAAATCCATTTTGAAAAAATTACAAAATAAGAAAAAAGTAATGAATTTTTTAATTATTTATTTAAGCTTTTTTTTGTAATATATTTATTTAAGATTTTATTATTGAGATTTTTATTGTTTTTCATTTTAATTTTAAGTTAAGATAATCATTTTAGCTAAATTAAATAGTAATAAGGGTAAAATTATACATTCGCATGTTTTAAAATAGTTGACTTTCACATATTTGGTTAAATGGACTAAAGTGATGAGTTTTGCAAAAAGTAAGGACTAAAATGATGAATTTGAAAAGATATTTATAAAAGTGACAAATCACTAAAAATGTAATACTTATGTGAAATTCTGCCTTGATGTTTTGATCGGAACCATATGATTAGGATTTAGGATAACCAGACTATTTGCCTCTTGCAAACTCTTTTTTTTCCATTAAATAAACAATGTTTTTGTAACAAAACTTTCCATTAAATAGTAAAATCTTATCATCTAAAAGCATCTTCAATGCTATGCTAAATTATTTTACAAATGTTATAATTTAGCACATGGTACAAAAATCATACTCTAATACAGTACCAATTGTTGTATCAAATTTAACATGTGCTATACTTTATGGCAAATTTAGCATACAATTTGGCATAGCAATAATTGCTCCTATTTATTATAAAAATACCATTATATATATTTTTTATATATTTAAAATAATTTAAATTTAATGTTCATTAATGATATTTCAATCAAAATATATTTCATCTGTAACTATTCTATAAATACATTAATGGTAAATATTGATTTTTATAATTTAATTTATAAACAATAAAATAACATTTTAAATATAACAATGCATTGGAGCAAAATATTAAAGTGATGTGCCAAATATAGCATTTTACCTTTTTTTGTGCCAAATTTAGCATTGGCATTGACACATGCATTGGAGATGTATTGGAGATGGTCTTAAACAATATCCAATGCATATGTCAATGCTAAATTTGACAGGAAAAAAAAATAGTAAAATATTATATTTGGTATATCATTTTAACATCGTACTCCAAAACATAATTCTATTTAAAATACTATTTTTATTTTTTTTATTTAAAATTATAAAAGTTAACAAATATAATTAATGCATTCGATTTATATTATATTTTTATTATTTAAAATTATAAATGTCAAAAATTAATACATTCAATATAATTATAAAATGGTATTTTTATAATTAAAAAAATAGTATTTGATGTTGTGCTAAATTTAGCATTGTATTAGAGTATTTTGTTTTACTTTGTGTTAAATTATAACATTGACACACTAAAATAACACTGTATTTAAGATACTCTTAGATGGCTGCTATTTTTATTGATTCTGTCATGTGCAATCTTGATTTTGTCTAATCATTTTACAAAAAAAAAAAAATTATAAAGTATGAATCTTTTGCAGAGACCATGTGAATTGAAGAAGCAACCTTATGCCAATGAAATCATCCAAATAAAAATATTTATAAAAAAAATCCAAAACCGCACCTTTTTTTTTTGATATAAACAAGAGAGCTGGAATTAACAGCCAGAAAACAGAGAAAAAGGGCAATGCCCTTGCCACAAATGATCTCGTGAAGAAGAGAGAGCCAGAGAAGCGAGGTTATGGGCAACACCATTCCCACATCTGGAATAGCCTTGCATTCAGAAACCCCAACATCCCTACACAAGGCAGAAATATCATTGAAGACGAAGCACACAGCGCTTCTACAAAGCTGAGAAGAATTCACACCAGCAGCAACATTTACTGCATCCACCTCAGCCTAACCAACGGATAAACCATGCTGCTTCGCTAGACTCAGGCCCTCCCGAAGAGCCAGGGCCTCATAAACTTCAACAGAAAAAAAGCCCTGCACAAATTTCGACAGAGCCAAAACCACCTTTCCCTCAGAATCCCTGATCACAGCCCCAATACCAAAACAATTCCCACTAGGAGGAACAGCTGCATCAGTATTGAGCTTGAGGCAGCCCATGGGAGGAGGGTGCCAACCCTCCTTGGCCACCGCACTATCAGAAGAAAGGGAAGAAAGAAGAGACTTATAAGTACCTTGAAACTCCTCCAGCAGCCCAGCAACCCAAGAGACTAACTCACCAGGATCTCTCCCGCATTTGTTATGCAACAATTGATTTCGATTGAACCATATCCCCCACATCACCATCGCAAACCTTGCCATAGCCTCTCGGTCAATCTTTAGGGAAACCCAGCAGAGAATATCCAGGCATCTAAGCCCCTTTAGATCACCCAATAACAACCCAAACTCAAAGAAGTCCCAAACCCCCTCAACCTCGGAGCACCAAAATAAAGCATGAGAGGTCGATTCTACCTCTTCCTCGCACCGACCACAACACGAAAGCAAATGAACTTTTCTACGAAAGAGGTTAGCCAAAGAAGGGATCGCATTATTACTAACTTTCCACAGAACAACTCTGACTTTCTGAGGAACAGGCAAGTTCCATAAGAGTTTCCACCACTCTCCCTTATGAACAGAACTTTGAGCAAAGGGCCCTAAATTTGGATTCACAGGCAACCTTGTAGCCACTTTTCACATTATAGATACCTTTTTTGTCGAAATGCCACATCAACATTAAACCCCCACTTTTGCCAACACAATCCACAAACACACAACCCTCAAAACCCAACTGCATTTTTATCAGAGACGCGGAACCACCTTTAACTTTAGTTTCACAGAAAAAAACCAATTCAGGGGAGAACCTCCGGATAACTCTCTTGAGAGCTGCTATCGCACGGGGATTCCCCATACCCCGCACGTTCCAGTATAATATTTTCATAGCGTTCGGCGAGCCTGGCTCCCAGGCTCCGCCGATTCGATGACCAACTCGTCACAATTTCTGACATGCATTTCTTAGCCCCCCCCCTGACACCCTCTATTGCAATAGCTAACCTTTTCCTTATCTGCTCAGGGGGAACCCCACACTCAGGAGCAACCAATTGCCGACCTAACAGACTACCTCTATGGCTAGAAATCAATCGAGCAGCTCTTCTCCATTTTTGGGCAGTAAGCTTATACCCTTCCCTTTACCAGTATCACCATCACTAACCCCCCCCCCCCCCCCCCCCCCCCCCCATTCTCCACACCATCCATAGCAGCACCCGCCTCTACCACTTTCGCACAAGAGAAAACAGGTCCAGAATCTTCCACACTACACTGCGTCCCTTCCACAGAAAGCCTCCACGATAACCGGTACATGCCGTTTGAGTAGAGACTACTTGGTTATCCATCCTTCGATGTTCGCTCTCAACAGCCCTGTCATCATCTCCCCTGGAATCAGACGAGCCGTCAGGCTCTCCATAATTTTGCTGATACGAACCCCTGAAGCGAACCGAAGGAGTCGCTTTGAGCCAAGACCCAAACTCAGCCCCTCCGCCCGCCATTACCTTAGCTCTAATAACCTCATCTGGACATTCCCTCAGTGGGTGACCAATCCTCCCACACCCATAGCAAAACTCAGGGAGGCGTTCATACCTTATCGGAGCCCCAATCGCAGTACCAAAATCTTCCAGGTTCAAAATCTTCCATGTTCAAAATTAAGCCCTTGATCAGCGGCTAAGAGACATCAATAGCTACCTTAACCCTCAAAAAATTTCCCCAGCATTCCCTATCCTCCACAGGGATCTCAATTACCTCCCCACTCATCTCCGCAATCATTCTCGCCACCCTCATATTCATACACATCAATGGAATATTAAAGATCTGCACCCAAAATTCCACCCGGCTAAATTGCAGCTTCAAAATCTCCCCTGGCCCCGTCGGTCTTTCCAGAACCAATAGGCTATTATTGAAGTGCCAAGGACCTCTCGACCATACCATAACTCTGTCATCCTATCGGACGAAATGGAACAGAAACATATTCTCTCCAACCATTTCAATTTCTAAATCCCCCAACATATTCCAGATTTTAGTGATCACAACCTTGAAAGCTTCCCGATTAACCCGCTTCCTGGAGAGAAGCTTCCTAACCAAGCAGTGGGACACCTCTATAACACTCTCCCTGTGGGCCTCTCCAGTGATTTTTAGAGTTGGAACTTCTCCACCTATTGAAAGCGCTGCACACCGTTTCTCAATCTCATCTGCATCCATACTCCAGACCCCCAACGAGCTCCACCCCTCAAAATCCCACGCCAAGCACAGCCGTAGCACAATAAGCACACCAAGAACCTGAATCAGGAAGACCCACAATAAAGCCCAGACCCCACACCTTCCTCCACCGAGCAGAGACCCTAACCTAAAAGGAAATCTACTTCGACAGTTATGTTCTCCAGGAGAGAGAAAATAAAAGCAAGGCAAAATAGATCATAGGCTTTTTTTTATTGAGAAAAAAAAACCGCACCCTTATTCATTGATAAATCAAGTAGAGCATTTATTATCACGTACTTATCAATTTCTACTTAATTAATTTGTACCTTTGATATCATAAGTCACAGCTCAAACAATTAGTTACACACCAACACTGGCAACACTAATTAATTTCCATTGTTTACGATGCTTAAATTAATCAAACAAGAACTAATTACACCAACCACCCCTGAGGTTTGCTCTATTTCATAAGGAAATAACTTTATTGTTAATTGACACCCACCTCCACTGCCGTTAGTCAACGACCGTCAGACTTAACCTTTGACCTTATAAGATCATGTAAAAGTCCAAAATACCCCTAAATATGTCTATTTACTTTTATAACCCTAGAAAAAGACAAAAACTATTTTTTTAAAAAAACCAAACAAAATCCTTATATTAAAAAAAAATTAAAAACTGTAAAATCTCATGTTCATGAAATTGAACATGATCTAGAACAAGATATGGAACCCCAATTCTATAACCCACTTCTGCCACCAAACAAAACCCAAACAAAAAGAACACCCACTATCAACCACCGCCGGCAGCCAACAAAACCCAAACGCAACACCCACCATTCCCAAAATCAACAACCACTCTGAAAACCAACCACCACCACCACCGGCAGCCAAACAAAACCCACACCTAAACACAACCACACCAACCATAAAAACAAGAATGAACACTCAAATTGAACCCACCATTCCGGCTGCCAAACAAAACCCAAACTCACACAACCACCAACAGTCTCAGATCCTACCCACCAACGATCTACTCTCAGTAGAGGAGATCGGCCTCCATTCCTCATCGACGCCAGCCAAACAATTAAAGATGGGAGGGAGGGAAAGAGAGAGAGAGAGAGAGAGAGAGAGAGAGAGAGAGAGAGATGGGACGATCTCCTCAATGCCGGCGACGATCTCCTCGACGGGGACGAAGAGATGGGAGGGAGAGAGAGAAAGATGGGAGGGGAAGAAAAAAAGAGAAATTGTGAGAAAATACAGAGAGAGAGAGAGAGAGATGGGGAGAAGAAGAAAGAAAGATGAAGTTGGGGGGTTTTGAGTTTCATTGATTAAGAGAGAAGATGAATTTTGTTTTAAATTTATCTGGGTTTCATTGATTTAAGAAAGAGAGAAATCGAAACTGATGGTGGCCGAAAGGAGTTGAAATCGAAACTGATGGTGGTGGTTTGGGTGTGGATTTGGTGAATCTGAAAATTTTTCCAGATTTGAAGATATTTGGAAAATTTTCCATATTTCAATTTTTTTCTTTTTTAAATTTCTGCTTTTATTTTTTTTAATGAGTTTGATATGTATAGTATATAAGTTATTAAAGGACGAAATTACCTTTCCTCACACGGTCAACTGTTAGATTAAACTTTTGTTGACTGACGACAGGGGAGGTGGGTGTCAATTAACCATAAAGTTATTTCCGTGTGAAATAGAGCAAACCTCAGGGGAGGTTGGTGTAATTAGTTCATCAAACAAATACACTAATAGTTTCAGCTTTGTATTTTATATAGTAATGTTCAAATCAGCCTACACTGATATAACTTACATCGGTATGTTGTATGTAGACCACTAGATTTACATACTTTGACTTAGTGTGTATGCACTTATCAGTGCTTCTCTATAATTAATGGTTCACATACAACACATTGATATAAGTTATATCAGTACACACTGACCAGAACCAAACTGATATTTTATATTCACTCTGGTTAATACCACCGTTTAAATTTTATATATATAGGGTGCGTTTGGTGCGCGGGATAAGATTAGACTATTTTTAAGACATATGATTGGATTTGATTGGATTTGATTAATTATATTGTTTCCCGTATTTGGTGCAATATGGGATTTGACTAAAAATAATGTTATACATTGTTTGGTATATAATAGGATAGAATAAAAATGTAATATTAAAATATTAAAATAAAATAAAAAGTTAAAAAAAATATCTTTTAACTCTCCTCTCTCCTCACGTCTCTTACTCTCCTTTGCTGTCTCATTTTTTCTTTTCTCTCATTTGTTGTCTCAACTCCTCCATGGCTGATCTCATCTCTTCTTCTTCTTCTTCTATTTTTAATTTTTCAATTTTTTCTTTCTTTCTTACACTAGTGCAGATCTTCTTCTTCTTCTATTTTTGATTTTTCAATTTTTTTCTTTCTTAAACCGAAATTTATGTGCAGATCTTCTTATATTCTTCTTCTTCTTATTCTTCTATTTTTAATTTTTGAATTTTCTTTCTTTCTTAAACCGAAATTAGTGTAGATCTACTTGGTGTAGATCTAAGTAGATGACACTGTTTTTTGTTAATTTTATTATATATAATCCTTAATTTTTGGGGGGGAAGCTGCTAAGGAAGCTTTGAGCAAGCTCCGGAAAAAATTCTGGTTCACTATAAAGATGTGAACTGGGTTTTTTTTTTTTGTTGAACAAATATGGGTTTGTGGAGTTAGATATTGTTTTGATTGATGATATATGTTGGGTTTTGGATTGGAGAATCTGGATTTATGATAAATGGAGATGAGTTTGTGAAGATTGATGATCTAGGTTTGTAATAATCAAGATGGGAAAGAAATTAATGAGCCAAACATGATTATTTTTATCCAGTCCTATTATCAATGAGGCAGACATGGGAAACGGCTTAAAATTAAGGTAATCTCATCCTAGAGTATTTGCATCTAAAATTTTTGGGTCCCAACTTAATATGTAAGATTACAAAATTACCCTTCTTTAATCTATTTAAACCAATTCAACAATCTCTCTCTCCCATCCCATCCCAAACTGTGTTTCTTCTTCTTTATATCTCTCTCGAATAAGTTTTTATTTTTTCTTCTTCATCATCACTATTTGCCTCTAAATATTTTTTGTCCAACAAAATTTTTAAAATTACCCTTGCTCCCTCTATTTAAAATGACTAGTGAGAAGTCACCACCATTTTTGTTCTCTCATTTCCTCTCATGCTTATTTTTTGCCTTCACGTAAATAATTAATTAGGAGAGACTGCTTGAGGATGGTGAAGGTGCTTTGAAATTGGTTTCAAACTAACCAATTTCAAAGCGTCCTGATCAACCTCTTTATACAGTCGTTCCTTCTAAACACTAACCAATTCATCCACGATCTTTATTTTTGTTGCTCCAATTTGAGTTTTGATAAGTTAAAGTCATGATAAAAAAAAATGGTTCATTATTAGAAATCTTTTATATATTTGAATTCCGAAAGTTTCATTATTTCTAAAGCTTTCTTCTTTTGTTTAAAGTTCTGTTAATTTATCCAACTTTAACATGTTAGAGCATTCACAATAGACTTCCTTATATTTTCCTTATGTTCCTTATTATTATTTTTAATTAAAAAAGAAATATTATTATTTTTAAATAAATTTAAAATTTTATTATTTACAATTAACGGCCATATTTTTAACGGCTATATTTTAATGGCTATTTTATAACAGTCATATTTTAACGGTATATTTTAGAAAGAAAAAATATACACATAAATCACCATGAGAATCCATTTATGTACACATAAAAAAACAATTCAAATTAGCAGTGACAATATTATTATTTCAAGTAAATGTAAACTAAAACAATACATGAATATAATTACAATGGTATAAAATAATTAATAATTTACAAAAAAAATAATTATTATAAATACACAATAAAACTAACTTAAAAACAAAATAGGCTACAAAATATAATAATATACCTTAATAAATTGGCAAAGGAGAATTGGATAGATGAACATTTGCTAGTCGAAAGTGTAATAAAAATTGATTCAATAATATTTATAAAAAAATGAATATTGTGTTAAAAAAAAAAGAGAGCCATTAGACAAAAAATCTATATAGCTGTTGGGTCTAGTTTTTTTTTTTTTTTTTTGTTAAATTTGGATCATTCATTTTTAATGAGGTTGATTAATCTTGACCATTGAAATTAATTGAGGAATGAGAAGGAAAATATAGGGAGGATGCATTGTCTCCTTAGAACTAGAGAGGCTTTGACCGGAAAAAAAATTTTGAGGAGAGAGGTAGGGAGGTTGTTGTGGCAATTTTCGATTCATCCTCGATACTAATAGTCAAAGATGTGCTATTTTTTTGCTTACTGGGGATGCTTTTAGTCCTTCAAATTATGTGGTAATGCAAAAACATTTTATGTGGTTTATGGAGATATTTCTTTCGCGTTCATATTCCTATATCTTGTAATAGGGTTGCACATTCTATTGCTAGTGTCCTTAATGAGTGCTTTATAGTTTGGAGTATTGTTCTTCCAGAGTAGCTCTCTTTATTAGCCAAGTGTAATTTGAACCTTTGTAGTTCGGTTTTCGTTTAATAAATTTCTTTTACTTAAAAAAAAAACACTTCACATATGGTTTTAGTTTTTTTTTTTTAAATGCTTTTGGTTATTTGAAAACCCTTTTGCAATATTAACAACAATTTGACGATAACGACGGATACTTTCTAAATTATTGTCATTTAAATTGTCCTTCAATTATATATTTGAAGTCTCCAATATCCAACAATATATATAAATTATTTACATAGAAAAAATATATGCTTTTGATAATTTTTCAATTCTATCAAATTTAGAGTGATTTTTTTGGCTAATCTATAATGGAACAACATTCAAATTTTTAGTATATCTAACTATCGGTTCACTCCAAAATCTCACTTTTTGCTTGACCACATATAATCTAAAAATATTCAAATCTTTTATTGTATTACAATTTAATTAATCTTAAAAAAAACAAATTTAATTTTTTTTTTACATAAAATTTGTGATCTATAACTAAAACTCAATTGAGAAATATCAAACCCAATGGTTAATTTTACATACTTTGTAAATTACATTAACATGAGCACCAAAAATAATAATAAGAACAATTAAATTACATTATTCTTCTGTGATGCTCTCCAAATTTGGTTGCCAATTATCAATACTAGTTGAAAGTCTCTTTGGTGACCCTTTTGTAATACAATCCTTATCGGACCTTTTCTTCTTCTTATTCCTAGTAAGTCCCTTAGTCTCCGAAGAACTGCTCGAAGATTTCGTTCCATTGCTCGAATCTTCACCGTTGTTATAATTATTTCCTTTCATTTTCATTCCTGTAACGTTCAAGCACGTGATCGAACAATTATCATATGTAAAACACCCTTGTTTCTCCACGTGATCATCACTTTCCTCATTTTTTCGTGGTTGTTCGCTTCGATATTCGTTCACCGGAGAGGGTGATTTCTTGAAGGACAGTCTCTGGAGCTTGCGGATGGTGCTGACGGGGACAACATAGTATTTTTGGCCAAGCATGAGAGTGGTGTCTGGTGCAACAATTGCCCAAGGTTGCTGAAAAACATGTGGGTATGCAACAATGCATCTAGGGTTTCTTAGCATGATTTCGGCCGCGGAAACCGGCCTATCGTGGAGCTCCACATGTCCGCCGGGATGGACAATCTTGATCAACATGTTCTTGGTGCTGTTTGTGCAAAGCCAACTTGAGATTGTCATGGTTGTTTTTCAACCACATGAGAGAGAGAGAGAGAGAGAGAGAGAGAGAGAGAGAGAATATTAGGGTTTGGTGTTTGGTTAGATGAAAATTTCAATGAAAATGTAAGAATGTGAAGTTGGGTGATGAGAAATTCAATGTTTATATTAATTCTTAATAGTGCCTTGTCTTGTTTTGTTTTATTTGATTAATTGATTATATCGATGTTACATT
Organism: Dipteronia sinensis; assembly: GCA_033220585.1. Lineage (NCBI taxonomy): Eukaryota > Viridiplantae > Streptophyta > Magnoliopsida > Sapindales > Sapindaceae > Dipteronia > Dipteronia sinensis. The sequence goes on along the minus strand of CM065644.1, from coordinate 22,566,492 downwards.
TTGGCTTATTTTTTATTCTGTATTTAGGTTTGGTTGGTCTTTAGATGTCAAATGTTTCTCTAGAAGGACATAAAAAAAGGAATTATGTTTCAAAAATAAAGGGAATTAATTCTAAAAAAACTCAAAGGGAAATTTGTATTTTTTATTTTTTTAAGATACCAAATATTTTCAATTAGAATTCAAATTTTAACTATCAATTAAATTTTTAAAAGAATGACAAATTATAATTAAGTTGGGACCGAAGGAACATAATGTTGTGTAAATGGTTATGGAACTAGATCCTTAATTACATATTTTATTTACAAATTTAATCAAAGCCCGAGATGAAAAAAAATGAAATGAAATTTATAAATTTATTTACTAATTTATTATTTATAGCTATTTGCATTTGGCCATACGGAGTTTTGTGTATTGAAGCTGGTGATGAGCATAGGATATTGAGAATATTCAATAGAATTAATTGGGGTCTGAAACTGGTTCTCCATATGCATCTTTTTTTGTGGTTTTTATTTGTCTATTTGTGAAACAAGAATTGCTAAACAAATTAATTTTGTCTGCATCTCTCTAATCGAAAACTTCAATAAACTTTGGAATCAAGTCATGACAAATCAAACCTTTTTTATATACTTCAATTTTTGGATTTGAAATCAAGTTTATTGCATATAGACAAATCTTCTCATGCTTATTTTCTTCTTTATAAATAAAATCAAATAAATAAATGAGAGTTGAATGTTAACTTTATTGTTTTCTTTGTACCAACTATTCTTCTAATTGTCTGTTTATAGACTTATACGTAGAGATGCACATTTGGGGAATGAGGATGGATATAGGTCCTCCCATCTCCATCCCCCCCCCCCCCCCCCCCCCCCCCCCCCCCCCCCCGCACATTTGGGGAATGAAGATGGATATAGGTATAGGTCCTCCCATCCACCCCCCCCCCCCCCCCCCCCCCCAATCTTCTCATGCTTATTTTCTTCTTTATAAATAAAATCAAATAAATAAATGAGAGTTGAATGTTAACTTTATTGTTTTCTTTGTACCAACTATTCTTCTGATTGTCTGTTTATAGACTTATACGTAGAGATGCACATTTGGGGAATGAGGATGGATATAGGTCCTCCCATCTCCATCCTCCCCCCCCCCCCCCCCCCCCCCCCCCCCCCCCCCCCCATTTGGGAAAAATGGGGATGGGGAATTTTGGGAAGAGGTATATCCACCCCCAACCTCAGTTCCCCGTTTTCCCCATTTTTCTCCGTTTCCCCATTTCTTCATTTTTCCTCATTTCCCCGTTTCCCCATTCTTCCATTTGATTAAAAAATTAAAAATTAAAAAATATATATTCAATTACAAATACAAACTAAAATCCATTAGTGCATTACAAATACATAATAAAATCATAAAGTGTTACATAATATATTTATTTATTTATTTATATATGTTTTGGGGGAAATGGGGAAATGGGGATGGGAGGAGGTCACCCCATCCCTATCCCCATTTCAATATATTTATGGGGGAAATTAGGAAATGGGGATGGGGTCCCCATCCCCATTTCAATTTGGGGAAGAAAATCATCCTCATCCCCACCCCATTCCCCATTTCCTCTATAAAAAATTCCCCAAATGAGAATGGGGACGTAGGGATTTGAGGATCCGGGGGAAAATGTACATCTCTACTTATATGCATGATGAAAAACAGGAAATAAGAGACCGCTCAGACCCATATAAATAAGATTGTGGGTTCAAGTTATAAATCTTTCTTCTTCGGTTATGGAAAAAGTATTTTCGAGTATTCCTTCGAAAAGATACAATGTGTATTGTTTTTCAAAGGTCTCAAACAGGAAGTCCGGCTGGACCCGGGACATAATGTTTAGGGCTAACTAGGCTTTCGGGCAACGCAGGATTGTACTTGATTTTTGTTGTTGGGCCAAGTCCTGTTAATAAACCCTACCCAAACAGTCCACTAAAGATCCAAAAGCGCTTTTGATTAAAAATAAAATGTAATGATATCAAAAGCATAAAAGGTGAAACCATAATGAAAGTAAAAAGAATCTTTTATCTTTGCATTCCAGTGATATCTACTTTTTTTTTTTTAAATTCAAAAATTACAATTCTCCTTTTTATCTCAAAAGATGTGTAACTAAATCAGCTACAAGAAAAGCAGGTCTCAAGAATGGAAAATGCTACATTGAAAGTGCTTTTGACACAATCACTTGCTTAACTAATATACAGCTCAAACAATAAGAGAAACACAAATCCTAACTAGCAATCTAGCACATCATCCTAGCAACTTGTGTGATATATGTTTCAAAGTTCTTGCAGCATTACAGAGAATGTGAATGTGATATTGATCCTGGCTGGCATGACGCGACGTGTAATTAGTGAGACGTCTGGATGAGTGCAGGCAGACGGGAGCAAGGATTATGCAACTCGGAGTGACCCTCCAAGCTCGATACGTACAAGTGGAATAAGAGAATGCAGGACATCTGTAATCAATGGCCTATAACTTGGTTCGGGTTGTACACACAGTACTGCCACTGCAGCAACCTATAAATGCGGTATTAGTATAAAACATTAACATTAACATCAATGCAATCCAATCCAATCCAAATACAAATGTAGAATTTAGTAAAGAAGGCATTGCGTGGAGGGTTTTCCAAATACCTGATATAAGTGCTTTAAGTCCATGGTGTCTCTGATTACAGGATCAACGATGTTTGGAAGCTTCGATCTGTCAGTGAGCTGAGGCATTGCCTGTCAAAACAGTTAGAATAATAAGTATCGGGAAATGCTGAAATGAGGATCGATATTTTCTCTAGACGAAGTGTTCGGGACTAGAAGGAAATTATACCCAGGTGACTATTGACTGGCATTGAGATGGTGACATCTTTTCTACTGGCCTTCTTCCCATCAGAAGCTCTAGCAGTACGACTCCAAAGGCGTAAACATCGCTTTTATCAGTAAGTTTACCTGAAATTGTAATTATCATTATAATTTGCATTCGATGATCACTGAAATCGACATGGAAGCACCATTGGTAATAAAGAAAACAATGATGCTGGAAATGTTGTAAGAGAATTCTGTTATCCTTCTTGTAATCCAGAGAGCCCTGGATAGCAAATTCCATACTACACCAAATTACATGATTTTCAAAACGACAGCAAGTGAATAATACATTTCTCAAGATTATTCATATCACTACGACTGTGCAAGAATCTCGTAGTTTTATTATGTTTAGGCACTAGCAGTCTTCTAGGCCAAAATTTAGCAACCTGAACATATGGACTCATGGAACAGAATTACGGACAAATTAAGGCGCAAAAAAGAATGTATATCAGAAATGGAACTATAATAGCACATGACAGAAGCCCGAGGAGCTTACAAGACAGAAGAACTTTTCGATGACAGATACAAGTAAAAGCAACATATGTATACAGGTCAAGTAACCATTAATATGCATAATAAGGTCATGTTGAACTTTAGCATACCCTCTAAAAGGTACTCTGGAGCAACATAGCCTAGAGTTCCTGAAAGCTTCACATTCTTGTTTTGAGTCCCAGAAGTCACAGCAAGGCCGAAATCTGAAAGCTGAATGGAGCCAAAACTTAGCGTGTGAAACATTTCTGGTTAACATCGTAACGAAGTATGCACATATTAGCATGTTCTTGTATAACAGTTACCTTTGCGTTAAAGCTGGAATCGAGAAGGATATTCGATGATTTCAGATCTCTGTGTACTATTGGAGGGTTGCAATGCTCATGAAGATATTCTAGTCCTCTATCAATTGCCGATACCATAGTTGCAACCATGTTAATGTCAGAAAAGAATAACAGATAAACAACAGAGTTAGCTAAATGGACTTACCTTGCAACATCAACGGCAATTTTCAACCTTTGATGCCAGGTTAGGTCTGATCCATGAGTAGGTCCTAAAATATCCATCAAAACAATGCATTATGTTAAAAAAATTAGTATCTTCGATTAATTACTTTACGACCGGTTAATTGAAAACGGATAATGAGTTGAAGTTTATACCATGCAGTTGGTTCTCCAAAGAACCATTTTGCATCATTTCATATACAAGAAACTTTGTTTCACCATGAATGCAGCATCCCACAAGAGAAATTATATTCTGATGCCGGAATGTAACTAACCAATTCATCTCATTCTGTACTTGCAATCAAAGTATAAAAATGAAAATCCATTAGTACTAATAGCAATATTGAAAGATATAGGTATCGGAATCAGTCTCGGAGAAAAGAATGACCTCAAATTCTTTTTGAACATCCTGCCCTCCACCCTCTATTCTCTTTACTGCTGCAAGGAATTTTTCATTGAAATGAGCTTCATAGACACGACCACGACCACCTTCACCCAGAACATTACTTTCCCCAAAATTATTCGTTGCAGCTTCTAATAAGTGATACTCAATGACAGCCACCGAATCCTTCTTTCCAGCCACCATTAACGAATTGAATCGTTCAACAATTGGAGTCAATGCAAGTCCTTTGCCAGCATCTTCAAATTGAACATTGTAACAAAGATTAGAAGAAAAACTACTACAGCAGAAACATAAACAGAATAACAACATTAACTGTAAAAAAATAAAAAATAAAAACACTTTAATACCGAAGTTCTGTTTGCTTTTGCCATTGGAGTTCTTCCAGCTTTTTAATCTATAGATCCAAAAACATAATAGAAACAGTAATAGGACACCGAGAAGAGACGATGCAACAACAAGTGCTATAAGAATTTTCTTGTTCAGGTCTTGGTGGTGCACTATTCTCACCTCTGGAATTCCTGGAACAAACATTCAGAGGCTTCAACAAAATTTGACTGAATTATGACAAAAAATTGAAGAAAAAAAAAGTGACAGGCACATGTTTCATTAGCCAAAAACTTCAATGTCTCAGCATTTGTGTAGCTAAGTTCATATTTCATTTGGTTACAAATGAAACCAAAATTATAACTTAATTTCCCTGTCCAAATATTTTTCTCAGCAACCAACTGAAGCAAGCAATACATATATATATATATATATATATATATATATATATATATTCAAAATCCATTAAAAGAAAACGATATTTACTTTACAATACTGCTTAAATCTAGACTACGAGTATCATGTTTCAAAATTTAAACAGTACAAACCCAATAAACCAGGAAATGAAAGACCAATTTTTGTTCAAAGTCTCTTTTTTTAAAGAATTAACAGTTTCACATTATGTTTTTTTTCTTCTAGTTTTGATTTCTTCCTCATAATCTCAGCAATCAAGTTCAGATTTTCAAGCAAGAAATTGAAGCAAATGACTATAAATGAACACAAGATGTGAAAATAAATAACAAAAAAAAAAATATGCTAGCCTCTGCTGACATACCTGGAGATTCAGCTTCCATTTGAGAAGAAAAAATGGCTTCTTTCCCAGTAAGAAAAACAGGACCAAATCTAAAAATGGTGGAAACAGTTGTGTCTGGTCTGGCAATTACAAGTGTAGATAGGAACAAACAGATGCTACATACCCACATGTACATTAGCATCCCAAGAAGCTTCATGTCTTTTTTAGAGAGAGAGAAAGAAACTTCTTTTGCTTTTTTCTTGTCTGAGCTTTAATTTTGTTCCTTCAAAACTTGTTTGAATCTACCATTTTTTTTTTTGGTTGAAGAGGACAAGACACAAAAAAAAAAAAAAAACACTGTTGCAGGAAAATCATCAAGAAAGCACTTTTTTTTCCTCTCTCTTCTGATCTCTCACATTTGCTGTTGTTGTTTAATGTATGAATTGATCAGTGGGACAAATGGACATGAATTCATGTGGCAGTTATCCAAAAATGGAGGTCCAGAAAGTTATGGGCGTGTTGGATGGCGACAGTAAAGAAAATTGCACACACATGTGGGGATTTTGACAAAACTGCCCGTGTTTATTTTATCGACTAATAATATTATATTAACTTAAATAATAAATCTAAAATTTAACCTAATTTTATAACGTGAATGGACAGTAAGTAAATTGTTATTATTATACAAATCATCCGATAATATAATTAATTGATAAACCAATTGATTTATCATTTTGGCTGATTAGCGTATTATATATATATATATATATATATATATATATATATATAAACACCTATTATTGTCCATCAATGAATTGAAATATTGTCATTGGATAGCAGTATGTTTACTATAGATTTTTCAAACATGTTTTTATTTATATGCTTTCTATAACATTTTTTTTCTATAAATAACATTAAATTATGATCTACATTTTGTTCTATATTTTTTTTTTCAAGAAAGAGGTACTTTAATTAGTTTGGTAGCTAGTCTTGTGACATGATCATGATTCTCATGTGAATTTTTTTTCTCCAACTACACAAAATTTATTGCATGATTGATTAGTCATTTTCATTGGGTTATTTTTATTTTTTGTAATTTTAAATGCTCATGACATAGTCCGTAGACCATTGAAGTTCAATAAAATCCTAGCTGTAAAATTATTTATTCCCTCGCCAAAAAGGTAGCACTACTCAAGAATTAAAATAGAAAATTTTATGACTTTACTTAAACTAAGTAAATTGTATTAATTAAATAATTTGTCTTTTGTCTGACTTGGATAGAGATTATTGTAACATCATAACAAAATTATCTTAATTTATTATAGATAATAATTCTGTAGTCAATAGTTATGATTCACTCATAATGGTTTAAAAAATGATAAGGATCATTTTTATTTTTATTTTTATTTTTTTAATTATGAGAAGATATAGATTATTTTGTTCGAACTACAGTGCAAACTCTATAATGTTAAGTCAGCCAGATCTTACAAAAGAATGGTTCTAAAAAAAATTGAAGTAAAAAATTTGAAATCTAACTAGAGAATGACCATAAAATATATATAATCTTTCTACTTTCAATTCGTCATGATATAAAATATATCAAGACGAAAAATGTGGATCACAGATTATGGAGAAGTTTTAACAAGTGCATACATTTTGAGTCAAAGTATATAAATCTGATGGTCCACATTCTTCGTCCTAATGTATTTTATATCAGGACGAACTGACAATAGAAAAATTGTGTATATATATATATATTTGTGATTAGTTAGCACCCTACAAATCTCGTCTTGATTTTAAAAACTCAAAACTATTCTTAGAATATAAACTATCTCACTATATATGTAATTGGTTTAACGATAAATAACTAATTAATAAATATTAATAGATTAGTGTTAACATATGCCTTTATGTTAACAACTATATAATTATTATAAAAGAAAGTATATATTATATAAATAAATTTATTGTATCAATTGAATCAAAAGGTACAATAAATACATATTTTCCTGTTAATATGTGTCATATGTGTTATAAGGGTACATGTTAACACTATCAATATTAATAAATTAATAGGATTTTTTTTAAGAGAAAATGATTGATATATATACTCATTCTAATTTTTTTTTTTTGTTCATTTTTTACTATTAAAAATATTAATTTGTCTTACTATCGAATCTTAATCTAACGACTATTAACTTCTTGATAACATACAAATCATTTATAGTAATGTAACCCTATAAATTAGGATGATAATGAAGTTGGAGTCAATTCTTTGTGTGGGGTGTCTCAAATCATGACCAATATATAATAATGGAAGGAAAACATTGAGCCATGTGCTTGAATGTCTCTCTGTCGCTTTTATGTCTACAAGAACTTTCCCACATGTTATTGTATTTGTATCTTTTCAATTAAATGATTTCTAAACTTTTTGAGTTCTAACATAATAGGACAAAAATATGTATCATCAAGAGAACTTAGAGATCATGACAAAGTATATCATATATTTCAAGAAAAAAAAACACAGAGTATAGACATGCATATTATAGAATTATGATCAGTATTACTGAACCGTGTCAACTTTTCGTATTTCAAAAAAGTTGAATTACATATATACATGCATAGATGGAATAATTACCAACCATACACCATCTCCCATGTTTCGAAATTCAACTTATTATTATAACGATAGGCTCCATCATTCGTGATTCTCCATGTACAAGGCTCACAAAGATCATAATCTCTGTAACCACGTCCACCATTATTTGCTCTTAGCATATCAAAAGGGTACATAATTTCATACCCCTTTTTATTCCAAAACACATTACACAGATATTTTGTGTTTCCGAAAATGCTGAGACCGAATGACCAATCGAAATGCTGCTTGTACTTCAAATAATGCGTACCCAGATCATCATTTTTTGATTGGCAATTTATCATCAATGTAGAGTCTGGACCAATATCATTGTAAATCTTCACTGTTGCATCGTTTTGGTAGAAACGAGCTTCAACAAAATTTTCTGTGTTCATGGAAGACGACAATAATATGATTTGGATAATTATTAAGAGTTGTTGCACTAGAGATCGATTAGGGTTTCTCATCTTTGATTTTTTTTTTTAAAGAAAAATTTGTGGGTGGTGTAATTTTGTGTGTGGTGGATTTGATCATTTATATGTGGAGTTGATGAATTGTTAGTTGGACTTGTTAGTTTTATGTTGGTGTTTTAGGGACCAAAAACAATGGTTTAGTAGTGTAGATGTTAAGATTAGGTTAATTTTGTTGTCGTGGATTAGTCACTTTTTCATGGATTCGAGAATTTGTTCGATTTGTTAGAACGAAATCTAACAATCTTTAATTTATTTGATAGCATTTATATAATATGCTGGAACAATATAATTAATTGGTAGTTATAAGAGGTATTAATTTTTATATATATATATATATATATATAACAATTTTTTGAACTTTTGATTTTTATGTATGGGTAGATCATAAACATAAAATTTTCTATGATAATATTCAAAAGAAATACTCACACGACCTTAAAGTCAAGAAAGCGAAAAAGTGCTAGTCACTACTTACTAATGGATTGGAATGTAACACACACATTAAATCATTATATAGTTTTGAAATGATCTAATTAGTTCATTTAAGTTGAGTTTTTTTTTCCTTCTGAAGTATTACATTATAAATTCGGGGTTGATTGAGAGGGGAAGGGTTTGAACCCGCAACCTTCTAGCGCTGGTGTAAGGAGTTTAAGTGCTCGTTTGGTTGAGCTTTCTACGGCCTTAAAAGGTCTACAAACGTTTATTTAAGTTTTTTAAAATTGTTTGGTTGGGCTTTTAAGAATATCTATTTTAAATTGAGTAGAGGCTAGTAGAGTTTAAACCTATACTAGGCAAAAACTCATAGGGATGTGCTTCTTCAAATAGACCTTTTTTTTTTAAATGTCTACCAACCAAACAACTATAATTTTTTTTTTCAAAAACTCTATTTCTAATAGATCTACTGCAAGTAGATCTTTTACCAATAGAGGTTTTCAAAAGCCTAACCAAACAAGCTCTAAATCAATTTCATTTCAAATTATCATTTCAAAAGAAAGATAGTTGACAAGATGTGCTTCTTCAAATAGACTTTTTTTTTTTAAATGTCTACCAACAAAACAACTATAATTTTTTTTTTCAAAAACTCTATTTCTAATAGATCTATTGCAAGTAGATCTTTTACCAATAGAGATTTTTCAAAAGCCCAACCAAACAAGCTCTAAATCAATTTCATTTCAAATTATCATTTCAAAAGAAAGATAGTTGACAAGATGAGGCTGTTCCGGTAGTAAAATCCCTCACCCCCCCCCCCCCCCCCCCCCCCCCCCCCCCTTAAAACCACGAATTATTGTAATATTTCTATGAAAAAAAAATCAAAAGAAAGATAGTTTATGATGAATAAAAGTTAATTAATCAAATTAGTTTCAAAATTATTCATATATATATAAGGTAATTAGTTAATTTATAACTTTTGGGAGAGGTTTTTGACAATTGTTCGAATCCCCTGTAGCAGAAACAAGCAATGTACGTGTTCGTTTTTATCAAGAAAATGCCATAATTCACATTTACTTCAATTCAATAAATCGTTTCATCTTAAGTATAATGAAATCTGATTAATTATATCTGATATCTTGAATGAATAAAAACGACATATAATTAAGGTTAAGTAACAACTACACCACAATTAATCTATCGAACCTGTTTCATGATCTCAAAACAAAGAATCCACTATATAAATTACGATACACCACCACACCCACATCAACAAAACAAATCAATATACAAAAGATATACGATGATGATGAGAAACCAATATCTAGATGCAACATTTGTAGTAACAATATTATTGATCATGAAACATTGGGTGTGAAATATTTGGGATACCACGAGTTTTATGAGTTTTCATTTAGGATCTTTTGGAGGACATAATTGTATTGGTGCAATTTGTATTGGGACAATAAATATCACAAGATTAATGCGTTTGATGTGGATCGTCGAGATAATGAATTGTGTCAGTCCATGTGTGCATTGAAAATCAGACGAGATGGAGCTTATCTTTTGAGAGAGCTTATCTTTTGAGAGAAACTGATCATGGTAGTAGTTCTTATAGGGAATATGTCAAGTTGTATTCTTGGTAAAAAATATATAAATACTATATCAAATGAATAAGACCCTACTTAATACCGGTTTCTTATGGAATCCGAAACGAAAAAACATGATAGGTTTTGATTTTATTTGCATATGTTTTTAAATTTTCATGTCGTGCAGACAATTTTTTTTTTAAATAATGTCATTTGGACATTTACTACAAACATTAAAATAGAAACATAGAAAAATAATCAAAGAGCTGAAGGGAGATGACCCAACAAGGAGAGGGGCACTAATGATCAGATGGTATATATATATATATATATATATATATATATATATATATATATATAGCTTTCTACTGTCAGTTCGTTCTGATATAAAATTTATCAGGACATTGAATGTGAGCCACTCATTTATGAAAGAGCTTTGACAAGTGCATACATACCAAGTCAAAGTACGTAAAATGAGTGGCTCACACGCAAAGAACTGATAAATCTTTTGTCAATTCGAACTGACAATAGAAAAATTAATATATATATATATATATACACTATATCAAATTAGTAAGACCGACTTATCAGTTATCACTTATCACTGATTTCTACTGGAATTCTAAACGAAAAAGCGTGCTTGGTTTCGGTTTTGTTTGTGTATGCTTTTACTTTTTCATGTTATTCAAGCATTTTTTTTAATAATGTCATTCAGATATTTACAACAAATATTAAAGTAGAAACATAAAAATAATAATCAAAGAGCCGATGAGAGAGGAACATGGGCAGATCGGATCCCTTTCAGGGCTACCGGAGCTATAGCCGGGCAGCCCTCTAGAAAAAAAATGTATATAATAGTTTATAATGTAATTAAAGGCTGAAACATTAGATATAATTATAGGGTAATGTGCAAAAAATTATTTCTTCATAAAGAATTATAAAATTTTATATGAATTTAGTTAATCTTTTCTTTTTACTAAGAAAATTATAGGTAATTAGATAATAAAAATCTAAAAATGGTTTCCGGCAGTGTAACTTATTTCATTTATCTATTTTAATTTAAATTCAAAATATATTAGGAATTACCCTATTTAAAATATGTAATTTAATTTTATGATTGTTTTACATATAATATTCCATTGATTTTATTTTAATTGTTTGATTATACAATTTAGATTCACTTTATTTTGTTCCAATTGTTAGATTAAACATTTTGACCTAGCCATTAATAGTAAATTTCAATAACTTGCAAAACTCATTTATAACATGATATATATCTTTTAGTTTTTTAACTATTTTTTGTCAAAATTTAGTGAAATGTAAATTTTTATTTATTCAAAGTAATTTGTAAAAATATACATAATACTATTGTTTCTAACAATACAGAATTAAGTAATTTGCAAGTTTAAATAATTGTTCATACATAAATTTTATCATGTATTTCATATTCTTAAGCATCCATTATTGAATTGGTGTCATCTTATTATTAAATAATTAAACAAATACTTTCATTAAGAATATTTATATAATAAGTTTTTTTTATTCTTAATCAATGACTCACATATCTTACATAGATTATATTATATCAATGTGCATCGATGAGGAAAATCACAAGAGCGAATTTATCCGCAATCCGCACGGAATTTAATAAAAGTTAGTGTGAGTGTTTGTGAGCCATTAATTGAACATTATAAATTTATAATATATTTACTAAAAAAATAAATAAATCCAATAATTGATAACTAAGGAATTAACTTCACAATTTTAGTATGTACCAAGAAAAAAAACTATTAATATATGTAATTTAGCCCGAACAACAAATATTTCCTGGGTCCGCCTCTGGAGAGGACACGACACCCAAGAATGAGAGGGTTGATAATGATCCGATTCTCGGGAGACTTTGTGGTTGATTAATTTTGCCTGAAAAATCATTCCAGAGACCCGACAAATGAACTTTTGATGAAACAGCGACGAGTGTGAGAGACGTACCACTAGGCCAACTCCATCCCGTCTAGATTGATATATTACCTTGTATTGCATATAGTTGTATACTTGTATAGTTGTATGTCAATATAAATAAATAAAACTCATAATGTTTTGGGTATCTTGAAATAAATCATCACTAATTTGTATTCATCAGCGGTCTGCCGATTATGAATAAATATTAAAGTTGAAATATGTCTTGTTTTATTGAAACAAACGAAACACAAATCAATCTTTTACATATTTTGTAAATATCCATTTAATATAGCCTCTAATAATCTGATTTTTCATTGAAAGAAATAAATGTTGCATGGATTAGAAAGAAAATAACGGCACGTAGAACAAGACTTCTCCCCAGCTAAATAAACTCCCATTTTGCCACAAAAGTTTTGAAGATATGCATGCATATCTGCTAATCCATTTATATTGAAACTCACAACTATTATTAATTATAGCTGCTCTCATCTCTTAACTCTAATCTACCTCTAATTAATATTTACTACCATTGTATTTAATGCGTTCAAACAACATGGACACGAAATAATGTAAATTTTACACCTACACTATACCTAACCCCAAATTTATTGACAACATGTGCAGACTGATAGCCCAAGACATGGACTTCAATTTGATGATATATCCTTTTTGGAATTTTTTTAACTAAAGGTATCTATAAGTTTGAGAAATATTGTTATAGACAAGTTTTAAGAGGTTTCACGATATTTATTTTAGTTTTTTATCTGTTATTTATAAAATATTATCTTTTCTATTTCATATTTCAATTTAATGATGGTCATCAATAAGTACATACAATTACTTAAGCAACTAGATCAGTTATATGAAAAAAAAAAAATTAAATCACATGTAGTAATTGAACTCAACAAGTTACTGCAGACTCTAATCTGATTTTAAAGTCACCTTATATAATTCCATAAATTCATTGTGGTTTAACATTGGACTACCTTAATTATATATTATTCAAATCCCCTATAACTGAAACAAGCAATGTACATGTTCGTTTTTATCAAGAAAATGCCATAATCCACATTTACTCCAATTCATTAAATCGTTTCATCTTAAATATAATGAAATCTAACTAATTATATCCGATATCTTAAATGAATAAAACCGACATATAATTATGGTTAAGTAACAACTACACTACAATTAATTTATCAAACCCGTTTATGATCTCAAAACATAGAATCCACTATATAAATTACGATCCACCACCACACCCACATCAACAAAACAAATCAATATACAAAAGATATACGATGATGATGAGAAACCAATATCTAGATGCAACATTTGTAGTAACAATATTGTTGATCATGATGACCACATTCAACACACAAAGCAGCTACTTTGCAGAAGCTCTATTGGAAGAGGAATTGGTGCACGTGACCAATGATATAGAAGGAACCAGAATGAAGATCCAATGCAAGTCTGGAACTGAAACATTGGATGTGAAATATTTGGGATATCACGAGTTTTATGATTTTTCATTTAGGATCTTTTGGAGGACATTGTACTGGTGCAATTTGTATTGGGATAATAAACATCACACGATTAATGTGTTTGATGTGGATCGTCGAGATAATGAATTCTGTCAGTCCATGTGTGCATGGAAAATCAGACGAGATGGAGCTTATCTTTTGAGAGAAACTGATCCTGGTAATAGTGCTTATAGGGAATATGTCAAGTTGTATTCTTGGTAAATATATATATATACACTATATCAAATGAATAAGACCCGACTTAATACCGGTTTTTAATGGAATCCGAAACGAAAAAATGTGATTGGTTTGGTTTTATTTGCGTATGTTTTTACATTTTCATGTCATGCAAACAATTTTTTTTAAAATAATGTCATTTAGACATTTACTACAAACATTAAAGTAGAAACAGAGAAAAATAACCAAACAGCTGAGGGGAGAGGACCTAAGAAGGAGAGGGGAACTGATGATCCGATGGTAAAAAAATATATGTCTATACTATATCATATTAACAAGAACGACTTATCACTGATTTCTATTGGAATCGTATACGAAAAAGCGTGCTTGGTTTCGGTTTTGTTTGTATATACTTTTACTTTTTCATGTCATTCAGGTATTTTTTAATAATGTCATTCAGACATTTACGACAAATATTAAAGTAGAAATAGAAAAATAATAATCAAAGAGCCGATGAGAGAGAACCATGGGCGGATCGGACCCTTTTCAGGGTTGCCGGGCTATAGCCGGGCAGCCCTCTAGAAAAAGAAAGTGTATATAATAATTTATAATGTAATTAAATGCTGAAATATGGGATAGAATTATAGGGTAATGTGCAAAAAAGTATTTCTTTGAAAACAATTATAAAATTTTATATGAATTTAGTTAATCTTTTCTTTTTACTTAGAAAATTATAGGTAATTACATAATAAAAATGGTTTCCAACGGTGTAACTTATTTCATTTATCTATTTTAATTTAAATATATTAGGAATTACCCTATTTAAAATATGTAATTTAATTTTCTGCTTGTTTTCCATGTAATATTCCATTGATTTTATTTCAATTGTTTGACTATACAATTTAGATTCACTTTATTTTGTTCCAATTGTTAGATTAAACATTTTGACCTAGTCATTAATAATAAATTTGAATAACTTGCAAAATCCATTTATAATATGATATATATCTTTTAGTTTTTTAACTATTTTTTGTCAAAATTTAGTGAAATGTAATTTTTTTTTATTCAAAGTAAGTTGTAAAAATATACACAATACTATTGTTTCTAACATTATAGAATTAAGTTATTTGCAAGTTTAAATAAGTGTTCATACATTAATTTTATCATGTATTTTACATTCTTGAGTAATTCATAATTGAATTTGTGTCATCTTATTATTAAATAATTAAACAAATACTTTCATTAAGAATATTCATATTAAAAGTTTTTTTTATTCTTAATCAATGACTCACATATTTTGCATGAATTATATTATATCAATGTGCATCGATGAGGAAAATCACTAGAGTTAATTTATCCGCAATCCATACTGAATTTAATAAAATTTAGTATGAGTGTTTGTGAGCCATTAATTGAACATTATAAACTTATAATATATTTACTAAAAAAAAAGTAGATAAATATAAAGATTGTTAACTAAGGAATTGACTTTACAATATTAGTACATACCGAGAAAAAAAATTATTTATTTATATAATTTAACCCGGACAACAAATATTTCTTGGGTCCGCCCCTGGAGAGGACCCAAGAATGAGAGGGTTGATAATGATCCGATTCTCGGGAGACTTTGTGGTTGATTAATTTTGCCCGAAGAATCATTCCCAAGACCCGACAAATGATTTTTTGATGAAACGGCGGGGGGTGTGAGGGACGTACCACTAGGCCAACTTCATCCCGTCTAGATTGATATATTACCTTGTATTGCATATAGATGTATACTTGTATAGTTGTATGTCATTATAAATAAATAAAACTCATAATGTTTTGGGTATCTTGAAATAAATCATCACTAATTTGTATTCATCTGCGGTCTGCTGATTATGAATAAATTTAAAGTTGACATATGTCTAGTTTTATTGAAACAAACGAAACACAAATCAATCTTCTATATATTTTGTAAATATCCATTTAATATAGCCTCTCAACTAATCTGATTTTTCATTGAAAGAAATAAATGTTGCATGGATTGGAAAGAAAATAATGGCACGTAGAACAAGACTTCTCCCAAGCTAAATAAACTCTCATATTGCCACAAAAGCTTTGAAGATATGCATGCATCATGCATGGCTGCCTAATTTGCATCATGCATGAGTTGCATCATCCATGCAACTCATAATGTTTTGGGTATCTTGAAATAAATCATCACTAATTTGTATTCATCTGCGGTCCGATTATGAATAAATTTAAAGTTGACATATGTCTAATTTTATTGAAACAAACGAAACACAAATCAATCTTCTACATATTTTGTAAATATCCATTTAATATTGCCTCTCAACTAATCTGATTTTTCATAGAAAGAAATAAATGTTGCATGGATTGGAAAGAAATAATGGCAAGTAGAACAAGACTTCTCCCAAGCTAAATAAGCTATCATATTGCCACAAAAGCTTTGAAGATATGCATGCATCATGCATGGATGCCTATCTGTTTATATTGAAACTCACAACTATTATTAATTATAGTTGTTCTCATCACTTAACTCTAATCTACCTCTAATTAATATTTACTACCATTGTATTTAATGCGTTCAAACAACATGGACATGAATTAATGTAAATTTTACACCTATACCATACCTAACCCTAAATTTATTGACAACATGCGCAGACTGATAGCCCAAGACATGACTTCAATTTGATGATATATCCTTTCGGGAATTGTTTTTTTACTAAAGGTATATATCTACAAGGTTGAGAAATATTGTTATAGAAAAGTTTTAAGAAATTTCACGATATTTATTTTAGTTTTTTATCTTTTAGTTGTAAAATATTATCTTTTCTATTTCATATTTCAATCCAATGATGGTCATCAATTAGTACATACAATTACTTAAACAACTAGATCAGTTATATGAGAAAAAAAATCACATGTGGTAATTGAACTCAACAAGTTATTGCAGACTCTAATCTGATTTTAAAGTCATATACTTTATATAATTCCATAAATTCATTGTGGTTTAACATTGGACTACCTTAACTATATCTTTTAATATAGTTGCAATGTGAGGTTGGACATTCATTCACTTATGGGAGAGGTTTTTGACAATTGTTCAAATCCCGTATAACTGAAACAAGCAATGTACGTGTTCATTTTTATCAAGAAAATGCCATAATTCACATTTACTCCAATTCATTAAATCGTTTCATCTTAAGTATAATGAAATCTGATTAATTATATCTGATATCTTAAATGAATAAAACCGACATATAATTATGGTTAAGTAACAACTACACTACAATTAATCTATCAAACCCGTTTTATGATCTCAAAACATAGAATCCACTATATAAATTAAGATCCACCACCACACCCACATCAACAAAACAAATCAATAAACAAAAGATATACGATGATGATGAGAAACCAATATCTAGATGAAACATTTGTAGTAACAATATTGTTGATCATGATGACCACATTCAACACACAAAGCAGCTACTTTGCAGAAGCTCTATTGGAAGAGGAATTGGTGCACGTGACCAATGATATAGAAGGAACCAGAATGAAGATCCAATGCAAGTCTGGAACTGAAACATTGGATGTGAAATATTTGGGATATCACGAGTTTTATGATTTTTCATTTAGGATCTTTTGGAGGACATTGTACTGGTGCAATTTGTATTGGGATAATAAACATCACACGATTAATGTGTTTGATGTGGATCGTCGAGATAATGAATTCTGTCAGTCCATGTGTGCATGGAAAATCAGACGAGATGGAGCTTATCTTTTGAGAGAAACTGATCCTGGTAATAGTGCTTATAGGGAATATGTCAAGTTGTATTCTTGGTAAATATATATATATATATATATATATATATATATATATACTATATCAAATGAATAAGACCCGACTTAATACCGGTTTCTAATGGAATCCGAAACGAAAAAACGTGATTGGTTTGGTTTTATTTGCGTATGTTTTTATATTTTCATGTCATGCAGACAATTTTTTTTTTTAAATAATGTCATTTAGACATTTACTACAAACATTAAAATAGAAACAGAGAAAATTAATCAAAGAGCTGATGGGAGAGGACCCAACAAGGAGAGGGACACTGATGACCCGATGGTATAAAATATATATATATATATATATATATATATATATATATATATACTATATCAAATTAGTAAGACCGACTTATCACTGATTTTTATTGGAATCCTAAACGAAAAAACGTGTTTGATTTCGGTTTTGTTTGTGTATGCTTTTATTTTTTTATGTTATTCAGACATTTACGACAAACATTAAAGTAGAAACAGCGAAAAATAATCAATGAGCCGATGAGAGAGGACCCGAGAAGGAGAGGGTTGTTGATGATCCGATTCTCGGGAGACTTTGTGGTTGATTAATTTTGCCGCAAAATCATTCCAGAGACCCGACAAATGATCTTTTACTGAAATGGTTTGACAACGGCAGCGGTGCCGGCGCGTACTCCACCGTCTTCAATCGACTGGTTGCTTACTCTGAGAATCTAATTACATACATTTTTTTCATGCTGAAGTGTCTGGTCACATCAGCATATGTTGCTGACCTGTCTGGACATATCAAGAATTTCTGTGCTGACATGTCCAATGATGTGCCAGTGCATATCATCAGTCTATGCTGATGTGTTTGTCCACGTCAGTCACTTATTGCTGATTTGTTGCCAGCGACTGTTGCTTACGTGTCCGTTTAGGATGCTGTAGGCGTGTGAGATCACGTCGGCAGTTTCCATTGACGTGTACACTCACAATTGATTAATTCGGGTTTTGCTAGGTAAATCCCAATATTTTTTTTGGGCACAAAATAAGAAGAAATAACAGCCCACTTGAATCGAACAATGGAGGAGGTATCTTTTGATCATCATCAGGAGGAGCTTTCAATCAGGATCCTTGAAAATGATGATTATGATCATCTAGACGGTGGGGTGGGTTTTAGTGGGCCAGTTTTTTCAAGCTATACCATTATTTTAAAAGAATTCTTTTGTTTTTTTTTTTCAATTTTTTCAATATGTAATTGCATTATGTTTGAAACACATTAAATGTAGACAATACAACTAAAATGTTTAACTGATTTAAGTATATGTGACAGCATGATATTTACTAAGGCTACTGTCCTACATTGCCGTGAGGTCAGGGAGCTGTTAGATTCTTATACGCAGCTATCCGGTCAGTTAATTAATTACGAAAAGTCGGCGGTTTGTGTCAGTCCTTCCTTCTCGTCAGTTAAAGGGTATGGCTTTGCTGCTATTGTGGGGATGAAGCTGGTAGAGTGTCATGAGAAATACTTGGGTCTTCCTTGCTTTACAGGCAGAAGCAAACGAAAACTCTTTACGGATATTGTCGATCGGGTGTGGAACAAAATTAAAGGGTGGAGTGAGAAGCTACTCTCTGTTGGGGGAAAGGAAATTTTAATCAAAGCAGTCATCCAATCGATCCCTACATATGCCATGACCCTTTTCAGATTGCCTAAAACTCTTATCTTGGAAATTCACAGGTTGTGTAATCGGTTTTGGTGGGGGAGTACTGATAACGACAGGAAAATTCATTGGTGTTCTTGGTCTCGGCTTTGCAGACACAAATTGGATGGAGGTTTGGGTTTTCGTGACCTAGAGGCTTTTAATAGAGCACTCTTAGCTAACCAATGCTGGAGGATTCTAAAGGGTCCTAACACTCTAGCGGCAAAAGTCCTCAAAGGTTGCTATTTTAAAAATAACAGTTTTTTGGCAGCTAAATCTAGGCAGGATGCCTCTTTTATCTGGAAGAGTCTTTGTTGGGGTAAGGAGGTGCTTGAGAAGGGGTTAAGGTGGAGGGTTGGGGATGGAAAATCGATTCATATATATTCAGATAAGTGGATCCCAAGACAGTCTACTTTCAAGATACTGTCCCTACCTTCTCTCAGTACTTCTGCTACTGTTGATCAACTTTTTTCCCCATCAGGTGGATGGGATGATAGGCTCATTGAGCGTTCCTTTTCTGTGGATGATACTACGGCAATCAAAGGTATTCCTGTTGGCTCAGGTAGCTGTGGCGACTCGTTAATTTGGCACTATAATGAGAATGGGAAATTCAATGTTAAAAGTGGTTATTGGGTGGCTAGAAATATGGAGGTGCATGCTAGCTCTTCTAATTCGGGGGTCAGTACAAACAACTCTTGGTGGAAGAAATTGTGGAATTTGAAAATTCCTTTGAAAATAAAAATTTTTATATGGAAAGGGTGCTTTGATTGGATTCCTACTTTGTCAAATCTATTGAGTCGAAAACTTCCGGTGGAGGACAGGTGCCCGATGTGTCGCACAGTAGGCGAGACAACACTGCATGCTCTGTGGGACTGCAAAAATTTAAAGTTGATTCGAAGAAACTGGATTCCCTACGAGGCGTTGTTTCGAGGTACGTATAAAAATTTCTTTGACCTTGTCTTGGATTGTTCCATCTGCTTGAGGGAGGACGATCTGGAGATATTCTGTACGATTGTTTGGAGAGTATGGTTTTTGCGCAATGCCAGGATACATGGGGCGCCTTCTGCGAATGTATGTGAAGTGGTTGAGTGGGCGACAAATTTCTTGGCGGATTACAAGCACTGTCATGTAGGGACAATTAATATTGGTATGGTTAATCGTAGTAATGTGGTGTGGCCTCACCCTCCTCCGGGCTATTTCAAGGTTAATTGTGATGCAGCGATGGATGTTAAGGGGGGGCGAATTGGTTTCGGGTTGGTTATCAGAGATACAACGGGGTTTGTTTTGGCTGCTAGTTCTCAGGTGATGGAAGGGTATTTTACTGCCCAGGTAGCTGAGGCAATTGCCATCCTTAGAGGTGTTCAATTTAGCAAAGATTGTGGCCTCTCTCCTTGTGGTTTTGAGTCTGATGCGGAAGTAGTTGTTGGGTGGATTAATGATAGAAATCTTCTGGAGTCAGTGTGTGGTGTGATTCTTTCTGACATTATTTCCCTGGTGGATAATATGGATGGTGTTTGCTTCGACTATGTTCCCAGACAGGGCAATCGGGTTGCTCATTTACGTGCAAAACATGCTCTTCTGCTTACTGAGGATAGATTCTGGATGGAAGAGTACCCATGTTGTGTCACCAAAGCGGTCCAGTTGGACTTGCAAGTGTAGTCTGTTTGCTTGGTTTTCTGTTCTTGTTCCTTTCAAAAAAAAAATGTATGTACATAAACAAGTGTATAATATGCAATAAGGTGCTTGTTAATATGTGTAAGAAAGATTTGTATGTAAATATTTTTATAAATGACAATTATTAGTTATTTGAATTTTGAAGTAGTAGATTGTCAAATTCATATATAAATTTATGATATTTAAATGCATATATACTATCAAATGAATAAGACAAGACTTAATTGTGATTTATAATTTTGGATATATGCATATTCTTGGTTTTGTTTATTTGATTTATAATAGTGGATTCTTATGCTAAAAAAATTAATTCTAATGCTAGATAATCTAAATGATGTAGAAAGTGGTTTGTTTATTAACCATTTCATCTCATGATTTGTGTGGTAATGACAATTCCGTTATCACATCATTTTGAATTGAAATTTATGTTAACTATTTGAGTTGTATAGTAGTACTCAAAAATTAAATAACAAAAAAAAGTACTAAAATTGGAAAACAATTAGGGAACAAAAAATCATCAAAATTGGAAAACAATTAGGGTTTTTGTTTAAAGGCACGAAGTCTTTTTCTAATTATTAAACCATATACATTATTTTTCAATTTTGGCTAAATTTCAAAGAGTTTTTAAAAAACTCAACGGATACCAAACAAAATAATAATTTGACCACTCTGTTCAAACCTCTAAGCAGAATCTTGCTAAAGTTTGTTAGAGAAGGTTCTAATAAACCAAAACAAATTCTCAAAATTAAGATAAACTGTCAAATTCATAACCACAAATTATCACGAAGTTAAATGTACACACTAACTCATTTTTTTTGGACCCCAAAACACTAACATAAAAGTAACCAATCCAACTATTAATTCATTAAACCGTTTCATTATCTCAAACATATAAATGATTGATCCACCAAACACAAAAACTATCACCACCAACACAAAAGAAAAAAACCGTAATTAATTTCTACCACCCCACATCAACAAAACCATCCAATGATGATGAGAAAGCCATATACATATGCAACATTTTTGGTAATTTTGACATTCTTGAACACATTCAACACACAAAACAACTTCGTAGAAGCTCTCTTTGAGCTTGAAAAAGTGGTTGTGAGGAATGCTCTGGGTCCTGGGAACACAATGAGGATCCATTGCAAGTCTGGAAATGTTGATTTGGGTGTGCAATATTTAGGCAATGGTGAGAGCTTTGATTGGAAATTTACAATAGGTTGGAGGACAATGTTTTGGTGCAATTTGAATTGGGACAATGATTTTAGATATGAGGAGATTCGTGTGTTTGATGTGGATCGTCAAGATCATGAATTTTGTAGGCCGATTTGTGGATGGAAAATCAAACAAGATGGTGCTTATTGTTATCGTGATCGGGACACACACCAAGGATCTATGAAGCTGTTTCACAGACTGTATGCTTGGTAAAAAAAAAGAAAAAATAAAAATTGATTGATTGAAGCTTTTATTATTATAAGATTTTTAATTAAATGTATATATACTATGTCAAATGAATAAGATCACTTAATTGTTTTGTGGAATTTTCTTTTTTCTTTTTCTAGACTGATTTATAAATTCTTTAACATATATGTTATAGCTATCGATTACTCGAATATAATTAAGTGATTAGATTCATCTTTTTATGCTTAACCAGCGACTTCATAAGCCTAATCCTTAATTTCAGAAGGAGGTCATGCATCTGCAACATTATTATCTCTTAAAATCTTCGAGACACCCTCGATAAAAAAGGAAATACGTTATATCATTTTGGAATTAGAATTTCTAAAGTAACATCTAATATTCCATTATCTAATCTAAATCTAATTGTGGTGGTTGATGTATTAAGTTCGAATACACTATCTCCAAAATCAATAAAAAATAAAATAAAAATATAATCTAATCTAATCTAACTTCCAGTAATAGATTAATATATTACCATTTTTTTTCAAATTATTACAATAATTTAGGATTTAGGGAGGATGAGAGATTCGAATCAACAATCTCGTAGTGTGGGTGTGACGGCCGCACTACAAAAAAAAAAGTGCCTATTAGTGATGAATTATTTCCGACTACCATTTCCGACGGCTATATTAGTACCGTCGGAAATGAGTAAAAATGTAATACCACATTTCTAACGGCCCAAATACCGTCGGAAATAATCAAATAGGCCGTCAATGTTGTTCCCATTTCCGATGGCACAATAAGTGCTATTGGAAATGAGTAAAAATGTAATACCACATGTCCGACGGCCCAATACCGTCGGAAATAGTCTTTATGCCGTCGGAATGAGGAAAAGGTAATACAACATTATTGACAGCTTAATGGCCGTTGGAAATAGTCCACATTTCTGACGGCGCTTTTTATACCGTCGAAAATAATGAAAAAACAGTATCATATTTCCAATGTACCATATTTCCGACGGTCTAAAATTTAATTCGAATTAATTTTAAGGGCTATTTCATTGTCGTAAATGTAGTATGACTTCCTACATTATTTGTTATGGCATTGTCATGGAAAAAATAATTAATTTATTATTATAATATTGATTAATAAATTGTAATGGAATGTATATGATAATTTATACACTACAAAAAAAATATGACTTGTAGATCAATATTTTAAAAAATGAGTTATTTTTTTATTTATCACTATTTTCTTTAGCGAAATCACTTTGTCAAATTTTTTCGTCAAATATTTTGATTTAATTTTGATTTTTTTTTTTCAAATAATATGTCATAGGTAATAGGGACCATACTTTAGGGACAAAATAATTGTACTAATAAGAAGTCTACTTTATAGGTACATCTAACAAAATTAACTAAATATAAAATATAGCAAAATTATTAGTAATTATAGGAACATTTAGTTATTTTTTATTTTGTTTAGTGACACTACTATATCAGATACAGTAGTAATAAAATGTAATTTCCTATCAGATAAGGGAAATATTTTAATAAAAAATATATTTTTTTTAAATATCAAAAGTTATAGATTTAAATAGTATACAAAAAAAATTAATTAGATGGTATGCAATCATACTAATAACTTATATATAAATAATATGCAAAACATATCAGATATAAAGTTATAACAAAATGGTAAAAGTATCATTTACTAACATGCGGGTCATGGGTTCAAACCATAGGAAATGCATTGGATTTAATGTAGTTCCAATTGGGTCAAGGTGATGTGGTGGAAAAGACCATTTTTTAGTAGTGCGAACGTACCATTAGCCAACTTCATCCCGTCTAGATTGATATATTACCTTGTATTGCATATAGGTGTATACCTGTATAGTTGTATGTCAATATAAATAAATAAAACTCATAATGTAGGGTATCTTGAAATAAATCATCATTGATTTGTATTCATCTGACGATTATGAATAAATATTAAAGTTGACATATGTCTAGCTTTATTGAAACAAACGAAACACAAATCAATCATTTATATATTTTGTAAGGGTAGTGTTAATATGTGTGCTAAAGGTACATGTTAACAATTAAAAAAAGAGTATGACTACATTGTTGGGAGATTAAATCTCATTAACGTTATTTGGATGTTATTACAAGATTCCTTCAATATTTGGTTGACATGTGACAACAAAACACTTAAAAAAAATGAAATAATGGGTTATATAACCAGTTAACCAGTTACTTTCAAATTATTTTATTATAAAAATGTAATAAACTAATTTAATTTAAATAATTGTGTTAAATAATATTAAATGATAATTAGATAATGATTATGCATATCCTTATTGGAACCCCGTTCACTAGTAACGCAGCGGAAATAGGTTTTAAATTTTTTAATACAGATCATAAATGATCTGGAACTAGTGAACTTGAGATCGTAATTATTTTTTCTGAACTAATAATACATACAATATGTAAACTTAGGAAATTGTAATCAATATAAAAATATATAGAACCTTACCAACGTTTGGAGGCTCATTCACTTTACGATATGCTCCTGGTCTGTACCACTGATCTTCCTAGCTATATCCTGGAACTGGTAACTACGTGTGGGCGCGTCACGTACTCAGAAACTTATGAGGATGTAAAGAGAATATAAAGAAACTATTTCTTCCAAAAAGAAAAATAACTAAAAACAACTCTTGTTCTTTAAAAAATACATATTATTTTATTTTATTTTTCAAATAGTGCAACACTACACCAATTGCCTTTTCTTTCTTTTTTTTTTTTGTTTCTCACGCACAACACGTGTGCTTTTTCTTTTTTTTTTCTCTTGTTTCACGAACACCAACTTTTGTGTGCTGTGTGTTTCTCTTGTTTTTTAAAAATCATGTGTTGATTTTTTTTTTTTAAATTCAAAATCAATTTTAACCAAAAACCAATTAATCTAATCTTTTAAGATATCAAATATCTTTAAAGTTATTGATTAATATTTATTTTATTTAATATGATTTGAATTCAAACTATTTAAATTCAAAATTCAAAATATAATTTAATAAAATAAAATAATCATATTATTTTATTTTATTCAAAAACAATTATCAACAAACATCCTCCATTTAGTGATTAATAACATGATTAAATAATCTTATTATTTAATTTAATTAATCACCATTATTCATTAATCAAATAATCTTATTATTCAATTAATTCCCGAATAAATACGTGTCACTTTCGTAACACAATTAATTGGACAATCCAATTAATTAACCGTGACCATTGTTACCTAAATCGATCAAGCTAGCAAAGGGACCTAATGGACCCACAGTATTTTGAGCTCCAATAATCATCGGAATCATTAATTAAATTCTTTAATTAATATTCCTTGATTATTAACTCCTGTGTTATTCCACTAAAAACCCGAAGCTACACTCTCTCAACTGTAGACGCTTTTACACAGACGGATACAACTCGGTGTCCATCGATATAGCTATTACACATGGTGTGATCCTCCACAGTAGTTCATAGTTAGAGCTAGGTCATAATGTCCGTTATACCCCTCTAATTACATATATCATTTAAGTACCGTTGATTCTCTAATGGACAATAAATCCTATTTCCTCACGGAATTAGGAGAGCACTCATATTGTTCAAGCCCTGAATCAACCCTTAAGGGAACTACCATCTACTTCTCACAAGAAGGAGTGGATTCCACTATTGTGTACATACCTTCCCAGCCACAAGCCAAACCGCAATCCCAACATACGGAGTATATTGATCAGGAACTGCATCTGACCTCACCCATGGTATATCAAAGACTACGATCTAACCTGAAGGAGTCGATAAGACACTCAAGATTAAGATCACCCACATATAGCCATCATTAGTTGATATTTATGAATCTCATCAATAAACGGATCTTGGTGAGAGATTCATATAGATCATGGCTCAGTCCTTTATGATCACATCATACAAGGTGTCTCCATTCTCATATCTCATATGAATGATTCAGGATAGAGTCACCGTACATTACGGAATGGACCGCAGCTATAGATTAACCACAAATAAAGTACCCAGCTTTATTTGCTATCTATGGACTCTTTAGATTGCACGTCTCTTACTGTATCCATCCGTATATGACACTTATATACACAGTTCGAGATTACATCTGGTAATCTAGGATGTTAATACATGCACATGTTATAAAATAAACAACACAACAAGAATGAATTGAATTTTTCTTTTTATTTATTTCATAAATCCATTTACAAATTACATCTTTAGGGCATAAACCCCAACAATCCTCACAATAATCTTCTATGATTTAAATAAATATATGATATTTTTTATTATTTGGATTTGTATTTAATTTAATACAAAATTTATAATATAACATATTTAAAATAGTCAAAATTATTTTTTTTTGTATTTAACTATTATTATTTTCAGAAAATAATTATATATTTTTTAATTTTTAAAATATTTTTGATGTACTATATTTTGAAATTAATATTTATTTGATTTAATTTTATAAAATATTTGTAACATAATAATTTTTGAATTAAATTTCATTTTAAATATTTATAATCATTTTTTATTATTTTTTAGATAATAAATTACGTGTAACATAATTTTTGTACAATGTAAAAAAATTTGGATAAAAGTTATAATTTAGATGTGTGTGGTAATAATTTCAACTTTGTAACAAATTTTAAGTGATATGTAACAATAAAGTCGTTGCTGGTAACAATTTTGCAGTAGCATGTAACAACTCGGTTTATATGTGTAACAAAATATATGTATTTTGTAACAAGTTTCACGTAGAAAGTTTTAGTTAAAATGTTTGTGGTAACAATTTCAAGTTGGTTTGATGTGTAATGATAAAGTTGTAAATTGTAACAACGTTGTCGTATCATGTAACAACTCATTTTATATATGTAACAAAATATTCGTACTATGTAACAAGTTTTAAATAAAAAAAAATTAATTAAGATGTATTTGGTAACGATTTAATGTTGTAACAAATCTGACATGATATGTAACAATAAAGTCATAGCTCGTAACAACATTGACGTAGTATGTAACAACTCGATTTATATGGGTAACAAAATATATGTGTTTTGTAACAAGTTTCACGTAGAAAGTTTTAGTTAAAATGTTTGTGGTAACAATTTCACGTTGGTTTGATGTGTAACGATAAAGTTGTAAGTTGTAAGTTGTAACAACGTTCTTACAGGTTAAAATAGCAAAGAAAGGTTGTTGTTAGGAGTTTTTGTGCACCAAATTTCCTGATACGAAGATATAATAAAAAAATATCAAAATGTTGTTCATAAAATCTAAATCAATAGTTGAAACTGTATTTTGATTTTTTATCTTTATCTACAATTCCTTTTTTATGATTTATTTATTTGTTTCTTTTGTAATTTCTATGTTTTATCGATTCCAATTAATATTAAAAAAATATTATATTAAAAAAACGTAAAACTAATCTCTAACAATTATATAGGTAAAAAAAACAAAAACAAAAACAAAACAAAAAAACAAAAGAAAAAGAATATACCTTGCGATAAATGGTTGTAGGAACGATATCAATCTACAAAAAATTGAAAAACAATTATACAATTATGAACATATTCAAGAAAGAAAACAAAACAAAACCAAAATAATATGTACCTTTACACAAAAGAATGTATCACTCTATCCTTGCATTGACACTTATGAGGGCTCTTTATAGAACGTGGAGGAAATTGAAGAGTTATTAGAAGAATTTAAAATTTTAGAAAACATGGAAAAATGAAGAGTTATTAGTGGAATATGAAACATTTTAATTGAGATCATCATGTGTGATATGTATCTATATCTATATAATCAATTGAATATGTACACTGATTAAATTAAGTGATATCAGAAAATTAGTATTAGTTAATAATAGAAAATTAGTGGATATTAGAACATTACCTGACATCTAAGGAAAAAGGGTCTAATTAATAATTAATTAAAACCATTGGATATGTTCATAATGGTGGAAATGGAGAGTTTAAAACATTGAATATGCTAGTAATTGTGGAAATAGAGAATTTAAAACCATTGAATCCTGTTAATAATGATGAAAATAGAGAGTCAAATAATGGAATAAGACAACTAAAAATTTCTTAAACTGACTCAAATAATAACTATCATTATATATATGTAAATTAATGCGATAATTGGAACAATAATTTTTATTAATATTTAATAATTATTGTAAATTATGAAAAATTGGAAAATGAATGGCCGTTTATAATTATTTTGCAGATTAATGGAATATTATTATTGTATGGCATTTAAAAATATTATAGAGATTTTTATTTTAATAAAATCTAATTAATGGTGATATTATATAGAATTTAATGTCAAAGTTCTCTCATAGCGACACGTGGCGCCGTGAGGGTTCCATTTTGCTATATTACAGTAGAACCCCTCAAAATTAATATTTTTGGGACCTACCATTGAGTATTAACTTAAAGGAGTTATTAATTTGAAGGGTTTTTACATTGTAAAGTGTTATTTTGTCTTCGAAAATATGTGGAAATCGGTTTTCTTGTTTAGGGAATGTTCCTGTTTTAGATTCCTTATTTAGTCGGTTTTCTTCTTCAGAGAACTTTTTTTTAGTATTCCTAATTTAGGAAAGATTTATTAAGAAAATTTTCAATTCATTTTGGGAATGTCATTACTTAGAGACCAATGATACTCACCCTATAAATAGTGAAGCTTATTCTTTGGTTGTATATAACAAGAGAGATCTCAATATATACCTAAAAATTGTATTCCTAACAGCTCCTAAAAATTCTCAATTTTCTATCTTCTTTGTTATGATAAGAGTACAATTCAAAAGATGAATGATAAAGTCAAAAATATCAAACGTGGTGACTCTGTGTAAACTAGCATATTGAAGTAAATTTCTAGTTCTTGATTATTATGTAATATATATTTGTACTTTTATGGAATTATTAATTTATGCGACAGTCGAGACCGAAATTTTACACTATGTTTCAAAAAGAAATTATTAATTATCACGATAGAGGGGTTTATTAATTTTTTACATTGGTATGAGTAGGGACCAATATATTTTTTTATTAATTTAGAGAGGATATTAATTTATAGGAGATTAATTTATAAGGGTTCTACTATATATACAGTCTTTCTATTGTCAGTTCGAACTGATATAAAATATATCAGTTATTTGCATGTGAGCCGTTGGATTTAAAAGATGCTTTGATAAGTGCATGCAGCCAAGTCAAAGCATTTAAATCCAATGGCCCACATGTAAGAAACTGATATATCTTATATCAGTTCGAACTGACAATAGAAAAATTATATATATGTATATATTGATTTGTGTTTTATTTGTTTCAATAAAACTAGACATTTGTCAACTATATTTACGACATGATAATAGATGCACATGAATTATAAAGAATAATGTTTGAGTACTGACAATAATGCTAAGGTATTGACTAGTCAGTACCCAAAATATTGACCCTATCAATTGGAGTATAGCACGTGATCTTTTTTCTTTTACTTTTTACATTTATCTCATAAATTGGACTACGTGCTACACTCCTATTGGTGGTGTCAGTATTTTGGTCAGTATCCAAGCATTATTCATGTACAAATTATTGAATTAAAAGTTGAGATATAAATTAAAATATGAATTAAGATATTCAACGTTATTGATTTTATTGATATTAACATACCACATTAATGCAATCCAAGATGAGATCTATTTATACAGTATTACTAGAAATTTGATTCGATAGTATTAGATAATGAAATATTAGACTACTACCCCAGCGGCGTAACCGGTGGCGGACCAAGAATTTTAACCAGGTGAGACATTTAAACAAAATAAGAATTATATAAAAACAAATATTGAAAAATTAAGATTAAAGTAAAATGAGTTTCTTTAAAACAAAAATGATTTTTTTTATATAAATAAATTGATAGTATAATGAAGTTTAGATAAAATAAAATACATATAATATTTATTCAAGAAGAACTAAATAATCTTACATTAAAAAAGAAATAAAAACAGGAAACACAATAATAAAAAATAAAAAATAACAAGAAAAATAACATAAATAATGAAAAATTACAATATTTATTCTTAAAATAATAAATTATAATATAATTTTATAATAAGAAATTTTGTTTTGTATTTATAGTGAATTCACTTTAAATTTATATAAAAACAATTGATTGATAAATATTGCTAGACATGTTTTTGAATTTTTTATCTTCTAATTATTGGTAAATTATTGATTTTTTAAATTCTAAATAAATTAAAACTAGAAAATAAAGAAATACACGACAATAAAATGAATAATAATAATATATAGACTATTTTAATTTTTAATACAATAAATTAAAATTTGAGATTTTACGGTTTATTTATTGGATGTGCTGGGTATGTCAAACTAAAAATATTAGAAATAATAAAAGTTCAAAATAATAATAAACAATTTATTATAAAATAAAATTGAATTAAATAACCACAAATTGAGGGTAGTTAAGAAGTTGACAACGACGGAAAAGAGAAAGTGAATGCATTAACGAGCGTCAATTAATATATATATATATATATATATATATAACAATAAAATCAATTTCTTTTAAAAAAAAATTCAGGTAGGGCATAGGCCCATCTGATCCAAAGGTGGGTACTCCCCTAGGCGTAGCTCAACTGGTAGATAGACGATCTGGTAGATAGACGAACTTGAAGTTCGAACAAATGACTCTCAAGTTAGCAGTTCGAGTCCCACAATGACAAAAAGCTAAATATGTGGATAGATAAATACCGTCAAAAAGAATTTTTTTTTAAATAGACTATCTAAATATTATATTAGAAATTCTCATTCCAAATGATGTGACCTTTTTTTTATAGGGCGCCCCAAAGATTTCAAGAGACAATAATGTTGCACATATTTACAGATAAAGATAATTTGGAAATCAAGATTTAAACTAAAGCAAATTGCGCTAAACTTTCATGAGGTTTGACCTTTTGCTTCTAGAAACAATTTTATCATTAATTGAGGCTTACACCTCGTTAGCTCAAATTAAACTGTTGAATAACTGTTACCTTTAAAAGACTAAACTACTAATGATTCTTAAGTTAAATTAATTTAAAAAAATGAAAAAAAAACATTTTTTTTAAAATGGATCTCCACCATCCATCTCAAACATGAATGATGGAGATCAAATATTATTTTAAATAATTGAAAATTGAATTGAATAAGAAAATATATAAATTAAAAGAAAAATAGAAATTAAAAAAAAAACAATTTTAAAGAGCAAAAATAAAAATAAAAATGAAAAACCGGAAAAAAAATCATATTTTATAAGTATCAATGATGCATCTCACTTGCAAAAACAATGATATATTTTTTTTTCTAGTTTTTCAGTTTCATTTTTTATTTTTGGTTTTTAAAATTGTTTTGTTTTTAAATTTCCATTTTTCTTTTTAATTTATATATTTTCTAATTCAATTCAATTTTCATTTATTTAAAATTTTATTTGATCTCCACCATATATCTCAAAGATGGGTGGTGGAGATCCATTTTTTTTTTTAAAAAAGTGTTTTTTTTTATTAATTTAATTTAGGGATAGAGGTAGTTTATTCTTTTAAAAGAAACAGTTAGTCAACAGTTAAGTTTGACCTAATAACAATAAATGATAAAGTTGTTTCTGGGTACAAGAGTCCAAACCTCAGAAAGGTTGAATGCAATTTGCTCTTATTACTATTACTATTATTATTATTATTATTATTATTATTATTATTATTATATTTATTGTTATTGTGATTGTTCTTGTTCTTGTTGTTGTTATTATTATTATTATTATTATTATTATTATTATTATTATTATTATTATTATTATTGTCCATAATATATCATGTTATTATATATGTTTTGAAATTAGAGGTATTTTTGTCAAAATACGGTTCATTCCATTCCATTCGGTTGTTAATAAAACAAAATAATACTGATTTAGAGACTAATTCTAAAGTCCCAACAAAACAAAAAAGCCAGTTTTCCTTTCCTTTCCATTCCCATTCCAATTATCATTCCACCATGGTAACCAAACATCACCTATGTATTTGAGTACAAACTTAGTATATTTTGCATTCAACGTCAAACTCCGTTCAACCTAGAGCATAGAAGAGGAACTGCCATTTAACAAGAACCTGAAAACGTTTAAAAAAAATGGCAACAGATCAAAATAAAGGGAGAGAGCAGAGAAAGAAGAGAATGAGCAGAAGAGAATGTCATGAAAATATATTCTAGTTCACATACTTGGTGGAATCTTCGCGGTTGAGTTTTTGTGATCGAGACCGGGACACACATCAAGATGGTGCTTATTGTTATTGTGATCGGGAAACACATCAAGGATCTATGAAGTAGTTTCACAGACTGTTATTATGATTTACGTGAGAAACCCTCCAACTTGGCAGAACTCACGAGCTATCCATTTAAGCACACACGGTCCTCAAATCCACTATATGTAATGATATTTACAACCTAGGCTGATCTCTAGTCACATCATCCTCTGTCACTAACCCACCACTACTACCCAGCCTTTTATAGTGATTCTAGACAAATTTGCTTGTGCACTACACACCCGTAGTCACAAGACTTAACTACCAAAGAAGAGATAAACAACCTATGTGAATATGTAAAAATATTCAAAATACAATTAATGCTAGGCAACACTAAATGCTTATATAGAGATTGTATAATGGCAATAAAAGCAATCATAGATATCAATGTCTATATGAATGCTCATAAAGACTTAACTAGATAAAGATATGCAAGTCTAAAATCTAGTCATCAAACAAAAGTCAATCAACAAGAGTTGTCATTAAACATGGCAATGACAATAAATACAATCAACAAGTCCTAAACAACAATGTCTAAATGCAAAACATAGAGACTTAACTAGAGGCAATATGATCCTAAATGCTAGCTATCAATGAAAACTAAACTCAACCAACATTCAATGTCTCAAATATGTTAGAAACAATATTAGGAAAGAAGACATGCATTTAATCAACAAATAAATGCTAATCCTAGGAAAACATGTCATAAGAATGATACAAGAGATTTTATGGCATGTAGAAATTACCTAGTTAAAGAACACAAGAAGATCCATGTTTGGAATATGCTATGATGATGCTAAATGCTTATGAGAATGTGTTTGGTTGAGTAAATATGAGTTCTTAGAGCTCTCTCTCTCTCTCTCTCTCTTGAAGTTAATTTCTCTTACTAAGGATATGAATTTCAGAGGTCTAGGTCTGAATGGGGAAGAAGATGACATATATATTATATAAGGTGGGAAAATGACACCAGGGAAAAGACCAAATTGCCCCGCAGTTCACGTTTTCCGTGGGAGGCTTCACGGGAGGCTCATGCGTAGACATGTCATGCGGAACCCATTGGAGGGCTTTACGCAGGTGACTCCATGGTAGGCTCCTACGGAGACATGTCCCGTGGAACCCACTGGAGAGCTCTCTGCTGGAGACTTCACTGGAGACCTGTCCCATGGAAGCTGTAAAAAATGCATACCAACTTGAATTTTCAAGAGGTTTTAAGGGACTTAAGCAAGACTAAAAGACACACCAACCAACCAAGGAATAGATAAAATAGTAAAGCACACATGTAAGCAATTAAACACTAATGCAAGATGAATAAAACATGCATGAGAGTGAGTGTGTATGTGCAACTAAATCTCTTCAAAGAGTTAATCACAAGTGATGTACCTTTGAAGTGCCATTGAGCTTGAGATCTTAAGAATGCCTTTGAAGCTTGATTACGAACAATGAGGCCTAATCTACCCTTACAAGCAATTCCCCATGTGGTTTTTCATGAAATAAGTCAATCAAAAATAGAAGTCCATACAGTTTTACTGTATTCCATATAATTCTTTTTTTGAAACAATGTTCAATATGATTTGACATGAGATTTAGGGTTTTTTCTTCTTCTGGTCTTGGTACTTTCAAAACATACAATAAAAGGGAAAAAAACTGATGTGTTGTACTTAAAAAAAAAACTGATGTATATTAAAACCTTAAATAGTCTGAATTTGTATTGTTTAATTAATTTATTTTGCTGTTTTATTGTATTCCATGTAATTTTTGTTGTTGCTGTATTCAATGTGATTTGATGTGATGTTTAGAGTTTTTTCTTCTTCTGGTCTTAGTAGTTTCAAAACTAAGAAAACATATACAATAATAGGGTAAAAAAAACTGATGTATTGTACTTAAAAAAACCCGATGTGTATCAAAACCTTAATTAGTCCGAATTTGTATTATTTAATTTATTTATTTTGTTATTTTTGACATATAAAACAATAAAAATAGTATTATATTTATGAAAGTGAAATGTTATTCTTATTCTGTGTCGGTTAATTATTAGTGCTTGTTATTTTATATTTTGATAAATGTGTATGTTAATTGATCATATATTACATTTTTGCATTTTATGAGGTATTGTACTTCGTGTTTAATGAGGGTTATTAGGTATAGTATGAATGTAAAATTGATTTGATTTGATTCTAATCAATAGATCTATATTTTTTATTTTTCCAAATTAAAATCAAAATTTTAATTTAGTAGGTTTAAATGGAAGAGACAAATCATCCAATGACACAAAATGATGATGGTGATAACACTTACAAAAGAAAGAAGGAAGATTCTAGCGAACATGTACCATTGAAATTGGGTGGTTTGGCATAGATAAAATTTTTATGAGTATAATTGTTTAATTTTATTTATCATTGTTTTTATATATTATTTTATGTTTGAAAAATGCAGTTAATAATTTGTATGCGATTACTCAATTACAGTAAGTCTGAGTGTGAGAAGTTGCGTGCCAAGAATGTCACCAAAATCACAAAGGAGGTTAGCCATTATATTTTTTTAGTGTACTACTAGGTTTCCTAATTATTTTTTCTCCAATGATGTGGCATGTAAGTTATCAATATCTTTTAAATCATGAGATTATGTGGTGAGTGATGTGATGTTGACAGCTCACGTGCCATATCATTTGAGAAAAAAAATTAGGAAGCCTAGCATTACTCTATTTGTTATGCTTGTGAAATAGTAGTCATAAATTTAAGAATAAAATTAATTTTGAAAACATTTGTCAATATTTTTTTATATTTTTTTCTTTACTGCAGGTTAGACGAGAATTAGGAATTTTTTTTTTAAAGTATGAGCTTGCGTTAAAAATTTCAATATATAATGTGTAAAGAACTTGTAATGGAAGAAGTAGATACACAACCACCTGCTATGATGTCTAGTGAATCTAGAAAAGAGGCTATAGAATCTAGGTGCAGAACTGAAACGTTTTCTGGTGCTAAATTATGTGTTGAGCAAAAAGATGTTGTCAAAGCACTAGGATTTGGTAGTTTGCTTTCGATAAACTGTGGGCGATTGAGGCGATATATTTATTCATTTATTGTGGATAAATTCGACAATGATACATTGTCCGTTGAGCTTTACGGGAAAACGTTAAACTTAAACACAAATGTTTATTCACAAATTATGGGTTTGAAGAATAGCGGACAACCGATAAGTCTTGACGGCGATAGTAAACAAATCAAAGAGTTAATAGAAATATATAAAAGTACCTCGAGGGGGATTAAAGTGAATGTACTTATAGAGATAATGAAAAATTTGAGGTCGGCTGATGATGAGTTCAAGATCACTTTTATGTTATTTGTGATTGGGACCGTATTTTGTCCGCAAGGTGGAATATATGTTAGTTCTTATTACCTCCATATTTTAAAGGATGTTACCATCATTCATACTATGAACTGAGCTAATTGGTGTTTTAAGTTATTGATTGATGAAATCAAACAATTCAAATCATTAGGACATGGGGGTGTGATTGGATGTGTGTTTTTTCTTTTTCAAGTAAAAAGAGTGCAAATCCTTATTATATATTTATTTTGTTTCATTATTTTTTATATAATTATAATATACATATTTATTTTTTATTTTTTAACAAATATTTTATCTAAATCATGTAAAGTGGAACACTCTATTGTTTGATAGATCTAAAATTCCAGTTACTGCATGGACCAAGAAGTGGTTCACAAAATGGCTGCAACAGCTGGGTGGTCTTGAAAGCCCTAAGGGTTCGTTTGGTATCGGGATGAGACAGGACGGGACAGTTGTTCCATATTGTGTTTGGAATCTCTGGGACAGAACTATCAATTGTTCTGTTACGTGTTTGGTATGGGTAGGACATGATAGGACAATATGTTCAAATGACCAGAGTGCCCCTATTGTGATTGAATAATATTCTTAATTAGTAATTTTAAAAGATTATTTAAGATGGATGGTTGGGATCAAATTAATAAATTTTTAGATATTAAATATTTAAGATATTCAAAAAGTTAAAAATAATGCAATTTAAAAAACTGAAAAAAAAAATATTTTTTAAAACACTTTATCTCCACCATTCATATTTGAGATGGATGGTGAAGATTACACAGAATTTACCAAAAAAATAAATAAATACAAAAACTGAAAATTTTAAAAAAAGATGTATAAAAAAATTGAGGTGAAATCCAATTTGGGATAGGTGTCCACCAACATCTCCCTCCTCACTCGTTCACACCAGAAAAATTCATGGCTACTCTGTTTCAAAATTCTCCAGCAAAACATCTCGACAAAGAGGCCTACAAGTTCATGGCTATTCTGTACAAAATCCTACATTATTTTTACATAAAAATTCAAACTTCATCAAACCAATAATTAGATTCAAACACAATCAAATCTTTA
Source organism: Dipteronia sinensis (assembly GCA_033220585.1). NCBI lineage: Eukaryota > Viridiplantae > Streptophyta > Magnoliopsida > Sapindales > Sapindaceae > Dipteronia > Dipteronia sinensis. Next base: position 22,528,947 of record CM065644.1, on the reverse strand, counting down.
TCACATCTGAAAATAAATCAACTTGATCCAAACACCTACCACTTAATCTTCCCATTTCATCACCCAAATCAACCCTAGAATTAAATCCAAGCCGCTCCTTTTATTTGATTTGTTTTGATTATTATTGTTATTTAAAAAATTAATAAAAAGAAAAACATTCCAGATTTTTGTTTCTTCATCTTTCTTCACCGTAAATGAATTCTTCATCAAATCAAATACAACCTTTTTTACTTAAAAATTCAAACTTCATCAAACTAGATCATCATCAAACCTCTTCTTCATTAATCTATAATCAACTTATGAACACAAATCTTTAAAAAAATCTGGAAAAAAAAAACAGATGGAGCACACTGTTGGCAGCGGAAATCGGGTTTTAAAATTTTTTGCAACAAAGTAAATAACCAGTACGATATATAAGAATAATAGGAGAAGTTAGAACATATCCTTGATGCCAACTCCTTCGTTTTCTTTGCGTTTTATCTGATTTGTTACCACCGGATCTTCCTCGTTATGACCGTGATCCGGTAACCACGTGTAGGCGCGTCCCAGACTTAAGGGAATTAAATGGAAGTTATACTGGAGAGCAGAGAACATAGAAACAAAACTCTTTTGTTTTTCTTCTCTTATTTTCAGCCAAGCAAATTAAACAAATTGATAAGAAAGAATATGGAAAAACTATTTTTTTTTCTCTCTCTCTCTCTTGTTCTCTCGGCAAAGTATGAATAAAAAGTTAGAAATCAAGATGAAAGAAAGAGCTTCCTTTATAAGTGCTCTTTCTTTTTATTCTATAATAAGATGGCTTTTGCTTTCCTTTAAAAAGTGTGTAGGGTTTAGTACCTTTTATTTCTTTAAGGCATTAGTGCCCTATTATCAAAATATAAAATGCTTTTACTTTTGCTTTCATTCATTGGTATAGCCGAATGATTATGCATACCAAACTTTTTTCTTTTGTTTAATAGGCATAGTGCTCTCTCTTTTAATAAACAAAGAGAAATTGCTCATTCTTGTAATAAAAAAAATGTAAGTGTTTATTCTTTACCTAACAATTAGTGGTGCTTTAATGAATACTTCATATCTTTAATTGCTTTTGCTCAATTGGCTGTGAGTCACCCTTATTAATTATAAGGGTGATGCTCTCATGTATTTCACTGATCTCATCAGTTTGTGATTCAACCATTCAGTCTTCTGGTTATATAAATATATCTCTATATATTTAAACTGGATACTAAAATCTTTCCAAAAATATATCTCATATATTTAAATAGGGCATTTAGTATTGTAGTGACAATGGAATAGTAGAATTCTCAATCCCACATAATCCTGTTCACTGAGGCTGAAACACATGACTTAAATAAAACAATCTCATTATTTTATTTTAGTCATGGTTTGAATCTATAACATGCAATTAATAATTAATTATCATTAATTTATCAATCAAATAATCTCATTATTCGATTTTTATTAATTAAATAATCTCATTATTCAATTAATTCCTGAATTACTTTGTCACTTTTGTAACACAAATAATTGGACAATCCAATTAATTAACCGTGTCTCTTGTCACCTTAATCAATCGGGCTAGCAAGGGAACCTAATGGACCCACAATTTTGAGCTCCAATAATCCTTGGAATTAATTAATTAAACTCTTTAATTAATATTTCACGATTATTAATCTCGGAGTTATTCCACTAAAACCCCGAGGCTGCACTCTTGAACTATAGATGTATTACATAAACCAAAATGAGATCGGTGTCCATCGATATAGCTATTACATATGGTATGATCCTCCACAGTAGCTCATAAATGGAGCTGGGTCATAATGTCCGTTATACCCCTCCAATTATATCTATTCCATTAAGTACCATTGATTCTCTAATGAACAATAAATCATTTTTCCTTATGGAAGCAGAAGAGTACTTATATCGTTTAAGCCCCGAATCAACCCTTAAGGGAACTGCTATCTACTTCTCGCAAGAAGGAGTGGATTCTACTATTGTGCTCATTCCTTCCTAGCCATAAGCCAAACCGTGATTCCAATATACAGAGCATATTGACCGGGAATCTCATCCGATCTCACCAATGGTATATCAAAAAACCACGATCGAACTTAAAAGAGTCAGTAAGACACTCAGGATTAAGATCACCCACATACAGCCATCATTTGTCGATGAATATGAATCTCATCGGGTAACAGATCTTAGTGAGAGATTCATATAAATCGTGGCCCAGTCCTAATGATCACATCATACAAGGTGCCTCCATTCTCATATCACCATATGAAAAGTCCAGGATAAGATCACCTTACATTACGGAATGGACCGCAACTGTAGATTAACCACAAATAAACTACCCAGCTTTATTTGCTATCTACAGAATCTTTAAATTGTTCGTCCCTAACTGAACCCATCGTATATGACATTCATAAACTCGGTTCGAGATTACATCCGGCAATCTAGGCTGTTAAATACATGTGATTTAAAATGTATGAGGCGAGTCTATTGAATGAATATACTATCTCTTTTATTATTGTTTCATTTATATTTACAAATTACAAGCTTTATGGTATAAATCCCAACACACACTTCATGATTGAACATCCTCCCTAGCATGTAAAAGAGAGGATCTGAGATGGAAATGTGTAAGAAAAGAGAGGATTTGAAAAGTGTAGGACTTGAAGTTGGAATGAAGCAGATCGAAGCGATGAGTTGCGGCGGTTTGGAGAGAAGAACCTGATTGGGTTGGAGAGAAAAGAGAAGAGAGAGAGAGGAGAGAGAAAAAAAGCTAGGGTTTTAATTTATAGTTCATATTTTCGTAATTTTTAAAAGTTTTGAGGCAAAAATATATTTTCCAGACTTGTCCCATGCATGGGACAAGTCTGGCCGAGGGTCGAGGTGAGACAATTTTTAATGGTTTTTGTACCACGTTGTCCAGTCCCGTCCCAAGCCAATAGCGTGCCAAACATGAGATAACAAAAAGTTGTCATGTCCCATCCCGCATGCCAAATGCACCCTAAGGTTCGTTAAAATAGTGTTGTATACTTGTATATGAATTTTTTTTATCGTATTGGTATACCATGATGGCTAACAAATACATTTTTTTTTGTTATTTTTTTTAGCTTTCATCACATTGTATTAATGTTGTTAAGATTGATGGAGGTGATAATTCAAAATTCAATGTTGGAAATAAGGTTGAGATACATCCTGCAATGAAGATTATGATGAATAATGTTCATAATATACTTCATATTGTGACCAATATGGATGGAAGACTTAAGCTTGTCGAGGCTTCATTAAATGAAATTATAAAGACTAATGGTGAAAATGCTACTAATATGGCAGCAAACAAGTCCCAAGTAGATGATAGTGGATTGATAGTTGAAGAAGTTAATCATAACAATGAAATCACTGTAACAATGATATTGATAATAAAAATTTCAATTGGAGTGATACAATCATTCTTCTATTATAAGGAATTATATTAAATAATTATAATTTATGTTTAATTCATAGTTAAGCACTAATGTTGCAGTAATAATGATATTATTAATAACAATATTATTAAACTACTGGATCAATCTCATCTTGTCTTATTAAATCATTCTTTGTTAGACACTATTGTCACAATATTATTAAAGTATAATTCACTAAATTATTCATAGTTGGACAATATTGCCATATTAACGATGGTGTTAATAATAACAATTTCAATTGTAATTAGACAATCATACGTCTATTATAAAATATTATATTACATAAGTATGAATTATAATTAATTCATAACTAAACATTGCTGATATTAATAATTGCAATTGCAGTGATACGATCACCCCTCCAATACAAGAAATAAGATATCATTTCTTTGACCAAAGGTCAAGGGCGATGCCCTGTTTTTCGAAATTGCACGTTCATTGTTTTCATCTTCCGTTTTCACACTTTTCCAATTCGAATTTTGAAATAGTTTCTAAATAAAAACTGTGTATTTATATGTATAATTTATGGTGTAAAACTTTTGTCAAATTATTTTGAGTGCTTTCAAAGATATGCACCAGAGAGCAGACATTGGACGAATTTAAATTTTGACAGTTTTTGGAACTTTTGACCTCCATGTTGAGTTGTTTTCTTTCGCGTGCCGGTAGAGATATATCATGTATGTTTTTAGCTCCGTACATCACTTTAAATATGCTTGTACAGTGCCAATCTTTTAATGTTGAGGTGGATGAGACCTCTATTCTTGTTTCGCTTAGGAAAATAGCAGAGACTACTCTTGTGAGATTTTGTGCCTTATAAACGTTTTATTTGTGAGGGTTATGTCATTTCTACTCTTGAACACTCTTCGAACTTGTACTTAATTTTTAGTGATCTCATTGTTCATCAATTTCTTTCATTGATTGCTATAGAAAATCATCATGTGGATTGCTTGTTTGAGATTTGTATTCCCTTGGTAGATGGATCTTTTAGAAATGATTTTGGGCATGAGTGTGAACGTAACTGCTAAAATAGCCTAAACATTTATCCCTTGATGTGTGCTAAAAAATTGAGGCCAAACACTAAACCTCCACCACCTACATAACCCAAACATTTCACATACACTAGTTATTGATCATGTTAAGGTGTATAGCTTAGGAGAAGCTATGTGTAGCTCTAAACAATGTAACGCGTGTACTTAGGAAAATGTATGTAAATTGTGCAAAGACAAGGGCTTTAAAAAGAAATAGTGTGTATTATAAACACTTAAGCCTTCAATTCTTCAAATGTAAAGTTACTCAAAAATATGAGTACAAATGTAGCACAATAGTTTAATGTAAAGATTATAGCCTAGACGTTTGTAATTTAATGTGTAAAAGAGCTCAAATTATTGTAAATGTAATGTGTAAACACCTTGACATGATTTGTAGCTTTATCCTTTCCACTCATACCATATCCTCCATACTTCACGACAAATTACCCTTGGCCACAAATACAAGTGATGGAAAGCCCATTTGATCTCTTAGGAAGTCTATCTTGGGAATGTAAGTCGATGCATGCTCTTTCCACGTTCATAGCATTTCATTCCTTCATGAGATCGATTTTCAGAAAATGTGCTCTATTGAAAAATACACATTTGCGATTATATTTGATTTCCGTACATAAACTCATTCGCATACGTTTGCTAGAGAGTGATCGCCTAGGTTCTGAGTGAAAATATATAACTGATATCTGGTAAGGATTAGAGTCGAGGCGAATTTTATCTTGAGCATTCGAGTGAAGTTGTTTTGTAAACCAAAAACATCCTAAGTATTGACATACTTGTATTGCGTGATACATTGTTATTAATTGGTATATTTGAGATTCTAGCACGCACGTGTTGTTTTCACTTGGTATGTGCGGGTTGCAACTCAACCATTTTCTTGCAGAGTATACGTTTGTGGGTGTCGTAGCTGTAAACCCTCAGAAGATAAAACTTCTCCATCTAGGGATCACCTAGTGGTTGAAAGACTTAAGTCATACGCTAAATGCCATTGTGTTCCCTACGAAAGTGGCTAGCTTAGTTTTACCTATTTTTATTGTTATATGTTTTGTTTGTTTGTTTGTTTTCGTTTTTAGTTTTGCTCGAGGACGAGCAAAAGATAGGTTTGAGGCTATTTGATCAGAAGATATATGTACCTAATTGAGGTCCCCATTTCCTAGTTTTTGTTCTCGTTTTCGGGTGTATTTTTCTATATAAGTGTTTGTTGAGCCTTGTGTAGGTACATATTCCCTATTTCAAGGTTTTGAAATTAAATGATTAGTTGGGAAGTAAAATGAGCCAAAAAAGAATATATCAGAAATATTAGAGTTGTCGCGGCCTGGCCGTCGACCCAAACTGCGGTGTGATTCGTGGTCAAACATGGAAAGTTTCCATGGTAGATCCACCGTTGAGCTAGAATACGACATAGAGACCACATCACAGGTCAACTCTGTCTTCCAAAGGTTAGTGGACTGAAATTGTAAAGTGCCATGCAGAACACCTAAATTTTGGGGTCCATAAATCCCTCATCAGATTAAATTGGGTTTCATACCACCTATTTTTAGAAATCCCCAAAAGTCTACTTTCCAGCGGTTTTTTACAGATCGCAATTCCAGGTTTTCTAGAGGGAGTTATGATCATTTCTGTAACGGTGCGCGAGACTAGAAACCAGACAGCGGTAGATAGCTTCATGCAGAATACTCAACTTTTGGGGGGTATATCTCCCTCCTTACATCGAACCACGATGATTTATTTTTATATTTGGAAAGCCCCAGAAGTCTAATTTCCAGCGGTTTTTACGGATCGCAATTTCAGGATTTTTAGAGGGAGATATGCTCATTTTCGTAACGTTGCACGAAACTGATTCCATACCAGTGTGTGAGGCGACCTGTGAGGCGACAATTCTTCTCGCCTTGGCACTCACCTCGGAGCCTAGAGTGGCCAAAATGGTCCTTTCACACTCCAATTCATCCCCGAACTTTCCCTAACTATAAATTCACTCTTTTCTTCTCTTTTCTTCAGACAAAAAAATAAAGCAGCCCTTCCATTTCTTCATCTTCTTCATTTCCAAAAAGAGAAAGAGGCTTTTAAAGCTCCAATGGAGGAGAACCTCCATGGGAAGCTCACCACCACCATTTCTACACATTCTCCACCACTTTTGAGAGTTGATTGCTAAGAGATAGGAGTGGGTCTTTGACCAATTTTGAGCTGATCGGACGATAAATGTACCTATTTGAGGGCCCCAGTTCTTAACTTTTGTTCTCATTTTTGAGCGTATTTTTGTATATAAGTATTTGTTGAGCCTTCTGTAGGTACATATTCCTTACAAAAAAGTTTGGAGCTTCAAAGATCAGATTGGGAGCAAAACGAGCGAAAATAGTGAAGAATCGGAAGTGTTCAGAGTTGCTACGGTCTCACTGTCGACCCAAACCGCAACGCAATCTGAGGTCAAACCACGGCAAAATACATTTAGGGATCCGTCGCTGAACCAGAATGTGACACGGAGGCCACGGCACAGGTCAACTCAACCTTCCAGCAGCTTACGGACCAAGTTTCCACTAGGTCCAGAAGTCCAGCATGCGAGGCGACTTCATGAGGCGACCAAATTACTTGCCTCTCTAACTCGCCTCGACCTCTGTAGTGGGGCGCCGCTATCTAAGTGCCGCTGTCTATCTAGACCGCGGCGGAGACCACGGTACCGCTGTCTACTTAGACCGCGGCGGAGACCGCAGCACTCTGACGCGCATCTATATAAAATTGTCGTTGTCGGCTCTCGACCGCGACACACCTGTTTCCCAGACCGCGACAGGTCATTTTTGGGTGAAATTTGGAGGGCAAACTCATCTTTTCATGCCCCATTTCGTGCCCTACATCTCCCACACTATAAATACACCTCTTCTCCTCTTCTCTTCAGACCAGACATCAACTGCAAACTTCATCCTCTTCATTTCCTAAGAGAGAGAGAAGCTTTCAAGCTTCCATTGAGGTTTTCCTCCATGGAAAGCTTCCCATTTCCATTTCTAACCATCAACCACCACATTTGAGAGTAGATTGCAGAGATTAGGAGTTGTCCTTGGACCAATTTCGGGCAAGCAATGGATGTGGCTCTTGGGGGGATTCTTCAAGGGTTGTATCTATTAACTCAATCTCTTGTATTTCTTGTTTTCCTTATGTGCAACCCCCATTTGGGAAATATTGTAAACTAACATTAGTGCTCAATATATGTATTGTTGTTTTATATTCATTTGAGTTGTGATTTATTCTTGATATTATTGAGTAATCTCTTGTCTTGAAATGCATGTGTGTGGAGATTGGAAATTGATATGTGCTTATGAATGGGATTAGGAGTAGATTAATTTAATTATAGGAGTAGTTATAATTAAATATCCCATTTGTGTGTGTATGTCTTTGGAATGTCAAAATGTATTGTATGGATGGATTTGAGTGTTTGTGGGTTTCAGTTGTACCTCGAAGGATGACCAATCCGGGAAGACCGGAACCACTTAGCTCCGAAGAATAGATGAAACTTGTTTTATGCATGACCATGCTAGAATAGGTTTTGACTTCATGTTCATGTCCATAATGGTAGGGATTAGAGGCACACTTGCACTTGCTCTTGCCATGACCTTTGGGGAGTGAGAAGTGTTTCCGAATCCCTTAGTTGAGACAAGAGGCACAATTACTCTAGCCATGACCTTTGGGGAGTGATTTGTGTCTCGAATCTCTCAATAGAGTGAACAAGCTCTTAACTTGGATTGAATGTGCTTAATGTTACCAATACATGCACTTATGTATGGTGAGCTTATGCCCTTGTGTGATCATATCCTACATCTCTCATATCCACCTTTTTATTTGTCACCTTAATCACCATTCTCAACCTTCCATATTCCTTTTATTTTATTTACATTTTTATTTCTGCATTCCCATTTACATTGCTTTCAATAAACACTAGAACACGATCCGATTAACGGATAACACCTCCCTACGGAACGATACCCTCGCTTACTGTTTTACTAGTCTTTTGCTAGTTTAGAGCACATTGCGTAGGAACTTTTAGTATATATATCTTTTGATAATTTGCAATTTGGTAACGACACAAAAAGTGAGCCATCACGAGCCAAGCAAGGAATGAGCTCTTGGAGGGATTCTTTAAGGGTTTATTTTCCTTTTATCTCATTCTCTTGTATTTAATGTTTTCTCTTATGTGTAATCCCCATTTGAGAATATTTGTAAACCAATTTGTGGTCAATATATGTGTTGTTTGTTTTTATATTCAATTGGGTTTTGATTTGTTCTTGATATTCATTGATAATCTCTTGTTGTGAATGACATGTGTATGGAAGATTGGAAATTGATATGTGCTTATGGATGGGATTAGGAGTAGATTAACTTAAGTATATGAGTAGCTATAATTAAATATCTCATTTGTGTGTGTATGTCTTTTGAAGGTCGAAATGCCTTGTTAGGATCGATTTGAGTGTTTGTGGGTTCCGGTTGTACCTCGAAGAATGACCAATCCGGGTATGACCGTAACCACTTAGCTTTATGCATGACCCTTTTGCTAGGCTAGGTTTTGGCTATATGTTCATATGCTTAATGGTAGGGATTAGAGGTAAATTGCTCTTCCATAACCCTTTTAAGGAGTGATTAGTGTTTCAAATCCCTTACTAGAGACTAGAGGCACATTGCTCTTCCATGACATGAGGAGTAATTAGTGTTTTGAATCTCTTAATTGAGATAACAAGCCCTCAACTTGATTTGAATGTCCTTAATGCCTAACAATCATCTTATATGCATTTATGTATGGTGAGCTTGTAAACCCTTGTGTAACCATTATCCTACATCTCTCCAAGCCACCCTTTTGTTTGTCACATTAAACACCATCCTCACCTTTCCATATTCTTTTGCTTGTTTTCTATTTTCTTTCTTTTCATTTTCTTCGCACACACCGCATTATGCACACACCTCACACACACCATTCTCACCACATCCGCATTCTATTTACATGTTTTCAATAAACACTAAAACATGAATCGGTTGACGGATACCATCTCCCTGTGGATGTATCCACCCCCTCGCTTACCGCTTTACTAGTCTTTTGCTAGTTTAGAGCACATTGCGTAGGAATTAATATAAATATCTTTTAATAATTGCAATTTAATAACGACACAAAAAACGAGTTATCAAGCATCATGAAGTGATATTATGTGTGTCTGTGCTATGATCACCACTATAACATCATCAAGTTCATGACCTAAGCCATTAAGAACACTTAGCCTCAAATCTCAATCTGAAACTTGATCTCCTGCAGACTTGAAACCGTCACTGATGTTCTTGACTTTAAGAACGAAATCATCTACAGAGCTCGAGCATTTCTTCTGCTTCCAAGTTGTTGTCTAAGTTACATAACTCTAGCCATTGACTGATGAGAGAATAGCCTCTCAAGTGTTCTCCATGTTTCAAGAGAGGAGGTGCACTCCGTGACTAGACCGATCGTGCTCTCACTGACAGTTGACAAGAGCCAACTTAGCAAGAACTGATCCAGTCTTCTTTAGGCAAGAAAATCGTTGTTTATCACCATATTGTTCTTATTAGTATTTGTATCCAAAGTATTGATGTACTTATTAGGACAGAGTTGAACTCCATTGATGAAATCTTCAAGTTCTAGAGCTCTGACTGCAGGAAGAATAAGAGCTTTCCAGTATATGTAGTTGTCAAGGTTGAGCTTGACAGGAAGATTGTAGTTGAGTGTCTTTGCAATCATCGGAGATTTGATCATTGGTAGTGGAGACGAGGACAGAGTCGAATTTGACTGTTGTGACATCAGAGATGGTTTAGAAACTGAAGTCTGTTGATCCATGATGATTTAGATCAAGAGCTAAAGCTCTGATACCATTTGCAAAAGTTGAAAGAAAAGTGTTTGACAAAAAGCCTCAAAGAAGTTTGAAAGACTAGCTCAACAATGGTGTCTGGTAAAGAGAGATTATTATTGAATCTGATCCTTTTTTCGATACTTAACAATTACAGAGAGAGTGAATGTATATATAGCAAGAATAGAGGATTCTAGAATATGTTAACTAATTTCCTTGATTCACGGAGAGCCTATCATTTTGCCAGCTCAACTTAGGCAATAACAAACTCTAACAAACTTTGGCGCCAAGATAATCAACTTGTACCAACCAACTTGCTGCAGCTTTGGTGCCTAAATCTGTTGAGCTTAGTTCCAAATCTCAACCATTGGCTTGATTTTCATCTGGTTCTGATTTGTGGTTGAGATTTATCCTTGAGCTTTATTCTTCACCTTAGATGTGGAGCGGAAGTGATGATTCAATCTTCTGATCAAACCATCATTTAGCATTCTTGGTGACACATGATCAACAGCTGTTGTAGACATAGTGCTACTGCCTTTGCCTGCATTATCCTTCACAAACTTGTTACATAGTATGAATATCTTGTTACCCATATAAAATGAGTTGTTACATAATATCTTACACAAGCAAAAAAAACAATCAAAGTACCAAATAGTTGCAGATCAAGAAACAGATCAAGAAATTAAGCAACAGATATCAGAACAGCAAAACAAAGCAGAAAAGTAAATCGACATCAAGAGTTATCGGGGTTCGACTCAAAAACGAGTCTGCATCCACGTTGAGCTCTTCACAGAAAGCACTCTCCACTAAATCAACATTTTACAAGCCAAATCGTAACCCAAATACACACAAATACAACCAGCAACTCTCAAGAACACAAGGTTTGTTAACATAAAGTAAACAAACCTAAACCTCACTCTCGATCTATGATTTCACAACAACAATCACTCAACTCTCTTCACAAAGTGTATACAATAACTTTAATCACTCTCATGATACAATAATCTCACAAAGTTTACAGAGAAAACCACTTGGATTCACCATGATTTACAAAGAATACAAGAGAGAAACAAGAGAGAACTTTCGAGAGAGAATGAGAGCAAAAAAAACCCTAATATGTGAAAATAGAAAACTGAATAGCCTTTCTCTCTCCTACTTGCTTATATATGCATATCTGATGAGTCACATGAGTAATCTGAAAATAGCCAATGAAGTCTTGCCACAATGGATTCTATCATGTGGCCTTTATCATCTGATTTTCAGAATTCATTTACCATGCCAAACGACACTGTGTTGTCTAGTGAAAAATATAGCTAGCTGGATCATGTGGGCTGCTGGTTATTGTGCTTTTATTTGAGCTTCTGATTTGGCTTCAAAAAAATGACCAATGTTGGGCTATCACACTTCTTTTATAAAATTGTTTTTAAATTATTTTAAATATGAGCTAATATTATGTAGTGTTGCATGCGGCCCTATTATAAATATAGAATAGATTTCTACTTAAAAAATGATATAAACAGAAAATATTAAAAAAAAATAGAGATCAGTGTTTACGGTTTTTTTTTTTACTAATATTGTACAATATTTTTTTGATAATAGTTGGAATAGATAAAACATAGAAATTAAAAAAGAAACAAATAAAGAAATCACAAAAAAAAATTATAAACAAAGATAAAAAAATAAAAAATAAACAAAAGATGAGTGTGAAAACTTATCATATTCTCTTTCAATAATGTAACTTTACCCAAATTTGGTGTTCAAATGATGTGGTATCATTGTAATCCATTTATTTAAATTGTATTAAATTTGCATGATTTAAATAAATGGATCACATTATTGCCATATCGTTTGGACATCAAATTTAGGCAAAGTAGCATTACTCATTCTCTTTTAATAGTTAATAGTTAATATTAATAAATTTATATTAACTATTTGTTTCAAATAAAAGATGAGTATGAAAACCCATCAACAATATGTGTTAAAAAAATAATCAGAATTTTATATTTATAAAAAAAACTGAAAATTAATAACAAAAACAAATCCGAATAAATTAAAAAGGAGTCAGAAAATCAAATAAATATAGATTAATAGAATCTAATATCATCTTTGCCGTTACAACAATAAAAATTAATGAAATTTAAAAAATAATCTGTAAATTTAAAAAAAATCATGCAAAAACGTAAATTTAACATTTTAAATCTGGAAAACAAAACTGAAATTTAAAAAGCTTGGAAAATAAGTAATCAGGAAATTAAAATAATCTATAAAAAAAGTTTTCATAAAAAAAACAGTTCCTGAAAAAAAAAACTAATTAGAGAATTAAAACTGAAATTACAGATTTAATCACTATAATTGATTACAATTTTTTCCCATTTTAATCAATAAAACCCTATATGAATCTTTTCCTATTAATTGATTATAATTTAATTTATTAATTTTTTGGTGAAACGCTGACTTCTTCATTTCTAGAAAAGATATGAATCTTTTTGCTAATAAGTGATTTCAAATTACTTGAATCTTTAAGGATATTCATTTTCTGAAGATTTTTTTTAATACAAATTAAAGAGTGTTACCATGTCTTTCAAATGTTTGTTCTCTTAAATGCATGAAACAAGATTTCATTCATTGTATTTTCTTTATTTTTTTCGGCTTCATTCATCATGAGAATCAATAGTTGAAACCAGAAATTATAGATAAAGAAAAAAATATAAAATAAAGAAATCACAAAAAAAAAATTGAAGATAAAGATAACGTTTCAGCTATTGATTTATATTTGTCTTATAATTTGAACAACATTTGCTCTTCTTTTATTATATCTTCTTGTTTATAATTGTTTTAAAAAAAATTGAATATGAACTAATATTATGTAGTGTTGCATGTGGCCTTATTATAAGTATAGAATAGATTTCTGCTTTTAGAAAAGAATAATATAAATAGAAAATAAAAAAAAAGGTTATGGATCATTGTTCGCATTTCTTTTATAATTAATAATATTATATAATATTTTTTTACTATTAATTGAAATCGATAAAACATAGAAATTACAAAATAAACAAATAAAGAAATCACAATTTTCAAAGCTCAGTTTACCCAAAAAAAGAATACAATTTGGATATTAATTACATTTGTATGAAAATGAATATCAACATTTTTAAGGTCTTCAAATTCTCTTGGAAATATATATTTTCTAGACAATTAAATTTTATGTGAATAAATGAATTTAACAATGTGATTTCAAACTCAAATCATATATATTTCTTATCATTGTTGTCTCTTAAGAAATATACATTCATGCAATAAAATTAAAATAGAGAGTGAAATTAAATTCTTAATGAGGCTTCTTCCTTATAAATTAATTAATTGTTCCTTTCATATCGAAGGAAAAAGGACTGGGTATTGACCGAAGCAATAACTATTCATGTTTCCATAATTGAATCAATTGCATACTGGTTCAAACCTAGAAAAATGTTATTGTTTCATTTGAACGATTTGGTATCTCATTCTAACTTTGTAAATGTCAAATTGACTACCAATTAAAAGAAATAAAAAATAAAAACTATTGTAATGTTAGAACTGTAATTTTTGGAAAGAAACTGTTTCACTCAAAAAAACAATAATCTTTTTTTTTAAATACAAATATGTGCATTGCATCCATATGCACTATTTCATAATATACAGCATATGCTTTGTGTATAAGTTGATCGATTTATATAACTCATAATTTAAAAAAAAAATGTAGGTTCACAATTGCCAACAATCTAAATTTGACTTGAATGAAATTTTCCTAATAAATCTTTTCGTAAGTGTAAAAATATAACTTGCTATATTATTGTAATAATAAGAAAAAATTTCTACTTTGAGTATAATGAAAAAAAATTAATTCCTTTAAAAAGAATTTCCTAAAAAAACTATCAATATTATATATAATAACTAAACCCGACACGGCATGTTTTATATCAAAAAGTTCTCTAAGAATATGAAGCACTTTGTGTATATAAAATTATATTACACGACGTATTTTAAATAGATATTTTTAATAAAACCCGTGAATTGCATGGATTACACACTAGCGCGTATATATATAAGGTAACAAAAATAAATACTATAAATGGAAACAAGACAATGTATTTATTGTGTTGTTTCAATAAATATAGGAATTAAATGCATTGTCTTGTTTCCATTTATAGAATTTTGTTGTTGTTAACATGTGCCCTTAAGAGCATCTCCAATGCTATTATGTATTTGGAGAAAATGGAATGCCACATGTTGGGGTTTATGCCCTAAAGATGTATTTTGTAAATGGATTTATGAAATAAATAAAAAAGAAAAGTTCAATTCATTCTTGTTGTGTTGTTTATTTTATAACTTGTGCATATATTAACATCCTAGATTGCCGGATGTAATCTCGAACTGTGTATATGAGTGTCATATACGAATGGATACAGTAAGAGACGTGCAATCTAAAGAGTCCATAGATAACAAATAAAGCTGAGTACTTTATTTGTGATTAATCTATAGCTGCGGTCCATTCCGTAATGTACGGTGATTCTATCCTGAATCATTCATATGAGATATGGGAATGAAGGCACCTTGTATGATGTGATCATATAGGACTGGGTCATGATCTATATGAATCTCTCGCCAAGATCCGTTTACAGATGAGATTCATATATATCAACTAATGATGGCTATATGTGGGTGATCTTAATCTTGAGTGTCTTATCGACTCCTTCAGGTTAGATCGTGGTCTTTGATATACCATGGGTGAGGTCAGATGCAATTCCTGATCAATATACTCTGTATGTTAGGATTGCGGTTTGGTTTGTGGCTGGGAAGGTATATACACAATAGTGGAATCCACTCCTTCTTGTGAGAAGTAGATGGTAGTTCCCTTAAGGGTTGATTCGGGGCTTGGACAATATGAGCGCTCTCCTAATTCCGTGAAGAAATAGGATTTATTGTTCATTAGAGAATCAATGGTACTTAAAGGATATATATAATTAGAGGGGTATAACGGACATTATGACCCAGCTCTAATTATGAACTACTGTGGAGGATCACACCATGTGTAATAGCTATATTGATGGACACCGAGTTGTATCGGTCTGTGTAAAAACGTCTGCAGTTGAGAGAGTGCAGCTTCGGGTTTTTAGTGGAATAACACCGGAGTTAATAATCAAAGAATATTAATTAAAGAGTTTAATTAATAATTCCGAGGATTATTGGAGCTCAAAATACTGTAGGTCCATTAGGTCCCCTTGCTAGCCCGATCGATTTAGGTAACAAGGGTCACGGTTAATTAATTGGATTGTCCAATTAATTGTGTTACGAAAGTGACATGTATTTATTCGGAAAATAATTGAATAATGAGATTATTTAATTAATGAATAATAGTGATTAAATAAATTAAATAATAAGATTATTTAATTTTGTTATTAATCACTAAATGGAGGAGGATGTTAGTTGATGATTTTAAATAGAAAAGATAATATGATTATTTTATTTTATTAAATTAAATATTTGAAATTGAATTTAAAATGTTTAAATTCAAAATAAATATTTAATTATCTTTTAAAATCTAAAGAGATATCAATTAAAGAGTTTTAGTTATAATAATATATATAATATATATTGATAACAAAAATATAGCACATAAAGGATATACACAAGTGTTTGTATATGATACAAACCCATATCGTTCGTTAATCAATCAAAGGAGAAATATATTAAAAAAAAAAGTGCACAGTGTGCGTGAACAAAGGAATCAAAAAAGAAAAAATTGTATAAGATGCAATTGTGCTGTGCGTGAATATAAAAAAGAGAAAATATATATATATATATATATATATATATATATATATATATATAAGATATAATTTTTTTAAGAACTAGAATGGTTCTAGTTTATGTATTCTCTTAGAAGAAATTGTTTCTTCTTCATTCTCTCTACATTCTCCTGAGTTTCTGAGTACGTGACGGGCCCACACGCAGTTACCAGTTCTGGGAATAGCTAGGAAGATCAGTGGTACAGACTAGGAGCATATCGTAAAGTGAAGGAGCCTCCAAACGTTGACCAGGAGCATATCGTAAAGTGAAGGAGCCTCCAAACGTTGGTAAGATTCTAAATTTTCTTTTAATATATTGATTACAATTTCCTGTGTTTACATATTGTATGTATTAGTTCCGGAAAAAGAATTGCGATCCTAAGTTCACTGGTCCCAGATCGTTTATGATCTGTATAAAAAAAATTTAAAACATATTTCCGCTGCGTTACTAGTGAACGGGGTTCCAACACCACATAGGATAGATACTAAAAAAGTTAGAAAAACTCTCTCCAATGCAATTATCTATGTTGAATATGGAGATGATGTAGCAAAAAAAAAGTTAGAGAATATAGAGTTGAGTTTCTAATTCTAGAAACTCTCCTAGAAATGCTAACCAGGATTTCTAACTATTTCCATCAATAATATTGAAGCTCATTTAATTGTAAAATAAAATAGGAGAGAGAATGTAATAATTGTTTTATTATGATTGGTTAAAAAATATATACATATTTGATTTTAGATAATTGCATTGAAGATGTGAATATGCATTTCTCTAAAAAAAATTCAAAAGTGGACTCATATTGAATAGAAATACTGATGTGTCATTATTTAGAAATTCAAAAATGCATAATAGCATTGGAGATGCTATAATACTACCCATATTCCATATTGAAACTCAACTAATAGTCCCTCAACTAATAATCAGAGTTTTTAATGATAGAAATAAATGTTCCATGGATTGAAATGACAATGGCACGTAGAACAAGATATCTCCCTAGCTAAACAAACTCCCATTTTACCACAAAAGCTTTGAAGATATGCATGCATGGTTGCCTATCCATCTATATTGAAACTCACAACTGTTATTAATTATATATAGCTGCTCTCATCTACGTACCTATAACTAACATTTACTACCATCGTATTTAATGCATTCAAACAAAATACATTGAGAAACGAAGATTATACCTATATTATAAGGTTGTGAATTCAAACCGTATCATTTTTTTTTAACAAAAACCCAATAACAACATGCAAAAGACCGATACACCGGGACATGGACTTCAATTTGATGATATACTTTTGGCGATTTTGTTACTATTTATCTATAAGGGTTGAGAAATATTGTTATATAAAAGTTTGGAGAGAGTTCACAATATTTACTATAGTTTTCTAACTTTTCTTTATCTTTTATTTGTAAAAGAATCATCTTTTTTATTTCAAATTTCAATCCATAGAATTACATATACAACTAGTTTAGGTATTTGTAAATATATATATATATATATATATATATATCATATAAAGTACTTGATCTCGATAAATTCCAACAGACCATAATTTGATTGTATTAGATTAATTTCAAATATATACGTAATCCCATAAGTTCCTTGTGTCTTACCATTGGGATACCTTACCTATATCCTTTAGTATATAGATGCAATCTGAAATTCAATATCCATTCACTTTTGAATTGTTTAGAATGATTTTTTTTAACACAAAATGAAGATTGAGTAAGCATATAACAAAGATAATTTAATTAAATTAAATTAAAAATGCCACAATGCATGTAATAAAAGGGTATTTGCATGCTACTATATGCGACATATTTAATTACGGAATACTATGTATTTATGAACTTCTTATATTTTGCATTCAACTTTAAACTCCATTAAACCTAGAACTCTCGCGTACCTATAATAAAAGCACTGTCAAGTCAAGAATTCCAATGTACAGCTAGCAGTAGCAGAGTTCAATGTGTTGGCTAGCTCTGACATATAAAAATTGCTCAACATGCAACAATAACAAAATTAGAACAAAAAGAGCTCTAGTTTTGAAATCATGAACGCAAACATTGTGCTACTAGTTGTTTTTGCTCTTCTTCTGATAACACAAACTGGCATTGAAGCCAGAAAACACCCCAAAAGCACTTCTCACAAAAGCCCTTCTCACAAAAGCACTTCTCACAGAAGCCCGTTTCACAGAAACCCTTTTCAAAGAAGCCCTAGAAGAAGTAGCAATAGCAGAAGAGGAAGAGGAAGAGGTGGTGGAAGAAGATCAAAAAACTGTGACCCTTTATTCCAATACTTGTTTGATACTTGTGGCCAATGGCCTTTCTCAACCTCCCCATCACCGGACAACCCATTTTGCAACACTCCTCGCTGGAAACCGCCGCATCAACCACCACTTGTTCTCTCTCCACCACCATATGTATCCTCACCTCCACCGATAGTAGCTTGTCCTCCACCACCTCCACCAATAGTTCCTTGCCCTCCACCACCTACACCAATAGTCACATGCCCTCCTCCGCCAACACCAATAGTTACTTGCCCTACTTGCCCTACACCGTCACCTCCACCAATAGTTCCTTGCCCTACTTGCCCTACACCGTCATCGCCACCACCAGTACCACCGGATATGCCACCACCAGTGTTTACTTTCCCACCACTACCACCGGTTATTCTACCACCAGATATTCCACCACCAGTTATTCCACCACCGGTTATAGTACCACCCCCACTAGTGCCTTCACCACCACCTCCTGACATAGTACCAGAGCCTGCGTTTCCGTTGTTTTCACCTCCTGACACCCCTGACCTCCCATTTTTACCTACTCCGCTGCCGCCGGAGGTCACGCCAGCTCCACCACTTGTCCCGACATTTTTGCCAACACCAGAGCCGGTTTTACCAGAGGCCCCGCCGTTTGGCCCAATAGTATTACCGCCTCCTGAACAAGACTTACCACCGCCCATCGTTCCAGTATTTCTGCCGCCGGCGCCGGAGCAAGATTCTCCACCCGATCAGTTCACACTAGCACCACCCATCGTTCCAGTGTTTCTGCCGCCGGAGCAAGATTCTCCGCCTGATCAGTTCACACTAGCACCACCCATCGTACCAGTATTTCTGCCGCCGGAGCAGGTTTCTCCGCCCGATCAGTTCACTGTAGCGCCACCACTCGTCCCAACATTTTTGCCGCCGCCGGATGAGTTTACGCTGGCGCCACCACTAGTTCCGATATTTTCATCAACTCCTGATCCTCCACAAGTATTACCATTTACACCAACTGAACCAGGTCCATTTCTGCCGACGCCGTAGCAGGAGTCACCGTCATTTGAGCTTCCGGGGCAGTCTGATTCTCCGCCGTTGAAGAATTAAAAGACTTTGTGTTTTTTTTTAATATAAATGAGAAATAATCTCGCAGCTGGTTTCATGTAACCTGTCACTTGTGTTTGCTATGTTGATATGTTAGTTAATATTTTTCTTCTTTTGGCTTCTTTTTATGTATGATTTATCTATTTTTAGTTTATTTCTTTTGGAAATGTATTTTATTTTTTATGAAATGGATATTCTTTTTAATATTTTGTCAATTTTGAGATTTGTTTCATAAAATATGAAACGAATTTTCAATTGTTAGATTCAAGTACTTTGATGATAGATTGAATGTGAATATGTTTATTTTTTAATATACATTCATATAGTATTTGTTTTATGCAATATAATAAAATTTTAAAAAAAAAATATGCAATATAATTGTAGACCATAAAAAGTTTCGTCATCCAATATTTTACAATTTATCTAACATATTAGGTTTTTTTAAAAAAAAAAATTATTATTAAAATAGAAGCGATGTTTGATGATATTAATCATATTATTGTTGAAAATACAAATATGTTTGGTAATGTTTGTTGAAGTGAATATCCTAAAATTTAAAATAATGTAAATACATTTGATTTTTTTTAAATGACTAGATTAATTTAAAAAAAGTTAATGGTTTTTTTTTTCCTTTTGAAAATCTTTTTAGAAAATGGTACAAATTTTTTTTTTAACTTTGTAATTATAATTTTGAAAACAACATTTTCAATTTTTAGAAATATCTATTTGGAAACACTTACCAAACAACATTTTAAGTAATTTTTTTTTCCAACAAAAAAATACATATTTTAAATATAAACCCGGGTACATATATTGACACTCATAAAACTTATTAGTACACCCATTTTTATTAGTACACTCATATCTAAAATTTAAAAAATAAATACAGTATTACTATAAGAACACATCCTAATGCCAATAATACCCTCATTGAAATAAATATATTTATTTTAATACATATTATTTATAAATACTGATCTTAAATTATTATTACACCCAATTTATTAAAAAATCATATTCTTTTTGGAATTAAATTATCTTTTAATGATGGTCCAATTTATTTTGGAAAATATCTCGAATGTAGAAGCATTATAAATGGGAATATGTGAAACAGTATATGGAGTCAAGAGTTTTTCAATCTGGAATTCTTTAATTTATAAAGCTATCTTAAAAAAAATTTAAAAAAACACTTATTGATATCTACGGTTATATTAAAAATAACTTGTTGATATCTATAGCTATCGTTAAAAAAAAAAAAAAAAATTTGTTTATTGGTAGAGTCCATAACTATACATAAAAGAAAGATAAAAACAATATGATAATCATGCGATGATTAGAAAGTCTGATACTTAAAATAAAATTAGAGTTTAATTAAGGTTTATCGTATGTTAGAGTTTATCATAAGTTTTTTTTTTTTTTGGAAAGATAGGTTTTTTTTAATAAAAAAATATAGTTAAAGATATGGGTGTAATTAATGAATGTATATAGTATTTGGTTTATTTTTAATTAAAATTAATTTGTTATTATTGATAAATTTTTATTAGAATATTTTTATAATTAAATTTTTTTTTAAACATGAATGCACTCATAAATGTTCTAAATATCAATATCGGCATATTTATAGAACCCATACCAGTGTACCACTAGCTCATACCACCATTTAAAATTTAAAATCTACATTGTAAAGATACTTTATTTATTTTAATTTTTTTTCTTTTTATATAGAGAGTAAAAACAAAAAAAATTCTAAACTTCAATCATCTAAACACTTTTGTCCAAACTCTCCGCCACCAACACCTCACAATTTCCCAAAACCACTTCCTAATAAACATGACTGAGAATTCAATGGAGTTGCCACAAGAATGCTGGGAATTGATCATCAGTTCACTATCCGATCAACGCCACTTCGAATCACTCTCTCTGCTCTCTCACACCTTCCTCTCCATCACCAACCACCTCCGCTCCTCCTTCAAAATCACCGATCCAGCTCTCCCTCTTCTCCCCCACCTTTTTCTCCGATTCAAAAACATCAAAAAAATCGACCTTTCTCACTTCCAACCCGACCCGGATCCGGTCCTCTGCACCATATCCCGATCTGGGTTGGACCTTGAATCACTCAACATTTCAAACCTGAGGAGATTTCCCCAGGTGGGTCTGCGAGAATTGGGCTCGAAAATGAAGAATTTGAAGGAATTGAACTGTTCCAGGATTTGGGGTTTAAAAGACGACGACTTGTATGCGATATCAGACTCTTGTTTGTCTCTTGAAGCTCTCGATATCAGCTTCCCTGAATACGTTGAAGATTTTCCAAGAGTCGTGACGGATTCTGGCGTTGTTGCTCTGTCGAAGAAGCTCACCAGACTGACCAAAATTGATGTTTCTGGTAATATGTTTATAACTGACAAGTCTCTTGTTTCGATTTCGATGAATTGTGTTATGTTGAGAGATTTTTCGATTAGTGAGTGCGATTTTATAACTCAGAAGGGTATTGTGGTGGCAATGAAGAGTCTGCCGAATTTGGTCTCTGTTTGTGTTGGTGGGATTGGAATTCCTTCGATTGATTTGTGTTTCAAGGAGTCATTTGATTGTGTTAAGGGTATGTGTGTGATTGAGTTCTCGAATTCGTTTATTTCGGATGAATTGCTTCGTTTGCTTGCAAATGCTTGTCTTCCATTGAAGAAGGTTGTGTTTTCTCATTGTTATAACTTTTCATTTGCTGGAATTTGTTACTTGTTGTCCAAGTATCGGTTTCTTGAATACTTGAACCTCGAAGTAGCTAATTTCCTCAACGATGGATCGATGATCGAGTTGTCTAAGTATCTGTGTAGATTGAAGTACATTAATCTTGATTATTGTTCGAAGCTAACCAATTTGACGTTCTTTACGCTCATAAGAGACTGTCCTGTGTTGAGCGAAATTAGGATGGAGACTACAAATCTAGGGGTAGAAGAATTTACGACGGAATTGGCGATAAACCCTCGAGTCAAGTCCTTGCATTTGGCTCGGAATGGTAATTTGAGTGATGAATTCTTGAAGAAGGTTGCTTTCCTTTGCCCGAATTTGCAACTCCTTGATGTGAGTTCTTGTGCAACGATCTCAGAAGAAGGCATCGGTGAAGTTTTGAAGAGTTGTAGTGACATTCAACGTTTGGAGATTAAATTGTGTAGACATATGAGCAGTCTTGGAATTACAGATTTTGAGGTGAAGAAGTTGGAGGTTTTACGAGTGGGAGGATCTGGAATCGATGATGATGCACTTACAACGATTGCAAATACTTGTCCGGGGCTACTGTATTTGAACTTGTACAATTGCTTATATGTGACAACAAGAGGAGTGAAGGAAGTTGTGGAGAAATGCAGAGCATTGAGGGGGATCAGTTTGTGGTGTTGTCAATCCGTCGATGCTGATATCCTGCCTTGGATGGTGTTTTCGAGGCCATCGCTGAGGAACATAGTCTCGCCCTCTAATCAGTTTCCTACTGAAAACCAGCGGAACTTGCTCTTGCGCCATGGATGCGTGGTTTCTTGCATTAATAGCGATGAATACATGCATTAAAGGGTATATGATGGTGGGTTTGCTTGTCATATTTGTACAAAAATTGTTTGAGAGTTGAATAGTTATGTAAATGAGATGATCATTACTCCATCAACATAGGAGACCAGCTATCATTTTGGTCTTGTGAATCAAATTGTTGTTTGTTTGAATTTCAATTTTAATGGAAATTAGTTGCTGTTACTGGACTTGTATGGTAGCATTACAAGTTGAATATAAATCAAAATCATATAGAATGACTAAAACCAAAAGCAAAATCTCCAATACACAAAATATGAGACAAGGCTTTATTACTACAAAAATCAAATGGAACAATAATATAAACATTACTTAAACAATTCTTGTGTGAGATTTTAGACTTGACATTCAACAGTCATAATTTCAGACATGTTTCAAAAAGAGAGAAAAAAAAGGGAACTTGAAACAAACATTAATTTTATTTTCCTCTTCTACAAAATTTGATGCAAAAACTTCGCAAACCAAGCAAGTAGAAAACCAAAATCCGAGAAAGACTGTTGTCTAGTTCCTAACTTTGCTGTCTAGTTTAAGCTTTGTAATCCGGGTTGTCCCGAAGACCAAGTTTCGAGAGTACGAAGCAGTAGGAATCCCAGTCGGTTCTACGGAGATACTTTAACAATTTCTTCCTCCTTTGCACCATCGCTTGAAGACCCTTAAGAGAATGTTTATCCTACGACATGATAAAATATCAATAAGAACATTAGACAAGCATTCTAGGTAGTTTTATTACTAGAATCTAGAATGATATATAACATGAACTCACAAAGGATGTAATATAGATAGACAGTGTGGAAAGAAATAATGCAAATGACCTAATTGAGCGCATTGCTCCATATCGAGCAGTCCGAAAAAGGGCCTTGCTAAATTTAGTTAGTGAAATGTGTGCTCCCACATAGACACAAATACTTTAGCAACATGTCAGGTATGTATCATGCATTGTAGTTTGTGAGCAAAGCAACTAGCAAGTAATCTCTAAGTCCTTGTCCCTGCTCATGTCTATGTCCATACCACATCAAGCTTTCAGTATGCCAAATAGAGAAAGCACATTTGTGGGATAAATTACATTAGGACTCTTGACAGCAGAGAGGTCATTATTACTATCCTTTTTACCTTTCCTCTAGCACTTCACTACTGCTCTTACCTTCGATGTCATGTCACCAAAACTTAAAACTTTCAGGTTAATGAGCTAGCTCAACAGCACAAATAATTTAGAAAAGGAAAATATTACAGCCACTAACCATCATCACATCACTTCACAAACTCAACTATAACATGCAAAACTGTTCTCAAGGAACATCAAGCATTCAAACTACAAATAACAACTTGAGAGCAAAAAAATAAACAATATTTTGAGGTGGAAAAGAGCAGAAGACGGAAATATAAAAAGATATTGCCTCCACTCACCTTTTTGTGCAGAACTGAAGATAAATGCTTGATCTTGGTTGTGAGTTGTGCAACTGCAAAGCAATCACAGAAGGGGCATCAATAATCCTCAACAAGAAGAAACCACCAACACCAAATATGGTATATGAGATCAAACATTTCACAATTTTCAGCTTTCAATATCTCAGCCAATTCTAACAAGCCCATATTCGAGAAGTAGATTAGCTAAAAGAAATACAAAATTACCATGATTATCTGATTTCCATCACTCATGAAGGTAACACCCAACAGAGAATACAAAGTCTAGTTAGAAATCAATTTGCATTTTTCTAACTTCAATGTATACATGAAATATAAAGAAATTAATACTAACGAGAGCCAGAGGTCCCTCTTTCAATGTTCGTTGACCAACAAAATCCATGATATTACCTCCTCTGTTGCCAGGATTAATACCACCTAAAATCTTATTTATTCAAATTTGAGCTTTTAATCCTCCAACGGCAAAGTTTCTTTCCTTCAACATGTTAGAAGATAAAACAGTATGGCATTATAAACTAAATATTCAAATAATTACTTATTTAAATGACTTCAAAAAAGAAAAATAGATAACAGCTTTTAAGGGTAAACAAAAAAAATCAGATGAAATATGAAGAACAGCCTGAGATAACCATATCACCGAAAAAAGGATCAAAGATATTTACTTCTCTATAAAAGAAAGTGTAATGAAACCAACTCAAAACCCCTTACCTTGAACTCGTGCGGATCCACAATCCGATTCTGACATCTTAAATTCGTTTCTAACTTTTGTAAGCTCAATTTTCATTTTTTCTTCAGAAGACATGTTATCTGGATGGAAATACTGCACCACACAAATTTTATAATCAATAAGACACCGAGTTAACAGTAATATTAGAAAAACAGTCTTACTTCACAGGAACCACAACAGTGCAATCATCAATAAGTTCAGATTGAATTCTTTCAATGCAAATGTAATTTTTCAAAGCAGGTTAGAATAAACCTGGCGTTAGTGTATAAAGAGTTTGCTTCCAGTTCTATCAAAAAGAAATATGCAATACATGAGAACTACAATGCATGAATGCCAATTATTCTTGCTAATATATCTCAGGTCAGTGCTTAATTATAGCATAACGGATAAACATATACTAACATACATTCAAATATATTCATATTTTAGTGCAGCCTATAAGATATCGCACACTATGAACCTAAAGCAAACCTATAGGCATGCTCTAGAAAGCTCGATTCTTTCGCACCTAACTACCCATATCCTTAAAAGGCACTTTCAGTGCAGTTTCCTATCAAAAGAACGCAGAACAATTATTGTTGCAAATACATGAAAATTGTTTGTGTAAGGATGAGTAAGCACAATAAAGTATTAACAATTAACATTGCAAGAACATGAATCCGATGAAATTTCATGAAATCAATCATGAAAAAAGAAGTAAGCTGCACTTGCCTTTTCAACAAGATGTTCCTTTGGAGGATGCAGCATAAAGCTCGGCGTTCCACCTAAGTGACCCAAGATATCAAGTCTTGCAGCTGAAAGAATAAACCTAATCAATTTTTTTGTTTTTTAAAGATAAACAAAAAAATTCGAACTTTCTTCAATCTTCTAATCAAAATTATAAAGCATTAATTTTTCTGACTCCAGTTAACTACATTTTTTCAACGATCACAAACAAGTCAAGACTACTGTATTAACAACAATTGAAAAAACAACAATAACACTAACTACAACATTTAATGGCGTTGAAAGGCATTCTAACTCAAAGATTTCTTCTGTTTCAAAATTATAAAGCATGAATTTTTCTGACTCTAGTTACCTACATTTTTCAACAACCACAAACAGGACATACTACTGATTTAACAACAATTGAAACAACAACAATAACACTAACTATAACATTTAACGGGCGTTAAAAAAGGCATACTAACTCGAAGATTTCTTCTGTTTTTCGTCCCCATTCATCTTGAGCCTTTGCAGGCTCTCCCTCAACTCCCTAAACGGGACCCCACCAATCCGCGATTCATTGTCCTTCTCCTCCATCTCCCTAAGCCTCATTAGCCTCTCGTTCAACTCCTCCAGCGAAAACCCTCCGC
Source organism: Dipteronia sinensis (assembly GCA_033220585.1). Lineage (NCBI taxonomy): Eukaryota > Viridiplantae > Streptophyta > Magnoliopsida > Sapindales > Sapindaceae > Dipteronia > Dipteronia sinensis. Next base: position 22,502,320 of record CM065644.1, on the reverse strand, counting down.
CGCCGCTCTTCTTCGTCCCCTTGGGAGGACGCAGCTGCCTCAGCTTCTCCCCCAGCTCCACATAGCTGTACATCTTTAGGAATTCCGTCTTCATCCCCTCCCTCTCCTTCTCCCCACCCTTCCTCCCCTCCTTCATTTCCCTCCCGAAAACCGAAACCGGAAACTCCTGTGTCCCTCCTATCACTCTACTTCCACTAACCCCGTCCAACTTAGACAATGAATCAGCATTGTTTCCTGCATTCATGTTACTTCTTCTATTATTATTCGAATTCGTGTTCGTATTTGACTTCATCTGCCGTAGACTCTCTCTAATTGCCTCGAAAGACAATTTCCCAGCAGAAGGTTTCATTTCATTGCTCTGATTCTCACTCAGACTCTGGTTTCGCTTGTAGAGCTCCTGGAATGAAATGTGACGCGGCGATTGGGAGGCTGCAGGGTTGGGTTCGGTGGTGGGCGGTGGAACAGCGGAGCGCTGCCGATACTCGGCAAGGTTCTTTCTGATCTCTTCGAGCGAGGAGGACGCCGTCGTTTGGGTGCTTTGCTTCTTGAGACTGGCTTTCACGTCGCTGAAGTAAGAGTTGAGCGAGCTGCTTCTGTCGTTGCTATTGTTGCTGTCGTTCTTGTTGTCGTCATCGTCGTCTGATGAGGATGTGGAGATGAGGTGGATGAGAGATGGGTTGTTGGGGAATCTGTATTTTGGGCGACAGAGATGGAGAGCCATGGCAGAGAGAGAGATTTGTTGCAGAAACTAGGGTTTGGTGGGATGTGAAGTGAAGACGATTTGGGGTTTAGAGGTGGATTTTCGGGTTGGACCGGGACAAAAACCCGGTTCGGCAAAGGCTTGGTGTTGGAGACTTGGAGTGGATAATCAGTGTCATTCTGTACAATTTCAGGCGATTTTTATAAGTGTTCAAATATTCAATATAGCTTTTTATTTTATTTTATTTTTTTGATAAAATTGTACTGACCTAAAGGGAAAAGGCATCACAAACGATCATATGCTGAAAAACTCCTAGTCAGTATCTATCCATATTAAAAAAATAAAAAATAAAAAGTAACAAAAACCAGAAAAGCATAAAAACCAAGAGAAACAATCTCAATGAAAACATTGGCACGCAGGCTATAAAAAACGGAAATATTGCCAACCAACAAAGAGCAGAAAGACGGTGTGTTTGTCCACCACGAATCAACTGCCAACCCCAAAGCATGCTTATTGTCATTCTTTTAATCTTGAAATATTGTCATGTGCCCATGTTGATACCCATATAAAACTTATTAGAACATCTATATTTTTTAATAAAAATTTTAATTATAAAAATTTCACAATAGAAATATACCAATAAAAATGAATTGCTTTAACTAAAAATAAATCAAATACTATATCAACTATATTTCTTTATTAAAAAAAACTTATGTTAAACCCTAATTAAATTTTAATTTTATTTCAAGTATCAAACTTTATTTTTCAACACATGATTATCATATTGTTTTTGTCTTTCTTTTTTGTATAGTTAGAAACTCTATCAATAAACAAAATATTTTTTTTAGCTATAACTGTAGATATCAACAAGTTTTTTTTTTAAGATACCCATAGATATCAATAAGTTTTTTTTTTTAGATAGTTGTATAAATAAAAGAATTTCAAATTGAAAATCTCTTAACCCCAAATACGGTTCCAGAGGCAGACCCACCTTATGGCTAGGTGGGGCCCGTGTCGTACCTCAACATTTTAAAAAAAATTGATTTTGCATTTTAAGTGTGTATATATGTATTAAATAACTACAATGGTAGCAAAATAACTCTCAGTTAAAGTATTTTGTCTTCCCTTTTTTATTGGTGGAGATGGTTCAACCCCCACCATTTACTTTTTTTTTCAAAGAAATTGAATATCTTATTTTACAAATTTAATTTTATCATGTAATTTTAATAAGTTTTATGCCTTTTTTATTTTACCATCTTTTCCAATTACTTTCACAAATTTTCATCTTATTTTGAAACAAAACAATTTATTTTCTCTTTTATGTCATTGTCAACTTCTTAACTACTTTCAATTTGTGGTTACTTAATTCAATTTATTTTATATTAAGTTATCTATTATTATTTTAAACTTTTATTATTTCTAATAGTTTTGGTTTCCAATCAATAAACCTTAAAATCTCAAATTTTAATTTATTATATTAAAGTAGTCCATCTATTATTATGATTCATTTTATTTTATCCTTAATATTTTTTTTATAGTTTTAATTTATTTAAAATCAATAGATCAATAATATACCAATAATTAGAAGGATAAAAAAATCAAAAACATGTCTAGTGATATTTATTAATTAATTATTTTTGTATAAATTTAAAGTGAATTCATTATAAAAATACAACAAAATTTCTAATTATAAATTAGATTGTAATTCATTATTTTAAGAAAAAATGAATATTTCAATTTTATTGTTTATGTTGTTTTTCTTGTTATTATTTAATTTTTAATATTGTGTTTCTTGTTTTTACTTTTATTTTTTTGAATGTAAAATTATTTAGTTCATCTTAAGTAGGTATTGTATTTGTTTTATTTTATATAAACTTCAGTATATTATCGAATTATCTTTATGTAAAAAAAACTCATTTTACTATGATCTTAGTATATAATATTTTCAAGTGCCACACCTAGTTAAAATTCATGGATCCGCCACTGTACGGTTCCACATATTCCATTTTATAAGGTTCCTACATTCGAGATATTTCCTAAAGTAAATTGAACCATCATCAAAAGAGGATTTGATTCCAAAAATAGTATGATTTTTTTATATATAAATTGGGGTGTGATAATAATTTAAGATTGTTTATAAATAATATATATTAAAATGAATATATTTATTTTAATGTAGGTACTATTGGTATTAGAATGAGTATTTATAGTAATATTTATTTTTAAAAACTTTGACATAAATATATTTATAAAAATGAATGTATAAATAAATTTTAGGGTCAGTGATATCTAAAGCCACTGATTTGGTGAGGCTGTCCCAAAATCACCATTAATTTTTCAAAATGGCTCAAATTAGCCATTTTATAGAAAAAAAGTATCAATTGTTGTCACTTTGGCCATTAATTGTTTGAAGTCTGTTTACTTATATCATAAATTATTAGAATACGAGTCAAAATAGTAAAACATGTTTTGCACCGGTTTTTGAAATGGTTTTTAACAGGTTTTAAACTGGTTTTTTTACCTATATTTTGACTATTTTTTTACCATGATTACTTTATAAAACATAAAATATTGCCCATAAATTCTTATAAGCAAATCCTTACTTTTTATATATAAATAAATAATAAATTAATCATGAAATAAGTTTGATGTCACCTCAAATTAATCAGGGAATAATAATAAGTGTTATGTCACCCATAAACAGGAAGTATTATCCATAAAAATAATAAATTAATCAAATCATTGAATTTTATATATAATTAAATAATCAAAATACATAAAATATTGTCCATAAAATTCTTTACGGGAGTCATATCATACATAACAGTAGCTTTCTGTTAGATTTTAACAGAATGGTTGCCAAGTGAACAATGTTTTGTTAAAATGGTGATTTTGAAACAATGTTTTGTCAAAATGGTGATTTTGGAACAATTTAAATAGTGAATGGCCTTTTTGAGACTTGACCCACCAATTAATGGTGTCTAGTGTTATTTTCTCTAAATTTTATGGTTGTCTATCCGTACTCATATTGTCATGATGAATAAACGATCTCCGTTAATATCCATATGTAAGTCTGTTAAGTATCAAATAGGTAGGAATTTATCCGAAATATACCAAAATCAAACATCGCTAGCACGGCCTTTACATAAGTCATTAATCGATAGTGGTAGATCTTTTAAGGCCCGTTAATAAAAATGAAATATATAGGCTCAAGTGCTCAACTCAAGTTGGATCGAGTCCATACATTTCCATTGTTCAAAAACTTTGTATATTAGATTTGAGGGTTTAGCTAGTATAAAGTTTCGGTACAGTTTCAGCTTAGTTTTTAATTGTTGAATTTCAATCTAACATTCTATAAAAAATCAAAGATTTGAAAATAAAAAATTAAAAGAGAAGAACTATCTTTTGTAAATGCCATGTAGCTATGCAGATTCTATACAGTAGAGTTAGCTTCTTTACCGGATTGTATAGTTACCGGATAAATTTCAAACTTTTAAATTTCAATCAAACGTATATAAATTAAAATTAAAATTAAAAAATAAAAAAAAATTAAATAAAGAATAACTAACTCTCTCTCACATAACTAACCTTTAATAAGTTCATGTATTGTAATTAAACCCTAGTAGTTAAAGCCTTTTGCTCCTTTTTTTTATTTTTATTTTTATTTTGTGAAGGGACAATTGAAATTGAGACCTCCACATTTGTTTAGATGTGTGTTTATCAACAGGTGTCTTCATGTCTTTATGATGCAACCAACTGATCATTTCGTTTTTATTTTTATTCCCATCATTTTATTATTTTTAAATGGTACATTCATTCGAATTATCACAATCGTATAGTTATTATTTATTTATAAAACAATGTTATAGACCATTGCTAGGATTCTTGTTTTAAAAAATAAATTCCTAATAAAAATATAAACTCCAAACTTTTATTGGATATATATATATATATATATATATACGACATAATTTTCCTCACTATAATCAAATTTATTTCCAAGAATTTGCTTTAGTCCAATGATTATAAATAAGGGTTTCGGTTCCCTGATCACACATTTTATGGATGTAGTGTTCAACTTTATTGACCAACGTAATTACACAAAGCTGTAATGAATTACATCATAAGTTTAATATTTGTAAAAAAAATAAAAAATAGTAACTCATTAAGTAACATCTACCGATACGGTTATTATCCTTAGCTAAACGATTATTCATGATAAGAATAATACTAAATATTTCACCTAAAACCTCATATTTTTTATACCAACACATGTAGCATATAAAGTGTAAAATTGTGAGTGAATACATATTAATAATGTTTTATCTCACCTACCATATATATCCACTAACCATTTGACATTTCAAGTGCTACATGTGTTGGGATGAAAAATATCTAATTTTATATGAAATGTGAAGCATTACCGTTATTATAATTAACGTATCTATATGTAAGTTGCATTCAAGTGACACAATTATTGAAAAGTTGGGAAATAAATATATTATAACTCATTATATGATTAATTATTTAAATTAGATACAAATAAGGTAAATGTTTTGTTATAATATGTCGATATTAAACACTTCGAGTGATCAAATATATACTCATATAAGGAAATACACCTACTTCAACAATGCTGATGTGAAATGTAGCCACATATATAATTTTACCAGCATGGTGAGGGAAGTGTACAGTATACTAGACCAAGAATAGATGTACAATTTGTGATGTGAATTTAATTACCTAACACTATCGTTTTCATACAATTAAGCATGTATACTTCAATTTTAATTTCACACGTGTGGAACCATCCTACGTGGATGTCACGTGCGAGAAAAGCATAACACCAACATAAGAGAGAAGAGAGAAGAGAGAAGAGAGAAGAGAGAGAGAATGGGGTTGGCAGTCAGTCACGCTCTTCATACATAACGAACTTAATAACAGATAAAATCAAACACTACGCGCCTCATAGGAGCCTTGATTACACGCACCGATCAAGCAACTGACAGGTGGTAGTTGCTTTTGATCGAAGCCTGGACATGATTCAGGCAAAAACTTGGGTGCATCAAGTCCATCTACAATTGTGGCCAGGTCCGATCCAAACCCATCTACATTGCACCGACCCGATTAATAAAACTTGTGAAATTTAAAATTTAAAAGATTCAAAGAAGGTTAATTTTTGTTTTTGACTTTGTGTGACACCAATCGAGTCAGAAATTTGTTTATACATTACGAGATTAATCTCTATAAAAATGATTTGAAAAACAATTCTTACTATAAAAAATGATCTCCTCACGATTCATGGCTTTATACAAAAATATGAGATTCAAACCCCATCACAAATCCTATCTCGTATTAGAAGGGTTCATGTAAAAAAAAAGTTAACTATACATTAATTGGTTATTAAACATTGGCAATGATCTTATTATTGTTGTTGTTTCATAAACCTTAACTAGAAATTTGAATGTTAAACCTGCCCTTTTTATTGTTTACACCAATTAAATGAGTATATTAACATTCGTTTACACTAATTCTCAAATAATTTCTCTTTAAAAAAAACATAAGCATTTGCCATTTATACTTATCTTAGGGAGATCTCACTCCAACCAATTAGTCCACACTCCACATTTGTAAATGAGGTACCTTTATGCTCCCTTTACCATTTATGTTCAAGATAAATAGTTTATAATTATATTAACTAATTTAATTTATTTTTAAATAATATTTTACATTTACTTTTTAAGTAAGAGATAATTATAATAAGGCAGCAAATTTTTTATTACAAAAATATTAATAGTAAAAATAATGTTTTTTTTTCTGCAATCAGTTCCCATAATATTGGAATATTAGGATTATTGATATGTGTATTTTACTTATAAGTTATAACATTTAAAAAATAAAAAGAACCTGATAAATATGATCATTAATAAATATGATCATTGCACTCACAACTATTACCATTTATAGATATTACCGGTAAAACTACCCGCGCTTCGCTGCGGGGTACTATTCAATTCAATAAATTTTATTTATTTTAATTATGACATTGAAAAAATTAAAATGATTGAATATTAATATGTGAAAATAGGAATCTAATTAATGTTACTGTTTAATGGTATTTTTGTAGATAAATAGAAATCCATTCAATTTCACTTTTCATATGAACAGTTCAATAGCTAAATAGAAATCTATTCAATTTACTGTTTAATGACATTTTTGTAGATAAATAGAAATCTATTTAATTTTAATGTTCAATGACATTTTTGTAGATTAGTAGAAATCCATTCAGTTTCACTGTTCACGTGAACAGTTCAATTTATAATATTCAATGACATTTTGTAAATAAACCAAAATCTATTCAATTTATCTGTTCATATGAACAGTAAAATTGAAAGTTGTGTTTTAGTTTAATGAACAGTTCAATAGCTAAATAGAAATCTATTTAATTTACTGTTTAATAGCATTTTTGTAGATAAATTGAAAATATTTAATTTTACTGTTCAATGACATTTTTATAGATAAGTAGAAATCCATTCAATTTCACTATTCATGTGAACAGTTCAATTTATAATAGACATGACGCCGGTTAGGTTCGAACTGGCGAACCGAACCGGAACCGTCAGAGGAAAACCGTAACCGGAACTGATTTTACCTGTTCCGGTTTCGGAACCTGACCGGAACCGAAACTGGGACGGTACCGGTTCTCTTTTTGGATGAACTGCCCGGTTCTAACCGGACCGGAACCGGCGGTTCGGTTCCGGTTCGAACCTGGGGGTTTCAACTTTAATTTTTTTTTAAAAAAAAATTATTGAACCAATAAAATAATTTATTTACTTTATTTTATTTTGTGGGCGACCCAATAAAATGCATTTACAAATTACAATTTTACATATCTAATTTTTTTATGAAATAAGATTAAATAAAAATTTTTTAAAAAAAAGAACTGGAACCGCCAAAATCGGACCGGAAACGGTGGAACCGAAACCGGAACCAGATCCAGAACCTGATCCGGAACTGGCGTCATGCCTAATTTATAACATTCAATGGTATTTATGTAAATATTAATATTAATTAATTAATTATTTAGTATATATATTAATTAATAATAAAATTAATATTAATATAATATTATTATTATTATTATTATATATTCAATGACATTTTTATAAATAAATCGCAATGACATTTTTGTAAATAAATCAAAATTTAGTTCAATTGAAATTGAAAGTCTTGTTTTAGATAAATAGAAATCTATTTAATTTTACTATTCAATGGCATTTTTGTAGATAAGTAGAAATCCATTAAATTTCATTGTTCACATCAAATTTCACTTTTCATGTGAACAGTGAAATTTATAATAGACATGATGCTGGTTCGGTTCGAACTGGCGAACCGAACCGGAACCGTCAGAGGAAAATAGAAACCAGAGCCGGAACCGATTTTTCCTATTCCGATTTCAGAACCAGACCGGGACTGAAACCGGTACCGGGGCGTTTCCGGTTTCGGTTCCGGTTCCAGTTCTATCTTTAGAGGAACCGCCCGATTCTAACTGGACCAAAACCGGCGGTTCGGTAATTAATTTTTTTTGATTAAACCAATAAAATGCATTTATTTAATATTTTATTTTGTGGGTGACCCAATAAGATGCATTTACAAATTCCAATTTTACATATCTAATTTTATTTATTATAAAATATGATGAAATAAAATTTTTTTTTAAAAAAGGAATAGCAATCCGGTTCGAACCGGAGCCGACATCATGCCTACTTTATAATATTCAATGGTATTTTTGTAAATATTAATATTAATTATTTAATTATTTAGTATATATATTAATTAATAATGATATTAATATTAATATATTAATATTATTATTATTATTATATATTCAATGGCCTTTTTATAAATAAACCGCAATGGTATATTTATAAATAAATCAAAATTAACTTCAGTTTCACTGTTTGAAAGTGAAGTTGAGTTTTAGTATACATAATAATTCCTTTTGTTTTTCAAACCAACAAGTGTTGCATATTTAATTTATAGTAACAACTATTTTTTTTTTCAATAGAACTAATTACACCAACCTCCCCTGAGGTTTGCTCTTTTATACACAAAAACAACTTTATCGAAAATTGACACTCGTCTCCCCTACTGTTAGTCAACGTCCGTTAAAACTAACTGTTGACCGTCTAAGACCCTTCAAAAGACGAAACTACCCTTATACTTATAAATAAAAAATAAAAAAACAAAAACAAATTATTAAAAACAAATTAAAATAATAATAATAATTATTATTATTATTATTATTAAATGAATTAAATTTAAAAAACATATTTGGTAGAGATCCAGACCGTCCATCTCTCCATCTCATGAGATAGACGGTGGAGATCCATCAGATCCACTATTAAAATACCAAAATGCCCCTGAAATTCTTATTTAATTTTTTAAAAAAATTGATTTTGAAAAATATTTAAGATTTTCAAAATTTTCAAAATAAAACAATAAAAACTAGCATAATTCAATCCAAATCCAAAATCAATCGAAAAAAACCAGAAATTGAAAATCAATTGAAAAAAAAATGGAAACATTTTTCTAGATCAACACTAGAAAAATCCCACCACCATCCATCTCGATCATCAAACCCTAACCATCAAATCAAACCTCCCCACCAACAGCCACCCCAAATCCAAATCCAAAATCAATCGAAAAAAACCAGAAATTGAAAATCAATTGAAAAAAAATGGAAACATTTTTCCAGATCAACACTAGAAAAAACCCACCACCATCCATCTCAATCATCAAACCCTAACCCTCAAATCAAACCTCCTCACCAACAGCCACTCAAAATCCAAATCCAAACCCTAATCTCTGATCACTACCAATACCAAAACTCAACCCATAATGGCGGCCGCGAAATGCCCATCATCTCACCTCGCGGCGGCGGCCACCCTCAGTCAAACTCAAAGGAAAGAAGAAGGATAAGAGAGATGGTAAGAGAAAGAGAATGAGATTGGCGGCGAGAAGATATCAACCCACCACCATCCATCTCAATCATCAAACCCTAACCCTCAGAAATCAAACCTCCCCACCAACAGCCACCCCAAATCCAAATCCAAACCCCAATCTCTGATCTCCATCAAAACCAAAACTCAACCCACAATAACCGCCGCGAAACGCCCATCATCTCACCTCGCAGCAGCGACCACCCTCTGTCAAAACTCAAAGGAAAGAAGTGGGTTAAGAGAGATGGTAAGAGAAAGAGAATGAGATTGGTAGTGAGAGGAGATCGAGCGACGAGAAGGAGGAGATCGTGATCGACGAGAAGGAGGAGATCGTGATCGACGAGAAAATGAGATCGAAAGCGGTCGTTGACGGTGGGTTTGGAGTGGCGATGGTGGCTAGTATTTGTATATTCAATGGCCTTTTTATAAATAAACCGTAATGGTATTTTTATAAATAAATCAAAATTAACTTCAAATTCACTGTTTGAAAGTGAAGTTGAGTTTTAGTATACATAATAATTCCTTTTGTTTTTCAAACCAACAAGTGTTGCATATTTAATTTATAGTAACAACTATTTTTTTTTCAATAGAACTAATTACACCAACCTCCTCTGAGGTTTGCTCTTTTATACACAAAAACAACTTTATCGAAAATTGACACTCACCCCCCCTACCGTTAGTCAACGTCCGTTAAAACTAACTGTTGATCGTCTAAGACCCTTCAAAAGATGAAACTACCCTTATACTTATAAATAAAAAATAAAAAAACAAAAACAAATTATTAAAAACAAATTAAAATAATAATAATAATAATTATTATTAAATGAATTAAATTTAAAAAACAGATTTGGTGGAGATCCAGACCGTCCATCTCTCCATCTCATGAGATAGACGGTGGAGATCCATCAGATCCACTATCAAAATACCAAAATGCCCCTGAAATTCTTATTTAATTTTTTAAAAAAATTGATTTTGAAAAATATTTAAGATTTTCAAAATTTTCAAAATAAAACAATAAAAACCAGCATAATTCAATCCAAATCCAAAATCAATCGAAAAAAACCAGAAATTGAAAATCAATTGAAAAACAAATGGAAACATTTTTCTAGATCAACACTAGAAAAAACCCACCACCATCCATCTCGATCATCAAACCCTAACCATCAAATCAAACCTCCCCACCAACAACCAACCCAAATCCAAATCCAAAATCAATCGAAAAAAACCAGAAATTGAAAATCAATTGAAAAAAAATGGAAACATTTTTCCAGATCAACACTAGAAAAAACCCACCACCATCCATCTCAATCATCAAACCCTAACCCTCAAATCAAACCTCCCCACCAACAGCCACTCAAAACCCAAATCCAAACCCTAATCTTTGATCACTACCAATACCAAAACTCAACCCATAATGGCGGCCGCGAAATGCCCATCATCTCACCTCTCGGCGGCGGCCACCCTCAATCAAAACTCAAAGGAAAGAAGAGAGAGAGATAAGAGAGATGGTAAGAGAAAGAGAATGAGATTGGCGGCGAGAGGAGATCAACCCACCACCATCCATCTCAATCATCAAACCCTAACCCTCAGAAATCAAACCTCCCCACCAACAGCCACCCCAAATCCAAACCCCAATCTCTGATCTTCATCAAAACCAAAACTCAACCCACAATAACCGTCGTGAAACGCCCATCATCTCACCTCGCAGTAGCGGCCACCCTCTGTCAAAACTCAAAGGAAAGAAGTGGGTTAAGAGAGATGGTAAGAGAAAGAGAATGAGATTGGCGGTGAGATGAGATGGAGCGGCGAGAAGGAGGAGATCGTGATCGACGAGAAAATGAGATCGAGAGTGGTCGTTGACGGTGGGTTTGGAGTGGCGGTGGTGGCTAGTATTTGTTGTTTGAGTTTAGGTTATGGTTTGGGTTTAGAAAATATGATGATGGGATTTTGGTGGGTGTTAACCAAAAGCAATTTTTTTTGTTATCTGGAGGTTTGATGTTGATGATTGAGTGAGAGAGATAAATAAATTTTTGTATTAGGGTTTGATGATGATGAACGCGTGAGAGAGAGAGAGAGAGAAAGAGAAAGATTATTTTTAATATATTTTTTAATTAGTTTTTTTATATATTTTAATTTTAAATTTGTTTTTTTTTGTTTTTTTTAATCTGAAATATTTAATATAAGAATTTAAGTCGAAAGACAATATTACCCTTCTTGATATGGTCAAAGGTTAAATGTAACGGATGTTGACTAACGGTAAGGGAGGTGATTGTCAATTTTTGATAAAGTTGTTTTCGCTTATAAAAGAGCAAACCTCAGGGGAGGTCGGTGTAATTAGTTCTTTTCAATATATATTAGGTAAGACAATCTTGATTTGGGCAGGTGAAATGTATCTCCTTGTTCATCTTATGCTACATTACTTATTTTTAGTTAATTTTTTTTTCTTCTATTTATTCATTTGTAATACAAAAAAAAAGGAAAAAAATCTATCTAATTTCAATACACTAATATATTTTATTTTAATTTTTGCAATTTATATTATAATAATCCATACAACTAATTAAACAAAAATTACAAATACACTTGATTTACTTACGAGTCCCCACTACATCCCACCCACACAACATGTGCCACATAAGATCAAACTGACACTACCAATCCATCACAATCTACTCTATCTGCAACACCTTCGATCCACTCTCTATAAAAGCGCGTGCTCGCCACCCACATCTCAACTAATCCAAAAAGAGCACAAAAGGTGAACACATACCCTCAGTTGATTAATGCCACGTGTCCCTCGCATGAACCCCCACACCCGACCCAATACACATAAAGAAACATCAATCCACCCAAAGGCCAAAACCAAAACAAAAGAAAAGAAAAATAGAAAAAGATCAAAGTGAAAAAGGGAGAATCTAAAATAACTCCCCTATGTTTTAACTATTACAAAAAACAACACTCTTATTTTTTGTAATGACGTGAATAGTTTGATACTTTGATACAAGTGACACGTGGATACATATTAATATCAATTTTCACATATCAATCGGGTGAAGATAGTTGCTGCATTTTCAGTTGCAACATTTTAAACTAACTTCTTCGATATTAATTTTATTATATAATATATAACTTTATATACCTAATATTACTTTTATTATGTTACCATATCGAATATGATATAATTTGATATGGTATATTTTCTATATGGTCTATTTCTTTGATGTTATAGTTCTTATATGGTCTATTTCCTTTATGGTAGATTTAGTTTCTGATTTGATTAGCTTGTATAAATTATAAATAGGTCTCATATTGTACATATTAATCATTTTGAGTAATATGATTCATTGTCTATTATTCTGAGAAATATAATTTCATATTCAGGTTCTATCATTGTATTAGAGATATCATAATTTTATTATTATATATTCTTGTTATTAATTTTCTATTTGAATCTCGTATTCCGTGTGTTGGTTTCTGGTTTTCCGAGTGTGAGTGTCTGGCTTTTCACGTGTGTCTCACATTCTTCGTCAAACTTCTTAGACTTCTCTTTATGTGTGTATCACATGCGTCTGTCAATGCAATCAATGCGTGTACGGTGTACCTGACGCTCCTCGTAGCTTTTTCGTCAACACTTTGTCAAGTCGTTTCATCGATACTCTATCAAATGCCACCTGCCATGATCCGTTCTGCAATATGTGGAGTGATTTTATCCTAACCGTTTTCGCATTTGGTATTTCGTCGCATCTTCACAAAATCTCATTCTCCTGGTTGTTTTCACATATTGGTTTTCAACTTGAAGCTTGCTTCGACTTGGTTTTCAAACTCAAGTCTGCTTCTGTTTTCTCTATCTTGAGTTTGCGAAAGGATGTTACCATATCAAATATGATATGATTTGATATGGTATGTTTCCTATACGGTCTGTTTCCTATAGTCTATTTCCTTTGTGTTATAGTTCTCCATATGGTATATTTCCTTTATGGTAGATTTAATTCCTGATTTGATTCTCTTGTATAGATTATAAATATGTCTCATATTGTACAAATTAATTATTATGAGTAATATGATTCAAATTTTATTATTATGAGAAATATAATTTCATACTCAATTTCTATCATATTATATATTATAAACAACTTTTTGAATACAAACCTTCGAAGGCGCGTAAAGAAAAACTCACATATCATGACACATTCATGATCAATTGTCACATTAATTTTAATAGCCACGGATTAAGCCGACTTCTCTACCATTACTTGTATGTTTAATATTTCTCGATCTATTTATATATATCAATGAACAACCTTTCAAATAAAAGGCTATGATGATGTATAAAGAAAAACTCACATAAAAAGGTCTAATGGCAACTTCATTCGACTGACACATTAATTTCAATTGCTGCACTTCACGCTTACCTCTCTGGCTTTATTTATTATATACTATAAACAACCTTTTATAGTTTCAAAATTAGTAAACAATCAGGTCATGCGGCAAGACAAACTCTTTAAATGATTTTTCTCCGAATTCGAAGAATCGAGAATATTTAAAAACTTGAGGGTTGTTTTTGAAAATAAAATCTTATTTCATATTATTTTTTGAAAATTCTCCAAATATAAATATAAAACAAAAGCAGAAAAGCTTGTCAACAAAGCATCTCTCTCTCTCTCTTGAACACCACATATAAAAACCGCTCCACTCATTTCTCCATACAAAGATTTTCTCTCATATTTTTTCCAATTCTTTTTTTCTTTCTCTCTCTAAAAACAGAAACAGAACCAGCCCACGCGAAAAAGCCGTGAACATGACTGAAGAAGACGGGTGGCTTAAGGATGCCATGTCCGACGACGTCTTGGTCGCCGATATACTACTCCGGCTCAAACAAGCCGAGACGACGCCGACGGCGGCCGTGAAGACCTCGCCGGCTCTCCAGCTCGAGTGGAGTGTCCGACAGCGTCGTTCCAGACAGGTCTTTAGAAAGAAAGGCGAGCTGACCCGCGCCAGTCCCACCACTCCGCTTTCCTGGAGCGGCGCCACCACCTCCAGCGGCGGCGCTGGTCCCGGCGCCGCCGAAGGCATCGAGGAGTCCAGCAAACCTTCCAGACACGTTGATAACCCGAGATCTAAGGTCCGTTTTCACGTCTGTTATTTTTTTTTAAAATTTTTTGAGTCGATGTTGTTTTGACTCGGCGACTCGGTTTTTTTTTTCAGTTTGGGTGTCAGTCAATTTCTGGTGTCTTTTCTTTTAGACGAAAATACCCCTAGAATACACCGATAATTACCTCGATGGTCGACTTTTTTTTCCCGTGAGTATCACCGTAGTCTCTATTATTATTTAGACGATTTTGACCTCACTTGCATGGATTCTCTTGTGAATCTCCGAGGTGATTCCGGTAACTTTACCTCCAGATCGGCATATTCTCCGGTCAGACCTACACGCTGTCGTTTTGAAGTTTCTTTTGAACATTCTTTTCAATTTTCTTTTGATTTTATTTTTTGTTTAACTCACGACTTTCCGTTTTTGTTTTATTTAATTAAATAAATAATTTTTATGTAAAAAAAACAAATTTATTGCTTTTGTTTTCCAACAGAAAATTTGGTGACTTTCATTCAACGCATGGAGTCACGTTATTTTCCTCGCCACTTTCATTACATCTTGAGTAAAATGACCGAAACGCCCCTCATACAAATGGTGCGGTGAGGCCGTCTTATTCGGGAAGGCTATTTTTGTCATTTTAAAACTTCCAACTGTCCCAGAAGGCCAGAATCTAACTAAGCTGTTTGTCGTAGTCAATTCATCCGTATTTTCACCAAAACGTCGAAACTAACCTCACAAAATAGTCAAACCTCTTGTAGTCTTTGAAAGGTCATTTTGGTCCAACCAGTGTGTCTACAAATAAATAAAAAACCTATTTATCGGTTGCGTGTTTTCGTTTAGTTTGGTGTAATGTTGTTAGTTGTTGTGTGTATGATAGAGAAGTGGGAGACTATCCGGTGTATGCAGCCGCAGTTTTGTGTGTTTTCATGTAGGCGCTAGGATTTCGCCACGTGGATAGGAGTGTTTAATTATTGATTTGTTTATATTCGTTTGGCAGAGTGAAAAGGGAGCAAAGTCTCTTGATTGGGCTGTGGCACCTAGGAATGTGACAGCCTGTCGTGTTTAGCTTTTTGTTCTTTTGGTAACGTAAGTGGGTCCTTGTTAGCAGGAGATGTGGTCATGTGGTCAAATAAATCCTCCATGTTGAATGGACAGTATCATCCATGACATTTTTCGTCCTTCCGTCTAATAAAAATTTGTCACGAATTTGACAATTCGATAGAAAAAGTTGTCAAGCTATAAATTAGGTGGGCTTAATTAGACTGTCCAGTAATCTCATTGAAGTTTTTTCTAGTATGCTGTATGCAAATGATATCTTTTAATTAGGTGTACGAAATAAGACCGTCCCATTAAAGTTAAGTACTTGAGTTTTAAGGGAGTTTTTCTCTGGCAGATATATATTTGTGAGCATACATATAGTACACTTATCCACTTAATCACTTTTTGCCATGTAAAAGTAATGCACCGGTCAAATAATATATATATCGTAAAAAATGATGAGGTGGATAAATGTGCTATAAGTATACCTGCAAGAGAAAAACTCAGACTTAATGTTGAATGTCTTTGGTTTCAAAGTTAGAAGCTCAAAACTAGAAAACGAGAAATGGAAAATAAAAAATTGTTTTTGGAGGGGGTGGGTCCACTGTCCGTGGGGACCACATGTGTCACCAAATTTATGGCATAAGCTGACTTGCTTGATTATTGGTATCTACCAAACTGAACAATATCTACTAAAATTGGGGTTTTGTTTTTGTTTATGAGAAATTGAGAAAAATGGAAGGTTCATGTTAATATGTCCAGTCAGCAATTCTTATTGTTTATTTGGGATGAGGAAACAAGGACCCAAGTCTAGGGTTTGGACTTTAGAGAATTAGAGGTCCACTGCAGATTAGAGATAGAGAGAGAGTCAAGTTATGTGAGAGTCACGTGACACCTTTTTTGGGCTTGACGTTGTTGAATAATTCTATGCTATTGGTTTGCTCTGCTGCAGCCGCGTGGACTGTTTGTTTGTCTGCACTTTGAAAAAAAAAACTTTTTTTTTTTAATTTGATTTGGTTGTCTTGAGAATCATTTTTTTTGGGTTACATTTTCTTGGTGGATGATATGTGTTGTGTGTATGTAATGTAAAGAAGTTCTTTTCGTGAAAATGACTTGGAAATGCATGTATCATGTGAAAGTGTCATTGATGTTGTGTGTGGTGTGTCATTTGATATTATATTTTTAGTCATCATACAAATGTGTATCAATGGTCACAATATGTATGTCTATCATTTTTTTTGCCAATTGAGTGGTTGCAATCATTGGATAAAATGTCAGCACTTTAATTCACAATTAAAATGTTGTTTCTCCATGATAAGCTGATAATGATTTGAGTGCGATAAAAATTATTTTTTAAATTAGGCATACACAGCACAAGTCTGTATTATTATTTTTTGTATATTTGTGGGTTTAGCTTTATGGTATTATGTATTTATTTAATGGTTTGTTGACAAAAGTTTGTTTGTTGATTTTTTTTTTGGCTTTTCAGCTTGTTGGTACAAGTGAAACAACCACCACCAAGAAGCCAAGAAAGAAAAAGGTAAATTGGAAAGTTATGGACTTCACTTAGCTATGATTATATCAATGTAATTATAGTATTATATAGATGGCTGTAATTATTTTTTCAGATTTATGCATGGTGTGTATGACATATTCATTTGTGTTTTGACATTAAGGAATGTTTTCTAATACATGAGATCGATGGCAGGACCATGATTTGGATAATTATGATGTATTTTGCATTTGATGCTTCCCAAATAATCCATTTAGTGGTTTGGCTGCATGTCACCATATAGTGTGCTATAGGCTGTTTCTTTAATGGAAACCAATGTACCCAGATACTTGTTTTTGAAAGTTTTTGATGAAAGAAATTGAGTTTTCGAACATAATACAAGATAAGTGAGTTGTAGGTTTTAGCGTCTTCATTCTTTTCTTTTCTGATACATGAATTAGCTGCTAAATTCATATTTCATAGCAAGTTGAAATTTTGGTCGCTTGCAGACATTAGCTGAACTTAGAGAGGAGGAGGATTTTCTGTTGAAGGAAAGGGGCAATTTGAAAAACGTAATTTTCCTTCCACCTCTTTTGCTAGGAATCGTTTTGTTCCATTTTCCTTGTTTTTAGATGCTCGATGCAGATAACTGGAAATTGACCGTTTGATCCGTAATCTG
The DNA here is from genome assembly GCA_033220585.1 of Dipteronia sinensis. Lineage (NCBI taxonomy): Eukaryota > Viridiplantae > Streptophyta > Magnoliopsida > Sapindales > Sapindaceae > Dipteronia > Dipteronia sinensis. Next base: position 22,484,317 of record CM065644.1, on the reverse strand, counting down.
ACAGCAACTAGCAAGGTTACGTGTCAACTTTGAGGAACAAAGAGCCACAAATGAAACCTTGAAGAAAATCAAGGTGAGAAAACAAATTTTTTATGCCTGGTTGTAGATTTTCGTAGTTTTCTGAGTTGATATAAGGTACATGTAACTACAATAACTGATCTTTGCTAAATACAGTTTCGCTTATCGTGTGGTGTGGTTCCTTAAAAAATTTAGATAAACAGGCTTCCTAATATGCACGTGTACCAGATGATTAATTGCTGTCACTATGCTTTATTCCCATGCAAAATATGTTTGCATGTAGTTGTGAATTTTCAATGAATTACTGATATTCATAATTTCGTATTGTCATTCAGACCTTAGTTTTCGACATATCTACCCTGATGTTTCGGAGTTAGGTTATGTAACTGCATTTTTGTACATTAATGGTTTTCAGTACTCTTGTAATGACTGCATACATCTTTGTTGGTTGTGTACATGTTTACATCAATGGCCATAACACGTGCTTCAGTTTAGTTTTTCATTTGTTTTGGGGATATTTACATCTGGAATCGTATTTCTTGTACATTGCTCATAGCTTGCAAAATTTGGTTTTTGGTGTTTGTAAGCCATGGCTGGTCTGGGTCCTCTTATTTTAGTACTTTAAATCAAAGGTTTGGTTACGTCTAATATTGAGTTGGATACTCTGGTTGTGCTAAAAAATAAAACTATTTTCGATTAATAAAGGCCAAAAGACAAGAGTATATCTTCTTTAGGTAGGTTATACCAGTTGCTTAATCTGACCAAATTTTGTATTCTGGTGTCATCATATTCTCAAAAATGTGATAAATGATTCATCTCTTGCTACCTAGTTGATCCTTTGTGATTGCATTAGTTTTCTGGTCATGGCTTGTTATTTATTTATCAAAGGAACTGCAAAACCGATATAGTATTTCCCCATATGTTAATGATGTATGGCTCTCTAAACTTAGATGGATAAGATGTGCCTGTGAATCTAACAATCCTTCTCTTTCCTGCTACAGCTTGATATTGTTTCGCATCAGACAATGGAAACAGTTAGAGCTTCTCCTGCAACTCGAGAAGCTATCTCAACCCAACCCCATCACATAGAAGTAGACCGGGATTCCTCATGCGTGGTCATGCCTACAAAAGCTGCCAGCAATGAACTGAATCCATCTGTGTCAAAGACTTCTTCCAAACTTCAAGAGGACGGAAGTAGGACGTCTTCATTCATGCTACCTGATTTAAACCTACCATTGGATGACAATTCTGGCTTGTACGGGATCAGCTGAGAAGAATCAATCAAGATGTATATCGGTATTCTTTTTTTCATCCTCCCTAATTATGCGGTACTAAGATTTCCATCTCCAACGGCATTTCATGTTTAATAATACATAAAGATCAGTTCTAATGTTGCAACATTTCGAGTTATTGTAATTACCAAACAGAATTACTTTCGCCGCCTAACCTAGCCGCAGATTATTTTCTTTTCGCCCCGTTTACAGATAGATGAAGGTACTGAGGCCTGAGGGTAGTGTAGAAATTCTAACTCATTAGATACAGAGAGAGTTGGATTCTTTCTTCGAAGGTTTCTACAAATTGTCTGAAATTCTTTGGGGCCAAAACCCTCATATTCCTTCTTTCATTTTTTTTAGAAAGTTTTTTAAGTATAATTAACAGATAAGCTTGTAACTATTATATAGATAATTACATGTTTGGGCAACCTTCAACTAATCTTTCATGATTTTTTTTTAACTTTCTTGTGTTGTTTTTGTGTGTTGTTGAATTGAGAAGGTGATGTGTTTGAAGTTTGAACTAATAGCTCAATCCCATTAAAAGGAAGTCATGCTAATCTCTCTCGGAAGAGATGCTTGGGTACTTAAAATAATGTGTGGCATGAGTATCAAATCACACGAATGCCCATAACATATGATATGATGTGAGTGGTAGGACAAGTGCTATGATGCATTCGAATGTATTTTTTGCTTGTTCGGCATGACATGATGTGATTGGGTTGGACACGTGTTCGGTGAATTTGAATGTGTTTTTACTTGTTTAGTATTATAGGATATGATGTGAGTGGGATGGATACATGCTGGATGCATTAGACATGATGTGAAGTTGGACACATGCTCGGTACTTTCAAATTATTACTTTCAAATTATTATTTTTAACCTGGTTAGCATATGGTATGATGTGAGTGGGACGGATACGGGCTCAATGCATTCGAATATGTTTTTACTTATTCGGTGTATAGCTCATGATATGATGTGAGGTGGCGGAATATGTGCCACCATGCATTCAAATGTGTTTTACTTGTACAACCAACTTGAGCTGTTTAATTACTAATTAGTGTGAGGTTTCAACAAGATAAAAGACAAGTTTGATTATGAAGTTGATTTTTGACATAGGAATAATTCAAGGTTTTGGATTCTAATTCTGTTATCTACTTAGAATATTGTATTGTGGTTTTTGAAATGAAGTCTCCAAAGATATTTTGATTAAAAAGAAAAAGAATCAATATGTGAAAATATAGTATCAAAATGAAAAAAATTTAATAATTATGTCAGCAAATAGCAATATCAACCTTGTAATTCATGCTGGGATTCTGTTGTCCTCATCAGCATCAGTCAGTAGTCAACGCTCAACAGTCAGTAGTCACAGTAATAATCAGTAATCACTTGCTTCCAAGAAAAGAACTTCTCCATCAATAATAAAAACCCCACATGAAAATAGCAATAGTTACCCAAAAAAAAGTCAAGTAAATTTAAAACCATTAATAATAATATTAGATAAGAATATTCAATTAATTATTCATCATCATAAATCATAACATCGTCATCTTAAATTCCCAAAGCACTTCTTTTTTGAAACTAGTCTGTTTTTATCACAGATGTGGTATCATGTGCCTTGCACGTGTGGTCTCGATCTCTGTAAGTAATCTGATTTCAATTTATTATGCTGATGAAAAAGCATCTCCCATTTAAGACTGGATTTGAAGCATTTCATTTCACTTTTTAGCTGTCCAGACAACTTGTTAGATTTCTGTCATTTTATTTTCATTTCAATTATTATTTACTTGCTCTTCTCTCTGTATGATAAATAAGCTTCGGACCATTAAATTAAATTAAATTTATTTAAAGAATTGGTATGTAATACAGGGTAAGTCAACAGATTTACTTACGTGGCAACATAAGATACATTATTCTATCTTGATTTTCTCAAAATATGGATGGTTAATGGCGAAGCTTTCTAAAGGTATCTTGGAGCATAAACAAATTTGGATCATCAAAAGTTACTACCTTAACATTTGATGATTGTTTTTAAAGATTGTTAAATTTAATGATTGTGTAGTCCACAATGATACACTTTATCTATATCAAAAATCTACTTTATCTAAATCAAAAATTTAATCCTGCCACATTTTTCACTGTTCCCGTTCATTTTTATTTTAAGGGTAAAAAAAGAAAAAAAATAAAAAAACTATAAAAGACAAGAGAAAGTATATGATATGAGTATTGATCCATTCGTAATGAAGAGACGAATTTTACCTGATTGAAATTTTTAGGGTCGAGACAATTATAAGATGCATAGTTGATCAGAGAAAAAAAAAGAAAAAAAGCCACATATGTGAGAGAAATGATAAAATTACTACAACAGTTATTGGATAAGTTTTGTATTTGATGATTGCAAGTCAATCATCAAATTTGATTATTGAAGAGGCAATTTGATTATTGATAACTACAATTGCTAAATTTTAGTGACTCTGTTGTAGAGTGTTTTTTGGATAAATAATCAAATTTTGATTATATCATTGAAGATGCTCTAATGGTATAAGTAAATTTGGATCATCAAAAGTTACCACCTCAGCATTTGAGGATTGTTTTCAGGGATTGTTAAATTTGATGATCGTGTAGTCCACAATGGTACACTTTATTTAAATAAAAAATCTATTTTATCTAAATTAAAAATCTAATCTCGCCTCATTTTACACTCTTGCTGCTCATTTTTATTTCAAAGGTAAAAAAAATAAAAAATAAAAAAATACTATAAAGGACAAAAGAAGGTATATGATATGGGTATTGATCCATTTGTAATGAAGAGATGAATTTTACCTGATTAAAATTTTTGGGATTGGAACAATGATGAGATACACATGTGATCAGAAAAAAAAGCCACAAATGAGAGAGAAATGATAAAATTACAACAACATTTATTTTGGATTAAGTTTGTAATTGATGATTGAAAGTCGATATTCAAATTTGATTATTGGAGAGGTAATTTGATTATTGATACTCTCCTACTTTTGAGGATACCATTGGATATGCTCTCAGCATTTGATGATTCTTTTCAAGGACTGCTAAATTTGGTGATTGTGTAATCCACAATGATACACTTTATCAAAATCAAAAATCTACTTTATCTAAATCAAAAATCTAATCCCACCATATTTTTCATTGTTCCTGTTCATTTTTATTTTAAGGGTAAAAAAAAAACTATAAAATTGAGATCGAAACAATGATTAGAAAAAAAAAGAAAAAAAAACACAGAAGAGAGAGAAAAGATAAAATTACAACGGCATTTATTTTGGGTTAAGTTTGTATTTGATGATTGAAAGGCAATCTTCAAATTTGATTATTGGAGATGCAATTTGATTATTGATGTTATTGTTAAATTTTGACGACTCTGTTGAATAGTGTTTTTTGGATAAATAATCTAATTTTAATTACTCTCATACTTTTGAGAATACCATTGGAGATGCTTTAATTATAGAAGTAAAACATAAGATGATATATTGATATTGAAAAAAAAAATTATATAAGGGAAATTCTTCCATATTCCTTATAATTTGATATAACTATATAAACGTCTATTATTTCATTAGAAAGATTTTGTTTATGGAATTAAAATTGATTTTTGGACTAGCAGATCGATCTTCTAAAGTTTTGAATTATATATATATACTGTATACACACAACATTCGTTTCTATTTTCAAAATACCAATAATCTTTTTAGTTGAATTGGATGTTTTAATTCATTCAATAAGCTATATAGAACGTACTTGTATTGTTTTATTTCCTTACATTCATGCTTTAGTTAAATTTAAAGATATTTGGTAAAAACAAAATTAGTAATTATAGATAATGTCTATTATCCTGTGTTAAAGTTATTAACATATTATCATCAAAATAATATGGTTCGAGTGCCACTGCCTCATGACTCATGTGATATATGAAAAAAAAATAGATTTTTCGAATGCAATACAAATCATTTCAATTATAAATAAATAATAATAATAAGCCATCTCTCTCTTATATTTGAATTTCATTCAAACCAAATAGGTAAGTAGAAAATTTTCGAATTATTACCTACAATTTTACAAACAAGATTTCAAAGAAGAAAATGATTAATGGATTTGAAATCAAAATCTAAAAGACTAAAAGAGTTAATTAATTAATTTACCATCAATCCAACAAGCATATCCAATCCAAAAGAAAAATTTTACACTGCTGTCACTGACGCACTTGAAACAACACTCGAAATCATTTCGTTTAGATTTTTGAATCTCCTCAAGAAGAAAAACAAAAAAAAAACACAAAAACCCTAAAAAATATAAATAAAGATATGGCGTATGATCAGAGTATCACGGTATCACCACACCCAACCCTTTGCTTTTAGATTCTATACGTTTTCTCTCTCACTCCGGTTTTCATGGGCGACTTTTCAAAGAAACCCTAATTAACCCTAACCCTAGCTTGTCATCAAAACTAATTGAGTGTGTACAATATAATGATATATATAGGCATTTTTGAGAAGTAGTGTTTGGCTTTATATTCATTGTAATGATGATAATGATGCCAACAAACAAAATTCATGGAGAAAAAGGTGCTTTTTGATTCGGTTTATGAATCTAGCTGCAAATTCTAGTACTTCTCTTATGTGTACACTGTTCTTCTTCAGAGATTTTGCAGTGTCATTATATCATATGAGAGCTTTTAAGCTCCTTTTTGCAACAACTCCTGTTTCACTTCACTTGTACTGTTGCATGGTTTTAAATTTTACAACAAAAGCGCTTCCTATCTAAACAGTCAGCTTTTATGACAATATTGCAATACTTTCTGCATTAATTAATTGTTGTCGAAGAAATTATTGTAATTTGAAGTTTAATTAAATTTAAAAAATTTAATATTATAGTTTTTACTGACCACAAAATTAAATTAATCTTATAATTTTATTACAAATAATGTGATTTAATCATATATCAGTATATTATCCGGCCAGCAGTAAAAAAATTAAAAATCCTTTCCTAAATTGAGTATAAATTATGTTAAAAGTTATAACTTGTATTTGAAAATTCAATTATTTTATTACTTTCTAAACTGCATCTAAATCTGTTCATAGAAAACACATTCTTCAACACTATTTGTTTCCAAGAATTATGAATTATTTATACAACACTTTCAAACTTCCTAAAACACTATGCTCTATGGTCTTACTTAGCAGATTAAACCAGGGAATAATTTACAAAAAACTAGAGAAAATTTTGTCTTTATTATAGAGAGAGAGAGAAAATTTAATTACTACAATATAGTCAATATCTATACTATATTCATGATCTTCTTGCATGCAGATACATATTTGCACAACAAAAACACACTTCATCAAACTACTAGTTAGTAGTTACATATAACATACCCAAAAACATAAAAAAACCAAAAACCAAAAACCAAAAACAAAAGCAAAAATAAACACATATTGAAAGTCTTGTAGAAGATCACTAGAAAAGAAACCCTAGCTAAACTAAACCACCACCATTGGTAGATGAAGCTGCTTTGATATTTCTACCATTATTATTTCTTCCACCACCATCACCACCAAACCCCACACCGAGTTCCAAATCAAGACCCACATTATGGTTTCCATTTATACCCTTGTAGCTTCTTGTAGTTGATGAGAACAAATGAGCCAGTGATGTCACCACCGCCGCCGCAGGCTTCGGTGGCGGCCTCTGCCCTCCTCCTCCACCACCAACTCTTCCTCTCACTCTCTTCACCACCATATCTCTTGATGAAGATGAAGTTGAACAAGTTGTTGAGATAGGAAAGACTGAAGGGATTTCAAAGTTGGTCCTGGCCTTGGACCCTCTCAGCCGCCTAGCCGCCGCGTCATACGCACGCGCAGCCTCCTCCGCCGTGTCGAACGTCCCTAGCCAGTGCCTGCACCGACCTACACGGTCGCGTATCTCCGCTGACCACCTCCCCCACGGCCTCTTCCTCACTCCTCTGTAGCTCTTCTGCACCGGAATATCGCCGCCCGGGTCTCGATTTCCTCCCCGGTTTTCGGCCCCCGAAACGCGGCGTTTGTCGACAAATTCTGGAGCTTTCGTCGTCGCCATATTGGTCCCGAAGAGAACATCCTGGCCGACTACGGCGGCGATGCCGTCGAGGGACGGAGGAGTATTCAGTTCCGATGCTTTGTTGTCCGAGTCACATATCGAAGTTTCACCCGAAATATTCGCTGAAACCGATAAATTATAAGGAAACCTGAGATGGGTTGGGGCCCAGATTGAAGAAGACGAAGGGTTGGTGAAATAGAGTGGAGATTCGGTTAAATAACGAAACGTTTCGGTGGACGGGTACGTTTCAGGCTTGGAGAATATCGGAAATGTAAGCGAATTTCGGCTGTCTACGGTGTTTTGCATGGTTGAATTTATCGGAGAGAAATATAAAACAAAGTCGTGGAGGTCTCATGAAAACGGATGTGATATGAGTTTCTATATATATAGAGGGAAACGAATTAATTATTTAATCAGTTATTATAATATAAATTCGAAAATTAAATAAATAATTTTTTATTTGAGAAATAAAGAAATATTTTGATGTCAATTTCGATGAGACAATAATCCCTCGTATTTACATGCATGTGTCCTTCCTTGGCAGGAGGGATATACGCATCGGAAATTGTCGAAAATAGCCCTTATTTGATGGAATAAAATTTTGAATTCTTCAAGGAAGAAGGGTAAATTTGACATTATAAAATAGGTGGTGGAAGGTGGTGATCTTTGATATGACCCGTTTCAACGGTGTATGATCTCACTTTCTGATGTAGGAGAGTGTAGGGACTGATTTTCATATTTAAATGGACAAAAATGTCCCTAGTGCTTTTAGATTTTAAAATACTATGAATTAGAAAATGTTTGAATGTTCAAACTTTATTTTGCTACCGATTTTAAATTGTAAACTCTTTTAGTACTGGGAATTCATTTTATACATGTGAATATCCATATTTTATTTTGTTACATTTATAAATTTATCTAATATGATTAGATAGTATTTGATAGGACTTGATCGGAAAGATAATGTCCGTTCTTTATTTTGATACCTATATAAATTGTATCTAATAGGATTTGATTTTAAAACCTCTTACAGGACAGAATTTTAACAACTAAACTAGTTTATACTCATTGCACTTAAGAAATAATATTATTGACTTTCATTTATATATTTATAAATATTTAATGGTAGAACCGTACGAGTGCAAGGATTATATTATAGAACCAACTTATTTTGACGTTATTAATTAATTTTTAATCAAAATATTATCTAATTTACACGCTATGTAGTATTGATTTTTTTAATTTCAATTAAAATATACATAAAAATGCTTTTCAATAACTTAATAGAACATTTTTTGAACAATTTAAAAACAAAAAATATTCGAAAAAATGGCAAATATATGAGAGTGGGATTTGGGATCTAGGGGCAGGGAGTTGAGAGAGGGACATAAATGAGATTCGATAGAGAAGTGAAGGGTAATAAAGATAAGAAAAAAAAAATTGATTTGATTGATATGCAAATTAAAGTGTATTATCTCGAGGGATTTTGAAGTGAAAGGAGTTGGATTAGTAAATTTAATAGATTTGATGATGATGATGATCATAATGATATTATCGTCACAGTGTCGTCAACGGACAAGATTGTTTTCTTTGACTAGCTTCTTCTCTCACACAAAGGTGACGTGTACGGTGTACATGTACATTATATATATACCTGTTCAGATGTCATGCAGGCACACCGGAATATCTGTGAGGAATCACTTGATTGACCGCCATGTATGACTGTGCATGATCTACGCTCTGGTCATTTACATGCATGTTTAGCTTTTGCTTACGTGTTTTGATTTTATTGAAAATGAAAGGTTCTCATCTTATCAATCACTAATTTTAATTTATACCTTTTCATGCAGGTTTTCTATATTTTTCAACTCTAGGTAGAGATCATTTATGAGACCTTAATTAGAACATTTTGAAGGAGCAGATATTCAAGTTTGGGTGGGGATCAAGATATACAAAAAGAAAATAATTTAGAGATTTTTTTTTTAATTCGATCAAGAATATAGAAAAGTGCACATCAACCTTATAAAAATAGACTTGTAATCTTTTCTAATACAACGATTTTTGTTATTTGAAATCTTTGAAAATTTGTTTGATATGATTGTAATGATGTTATAGCTAGGGTCCAGAGTGGCTTGTTTTAATTAAGGTCTCCAAAGTGCAGACTTATAGCTTCAATTCTAGGGTTGAATACAATCCGAAAGCTTCATATATCGAAGGTATAATTTGATCAAAATAGTTGCAGTCTTTTTTAATACAAAGATTTATATATTACTTGAAATCTTTGAAAATTTGTTGGATATATATATGATTGTAAAATTTAGGGACTAGCTAGGGTGATGTAATGGGGTCCCAGGCTACAAGTGCAAGCTTCAAGGGTTTACCCAAAGTCCTAATTGTGTTTCTACATTTTTCGTAGAATCAATGAAAATTATCTAAAGCAATTTGTAATTAATATATACATTAAGTTTATATCAATTTAAACATATATTTTTAGGTCTTGAATTGATACGAATATGATTTATTTTATTAATTGTGTGATCAAAACTTGCATCCCTATTAAAACGTTTAATCTCATGCCTTAAATCCCATTTTACACATTTTTCTAACCACTCAAAACTTTTAAATCAATAGTGTAGATTTATGGTTCAAGTACCCATGACTCTTTTTTCTTAGTATTTCTAGTGCGGCAGGGGACATATAATGTATAAGTCGCTGTTTGTTTTAACTTTTTGGTTGATTAGTGGGACTATTGAACTGCATGTAACCTATTAAATATGTTATGTTAGTGTTACGTGAGGTATTTTCTTCTGCAAATAATCAACACTATTAACATGGAATTGTTCTTGAAAATTCAAGACAATTTTATATTACCATAATACCATTTAATAAAATGTGCATATTGGCAACAACAAATTGTAATACCGATGAAGAAGAGAAAATTAACCGATACAATATAACGACCGTTGTTAATGCCGATTTGTTAATTTTTTTTGCATGTTCTCAACCTTCCTTTTTATATTGTGGTACTCTTTTTTTATTTTAAAAAAGCATTAATAAATTTGTTCCAATAAGCTTCTCATGAGGGGTTCTAATAAGTTCTAAACTACTAATTAAGAGTGAATAAGTGATGTGCGATCTTATCTTATAAATGCAAGTAAAAGCACAAAATGGAAAACCGAGGTTTTAAAATTCCAAGATGGAGATATGCAACTTTTTATTTTTAATTTTATTTATTTATTTGAACGGCAAACACGATGTCAAACACCAAACATAGGTATTTGCACACAAATGATCAGTGGTCCTTAATATTATTATTGTCCCATTATGTACATCAGTCCAAACTTTATGAGCCACTAATCTTCTATTTATTCTCACTAGTGTTCTATTCTTCTACTTATTAGTAAATCCAAAATCTAAAACTAAATCAAAGAATTGAACATATGATATTATCATACATAATACATATATTTCTTTCAAAAAATAAAAAAAATAAAAACCAAATATGGATTGGTATTGAAATCATTAAAAATAAAAATATGTACGTAACAAAATTTTATTTTGTAATAAATCATGAATTACATATTACATCATTTTAAAGACTTTTGAGAGGATTCAAGAAATCACATGCAATTGATCTAAGCTTCGTTTAATTAGTTTTAGAAAATCTTGCAATACATTATCAAGATTTGTCTCTTCTTTGTCATATATACTGTATTTTTGTTACTTCTACATACTATATATAAATCATGTTTTTATACTTGTAAAAGTGTATATGAACAAAAAGAAACTCAACTATAATGTTTTTCTTTTTCAAACACAAACAACTATGAGTGTAGTTAAATAGTTGCATTGATAGTAGTTGTTGGTTTGTTTTGGGAAAATTTTCAATGTGTTGGAGGAAGTGGAGACTCAACTCTTCATTAATTATATATTTTGATATTTCAAGAAACATTCGATATCAACAAAAAAAGAATGTCGGTCTATAACTCTATAAATCACACACACACTCTATGAAAAATAAAAAATCATGAGAATAATTAGAAGAAATAAAAAAAAAATGTTGTTCCCCAGAAAATCAAGTATGGAGAGAGTTGAAGCATGCACGCGAAGACATATTTTGTGTTCTTACACACTAACACACACACGCTCTTTGGACGGATAGATTTTCATTTTCTCGAGAAAATATATATTACATTGACCATTTTACTTGGAATTTGAGAAAGAAAAAAAATAAAGAAGAGAAAGTGGAGCAAGAAAATCCCAAGAATAAGAAACAAGACAAAGAAAGTATGTTATCATGATATCTTTACAATCTCTTGTACCTTGCAAGAATGCAAGTGTTTATTTTGATGCAAGTGATTTTCTTGTTTTTGCTTTTATTTTTATTTATTTGGTGGGTTGTAGGATAATTTTTAATCTTTATGGGGTCAATGGATAGGTCTACTTTTGAACGTTTGTTTCATGAGTTCGGTTTCATTTTCATGAGAATAGCAATTTTGGAAGGATAGAAGAAAAAATGGTCAAACTAAGTTCATCATCATATCTCAAAAACTCTCTTGATTTTGATTTTGATTTTAGAGTGCCCATAAAGGCACCCGTCTATTAGTTAATAACTATTATTTTAAAGATTATTTTAATATATGTATATATAAATATATAAATTATCGAGTATTGAATCGTGTATATTGTTTTCATGTAAATAAATAACGTTGTGGAATCGATTTCTATATAAAAACCGTGTGTGATAAAAGTTGATATAAAACATAACATAATCTTAATAGGAGATGTGATAAAAATTTGGGATTATAAGTTCCACATTTTTATTTAAGCTATAAGAAGTACAAGTTACAAATTTAAAACGCGAATAAAGATTCATATATATATATAAAGCATATTAAAAATTATATTACATTGATGTATTAAAATAATAAATATATTTTTATTTTTTAATTTACAGATGCTTAATGTGTATCCTATGAATTAAGAAAACACACTCGAAAAGATTAAGAAAAACATCACAAATCATCTCTTAATCTATCGTAATGACATTACAGGCTTACAGCCCATAATTTATTTTTCCAAATATACATACATTAAAATCTTATGATTGCAATTAAATGCATGTATAAACCAATCTCATTCGAGTCACATATATTAGTTTTTATATTATTATTATTATTATTATTATTTAATCCTATAATTAATCACTAACCAATAAAATTAAAAGCTCTCTCAATACTCTTTAAAGATAACATTCCCATTTGCTGCTCATGGCAATGCATATTCCTAACAAATGGGATAGTTGGTACCTACAAGGGCGAGAACTGGGCTGGGCTGGGACTGGGTTTTGGACTCATTTCATTGATTCCTATTTTTGGCCCAAAATGGCTTCAAAAGCTGTACTAGTTTATTAGTTTATTCATGTGAGCCCATAATTACCATCCAATTGCAAAACTAATCAAATCTATAAAAACTTTGTATCAAGCGCATGAACTTTTAATTGAGTTGGCTGCGTAACTATTATTCATACTGGTGTCACTGGTGATGGAGTTCGAAACCTATGTTACTCATACTCAGAATATGTGTGACAAGACTAATAAGGGTATATAAAAAATAAGGATTTAAAATTTTTTTTTTTTTTTATAAAAAAAAGCTATCTCTTTCAGATAACTGTCCATTTTTATATTGTAGCTTAAGATACCTTAATTTGAATTTCACTCATATTAGGGTTTGAGGAACTTTGATTTAAATGTAATAATTATATATTTTATAAAGTTATGTTTTGCTTAAAAAGTAATAAAGTTAGGTGGCCCCTACAAATTCTTGGTGAAACCTGAAAGAGATATATTTTATATATATCCACCAACTTATGTTTATCTGCCACACCAGCATTTCACTTAAAATAATACTTCTTATCAGATATCTCCTCTTCAACAAAACAATGTGCCACCTCCAAACCACATCTTTTCTATCACATGAGTCTCCAACTCTCCTAGTATCATGTGAATTTCATAAAACTTGACAAATACATATATAAAAAAAATCTGATGTGAACGTTGTGAATTCAATTATATTCTTAAGAAATCAGTGGTTTAGATCACGGAAATAATTATCCAAGTCATATGACTAAGGAAAAAAAAATAAGACTATCCAATTTTCAAGTATATGATATTGATAATTTATGATAAACGAGAGGAAGAACACAAATATTAATTTTTGAAAAAAAAAAAATTTTAATCCAAAGCCGAAGATTCTATTTCACTGCTAATCAAATGATGATATTGTATTATATGTTCAAATAGCAATTAAGAGGTACTTAATTATTCAATAAACACCACAAATTGCAAAGTCAAAAAATTAATAGATAATGATTTATGATGTGTCAACTCAGATACAATTCATCCTAAATTATTATTTATTGAGGCATCCACATCAACACCAGGATAAGGTTGTTTATTGAAGGGAGACATTGACTTAGCCACAGTTTTTTTTTTTTTTGTTTTTTAATGTATTCTTGTCTTTTACCTATTTCTTTTATCTAATTTTGTTATTCTTATTGAGTAATTAGTCATACCTCCTGCTAATATGGTATGAATATGAGGTTATTTTAGTTGGTTAGAGTTGAAACTTTCAATACAACTCCGTAAAGACAATATGAATAAGAAACAATTTTACATGTTAAGAGTTATGAATTTTGACACTATTAATAGACAAGTTGAGTCTGGATTAATATAAATACAGGATTTTTTTTAACAGTAACTATTTATATATCTATCTAGATCATATATTTTTTTTAAAAACTTTTTACCATTAGTATAATTTGACCCGTTGACTTGAGAGTCATCTGTCAAAACTCAAAAATCGTCAATTTCCTAACTGAGCTATGCCTATAGAAGCTCACAAATATGACTTTTTAAAGGCAATTTTGGACATGAAACCTAAACACAACACAAAGGAAAAGCAATCTAACAAATTAGAGTTATGAATTTTGATACTATTAATTAAACATATTTGGTTCGATTCAACACGACCAAATAACACCGATTCTCACTCTTTATAGTTTTTTCTCCATCACAATACTCTGAATTGAGGCCTGGCCTGTGAAAACTTGGGCTTAGTTCGGGTTTCGAATAAAAACCAAAGCACAAATCGGATCCTCACACTCTATCAAGTATCAATCCATTTCCATTTCTAGCTAGGGCAGCTCTGTCTCCATCATCATCTCTATACATTTTTTGTTGCGGTCTACACTCTTCTACACTCTACAAAGTTTTCAGGTAAGATCTCCTCCTCCAACCACTTATCTTTCAATATTGTTCTTACCCTTTTAAGCTCATGAATGATCTTGTTCTGGTTCTGTTTGATTTGTTCATTTAATGAAGCATAAGGGTTCTTACTAGCTTAGTCTGTTTGTATTAAAAAAAAAAAAAACTGAAACTTTCATGGATTTTTTTGCTTGATTTTAGTTTTTGTGATTTGTTAGTATGATTTTCTTTGTGATATGGTTTCTGGGTAATTGTTTATTTGGTGAGCTTACTTGTAAAGATCCGGTTTTTACTTGTAAAGATCAGATTTTTGCTTGTAAAGATCAGGTTTTTGCTTTGAAGATGTCAAATTTTTCTCTATTTGTTATATTGTTACTTGTAAAGTTCAGGTTTTTGCTTTGATGATGTCAATTTTTCTCTGTTTGTTATATTGTTGGTGGATGTGAAGATCAAACCTGTATTGAATTTTGGTTTATAGGGAAAAATGCAAAGGGCAGTTCGATCTTTGTTGTCCAATGGGAACGTGGTGAAAACCGTGGTCTTGGAAAGATTCCGGGTGGCGAATCCTATGATGTTGAGGCCTGTGGTGTTTTCGCGGTTTCAGTCTACTTCGTCAGCTCGTATGGAAGAGCATGGTTTCGAAAGCACCCGGATTGCTGATGTCTTGAAAGCTAAAGGTAAAGGTGCTGATGGGTCCTGGCTCTGGTGCACTACGGATGACTCTGTTTATGATGCTGTCAAGTCGGTAAGCGTTTCTTGGACTGTGAGAAGTTTTGTTATTACGATTATGTAGCTGTTGTTGATGTATGTGGAGTTAAATGAATCCTATTATCTTTGCAGATGACTCAGCATAATGTTGGTGCTTTGGTTGTCGTGAAGCCCGGAGAGAAAAATTCAATTGCGGGGATCATCACTGAGAGAGGTATGTGAAATTTCGTCATACAAATATGAAGTGAGTTTGATGTGCTAGAAACATATGTGCTTGATGTTTGTTATGATGGACCACCATATGATTCATTAATTAGTATACGGTAATTCTGATTACTGTAATATGATTTCACATAACACCGTTCCATTTCTAGCAGATTTGAATGTATATTATAGTTATGCTTTGCCTTAGCTTGTGCCTTCATTTGCATTGTCCCCTGCTCAGTTGTCTCAAAGATACTCGTAGGATCAGAAAATGAACTACTATCTGGCAGCACTTCTGTTTGCAAATCGACATACAATTTTCTAGTAGAGTGTGAACGTTCTAAAGTTGCTGGGCTAATGCATTCGATTTATATTCTTTGTTTTGACAATTTGATTCCAGATTATCTCAGGAAGATCATAGTGCAAGGAAGATCATCCAAATCAACTAAGGTTGGCGATATCATGACTGAGGAGGTACTAATTAATATTTTTGTAGGAATATGTTTATTTTCGACCTTTGCTGTCAGTTGCGTTTTGTTTACAAACAATTAATGTTGTGATTGCAGAATAAGCTTATCACAGTCACACCCGACACTAAAGTTCTGGTTGCAATGCAATTGATGACAGGTTTGTACTGCAACACTTCATTAATTACTTGTTCTTTGATGTTTTCTTGTTGAGATGAGCTAAGAGCTTGTTGAACCCATGATCATGCAGACAACCGCATTAGGCACATTCCTGTGATTGATGACAAGGACATGATAGGCATGGTGTCCATCGGAGATGTTGTTCGTGCTGTGGTGAGCGAGCATCGGGAGGAGTTAGACCGCTTGAATGCCTTTATCCAGGGAGGTTACTAGACAATGACGAAAAACGACTTGGTTCATCTGCTCTTTTGAAGACTAATAATCCAGGAGCTTGTAAATATGGAGTGTTGTGTTTGTCTCCTGTTATTTGGTTTCTTGGTTTTCAATTACCAAATGCCATCAGTATGCTGTTAGACAAATTTATAATAGCATCTGGACTCCCATATTAATAATCAGGATACACTAATTTCTGCATTTATGTAAGTTGTGGTTTTTCATTAAGCTTGGGTGTATAGCCCTACACTGGAGAATGAAGCATTTATTGTAAAAAAGCAGATAAGTAAAAGTCCAGAAACAATATGTGCAGCATATATATTTAGGGTACAAACAATTGGATTACTTACTTTATTACATTCATAAAAATTTGTCAATATACTATAAAAAGGTTCACTTCCAATATATCATACCACATAAAAGGTTCAATATTAAAACAATATTTACATCGGTATGCAATCAAATAATTAAAAAATCAAACAATTAAAATATCAGTATCAAGTATCAACATTATCTTTCCTTTAGAAAAGGGGTTTGTTCTCCGATCGGCATGCAAATGTAATTTATGATTCATGATCTGCCTGGAGTAACAATACAAAAAAATAAAAGAAAAAAATAAATATCATATCAAAATCCATAAATGCATAATGAACAAAATAATAATAAAATTCTATGTTTACACCGAAAAGTTTTTACCAAGAATTTTTTTGTTGTTTTTTTTATTCTTGGTAAAAATGTTGAATATATGAGAGGTTGAATACCCATTTACAAATGAATTTAAATTATAAATCAAGACAGTAAAATTGTACTATTTCAAAAAAAAGACAACAAAATTGTATTTATGTCATGTAAATCGATATGAAAAGATGAGTATATAATGCGATTACATATGTATAATCCAAAACTCTTAAAATTAACATTTTGCTAAAAAAACAAAAAATCTGTATTAAAAAGTATTAACTGTTTGCTAATCAGTTATAAATTTTATATCTTGTAATCAATCAAATTACATTAAACAAACATAACATGATTAATAATGGATTATTTTTGACTCATATATAAATTAAAAAATATATAATAATTATAGAATTATTGTAATAAAAAAAATAAGAACGAAATATATATAATCATTAATGGGAATGAATTACCTGGGTTCATCCATATATCTCACAAAATGAACGGGAGATCTATGCTGAATATGCCACTTTCAAGCGATCTAAGTCTACACTAATATCCTATATTTCATCTAATGTATTTTGAGATATAGTTATCGAACACACATAAGGGAAGTAAGGTATTTTGAGAATTCGGATGGAGATGGTCCCACTCCAATGCTTCCCACCATTTTCTTTCAACTGTGATTTTGTTAAGTGCAGGTGGTGGAGATGGCTTTCCTTCCTCATCTATCGGAAGATAAATAGGGAGGTGTTTAAGTTGAGGACATCCCCATATAACAATTTCTTGGAGAGAATCACAAACCATCACTCCATTGCAACTAGTAATGCTCTTCAATTTTGGCAAATCAATCAATGACAACCTTTTCAATTTGGGAAGAAGCTGGCTTCTTTCTTCATTGTCATCATCATCATCATCATCATCATCATCTACTGCTATTAGCTCCTCCATTTCTTTACATTGTCCTACATCAATCTGCTCCAAGTTCTTCAGTTCCGACAATAGTTTAGATGACAACAATTTCTTCAATTTCTGACATCTGATTACGTTAACAACTTTAAGATGTGAATATTGACCAGCTGACACATTCAAAAATATACCAGTCAAATTGTTAACATTTTCCATATGTAGGATCTCAAGTCTTTCAAGTGTGTTGAATGTTGGAATATTGCTGATGTTTCTTACATCACCACCGCAATCTCTTATGAATAGGCACTCTACTTCTTTTGGGAGAAAAATAGAATCATCTTCTCTTCCACAAATATAACATCTAATTAAAATGACCACTTTCTTCACATTATACTGTAATCTCCTGTAAACGTCGTCTAGAAGGCGCGGGTTCACACCGCGGTTGATGATAAGACAATAATCATTAGGTCTTCTATGACTATTTGAGGATTTCACATAGCGGTTGAAGTCTTGTACTTTCCAAAATTGCACCACAAGACTATCCAAATTCTTCAATCTGACTGCCTCCTCTACTGCTACCATTAGAGTTTCCAATCCCCATTGTACCCGAAGTTTTTGGAGACGACAAAGTTTAGGCAATATCCCACCTGGTATCATGTGTAAACCCGTGAATAAAAGATCTAAACATGTTAGGTTTGCTAACATCTCCACTCCTGCAGGCACTTCATTTATTTTTGTAACTCCAAGATCCAATTTCTGAAGTGCACCAAGCCTTGCTAAAGAAGGAACACGTTTTAATCGCCTACACTTTTGAAGCAACAATGCTGTAAGATTTGTACACTGGGAGATGGAATTTGGCAAGCTCTCAATCTCGGTTCCAGAAAGATTTAGAATCTTCAATCCGTGCATGTGGGAGAAGAAAGATTCCGGAATACTTTCTAAAGGATTGCCTTGTAGAAACAAAGTTGAAAGAATTTGACAATTCGGTGACAAACTTGAAGGAATTTCTCTTACAGAATTGTTCATCAAGGAAACCTTATCAAGATTTGCTTCCCATTCTTTTCCGCTTGGTAACTCATCCAACTTCATGCCAGCTTTTACCATGAACCGAGGACTTCTGTTTGTAATGTACTTTAAGGTCATGTCTCTAACAACATCATGTAGCTTTACGCAACTTATCCCTTCATTATCAATACTCTCTAACAACAAGCAATTGTTTACAAGACGATTTATTATAGTACGAGCCCTATGCTCTGTTGCTTGCAAATTACTGATCCCATCTACGAGTCCTTCTGCAATCCAACAATCCACAAGTTCATTTTTTGGAATGTCATGGTCTTCAGGATATAATGCACAATACAAGAAGCATCGTTGAATCATTTCATCTTTCAATCGATCATAACTGAATTTTAATCGCCCAAAAATATCCTCTTCATTGACTCTGATACTCCTTACATCGTTAGACAATTCATGCAGTGCATGCCTCCATTCATGTATATCATCTTCTCCTTTCATGCTACTTGCTACTGTCACAATCGCAAGTGGTAAACTGGCACATTGTTTGGCCACATGTTCCACGATTTCACTTAAAGTTGGAACTTTTAAAATGTTAAGTTCTGCTTTCTCAAAGAATAACTCTAATGCCTCTTTCTCTGAAAGAGGCTTCACTTGGACTAGTTTGCAACCCATAAGTCGACAAACATCCATTGAACGAGTTGTTATTACCAATTTACACCCATTCTCTTCGGTAGGCTCTGGGATTCCAAGTTCTTCAAGGGAAATTGTTTCCCACACATCATCTAAAATTAATGTGAAATCTTCTTCTTCTCAACATTTCTGATAGCATCCCTGCCCGTCTTTTTACATCTTCTGTTTCTTGGAAATTTTCTTTCAAAGCAACTGCAATTTCTTTTTGCAATTTAAGAAGATCGATCGTTTGAGATAAAGTGACCCATATAACATTATCAAACTTAATAGTTTCCTTTAAGAGTTTATTGTTGACATGTGTCATGATGGTTGTTTTACCGGCTCCACCCATCCCACATACTCCAATCTTTTTGATCTCATTACCCATCAAGTATCCCAAAATCTCATCCATATCTTTTTTTGCTGTCGTTTCGCCTGCCAGTTTTGTTGTTGGCAATATTATTCCACCGGCCGGAGGTGCGTCAATCACCAAACTATTAAATGAACTACCCTTTTGATGGTATTCTTTCAATTCTTGAATTTTCTTATCAGCAAGTTTCGCCAGACGTGCACGTGAGAAACATTTCCCTTTGCCAAATGTGCCTTCAATATTTTCAGCATCATGAATGATCATTTGTATATTTTTCAACCAATTATTGACTTCGTACTTTGGTGATTTACCAAGACGACACTCTACCCTCAACCTCATTTCTACTTCCTCCTTCTGACTAGTTAATTCACTCAATACTCTTTTGAGATTTTTCTTATATTCATCGAGCTTTCTATGATATTCAACATATTTACACAATGGAGGTCCAATGCACTTCAAAATTTCAAAGATTGGCCCAGCAAAATCCATTAATACTTCCCTACACGGTATTAGCATTGCATTAGAAGAATGTTTTACTTCGACAAAACATGGGATTTAATTTATTTTCTACATCAAATTAAGTAAGGTTTTACTCTATTAGTGTGGAATGAATTTTTTTTAATAAGTTTAGTATTTCTTTATAAAGTTACCATTTCTTATTCTTATTTTTTTTTGATAAAGTTTATGAGTACATATATTGACATACATAAAACTTATTAGTACATCCTATGTCTAAAATTTTAAAAATAAATATTACTATAAACACCCATCTTAATACCAATAGTACCCTCATTGAAATAAACATATTCATTTTAATACATATTATTTATAAACACTCTTAAATTATTATCACACCCAAATGCCTAATTTATAAAAAAAAACATATTATTTTTGGAATCAAATCATCTTTTAATAATGATCCAATTTATTTTTGGAAATATCTCGAATGTAAGAGCCTTATAAAAGGGAATATGTGGAACCATATATCGGGTTAAGGCTTTAGAGATTTTCAATCTGGAATTATCTTATTTATACAGCTATCTTAAAAAAAAAACTTATTGATATTTACAGCTATCATTTAAAAAAAATGTTTTGTTTATTGATAGAGTTCATAACTATACATAAAAGAAAGATAAAAGTAATATGATAATCATGTGATGATGAGAAAGTTTGATACTTGAAATAAAATTAGGGTTTAATTAGGGTTTATCATAATTTTTTTTGAAAGGTAAGTCTTTTTTAATAAAGAAATATAGTTGAAGATATGAGTGTAATTAATGTGTGTATATAGTATTTGGTTCATTTTTAATTAAAGTAATTTGTCTTTAGAGTGGTGCTATTGGTACACCCCCTACTGATCTATCCATACCCCACTTTTTAAAATTTTGATTTAATTAAATAAAATTAAATATTTTTATTAAATTTTTTGGTTTATTTCCAAAACTACCCATTTACTTATTTTTCAAACTTAATACATACCATATATGATCTCTCTATCTCTTATCTCTCTATCTTTATACATCTCTCTCACCTTCATTGATTGATTTATTTATTTCTTCTTATTTCTTTTTTTTTATAGTTTTTTTTTCTTATTTTATGATGGAAACGAAAAAATAAAAAATAACAGGGTACTTCAACACAACGATGACTTGATATCATTCTAAAGAAAAAATAAACTTCAAACTTATTTCTAGATAATGAATTATTTCCAGATGCTTACTATCATTGTCAGACAATTCTTGCTTTATGTTATTCTCAGACAATTCTTCAAGATATTTGATATCGTTCTTAAACAATTCTTCCATATTCTTGATATCGTTCTCAAACTCTTTTATAATATTTTAGATGTATGTAAGAAGCAGATTTTAGGGTTTAAGAATTAAATTTTTTTTTTTGAAGAAGAAACAGATTACGGGTTTAAGAATTAATTTTTTTTTTTGAAGAAATAGATTACTGTGTTTTTTTTGAAAAGGAATATGAAATTTTAATAGATTTACTTTGTAGAAGATTTCTTTCATAAATTGTATGTTTCTTTAAGTAATTTTGATAAAGGAAAAAAAGAATATTCTATAATTTAAAAAGTGGGGCATGAATAGATCAGTAGGGGGGTGCCAATAGCACCACTCTTGTCTTTATTGGTAAATTTTTATTGGGATAATTTTGTAATTACATTTTATAATAAAATATGAGTGTGCTAATAAGTTTTATGAGTGCCAATATCAGCACCAAAGTTTATATTTATTTTGTATTTTTTATGTGTATATGAGAAGTTATATATATATATATATATATATATATATTTGTATGTGTATTTTCATATTATATTAGGTTGTGACATACTTATGATATCTATGAGTATATATACAATTATGTTGTTATATGTTTTTTTAACGTGTGATTAATTTCATATTCTTTTTTGAGATTCACATGTGAGTTCTCTAACATTTTATTATTATTACTATTTGTTTAATACATAAAGACATGACACTTTTATATCTTACCTTGCTGGACGAATACACATTAAATTGGCATTAAAAAGTGTATATGTGCATACACTTTTTTTTTTTACTTTTAAAAAAGTAAATATATATATATATATATATATATATATATATATGCATACATTTAGTTACGATTGTTATATTATAGGTTGAGATGCAAGTTTGATTGTTTGAAGCAACAATATTTTTTGCATTTGTTATTATATAGAATTGATTTAATATTTTCATACAAATACTTTTGAGAAATAAGAGAGAGCTCTGAAAATTTGAGAGTTGGAGATTAATATTGTGAACTGTTTCTTTGTGAGAGAGTATATTAATTAAACAGAATAGATAACAACTTGAAGAGAATGAGAAGGAAAGAAATGATTTAAAATATTTTATATTACCAATTTTTTTTTTAGATACTTTTGGTTCTCTTTAAAAATATATCTAAATTAAATAATTTAATATTATTTAAGAAAATGTTTTGATCAAATTTGATGTAATCCTACGATTTTTGATAAAATGTCAAACCATACCCTCTCATTTAAAAATCATTAAAAATTTGTTTAACATTAATTGAAAATGATTAACTCTAATAGACTCATTTAAATCGTTTTATATACAATTAAAACAAAAAATTATGAAAAACGCCCATAATATACTTTTTAAAATCCATAGGTTTTAATTTATATAAAAAAACCGTAGAGTTTTATTTTATATATATATATATATATATTTAAAAAAAACTTTAAAATATATATAATCAAATATAGGAATCCACCAAAGAACTAAGATAAATTATATATTAATCCAATCTCTTTATTACTTTCATTATTCTGAGAGGGTTTTTAGTTTTTAGTTTTTTTTTAAAGGTTTTTATAACCAAAATATTTATTTGTATTTTTCTAAAACCTCAAAAGAGGTGGATGGTATCAATTATTTATCTTAAATATTTGATGATGTTATTAATTATTTTATTAAATTTATTTCTTTCAAAGTTTTAAATTTTACCCTACAGCACATTTTTTTTTCTTTTAATATTTCATTGGAGGCCAAAATCCAATAAACCTTCATGGTTGATTGCTCCATTGGAGGTCGGAAAGACCTCGTAACAGACCTCCAATGGAGGTGGATGAAGAAGATTAAAAAAAACAATTTTAAATTGGTTTTTTGTCGGTAAGTCTCGAATTCGTAAAAATGATCAATAAGTTTGCAAACATGCTCAATAAATCTCGGAAATACTAAAGTCTTGAATTTTCAAACATGCACAATAAATCTTGAAATATTAAAATAAGTTTCGGAAAGATAAAAAAAAGTCTTGTAGAATCTTGTGATTTATCTTGAGTGATTTATCTCTTTTGCAATGGTTTGAGACGAAAAAGCGGAATCGACCTATCACAAACCTTAGGTTACCTTTTACTTTTAAAAAGTAAAATATTAAAAATACTTTTCTTTATAAAGTTAAAAAGATTTAATTTTTTTTAAAACAAAACAATTTAATACAGAAAATAAAGTTGTTTAGTATTTCCGAGAATCTTCAGTGAAACGAAAAATTCTTTTTCTGGAGTGAACAAGAAAGAAGAAGGAAAAGTGAAGTCAAATGTATTTTTATTGGTTACTATACTTTAGTGCTATTAAAACTTAAATTATTAAGTGCAGGTCCTACAAAAAAAATTCTTTAAAAGGTGCTATTTACTCCTATTAACTCTAATTTAATAAATAACATAAGGTTTTTGACAAATTCCAAAATTATTGATATTTAAATGGATCTGGTCATATGCTTGAGTAAAAATTATTATATGTAAATTTTCTTCTTACATGCATACCGGATTATTATACAAAGTAATACACTGATGAATCTCACGTATTTGATCAGATACCTTTTTTTTACACAAATTTTAGCATAAATCTTAGATCTTTATATTAGTATCTTTTCAAAGATTTTTGGTTTTAAATCTAACTTGAGGGTATAGCCCAATTGGTTTGTAAGTGATTTTTCAACAAGTTATTTAATTTATGTTCCAAGTTCAAATTCGTCATATCAAAAACAAATTATATAACTTCTGTTATAATAAATAGGGTTCTTGATCCTAACATGCATAATAAATATGCATTAAAAATAACACATTACACATACAAATCTATATCTTAGTACTGAATAAATTTGATAAATTGAATGAAATTAACTTGTAAAGAGGATGTCATACCTGATTGCAAATGCTTCGAATACTTGTGGTCAGCTTTATAATGTGTCCAAGAAACCTGAACATTGAAAATTAATTTATAAGAATATACAGAACTTGTTTAAACACATTTTCTGTTTTAAATTGTTTTGTTATAATCTTTTTAAAAAATCTTGTTAACTTTATAAAGAAAAGTATTTTTAATATTTTACTTTTTAAAAATAAAGGTAACCTAAGGTTTGTAATAAATTTTGAAATAAACAAAAAATTTAAATGGATCTGGTCACACATTGTGACAATTTCTAAAAATATTTGTCTGCGTCCATACATATACAATTTCTCATAAAATTATATAATTTTTGTAAAAGAAAAAAATAAATCTTCATCCTAACATGCATATAATTACTGAAATAGGCATATACAATATAATATATAAGTTGTAACAAATGATTTTTTTTTTTATATATAAAACGTTTTAGATAAATTGAATGAAATGAACATAGGAAAAAATTGAAAATTTTATAGCTGGATTTGTCCAAAGAAGGTGGTGCCAATAAGATCGAATAAACAGAGGATTAGAGGATTGCTTCTCAGCTAAAACAGGGGACTACTTCTAAAATGAGTTTTCGTCCCTAAACAACTGGATTTGGTTTTCGCCCGTAAATTAATATTTTTGTTAAATGAGTTTCATCCCTATTGGTACTCTATAGGGACGAATTTCAATTTTCGTTCCAATAGACTTACTGCGACCCATCTAAGACGACAGAATTTGGGATGAATTTTTTTCGTCGCAATAGATCTTTAAGGACGAATTTTGGGCTATTGGGACGAAAAAAATCATCCCAATAACACTTTTTTCTTGTAGTAATATACTCTCCTCTTCAAAAAAAAAAAAGAGAAAAAAAAGAAGAAAGTAATATATATTCTCAGTTTGACGGTAGCTGTCAATTTGATATAATTTAATGAGCTTAGAAATTTTCTAGTACTCTTTACACCCCCTACTTTTGAAACTAGCATCAACTTATAATCTAAGGTTAAATAGCATCAAAGGACAAAAATACCTTAATATTTGTTCTTATTCTTTTTTTATGATTCTTTTTCCAAAAACCTCCATCGATGGTGGTGGAGGTGGAACAAACCTCCAATGGAGATCAAAAAGACTTTCATTGGAGGTCGAAAGGAACCTTAATATTTGTTCTTATTCTTTTTTATGATTCTTTTTCCAAAAACCTCCATCGATGGTGGTAGGAGGTGGAACAAATCTCCAATGGAGATCAAAAAGACTTTCATTGGAGGTCGAAAATCCTTTCGACCTCCAATAGGTCTCCATGGCTCCATTTGAGGTCGAAAAGACCTCGGAATAGATCTCCTGGAGGACGATGAAGAAGATTAAAAAAAAAAAATCTTAAAATTGTTTTTTTTGCCCAATAAGTCTCGAATTCGCAAAAATGATCAATAACTCTCAAATTTGTAATCATGCCCAATAAGTCTTGGAAATACTAAAATAAGTCTCGAATTTTCAAACATGCACAATTAGTCTCGGAAATATCAAAATAAGACTCGGAAAGACAAAAAAAAAGTCTTGGAGAATCTCGTGATTGATCTATAGTGATTTATCTCTTTTGTTAGTGTTTGAGACAAAAAAGAAGAATCGACGAATCACAAGCCTTAGTTTACCTTTATTTTTACAGTAGTAAAAATATTAAAAATACTTTTCTTTATAAAGTTAACAAGATTTATTTATTTTTTAAAATAAAACAATTTAAAACAGAAAATAAAGTTGTTTAGGCCCTGTCCTGCAGCTGTTTTTTTTTGTTTTTGTTTTTGTTTTTGTTTTCCAAAAACGATTTCGAATTCGCTTTCGTTTAACCGTTTTTCATTTTATTTTCGAAAAACAAAAAAAATTTAAAAAACACAATTAGTGTTAAAAGTGAAAAATTTGAAAAACATTTGAAAGTTGTTTTTCGTTTTTCGTTTTCGTTTTTTGTTTTGTTTTTTCACTTATTTTTTTTTATAAAAAAAATCATTTTTTTCTTACTTTTCTCCATCTTCCCGTCACTATTCTTCTTCATCTTCTTCCAGACTCCTTTTCTTCTTCTTCTTCGCCGCCGATCGGCTTCTTCTTCTTCTTCGCCGATCGGCTTCTTCTTCTTCTTCTTCTTCTTCTTTTTCACATATTTGCCTCCAATCGGCTTCTTCTTCTTCTTCTTCACCGCCGATCGGTTTCTTCTTCTTCGCCTCCGATCGGCTTCTTCTTCTTCTTCTTCTTCTTCTTCTTCTTCGCCGAGTCCACTTATTAGTCATCCAGCGAAGTTAAAAATTTCCTTTCCTTGAAATTTTACTGAACTTTGTTTGAATACCAGCTTTTCAATTTCTTTTCCTTCCACTTCCAGTGTAAAGACCCATTCAAGCTTAAAAATTTCAGCCTCCCAATGATATCTATGGCTAGTGAACCTATTCCTTCAAAAGTTGTATATACACTGTTTGATAGAAGTCCTAAACGAATTGGTGTTTCAACAACTGATTCCAATTAACTAAGCTAGATATGTGATATGTTGAAAATGGTGTGGTTAAAAATGGTTATTTTACAGGTAATGGTACTTCTCATGATGATTGCAATGACGATGTGTGTACTAATGATGCCCCTACATATTCTTCTTCAGAGAGTTTACTAGATAGGCGTTTTGTGATTGATGTTTTAAAATTTTGTAGCAATGAAAGATGTCTTGAACTGGGAAGAAGATACCATGCATTGATTATCAAGAGTGAAGTTAGTGTTAATCAGTTTGTAGGAACTAGTCTTGTTGGTATGTTTGCTAAATGTGGAGATATGAGTTTACTGGTAGCACGTTTAACTCCAGATTTTGTTAACTTAACTCCAGTTTACTGAATTTCATGTGTAATGTTCTGGTGACTCACTTTTATTCAAATTATATATATATATATATATATGTATATATGTATGTATTCGGTGAATCAATTTTCTTCTCTGATTCATTATTATATTTTTCTCTTTATTTTTACAACAATTTTTAAATTATGAGTTATTTGATAATTATTTGGGATGAATTATTGACTCCCTTTTATTCAAATTAAAAATTGCAATAGAAAAAATATAAGAAAAATTATAATTTTTGATATTTTTCAGTTATTCTACCAGAAGTGTTTTTACTGTTTTCATTTTCAGAATTCAGCTTTCAGTGAAGCTACCAGACGCGTTTTTGCTGTTTTCAATTTCAGGATACAGTTTCCCGTATATGCTACCAGACGCGTTTTCAGAATTCGAAAAACAAAAAAAAAACACTGTTTTCATTTTCATTTTTATTTTCGAAAAACAGTCACTGAAAAACGCTTACAGGACAGACCCTTAGTATTTCCGAGAATCTTTATTTCTTCTTGAGAGAATGAGAAAGAAGAAGGAAAAGTGAAGTCAACGGTATTTTTGTCGGTTACTATACTTTATTGCTATGAAAACTTAAATTATTAACTCAGTGTTAGTCCCACGAAAAGCTCATTAAAAGGTGCTATTTACCCCTAGTAAATCTAATTTAATTTATAACATAAGGTTTTAGACAAATTCCAAAATTAGTGATATTTAAATGGATTTAGTCATATGCTAAAGTAAAAATTAATATATGAAAATTTTCTTCTTGCATGCATAATGGATTATTATACTATAATACACTCATGAATCTCATGTATTTGATCAAGATACTTTTTTTTACACAAATTTTATAATAAATCTTAGATCATTATATTAGTATATTTTCAATGATTATATCCCAATTGGTTAGTAAGTGATTTTTCAACAAATTATATATATAATTTATATTCCAGGTTCGAATTCATCATATCAAAAAACAAATTATATAACTTCTGTTATAATAAATAGGGTTCTTGATCCTAACATCCATAATAATCTATGAATCGAAAATAACACATACAAATATATATCTTAGTACCGAATAAATTTGATAAATGGAATGAAATTAACTAGTAAAGAGGATGCCATACCTGATTGCAAATGCTTCACATATCTGTGGTCAGCTTTATAACGCGTCTAAGAAACCTGAACATTGAAAATAAATTTATAAGAATATACAGAACTTGTTTAAATTTATTTTTTGTTTTAAATTGTTTTGTTATAAAAAAAATTTAAATTCTTGTTAACTTTATAACGAAAATTATTTTTAATATTTTACTTTTTAAAAATAAAGGTAACCTAAGGTTTGTGGTAAAGTTTGAAATTAACAAAAAATTTAAATGGATCCAGTCAAACATTGTGACAAATTTCTAAAAATATTTGTCTGCTTACAACCGTACATACATATACAATATCTCATAAAATTATATAATTTTTGTAAAAGAAAAAAAAAAAAATCTTTATCCTAACATGCATATAATTAATATAAATTTAAAATAGGCATAAACAATATATAATTTTAATTACTGGAAATGAATCAACCCAACATTATATAAGTTGTAACAAATGATTTTTTTTTTTATAAATAAAACGTTTTAGATAAATTGAATGAAATGAACATAGAAAAAAATTGAAAATTTTATAGTTGGCTTTGTCCAAAGAAGGTGGTGCCAATAAGATCAAATAAACAGAGGATTGCTTCTCAGCTAAAACAGGGGACTTCTTCTTCTTCTTCAAACAGAGCTTTTTATACTCTGCTAAAAGCCTAAAACAGAACAATTTTTGTGTGTGTGAAAGTTTTATTATCATAAAATTGTGTGTGAAACATTGTTATTCTGATATATAAAACTTATTACTTGTAAATTCTGAATTTATTTATTTATTTTAAAAAAAATATATTGAATGAAAATAAGCCAAATAACGAAGCTGTCATACCTGAAACAATCTGGAGATGGTTCTTCAAATGTTTGGTAAGGTAGATGTGCCAATTAGAAATGATCGAATGCCAGAAAAATTTTACAAGATAGATCACTCAAAATGTTAACTATTCAAAAGAAATGAATTTACAACAATATACAAACAACTCTTATTATTAATTCCTAGTTTGATAATCTTCTTTGTGAATAGAAGTAAAACCAAAGTCAAGAATCTTGATAGAATAAAGACAAGAATAAATATTGAAGTAAAGAAAAGAATGAAACATTTTAATATACATGCAACTTTTCTATATTATTCCAAAAATTATACTTGTATCTCTTGTAATAATTATAGGTTGTACTAGTAAATTTATGTCATTAAGAACCTAATAATAAACCACTATCCAATGTGACTTTGAGGAAATAGCGGTTTTCAGCTTGATAATATCATGAATTCGAGTCGCCGCCACCACATGTGGTATATATAAAAAAAACTAATAATAAATTCTACAAAATTGCATTGGGAAGTTTGTAAATCTAGCTTTAAGGTAGATAATTTGGGTATTATCAGTGGCGGATCCAGAAATTTTAATGAGATAGGGCACTTGAACAAAATAACAATTATATAAAAAAATACTTAAAATTTAAGATCATAATAAAATGAGTTTTTTATATAAAAAGAAAAATTGACAGTACAGTGAAGTTTAGATAAAATCAAACAAATAGAATACTTTTACTCAAGATGAACTAAACAATCTAACTATTCAAAAGAAATAAAAACAAGAAATATAATATTAAAAAATAAATAATAATAAGAGAAACAACATAAACAATGGAAAATTATAATATTTATCCATAAAAACATAAATTACAACTTAATTTTATAATAATAATTTTTTTTTTGTATTTATAGTGAATTCACTTTAAATTTATATAAAAATAATTAATTAATAAATATTACTAGATATGTTTTTGAACTTTTTATTTTTCTAATTATTGATTTATTGATTCTAAATAAATTAAAATTATAAAATAAAGAAAATACTTATGATAAAATAAAATGAATCATAATAATAGATTGAGTATTTTAATACAAAAAATAAAATTTTAGATTTTAGAGTTTATTGATCGGATGTGTTAGGTATATCAAACTAAAATTATTAGAAATAAGATAAATTCAATAAAAATAATAGATAATTTGCTATAAAATAAAATTGAATCAGGTAATCACAAATAATGGACAGTTAAGTAGTTGAAAAAGAAAGTGAGTTGTTTTGTTCTTGAATAATAAGATAATTTGAGATGAAATTGGAAAAGAGTGTAAAATATAAAAGACATTAAAAAAATATGTGAGTTGAATAAGATAATTTGAAATGGAAGTGGAAAAGAGTGTAAAATATAAAAAATATTTGTTTTGCTTGGAAAATGCTAGTACTAGGAATTGAACTCAAAACATGAGATCAAAATGGAAGTGAAATATCAGCTGTGCTGGAAGATATTGAGTTGTATAGAATGTTATTTGTATATATATATATATATATATATCTATATAAAAATACAAAATCAATTTTTTTTTAAGAATTTGAGGTAGGGCACATGGCCCACATGGTCCAAAGGTGGGTCCGCCCCTGGGTACTATTGAGAAAATCTTTACTAAGATAATATATATATATATATATATATATATAAATAAAGCGAGGATATAGACACAATGCCCTGTTTTTTAATTGCCAACACCCATTTTACTTTTGCTATTTGAACCAGTAATTTATTCAATCACTTAATTTTATCTTTAATGAATGATATCTTGTTCTGGTTATGTTTAATTTGTTCACTCAATTAATAGCTATGATCTTGATGGACCAATAGCTTTGGCTGCAGCTTTTAAATGTTTATTCCATGACAACTATCCGGAAGAATTTTAAATGGAGAACTCATTTAAATGTTGATAGGCATGATGTCCATCGGAGATGCCGTTTGTGCTGCAGTGAGCGAGCACCCGGGAGGAGTTAGACCGCCTGAATGCCTATATCCAGGAAGGATACTAGCCAATGACGAAAAATGACCGGCTGTTGTTATGAAGACTAATAAGCCAGGAGATTGTAAATATGGTGTGCAGTGTGTCTCCTGTTATTTGGTTTCTTGGTTTTCACCAAATATGTCAATATGCTATTAGACAAATTTGTAATAGCATGTGGACCTGCATATTAATAATCCGGACACTAGTTTGGACACTAATTTCTGCATTTATATAATGAATAGTGGTTTCTCACTCATAGAAAAGCTTCAATATGCCAACACGGGAGTAAGCTCAGCCGGTAGATGAACGAGTTTGGGGTTTTGATAAATGACTCCCTGTCAGCGGCTCGAATCCTATCAATGGTGAAAACTTTCAAAAAAATACATAGTCCCGAATTAATAGATATTATCAAAAAAAAAAAAAAAGCTTCAATACTATACGCCAAATCCATTTATATTATACCATGTAGTATGCATCAGCATAGAGAAACAATATTTGCATCATATTTTTAGAGTACAAACAATTGGTTTATTACATGCATAAAAATCTGTCAATAAACATGGATCAATCCTTTATAACAAAAGGTTACAATTCAATATATCATACCGTTTAGGTTCGACATTAAAACCATAATTACATCAATCCATACAATAAACAATCAAATAATAAAAATACCCGTATCAACGTTTTCAGTTGAGAAGTTTATTTTAACTCTTCTACTTTGGCCTGATCATATATAAATCAAAGATAATTAAGTTAAAACGTATATAATTTATAGACTTAAATTAACGGGCAATATATGGATTAAGGAATGCATTACCTGGCTTCATTAATGGAAG
The DNA here is from genome assembly GCA_033220585.1 of Dipteronia sinensis. Classification (NCBI taxonomy): domain Eukaryota; kingdom Viridiplantae; phylum Streptophyta; class Magnoliopsida; order Sapindales; family Sapindaceae; genus Dipteronia; species Dipteronia sinensis. Next base: position 22,451,879 of record CM065644.1, on the reverse strand, counting down.
TGACAGAAGGGAAGTAGAAGAGTTTTAGCATTTGGATGGAAATGATCCCACTCCAATGCTTCCCACAATTCCCTTTCAACTCTGATTTTGTTAAGTGCAGGTGGTGGAGATGGCTGTCCATTCTTATCAACCCGAACGTATATAGGGAGGTGTTTAAGTTGAGGGCAATCCGATATATAAATTTCTTGGAGTGAATCACAAACCATTACTCCATTACTGCCATTTATAATGCTTTTCAATTTTGACATGAACATTACAGACAGCTTTCTCAATTTGGGAAGACTTAACATCGTCGGTTCTTTCTTCTTGTTTCTTCTTCTTCATCAATTGCTATTATCTCCTCCATTTCCTCACATAAATTACATTAATCTCTTCCAAATTTCTTAGTATTTCCGGCCGCAACTTGGAAGATGATGACAAATGAATCAGTTTAGATGAGAACAATTTCTTCAATTGGCAACAACCACCTATGCTAACATCTCTAAGATTTGAATATTGACCAGGCCGTGATGATGATGATACTGACACATTTAACATTATACCAGTCCAATCAAGAAATTCCAAAAATAGGCACTTGAAAAATAGGCATATCACCTGAAATTACATCGCTCAGAAAACTGCGATCCATACGCTGAAACGAACAACTTCTTCAGTTCTTCATGGTCTTCAAACCTCCCTTAGACACCATCTCTGACTTCCAAACGTATTCCACATCTCCAGGAAGTTTTACATCAGTTGAGTCTCGTTTGGTTAATGTAAGTTCCTCACTTTTTGATTGGCTCATTTCGTTGACAAACCACATGGGGACTTGCTTGTAAGGGTAGATTAGGCCGCATTGTTTGTAATCAAGTTTCAATGGCATTCCGATGATCAAGAGCATTTCAAAGGTATATCATTTGCTTAACTCTCTTTGAAGAGACTAGTAACACACACACACACACACACACATACATGTTTTATTCATCTTGCATTGATGCTTAATTGCCTACATGTGTGCATTATTACTTTATCTCTTCCTTGCTTGCTTTGTGGGTCAATTGGTCTTGCACTGTCCCTTGAAAACCAAGTTGGAATGCATTTTTTTTTATTTTGTCGCGGGTCAGTTCGTCTGGCCTCCCACGACCTATCCCACGATCTTTGCTCTAGAAGTTTTCACGGGACAGCTCATCGTCGCATCTCCCGCGACTCGTCCAGAGACCCAACCTCCAATAGGTTTCGCAGGACAACCCATCGTCTTGTGTCCCGTGACCCCTCCTACGACAACACTACCGGTGGTTTTCGTGGGACAGCTCGTCGTCTCACGTCCCACGACCTGTCCCGCGATCGACGTCTTTTTTGGGGCAATTTCATCTTTTCTTTACAGCTCGTTTTCCTCAATATATATATATATATATATATATATATATATATGTCATCTTCTTCCACATTCAGTCCTTGAGCTCTGAAATTTATTCCCTAAGTGAGAGAAAGTAACTCCAAGAGAGAGAGAGAGAGAGAGAGAGAGAGAGAGAGAGCTCCAAGAACCCACCTTTACTCAACCAAACACCAATCCATGTGCATTTAGCATCTCACAAGCATCATCTCATCATGGATTCTTTTTGCTTCTATTGACTAGGTATTATGAACGTGTTCTAAATCTCAATTTCATCTCTTGGTGTTCTTATTTGCCTAGGTTTAGCTTTTTAAGTTAATTTAATGCTTGTCTTTGTGTTTGATGACATTTATAACATGCTTTGGTTGTTGCTTGTTGGTTGAGAATTCATATTCATTGATAGTTAGCATTTATGACCATTTTGCCCACTAGCTAATTCTTCTTGCTTGTGCATTTAGATATTGATATCTAGGTTTAGCATTTATTGTCATCTTTAAATCCCTAGATAAGCAATTAGTGTATCATAGAATTAATTGCATGATAGAATATTGTCATATATTCACATAAGTTGCATATTCTCTTCATTGATTGTTAAACCTTGTGATTAAGTGGATTAATGCACAAGCTTGTTAGTCTATGATCACTATTAAAGGTCCGTTGGGTAGAGTGAAAGGGTTAGTGACCAAGAATGGTGTGACTAGAGGTCAACTTAGATTGTAAATTTTCATTCAAATAGTGGATTTTCGGACCGTTCGTGGCTAGAATAATAGCCAATAAGTTTTTTTTAACCTTTTTGGGGGTTTTCTCACGTAAAACAAATCCTTGTGTTTTTATTGTTTTCCGCATTTTATTTTGGATTGTTTAGTTGCTAACATGGGGTAGCTTCATTAAAATTGACTAAATCGAAAAGTTGGTAAGAAATCAACCAAAAACCTATTCACCCCCCTCTAGGTTGTTAGACACACGCTTAGTTGTATTTTCAGTTAACATTGAGTTCATTTGAGAATACGAGCCAAAACCTAACAATTCTCCCCTTTGGCTTGAATTCTCAAAACTTTGTCAACAAACACGACTCTCTATACTGAGAATCTACATACCTCACCACAAGGTATAACCATTTAAGAACAAACCATCTTAAGATTTTTTGTGTGTTCGTTGTTCCGGCACCATGTCGAAAATAATCTACTGAAATTGTGGTGTAACTCCTCATGTCAGATTACTAGGGAGTTCGTCAGCCATTGACATCCTTGTCTACCATACACCTTGCATTACCTTCTGACCAATGCCTTGTGCATAATTATGGTCCACTAGCAGCAACATACCCTCTTCCATGACTAGTGGGGAAAACTGCCAAAAGGATAAACATGTCCTTACACCACCCAACCCTGTGAAAGACCTTTTGTCATTGCATCACATACCTGGTGAAATGCTTTACTACTAGAACTGGGAGTGCTTTGCCGGATAAGCCCCGCCCCACACCACACCAGAGACTTCAAGCGTTCCTCATCTTTCCTTTTTTTTATATCGCATTCATAAGTTTTTTTTTTAAATTTTTTTTATCGCCTTGTGTAACCATGATCAGATCTCCATGACTCGTACCTACCACCATGAACCAAACTTCTTCTCCATCTTTATTATTCTTTTCATCAAACCCTACTGATTTCGAAACGGCTTTCAAAACGTAGCTCCATTCCTAAACCCATATTAGGCAACCATCTTTATCATCCTAATACCATAAAGTCCTCTATACGATCTCCCGTAAAGACTTGACACCGCTATCGCCAACTGTGGCTCTGATACGAGTTGTTGGAAATTTGAACCGATGGTTGCGGAAACGTCATACCTAATATTCGCCTATAACTCATAGCAATTAACGTCAATAGTAGAAAGAAATAAGATGAGAGAAAATAAACCAATCACAACACAAGATATATATGGAAAACCCAAATCAGGTAAAAAACCACAGGTCGTTAGGACGACAGAGAAAGTTTCACTATATGATAAATTGTTACAACCATATACTCCAGGATTCTCTCTCACACCTCAACCCCAAACCATTGAGCCTTGCCAAGTCCTCAAGCTCACAACGAGCTTTACATCATGACTCTCAACTCACAAACACTCACAAGATCCTCACAAAGAACCCCCCCTCCCCCTCCCCCAATATCCCTTAGGCCTCCCTTGAATATCACCCACGGATCTTATACTTGATCCACTGATATTCCCTTGGATCCCTCCCCGGATATTCCAATGGGTCTCTCACCCGGATCTCACTACTCTCTGTTGTTATATGGTGTTTCTTTTGACTCCACACCAAATAACCTAATTACAAGGTCTATTTATACTAGTTACAGAGAGTTTAAGATAAAAGGAAATCCTACTCCTAAACGTATAAGACTTACTTATTTCACATAGATACTATTTCCTTTTATGACAAGTCTTCTTGTAAAGAGTATTCCTTTTCCTTCAAGCATAAGAACTTTCTAAAAGAATTACTTTCCTTTTCCGTTGAAGATTTCCCTTTCTACGCATGCTTATGATTGACTATGATTCGGGTCACGGTTGCACACCGACTTCCTAAACCGTTACAAGTCACCTGAAATTACATCGCTCAGAAAACCGCGATCCATACGCTGAAACGAGCAACTTCTTCAGTTCTTCATGGTCTTCAAACCTCCCTTAAATACCATCTCCAACTTCCAAATGTATCTCACGTCTCTAAAAAGTTTCACATCAGTTGAATCTCGTTTGGTTAACATTGTGTTCATTTAAGAACACAAGCCAAAACCTAACACCACAAACTCCAATCGTTTTGATCTCATTACCCATCAAGTGTCCCCAAATCTCTTCCATATTTTTCTTCGCTATTGTTTCACCTACTAATCCCGTTGTTGGCAGTGTTATTCCAAGGGCTGGAGGTGCATCAATCACCAAACTATTAAATGAAGTACCCTTTTGATGGTATTCTTTCACCTCTTAAATTTTCTTATTAACAAGTTTTGCTTGATGGACACGTGAGAAACATTTCACTTTCTTAAACATGTCTTCAATAATTTTTGCTTCAACAACGATCGTTTTTACATTTTTCCAACCAATTTTTAACTTCAATCTTTGGTAATTTACCAAAACGGCACTCTGCTTTCAATCTTAGTTCTATTTCGTCCTTTTGACCTTGTATTCGTCCAATATTCTTTTAAGATTCTTCTAACTTTCTATGATATTCAATATATTTGCACAATGGTGGCCCTATGCACTTTAAAACATCAAAGGTTGGCCCTACAAACTCCATCAGTAGTTCCCTGCATAATCAAATTGTATATAATCCAAATAAAAGACATTGTTATATTCAATCCAATATAGTCTTGAATAATTATTATGTTTGATGGTTATTTAATTTTATTTATTTTTAATATTTCATTAAATCTTCAAGAATTTCAAAATCAGTTAGCAATTAACAGGGACTAATGGTATAGAGGGTGCTTTTCTTGTAGTTTTTGAAACCATTTAGAGTTAAATTTATTTATTTATTTTGTTAAGCCAAATGGTTGAAATATCCCTTTAATTATCTTAAAATACTTTATAACATATAAATATATTTATATATTTATAAAATTGATGTGTAGTTGTGGTTAGATATTCGTTAATGTAGCCGTGCCAAGAAGCTGGAACGCTGGAGAGATTTACAAGGTATTACTCCACAATTAATGGTAATTCTTCATAAGAAATAAAATTTTAAAATTATGTTTAAAAAAAGTATATATTATAATTTTAACTATAAAATCATCTAAGTTGATTTTTTTTTCTTTCTCATTAACCAAACAGAAAATCAGCTTAATCTCGTTCACGTGCTGTTCTTTACATGTGATAGAAAAATGAATCCAAAATAAAATTGAACAATCCATCAACTTTTTAGACTAACTGTAGCATAAATGTTTTTCGGTATATATTCAGTGATCAAAATTTAGTCTTACATAAATAATAATTAATATAATGCTCATAGTAAACAACATTTACAAGTCTAATATCATCCCATTAAAAATAAATTAAGATATTAATGCTCAACAAGTTATATAATTTTTGTAAGAAAAAAGAAGAAGAAGATGGCTCTTGATCTTAACATACACATATTTAATAAATAACATATAACAGATGTAATCTTAATTACTGAAAATGCATCAATCTAATATTATATAAATTGCGACAATTGATAATCTTGTTTATGAGTATAAGTAAAACCAAAGTCAAGAATCTTGACTCATAAAATAAAGACAAGAATAGATATTGAAGCAAGGTATACATCTACATGTGGAACATATGCCTAATAAGTAAAGAAAAGAATCTTGTTAACTTTAGAAAGAAAAGTATTTTTATTTCTACATTTTAAGAATAAAGGTAACCTAAGGTTTTTGATAACTTTCGAAATTAACACAAAACTTAAATGGATTCGGTCACGCACATCATGGCAATTTCTCAACAAATTATATAATTTTTTGTGAAAGATTTAAGGACTCCTCATCCTAATATATATAATTTTAGGGTGCCGATATTGACACCCATAAAACTTATTAGTACATCCATATTTGATTAAAAAAATTTAATTACAAAAATATCTTAATAGAAATTTACCAATAAGGACAAATTACTTTAATTAAAAATAAACCAAATACTATATACACTCATTAATTACACTCATATCTTCAACTATATTTTTTTATTAAAAAAAAACTTACCTTTTTTTTTAAAATACAAAACTTATGATAAACCCTAATATATGATAAACCTTAATTTTTATGATAAACCCCAATTAAACTATAATTTTATTTCAAGTATCAAACTTTCTCATCATCACATGATTCTCATAATGTTTTTGTCTTTCTGTTATGTATAGTTATGAACTTTATCAATAAATAAATTTTTTTTTAACGATAGCTGTAGATATCAACAAGTTTTTTTTAAGATAGCCGTAGATATCAGTAATTTTTTTTTTTAAAGATAACTATATAAATAAGAGAATTTCAGATTGAAAATCTCTTAGCTCCATATACGGTTCCACATATTCCCTTTTATAAGTCTCCTACATTCGAGATATTTCCAAAAGTAAATTAGACCATCATTAAAAAATGATTCGATTCCAAAAATAATATGATTTATTTTATAAATTGGATGTGATAATAATTTAAGAGAGTTTATAAATATATGTATTAAAATGAATATATTTATATCAATGAGGGTACTATTGGCATTATGATGGGTGCTTATAGTAATATTTATTTTTTAAATTTTAGACATGGGTGTACTTATGAAAATGAGTGTACTAATAAGTTTTATGAGTATCAATATCTGTACCCATAATCTTAATTACCAAAATTGCATCAATTTGTCACATTTTAAATAAAAAAGTTGTAGATAAATTGAAAGAAATGAACATATTTGTTCAACCAAAAAAAAAAAAAAACTAAAGAATGAAATGAACATAGAAAAAAGATAATTTTATACCTAGATTTGTCTAAAGCAAGTGGTGCCACAGAGATGGAATGAACAGAGGATTGCTTCTCTGCTAAAACATGGGACTTCTTCTTCATCAAACAAGGCTTTTAATACTCTGCTAAAACTGACAAATTTTTGTCATATTTTTTTTATAACTAAAAATCCGAAACCTTTTATTAAAAAAAAAGAGCAAATTTATTGTCATAAAATTGTTTGTAAAACATTGAAATTCTGACATGTATAACTTGTTACATGTAAATTATGGAAATTTTGTTTTAGGTATCTTCTACTAAAGAAATTCAATAAGGCAAAAGTGTTGAAATTCTATATGCAAACTTACAAGATATAATATTTACATGAATTCGAACAACCTAGTTGGAATTGAGTAATTTGAAGCTCGAAAGACATACACAAATCAAAATGCAGTCTCACACGCATTGACGCAAATCATAAGATTAGGGCTTTTATAGAGAGAGAGAGGGAGGAGGGAACCTAGTTTCAGAGCCAACAATGACAATCTTCTTCTTTGTCTTCTCATCATTGGAATCCCCTGTCATACATCTTCGGATCGCAAGTGTTTTTGCACAGCTACTAGAGGTTCCATTTTTTTTATTTTGTTTTCTGCACCAACCTAAACGAAAGTCCAAGATAGGAAACTTTTTTTAAAAAACAAAAATTTATGACGTGTGTGCATGTCAAATGGCCGACACATCATTCTTGAGTTGCTCGCGTAGAAAACATATCAGCTTATGTGATGATGTGTCCGAACACGTGAGTTAGGCTTGCTGATATGACAAGTCACGTGAGCCACTCTGCGCTTATGTGTCCAAACACATCAGCCATTTGGCCTGACGAGCTCAGACACGTCAGGAATGTGGCTGACGTGTACTTTTCATTGCTTGTAATAGAATTATAAATCCTAAGAAGAAGAAGAAGAAGAAGAGAAGCCGAAATCTGAATCTGTTTCCAATACATCTGATGGAAGGACAATGACGACCAGCCAGCTCATTCAAGACCTCTTGCAGTTTTTGTTTATAGTTTGTGGGACTTGCGGTCGAGTTTGGTCTGGATTTTCATGGAAGGCGTTTCAGAATCTATGGGGATTTGTTATACTCTTTTTAGCATCCGATATTATGCTATGGTAAGACACTAATTTAGTGTTTGTAGTTAAAAAAAAACTGAAACTTCCATGGGTTTTTTTTGCTTGATTTTAGTGTTTTTGACTTGTTAGTATCATTTTCTTTGTGATATGGTTTCTGGGTAACTGATAATTTGGTGAACTTACTTGTAAAGATCAGATTTTTACCTATAGTAAAGTTCAGGTTTTGCTTTGATGGTTTCAATTTTTATTTGTTTGTTATATTGTGGGTGGATGTGAAGATCAAACGGTTATTAAATTTTCTTTTATAGGAAAAAAATGCAAATGGCAGTTTGGTCTTTGTTGTCCAATGGGGACGCGGTGAAAACCGCGGTCTTGGATAGATTCCAGGTGGCGAATCCTATGATGTTGATGTTAAGGTTAATACTTATAAGAGCTTACAATCTGTCGCAGCTACTATATTAACTTCTACTGGTGTGCAAGAGCAGAGGAACAAATCTCAGCACTCTCAACGGTAGTAAATCAGTGCCTTACCAAGATACACTGATTTACTAACACCTGACTTGTTCTTATACAAATATAGCCTGCAAGAAATTTCTTACAACAAGAACAGAAACTAACAGATGCTAATATAATACACAATATAAAACTCTGTTCTATAAACTATAAAATTCCGCAAGATTCACAAGCGAACAAGAAATATATACTAACAGTGTTAACTAACACTAACAATATGGAATCAGTTCCAACAACTGTTCTGATCTACTACCCAAATGATCAGAAAATCAGTAACCACAACCAAAATACAGAACCTACAATTTATCCACTATGTTTATATAGTCTGTGACTATAACAGATATCAATCAACCCAAAACTAAGAACCTGTGATGAGAAGAATTAAGCAAAATATCAAGAAACAACAGAAATCAAAATAAAAGAAACAAATAAAGCAAGGAAATAGGAAACAAGACCAGATTTATGGTGGTTCAGCCAAAAATGGCCTACATCCACGTTGAGCCTCATAAGAAGAGTCTCTCCACTATATATATCAGTCTTACAAAGAAGAGCTCACAAGCTAATAAACTAATAAAACCCAGAAATCTACCAGAAGTGTAGATACACAACACATCAAGTGTCAAAACCTCAAACCTCTTACGAAATCTCTCAAAATATAGAAAGAATCACTCAATCTTTCTTTACAACAGTGAATATACACTCAGATCACAACTAGAGAGATTTTTCCTCACAAATGTTACACAAGAAGCACTTGGATTCACCAAGTAATCACAAAAATACAAAGAAAAAGACTTAGAGAATTCTGAGAGAAAGAGAGCACACGAAACCTAATCTGTGAATGTTGAAAAATGAATTCAATGTGTCTTTTTCTTTCTTCCTTTTCTTTATATATGCTTAGCTCCTAGTCATCAATGTAATCCTTCTTAGCCAATGATAGCTTGCCATCTCAGATTTCATCACATGGCCATATTTGACTTATCTCATGATATCTGATACCAAAACGGTGAGTATTGTTTAAGTTTCCAATTCAACAAGAAACTGATATCTTCTAGAATGCTGTAGAGATAATTCTGATTTGGGCTTCTGGATTAATTATTAGCTTGGGCTTCTTGCTTGGGCTTAGTTAATTGCAAGATGGACTAACCCAATCTTTACATCAACTACCCAACTCAGCATCCATACCTTGTGCTTGTTATAGCAGCACTCAAGACTGTAATCATGACCATCATGTTTAACATCTTAGAGTGTCTATCAACGGTTGTAATGAAGACTGGAATAAAGTTAGTCTGTCTACTGAGGTGGCAGCTGAGGATAAAATTAGTTACAAGTTAGGTAGTCTGCTGAGGTCAGTTGATGTCAGAATCAATTAGGAAATACGTATTAAGTTATTCTTGGATTTAGGGTTGCACATTGGGGAAACGGTGTTGGATATAGGTTCCCCCATCCCCATTTCCCAGACCCTCCCTCATCCCCACCCATTTGTCCATTTGAGGGAAAATGGGGATGGGGAATTTTGGGGGGAGGTACCTCTATCCCCAACCCCAGTTTCCCATTTCCCCCGTTTTTCCCGTTTCCCCATTTCTCCAGTTACCCGTTTGACTAAAAATTGCAAATAAAAAAAAACATTCCATTACAAATACAAGATAAATCTATTAGTGCATTACAAATACAAAATAAAAATCCATTACAAAATAAAGTATTTCAATAATTCAAAGTTTGAAATTAAGGCAAATTCACATATAAATATATTTATAATGTTTTGAGGGAAATGAGGAAACTGGGTTGGGGGGTCTCCCCATCCCCATCCCTATCCCTATCCCCATCCTCATCCCCATTTCAATTTGAGGATGTTTTTCATCCCCATCACCACCCATTTCCCCATTTCGCCTCTAAAATGTTTCCGCTAAATGGGGATGGGGTTACGGGGGAATGGGGATTCGGGGGAAAATGTGCAACCCTACTTGGATTCCAGGATTTCTGTTATGATCCTTCTAGCAAATGTTGTATAAATAGTTAGCTTAGTTTGTAATCTCATTAATTCAAAAAAAAAAAAACGAAAAACAGAGGATGCTCTACTATTCAACAATCTGTGTTCTTCATTAAAGCTCTTTTAGATCTTTTAACAAACACATTCTACACACGTTTTTCTTGCTCTGTTTTAGCAACTTTACATGGTATCAGAGCTTGTGACAAACGTTAATGGCTACTCCTGCTTCCTCTAACATTGATTCTGACTCTTCTGAAGATCATTCACACACTTCGATCACCAAAAAGATGGACTTCTCAACTCTTGCAAAGACGTTGGACTTCAATCCTATCAAGCTTGATAGGAACAATTACATGTTGTGGAAATGACCAGAAATTAAATAGAAAAATGCACACAACACAAAGACACATATATTTACGTGGTTCGGCAATTGCCTACGTCCATGGGAGGCAGCAAACTAATATATTTCAGAATTACAAAACATAGTTTTTTCTCTAAAACTCTCAAGAACTCTTTCTGGAAGTTTTGCTTCTCTGCTGCTTGTTTTTACTCATATTATTGCCTTGCTGAGGGTCTTATTTATAGGGGAAAGGCAAAGACAACCCTCCCCCATTTTCAACATGGTGGTTTGGTTTTTTCCCCATTGTCAACAATATACATTTCAAGGAGTTGGTGGGTGGTAGTTGAAGGATGTGGTAGGTGGAATTGAGCCAATTTGTCAACAATCTCCACCTTAGCGAGAATCCACCAATCAATATTGCCTCCATTACGCCCTTTAGGCGCTACGAGCTCGAGAGATATTGATCAAGTCCATACAGTGTTGGAACTTGATCCCTGTTACCACTTTTGTTAACATATCTGTAGGATGGTCTGCAGTTCCGATATTCTGAAGTAGAATATTCCCTTCATCTACTATTTCACGAATAAAGTGGTAACAGACGTCTATATGCTTGGTGCGACTATGATGGACCTGGTTCTTTGCCAAACAAATGGCACTCTGGCTATCGCAGAAAATCTCCATGTTTTCCTGAACAATACCCAAGTCCCTGATCAAACCACGAAACCAAATGGCTTCTTTGAAAGCTTATGTTACAGCCATATACTCTGCCTCAGTAGTAGACAAAGTCATTGTTGACTGTAAAGTTGATCTCCAACTTACTGGTCCTCCTGCCATAGTGAACACAGAACCAGTAGTAGATCGGCGTTTGTCAAGATCACCAGCATAATCAGAATCAACATATCCTACGATATGTTTGTCAATTGTCTGATCTCTCTCGAACTTCAAACCAACATCTACAGTACCTTGAATGTACCATAGAATCCATTTCACTGCTTGCCAGTGGCCTTTACCAGGGTTGTGCATGTAACGGCTCACCATACTTACGGCGTGTGAAATATCGGGTCTAGTACACACCATCGCATACATCAAGGCACCAATAGCATTTGCATATGGAACATGATCCATTTGCCTCTTTGCATAATCAGTAGTTGGTGACATCAGTGCACTCAGTTTGAAATATGGAGCTAACAGTGTACTTACAGGTTTAGACTTGCTATCAATGCCGAACCTCTGAAGTACAGTCTTCAAATACTGAGTCTGGGTCAAACAGATGGTACCTTTTGCTCGGTCTCTTTTGATCTCCATACCAAGTATCTTTTTTGCCTCTCCAAGATCCTTCATGTCGAACTCTGAGCTCAATTGAGCCTTCAGCCTGTCGATCTCCACCTTGTTCTTAGATGCTATCAGCATATCATCTACATATAAGAGCAAATAGACAAATGTACCATCTTGGAGTTTGCGAAAGTATACACAGTGATCAAAATGACTGCGTGTGCACTTCTGAGTCATTATAAAGCTATCAAACCGTTTGTATCACTGTCTTGGTGATTGCTTCAAACCATACAGAGACTTGCTCAGCTTGCAAGCTAAATTCTCACGTCCTGGAACTTTGAACCCTTCTGGCTGAGACATATAGATTTCCTCGTTCAAAGTACCATAGAGGAATGCAGTCTTCACGTCGAGTTGAGCTAACTCCAGATCAAATTGTGCAACCAAAGCCAATATAATCCGAATAGACGAATGCTTGACAACATGTGAGAATACCTCATTGTAATCTGTTCCTTCCTTCTGTGCGTAACCTTTCGCTACCAATCTGGCTTTGTATCTGATCCTGTCTTTGCTAGGAGCACCTTCCTTCTTGGCATAGACCCATTTGCACCCTATAGCTCTTTTTCCCTTTGGAAGTGGCTTCAACTTCCAAGTTTCATTTTGGTGAAGTGATTGCATCTCCTCATCCATCGCCTTCTTCCACTTGACATTGTCTATACTATGCACAGCCTCTCTGTAGGTGGACGGAACATCATCGTCAGTTACTGGAAGAGCGTATGCTACCATGTCTGTGTAACGGGGGGGCATCCGAATGTCTCGTTTCGGTTTGCTGGTGGCAATGGATTCTGGCTGTTGTTTGATCTCAGATAATGGTTCTGAATCCTCCACCTCAACTGATATCTCGTCCTGACTATTAGAATCATCATCAGGACGGTTGACTGTCGGAGAAGCCTTTTCTGACTTCTTAGGAGTCTCAAACTCCACCCGTTGTAGAGAATTTGGATTCTCATTCTCTGTGTCTGGAGGTATTTGTTTTAGTACTGCAGATTCATCAAAGGTAACGTCTCGGCTTAAGACGATCTTCTTTGACTCTGAATTCCATAGTCTGAATCCCTTAACTCCTTCATTAAATCCCAAAAAAACAACTTTCTTGGCCCTAGGATCTAGTTTGGATTCTGTAACATGAAAGTATGCTGGAAATCCGAATATATGCAATCGATCATAATCTGAAACAAGTTGTCTAAATCATACGAGCTTAGGAGTTTTCCCATCAAGTGCGGAAGCAGGTAGTCTATTGACTATATGAGAGGCATACACCAAAGCCTCTGCTCAGAATGTCTTGCTCAGATGATGTGTAAAATCGTGTTATAAAATACTTACTCGCAAGTGCACGAATCGTGAAGATAAGCACAACGGCGAGTAAGGTTCGTTCCCAGGAGGAAAAGAGATTTATTAATTAAAACTAATTCTGATTAAAGTTAAATTAAAACAACCAAAAGATTTGTTGATGATTGAATTAAACTAAAACTAAATTAAATTAAACTAAGAAAACAATTAAAGAAAATATGGTTGTGATCAAGAGATAGAAAGTACTAGGTCATCAATGATCCCTAATTATGAACACTCAATATATGGAATTAATTTGTAAACAAGATTCAATCAATTCTAGGGTTCATTCTTTGTCTTTAATGTGACTATTACCGTTCGGTAGCGGGATGAGTCACGGGCTTCCAACCGTTATTCACCCTATGGTCAAGGTGTGAATAATAATCAGAAACCCATTAAGTGCAAGAAATAAGAACCAAATTCTACTACTTTGTCTTGGTCAGACTAAAGATAAAATTCATTCATTCAAAAGATCATTAATTAAGATTATGTTTGGTCAACACTAACCCTAATTCTCAGATAGTCTTAACCCTAAAATCATGCCAAATAATCATCCACCCTTTGGTCAAGGTGTGAACAAATATTAAAACTAATGAGGATTAAGCAGTTAAGAACAATGAATAAATCAAGACTTGATTTGATGAAATAATAATTAATCCATATATGAGCATTCACAAAAGGTTCACATTGATTCCTTAGTTATGAGATTAGTTACACATGTTGAAAATAAAGAGAGAAGAGATAGAAAAGATAAAACCCATCTCGGTCTTCAATGATAAATTCTTCTTCGTCTTCAAATCTTCTATGTGTAAAGATGATTAAGAGAATTGTGTTGTTCTTCCTGTCTGTAGCCTGAAAGAGAGGTGATGTGTGGTGATGGAGTGATGGGGGACGGCCCCCTTGGTGGCTTAGGACCTCCTTTGGCTTGTCTCTCCCGAAATTAGGGTTCACAGGGGTTTAAATAGGCTTTAGATGATAAGCTAAGTCCTTAAACAATAAGGAAATCAATTCCCTTTTAGAACTCTACCTTTTTGGGATTTTATTCCTTTCCTAATCATCTCAAATTGATTACTTATTGAAGGATGATAAGGATTAGGTGTCCACTTGCTTTCCAAGACTCTCACTCATGTCCAAGAAGGTAATATTTCCCGTTCCGACAACTTGCAAAATAAATCCTGTCACTATTTAAGGAATTATGACTGATCTGACCATCAGATACTAAAACGGGCATAACGTCTTCTAGAAATATCAGAATTGCGATCCGAAAAGTGCGCCGGAAACTAGACTTCCGGGGCTTTCAATTCATAGGTAGTAGGACACACGATTCAATCGGAGCTGAGAGATATGGGCCCCGCAATCTGGCTGTTCTGCACTGGCCGAATCAGCCTTTCCCGGAATGATGTGCGGCATAGACCGCGGTTGAGGTTGATGCCTGGGAAGCGGTATGGACCACGGAAAAGAATAGAAAGCCTACTAAAATGCACCGCTGGACGTGCCGTGGTGGAGGTCGTGCATGAAGAGCGACCTACACAGCGGTGGATGACAGCTTTGCTCTTTTTCTTCACATTTAAGCTCTTTTTCTTGAAAATACCTTCAAATACTTCATCTAAGGAATGTGACCTACACATGCTCAAAAAACACATAAAATACCTAATTTCACCAAAAAAAAAGCACAAATAATAGGAAATGGGGACCTAAAATATGTATAGAAATAGACCGATCATCAGGCCGGAATGAGAAAGCATACATCGAACTTTCTCCACCAAAGTACGGTTCATCCGTTCTGCTACACGGTTCTGTTGTGGCATGCCGGGAACTGTAAAATGTCTGATTATCCCTTCATCTTGACAAAATTTCATGAAAGGATCTGATTTGTATTCCCCGCCATTGTCTGATCTGAGCCTTTTAATCTTTTTGCCTGTCTGGGTTTCAATCATCTTCTTCCATTGAAGAAAGATATCCAGAACTTCATCTTTATGCTTCATGGTGTATACCCAAACATACCTGGAGAAATCATCAATAAATGTCTTAAAATAATGTTTACCTCCCAATGAAGCATTTTTGGAAGGCCCCCAAACATCAGTGTGAACGTAATCCAGTGTTGCTTTTGTACGATGAATGGCGGTGCTGAACTTCACTCTTGTCTATTTGCCCATGACACAATGCTCGCAGAAATCAAGTTTACATGTCTTTGCACCTTTCAGGAGACCTTGCTTCACCAAACCTTGCAAAGCCTTCTCACCAACATGCCCTAAGTGCATGTGCCAGAGTCGAGAAGTATCAGATGACTCATCGTCGGAACTGTTGGAGACGGCTGCTCTCTCTGTGACTGTGTACCCGTCCAGAAAATATAGAATTCTCTGTCGAGTACCTTTCATTGCCAAAAATGCACCTCGTACAACCTTCAGGACTCCATCTTCCATGGTCACCTTGTAACCGCTGGAGTCTAAGACCCCGAGTGAAATGAGGTTCTTCTTCAGATCAGGAACATATCTGACGTCTGTCAGTCGTCTGATTGTACCATCGTGCATCTTCAACTGGATAGTTCCTATCCCTTTCGTCTGGCAGGTGTTATCATTGCCCATAAGGACAACTCCTCAGTCAAGCTCTTGGAAGCTTGAAAACCACTGTCTGTTGGGACACATATGATAGGAACAGCCAGAGTCCATAATCTATCTATCAGAATGGTTGTCTGATGATGAAACTGTAAAAGCTGAATCCTTCCCATCATCAGCTTTATCTGCAACATTCACATTAGATTTGTCCTTGTTTGGACAATCTTTCTTCCAGTGCCCTTTCTGGTGATAGTAGGCACACTCGTCCTTCGCAGGACGTCTGTATGATGATTCTCCATTTGGCTTCGAGCGGAATGCTCCTCTTGATTTTGAGCGAGATTTACCATGCTAACTAGATACTTCAGATCTTCTGTTGTTTGCCCTATCTCCGGCAACAGTCAGCGCTTCTGATGTTGATTCTCTGTGATCAAGCTGATCTTTCTTCCGATACTCATTATTCACTAGAGCATTAGAAACGTCTAGGAATTTAACCTCATCCTTACTATATAACAGAGTTGTGGTTAAGTGTTCATAGGTATCAGGCAGGGAATTTAACAACAGTAATGCCTTATCTTCATCGCTAATTTCAACATCTAAATTTTGTAAATCGGCGAGAATTTTATTGTAATAATCCAAATGCTCAATCATAGAAATACCTTTATTGTACTGGAAACGAAAGAGCTTCTTCTTCAGGTAGAGTCGATTCTTTATGCTTTTCGTCATGTATTTGTCCTCCAACTTTTTCCATAGACTTGATGCCATAGTCTCCTTCATGACAAAGTACTTCTGGTCCTTAGCTAAACACAACCTAATTGTGCCGCAGGCTTGACGATTTACATACTTCCAATCTTCATCCGAAATATTCTCGGGTTTGGAACTCAAGGCAATATTGGATCCTTCCCAGAATAACAGATCTAGAACTTCGCATTGCCACATGCCGAAGTTGTTGGTGCCGTCAAACTTCTCAATATCAAACTTCGCATTTGATATCGAGCTTCTTTGCCAAGAACTGCTGGTTGATGCCGAGGTCTGAGGTTCAGTTGACTGTTCCAAGATTTCTCTAGCTTTTGGATCTTCCATCGTGCCCGGAAATAGAGTTAATAAAGCTTGACTAAGTAAAACTAGTACTTATAAGAGGAATGAGCTAAAGCGGATGGCACGGTTGCATCCGGAACGGTCGAAATAGCTGAAAACAAGTCCGACTCGGTCGAAAAACGGGTGAAAATTGCACTGAGTTAGGCAAAAATACTTTTGGACCGAGTTGACTCAAGAATATTCCGTTAGTGTAACGGAATATTCTGCAGATAACAGAATATTCTCTGATGGTAACAGAATATTCTCCTAAGAGGCGACGTGCCGCTGACATGGCTTATCGATGACGTGGCGCTGACGTGGCAACAAATCACCACTAACGTGGCGATGACTGGATGACGAGGTGGCGGCTGACGTGGCTGATGATGTGGCGCTATAGTGTCGTCTTCTTCCTTGAAAAAAATCTACAGAAAATTTCTAGAAATTTTTCCAGAGTTGACCGAACTTTGACCGAAGCTAGAGAGTTCGTTTGAGCTCCGTTTGAGATGCGGTCACTGGTGTTGGAATCGTATTTCTGAGAGGAACACAAAGGTACCCTCCGAACAGTGATTCGAGCACTTTGAAATTTCTAGAATTTACCAAAACCAAAGCTCTGATACCAATTTGTTACGGAAATGGCCAGAAATTAAACAGAAAAATTCACACAACACAAAGACACAGATATTTACGTGGTTTGGCAATTGCCTACGTCCAGGGGAGGCAGCAAACTAATATATTTCAGAATTACAAAACAGAGTGTTTTTTTCTAAAACTCTCAAGAACTCTCTCTGGAAGCTTTGCTTCTCTGCTGCTTGTTTTTACTCATATTATTGCCTTGCTAAGGGTCTTATTTATAGGGGAAACGCAGATACAACCCTACCCCATTTTCAACATGGTGGTTTGGTTTTTTCCCTATTGTCAACAATATACATTTCAAGGAGTTGGTGGGTGGTAGTTGAAGGATGTGGTAGGTGGAATTGAGCAAATTTGTTAACATTACATTCACTGGAAAACTCAAGTTTTTCCTACTATATCCGCCTTGGATCTTGAAGATTTTATCGATTCCATAAAGAAACCTCCAAACAAGCTTGTTGAGGTTCATATTGTTAACTCTACTTGAGAAACTGTTGTTGAACAGCAAATCAATGCAGCTTTCTCTTCTTGGAAGAAGTTTGATCAATGGTTTCTATACTGGTTGCTCTCTACCGTAAGCGAAAAAAGTGATTGGACAAGTCACTCACTGTAAATCTTCTCTAGATTTCTGGTTAAGGTTGGAAAATCTCTACTCACAACAATCAATGGCCAAGGTCATGGCACTCAGGCATCAGCTTCAAAATGTCAAAAAAGTTCTGGATCTGTGAGTGATTTTGTGCTAAGAATCAAATAGATTGGTGATGCCTTGATGGCGGCTGGAGAAGAGGTCCTAGGATCGATATCTAATTCCAACTTTAATGAGAGGTAATAACGAAAATGATTCAGCTGTAACTTTTGTTACTTCTCAGCAGAAAACTATGATTTTAGAAGAAGCTTAGTTCTTGTATTTAATGCATGAACAACACATTGAACAACTGAATTCCTCTACTCAGATCGATTTACCTGAAGTATCAGCAAATTATGCTTCTAACAACAATTTTGGTGGAGTACAACACAATACAAGCTATGGAAATGGTCGTGGTAACAATAACAACTATAGAGGAAGAGGAGGCATGGCCAACAATAAATCAAGAATCTACTGTCAGGTTTGCTTAAAGCCAGTTAATGGGGCTCTCTAGTGCTACAAGTGATTTGATAAGGATTTTCAAGGAATGCAACACAATTCTACGGCTCATATGGCTGAACAACGAGAAGGCTCTGGAGCAATGCAGGCATCTTCAAACAACAACTTTCAAGACCTACAACAAACACAAATGCAACCAACTTATCATCAGTCTTCCTTAGCATACTTTTCTTCTCCTGCGACAGTAAACTATCCGGCGCGGTACATTGACAGTGGAGCCACCAACCACATAACTGCTGATTTGAAGAATCTCTCACTTAAATCTGCATACCGAGGTAATGACAAACTAGTAGTTGGTAACGGCTGTCACTTAAGCATTTCTAATATTGGTGATTCCTTCATTGTTTCACATACTAGTCCTATGAGCAAGCTGCATATGAAGCATGTGTTACATGTTCCCATTATCACCAAGAACTTATTAACAGAACCGGTCCTGACTTCTCAAAGGCTCTGGGCAAATCCTAAAAAATGGGCCCCTTGTGAGTGACCGACCATACACGGTACACAACACATAACTAAAAGAAAATTCGAAATCAATTCAAAGAAGAAAAAAAAACTTTAAATCGATTAAAAAAAACTTTAATTACCTGGGTGGGGATATTGATCCAAGATAATTTGGGCAATGTGTTTATTATTATTATTTTTAATGTTTGGGCTTTTTAAAAAATTATTTGGGCCCCTTTTATCTAAACAAAAATCATTCAATTCAACAAAAAGAAAAAACAAAACAAACAATGGGCCCTTTTTGGGCAATTTTTCTTGGGCCCTGGATGGGCGCCCCTGGTGCCCCCCCTCAGGGTCGGCTCTGCTTATTAAGCATCTCTAGATTTACTAAGGATAACAATACAATAGCTGAATTTTCTGCTAATCATTGTGTGATAAATGATCAGAGAACGAGGATAGTTCTTCTTCAAGGTGTTTTTAGAGATGGTATCTATCTGCTGAACCTAGTTGGATTTTCTGGATCATCCTCTCAAAACAACCCATCAGCTAAGGCCATGGTTTCAAGAATGGAGTTAGGTTATGTCAATAAAGATTGTAATAAGTGTTGTACTGATATAATGCCTAGGTTTGACACACAAAAACTGAATAATGTTTCTAGTAGGGGCAATAGGTTTGTTTACACTGCTGTGGCTTTAAAAACCAATTCTAGTATATGGCATGCCAAACTAGGACATCCTACTCCTTTAATATTGAAGAAAGTATTGAATTCATTACATTTGGCTTGCAACATAAATAATATTGATTTTTGTGACTCTTGCAAGTTAGGTAAAATGCAAAAATTGCCATTTTCTAAATCTGATACAAGAGCAAATGCTCCCTTAGAACTACTAGTACAGTGACATTTGGGGACTATCACCTATGTTGTCCACTGAAGGATATAGATATTATATCTCTTTTATATATGCTTTTACAAGATTTGTGTGGATCTTTCCGTTGAAATTAAAATCTGATGCATTAGGAGTGTTTAAGACCTTTCAAAAAAGGGTTGTGCTTCAGCTGGACAAGAAAATAAAATGTCTTCAAACTGATATGGGAAGGGAGTATCTTAGCTTTCTACCTTTCTTGTCTCAACAAGGTGTACAAGTTCGTTTTTCATGTCCTTACACCCATCAATAGAATGGGGTGGTTGAGAGGAAACATATACATGTTGTAGAGATTGGTTTGATACTTTTAGCCTTGCAAATATGCCTCTTTCCTTTTGGTTTGAAGCCTTTTCCACTGCTACATTTGTGATAAATAATCTTCCCCCTACTGTCTTGAACTTTATCTCACCTTATGAAAAACTTTGTCAAAGTAAACTGAATTACATGTTTCTTAAAGCCTTTGGTAGTGCTTGCTTCCCATATCTTAGAGATTACAACAAACATAAACTTGCTTTCCATTCTTCAAAATGTGTGTTCATAGGTTATAGCATTCTTCATAAAGGATATAGATGGTTCCACCCCTCAGGAAAAGTTTACATCTCAAGACATGTCCTTTTCAATGATTTAGAATTCCCATACAAACAGCTTTTTAGATTTACACCATCATATTCTCAGTCTAGCATGTCTTCAGGTTTTTCTATTTCTATACTTTACCAGATAAAGAACATGTCTTCCTCTGTCCCTAGGTGTCAAGCTCAACATGGTTCCAGCTCACATTCTCCATCCACTGGCTCATCATCTGAGTCATCCTCTTTTGTCCAACAGTCTTTAAGTGAATCCCATTCAAATGATTCAATTTTTTGTTTCAAAACCCTCAAACGATTCAAGATATGTCTGAATCTTCAAATAGTGTGCTAGCTACTTTAACTCCTACACGCCAAAATAGTTATCCAATGGTGACTAGAGCCAGGGGCGGCCCTGGGGCAGGGCACTATAGCGGCCGCCCTGGGCCTGTCATGCCATGATTTTAGTTTGGAGTTATGAAAAAAAAAAACAAGGCCCGGTTATTTGTTTTTAAAGAAAAGGCCAAACATTACCAACTTTTTTCTTAAAAAAGGGCCCAATGTCAAGTCATATAAATATATAACCCAATATCTTCTTATATCTTTTACATCAAAAAAAAATGTCTTCTTATATCTTTAGAGTTCAGACAACAAAACCTAAATTTTTTCCTAGGGTTTCAAACTTTCCTATATCTTCTTCTGATCTTCTCCATCACCAAAGACAAAAAAACAGTACAACTCATTTCTCTCTCTCTCTCTCTCTCTCTCTCTCTCTCTCAACTCTCAAGTGTCAAGCTCTCATTTCTCTTTCAACTCTCAAGACTCAAGTATCAAGCTCTCAGTTTTAATTAGGTAATTTTCTGTTTATTTTTGCTTTTGTTTTTTTTTTGTAATTATTACAAATTGTAATCTTTTTAATTTGTATTTCTATAATTCTATTTAATCTTCTTTAGTCTCTGATTGTTTTTCTCTTATTTATTGTTTAGTAATTTAATTTTTGTTAATTTGATTGTGTTTATCACTTAAAATTGAATAACATTACTGGGCCTTTTTTACTCTTATTTATTGTTTAGTTTTTGTTAATTTGAATGTGTTTATTTTCTTTGTTTGTCGGTCATTTTTAATGACTTAAAAATCGATATTAGTGGTTAGTTTATTGAATCCATGAATCCATCTAACGATTCTTGCCAATTACCATAACTTCTCAGTTCTCAAAAGTCAAAAGCAACGAAATATGTTGCTTTGTTTAATTGTTTTGAATATCAATATATAGTTTAATTGCTATTTTATACAACAAAAAAGAAAAGTATTAATATTGAAACTTGAAAGAAAGAACAATGTTCTCATTAGCTTTAAATGCCTTCAATTATATATCCATTTTTTTTTGTCATTTTATGCCTTTAAGTGGTTTCACCACTTTGATTTGTCATTTGTGATTTGTTTTGCCTTCATTTGTTTCAATATTGGAACTATCAGAGTAGAGTATCAGTCTATCACTCACATTTTGTTTTTTTTTTTTGTGTGTAAATCTCATACATATAATTATTAATTAATATATTATTTGATTATGTTTTTCTGCAGAAAAAAAAAATCAATCTTGCAGCATTGCGGGACTTGTAGAATCCAATTGTTTGAATGTTTGACAAGTTTTATTATTCCGTTTCAACATTTTACATTGTGACATTGACTGTTACTGTAGTTGTTATTTCAATTATTAGTGTTTTATTGTTGTTTGTTTGTTATTTTAGTTATTAGTAACATGCTTCCTAAAAAACAATCATCTGAGTTGGAAAAAAGAAAAAAAAGATAAAGATTAGAACAATTGACTCAGTCTCAAAAGGGAGCTTCAGAAAAATTCTTTACCAAAAAAGTAGAGTCGGGTTGTTCAATTGAAAATTCAGTTGAAGGTTTAGCTAATGCATCACAACACCCAACTCCCCATTTGACATGTCAGTTGAATGATAGTGGTGTGAATGATATTAATGACAATGAAATTGAAATTGATGAAAATCAACTGAATGACAATGAGATTGGCAAATGAAATAGAACAATCAACTCCTCATTTGGATATTTATGATCCAAGAATTTGGGCAAACCTTGATAATAAAACAATTGATTTGTTAGTAGAAAAATGTCCTGTACGAGAACACAATCTCATCTTTCCTTTGGATGGTAATTCTAGACATTTGAAAGGGGTCATTTCTTTTTTTAAAAATTATAGAGAAAATGGATTTACATCTGCCATGATTGATGCCAAAAGTATTGCATTTGATTTGGAAATTGAACCAATTTTTGTTTAAAAACGTCAATTTCGTAGAAAAAAGCAGTTTGATGAGAATGCATATGAAGATATAACTCAATCGGCTGAAGAATCTTTTAGAGTGAATTATTTTATTGTTGTTGTTGATGTTGCTATTGCTTCCTTGAAGAATAGATTTGAACAATTGCAAATGTTTGAAGGTATTTTTGGGTTCTTATATGATTCGAAGAAGGTAGTTCATTAGAAGATAATAAATTGAAAGAATGTTGCGTAAATCTTGAGTGTGCTCTAAAACATGATACATTTTTAGATGTTGATTCAAATGATTTATTTTTTGAATTGAGAGTGTTATAAGTTGTTTTACCAAAAAAAAACTGCAATTAAAATACTTGAGTTTGTAAAAACTTCGGATTGTTATCTGAATGTATCAATTGCATATAGACTAGTGTTGACTATACCTGTAACTGTGGCATCCGCAGAAAGAAGTTTTTCTGAAGTAAAATTGTTAAAATCTTATTTGCGGTCAACTATGTCACGAGATAGGTTAAATGGGTTAGCAATCTTGAGTATTGAAAATGAAATATTGGAAAAGATTAAATTTGAAGATATTATTAATGAATTTGCTTCTCAAAATGCTAGATATTTTGATACTCTTTATTGTGTTGTGATTTTGTGTTGTAGGACTACGTGATAGCTTGAATGCTTGAGTTGGAACTTTGCAAATGCTTGAGTTGTATATATTTTATGGGTGGTGTTGCTGTTACTCATGTGCCCAAATTAGCAAATCAAGTTGCGCATGGTCTTGCTAAATTTGCCATTGGTTGCTCTAAAGACAATTTCTGGGTAGAAGAATATCCCGTGTATTAGAGGAATTATTAGTGTAGATAATGCTTTTGTCAAAAACAAATTGAGTTGTATATGTTTTGTAATTTTGTATATGTCAAAAATAAAAATAGTTGCTGATTAGCAACATTTTGATGTAAGACATTGGTATTAAAAAATAACACAGTACTTCTAATGAATCTATGAGTATATATAAAAGGCCCATTTTGTTGATTTCGCCCGGGGGTCTCGAAATAGTCAGGAACGGCACTGACTAGAGCTAAGAGTGGGGTGTTCGAACCACGCTAGATATATACCTATATAGCTGATGCAAATGTCTCAGCTGAGCCTAGGAATGTGAAAGAAGCCATGATAGATTCTAGGTGGCTCTAGGAATGTGAAAGAAGCCATGATAGATTCTAGGTGGCTGGAGGGTATGAATGAGGAGTATAGGGCCTTGCACAGTAACACATGGTCATTGGTGACTTTTTCAGATGATATGAATTTGGTGGAATGCAAATGGATATTTTGAGCCTAGTATAAACCAGATGGATCAATTTTCAAGCACAAGGCAAGATTAGTTGCTAAGGGTTTCAATCAAACACCTGTTTTTGATTACTTTGACACATTTTGTCATGTTGTAAAGGCTGCTACTATAAGGGTTATATTCTCTATTATTGTCTTCTACAAGTGGGACATTCAGTAGATAGACGTTACCAACGCTTTTCTCAATGGTGCTTTAAAGGAGAGAGTTTACATGACTCAGCCTCAAGGGTTTGTAGATCCTAAGTTTCCCACACATGTTTGCCAGCTCAATAAAGCCTTGTATGGGTTACAACAGGCTCCAAGATCATGGTTCACCAAGCTGAAGACATCTCTTTTATCTTAGGGCTTCACAAATTCACTGTTTGACAATTCATTGTTCAACAAACGTCAAGCCTCACATGTGATTTACCTGTTAGTATATGTTGATGATATCCTGATAACAGGTGATAATGGAAAATTGATACAAGGGCTGATATCTCAGCTACACAATACCTTTGCACTTAAAGCTTTTGGTTCCGTAAGCTACTTCCTAGGTTTCGAAGCATATATGGACTCAACTGGACTGTATTTGACACATACCAAATACGTTCTAGATCTCCTAAAGAAAACGAATACATCTGACTGTAAACCTATTGAATCCCCTGTTTGCTTTGGTGTGAAATTGTCGCTCCACTCTGGCGATCCTCTATCTGATCCAATATTTTATAGAAGTACAATTGGGGCACTTCAATATCTAACCTATACCAGGCCGGATATTGCCTATATTGTGAATAAACTCAGTCAGTTTCTTCAAGCTCTAAAACAACCTCACTGGCAGGCTTGCAAAAGGTTCTGAGGTACCTAAGTGGCACTCCTCACAAAGGACTTCATTTCAAGCCATCAGATAAACTGGCTCTTGAGGCTTATTCAGACGCAGATTGGGCTGCTTGCCTAGATGACATGAGGTCTACAAGTGGGAACTGTGTGTTCATTGGTGGAAATCTGGTTTCATGGAGCTCTCGCAAGCAACAGGTGGTTGCTAGAACAAGCACCAAGCTGAGTACAGATCCATGGCTCAGCTGGTTAGTGACATTCTCTGGTTTCAGTCATTGTTTAAGGAACTCTCCATTTCTCTCACAGGTTCAACTATTATTTGGTGTGACAACATTGGGGCTAATTCTCTTGCTCATAACCCTGTGTTTTTTCGAGATTGATACTCATTTCATTAGGGAAAAGGTTGCCTCTGGTTTGGTGGATCCCAGATTTGGGCCATCCGAGATGCAAATTGCTAATATTTTCACTAAATCCTTCACCAAGGAGAGGTTCCTGTTTTTGTGTGGCAAACTGAACTTGATAAACTCACCACAGTTCAGTTTGAGGGGGAATGTTAAGGTTAAAACTCATAAGAGCTCACAATATGTAGTAGCTACTATGTTAACTTTTACTGGTGTGCAAGAGCAGAGAAACAAATCTCACCACTTTCAGCTACCCAACTCAGCCTCCATACCTTGTGCTTGTTATAGCAGCACTCAAGACTGTCGGTGCTTTGGTTGTCGTGAAGCCTGGAGAGAAAAATTCAATTTCAGGGATCATCACTTAGAGAAGTATGTGAAATTTTGTCATGCAATTATATATGCTAGAAACATAAGTGCTTGATGTATATTGTGATATGTGTTCACGGTTGAACCTAGTTTTGAGTACATATAATTCATTAATTAGTATACGGTATTTTTGATAAGTGGAATATGATTTTACATAACACGGTTCCATTTCTTATAGATTTGAATGTACATGGTAGTTGTTTTTTCAACATGTATATTTTATCATCTTTATCTCAGAACTTCTTGCGCTTCGCCGTAGCCAGTGCCTACATTTGCATTGTCCCCTCCACCGCTGTCTCCAAGATACTTGTAGTCTGTAGGATCAGAAATAAATAATCTCTTGCACCGTTTTCTTCAATAATTTTAGAAGTTTATTCCATGAACAACTATTCGGTAGCACTTCTGTTTGCAAATCAACATACAATTTTCTAGTCGAGTAATCTAGTGACAATCGGTTTGCTGTATTTTGAATGTTCTAACATTGCTTGGCTAATGCATTCAATTTACATCCTTTTGTTTTGACAAATTGATTCCAGATTATCTCAGGAAGATCATAGTGCAAGGCAGATCATCCAAGTCAACGAAGGTTGGCGACATCATGACTGAGGAGGTACTAATTAATATTTTTGTAGAAATATATGCTTACTTTCGACCTTTGCTCTCAGCTGCGTTTAGTTTACAAACAATTCATGTGATCGCAGAATAAGTTTATCACAGTCACACCCGACACCAAAGTTCTGATTGCAATGCAATTGATGACAGGTTATTGCAACACTTCATTCAACATTTGCAATTACTTGTTCATTGACATTTTCTTATCGTGATGAGCTAAGCTTGAACACCCATGGTCATGTAGACAACCGCATTAGGCACATTCCTGCGATTGACGACAAGGACATGATAGGCATGGTGTCCATCGGAGATGTCGTTCGTGCTGTGGTGATCGAGTACCGGGAGGAGTTAGACCCAGGGCCGGTCCTGACATCTCAGGGGCCCGAGGTAAAAATATAGGTTTTATCAATATTATGCCCAGTTTTAAAAAAATAACTAAGAAATTGGACCCCTTTAAACTAAAATATAATAACAACTATTTATATATTTTTATTGGCCCGGGGCGTGGGCACCTCTTGCACCAGCCCATGGCCTGGTTAGACCACCTGAATGCCTATATTCGGGGAGGTTACCAGATAATGTCGTAAAATGACTTCTTGTTGTTATGATACTCATCTGCTCTGTTGTAGACTAATGATCCAGGGGCTTGTAAATATGGTGTGTTGACGTGTTGTTTGTGTCTCCTGTTATTTGGTTTCTAATTACCAAATGCCATCGGTATGCTGCTGGACAAATCAATAATAGCATATGGACTCATATTAATTAATAACCAGGACACACTAATTTTTGCATTTATATTACGAGTAGTGGTTTTTCTCACTCACTAGAGAATGAAGCATTTTCCTGCCGTCTACAAATTATATAAAGCAGATCAGAAAAAATCAAGTAACAATATTTGCAGTATATTTGTACGGTATAAACAATTGGTTTATTACATTCATAAAAATCTGTCAATAAATTTGGATCGCATCCAATATATCATACCACTTAAGTTCAACATTATAACAATATTCACATTAATATGTATAATAAGAAATCAAATGATTAAAATACCAATATCAACATCATCTTTTTGAAGCGGGTTTGATCTCCAATCAGCAAGCAAGTGCAATTCATGACCTGATTCGAGTAACATTAGAAAACAAAAAAGTAATATCTGACCAAAATTCAAAATCCATAAATACATAATAAACATAATAATAATAATAAATTTCTATGTTGACACCGAGAAGTTTTTGATTTGGAAATCAACTTGGGAAGAATTTTGCTGGGTTAATTTTTTCTTGGTAAAGTACCATTTGTAAATGGGTTTAAATTATAAATTAAGATAATGAACTTGTATTTATGTGATGTAAAATAAACATTAAACTAATATAATGTGATTATTACCGGAATTACATATGAGTAATGTTGGGCATCCTAATTTTTTTTTCTTCAAAAATCCTTCTCAAATGATGTGGCATATGAGTAGTCAATATCATATTACTTACCACATAATCTCATGATTTACACGATATTGACAACTCATGTACCACATCATTTGGAAAAGATTTTAGGAATTTTTTTTTATGATACCTATAGCATTACTCATTACATATTTACATGTATAACCTGAAACTCTTGAGTTAACAATTTGGTAAAAAACAAAAATATATCCTTATAAGAAGGGTGTTATTAGTTTTCTAAGTTAAAAATTTGTGTTATGTAACACGATTAATAATAGAATTACATACGCAAATAATCAGGAAATAAGATTAAGACAAAGAAGGAAAAGTAGCATTTCCCTATACTATACTGTACTTACTTTTAAGTGATGCTCAATTGAAAAGTTTATTTTTGTGGCCCAATTATATATAAATAAAAAATATAAACAATAATTTGTGGATTTTTTAAATAAAAAATAAGAAAGATATATATGTAATAATCATTTACCTGGCTTCAATAATCACGAAACTCACAAAAGGGAAGTAAGAGAGTTTGAGCATTTGAATGGAGATGGTCCCACTCCAATGCTTCCCACCATTTTCTTTTAACTTCGATTTTGACAAGTGCAGGAGGTGGAGATGGCCGTCCTTTCTCATCTATTGGAAGATAAATAGGGAGGCGTTTAAGTTGAGGACATAACAATATTTTAATTTGTTGGAGAGAATCACAAACCATAGCTCCATTATTCCCACAAACATTTATAATGCTCTTCAATTTTCGCATGAATCTTAAAGTCAACTTTCTCAATTTGGGAAGACTAATGATCAATTCTTTTTTACAATCAACATCATCTATTGCTATTATCTCCTCCATTTCACCACAATATCTGGCTTTAATCTCTTCCAAGTTTTTAAGCACACCCAGCTGCAACTTGGATGATGATGATGATGAGAGAATTTTCTTCAATTTCGGGCAATCCCGTAAATCAATAACTTGGAGAGAATCACAAACCATCACTCCATTGCAACTACAAATGCTCTTCAATTTTGGCATACCAGACAATGACAACCTTTTCAATTTAGGAAGAAGGAATTCTTTCTGGCTTCTTTCTTCATTGTCATCATCGTCATCTACTGCTATTAGCTCCTCCATTTCTGTACAATTATTTACATCAATCTTCTCCAAGTTCTTCAATTCTGACATCAACTTAGATGAGATCAGTTTCTTCAATTTATGACAGCCATATATGCGAACAAATTTAAGATGTGAATATAGACCAGCCGGTGATGATTCTGAAACATTCAACAAAATACCACTCAAATTGGAAAGACCTTGAACATATAAGATCTCAAGTCTTTCAAGTGTGTTGAATGTTGGAATATTGCTCATGTTTCTTACATCATTGCAACCAGAAATTAATAGGAGCTCAACTTCTTTTGGGAGAACAATAGAATCTTCTTCTCTTCCACAAATATTACATCCTGACAGAATTACCACCTTATTGACATCATGCAGTAATCTCCATGTACTGAAGTCCGAGACCTCTGGGCTGAGCGAAAGACAATACTCATTAAGTATTCCATGACTATTTAAGGATTTCATATAGCAGTTGAAGTCTTGTAATTTAGAAAATTGTGCCATAAGACTATTCAAATTCTTCAATCTAGTTCCCTCCTCTACTGCTACTCTTTGAGTTTCCAATCCCCAATTTATCCGAAGTTTTTGGAGACGACAAAGTTTAGGCAATATTCCAGTTGGTATCTTGTGTAACTCAGCGGAAAAAATATCTAAACTTGTTAAATTTGCTAACATCTCCATTCCTGCAGGCACTTCATTTATTTCCGTAATTCCAAGCTCCAATTTCTCAAGTGCTCGAAGCCTTGCTAAAGAAGGAACACATTTTAATCGACTACAATTTCTAAGCAACAATGCTGTGAGATTTGTCAGCTCAGAGATGGAGTTTGGCAAGCTCTCAATCTCGGTTCCAGAAAGATTAAGAATCTTCAATCCATGCATGTGGGTGAAGAAAGATTCTGGAATACTTTTTAGAGGATTGTGTTGTAGAAACAAAGTTGAAAGAATTTGACAATTTGGCGACATATTTGAAGGAATTTTTCTTATAAAATTATACATTAAGGAAACCTTGTCAAGATTTTCTTTCCACTCTCGTTCGCTCGGTAACTCGTACAACTTTAAGCCAGCTTTTACCATGAACAGAGGACTTTTGCTTGTAATGTACCTTATCGTCATGTCTCTTACTACATCATGTAGCTTTACACAACTTCTCCCTTTATCGTCAAGACTCTCCAACAACAAGCAATTGTTTACAAGAAATTTTATTATAATACGAGCCCTATCCTCTGTTGCTTGCAAATTAACCATCTCATCTACAAGTCCTTCTGCAATCCAACAATCCACAAGTTCATTTTTTGGAATGTCATGGTCTTCAGGATATAATGCGCAATTCAAGAAGCAATGTTGAATCCTTTCTTCTTTCAATCGATCGTAACTGAATTTTAACCGTACAAAAATCTCATCGTCCCTAACTTTGATACTTCTTACATTGTTAGACAGTTCACTTAGTGCATTCCTCCATTCACGTATGTCGTGTTCTCCCTTCAAGCTACTCGCTATTGTCACAATTGCGAGCGGTAAACCAGCACATTGCGTGACAACAAGTTCCACAGTTTCTTTTAAAGTTGGAACTTTAGAAATATCAAGTTCTGCTTTTTCAAAAAATAACTCTAATGCCTCATTTTCTAAAAGAGGCTTCACTTGGACTATTGTACTGCCCATGGAGCGACAAACATCCCAGGAACGAGTTGTTATAACCAATTTGCACCCGTTCTCTTCAGTAGGTTCAGGAATTCCTAGTTCCTCAAGTTGAATTGCTTCCCACATATCGTCCAATATTAATACAAATCTTTTTCCTTTGAACATACTTAATAACATACCGGCCCGTCTTGTATGATCGTTTACACCCGAAAGGCTTAATTTCAATGCATTTACAATTTCATCTTGTACTTTAACGAGATCAAGCGTTTGTGATATAGTGACCCAAATAACATGATGGAACTTATTTTCTTCTATGAGTCTATTGTTTATATGTTTCGCGATTGTTGTTTTACCAACTCCCCCAATCCCCCAAACTCCGATCTTTTTGATCTCATTAGCCATCAAGTATCCCCAAATCTCTTCCACATTTTTCTTCGCTGTCGTTTCACCTACTAATGTTGTCGTTGGCAAAGTTATTCCAACACCCGGAGGTTCATCAATCGCCAAACCATTAAATGAACTACCCTTTTGAAGGCATTCTTTCACCTCTCGAATTTTCTTATCAACAAGTTTTGCTAGAGATGCACGTGAGAAACATTTCACTTTCTTAAATGTTTGTTCAACCTTTTCAGCATCATCAATGATCATTTGTACATTTTCCAACCAATTCTTGACTTGGTTCTTTTGTATTTTACCAAAACCACACTCTGCACTCAACCTTAACTGTATGTCATCTTTTTGACTTTTTAATTCAAGCAGTGTGCTTTTAAGATTCTTCATATGTTCTTCAAGTTTTCTATGATATTCAATACATTTGCATAGTGGAGGGCCTGTGCACTTCAAAATTTCAAGAATTACCCCCAGAAACTCCATCAGCAATTCCCTACACAGTGTTTGTATTGCATTAGTATAATATTAATTATGCTTACATTGTATTATTTTTTATAATGCCTTTTTTAAATCTTGTTTTTCCTAAACCTCAAAACTGGTGAATGATATTGAAATCATGAGTACCCATCCATGATCCATCATATCATATCACAAGTTTTTGATACTGCTAAATTTATATATTTTGTTTGATATTATTTTTCTTTTTTTTTTAATAAAAAAATTGTATTAAGTACCACCACCCAATTATATGGTATAGATGTACTTTAAATTTTTGTTTTCACCAATAAAATCCAATGTAATATTTTATTTTTGTTTTACTATTATGTGATTTATGCCACTCTATTTATTGAGGTTTTGTTGAGATTGAATAAACAATTATGAAACTATTTGTTCTGTAAGCATATGTGCCTATAATTTTTTTCGCGACAGATTGTCTATTACAATATAAATTAACGAATAACATGGTGTTTGTAATTTTAGAACCAATGATGTCTGATCATACTTTATGATAATATTTAATATTTTTTGTGTTGACATACTTAATTTTTGTTGGATATTTTTGTATTTTGTGTAGTTTTGTTGTCACCAGTAGAGCTTTTGGATGATTAAAAAAGTCATTTCACGTCTACTCGGAGAAGTTCAATTTTAGGGCTTTTTCAATTAGATTTTTTTGAACTTTTTTTAATAACACTAAAATGTCTAATATAACCCTATCATATAAGGGGTTTTTTTTTTATAGTTTTTTTTTTTGTATAAATAGATTTTATCGAATTTATCAATCACACAAAAATTCAGAAAAAATATATTAAAATCAATGGATTTCATCAAGATCTTTACTTTGTGTTAAAATAAGGGATCACTTAGAAGAAAAACATTGTATAACTGTATATAGAAAGTAATATTATTTTTTTTAGACAGAATATAGAAAGTAATATTAAATAAGCATAAATCTTATATTTTTATCTCAGAATTAGTTAGCAAGAGGTCTAGGGATTGATATAATAGTCGATATATTATGCAACTTCAGTTATAATAAATAAGATTCTGGATTCTTACATGCATTAAAAAGAACACATACAATATATATCTTAACATTGAATATGCATAAATCAACATCATATAATTACTTGTGACATCATAAATCATGTTAAAAAAAAACCAATTTGATACATTGAATGAAATAAACCTAGTAAAGAGAATGCCACTATACATTGAATGAAATAAACCTTATGTGCAGATGCTTCAAATATTTTGAGTTGTCGCCACTATATATAGTACATTAAAAAAAATATTGTGGTTGGCTATAGCTATTTAAGAAACCTGAACATTGAAAATGAATTAATAACACTATACGAAAATTTTATTCCTATGAGTATGAGTAAAATAAAGTCAAGAATTTGATAAAATATGGCCAATAATAGATATTGAAGCAATGGGTTTATTATATTTCCTTTAAACCTCAAAGTAAGTGGATGATGTTAGCTTTTTATATTTAAATTATTTATTACAATAAATTTATTTTCTAGCTGTTTAAAATTTTAAATCTTGTTAACTTTAGAAGGAAGTATTTTATTTTAGTTTTAAAAAATAAAGGTAACCCAAGGTTTGTGATAAATTTCGAAATTAACATAGAATTTAAATGAACCCGGTCACACATGATGACAACTTCTAAAATATTTTTTCCACCAGCATAATTATATAATTTCTCAAAAATTATAAAATGTTTTGTAAAAGAAAAAATGACTATTCATCCTGACATACATATAATTAATATACATTTAAAATAGGCATAAAAATATATAATTTTAATTACCGAAAATGCATCAATCCAACATTATATAAGTTGTGACAAATGTTTATTTATTTTAAAAATGAAATAAAACGTTTTAGATAAATTATATATTTAAATGGATCCGGTCACTCACCATAACAATTTCTAAAATATTTCTCCGTACATACATATATAATTTCTCAACAAATTATATAATTTTTGTAAAAGAAAAAATACTGTTCATCCTAACATACATATAATTAATATACATTTAAAATAGACATAAACAGTAAATAATTTTAAGTTGATGTGATCGTACCGACAGAGATATGATCACAATAGTGACAGTCAAATTTTTTTAAGTTGCACCATGCAACGTTGCGTACAAGGGCATCTCACACGTACATAAATATATATATATATATATATATATATATATATATATTGTTTGAATATAAAAAAATAATTAAAAAAGGAATCATACGTGTCAATTTTATATTAATTATTTATCTTAAAATGTTTTATGATGTTATTAATGTTTTTCATTAAAGGTTTTAATTTTTCATACTAAAAAAAGGTTTTCAATTTTCACCTTAAAACGCAAATTCTCTCTCTTTTTTTATTAATGTTTTCTTTAGAAATATAATATGTATTATATGTTCTCATTATAACAGTCAATTTTATAGAATTTAATTAACAACACTTGGTTTTTGACAAATTTTAAAAGTAATGTTATTTAAATGGATTTGTCATGTTTGATCCTAACAAGCATCGAAAATAACACATACAATAATATATCTTAACACCGAATATGCATCAGCCCACAAAATATAACATGTGATATATAGAAATCATTTAATATATATATATATATATATATATATATATATAAATTGATAATGGAATGAATTAAACCAAGTAAAGAGAACGCCATACCTGATTGTAGAAGCTTCAAATACTTGTGGTTAGTTATAGCTGTCCAAGAAACCTGAACATTGAATATGAATTTATAACAATATACAAACTTTTATTCCTACAAGTATTTGATGTAGGACAAAGAAGAAGGAACCGCGGTACAGACCGCGATCTGACACCAGCGGGTCACACTGGATTTAAGCAATTTCTTTATTTTCTTATTTCTTCAATTTGGGTCTTTTCTTGTTTAGCAAGTTTATTTATTTTAGTTTGATTAGGAATTAAATTTAGGTTTTGGAAATAAATCAAACTTACCTTTTAGGTAAGATTTGATCTTTGTTTTCCAGTCAAGTTAGGAGTCATGAATCTTAAAAGATTCTAATTAGTTTTGAAATTTTCTTGTTTTAGTTTTTTTTTAGGAATATCGTATTCGAGTCGTATTAGAATTAGTTTATTATAAATAGTATTATTAATTCCAACTATTGTAACTTTTTAAACCTTTTGATTGATTTTAATAAAATCGTTCCTTTGGAACATGTATCTGTCGTGGATTCGACATGCTCTTTGAGGATTCGAGAGCACCATTTTCTAACGAAGATTAGGGAATGATGGGCCCTGCATGGCGGTCCATGCTTGGGTAACTACCGGTCGCTACATTAAGGTTTATCTGAGTGTGCCTCAGGGTTCGACGAAGTGATCATTCTTGTTTTCGCCATACACCGCTACGTCAATTGGTATCAGAGCGACCAAGTCTACCTCTGTGCTAGGCTCAGCGTCCACAGACCACAACCATCTACCTTCCTAAATGCCATATATTCACCCTCCATATCTCCCCATAAAAAAGAAAAGAAAAAAAAAGAAAGAAACGAAATTGAAAAAGAAAAGACAGCAGAAATTGTGGATCAGCCTCAACAGTGCCAGAAATTTCAGATCAACCTCACGAGTTTCAGACGTACCCTAATCATCATCACCATTAATCACGTGCCGCCATTCATATCCACCACTTTCAATTTATTTTTCGTAACCAGTTCTCAGGATTCAATTGTTGGTACGTTTTTTTTTTCAGACTTTGATTTCGGTTCTCAATGGATTTCAATGGTTCTCTTGGTTCCAATAATTATTTTTCGAGCTATAATGATTATCAACCAAGACTTCGATTTTTTTCTGGACATATGAAAACTGAAGAATTTATTAATTGGTTGGAAGAAGTTGAAGAATGTTTTGAATATCAGAAAACTGAAGAAAGTTTGAAAGTTTTATTTGTAGAAATTTATTTGAAAAACGATGCATTAATTTGGTGGGAAGACTTTCAAAAGGATCGGAAAAGATTTGGAATGGATAGGATCCAATCATGGCCTGTTATGAAACAAGTAATGTGGGAGGAATATCTTCCAAATGATTATTTTGAAGATTTTTGTCATGCAGAAGATACAGTTGAAGATATTTCGTATGAAGTGGGAATTGTCGAAGGAATTGAAGACGAACCTTGGATCTTAGAAGTTGAAGACTACGATCCAACCGTTGATATTGATTGCACTTTAGATGTGGCTCAAGCAAAACTGGAAGCTAAATCGATTTCCATTGATAAAGTTTCCAAGGGTGACAACTTGTGTGGGATATTCAACCAGATTGACTTACAATTTCTTCTTGACAAATTTGAAAATTCACACAAATTTTTTGGGGGTAATTTGAGGATTGTTTTTCTTCATTTGGATTTTGAAGATCCAACATTGTTGTTGCCATCTGAAGTATATTCGTTCAAGCCAGTAATTGACAAAATGGTACATTTGAAGTATTATCCACCCATACAAAACCTTGCCAGACTCGAGGACGAGTTTTTTTTTAAGAGGAGGAGAATACTATGTGGGATGGGAAGACTAGCAACGAGGAATTGCTACCGTCCAAACCTCCATAGGTGTCCAGCGGTCCAAGCCGCAACATTTTCTGCATTCCGTTGGACGTTTGCTTTGGTGCCATTGTGGATCTGGGATGGACTACGGAGAGATTTTTCAGTTGGGGTTTACCACTCCCACAAGACGAATATGGGTTCTTCTTTGTTTACTTGTCTTTCCGCATGTTTCAACCTAACTCGAGGACGAGTTCTTTTAAGAAGGGGTGACTGATGTAGGACAAAGAAGAAGGAACCGCGGTCCAGACCGCGATCTGACACCAGCGGGTCACACTGGATTTAAGCAATTTCTTTATTTTCTTATTTCTTCAATTTGGGTCTTTTCTTGTTTAGCAAGTTTATTTATTTTAGTTTGATTAGGAATTAAATTTAGGTTTTGGAAATAAATCAAACTTACCTTTTAGGTAAGATTTGATCTTTGTTTTCCAGTCAAGTTAGGAGTCATGAATCTTAAAAGATTCTAATTAGTTTTGAAATTTTCCTGTTTTAGTTTTTTTTAGGAATATCGTATTCGAGTCGTATTAGAATTAGTTTATTATAAATAGTATTATTAATTCCAACTATTGTAACTTTTTAAACCTTTTGATTGATTTTAATAAAATCGTTCATTTGGAACATGTATCTGTCGTGGATTCGACATGCTCTTTGAGGATTCGAGAGCACCATTTTCTAACGAAGATTAGGGAATGATGGGCCCTGCATGGCGGTCCATGCTTGGGTAACTACCGGTCGCTACATTAAGGTTCATCTGAGTGTGCCTCAGGGTTCGACGAAGTGATCATTCTTGTTTTCGCCATACACCGCTACGTCAGTATTAGAGTAAATTAAAGTAAAGAATTTAGATAAAATATGGCCAATAATATACATATAATCAATAAACATTTAAAATAGGTATAAACAATATATAATTTTAATTACTTAAAATGCATCGATCCAACATTGTATAAGTTGTGACAAATTATTAATTAAATTAAAAAGTTTTAGATAAATTGAATGAAATGAACCTAGAAAAAGATAATTTTATACCTGGAATTGTCCTAAGAAGATGGAATGAACAGAGGATTGCTTCTCTGCTGAAACAGGGGACTTCTTCTTCTTCTTCAAACAAGGCTTTGAATACTCTGCTAAAACAGAACAATTTATTGTCATTAAATTGTGTGTAAAACATTGAAATTCTGACATACAAAACTTGTTACATGTAAATTCAAAAAAATAAAAAAAGATTTAAAAAAAAAAAATATTGAATGAAAATAAGCCTAATAACAAAGATGTCGTACGGCTCATACCAGGAACAACTTTGTAGACGGTTCTTCAAATGTTTGGTAAGGTAGATATGTGCCAAGAAATGATCGAATGCCAGAGAAATTTACAAGATATATCACCCAAAATGTTAACTCTTCATAAGAAATGAATTTATAACAGTATACATGCAATTCTTATTAATTCCTAGTTTGATAATATTCTTTGTGAATACAAGTAAAACCAAAGTCAAGAATCTTGATAGAATAAAGACAAAAATAAATATTGAAGCAAAGAAAAGAATTAAACATTTTAAATATACCTTTCTCTTATATAACTTTACTACATTATTCCAAAAATAATATAGTCCTATGACTCCCATCTCTGGTATTAATTATACATGGGTTGTACTAGTAAATTTATGGTAATACAAACCTAATAATAAACCACCGGCCAATATAACTTCATGGAAATGACGGTTTTCATTTCAGTAATATCCCGAATTCGAGTCGCCGCCACATATACCCAATAAAAAACCTAATAATAAATTATACAAAATTGCATTGAAAAGATTGTAAATCTAGCTTTTAAGGTAGGTAAGTTTGGCATTATTGAAGCAATCTTTACTAAGATAATATATATAGGTGAGGATATATACAATAATGCTCTGTCTTTTCAATTGCCAACTCCGATTTTGCTTTTGCTATTTTAACCAGTCATTTATGAATCATCATTCAATCACTTAATTTTATCTTTAATGAATGATCTTGTTCTGTTCCTAGGAGAAGGCAGCAGAAAACGTGCAGCGACGAGTAATAATAGAATCCAGAAATGCCTTGTCCAAACCTTTAGTTACCCAGCGCTTGATTAGTCGCAAGTCATGAAGGCTGTATCGTATGGCTATGTAATGGGTTCATCACTCCAGTCCAAACTCATCGTCAGACAACTTTAAGAGCTCTCGAAAGATGTCAGTGCTACGATATGCTAACGGTATCACAAAATGCTCCTGATCAAAGGTGTAGACGACAAAATGGCCTTTCTATTCCAGTGATGCTTTGCTACAATGTATAACTCTCCACATCAACTTCAGCAGACTGCAGTGGCTCTTGGTAATGAAATTCTTTCAACTCTCCCCATGGCAGCCTGCCTTTGCCGCTTCCTCGCCATCCCGATGTGCTTCTTTGTGCTGATCATGTTGCCTAACACAGTAAGTTAAGTAACAGTTAATGATTTAGATCAAGAAGAATACTGAAAAGATAATATTAGGATTCTAAACCCTGAAATGGTGCTTTCAATGCTGATTAGCAGTAACAGAACTACAGAAGAGTCATTTATACATGCTAAAAAGGTAGAGAATCTACGGAAAACCCTTCCACGTCATGATTTTCGATGCAAAAACAGCTAGTTAGTTTATGTGTTGTGGGTTAAAGACACCACAGCTGTTGTCACTTGTGTGTAAGAATCTCAAGAATAGATACAAACTAAAGGGAAATAACTAAAGGGAAATCACAAGGAGTGGATCTACGTTTCGATGAGAGTTATGGATGGAAGTCAGAGAAACAAGAGACAATGGCATTGATAGTAACTATCGCAATGTGTCAAGATTCATATCACAGAGATGGCAATGGCAATGTGTCAAGTTTCATTCTTCAACTCCGTACATAAATTGTTAGATATATATTCATCATCTTTTTACACTGAAACATCAATGAGTAGTGTAGTTCATGACAGAAAACAAACTCATTATACTTGGAAAAACATTTGACATATGCGGTTGTAATCTCTTGGTTAAATGAATTGAATAAGATGACATTTTATTTTCATCAATAATGTTTCTTAGTCCTTATACAGGGAAAATGTCCATCAATAACCAAACATATCCTTAGACATTTTTTATTTTTCCTTCACCAACCAAAACGAAAGTCCATGTTGTTAGGTTTTGGATCGTATTCTCAAGTGAACCCGATATAAACCAAACGAGACTCAACTGATGTAAAACTTCCTGGAGACATGGGATAGAGTTTGGAAGTTGGAGAAGGTGTTTGAGGGAGATTTGAAGACTGAAGAAGAACTGAAGAATCGGATTTCGGAAGGAAACACAGTGCATTCCAGGTGACTTGTAACGGTGGAGAGAGCGGGTGGCCAACCGTGACCGGAACCATAGTCAATCATAAGCATGCGTGAAACGGGAAATATTCAGCGGAAAAGGAAAGTAATTCTTCAAGAAGTTCTTGTAATTATCGGAAAAGGAAAAAGACTTTGTCTTCATGAAGAATAGGAAAGTCATGTACTTAAAGGAAAAAGATTTCTTCTTAACAAGAAGACTTGTCATAAATAGGAAATAGTATTTATATGGAACAAGTAATTCTTGTACGTTTAGGAATAAGATTTCCTTTTATCTTAAACTCCTTATAGCTAGTATAAATAGACCTTGTAATTAGGTTATTTTGTGTGAAGTCAAAAGAACACCATGTAACATCAGAGAGTGGTGAGATCCGGGTGAGACACCCAAGGGAATATCCGGGGAGGGATCCAAGGGAATATCAGTGGATCAAGTATGAGATCCGTGAGTGATATTCAGGGGGGGACTTAGGGGTATATTGATGGGTTCTTGATGAGGATCTTGTGAATGTTGTGAGCGTGGTTTGGGGTTGAGGTGTGAGAGAGAATTCTAGAGTATATGGTTGTACCAATTTATCATATAGTGGAACTTTCTCTGTCGTCCTAACATCCCGTGGTTTTTACCCAATTTAGGTTTTCCACGTATATCTTGTGTTGTGATTGGTCTATTTTCTCTCATCTTATTTTTCTGCTATAGACGTTATCAATTGCTATGAGATATGGGCAAATATTAGGCATGTCGTTTCCGCGATCATCGGTTTGAATCCCCAATAATTGGTATCAGAGCCTCATGGTTCGGCGATGGCGGTGTCAAGTCTTTACGAGAGATCTTATGGAGGACTTGGTGATATTGGGATGATGATGATGGTGGCCTAATATGGGTTTAGCAATGGAGATAGGTCTTGAAAGTGGTTTCGAACTCAGTAGGGTTTGATGAAAAGAAGAATAGAGACGGAGGAGAATTTTGGCTTGTGGTGG
The DNA here is from genome assembly GCA_033220585.1 of Dipteronia sinensis. Taxonomy (NCBI): domain Eukaryota; kingdom Viridiplantae; phylum Streptophyta; class Magnoliopsida; order Sapindales; family Sapindaceae; genus Dipteronia; species Dipteronia sinensis. The sequence continues at coordinate 22,411,246 of CM065644.1, read as the reverse complement.
CAGGTACAAGTCATGGAGATCCAATATGGGTTACACAAGGCGATATTAAAAAAAATTGAACGCTCGAGGTCTCTGGTGGGGGTGTGAGGCTTATCCGGCAAAGCACTCCCAATTCTAGTAGCAAGTCTTTCACCAGGTATATGATGCAAGGACAAAAGGTCTTTCATAGGGTTGGGTGATGTAAAGACATGTTTATTCTTTTGGCAGTTTTCCTCACTGGCCATGGAAAATGATATGTTGCTGCTAGTGATCCATAATTGTGTACAAGACATTGGTCAGAAAATGATGCAAGGTGTATGGTGGACAACTATGTCGATGGCTGATGAACTCCTTAGTAATCTGACGTGAGGAGTTGCACCACAATTTCAGCAGGTTATTTCGACATGGAGCCGGAACAATGAACACAAAAAAAAAAAAAAATTCTTAGGATGGTTCGTTCCTAAGTAGTTATACATTATGGTGGGGTATGTTGATTCTCGGTATAGAGAATTGTGGCTATGGACAAAGGTCTTGAGAATTCAAGCCAAATAGGAGAATTGTTAGGTTTTGGCTCGTATTCTCAAGTGAACCCGATATTAACCAAACGAGACTCAACTGATGTAAAACTTCCTGGAGATGTGGGATAGCGTTTGGAAGTTGAAGAAGGTGTTTGAGGGAGATTTGAAGACCGAAGAAAAACTGAAGAATCGGATTCCGAAAGGAAACGCGGTGCATTCCAGGTGACTTTTAACTGTGTAGGGAGCTGGTGACCAACTGTGACCGGAACCATAGTCAATCATAAGCATGCGTGAAACGGGAAATATTCAGCGGAAAGGAAAGTAATTCTTCAAGAAGTTCTTGTGCTTATCGGAAAAGGAAAAAGAGTTTGTCTTCATGAAGAATAGGAAAGTCATGTACTTGAAGGAAAAGGATTTCTCCTTAACAAGAAAACTTGTCATAAATAGGAAATAGTATTTATATGAACAAGTAATTCTTGTACGTTTAGGAATAAGATTTCCTTTTATTTTAAACTCCTTATAGCTAGTATAAATAGACCTTTTACTTAGGTTATTTTGTGTGGAGTCAAAAGAACACCATGTAACATCAGAGAGTGGTGAATCCGGGTGAGAGACCCAAGAGAATATCCGGGGAGGGATCCAAGGGAATATTAGTGGATCAAGTATGAGATCCGTGGGTGATATTCAGGGGGGACCTAGGGGTATATTGAAGGGTTTTTGGTGAGCATATTGTGAACGTTGTGAGCGTGGTTTGGGGTTGAGGTGTGAGAGAGAATTCTAGAGTATATGGTTGTAACAATTTATCATATAGTGGAACTTTCTCTGTCGTCCTAACAACCCTTGGTTTTTACCCGATTTAGGTTTTCCACGTATATCTTGTGTTGTGATTGGTCTATTTTCTCTCATCTTATTTTTCTACTATAGACATTATTAATTGCTATGAGTTATGGGCAAATATTAGGCATGTCGTTTCTGCGATAATCGTTTCTGAAAATACTATATAGCGTGTGTCTACTAACCTAGATGGGGGTGAATAGGTTTTAGTTGATTTATTACCAACTTTTCGACTTAATCAATTTTAATAGACCTACCCCATATTAGCAATCAACCAATCCAACATAAACATACGGAAAACAATAAAAACACAAGGATTGATTTACGTGAGAAACCCTCAAACTAGGCAAAACTCACGGGCTATCCTTCTAGCCACATACGGTCCTCAAATCCACTATTTGAATGAAAGTTTACAACCTAGGTTGACCTCAAGTCACACCTACTTGGTCACTAACCCTTTCACTCTACCCAACGGGCCTTTAATAGTGATTCTAGACCACAAGCTTGTGCACTAAACCACTTAGTCACAAAGCTTAACAATCAATGAAGAGGTTAAACAACCTATGTGAATATGTAAAAATATTCTAACATGCAATTAATGCTAGGCAACACTAAATGCTTATATAAAGATTTAAAGATGTCAATGAGTGCAAATCCTAGATATCAATATCTAAATGCAAATGCATGAAGATTTAGCTAGAAGGGTAAAATCGTCCTAAATGCTAGCTATCAATGAGCATACAACCTCAACCACCAAACATAATCACAAACATACTCAAATCATGCTAAACCAAATAAACATGCAATTAATTTACTGCTAACCCTAGGTAAACAAGAACATAGAGATGAAAAGGAAGTTCTAAGACTTGTTTGATTACCTAGTCAAGAAGAGCATGAAGACCCATGAAGAATAGATGCAAGAATGAAGCTTAGATGCACATGAGTATGAGTTTGGTTGAGTAAAAAAGACTTCTTGGAGCTCTCTCTCTCTTGGATTTACTTTCTCTCACTTAGGGATATATTTTCAGAGCTCTAGGTCTAAATGGTGGAGAAGAAGATGTATTTATAGGGACCAAAAAATGAGCTGGTGTGAAATTACCGAAATGCCCAGTTCGGGTGAAAAAGGCGACATGAGCAAGTCGCCTTGGAAGTCGCCTAACACACTGTGAGAAAACACGTTGCCTGAGGCGACATGTGAGGCGACATCCCCAAGTCGCTTATGAAGTCGCCTTACGCACTGTGAAAAAAATAAGATGTTAGAGGCGACATGTAAGGCGACATTCCCAAGTCGCCTATGAAGTCGCCTTACACACTGGAGGAAAAATACATGATTAAGGCGACATGCACAAGTGGCCTTGCATGTCGCCTAACACACTGTGGGAAAAACTTAAGTCTAAGGCGACTTGTCAGGCGACATGTACAAGTGGCCTTGCATATCGCCTAACCCACTGTGCAGCCCATCAACTCCAAAATGCAAGAAGTGTGTGTATGCAACCATACATGCATGTCAATACAAAAGCAAGGAATGTGAGTGTGTGCAACTAAAACCTCTTCAAAGAGAATTAAGCATGTGATATACCTTTGAAGTGCTTTTGAGAGAGATGATGTCCTTGAAACTTGATCACACCCAATGAGGCCTAATTTACCCTTACAAAATTAATCCATAATGTGGTTTGTCAACGAAATAAGCCAATCAAAATATGAGGAACTTACAGTTTCGAATCCCCAATAATTGGTATCAAAGCCTCATGGTTCGGCGATGGCGGTGTTAAGTCTTTATGTGAGATCTTATGGAGGACTTGGTGGTATTGGGATGATAATGATGGTGGCCTAATATGGGTTTAGCAATGGAGATACGTCTTGAAAGTGGTTTCGAACTCAGTAGGGTTTGATGAAAAGAAGAATAGAGATAAAGGAGAATTTTGGCTTGTGGTGGCAGGTACAAGTCATAGAGATCCAATATGGGTTACACAAGGCGATATTAAAAAAAAAATTGAACGCTCGAGGTCTCTGGTGGCGGTGTGAGGCTTATCCGGAAAAGCACTCACAGTTTTAGTAGCAAGTGTTTCACCAGGTATGTGATGCAAGGAAGAAGATTGAACTAGGAGAGTGCTCTAAGGATTCCCAAGTCAAGGTGACACAAGGGAAACAAGCTTAAGCTTAACCAACAAGGTTCATCAAGCAAGCTTTCCTCAACCCAAATACCACCAAGCCAAGAAGCAATTCATGCAAGCTCAACCAAGGAAGCAATCTACTCCAACTCAACAACAAAGAAGGAGAGAAGCAATCCAACACCGAAGGCAAGCTCAAATGCGTGGGAAAGCCCCTTTGTATTCACAAGGGCATGTTATGTCTTCTTATTTCATTCCCACTTGTCATTTTTATGGTGTTGATGGTCACATTAGACCTAATTGCTTCAAATACATTGAAATGTGTAGAATCAAGAGCATGATTGAAAGAAATAGAGCTAGAGCCAATTTGCATGTTCATAGGAAATCTAGAGCCAATTTGCATGTTCCTAGGAAATCTAGAGCCAATTTGCATGATCCTAGGAAATCTAGATCCAATGTGACTGATACCACTAGGAATGAGAACATTTCACCTAGGTGGATTAGAAGAGATGACTATTTTTGCTATGTGGCTCAAATTGCCTTAAAGGCAAATGCCTCTAACACTTGGTATTTGGATAGTGGGTGTTCTAGGCATATGACGGGGAACAAGAGTTTCTTGAAATCTCTTGTCTTGGAGGATGGAGGATTCCTTACCTTTGGTGATGGATCTAGAAAGAAAGTCATAGGGAAAAGAACCATTTTCATTCCCAATTTACCCTCCTTGTCCAATGCTTTACTTGTTGATGGCTTGCAAACCAATCTTATAAGCATTTCTCATCTTAATGATGATGGACTCTCCGTCTTGTTTAACAAAAATGATTGCTCTATTTTAATGCCAAATGGACAAACCTTGTTAAAAGGAAAGAGATCTAGTGACAATTGCTATTGTCTTGAAGCTAGTGCTATCTCTTGCAATATGTCCAAGTGTGAGGAAGTTGAGTTATGGCATCAAAGACTTGGCCACATGAACTATCGAGATTTGAGGATCTTAGATAAGTTCAAGGTTGTGCGTGGCCTCCTTGAGCTTGGGAAGAAAGTCGATGGCGTTTGTGGAACTTATCAACAAGAGAAACAAACCAAAAGTATGCACAAGAAAGACAAATATCTCGCCACTAAGGAGCCATTAGAGCTTCTACATATGGACCTTATGGGTCCCATGCAAACCGAGAGTCTTGGTGGTAAGAGATACATTTTTGTTTGTATAGATGATTTCTCTAGGTTCACATGGACTTATTTTCTTAGAGAAAAATCTGAAACTTTTAAAAAATTTAAAATGCTTTGCACTAAAATTCAAAATGAAAAGAACTCACACATTAAAAGCATTAAAATGATTATGAGTGACCATTGGAGGGAATTTGAGAATGCTTATTTTGAAAGCTATTGCAATAGCTTAGGCATCTCCCGTAAGTTTTCGGCTCTTAGAACACCTCAACAAAATGGGGTGGTTGAGAGGGAGAATAGGGTTCTTCAAGAGATGGCACGTGTGATGTTGCTTAGCAATAATGTCCCTAGGAACCTTTGGGCCGAAGCCGTCAATACAGCTTGCTACATAGTAAATATAGTCTTCCTAAGGCCCGGTACTAAGCAAACCTCCTATGAATTATGGAAAGGTAGGAAGCCAAATGTTAGCTACTTCCACTCATTTGGGAGCAAATGCTATATTCTAAATGATCGAGATCAACTTGGCAAGTTTGATGCCAAAAGTGATGATGGAATTTTCATTGGCTATGCCCTTAATAGTAAGGCCTATAGAGTTTTCAATCTAAAAACTCGAAGTGTCATGGAATTATCTAATGTCGTCATAGATGATTGTAGGCCTAAGATTAGAGACCATGATGAGGAGGTTATTGTGATTGATGACTCTTCCTTGGAGAAGAATGGTGAGAATTCAATTGATGTGAAGTCAAGTCTTGATGAAGAGGTCATTCAACCTCTTGATGGAGATCCATCTTTGGACTCTAAAGAACCCGCTCCATGGGTTAGACATCTCCACAACAAGAATGACATTCTTGGAGATGTAAATGAGGGTGTTAGGACTAGGCGTCAAATAGCTAATCAAATTAGCTATACTTGTTACACCTCTCAAATTGAACCCAAAAAGGTTGATGAAGCCTTGAATGATAAATTTTGGGTTCTTGCCATGCAAGAAGAGCTAAACCAATTTAAAAGAAATGAGGTTTGGACTCTAGTTCCTAGACCCAAGAACACAAATGTCATAGGCACCAAATGGGTGTATAGGAACAAGTCGGATGAGGATGTCAATATTGTGCGCAACAAGGCTAGACTTGTAGCACAAGGATACTCTCAAATTGAGGATATTGACTTTGAGGAGACTTTTGCTCCGGTTGCCAGTCTTGAGTCCATAAGGCTTCTCTTATTCATATTATGTGTGCACAAGTTCAAATTGCATCAAATGGATGTTAAGAGTGTCTTCCTCAATGGTTTCTTGCATGAGGAAGTGTTTGTTGAGCAACCCAAGGGGTTTGTGGATCCACACCACCCTAACCATGTCTATCGCCTCAAGAAGGCTTTATATGGGTTGAAACAAGCACCAAGGGCTTGGTATGAGTGCCTCACTCTCTATCTTGTTGACAATGGCTACTCAAGAGGTAGTGTTGACAAGACTTTGTTCATCAAGGACAACAAAGATGAGCTTTTTATAGCTCAAATATATGTTGATGATATTGTGTTTAGCTCCACCAACAAGTCCAAGGTCCAACAATTTGTTGATGTCATGTCTCATGAATTTGAGATGAGTTTAGTTGGTGAGCTAAATTACTTTCTAAGCTTGCAAATCAAGCAATTGCATGATGGGATCTTCATATCCCAAGCTAAGTATGCAAAGAACCCAGTGAAGAAGTTTGGCCTTGAGAATGCCAAACATTGTGACACACCCATGAGCACCACATTGAAACTAAGCAAGGATTCTAGTGGTAAGAGTGTGGACCAAAGTTTTTATCTTGGCATGATTGGTAGCTTGCTTTACTTGACCGCAAGTAGGCCCGATATATCCTTTAGTGTGGGTGTGTGTGCTAGGTACCAAGCGGATCCCAAGGAATCTCATCTCTCCTCCGTGAAGAGAATCATTCGATATGTGAATGGGACATCCAACTATGAGATATTGTATTATTTTGACACTAATGCTAGCTTAATTGGCTTTCGTGATGCAGATTGGGCAGAGAATTGTGATGATAGGAAGAGTACATCGGGCGATTGCTTCTTCCTAGGCAACAACTTGACCTCATGGTTTTGCAAGAAGCAAAATTCCATCTCTGTATCCATAGCTAAAGCAGAATATAAAGCCGCCGGGAGTGTTTGCACACAACTCCTTTGGATGAAGCAAATGCTTGTGGACTATGGCTTTGATCAAGGTACTCTAACTCTTTATTGTGACAACATGAGTGCAATTAACATTTCAAAGAATCCGGTTCAGCACTCTAGGACAAAGCATATAGACATTAGGCATCATTTCATTAGAGAACTAGTTGAAAACAAATGCATTGCACTTGAGCATGTGGGCACTAATGATCAACTAGCGGATCTATTTACAAAGCCCTTAGACTTAACTAGGTTCAAGTCACTTAGTAGGTCTATTGGGATTTGTCATATGCCTTGATGAGTTTTGGTGATTGACCCTTTATGGGGAGCTCAAGCAAAGAGAGCAACCTTGTATAGTTGAAATAAGCACAAATTTGATCAACTTTATGCTTCTTTATTAATTGGTTGAGTATCTTGGTTGTGCTTATTTATTATTATATAGCTTTTTATTCAATAAGTGTGCCTTGCTTTGTTTGTAATCCATGTCACCTCTATGTTCAAACATGCTTTTTTGGATTAGGAGAATTGATTGGGAAGTCCATTTGAGTGACCTATAATTTATCTCCATGACATATGAACTTGATTTTGACATGCTTAAATATTATGCATAAATTATATGTGTGTAAATGTGTGTGGAAGCAATTGACAAGGCTAAACTCAATAAGGACCTTGTGTCCATTCAATAAATAAGGATGTCTCATCCAATTTAGCTTTGTCTCTCTCTTTTTAATGGTTGAGCAAGACACCAATCAATATGGATTTTATATCCATTCAATTAATAAGGATTTTATATCCAAGTCTTGATTGACCATTAAGGATTGACAAAATTGTTTGTGTGTGTTACAACATTTTAAAGCTATATCTTGTTTATTTATGACAAAATGGTACAAATTGGTTTGAATTCCTTTGGAAACCTCTTGATGTTCAATTTGCCAAATACCATTTGCTTGATCTTTGATGTTGCATGTCTTACATCCAAAGCAACTAAGTCGCACATTTTTCTTCAAAATAAATCCTCTATGATTCTCTCTCAATTAATTAAGTTGCATAAAGTTGTTGTGTATGATTATGCACTTATCTTGCAAATAGCTCTCTTTGCTAATGTGACCCGTTGGGGGCTACTCCTTTGCCTATCTCATGACAAAAAGGGGGAGTAATATGAAGTTTAGGGGGAGTTGCATATTAAAGGAGATTATCTTGTTAAGGGGGAGTAACCCATTTAGAGGGAGCATTAGCATTGCACATAAATGCTTGTTTTTATGTTTTCACTTGATCCCCTCACATACACATGTCTTAGAAAGTGTAGCCTCATTGTTTTGTAGGGATGACTATTCTACAAGAGCTTGAAGATTTGAAGACCTAGTATCTAGGTATCTATTTGTAATGTAGAATATCTTTTTGTTGACCTTTAGTTTTGTTTATTGGTGATGATGATTTGTGAGTGGTGGTTTTGTCACGAAATGGTCAAAAGGGGAGATTGTAAGTTCCTCATATTTTTGATTGGCTCATTTCGTTGACAAACCACATTGGGGATTAATTTTATAAGGGTAGATTAGTCCTCTTTGTGTGTGATCAAGCTTCAAGGGCATCATCATTCTCAAGAGCACTTTAAAAGTATATCACTTGCTTAATTCTCCTTGAAGAGGTTTTAGTTACACACACTCACATCTTATGCATTTGTATTGACATGCATGTATTATTGCACACACACACACACACACACACACACACACACACACACACACACACACACACACACACACACACACACACACACACACACACATCTTGCATTTTGGAGTTGATGGGCTGCACAGTGGGTTAGGCGACATGCAAGGCCACTTATGCATGTCGCCTGACAAGTCGCGTTAGACTTGAATTTTTCTCACAGTGTGTTAGGCGACATGCAAGGCCACTTGTGCATGTCGCCTTAGATGTCGCCTTAGATGTCGCCTTAGTTTTGAAATTTTTCCACAGTGTGTTAGGCGACTTCTAAGGCGACTTGTGTATGTCGCCTCACATGTCACCGCAGGGACATTGTTTTTCTCACAGTGTGTTAGGCTACTTCCAAGGCGACTTGCTCATGTTGCCTTGCATGTAGCCTTTTTCATCCGAACTGGGCAATTCGGGTATTTCACACCAGCTCATTTTTTTGTCCCTATAAATACATCATCTTCTCCACCATTTAACCCTAGAGCTCTGAAAATATATCCCTGAGTGAGAGAAAGTAAATCCAAGAGAGAGAGAGAGAGCTCCAAGAAGTCCTTTTTACTCAACCAAACTCATACCCATGTGCATCAAAGCTCCATTCTTGCATCTATTCTTCATGGGTCTTCATGATTTTCTCAACTAGGTAATCAAACATGTCTTAGAATTTCATTCTTCATCTTTATGTTCTTGTTTACCTAGGGTTAACAATTATTTGTTGAATAATTGTATGTTTATTTGGTTTAGCATGATTTGAGTATGTTTGTGATTGTGTTTGCTGGTTGAGCTTGCATGTTCATTGATAGCTAGCATTTAGGACCATTTTACACTTCTAGCTAAATCTTCTTACTTTGCATTTAGATATTGATATCTAGGATTTGCATCTATTGACATCTTTAAATCCTTAGATATGCATTTATTGTAACCTAGCATTAATTGCATGATAGGATATTTTTACATATTCACATATGTTGTTTAATCTCTTCATTGATTGTTAAGCCTTGTGACTAAGTGGATTAGTGCATAAGCTTGTTGGTCTAGGATCACTATTAAAGGCCCGTTGGGTAGAGTGAAAGGGTTAGTGACCAAGTAGGTGTGACTTGAGGTCAACCTAGGTTGTAAACTTTCATTCAAATAGTGGATTTGAGGACCGTATGTGGCTAGAAGGATAGCCCGTGAGTTTTGACTAGTTTGAGGGTTTCTCACGTAAATCAATCCTTGTGTTTTTATTGTTTTCCGCATGTTTATGTTGGATTGGTTGATTGCTAATATGGGGTAGGTCTATTAAAATTGATTAAGTCGAAAAGTTGGTAATAAATCAACTAAAACCTATTCACCCCCCCTTTAGGTTAGTAGACACACGCTTTATAGTATTTTCACCTAGGAACAATTAATAACATTGAGGACAACAAGTTGCTTCAACGACTCAAGGCATCAGCAACTCTATTGGAGGTTCCGTTTTGTGCTTCAAAACAAAAGTGAACTGCTGCAAATAAGTTGACCAAGATGCATGTCTGGCCGAAATCTTGTCTTGACTGTGGAGGTGTTTTAGCACTTCATGATCGGTGTAGAGGATGAACTCTCGTTGGAAGAGGTAATGCTAACAATGCTTCACAGCTTGAACCACCACGTATAATTCAATGTCATTGGTGCTATATTGTGCTCGCGCCCCTACAAGTTTCTCACTGAAATAGGCCACCGGTTTGCTTTCTTGGCTCAACACGGCACCGATGCCTAACTACCTTGGAGGCGTCACTGTAGAGTTCGAAAGGCTGTGAAAAATCCGTTAGAACCAATATTGGGGTTGTGGTTAATTGGTCTTTGATGAGTCGGAATGCTTCCTCTGCTTCTTGACACCACTCGAATTTCTCCCCATTTATGCAATCAGTGATTAGTGCCATGATACTGCTGAAATGCGAGATGAATCACCGATAAAACGCTGCCAATCCGTGGAAGCTTCGCACTTCTGTGATACTTTTTGGTTGGGGCCATTGTCTAACCGCTTCTATTTTTGACTCATCCACCTGTAAACCCTTTCCAGAAATTTTATACCGTAAGAATAACACTTCGGTTGTCATGAAGACACATTTTTTACAACTGCGACTAGCTTCGCCCCGTGAAGTAAACATATGACCTCACTTATGTGTTGTAAATGGGCTTCAAGGTATGAACTGTAAATCAAGATATCATTGAAGTATACAACTACAGACTTTCCGATGAATGACAGCAAAGCTTGGTTCATTACCCGCATGAATGTACTCGGTGTATTTGATAAGCCGAAAGGCATGACCATCCATTCTTACAATACATTACGTGTTTTGAACGCCGTTTTTCACTCATCCCCGGGCCGGATTTGTATCTGATGATATCCGCTTTTCAGGTCTAGCTTAGTGATATAGTTGCTCCACTTAACTGATCTAGTAGGTCGTCCAATCACGAGATCGGAAACCTATACATAACCTTGATTTTATTGACTGCGCGACTATCCACACACATCCTCTAAGACCCATCTTTTTTTGGAATTAGAAGAGCCGATACTGCACACGGATTGAGACTTTCTCGGATGTGGCCTTTGGTGAGCAACTCTTCAACTTGTCTTCGAAGCTTCTCATTCTCACTGGGAGTCATTCGGTAATGTGGTCGATTGGGTAGCACTGCCCCTGGTTCTAAGACGATCTGATGTTGAATGTCCCGTAACCTAAAATTCAGAAAGTAACGGGGCCGCGGCTTGAGGAATGTTGATCTTGGCTGTTACTTCTTTATTCAGCAGCACAAAAACTAATTCGGCACTCTCCAATTCCAATTCGAGCATAGCAAACGTGAGGAGACTGGTACCTTCCATCAATTTGGGTTTTCCGAGGCCTTGCTGGGTAGTAGCACAATGCTGGTGTTGCTGAACATGAGTGTGTAGGTGTATTTAAAACCATCGTGTTATACCTTCCGATCAAATTGCCAAGGCCTTCAGAGTAACAGGTGACATGCGTCCATATGGACCACGTCAAACCATGCTTGGTCTTTGTAAATTGCACCCATTGAAAAAGAAACGAGTGCCCGTTGCGTCACTGTTATTTCACCTATTTTCTGTAACCATGCCAATCGATACGGCTTATGATGCTTCTTCATTTTAAGTCATAACTTTTGTACTACTTCAGTCGACACAATATTTTCGCAACTCCCTCCATCAATAATATACCGGCATACCTTATCTAGGATAGTGCAAGTTGATTAGAACACATTGTTTCGAAGCCATTTGCCTTCATCTGCTCGTGGCGTCAAGTATGTACGTCGTACCATCAATAATGGACGAGAGTCGACTTCTACCATGTCTTCACCAACGGTTTCGTCTTCGTCGAACTGTAGCGCCTCCCCTACCTCTACAACCCCATCTTCACCGTCGTCTGTGAACAAGCCTTCTTCCCCATTTTTCTACACTTTGACTGCCGATGGCCAATTTCTTCACAGCTGAAGCAATGCAAGCTGCTTGATGCTCTAAGCTGCTGGGTGGTGTTACGGTTCGGACACGATACACCTCTGCTGCTGCCAGCCACTGTCATGCTTCCTCAATTTTCAACATTGCTGCTACTGGTTCCGGCTCTCCCTATTGTGCCTTCATTGCTATTCGTCCATAGTCCTCCTCCAGCCCGCTGTGACACGATCTTCTCTAACAACAAAGCCCTTTGATATGCTCCTGAAACCGTAACCAGATCAAAAAGGTTTACTGTTGGGGTTTATGCCCTAAAGCATGTAATTTGTAAATGTGGATGAAACATTAACAAAAGAAGTTGTTTATTAATTCTATAAATCGGTCTCATACATTTATATCACGTGTACTTAACATCCTAGATTGCCTGATGTAATCTCTAATTGAGTATATGAGTGTCTTATATAGAGGAATTCAGTTTGAGATGAGCAATCTAAAGAGGCCGTAGATAGCAAATTGAGTTTGGTACTTTATTTGTGGTTAATCTACAGCTGCGGTCTACTCCGTAATGTACGGTGGTCTTATCCTAGACAATTCATATGGTGATATGAGATTAAATGCACCTTATATGATGTGATCATATAGGACTGGGCCACGATCTATATGAATCTCTCACCAAGATCCGTTACATGATGAGATTTATATATGTTGACAAATGATGGCTATGTATGGGTGATCTTAATCCTGAGTGTCTTATCGACTCCTTCAGGTTAGATCGTGGTTTTTGATATACCATGGGTGAGATCGGAGTTGCATTCGCGGTTAATAACTTCGTATGTTGGAATCGATGTTTAGCTTGTGGCTGAGAAAGTCTGTACACAATAGTGGAATCCACTCTTTCTTACGAGAAGTAGATAGTAGTTCCTTTAAGGGCTGATTCGGGGCTTGAACAATATGAGCGCTCTCCTTCTTCCTTAAAGGAAGTTAGGATTTATTGTTCATTAGAGAATCAATGGAACTTAATGGAAAAAATATAATTAGAGGGGTGTAACAGACTTTATGACCCAGCTCTAGTTATGAACTACTTGTGGAGGATCATCATATGTAATAGCTATATCAATGGACACTGAGTTTTTGGTTTGTGTATAAACATCTACAGTTACGATAGTGCAGCCTCAAGTTTTTAGTGGAGTAACTCCGAGGTTAATAATCATGAAATATTAATTAAAGAGTTTAATTAATTTTTCTAAGGATTATTGGAGCTCAAGACTGTGGGTTCATTAGGTCCCCTTGCTAGCCCAGAACGTTAAAGGTAACAAGGGTCACAGTTAATTAATTGGATTGTCCAATTAATTGTGTTACGAAAGTGACACACATTTATTCATGGAATTAATTAAATGATGAGATTATTTAATTAATATATTAATAATTAAATTAATTAAATAATTAGATTATTTAATTAATATATTAATAATTAAATTAATTAAATAATTAGATTATTTAATTAATATTAATAATTGATAATTAATAATTAATTATTAATTTGAGGTTACAGGTTCGAACCATGACTGAGACAAATGATAAAATAATAAGATTATTTTATTTCCTAACTAGGTCAAGTGTTCAAGTCTTAGTGAACTAGGGGTGTGGGATATAGAATCCTATACTAACTTGGTCACTAAAATACTAATTATCGTATTTTAAATATATAGAGATATATTTTAAAAGGATAAGTATATTGTAATAATATATATATATATATATATATATATATATATATATATATATGTAAGATTAAAAACAAAAACAAAAAAGTAAAGAAACAAAATAAGGGTGGGCGGCCATTAAAGAAAAAAAGCAATAAAAAAAAGTTATTTTTATTTTTGTTCTTTTATTGTTCAAGTGGCCGAATTCCCTATACACAAAGCAAGAGTTGTTTTGTGTTATTTCTTCAACCTCCATTCAACCTCCTAAAGCTAGTGACGTGCCCACATGTAGTTGCTGGAACCTGGGAGATAACCAGGAAGATCCAGCGGTATAAATCAGAAAGCAAATTCAAGAATGAAAGAACGAAGGAGTTAGTCATGAGGTATGATTTCGAATCCTGACTGATTTATTCTTATATATCGTATAAGGTTTTAAAGTCGCTTAAAATATTTTTTTAAAAGTTTTAAAATTTCCTTCCCCTGCACGACTCTAGGGCTTACATTTACCATGTCTAGAATTTGGGGACGTATTCCTCCACAATATCGGGATACCAACTGATCTAGTGTTTCCTTAATGTCATTGCGCACTAGCAATTGATAGAATTCCATAGTATACTCATCAACCATCTGCAATCCCTGTCGCAAATTCTGCAACCTCAGATACATCAGCTTCTGAAAATTGTGGGGTAAGAACTCTGCTCGCATCTTTCTTTTCTTCTTTTCCTATTTTGGTGATTTTTTGTTTCCCAGAACGATTCCGAGTAAGCTTGAGCTGCTGCCCGCCCCTGAAGCCGAGTCGCCACCAAGGCTACCCTTGCGTTCGCCAGAACATTCTTGAATTCTGAAACTTCCTCCATGACTCCGAGCCACTCGAGGAACTCTTCTGGTTACAGGTTTCCTTGAAACTCCGGGACTTCTGTTCGCATGCCTAACTCCCACCGTCGGCCTTCTTCATGTTCCCACGTCTGTCGGCGTCGCTGCGGAATCTCTTCTTCCTCGTTGCTCTCATCGTCGCTTTCCTTGTCTCCACCCGTGTGCGGGTTTTGAGCTTGAAAGGGGTTTTGGTTGGAGATTAACGTTGTGAGTTGCTCGGTTAATTGCACAACCCGCTGCTCCAATTGTGCCATGCGGTCACGTTCATTGGCTTCTTCTACAGGGATCCGGTTTGGTTGAAGTCTCTTTGGCGGCATGTCGATGGCGTCCCGAGCGAACCTGGCTTTGATACCAAAACTGGCATAATGAAAGCTTCAACACGAAAACACACACTCACTGATTCGAACAACCTACTGATAACATCAAGTTCGCGCACGAACAATTGCTACCAGGCTTCAATTACACCATTCTAAACAAAATGACATAACTGGAAGATAGAGAAATGTTCTTTGAATTTTATTCAATATTCAACGAGCCTCCAAATGGTTACAATGCAAAATAAATAAGGCAAGAAAGCTGTTTCAGAAAGCCAAAAAATCTAAACCGAACTCTATCTAAACAAGAATTCTTATTCTACAAAACTTCAAGACTCCCTAACCTGAACTAACTAAATATCTAATGCCAGCTCGCGCAAGTCTTGCCACCTCATGAAGCCACGCAGTAACGCCCCTAGACACTTCATTTGTCCAGCTCTTCACTCGGCCATCGCATGACCAGCCGACCAACCTTATTGCGATCCCTTTCTTCCATATAATCTATTGCCTTAGCTGCTGCTGCATCAGTAGCTGTTGATGTTTGTGGAGTTAAATGAATCATATTATCTTCACAGATGACTCGGCATAATGTCGGTGCTTTGGTTGTCGTGAAGCCCGGAGAGAAAATTCAAATGCAAAACTAACAAGAAACAATGTCATGCCTTGAAGTGATAATTTCTAACCAAACAACATCACTAGTCCTGCAGTCTTCTTTTTTCTATGATCACATAGCCGGACATCACAAATATATATATATATATATATATAGAGAGAGAGAGAGAGAGAAAGAGAGAGAGGGACAATGCTCATATTGCCTTCTGCATAGCGAAGAGGATCTTATGAAGAAATTTTCTCTATAAAGTTTTTCGAATTTCCTATTTGTTCGATCAAAATCCCCATTCCATAACCATGATTAGTTCAAGAAGGCTAATCAAATTAGCCAGGAAGTGGTTGAAAAAGGCTGAGATGAAGCGCCAGATAATCTCGTTTGCAGGAAATAATGGTGATCATGGCCAGAACTTATCAATACCAGTTGCTAATAATGGCCTTTTTGTTGTGTACACCACAAATGACGCAAGGTTCACAATACGTACCCTTGAAGTATCTCGGCAAAAGTGTCTTCCGAGAGTTGTTAAGAATGTCTGATGAGGAGTTTGGGATCCCGAACAATGGATTGATCACATTGCCTTGTGATAGTACCTTCCTAAAGTATGTTCTTGCATTGGTTAGAGGAGGGATATCCGAGGGTCTCGAGAAGTCTGCTAACTTCCTTGGAAACGTGCCAATTCTTTGTGTATTCACTTGGTCAATCACTGAGCAGCCATCAACAAACACTTATTTGCAGCCATTGAAGAAATCATGATATGTCACAGTTTTCCATACTTGGTTGTATACAAATTACAGTTTCCATGTAGTATACTTTCTTCGGTTTAGTAGATATCAAATGAAAACTTTTCATCTATGATTTCTGTGTCCAAATAGATGGTTGAGTTTTAAATT
The DNA here is from genome assembly GCA_033220585.1 of Dipteronia sinensis. Taxonomy (NCBI): domain Eukaryota; kingdom Viridiplantae; phylum Streptophyta; class Magnoliopsida; order Sapindales; family Sapindaceae; genus Dipteronia; species Dipteronia sinensis. The sequence goes on along the minus strand of CM065644.1, from coordinate 22,394,965 downwards.
TTAAGAACTCTTCATGCATTCCAGAACTATAAAAACCAATATTGAAATGTCAAAGAATTGTTATAGGTGTATCTTTGTGTTTCAGAGATATCAATAACATAATTTTTCAACATATTTGGTTGGTCCTCAAGAGTCAATTACAATGGTGATCTTAGCATACCCTTGTATTCTTTGCATCTTTGGCATGTAATATTTGGTAAAGATTTCTTTCACTGATTTAAAATTATAAAAAATTGACAAATACTGAATAAAATAATTCGCGAAGAGCCAGAAACTTGCTAGTTGAATTTTAATTTGTTTTATAATTGTACTTGTAGTAGTTTTGTTCAAGTTGTTAGTGAAACTTTGTTGTTCTCTTGGTGCTTTACGCTGCACTTGTGTAAATCAGTGAAAATCCGATTAACTAGCTGTTTCAGGTCAGGAAATAGTATACTTTTGATAGTGGTGTTATTGGCACACCCCATACTGATCTATTCATGCCCCATTTTTTAAATTATATAATTTTTTTTTTTCATTTATCAAAATTACTAGGAAAGAAATCTTCTACAAAGTAAATCTCTATTAAAATCTCATATTCCTTTTCTATAAAATAAAACACAGTAATCTGTTTCTTCAAAAAAAAAATTAACTCTTAAACTCTAAAATCTGCTTCTTACATACATCTAAAATATTATGAAAGAGTTTGAGAACGATATCAAGAATATGGAAGAATTGTCTAAGAACGATATCAAACATCTTAAAGAATTGTCTGACAATGATAGTAAGCATCTGGAAACAATTCATTCTCTGGAAATAAGTTTGAAGTTTATTTTTTATTTTTTTGTTTCCATAATGAAATAAGAAGAAAAAAAACTAAAAAAAAAAGAAATAAGAAGAAAAAAAAATTAATCAATAGAGGTGAGAGGGATGTATACAGATACATAGATAAGAGATAGAAATATCATATACGGTATATATTAAGTTTGAAAAATAAGTAAAATGAGTAGTTTTGGAAATAAACCAAAAAATTAAATAAAAACATTTAATTTTATTTAATTAAATTAAATTTTAAAAATTGGACATGAATAGATAAGTAGGGGGTAGGGGGTCTGCCGATAGCACCAAATAGCACCACTCTTTTTTCGCTGGCCATTCATTTGACTTACACATTTTCTAGGCGATACAACAAAATAAGACAGATTAATTTACTTTTTTGAAATGATTTCTTGTAGATCAAATCTATAACGATCCCACTTTCGTTTTCGTTACAAATAGCACAACAGAAATGCTCAAATTTGCCAAAGAAAGGACATCCATTCTTGCTCATAACTTCATAAGGGTCAAATTGTAGTGCTTCATTACAAAGAAGTACTAAAATTGTCTTTACAAATAACTTGGTTTTAGTAGTTCTTCATCAATATTAATTGCTTCCGATGAGTCCCTGCACAAAGGAAGCAACATTGGCTTGACTATAACATTGCATTTCAGTGTTGTTGAGAATCCAATACTTTTTACAAGATATTTTACACTGATGAACATAGATACAACATGATCAGTTCAAAGAATTAAGCTGATCAAAATGGCAAACAAGTGGCAGAAGCTGGCTCTCATTCCCAAGAACTAGAGGGCTGTCGATGCAGCACATCATCAACGACTGAGAAGGGTCATTATTTTGTTGTCGATGGAGCACATCATCCACGACTGCAGCACATCATCACGTGATTCCCTTCAAATATCTTGGGAACAACATCATTACAGAGCTCTTTGAAATAGCAGAAGCTGAATATGGACTGCCAAGCAGCAGGCAATGGAGTACGCGGTCTTTTGCGACTGGTCGCTGTTTACAATCTTTGTATCTCCATCATGAGCAAGGCAATCAACAAGTAATGTATGGCTTCTAATGCAAATCATAGCTGGAATTTTGTAAATTGGCAGTGACGCAGCGGTGTATGGCGAAAATATGAATGATCACTTCGTCGAACCCTGAGGCACACTCAGACGAACCTTAATGTAGCGACCGGTAGTTACCCAAGCATGGACCACCATGCAGGGGCCATCATTCCCTAATCTTCGTTAGAAAATGGTGCTCTCGAATCCTCAAAGAGCATGTCGAATCCACGACAGATAAATGTTCCAAATGAACGATTTTATTAAAATCAATCAAAGGTTTAAAATTTACAATAATTGGAATTAATAATACTATTTATAAATAACTAATCCTAATACGACTCGAATACGATATTCCTAAATAAAGACTAAAACATGAAAATATCAAAACTAATCAGAATCTTTTAAGATTCATGACTCCTAACTTGACCGGAAAACAAAGATCAAATCTTACCCAAAAGGTAAGTTTGATTTATTTCCAAAACATAAATTTAATTCCTAATCAAACTAAAATAAATAAACCTGCTAAACAAGAAAAGACCCAAATTAAAGAAATTGTCCTACATCAGTCACCCCTTCTTAAAAAGAACTTGTCCTCAAGTTCAGTTGAAACATACGGAAAGACAAGTAAACAAGGAAGAACCCTTATTCGTCTTGTGGGAGTGGTAAACCCCAACCGAAAATTCTCTCCGTAGTCCATCCCAGATCCACAATGGCACCAAAGCAATCATCCAACGAAATGCAGTAAATGCCCAAGCTATTCGCCATTGGTGATGCCTATTGGTTGCGGCTTGGTCAACTGGCGTTATAATGCCTTTGAACACTAAATGATTCCTTGACTCCCAAGTTGTCCAAATCAAGGCGAAAAACAAAGTACTCCGAGCTCTGTTATGACTCGTATCAATAATAGCACACAAGTTGTCACCCTTGGAAACTTTATCAATGGAAATCGATTTAGCTTCCAGTTTTGTGTCAGCCACATCTAAAGTGCAATCAATATCAATGGTTGGATCGTAGTCTTCAACTTCTAAGATCCAAGGCTCGTCTTCAATTCCTTCGACAATTTCCACTCCATACGAAATATCTTTAACTGTATCTTCTGCATGACAAAAATCTTCAAAATAATCATTTGGAAGATATTCCTCCCACATTACTTGTTTCATAACATGCCATGATTGGATCTTATCCATTCCAAATCTTTTCCGATCCTTTTGAAAGTCTTCCCACCAAATCAATGCATCTTTTTTTAAATAAATTTCTACAAATAAAACTTTCTGACTTTCTTCAGTTTTCTGATATTCAAAATATTCTTCAACTTCTTCCAACCAATTAATAAATTCTTCAGTTTTCATTTGTCCAGAAAAAAAAAATCGAAGTCTTGGTTGATAAGCATTATAGCTCGAAAAATAATTATTGGAACCAAGAGAACTATTGAAACCCATTGAGAACCGAAATCAAAGTCTGAAAAAAAAAACGTACCAACAATTGAATCCTGAGAACTGGTTACGAAAAATAAATTAAAAGTGGTGGATATGAATGGCGGCACGCAATTAATGGTGATGACGATTAGGGTATGTCTGAAACTCGTGAGGTTGATCTGAAATTTCTGGCACTGTTGAGGCTGATCCACAATTTATGCTGTCTTTTCTTTTTCAATTTCGTTTCTTTCTTTTTTCTTTCTTTTTTTTTGAAGGGGAGATATGGAGGGTGAATATATGGCGTTTAGGAAGGTAGTTGGTTGTGGTCTGTGGACGCTGAGCCTAGCACAAAGGTAGACTCGGTCGCTCTGATACCAATTGACGCAGCGGTGTATGGCGAAAATAAGAATGATCACTTCGTCGAACCCTGAGACACACTCAGATGAACCTTAACGTAGCGACCGGTAGTTACCCAAGCATGGACCGCCATGCAGGGGTCATCATTCCTTAATCTTCGTTAGAAAATGGTGCTCTCGAATCCTCGAAGAGCATGTCGAATCCACGACAGATAAATGTTCCAAAGGAACGATTTTATTAAAATCGATCAAAAGTTTAAAAGTTTACAATAATTGGAATTAATAATACTATTTATAATAAACTAATCCTAATACGACTTGAATACGATATTCCAAAAAAAAAGACTAAAACAGGAAAATATCAAAACTAATCAGAATTTGTTACAATTCATGACTCCTAACTTGACCAGAAAATAAAGATCAAATCTTACCTAAAAGGTAAGTTTGATTTATTTCCAAAACCTAAATTTAATTCCTAATCAAACTAAAATAAATAAACTTGCTAAACAAGAAAATACCCAAATTGAAAAAAAATAAGAAAATAAAGAAATTGCCCAAATCCAGTGTGACCCGCTGGTGTCAGATCGCGGTCTGGACCGCGGTTCCTTCTTATTTGTCCTACATCAGGAAGTAGAACACATTGTAGAAACAATAGTTATTTGTTATGGTCTCTCTATTTTGTTATGATCGATCATAAGAGTACATCAGAAAAATCCGGAAACTTTATTTGCAACATATTTTTACAGTACGAATTTACAATTTGTTTACACGCATAGAAATCTGTATATATACATGGATCATATGTTTTCACATCCAATATATCATACCACTTAGGTTCAACATTAAAACAATATTTACATCAATATGTATAATAATCAATCAAATAATTAAAATAACAGTATCAACGTCTTCTTTTTTGACAAACCATCACTCCATTACATAATAATGATGTTGTGAGAAAATATTATATAAAAAACCATGAATACATAATAATGCACATAATAATAAGAAAATTCTATGTTTACAGTGAAAGGATTTTGTTTACCTGGCTTCGTTAATAGTACTCACAAAAGGGGAGTAGGAGAGTTTGAGCATTTGGATGGAGATGGTCCCACTCCAATGCTTCCCACCATTCTCTTTGAACTTTGATTTTGATAAGGGCAGGTGGTGGAGATGGCTCTCCTTTCTCATCTACTGGAAGATAAATAGGGAAGCGTTTAAGTTGACGGCATCTGAATATATAAAGTTCTTGGAGAGAATCACAAACCATCACTCCATTACTCCCACATATATTTATTATGCTCTTCAATTCTAGCATGTCTCTTAAAGTCAACTTTCTCAATTTGGGAAGACTAATGATCAATTCTTTCTTACAATCAATATTATCTATAGCTATTATCTCCTCCATTTCACCACAATATTCTGCTTTAATCTCTTCCAAGTTTTTTAGTACTCCCACCTGGAACTTGGATGATGATAAGAGAATTTTCTTCAATTTCGGGCAATCCCATAAATCAATAACTTGGAGAGAATCACAAACCATGACTCCATTGCAACTACAAATGCTCTTCAATTTTTGCACACCATACAATGTCAAGCTTTTCAATTTGGGAAGAAGGAATTCCTTCGGTCTTCTTTCTTCATTGTCATCATCGTCATCTGCTGCTATTAGCTCCTCCATTTCACCACTATCAATTACATTAATCTCCTCCAAGTTCTTCAGTTCCGACAGCAGTTTAGATGAGAACAATTTCATCACTTTCCCACAACGACCTATGCTAACAACTTTAAGATGTGAATATTGACCGGCTGACACATTTATGCCAATCAAATTATGAAGATTATCAACGTCTAGGATCTCAAGTCTTTCAAGTGTGTTGAATGTTGGAATATTGCTTATGTTTCTTACATCATTGCAATTCTCTGTGAATAGGCTCTCAACTTCTTTTGGGAGAAAAATAAAATCTTCTTCTCTTCCACAAATATTACATCCTTTTAGAATTACCATCTTATTGACACGATATTGTAATGTCCAATCAAGCATGTCAGAGTCATAGATTTCAAATGGGATCAAGAAAAGACGATATTCATTTGGTCCTCCAAGACTGTTTAAGGATTTCACATAGCAGTTGAAGTCTTGTATGTTACGAAAATAAGCCACAAAACAATCCAATTTCTTCAATCTAGCTGCCTCATTCACTGCTCCTCTTTGACTTTCAAATCCCCAATGTACACGAAGTTTTTGGAGACGACAAAGTTTAGATAATATCCCAGCTGGTATCATCTGTAAACCCGTGGAACAAAGATCTAGCCTTGTTAAGTTTGCTAATATCTCCATTCCTGCAGGCACTTCATTTATTTTTGTAAATCCAAGCTCCAATTTATTAAGTGCGCGAAGCTTTGCTAAAGAAGGAACACATTTTAATCGTCTACAATTTTGAAGCAACAATGCTGTAAGATTTGTCAACTCAGAGATGGAGTTTGGCAAGCTCTCAATCTTGGTATCAGAAAGATTAAGAATCTTCAACCCGTGCATGTGGGAGAAGAAAGATTCCGGAATACTTTCTAAAGGATTGTTTTGTAGAAACAAAGTTGAAAGAATTTGACAATTTGGCGACACACTCGAAGGAATTTTTCTTACAAAATTGTTCATTAAAGAAATCTTGTCAAGATTTTCTTTCCATTCTCGTTTGCTTGGTAACTCTACCAACTTTAGGCCAGCTTTTACCATGAACAAAGGACTTTTGCTTGTAATGTACTTTAACGTCAGTTCTCTCAAAACATCATGTAGTTTTACGCAATTTCTACCTCTATAATCAATACTTTCCACCAACAAGCAATTGTTTACAAGAATTTTTATTATAATATGAGCTCTATCCTCTGTTGCTTGCGAATTACCCATTTCATCTACAAGTCCTTCTGCAATCCAACAATCTACAAGTTCATTTTTTTGAATGTCATGGTCTTCAGGATATAATGCACAATACAAGAAGCAACGCCTGATCTTTTCATCCTTCAATCGATCATAACTGAATTTTAATCGTACAAAAATCTCATCATCCTTTACTTTAATTGTCCTTACATTGTTAGACAATTCATTTAGGGCATTCCTCCATTCACTTATGTCTTCTTCTCCCTTTAAGCTGCTCGCTATTGTGACAATTGAGAGTGGTAAACCGGCACATTGCTTGACCATAAGCTCCACAGTTTCTTCCAAAGTCGGAACCTCAGAAATATCAAGTTCAGCTTTTTCAAAAATTAACTCCAATGCCTCCTTTTCTGAAAGAGGCTTCACTTGGACTATCTTACAGCCCATGGAGCGACAAACATCCAAGGAACGAGTTGTTATAACCAATTTGCACCCATTCTCTTCCGTTGGTTCAGGAATTCCTATTTCCTCAAGACAAATTGCTTCCCACATATCGTCCAATATTAAAACAAATCTTTTTCCTTTGAGCACACTTAATAGTGTCCCGGCACGTACTTTCTGATCTTCTATACCATAAAGACTATGTTTCAATGCATTTGCAATTCCATTTTGTACTTTAATAAGATCGATCGATTGTGATACAGTGACCCAAATGACATGATTGAACTTATTTTCTTCTACGAGTCTATTGCTTATATGTGTCACGATGGTTGTTTTACCAGCTCCTCCAATCCCCCAAACTCCAATCCTTTTGATCTCATTAGCCATCAAGTGTCGCCAAATTTCCTCCATATTTTTCTTCGCTGTCGTTTCGTCCTGCTAATCCTGTTGTTGGCAAAGTTATTCCAACGGCTGGAGGTGCATCAATCACCAAACTATTAAATGAATTTCCCTTTTGATGGTATTCTTTCACCTCTTGAATTTTCTTATCAACAAGTTTTGCTTGATGGATGCGTGATAAACATTTCACTTTCTCAAACATCTCTTCAATATTTTTTGCCTCATGCATGATCGTTTGTACATTTTCCAACCAATTCTTGACTTCAATCTTGGGTAATTTACCAAAACCGCACTCTGCTTTCAACCTTAGTTCTATTTCGTCCTTCAGACCTTCTAATTCATCCAATATTTTTAAAAGATTCTTGTTATATTCTTCAAGCTTTCTATGATATTCAATGTATTTACACAATGGAGGCCCTAATGCACTTTAAAATATCAAAGATTGGCCCTACAAACTCCATCAGCAGAGTTCCCTGCATAATCAAAGTGTATATAATCCAAATAAAAGACAATGTTATAGTATGCAATCCAATATAATTAATCTCGAATAATTATTATGTTTGTTGGACTTTCAAAAACGATAAACTTTAAATATATATATATATATATAGTTTATTGTTTGGATTTTTTTTCAAAATTAGTAAACAGAAATTTTGTTAACCTAAAAACTAAATCAAATTTATTGTTATAATTTTTAGATATAAAAATATCATACATTCTAATTTTTTGGAATTTAGTAAGTGACTCGAGGTTTGTTTATTTGGGTACGGATATTGACACCTATAAAACTTATTAGTACATTCATTTTTATAAGTATACTCATTTCTAAAATTTTAAAAATAAATATTACTATAAACACTTATTCTAATGCCAGTAGTATCTTCATTAAAATAAATATATTCATTTTAATACATATTATTTATAAACAATCTTTAATTATTATCACACCTAATTTATAAAAAAAAATCATATTATTTTTGGAATCAAATCCTCTTTTAATGATGTCCAATTTACTTTTGGAAATATCTCGAATGTAAAAGCCTTACAAAAAGGGAATATATGGAACCGTATATGGGGTCAAGAGATTTTTAATCTGGATTTCTCTTATTTATACAGTTATCTTAAAAAAAAATTAAACTTGTTGATATCTACGGCTATCGTTAAAAAAAATTGTTTATTGATAGAGTTCATAACTATACATAAAAGAGAGACAAAAACTGTTAGCGCACAAACGTCACTACGCGGAAGCGTTGCCGGATAGAACACAAACAAACAATAGAAGAATTAAGATGAAGAAGAAAATAAATCCAAACACACAACAACACAAGAGTTTTACGTGGAAACCCAAATCGGGAAAAAAAAACCACGGCCGTCAGGACGACAAGAAATCAATCCACTATGAAGAAAAATTATTACAACTTCACTCTCAGGATTTTTCTCTCACTAACCCCAAACCCAATTAAGCCCAATGTTCTCTTTGAGATCTCTCTAATTAATTGCTAATTTGCTCTACCCCCAATAGCCTAGCTATTATGGTATATTTATATGAATTACAGGGAGTTTAAATCAACAAGGAAATCCTTTTCCTATACATACAAGATTTCCTTGTTTCACATAAATAATATTTCCTATTTATGACAAGTTATCTTATAAAGGAGAAATCCTTATTCTATTAAGCATAAGACTTTCCTATTTCATTAAACATAAGAACTTCCAGAAGAAAACATTTTCCTTTTATCGCCAACATTCTTGATCTGGGCAAAATCCGTCATTACCGCGGTCTGGGTCGCGGTTGGCCACCCGCGACCTGGACCGCGCAAAGCTACTGATGTCCACCGCTCAGAATACCGCGGTTGGTGTCTTTGCCTCCGCCGCGGTCTACGCCGCGCTCCACTCACTGGAATGTACCGCTGTCTCTACCGCTCCCTATGCACGTGTCCGCAGGGCGGTCCACGTAGCGGTTCTCTTCAGAATTCGCTTCTTCAGTTCTTCTTCGGTCTTCAAGCCTCCCTCAATCTCAATCTCATACTTCCAAACGTGTCCCACGTCTCCAGGAAGTCTTCGCATAAGTGAATCTCGTTTGGTAACCATTGGAAATTCGAGCCATATCCAACAATCCTCCCTTATGGCGAGAATTCCCAATAAATAAAAAAAACTTCGTCCATAGTTACGACTCTCAACACCGAGAATCAACATACCCACCACTAGGTATAACCACTTAGGAACACCCATCCCAAGATTTCACCGGCACATGTCGAAATTTACCTTGCTGAAATTGTGGTGCAACTCCTCACGTTAGGTTCCCAGGGAGTTCGCTCAGCCATCGACATCCTTGTCCACCACACACCTTGCATCACCTCCTAACCAATGCCCGTGCGCAATTGTGGACCCGCTATCAGCAATACATCCTCTTTTATGGCAACTAGCGGTTATGCCATGAGGATGTTTATGCCCCTTTAGAAGGCATCAGCTGTAGTCGTCATACTCAAGAGAGGTGATTGCCGGATCCCCCTCTTTAGAGCCTTTAGCCGCACTTGTCTTCTTAATTTTACAATTTTTCCTTATGTGTCCAGATTGTCCACATCCCCAACAAGTGACTTTTCTTTTGGAGTCTCCCTTCTTCCTGTCAACCAGGAGAGCAGAGTTATCAGAAGTTTTACCTTCACTCTTTAGCCTTCATTCCTCAGAGATTAGTTTATTCGCTACATCTCCAAAACATATGGTTGAACTCCCATGCATCAAGATTGGCTTCATGTGTGCATATGATGGTGGAAGGGACCAGATTAGTCTTAATCCTTTGTCTTCTTCATCAATCTTTACTCCAATCGACTCTAATTCAGAAACTATCCCATTTAGCACTCCTAGATGATCGGAAATTTTCGTACCTTCAGACATATGCAGCATGTGAAACTGCTCCTTCAGGTAGAATCGGTTGCAGACGGTCTTTGATTGATACAATTCTTCAAGCCTCTCCTAAAGTTCTTTTGCTGAATATGTTCCATGAATATTTGCAAGAACATTCTTGGCTAGGTTCAATCGTATCGTACTTGCAGCCCTCTCGTCCAAATCTTCCCAATCATCATCGCTCATCACAGGTTTTCCAGAACTAGTACTAGCCATTTCTTTACTAAGATCTCCAGAGCCTTCAGGGTTCGCAGGGGTTGGTTTGCCCTTCAACGCCTTGTGTAAACCGTATTGGATTAACAAATCTTTGACTTGAACTTGCCACAAGCCAAAGTTAATTTTTCCATCGAACTTCTCAACTTCGAATCTCATCAACCTTGCCATATCTAGTTTGTTAAACTACTATCAAGCAACCGTGGAGCTCTGATACCAATTGTTAGCGCACAAACGTCACTACGCGGAAGCGTTGCCGGATAGAACACAAACAAACAATAGAAGAATTAAGATGAAGAAGAAAATAAATCCAAACACACAACAACATAAGAGTTTTACGTGGAAACCCAAATCGGGAAAAAAAACCACTGCCGTCAGGACGACAAGAAATCAATCCACTATGAAGAAAAATTATTACAACTTCACTCTCATGATTTTTCTCTCACTAACCCCAAACCCAATTACACCCAATGCTCTCTTTGAGATCTCTCTAATTAATTGCTAATTTGCTCTACCCCCAATAGCCTAGCTATTATGGTATATTTATATGAATTACAGGGAGTTTAAATCAATAAGGAAATCCTTTTCCTATACATACAAGATTTCCTTGTTTCACATAAATAATATTTCCTATTTATGACAAGTTATCTTATAAAGGAGAAATCCTTATTCTATTAAGCATAAGACTTTCCTATTTCATTAAACATAAGAACTTCCAGAAGAAAACTTTTTCCTTTTATCGCCAACATTCCTGATCTGGGCAAAATCCGTCATTACCGCTGTCTGGGTCGCGGTTGGCCACCCGCGACCTGGACCGCGCAAAGCTACTGATGTCCACCGCTCAGAATACCGCGGTTGGTGTCTTTGCCTCCGCCGCGGTCTACGCCGCGCTCCACTCACTGGAATGTACCGCTGTCTGTACCGCTCCCTATGCACGTGTCCGTAGGGCGGTCCACGTAGCGGTTCTCTTCAGAATTCGCTTCTTCAGTTCTTCTTCGGTCTTCAAGCCTCCCTCAATCTCGATCTCATACTTCCAAACGTGTCCCACGTCTCCAGGAAGTCTTCGCATAGGTGAATCTCGTTTGGTAACCATTGGAAAGTCGAGCCATATCCAACAAAAACAATATGATAATCATGTGATGATGAGAAAGTTTGATACGTGAAATAAATTTAGAGTTTAATTAGGGTTTATCATAAGTTTGTTTTTTTAAAGGTAAGTTTTTTTGATAAAGAAATATAGTTGAAGATATTGGTTTAATTATTGAGTGTATACAATATTTGGTCTATTTTTAAATTAAAGTAATTTGTTTTTATTGGTAAATTTGGTAAATTTCTATTGGGATATTTTTGTAATTAAAATTTTTACTAAAATATGAGTGTACTAATAAGTTTTAAGGATGTCAATATCAACACCATGTCTACTTTTATGTGCATATACAGTATTTGTTTTCTATTTTTATCAATGGATTAAGTGGGATATGAAACCTATTAAATGGATTGTGTTAATATTTTAGTTAATAATAAATATATTTTTCTAAAGGTAAATAGAATTATTATTTTATCATAATTATTTTTGAAATATTTTTATAATTTAACCTAAATAGATATTAATCAATTTGAAATTAAATTATTTTTAATTAATTTAATTATACACTTCACTATATAATATTTTCAAAACAATTACGTTAAATGCATATTATATTATTATTACTTCATATATATGGTGATTCTACAATGCAATGGTCGTGCAACATTATGTGATCATATATGATTTCATATGATCACATATATTTAGTGTTGTTGGATATAAATTGCATGTGATCACACAATTAAGTTTAGTATGATCTCAAGTGAGGAGATATAATCACATGTGAATTAATGTGATCGTACCAAAAGAGATATGATTATAATAGTGACAATCAAATTTTTTTAAGTTGCACCATGCAACGTTGTATACAAACACATCCCATATATATATATATATATATATATATATATATATATATATAATTGTTTGTATATAAAAAAATATTTACAAAAGGAACCATGTGTGTCTGTTTGTATTTTTTCTAAAACTCAAAAAGGTGGATTATATTAATTATTTATCTTAAAATTTTTATGATGTTATTTATTTGTTTTGGTAAATTTATTTCATTAAAGGTTTTAATTTTGCATAATAGAAAAACAGTTTTTAAATTTTCACCTTAAAACACAAATTCTTTCTCTGCTGTTTTTTTAATGTTTTCTTTAGAAATATAATATGTGTTATTTGTTCTCATTATAACAGTTTAATTAACAACACTAGGTTTTTAACAAATTTTAAAATTTATTTTATTTAAATGGATTTGCCATGTTTGATCCTAACATGTGTCAAAAATAACACATACAATATATATATATATATATATATATATATATCATAATACCAAATATGCATCAATCCACAAAATATAACTCCTGACATATAGAAATCATGTAAAAAACATATATAAAAATTGATACATTGAATGAAATAAAGTAAGTAAAGAGAACACCATACCTGATTGTAGAAGCTTCAAATGCTTGTGGTTAGTTATAGTCGGATAACATCCTATGTTTGAGTTACCGCCATCACTGATAGTACATAACAAAAAAAAAATTGTGGTTAGCTATAGCTATGAATTTATTACAATATACAAAATAGCTATGGGTAGCTCAGCTGATAGATGAACGAGCTTAAAGTTTGGACAAATAACTCGCAAGTCAGCGGCTTGAATCCTATCAATGACAAAAGCTTCAAAAAATTATATGGTATAGATAGGTGGATCGATAGAAACCGTCAAAAAATAAAAATAAAAAAACAATATGCAAAACTATTATTCCTTTGAGTATTAGAGAAAAATAAAGTCAAGAATTTTGATAAAATATGGCCAATAATATAAATATAATTAATATACATTTATAATAGGCTTAAACAATATATAATTTTAATTACTTAAAATGCATCAATCCAAATTATTAAATAAATTGAATGAAATGAACCTAGAAAAAGAAAATTTTATACCTGGAATTGTCCAAAGAAGGTGGTGCCAAAGAAGATGGAATGAACAGTCGGACAGAGGATTGCTTCTTGCCTTCTCTGCTGAAACAGGGGACTTTCTTCTTCTTCTTCAAACAAGGCTTTGTATAATCTGCTAAAACAGAACAATTTATTGTCATTAAATTGTGTGTAAAACATTGAAATTCTGACATATAAAACTTGTTACATGTAAATTCTGAAAAATAAAAGACTTTTAAAAAAATATTGAATGAAATAAGCCTAATAACAAAGATGCCATACCTGGTACGATTTGTAAATGTTTCTTCAATTGTTTGGTAAGGTAGATATTCCAAGAAATGCTGAAATGCAAGAGAAAATTTACAAGATAATCACTCAAAATGTTAACTCTCCCTCAGAAATGAATTTATAACAATATGTACAACTCTTATTATTAATTCCTAGTTAGATAATCTTCTTTGTGAAAACAAGTAAAACCAAAGTGTAGAATAAAGACAAAAATAAATATTGAAGCAAAGAAAAGAATTAAGCATTCTAAATATACCTTTCTCTTATGCAACTTTTCTATATTATTCCAAAAATACTATAGTCGTATCTCTTGGATTAATTATACATGGGTTGTACTAGTAAATGTATGGTATTAAGAAATTAAACTAATAATAAACCACTGTGACTTGGTGAAAATGGCGGTTTTCAGCTTGATAATATCCCGAATTCAAGTCGCCGCCACCTAATAATTAGTTATACAAATTTGCATTGAGAAGATTGTAAATCTAGTTTAAGGTAGATAATTTGGGCATTATTGAGGCATTCTTTACTACAAATTTGCATTGAGAAGATTGTAAATCTAGTTTAAGGTAGATAATTTGGGCATTATTGAGGCATTCTTTACTACAGTAAACCTCTACAAAATAATATTGTTGGGATTGAAGAAAATTATTATTTTAGAGGGGTTATTTATTTATCGATAAATGAATAATTTATTAAGTTAAAAAGGAGTTTTATATTTTTACTACTTTTTTTAAGTTTTATATTTTTATTTATACATATATTATACATATTTTCGACCAAGATACATAAGTTCAAAGAAGTTAATAAGTACATACATATTAAAGGTTATCGAAGGTTTGACAAATGTTGAATTATTTTTCTTGCCTCCTAATACAACATCAAAGATTCAACCATGCGATGCTAGGATTGTTCGAGCACTAAAAATTCATTATCGACGTCGTTTCTACTCTAGCATCTCGGAAGACTATGTGGTAGGAGAAACAAATCCCGAAAAAATTGATATATTCAATGCTATGAAATTAATTAATGCGGTTTCGAACATTGATATGAAGACAACAACCATTGCAAATTGTTTTCGACATTGCAAGATCTGTTCAGATGAACATATGTCACTGATATGGCTTTTGAACCACAAGTTGGTGAAGATGAAAGCATCGCTGGATTACATGAAGCCATTTCTGGTCTACACTATAGAAATGTGATGGATGTTAATCACATTTTGAATTATCCTAGTGAAATGATATAGTGATGGAATCACTTACTAATGAAAAAATTATTCAAGGGGTAATGAATACGCCTACCGATGATCATGATCTAGATAACATCAGTATTTTTACCAAGTTTTTCTCCAAAAAAGGCCTTTCAAGTAAAAGTAACATTAAATAACTTCTTACTACAAGATGAAAAAAAAAACCAATATGGTGTATGATTTGTAAAAAAATTAAGGATTAGATTGAGTTTGGTTTCAGTACAAAGAAAAGGCAAAAGACTTTAGATGCATATTTTAAGAAAGATTTGAATTGAAAAAATAGAAGTTGTTAAGTTTTTTTTAAGGAAATTGTTACGTTAAAAGTTTATTGATATGTATTATGAATTTTTATGTGTTATATATTTTTATGTATTTAATCAATTATGAATTTATATATTCGTTGGGACCTAAAGAACTTCAAAAAAAATTAGTATCTTATGCATTTAGCAGGGTTATTAATTTAGTACGCAGATCTGAGTTGGGACTAGAAGATTTTATTATTTAAACGGGATTATTAATTTATCGAACATTCATTTATCGATGTTTTACTGTAATATAATATACATAACTATAAGCGAGGATATGGACACCGATGCTCTGTTTTTTTCAATTGCCAACACCCATTTTGCTTTTGCTATTTGAAACAGTCATTAATTCAAGGGATATTCCTATTTTAGTCCCTCTAGTTTAATGTAATTTTATTTTAGTCCATTAGTTTGTAAAATTTTTCAGTTTTAGTCCTTCTATAACCGTTCGTCTAAAGTACAATTGCTGACATGAACAGAGGGCAAAATGACCCTGCTGCCCTAGAATACTGCTGATACCCTTTTGAAAGACTAATATGACCTCCAATTTTACACTTATATTAATTAATTAAAAATTTTAAAAATAACAAAAAATTATTTTTTGTCTAAAAAAACCCAATCATCTATGATCAGCAATCATCATCTTCACCAAAAAAAAAAATTTGCCAGAAAATGAAATCAATCAAAACAAAAAACAAGGAACAAATCCAATTTGGTATCTCCACCAAATTCGAGGAACAAAAAAAAATGATCCAGTCTCTTCAAACCACCACCACCACCACTGAAACTAGACCTAGCAAACTCTCTACCTCCCAACACCAAAACCCAACACAACCCCCAAATCCATCAAGCAAAACCCGCCTGTGGCTAAATCAAACCCTGAAATGGCAAAAAAAAATTTAATAACAAAAATTTAAACAACCCAGATCTTCAAACAACACCTGAAAGAAGTCATGTATTTGGCTTGGAACATTTCTAACGCCTGAAATGGCAGCTCTTGCTCATGACATCGCCTCTTTGAGCATCAAAGGCAACGCCGCCATCCTCAACTTCCCTGACCTCGCTGATACGAAAACAGGCATATCACTTGGCTAGCCATGCATGTTGTGCATGCCATGCAATGGGAGTGTGCATGTGCGTGAGATGACTTGGTCAGGGAATGGATCATGGGTTGTTTTTAGCCAACTGGTTGTTAGGATTATTTCAATTATTTCAATTGTTAATCTGTTAATAATGGCAAGTGGTGTTCTCCGAATCAGGAGCCACTTCTAGTTTGCCTCCTATTTTCTTGTTTCATTTTGTTATCTTTAACGTCTTGATGTAGGCTATATATTAGCCAATTTAAATTGAATAAAATCATCCAGAATATAACAACCAAAAAACATATCTCTCTTCCCTTCTTTCTGACTTCTACTTCTTTGTTTCGTTATCTACTTCTCTGTTCTTCTATTACACAATAACTAACCTTATCAGTGGTATCAAAGCAATCAAACGACCATGGACACACGTGGGAAGTCGAATGCCGAATTCCGCAATGAAGTTAAAGAAATCCTTGCTAGCCACGAATCAAGATTCGATCAAATCCTAGCCGAATTGCAAGCCTTACGCCTACAGCGTAACCAGCCTAGCAGTGAAAAAGAGATCAATCCGTTCACGAAAGGAGAGACGTCGAACAACAGTCCAACCACGATCAACAGCCTAGGGGTCGATAGAAATCATATTCACCTCAAGTTGAACTTTCCAACATACGGAGGCGATGATCCAACGGGGTGGATTTTTAAAGCCGAACAGTATTTTGACTTCAAGGGAATTGCCTCCTCACAGCAGGTTCAGCTAGCATCATTCCATCCTAGAGGGAGTCGCATTGCAATGGTATCGGTGGTACACTGAAATTTCGAGAACCATTGAGCTGGGCTGAATTCACCAAGGCCGTTCTTCATCGATTTGGGCCAACAGACTACGACGATCCGTCAGAAGCTCTGGCTCGACTCAAACAAACTACAACCGTGAATGCTTACCAGGAGACATTCGAGAAATTATTACATAAGGTAGATGGTTTGCTTGAAAATTACTTGATTGGATGCTTCATAGCAGGGCTTAAGGACGAGATTCGCCTCGACGTCCGGGCTAAGCAACCAAAGACACTTTCTGAAACTATTAGTGTCGCTCACTTGATCGAGGAAAGGAACCTCATTCAACGGAGACCAACTAGTTCAATTCGGTCACCATCAACCTTTGGAGCGCAGAGGGCTGGACCAAATTCTGCCGCCGGGCTTCTCGGACCACCACCACCACAGAAGGCCACTCAGAGTTCGGGTAATTCTCAAGATTCGATTCGGTGAATTACAGGTCAAGAAGCACGTGAGAGAAGGGAAAAGGGGCTTTGTTTCTACTGTGATGAGAAGTATGCACCCGGACATCGTTGCTCCCGTCCGTAACTTTTCATGGTGGAAGACATGCTGCCAAGTGACGAAATCGAAGATGTGGACATCGACTGCGATTCAGGTCCTCATGAAGTTCTTCCCGAAATATCTTTCCACGCTATGGCGGGCACTACTCACCCACAGACCTTCCGCGTCAACGGAAGAGTGAAAAACAAGGAAATCACAATTCTAATCGACGGAGGCAGCAAACATAATTTCATCGATCAGACCGTAGTGACTAAATTTGGGTTACCGGTTGTGAATGATAAAAGGTTTCAGGTTATGGTTGGAAACAAGGAAAAAATTGAGTGTACCGGGCAATGTTTGGGGCTTAATTTGGTGATCCAAGGGTACACGGTACAAGCCGATTTTTATATCCTTCCGGTCGCAGCATGTCAGGCGGTGTTAGGGGTACAGTGGTTAGAGACACTTGGGCAGATCGAGACTGATTATAAGCAGCTTACAATGACATTTACTCAGTTGCATTCCCCTACAACCGAATCATGGTCCAGTTAATGTGCGACCATATCGGTACCCGCACTATCCAAAGGCAGAGATCGAAAAATTGGTCCAGGAATTCTTGAACTCCAGGGGTAATCAGCCCAAGCCAAAGTTCTTTTTCCTCTCCGGTGTTGTTAGTTAAGAAGACCGACAGTACATGGAGATTTTGTGTCGACTATCGAGCCTTAAACGACATTACGGTGAAGGACAAATATCCGATACCAGTAATTGACGAATTGCTTGATGAACTCCATGGAGCGCAGTATTTTTCAAAGTTAGATTTGCGAGCCGGATATCATCAAATAAGAATGAAAGACACTGATATACACAAGACGGCCTTCCGAACACATGACGGACACTATGAATGTTTGGTGATGCCGTTTGGGTTAACCAATGCACCAGCCACCTTCCAAAGCCTCATGAATGATTTGTTTCGGCCGTATCTCCGGAAGTTTATTCTTGTTTTTTTGATGACATACTCATATATAGTCAAACATGGACCGACCACTTACAACACCTCTAACAGGTTTTACTTATTTTGTCTACTAACAAGCTTTATGCCAAAGAATCGAAATGTCTATTTGGCCTTTTACAAGTAGAATATCTTGGTCATCTCATATCAGCCAATGGGGTCTCAGTTGATCTGGGAAAAATACAGTCCATTCAAAGTTGGCCAATTCTGACCATAGCGCGGGGAGTAAGAGGATTTCTTGGGTTGGCAGGTTATTACCGAAAATTTATGCGAGGATTTGGAGCAATCGCAGCCCCATTGACACGGCTCTTGTCCAAGAATGGCTTTAAATGGATGACTGAAGCAGAGGCTGCGTTTAATGAATTGAAATCCGCCCTTAGCTCACCTCCGGTGATGCGTCTTCCGGATTTTTCAAAGACCTTTGTAGTCGAGTGTGACGCTTGAGGAATGGGACTCGGAGCTATTTGTCCCAAGATAATCAGCCTGTTGCATTTTTCAGTGAAGCCTTAAAGGGTGCAGCACTGAATTTGTCCACCTACGAGAAAGAAATGTTGGCAGTTGTTAAGGCGGTGCGAAAATGGAGGCCTGTATCTCTTAGGAAGACCTTTCGTGATTCAAACTGACCAATGCAGCTTGAAATTTCTACTGGAACAGCGGATTACAACTCCGGCACAGACTCGTTGGCTTCCAAAATTGCTTGGTTATGACTACACCATTCAATACAAACGTGGAAGGGAGAATCAAGGAACAGATGCACTTTAGCGGGTGGCAAGTTTTCAGTTTTTGGGCATTTCTTTACTAGTGGCTAAGTGGTGGGGTTCTCTTCAGCAAGAGGTCATCACCGACCCCTATTATGGCATGCTTCCAAGCCACCACTACCCACAAAGTGTTCAAAGAGATGGGGTTTGGGTGCAGCGATTTCGACGATATTGTTGGAGAGACACGCCTCCTCTGCTGGAGGACATTTTGGATTCTTCAAGACTTACAAACGGATCAGTTCCAGTTTTAATTGGCCTGGAATGAAGGCTGCAGTGAAGGAATATATTCAAAATTGTGACATTTGTCAACGGTGTAAAACTGATACCATGAGGCCAGCCGGCTTACTACAACCATTACCGATTCTGGACACGGTTTGGACAGAGGTTTCTATGGATTTTATAGAAGGATTGCCGCCTTCACAAAGGCAAGATGTGATCATGGTAGTGGCGGACCGATTGTCGAAATACGCACACTTTGTGCCATTGAAACATCCATTCACGACTTCAACGGTAGCTACTGCCTTTGTGCGTAACATTGTTAAACTACACGGGGTTCCAATAATCTATTGTAAGTGATCGAGATAAAAATTTTATCAGTGCATTTTGGAAGTCTCTTTTTCAGCTGCAGGGGACTACACTCTTTATGAGTTCGAGCTACCACCGCAAACTGACGGTCAGACGGAGGTGGTAAATCGGACCCTAGAACAGTACCTCTGTTGCTTCACGAGTGATCAGCCTGAAAAAGTGGATGGATTGGCTTCCGTGGGCAGAGTATAGCTACAATACGACGACCCATTCTTCCACCAACATTACTCCATTTGAAGCTGTCTATGGTGTGCCGCCACCCTCTCTATTGTCATACATTCCAGGCACCACCAAAGTCCAAGCCGTAGACGATTTATTGTGTTCCCGCGAAGACATCCTGTGCGAATTAAGGAAGCACCTCTCAGCTGCTCAAGCTCGGATGAAGTCACAAGCCGATCAGCATAGGCGCAATACCATGTTCAGTGTAGGGGACTATGTGCACTTGAGGTTGCAACCATACCGGCAATCGTCCATTGCCTTTCGCAGTTCGCAGAAGCTAGCACCTCGATTCTTTGGGCCTTACAAAATTTTGGCTAGAGTTGGAGCGGTAGCATATAAATTGGAGTTGCCTGTGGGGTCTCAAATACATGATGTGTTTCATGTGAGCTTGCTGAAAAAGAAGACTGGGCCGATTGATCCTATTCTCTTTCCACTTCCTCCAGTTTTAGATGATTCGAATACACTTCCACAACCGGAAGCCATTTTGGATCGGCGTGTGATTCACAAGGGGAAATACCGGACCAAAACTGAAGTTCTGGTTCAATAGGTGGGGGCACCTCGCGAGGATGTTACCTGGGAGAACTTATGGCGATTCTCTAAGTCGTATCCAGAGTTTATCCTTGAGGACAAGGATCGTCCGCGTATGGTGGAATGATACGAAAACGGGCATATCACTTGGCTAGCCATGCATGTTGTGCATGCCATGCAATGGGAGTGTGCATGTGCGTGAGATGACTTGGTCAGGGAATGGATCATGGGTTGTTTTTAGCCAACTGGTTGTTAGGATTATTTCAATTATTTCAATTGTTAATCTGTTAATAATGGCAAGTGGTGTTCTCCGAATCAGGAGCCACTTCTAGTTTGCCTCCTATTTTCTTGTTTCATTTTATTATCTTTAATGTCTTGATGTAGGCTATATATTAGCCAATTTAAATTGAATAAAATCATCCAGAATATAACAACCAAAAAACATATCTCTTTTCCCTTCTTTCTGACTTCTACTTCTCTGTTTCGTTCTCTACTTCTCTGTTCTTCTATTACACAATAATTAACCTTATCACTCGCCGACTCACTTCCATGGCCAGTCTCTCTCGCTCAACGTGACGTCCAAGTAGCGGTAGCCAAGGCGGCTCAAATGGAAAACTTTGACTTTGCCACTTCATCATCATTATCTTATTGTTCTCTGTCGTCTCTGGTTTTGGTGATCGATTTATCAACTGGGAGTCTGGGTCAAAGTAGTTGACCGAGATCGTTGAGTTGCCAAGTCTTGGGACGAGTTACGAGTACGACTCGGATGAGTTGAGGAACGAGATCGTGTTCTTGGAGTCATCAGATATCCGGACTTAAATGGGTAAGGTGTTGTAGATTTGGTGAGGATGATGATTGGTGGGCTAGTGTTACCGGATATCTGGTTTTTTTGATAAGATCTCTGTAATTGATCTCTCTGTAATCGATCTCTATGGCGGTGGCAGCTATGGGTTAAGAAGTGGTGGATTTAGAGAAAGTTTGGGTGTTGAAGAAGATGAAGAAGATGATGAGTGGTGGCTAGGGTTTGGGTGTGGGAAATATGATGGTAGAGAAGATCATGGGAAATATGATTCGGGTGTTTAATTTAGGTTAGTGTTTTATTATTATCGTTATTTAGTTATATATATATTTTTTAATTTTAATTAGTTTTATTTATTTATTTCAATTTTTAATTAGTTTTATATTTTTTTAAATTTTAAATTTAATTAGATTTATTTATTTTTTTCAATTTTTATTATTTATTTAAGTAAATAATTAATTGTTTTTTAATTAATTTCAAAATTACCATTATGCCCTTTCATCAGACAGACTTCTAGAAACTCTAACATTGAATTACCGTCTTACCCTTGTTGACTTGACGAAATTATGAGAAACCCTAACAGAATTGGATGGTAGGGACTATAAAAGGGATTGTCAGTGAACTAGTGAACTAAAAAAACAATACTCAAATTAGAGGGGCTGAAATCCGTATTACATCAAACTAGAGGGACTTAAATAGGGATTTCCCTTTATTCAATCACTTGATTTTATCTTTAATGAATTTTGTGTTTGGTTTTTATTTTTCAACAATTTTGTGATTTAGTTTTTATTTTGGTTTTATTTCAATGCGTGTTTGGGAGGTATTTGGGATAATTTGTTAGTTTGAAATCACGAATTTTGTGTTTGGGCAGGTATAATTTTTTCACTTTCTTGATTATTTCTATCAAGAATTTTGTTTTTGGCTTTTGTTTTTCAATAATTTTGTGGTTGGCTATCACTACATTACGAATCAATGTTTACAATTTTGTTTACGAATGAATGAATCAATGAGAGCTCTAGTAGAATTTGTTATGAAATAAGTTTTTGAAATCTCCATATATGATGTTTTATTGTTTTATATAGAAATTCTGTTGATGTACATTATACTTTACCTTATTTTAATTTCAATTTAATTAGGATATATAAGTATAATTTTCTCGCCCACAGTGCGTAGCTCAGCTAGTAAATAGACAAGTTTGAGGATTGAGCAAATGACTCCTAAGTCTACTACTCGAATCCTACCAATGATAAAAAACTTTAAAAAATACATGGTCTAGATTGGTGGATTCCTCTCGTAAAAATTAATTGATGATATTATTAAATTTGGATCCTCTACTATCTGATCTTTTTCTTAACCTCACGTAATTTCATTTCAAAGGATCCAAATCTTGTAACAATAGATAGTGGGGTGTATAAAGACTTTTAACGCGGGACATTTGCAACAGATGTCGAAGAAATTAACCAAAATCAAAGGTCCGACCCAAAATCAAAACCCATATCCTGCCCAAATAAATAATATGTTGACATGTGTACACATATTTGACAGGTGGTATTCGGGAGGATTCTAAAACTAGAGGGGTTAATTAGAGAAAAGAGCATTTTATAGAGGATTTTAATTAATTATATTATATTCCTTATATTTAATTAATTTAACCTCATTTGAAACTAGCCGTTGACGAAGCTGTAAAATAATGTCGTAATATCCACGCAAGTCTCTCTCTGCTCCAACTCAAACACAAATACAACACAACGTCACAACACAAGCTCTGTTTTTGGCTGCCTATTCTTCTTCTTTGATTGACGAGAACAATGAAGCAACAGAGGCAAGATTCGTAGGGTTTGATGAAATGTGTTGCAATCCCTTTTTTAAGAATGTCTAGGTTTTAGATTTTCATCATTTTCTCAAGAAAGTGATGGAAAATTCCAAGGGAAAAGCTACAGAAGAAAAGAATAATCTAGAAACTTTGGTCGAATACATTCTTGCAACTAAGGGGATGTATTTAATTAGGATTTTAAAAGACTTTTAAAGACTTTTTTAAGTGTATGACTTTTGTAGATTTTATGGACTTTTGTAGATTTTATGGACTTTTGTAGATTTTACAGAATTATGAAAAACGTTAATAAACTTTCATTTTACAAGACTTTCTTTCATAGACTTTATTTTAAAAGACTTTCATAGACTTTCATTTCAAAAGACTTTCGTAGACTATCATTTTAAAATACTTTTATAGACTTTATAGACTTTCATTGACATAGATATAATGTATACTTTGTTTTAGCAAAATTATATATATATATATATATATTCACAGTCATTTTCTCCTCAGTGCGTACTGATATAACTTATATCAATGCGTTATATGTGGACCACTGATTATAGAGAAGTTTTGACAAGTGCATACACTTTGAGTCAAAGTATATAAATCTAATAGTTCACATCCAACGCACTGATGCAGTTATATCAGTGCATACTGACTTGAACATTTCTGTATATATTTATATTTATCTTAATTGTCAATAAAAATATTTTTTCAAATGAATAAAAAAAATCATCGTTAATTAAACTTGACAAAAACATTCATGTCTATATATGCGATTTTAAAATTTTTATTTTTATTTTAATTATATTTTACATCATAAAGAAATTATGCTCCTAATTTTTTTAATAATTAGGCAAAATTTTATTTGTTTTTTACAATTAGTCAAAATATTATAAATTTTCTTTAGAATAAATATAGCAAACCGAAAATAATATTATCGTTTATATGTCTCTATGAAAGTATGACAATGAGTATAAAAATCTACCAAAAATTAATTTGAATTACTAAGATAAAACATAAAAACTGCACCTAGTTGTTGAATAAGACTCAAGCCTAAAAGTGTGTAGTTTGATATTGATCATAATTACATGGAGTCACGATCATACGCGACTTTGATTATGACATATTGGTATAGTTAAGTGGTGGTTTTTGTTTTTTATTATTTTTATTTAACATAAATGAAGATCATTTAATTTGTTTCGGTATTGTTTAGTTACTTAACATATATGATGGAGAGTTGTTTTATATTATTTTTTAGTTTATTTTTTTATTATAGATCATTCATGTTTGTATGTTTTTTATAATGATTATTCATTTTAAAAGTTATTTGTTTTATTTTATTTGTGAAATTTGTTAAGAATGAGTGTGCTTTTATTTGAAAATAGAACATATGTTTGGTGGTTGATGTTTTACAAAGAGTTTTATGTTTTTCTTCTAAAATAAATTCTTTCTATAAAAAAAAAAGTCATTCAATGTCTTTCGTAGGAATTAAAACAAATTGTGAGATTTGTTATAATAAAAGTCGTCTCTTAAATCCTAATTGAATACATCCTTATAAATGTCTGCTTAAATACATACAAGCTACAATCCTTGAATCATGAGTACTTTATGAGATAACAGATTATGTTACTAATACAATAATGCCAACTCACCCTTCCAGTATCATTATATAGCTAATTATTCTAGCCGATAAAGAAAAATTGTAAAATCTAGGGACGGATATTGTAGAATAACATATGCTGTTGAATCTAGTTCATGATGTTCCAATTCTTATTGCCTTATCGATAAGAAAGACTCCAATAGTTAAGATGTTGTATTCCAGAGTAGGTTTCGTCTAAACTTTCCAATTCTTGCTAATTCACTCCACAATTTCCAAGTAGTCAAGCTTGATATGGAAGTATCATTAGTCAAGCTTGTTCTTTTTTTTAACTGTTACTTGAAATCCTGCCTAAAAGTGTGTGTGTGTTTTTTTTTATGCATGTATAGAGGTTAATCCTAATAAATTTCAGTGAACTTCAATTATGAACAACATGTTATGTATAAATTGTTGAACATTGTGATCATGTTTACTGATTTTGATAACCTGATTTCGCAATCTATTATATGGGTAAGAAAAAGATCCACATTAACATTGTGGTCATCGGCCATGTCGAGTTGGATATGGTTCAAATTCCCAATAGGTTACCAAACATGATTCAACCAATGCGAAGAGTTCCTGGAGACGTATGATACATTTGGAAGTATGAGATCATGTTTGAGGGAGGCAACTGGAGATATGAACAACAGTGAAAACCGTTGTGCATTGCGCTGTGCATTTCATAGCGGTAATGATAGCAGTCCAATTCCAGTGGAAACCGTTGCATTGTGCATTGCAATCCGATACTGACAGAGGTCCCTTTTTCCAGTGTTTTCGCTGTGATTACGATGTGGGTTTGACAGCGGTGGTAATAGCGGTCTTGGTGATGTGGCGCATGAATCGCGGTTTAATGAGCTGTTAATTTTCACACGGTTTAGGAAGTGGGTGGCAAACCGCAACTCGAATCGTAGTCAATCACAAGTATGCGATGAATCAGGAAATATTAACAGAAAGGGAAATAGTTTATTTCTGAAATTTCTTATTCTTGAAGGAAAATAATTTCTCCTTACAAGAAGACTTGTCTAAAATAAGAAATATTATTTATGTGGAATAAGGAAATCTTGTACGTAGAGGAGATGGAATTCCTTGTCAGTTTAAACTCCATGTAATTCATATAAATAGACCATAATAGCTAGGTTACTATGTGGTGGAGCAAATTGGCAAATATAAAGAGAGATCTCAAGAGAGCATTGAGTTTGGGGCACTAGAAAAGAGAGAATCATGAGTGTGTGGATGTAACAATTTTCTACATAGTGGAACTTTCTTTTGTTGTCCTAACGGCCGTGGTTTTCTCCCGATTTGGGTTTCCACGTAAATTCTTATGTTGTGTGTGATTGGATTTGACTTTTTTTTTCTTCATCTTATTTTTCTTTTGCTATTATTTATCTGTGTTCTAACTGGAAACGCTTCCGCGTAGGGACATTGTTCGCTAACAACTGGTATCAGAGCCCCGGTTACTTAATAGTAGCCTTAACAAACTGTTATGGCAAATATGATGAGATTCGAGGTTGAGAAGTTTGATGGAAATATCAACTTTGGCTTGTGGCAAGTTCAAATCAAGGATATGTTAATCCAATACGGGTTACACAAGGCGTTGAAGGATAAGCCAACCCCTGCGAACCCTGAAGGCTCTAGATATTCTAGTAAAGAAACGGCTACTACTAGTTCTGGAAAACATGTGATGATTGGGAGGATTTGGACAGAGGGTTGCAAGTACGATACGAATGTGCCTAGGCAAGAATGTTCTTGCAAATATTCATGGACCATATTCAACGAAAGACCTTTGGGAGAGGCTTGGAGAATTATATCAAGCGAAGACCGTCTGCAACCGATTCTACCTGAATGAGCAGTTTCACATGCTGTAAATGTCTGAAGGTACGAAGGTTTCCGATCATCTGGGTGGGCTCAATGGAATTATTTCAGAATTAGAGTCGATTGGATTGAAGATTGATGAAGAAGACAAAAGATTAAGACTCATCCGGTCCATTCCACCGTCATATGTGCACATGAAGCCAATTTTCATGCATGGGAGTTCAACCATATGTTTGAGAGATGTGGGGAACAAACTAATCTCTTATGAACGAAGGCTAAAGAGTAAGGGTAAATCTTCTGATAACTTTACTCTTTTGGTTGACAGGAAGAAGTGAGGCTCTAAGAAGAAAGTCACTTGCTGGGGATGTGGACAGTCTGGACATGATAGTAAGGATTGTCAAAATAAGAAGACAAGTGCGGTTAAGGGCTCCAAAGAGGGGGATCCGGTAATCGCCTCTCTTGAGTATGACTACTATAGTGATGCCCTCTAAAGGGGCATAAACATCCTCATGGCATGACCGCTAGTTGCCATGAAAGAGGTTGTAATGCTGATAGTGGGTCCATAATTGTGCACGGGCATTGGTTAGGAGGTGATGCAAGGTGTGTGGTAGACAAGGATGTCGATGGTTGAGCGAACTCCTTGGGAACCTAACGTGAGGAGTTGCACCACAATTTCAGCAAGGTAAATTTTGACATGTGCCAGTGAAATCTTAGGATACGTATTCCTAAGTGGTTATACCTCGTGGTGGGTATGTTGATTCTCGGGAATTCTTGCCATAAGAGCGGATTGTTGGATATGACTCTAATTTCCAATGGTTACCAAACACGATTCAACCAATGAGGAGATTTCCTGGAGTCGTGGGATATATTTGGAAGTATGAGATCATGTTTGATGGAGTGGAGGCATGAAGACCTGAAAAACTGGTGAAACGAAGAACAGTGAAAATCGATTTGCATTGCATTGTGCATTTGCACAGCAGTAATAATAGCGGTCCAATTCCAGTGGAAACCGATGTGCTTTGCTTTGTACATTGCACAACGGTATTGACAGCGGTCCCATTTCCAGTGGTTTATACAGTGGATTACACTGTGGGTTTGACAGCGGTGGTGATAGCGGTCTTGGTGACGTGGCCCATGGATCGCGATTTTCTAAGCGTTCAATTTCAGCACGGTTTAGGAAGCGGGTGGCCAACCGCAACTCGAATCGTAGTTAATCACAAGAATGCGTTGAATTAGGAAATATTAACGAAAAAGGAAATAGTTTGTTTCTGAAAGTTCTTATGCTTGAAGGAAAAAGATTTCTCTTTACAAAAAGACTTGTTATAACTAGGAAATATTATTTATGTGGAACAAGGAAACCTTATACTTATAGGAGATGTATTTCCTTGTAGGTTTAAACTCCCTGTAATTCATATAAATAGACCATAATAGCTAGGTTATTATGTGGTGGACCAAATTAGCAAATATCAAGAGAGATCTCAATAGAGCATTGGGTATAATTGGGTTTGGGGTATTAGAAAAGAAAGAATCATGAGTGTGTGCATGTAACAATTTTCTACATAGTGGAATTTTCTTTTGTTATTTTGACGGCCGTGGTTTTTTCCCGATTTGGGTTTCTACGTAAATCCTTGTGTTATGTGTGATTGGATTTGATTCTTTTTCTTCATCTTATTTTTCTTTTGCTATATATTATTTGTTTGTGTTCTATCAGGCAATGCTTCCGCGTAGTGACATTGTTCGCTAACAGTCAACTCTGGGAAGTCACCTACTACTAGACACTTGATACAAGCTTGGAACTCTTATGTACTATTCATTAGTTCTTCCTTGTCTTAAGTCCAATATTATAATGCTTTATTAACTCTTTTCACTTCAATGTTTTTAGGTAAATGAGGAGGAAGCTTCCCTCTAGGACATGTTGTGGTTACTGGTTGTAAGTGTGATATTTGTGCCTTTATTTCAGAAAATTTTAGGAGGTATTTGAATTTTGTCATATCTAATACACATCCTTAGAGTTTATTTTTATTTGTAGTTCCAAAATATCACTAAATGATTATTTATCATGAAATGTTGCTTGGTATTTTTTATAATTTAATTCCCTTATTTGCAATCTATCATGCTTCCTTAAATAAATCCCTAAAGTAGTATGGTCAATTCTGTTATAATGCATTCCTAGAGATCATCATCTCGCTATACGAAATTGTGTGTCTGATGTAAATCTTTGTAAGTCTTATATATTGCATATTTGTATATTATATATGTTTCCATGTATAGGCTATCTTGTTCTTGGTTACTTGCTATTGAAGCGTGATATGTGGTAATCAACAATATATTTTAAGACTTTAAAACTGTAGAAAACTGTGTTTTAGGCAATATTGTGACCCTATTCAATAACTATTTCCTAAATCATTTTATTTTGGCTGCCCTTTGAAAATAAATAAGGTGTGTCTAAACTAACCTTGGGGGGTGAATAGGTTTTAATCAAGTTAATTACCAACTTTTCTTGATTAGTCAATATTAACAAAACTACCCCATATTAGCAAGCATTCAATAAATTAATAAAATGCAGAAAACAATAAAAGCACATGAGTTGTTTTACGTGAGAAACCCTCCAAATGGGAAAAACTCACAGGCTATCCTTCTAGCTACCCATGATCCTCAAATCCACTATTGAATGAAAGTTTACAACTTATACTGACCTCAAGTCAAACCATTCTTGGTCACTAACCATTTCACTCTGCCCAATAGGCTTTTAATAGTGATCTTAGACCAACTACCTTGTGCATTAATCCACTTAGTCACAAGACTTAACAATCAATAAAGTGATTAAACAACCTATGTGAATATATATAAATATTCTAACATACAACTAATGATAGGCTATACTAAATGCTTATCTAGGATTAAATGATGGCAATTAAAACAATCATAGATATCAATATCTAAATGCAAAGCAAGAAGATTTAACTAGAGGGCAAAACGGTTCTAAAGACTAGCTATCAATGAACATGAATTCTCAACAAACAAAAAACATTCCAAACATATTCAAAAACATACTTAACCAAAGAAACATACAATTAATCAACAAATAATTGCTAACCCTAGGCAAAACAAGAACATAAAGATGAAACAAGAAGTTCTAAGTCATGATGAATTACCTACTCAAGAAGAGTATAAAGACCTATGATTAGATGAATGATCCTTGGACAATGCTAGATGCACATGGGTATGAGTTTTGCTGAGTAAAAATGGGTTCTTAGGAGTCTTTCTCTCTAGAAAATCACCTTCTCTAACTAGGAAACAATTTTAGACTCCTTGGAACGAAATGGAGAGAAGATGACATATATATATATATATATGAGGTCAAGTAAAGCTACATCGTTTTAGAAAGAAATAAAATAAAACACTAGAAATGTCGTAGTGTGCAAGTACTACGCGGGTAAGGGACATGTGCACTACTCGAGCAACAGACACCTAAGACCAACCCGTCTTCAGTGTGCGGGTACTGTACGATTAGGGACCAGTACACAACCCGCACAACAGACACCTAAGACCAACCAGTCTTCAGTGTGCGGGTACTGTACGGGTAGGGACCCGCACACAACCCACACAAAAGTGACCCGAGACAACCCAGTCTATAGTGCGCGGGTACTGCACAAGTAAAGTACCCGCACACCACCCGTGCAGTAGAGTCCTACAAAAAAGTCACTTAATGAGCTAAGGAAAGCACACCAACGTGTATGCACGGACTTTTCCGATCAACCAATGGAAAGCAAAACCCATAAAACACATCCACACTTAGAACTAACATCAAGGTGCACGTGTAAGAAGTGTAAAGAAGGCACACAAAAAAGATTAAAACACAAATGCAAGATGTGTAAGGCATGCATGAAAGTGTGTGTGCAACTAATTCTCTTCAAAAATAGTTAAACACAAGTGATATATATTTGAAGTGCTCTTGAGCTTGAGGATGTCATTGAAGCTTGATCAATAATAAAAAGGTCTAATCTACCCTTACAAGCAAATCCTCAATGTGGTTTGTCAATGAATTGAGCCAATCAAAATGAGGAACTTACAATCTCCCCCTTTGGCTATTTTGTGACAAAACCATCACTCACAAAACAAACATAGACTATAGGTCAACAAACAAAAATTATTCTACATTACAAAGACATACCTAAATTATAGATCTTTAAGTCTTTGATCTCTTGTAGAATAAACAACCCTACAAAACAAGATAACTACACTTTTCAAGACAAGTGTATGTGAGGTGATCAAGATAAAAAAAAATATACAAGCATTTGCACTAAAGAAAAACAAGCAACATGGAACATGCAGTGAAGTAGAATCCAAAGGTTCCCTCTAAATGAGTTACTCCTCCTAAAAGCATAATCCTCCCCTAATATGCAATACCTTAATATGCAACATCCTTATTGATTGAATGGATACAAGATCCTTATTGAGTGAAGTCTTATCAATTTGCATTCACACACATTTGTATACAAGTTTAAGCAATTCAAAAATACCATGCATATCAATTTACACATGTCATTAATCAAGTTCTCATGTCATGGAGATAAATTATAGGTCATTCAAGTGTACTTCCCAATCAATTCTCCTAGTCCAAAAATGTATGTTTGAACATAAAAGTGACATGGATTACAAACAAAGCAAATGCACACTTATTGAATGAAAACAACATATAAGTATATATTTCCAACCAAAATTCTCAAGCAATTAATGAAGAAGCGTAAAGTTGATCAAATTTTTGCTTAAATCAACATGCAAAGTCGATTTCTTTGCTTGAGCTCCCCACATGGGTTCAATCACCAAAACACATCAAGGAATATGACAAATCCCAATGGACCTATTAAGTGCCATTAACCTAGTTGAGTCTAAGGGCTTTGTGAATAAGTTCGCTAGTTGCTCATTTGTGCAAAAAATGTTCTAGGGCAATGCATTTGTTCTCAACTAGCTCCCTAATAAAGTGATATCTAATGTCTATATGCTTAGTCCTAGAGTATTGAATATGATTCTTAGATATGTTAATAACACTCAAATTATCACAATAAAGGGTTAGAGTACCTTGATCAAAGTCGTAATCCACAAGCATTTGCTTTATCCAAAGGAGTTGTGTGCAAGCACTCCCGGCAGTTATGTATTCGACCTCGGCTGTGGAAAAGGAGATAGAATTTTGCTTCTTGCAAAACTATGACATCAAGTTGTTTCCTAGGAAGAAGCAACTGCCCGATGTACTCTTCATATCATTACAATTTCCTGCCCAATCTGCATCACTATAGCCAACAAAACTAGCATTAGTGTCAAAAGAGTACCACATCCCAAAGTTGGATGTCTCATTCACATATCTAATGATTCTCTTCACTGGGGAGAGATAGGGCTCCTTGAGATCCGTTTGGTACCTAGCACACACACCCACACTAAAAGCAATATCAGGCCTACTTGCGGTCAAGCAAAGTAAGCTACCAATCATGTCATGATAAAGCCTTTGGTCTACACTCTTACCACTAGCATTCTTGCTATGTTTCAATATGGTGCTCATGGGTGTGGCACAATGTTAGGCATTTTCAAGGCCAAACTTTTTCACTAGGTTCTTTGCATAATTAACTTGGAAAATGAAAATCTCATCATGCAATTGCTTGATTTGAAAACCTATGAAGTAATTGAGCTCGCCAACCAAACTCATCTCAAATTCATGAGATATGACATCAACAAATTGATTGACTTTGGATTTGTTGGTGGAGCCAAACACAATATCATCAACATATATTTGAGCTATGAATAGCTCATTATTGTTGCTCTCGATGAATACAGTCTTGTCAATACTACATATAGAGTAATCATTGTCAACAAGGAATTGAGTGAGGCGCTCATACCAAGCTTTCGGTGCTTGTTTCAACTCATATAGAGCTTTCTTGAGGCAATAGACATGATTGCGGTGGTGTGGATCCATAAACCCCTTGGGTTGCTCAACAAACACTTCCTCTTGCAAGAAGCCATTGAGGAAGGCACTTTTAAAGTTCATTTGGTGCAATTTGAACTTGTGCACACAAGATATGGATAAGAGAAGCCTTATGGACTCAAGGCGGGCAATGGGAGCAAAAGTCTCCTCAAAATCGATACCCTCAATTTGAGAGTATCCTTGTGCTACAAGTCTAGCCTTGTTGCGCTCAATGTTACCATCTTCATCCGATTTGTTCCTATACACCCATTTGATGCATATGACATTAGTATTCTTTGGTCTAGGAACTAGAGTCCAAAGCTTATTTCTTTTAAATTGGTTTAGCTCTTCTTGCATGGCAAGAACCTAAAATTCATCATTCAAGGCTTCATCAACCTTTTTAGGCTCAATTTGAGAGGTTTAACAAGTATAGCTAATTTGATTAGCTATTTAATGACTAGTGTTAACACCCTCATTCACATCTCTATGAATATCATCCTTATTATGGGGTTGTCTAACCCATGGAGTGAGTTCTTTAGAGTTCAAAGATGAATCTCTATCAAGAGGTTGAACGACTTCTTCATCATAACTTGACTTCACATCAATTGAAGTCTCACCATTATTCTCTAAGGGAGAATCATGAACCACATCAACCTCTTCATCATGGTTACTAGTTTTAGACCTACAATCATTTATGACAACATTTGATGATTCCATGACACTATGAGTTTTCAAATTGAATATTCTATAAGCCTTACTATTTAGGGCATAGCCAATGAAAATTCCCTCATCACTCTTGGCATCAAACTTGCCAAGTTGATCTCGGTCATTGAGAATGTAGCATTTGCTTCTAAATGAGTGGAAGTAACTAACATTTGGCTTTCTATCCTTCCACAACTCATAAGAGGTTTTCCTAGTACCGGTCTTAGGAAGACTCTATTTCCTATATAGCAAGCCGTATTGACGGCATCGGCCCAAAGGTTCCTAAGCACATTGTTGCTAAGCAACATCACTCGGGTCATCTCTTGAAGGACCATATTCTTCCTCTCAACAACTGATCGTACCGATAACTACACTATTTGAGGTCCCCATTTCCTATCATATGTTCTCATTTTTGAGCATATTTTGGTATATAATGTGTTTGTGAGCCTTTTGTAGGTACATGTTCCCTATGGAAGATATTTGAGCTTAGCTGAAGAGTTTAGAGGTTATTTAGGCTGATTTGGAAAATATTATGCAGTACACCTAACTTTCGTGGGCCATATCTTCCTTCTATGCTCGAACTACATTAGCTACTACCTCTTTTCGAAACGCCCAGGATGTCTATTTTCGAATACTTTTTACAGATCGCAATTCCAGGTTTTCTAAATGAAGTTATGATCATTTTCGTAAGGGTGCGCGTTGTTGGAAATTCTTCTCCAGAGGGTTAGGCTACTTGGTTAGGCAACTTCACCCAAGTCGCCTCCTAAGTCGTCTATTACACTGTCAAACTCATTTTCCAGCCCGTTTTTTAGGGGCAATCTTGCCTTTTCACACTCAATTCTTGTCCTAACCTCCTAACACTATAAATACCCCATTTTCTCCTTATTCTTCAGAACTCTTCTCTCTCTCTCTCAAACCCTTCTCCACCCCTTTATTCTATTTTCTCATCTCTTTCACCTTCTCCACCAAAGAAGGAGTGATTCAATCTCCCATAGAGATTTTTCCTCTATTGGTGCTCACCATACACTTCCACCACACCATTTTACACCTTCTCCATCCATCTTAGAGTAGATTATAAGGAAATATGAGTGGTTCTTGGACTAAATGCGAGCTAGGAAAACTATGAGCTTCTTTGGAGGGTTTGTCTTTAAAGGTTGTCTCCTTTTTACTCATTTCTTGTATTTCTTATTTTCTTTGATATGTATCACGAATTTGGGAATATTGTGAACCTACACTTGTGTAATAAATGTATTAATTGTTCTTCAATTCTTTGGGTTTTGTTCTATTCTTTGATTGAAGCATAATTTCTCTCTTATTATGATATTTATGTCCGTGGATGGTCAAAATCAATATGTGTCCATGAATGGGTTTAGGAGTAGAGTAATTTAGAGTAAGAATTTAGGAGTAGAGTAAGAATTTAGAGTAGGAATTTAGTAGCCCATGATTGTTGATTGATTGATGGATGACTAGAAATGCCATGAGTAGAATGATTTGAGTATTTAAGTTTTAGCTCCAAAGAATGGGTGAAGCTTGGTTGATTATGCATTCACATGCTAGATTAGGCTTTGGTTCTTTATTCTTGTGCTTAATGGACCTTGTTTCAAGGCACAATTGCTCATCCCATGGCTTGGGTTTGGGTGATGAATTGATTGTGGTGAATGCCTTAATCAAGAGAATAAACCCTTAATCAAGAGAATGAACCCTTAACTCAATTGAATGTTCTTAATGATAATAATCAACATTAATGCATATAGTTGTTGGTAAGCTTATTTTCACTTTAAGCCATCCATCTTAGGGATATCAGAGATATAAGCAGAGAGCTTTCTCTTATAGTGAGAGGGTTGTGCATTCATATGATTGGAGAACGATGTAGTCGTCCAGAGGTGACGACATCTCGGATTGACACCCGAGAAGACCCGGTGTTTGATTCCCGGTTACGGATGAGAGGTCTCTTTTCTATCCATTTTGTATTTCTTTCTTTGTATTTTTGTCTCTTCTTCGACGTGTACTTTCATTCATTAGGGAATTGATATAAACCTAGCATTGTTGCCTCTTTTGGTGCATATGCTTGTTAATGGTTAAGTGGCCCTTCGAAGTGCTTAAAGCTTTTGAGTGGTTAGCCACTACTTGAATGAACTTAGGTTGTTATGTGAAGGATCGAGAGGTGAAGCACTCAATGTGCACTAGTAGGTTGGCCACTACATATAGAGCATATGCGCGGTTTTGCATGTATTGTCGCTATGTGTGTCTCATAGTTCTTAATGAACTCGAGTGCAGTTCGGGCAACCATGTAACAATAGGCTGCTGGTGCATATCGATATAGTCGATTGTTGCTGGAGTGAGGACAATCGGCGAGGATTAAGTGAGCACGACATTCAACATTAACTATGCATGTTTGTAGGAAATTGTGTGATTGCTATGGTGGAGTCATTGACTTTATGTAACCATTTACATTCCTTATCACTCCATTCCATCCTATCATTGTACATATTGTTTATTTATGTAATTTGTTAGGTTAGTTTAGCATTTACTTTTCCATATTCTTTTGCATATGCAATAACGAATCCGCTTGGCGTGTTGTAATAATAGCTAGAACCAGAGACGGTCGGTGAATCTCACCTCCCTGCGGAACGATCCTTGCTTGCCACTGTGCTAGTCTCTGTGACTCTCATGCTTGTGAGGCCGAACTTAAATGTATATTCTTTTGATGGCACTTCAACGACGTGCCCGTTAACAACCCCATTTTGCTGAGGTGTTCTAGGGGCCGAAAACTCATGGGAAATGCCTAAGCTATTACAATAACTTTCAAAACAAACATTCTCAAATTCTCTCCATGATCACTCATAATCCTTTTAATGCTTTTAATGTATGAGTTCTTTTCATTTTGAATTTTAGTGCAAAGCATTTTAAATTTTTCAAAAGTTTCAGATTTTTCTCTAAGAAAATAAGTCCATGTGAACCTAAAGAAATCATCAACACAAACAAAAATGTATCTCTTGCCACCGAGACTCTCGGTTTGCATTGGACTCATAAGGTCCATTTGAAGAAGCTATAATGGCTCCTTGGTGGTCAGATACTTGCCCTTCTTGCACATGTTTTTGGTTTGCTTCCCTGTTGACAAGGTCCACAAGCACCATCTACTTTCTTCCCAAGCTAGGGAAGGCCACGCACAACCTTGAACTTATCAAAGATCCTCAAATCTTCATAGTTCATGTGGCCAAGTTTATGATGCCACAGCTCAACTTTCTCACACTTGGACATATTGTAAGAGATAACACTAGCTTCAAGACAATATCAATTGTTGCTAGATCTCTTTCCTTTTACCAATGTTTGTCCATTTGGCTTCAAAATAGAGCAATCATTCTTATTAAACAAAACGGAGAGTTCATCATCATTAATGTGAGAAATGCTTATAAGGTTGGCTTGCAAGCCATCAACTAGTAAAGCACTGGAAAAAAAGGGTAAATCGGGAATGGAAATGGTTCATTTCCCTATAACTTTCTTTCTAGATCCATCACCAAGAAAGTTGTTATTATTAAATATAGAGGATTAGTAACAACATGCATAAGATAAAAGTTGTGAATACAACATCTAAGGCCCAATTGTAAAAGTACAACTTCCAAACCCAAACCAATGGTCGATCTCTGACGAAGCCATCAAGAAGCGCAAGTAGAGGCGCGATGACAAGGACGCCTCCTCCGCTAGTGACGAGATGTCATGTTCTTCGTCGGTCGATGGTTTCTTCTTCAAGAAGGATCTACAGAAATGGAGTATCGTTATGAGCTCGTTGATAACGAGGACAGTGATGATGAAAACGAAGTTATTAATAGAGAAGAATGGTAGATACAACTAGCTATTCTTTTTAATTTGTTGAAATTACTGTAATTTAGGGTTTAAAGTGTTTTATTTTTGAAGCTTTGATTATCGGTATTTGAATTGATTTCTAAGGTTAATGAATTTTGTTGTTGTCAATTCAGGTGTTCTAACAAAGGAGAAGAAATTGGTTACTCCACAAGGTCTCTTTTTTAACTCTTAGTTTTTTGTTTGTTAACTTTTTACAGTATTGATTAATGCAATTGAATTGGTAATCGGATTATGTGTTATAGTTATCATGTTTATGGCTTAGTTATAATGTTGTAAAGAACCGAATGTGGAAGTCTATATTGTGAAATTTTGATGTTTTTTTTTTCATTTATTTGATTGTGTATTAATATGAAGTAGATGTTTTTCTTCAATTCCCACTTTATTTTCATTAAAGTCATTGACTTTGCTGCTTTTTTGTTGCCTTTTTGGAACTGTGAAATGTTTGTTGTGTGTTTACTTCTGCAAACAAATAATATTTGCACCTTATGCATCTATTGGAGATTTTTTATGATTGGAGAATAAAGCGAACATGAAAATTTGGATATTTGTATATCTGGAACTTAATTTATAAAGATGCTAGCTACCACGGACTTGCATTGGTATATCCGTGTATGAATTTCTATGTATAGCTCCATGGTTTTGCATTGCCTTTTATTTTATTCTTTAGATTATTGATTAACTCGAACATGGATTTACACAGACCAGCCTTGCCCATGCATATGCTCTCAATGGTTGTGCAAACATCTCATTCCAATACAGACATGTTACTTTACATAAGAGCATCTCAATTAAAATAGGTATACATTTTTTTCTTTCGTAAATCACTGGTGATGTGATGTTTATTTGTGTTAGAGACCTACATGTAATGAGCATTTGAACTAAAGTCCTTTTAAGGCTCATAATCCTAGATGAATTCTAGTCTCTGCCCAGAAGAGTGTGGAAGTTTGGGGTTCTTACTAAGGTCTCAAATTGTTGTGGATGGCTGCTCTCTCATGTGCTGTTGAAAATCTTGTAAAGATTGAATCAATTTTCCATGATCGGTGTTATATCTTATATGTTCATGAGTGGAAATGATTGGCAATAATCTCGTTTAATTTTTCAGTTTTTCATATTGTATCCGGTTCATGGAAATTTGTCTATCTTAGTTTATAAGCATTGATGTTTTAATTGTTTACTTTCCACTGAGATCCTAGTGGTGTTATCATTGATTCAACTTGTTTCTTCTCTGTACTGCAAGAGTGGTGGCAAACTTTGAAAAGCCTAAGGATGATCCATCTGCATATGTGTGAAGCCAACAACAATTGTTCTATCGCTTTACTTGAAAGTGAGTTTTAGTTGGGGATGCTTTATGTTTAATACAATAAGGATTTGTTACTAAAGACATAAGACAATGCAGTTTAAGCTCACCATTACATCTTCTTCTTCTTAATGTTATTATTTAACTCTATCCTTTTCTCCATTTTTTAATCCCTTGGAAGTTTGGTTGTTTGTCTTCCAGGTATTTCTACCAATGCTTGTAGATGTTTTTAAAGATGTCAAAAAGCACACCGCACCACTAGACACCAGTTTCCCTCGTTGGGCAGGTCATAGTATACCTATGTTTTCTATTTGTATGCGTAAACCATGTATCAAGGCAATATATTTGTATTACATGAGATATAAGTTTTTGCATGGAAATTTTCTAGCATGACAATAATGTTTCACAAGTTATTGTGGACCCTAGAATAAACTAAGAATTGTGGACCTTATTATAAATAGGACACACAACATATTTGGACCCGTTCATCTACCAAACTTGTAGTATCCTGCATAGTCTCTTTATCTTTTTGTTTTTTCAATAACACTTCTTCTGGTTCATTTTGGTTTGACTTTGCATACTGTGTCTCTAACTGTTTCTTGACTTTGCATTTGTTTTGCTTGAATCGTATGATGCCAAGTTTAAGTGATAGTATTTTTACTGTGATTCTTGTACAAGGTCAAAGTAATAAAGATGCAACTGATTATATAATAAATTTGCATCATGCATCGCTTGGACAGATTTATGGAGATCATGGTTTTATTGGGATAGCCTTAAAAACTTGTATTAGATTATT
Source organism: Dipteronia sinensis (assembly GCA_033220585.1). Taxonomy (NCBI): domain Eukaryota; kingdom Viridiplantae; phylum Streptophyta; class Magnoliopsida; order Sapindales; family Sapindaceae; genus Dipteronia; species Dipteronia sinensis. The sequence continues at coordinate 22,355,450 of CM065644.1, read as the reverse complement.
GTAGTTAGCATGAGTTTGGATATGATATTGAAATATAGTTGGAATATTAGAATTTTGTAAATTTGTAAGTTTGGTTCATTTACAAATTTCACTAGGTGGGGGCACCTCGCGAGGATGTTACCTGGGAGAACTTATGGCGATTCTCTAAGTCGTATCCAGAGTTTATCCTTGAGGACAAGGATCGTCCGCGTATGGTGGAATGATACGAAAACGGGCATATCACTTGGCTAGCCATGCATGTTGTGCATGCCATGCAATGGGAGTGTGCATGTGCGTGAGATGACTTGGTCAGGGAATGGATCATGGGTTGTTTTTAGCCAACTGGTTGTTAGGATTATTTCAATTATTTCAATTGTTAATCTGTTAATAATGGCAAGTGGTGTTCTCCGAATCAGGAGCCACTTCTAGTTTGCCTCCTATTTTCTTGTTTCATTTTATTATCTTTAATGTCTTGATGTAGGCTATATATTAGCCAATTTAAATTGAATAAAATCATCCAGAATATAACAACCAAAAAACATATCTCTTTTCCCTTCTTTCTGACTTCTACTTCTCTGTTTCGTTCTCTACTTCTCTGTTCTTCTATTACACAATAATTAACCTTATCACTCGCCGACTCGCTTCCATGGCCAGTCTCTCTCGCTCAACGTGACGTCCAAGTAGCGGTAGCCAAGGCGGCTCAAATGGAAAACTTTGACTTTGCCACTTCATCATCATTATCTTATTGTTCTCTGTCGTCTCTGGTTTTGGTGATCGATTTATCAACTGGGAGTCTGGGTCAAAGTAGTTGACCGAGATCGTTGAGTTGCCAAGTCTTGGGACGAGTTACGAGTACGACTCGGATGAGTTGAGGAACGAGATCGTGTTCTTGGAGTCATCAGATATCCGGACTTAAATGGGTAAGGTGTTGTAGATTTGGTGAGGATGATGATTGGTGGACTAGTGTTACCGGATATCTGGTTTTTTTGATAAGATCTCTGTAATTGATCTCTCTGTAATCGATCTCTATGGCGGTGGCAGCTATGGGTTAAGAAGTGGTGGATTTAGAGAAGGTTTGGGTGTTGAAGAAGATGAAGAAGATGATGAGTGGTGGCTAGGGTTTGGGTGTGGGAAATATGATGGTAGAGAAGATCATGGGAAATATGATTCGGGTGTTTAATTTAGGTTAGTGTTTTATTATTATCGTTATTTAGTTATATATATATATTTTTTTAATTTTAATTAGTTTTATTTATTTATTTCAATTTTTAATTAGTTTTATATTTTTTTAAATTTTAAATTTAATTAGATTTATTTATTTTTTTCAATTTTTATTATTTATTTAAGTAAATAATTAATTGTTTTTTAATTAATTTCAAAATTACCATTATGCCCTTTCATCAGACAGACTTCTAGAAACTCTAACATTGAATTACCGTCTTACCCTTGTTGACTTGACGAAATTATGAGAAACCCTAACAGAATTGGATGGTAGGGACTATAAAAGGGATTGTCAGTGAACTAGTGAACTAAAAAAACAATACTCAAATTAGAGGGGCTGAAATCCGTATTACATCAAACTAGAGGGACTTAAATAGGGATTTCCCTTTATTCAATCACTTGATTTTATCTTTAATGAATTTTGTGTTTGGTTTTTATTTTTCAACAATTTTGTGATTTAGTTTTTATTTTGGTTTTATTTCAATGCGTGTTTGGGAGGTATTTGGGATAATTTGTTAGTTTGAAATCACGAATTTTGTGTTTGGGCGGTATAATTTTTTCACTTTCTTGATTATTTCTATCAAGAATTTTGTTTTTGGCTTTTGTTTTTCAATAATTTTGTGGTTGGCTATCACTACATTACGAATCAATGTTTACAATTTTGTTTACGAATGAATGAATCAATGAGAGCTCTAGTAGAATTTGTTATGAAATAAGTTTTTGAAATCTCCATATATGATGTTTTATTGTTTTATATAGAAATTCTGTTGATGTACATTATACTTTACCTTATTTTAATTTCAATTTAATTAGGATATATAAGTATAATTTTCTCGCCCACAGTGCGTAGCTCAGCTAGTAAATAGACAAGTTTGAGGATTGAGCAAATGACTCCTAAGTCTACTACTCGAATCCTACCAATGATAAAAAACTTTAAAAAATACATGGTCTAGATTGGTGGATTCCTCTCGTAAAAATTAATTGATGATATTATTAAATTTGGATCCTCTACTATCTGATCTTTTTCTTAACCTCACGTAATTTCATTTCAAAGGATCCAAATCTTGTAACAATAGATAGTGGGGTGTATAAAGACTTTTAACGCGGGACATTTGCAACAGATGTCGAAGAAATTAACCAAAATCAAAGGTCCGACCCAAAATCAAAACCCATATCCTGCCCAAATAAATAATATGTTGACATGTGTACACATATTTGACAGGTGGTATTCGGGAGGATTCTAAAACTAGAGGGGTTAATTAGAGAAAAGAGCATTTTATAGAGGATTTTAATTAATTATATTATATTCCTTATATTTAATTAATTTAACCTCATTTGAAACTAGCCGTTGACGAAGCTGTAAAATAATGTCGTAATATCCACGCAAGTCTCTCTCTGCTCCAACTCAAACACAAATACAACACAACGTCACAACACAAGCTCTGTTTTTGGCTGCCTATTCTTCTTCTTTGATTGACGAGAACAATGAAGCAACAGAGGCAAGATTCGTAGGGTTTGATGAAATGTGTTGCAATCCCTTTTTTAAGAATGTCTAGGTTTTAGATTTTCATCATTTTCTCAAGAAAGTGATGGAAAATTCCAAGGGAAAAGCTACAGAAGAAAAGAATAATCTAGAAACTTTGGTCGAATACATTCTTGCAACTAAGGGGATGTATTTAATTAGGATTTTAAAAGACTTTTAAAGACTTTTTTAAGTGTATGACTTTTGTAGATTTTATGGACTTTTGTAGATTTTATGGACTTTTGTAGATTTTACAGAATTATGAAAAACGTTAATAAACTTTCATTTTACAAGACTTTCTTTCATAGACTTTATTTTAAAAGACTTTCATAGACTTTCATTTCAAAAGACTTTCGTAGACTATCATTTTAAAATACTTTTATAGACTTTATAGACTTTCATTGACATAGATATAATGTATACTTTGTTTTAGCAAAATTATATATATATATATATATATATATATATATATATATTCACAGTCATTTTCTCCTCAGTGCGTACTGATATAACTTATATCAATGCGTTATATGTGGACCACTGATTATAGAGAAGTTTTGACAAGTGCATACACTTTGAGTCAAAGTATATAAATCTAATAGTTCACATCCAACGCACTGATGCAGTTATATCAGTGCATACTGACTTGAACATTTCTGTATATATTTATATTTATCTTAATTGTCAATAAAAATATTTTTTCAAATGAATAAAAAAAATCATCGTTAATTAAACTTGACAAAAACATTCATGTCTATATATGCGATTTTAAAATTTTTATTTTTATTTTAATTATATTTTACATCATAAAGAAATTATGCTCCTAATTTTTTTAATAATTAGGCAAAATTTTATTTGTTTTTTACAATTAGTCAAAATATTATAAATTTTCTTTAGAATAAATATAGCAAACCGAAAATAATATTATCGTTTATATGTCTCTATGAAAGTATGACAATGAGTATAAAAATCTACCAAAAATTAATTTGAATTACTAAGATAAAACATAAAAACTGCACCTAGTTGTTGAATAAGACTCAAGCCTAAAAGTGTGTAGTTTGATATTGATCATAATTACATGGAGTCACGATCATACGCGACTTTGATTATGACATATTGGTATAGTTAAGTGGTGGTTTTTGTTTTTTATTATTTTTATTTAACATAAATGAAGATCATTTAATTTGTTTCGGTATTGTTTAGTTACTTTGAAAATATAGGTAAAAAAACGAAATCTCTCGTTCTTAATTGCATAGATGATGGAGAGTTGTTTTATATTATTTTTTAGTTTATTTTTTTATTATAGATCATTCATGTTTGTATGTTTTTTTATAATGATTATTCATTTTAAAAGTTATTTGTTTTATTTTATTTGTGAAATTTGTTAAGAATGAGTGTGCTTTTATTTGAAAATAGAACATATGTTTGGTGGTTGATGTTTTACAAAGAGTTTTATGTTTTTTTTCTAAAATAAATTCTTTCTATAAAAAAAAAAGTCATTCAATGTCTTTCGTAGGAATTAAAACAAATTGTGAGATTTGTTATAATAAAAGTCGTCTCTTAAATCCTAATTGAATACATCCTTATAAATGTCTGCTTAAATACATACAAGCTACAATCCTTGAATCATGAGTACTTTATGAGATAACAGATTATGTTACTAATACAATAATGCCAACTCACCCTTCCAGTATCATTATATAGCTAATTATTCTAGCCGATAAAGAAAAATTGTAAAATCTAGGGACGGATATTGTAGAATAACATATGCTGTTGAATCTAGTTCATGATGTTCCAATTCTTATTGCCTTATCGATAAGAAAGACTCCAATAGTTAAGATGTTGTATTCCAGAGTAGGTTTCGTCTAAACTTTCCAATTCTTGCTAATTCACTCCACAATTTCCAAGTAGTCAAGCTTGATATGGAAGTATCATTAGTCAAGCTTGTTCTTTTTTTTAACTGTTACTTGAAATCCTGCCTAAAAGTGTGTGTGTGTTTTTTTTTTATGCATGTATAGAGGTTAATCCTAATAAATTTCAGTGAACTTCAATTATGAACAACATGTTATGTATAAATTGTTGAACATTGTGATCATGTTTACTGATTTTGATAACCTGATTTCGCAATCTATTATATGGGTAAGAAAAAGATCCACATTAACATTGTGGTCATCGGCCATGTCGAGTTGGATATGGTTCAAATTCCCAATAGTTACCAAACATGATTCAACCAATGCGAAGAGTTCCTGGAGACGTATGATACATTTGGAAGTATGAGATCATGTTTGAGGGAGGCAACTGGAGATATGAACAACAGTGAAAACCGTTGTGCATTGCGCTGTGCATTTCATAGCGGTAATGATAGCAGTCCAATTCCAGTGGAAACCGTTGCATTGTGCATTGCAATCCGATACTGACAGAGGTCCCTTTTTCCAGTGTTTTCGCTGTGATTACGATGTGGGTTTGACAGCGGTGGTAATAGCGGTCTTGGTGATGTGGCGCATGAATCGCGGTTTAATGAGCTGTTAATTTTCACACGGTTTAGGAAGTGGGTGGCAAACCGCAACTCGAATCGTAGTCAATCACAAGTATGCGATGAATCAGGAAATATTAACAGAAAGGGAAATAGTTTATTTCTGAAATTTCTTATTCTTGAAGGAAAATAATTTCTCCTTACAAGAAGACTTGTCTAAAATAAGAAATATTATTTATGTGGAATAAGGAAATCTTGTACGTAGAGGAGATGGAATTCCTTGTCAGTTTAAACTCCATGTAATTCATATAAATAGACCATAATAGCTAGGTTACTATGTGGTGGAGCAAATTGGCAAATATAAAGAGAGATCTCAAGAGAGCATTGAGTTTGGGGCACTAGAAAAGAGAGAATCATGAGTGTGTGGATGTAACAATTTTCTACATAGTGGAACTTTCTTTTGTTGTCCTAACGGCCGTGGTTTTCTCCCGATTTGGGTTTCCACGTAAATTCTTATGTTGTGTGTGATTGGATTTGACTTTTTTTTTCTTCATCTTATTTTTCTTTTGCTATTATTTATCTGTGTTCTAACTGGAAACGCTTCCGCGTAGGGACATTGTTCGCTAACAACTGGTATCAGAGCCCCGGTTACTTAATAGTAGCCTTAACAAACTGTTATGGCAAATATGATGAGATTCGAGGTTGAGAAGTTTGATGGAAATATCAACTTTGGCTTGTGGCAAGTTCAAATCAAGGATATGTTAATCCAATACGGGTTACACAAGGCGTTGAAGGATAAGCCAACCCCTGCGAACCCTGAAGGCTCTAGATATTCTAGTAAAGAAACGGCTACTACTAGTTCTGGAAAACATGTGATGATTGGGAGGATTTGGACAGAGGGTTGCAAGTACGATACGAATGTGCCTAGGCAAGAATGTTCTTGCAAATATTCATGGACCATATTCAACGAAAGACCTTTGGGAGAGGCTTGGAGAATTATATCAAGCGAAGACCGTCTGCAACCGATTCTACCTGAATGAGCAGTTTCACATGCTGTAAATGTCTGAAGGTACGAAGGTTTCCGATCATCTGGGTGGGCTCAATGGAATTATTTCAGAATTAGAGTCGATTGGATTGAAGATTGATGAAGAAGACAAAAGATTAAGACTCATCCGGTCCATTCCACCGTCATATGTGCACATGAAGCCAATTTTCATGCATGGGAGTTCAACCATATGTTTGAGAGATGTGGGGAACAAACTAATCTCTTATGAACGAAGGCTAAAGAGTAAGGGTAAATCTTCTGATAACTTTACTCTTTTGGTTGACAGGAAGAAGTGAGGCTCTAAGAAGAAAGTCACTTGCTGGGGATGTGGACAGTCTGGACATGATAGTAAGGATTGTCAAAATAAGAAGACAAGTGCGGTTAAGGGCTCCAAAGAGGGGGATCCGGTAATCGCCTCTCTTGAGTATGACTACTATAGTGATGCCCTCTAAAGGGGCATAAACATCCTCATGGCATGACCGCTAGTTGCCATGAAAGAGGTTGTAATGCTGATAGTGGGTCCATAATTGTGCACGGGCATTGGTTAGGAGGTGATGCAAGGTGTGTGGTAGACAAGGATGTCGATGGTTGAGCGAACTCCTTGGGAACCTAACGTGAGGAGTTGCACCACAATTTCAGCAAGGTAAATTTTGACATGTGCCAGTGAAATCTTAGGATACGTATTCCTAAGTGGTTATACCTCGTGGTGGGTATGTTGATTCTCGGGAATTCTTGCCATAAGAGCGGATTGTTGGATATGACTCTAATTTCCAATGGTTACCAAACACGATTCAACCAATGAGGAGATTTCCTGGAGTCGTGGGATATATTTGGAAGTATGAGATCATGTTTGATGGAGTGGAGGCATGAAGACCTGAAAAACTGGTGAAACGAAGAACAGTGAAAATCGATTTGCATTGCATTGTGCATTTGCACAGCAGTAATAATAGCGGTCCAATTCCAGTGGAAACCGATGTGCTTTGCTTTGTACATTGCACAACGGTATTGACAGCGGTCCCATTTCCAGTGGTTTATACAGTGGATTACACTGTGGGTTTGACAGCGGTGGTGATAGCGGTCTTGGTGACGTGGCCCATGGATCGCGATTTTCTAAGCGTTCAATTTCAGCACGGTTTAGGAAGCGGGTGGCCAACCGCAACTCGAATCGTAGTTAATCACAAGAATGCGTTGAATTAGGAAATATTAACGAAAAAGGAAATAGTTTGTTTCTGAAAGTTCTTATGCTTGAAGGAAAAAGATTTCTCTTTACAAAAAGACTTGTTATAACTAGGAAATATTATTTATGTGGAACAAGGAAACCTTATACTTATAGGAGATGTATTTCCTTGTAGGTTTAAACTCCCTGTAATTCATATAAATAGACCATAATAGCTAGGTTATTATGTGGTGGACCAAATTAGCAAATATCAAGAGAGATCTCAATAGAGCATTGGGTATAATTGGGTTTGGGGTATTAGAAAAGAAAGAATCATGAGTGTGTGCATGTAACAATTTTCTACATAGTGGAATTTTCTTTTGTTATTTTGACGGCCGTGGTTTTTTCCCGATTTGGGTTTCTACGTAAATCCTTGTGTTATGTGTGATTGGATTTGATTCTTTTTCTTCATCTTATTTTTCTTTTGCTATATATTATTTGTTTGTGTTCTATCAGGCAATGCTTCCGCGTAGTGACATTGTTCGCTAACAGTCAACTCTGGGAAGTCACCTACTACTAGACACTTGATACAAGCTTGGAACTCTTATGTACTATTCATTAGTTCTTCCTTGTCTTAAGTCCAATATTATAATGCTTTATTAACTCTTTTCACTTCAATGTTTTTAGGTAAATGAGGAGGAAGCTTCCCTCTAGGACATGTTGTGGTTACTGGTTGTAAGTGTGATATTTGTGCCTTTATTTCAGAAAATTTTAGGAGGTATTTGAATTTTGTCATATCTAATACACATCCTTAGAGTTTATTTTTATTTGTAGTTCCAAAATATCACTAAATGATTATTTATCATGAAATGTTGCTTGGTATTTTTTTATAATTTAATTCCCTTATTTGCAATCTATCATGCTTCCTTAAATAAATCCCTAAAGTAGTATGGTCAATTCTGTTATAATGCATTCCTAGAGATCATCATCTCGCTATACGAAATTGTGTGTCTGATGTAAATCTTTGTAAGTCTTATATATTGCATATTTGTATATTATATATGTTTCCATGTATAGGCTATCTTGTTCTTGGTTACTTGCTATTGAAGCGTGATATGTGGTAATCAACAATATATTTTAAGACTTTAAAACTGTAGAAAACTGTGTTTTAGGCAATATTGTGACCCTATTCAATAACTATTTCCTAAATCATTTTATTTTGGCTGCCCTTTGAAAATAAATAAGGTGTGTCTAAACTAACCTTGGGGGGTGAATAGGTTTTAATCAAGTTAATTACCAACTTTTCTTGATTAGTCAATATTAACAAAACTACCCCATATTAGCAAGCATTCAATAAATTAATAAAATGCAGAAAACAATAAAAGCACATGAGTTGTTTTACGTGAGAAACCCTCCAAATGGGAAAAACTCACAGGCTATCCTTCTAGCTACCCATGATCCTCAAATCCACTATTGAATGAAAGTTTACAACTTATACTGACCTCAAGTCAAACCATTCTTGGTCACTAACCATTTCACTCTGCCCAATAGGCTTTTAATAGTGATCTTAGACCAACTACCTTGTGCATTAATCCACTTAGTCACAAGACTTAACAATCAATAAAGTGATTAAACAACCTATGTGAATATATATAAATATTCTAACATACAACTAATGATAGGCTATACTAAATGCTTATCTAGGATTAAATGATGGCAATTAAACAATCATAGATATCAATATCTAAATGCAAAGCAAGAAGATTTAACTAGAGGGCAAAACGGTTCTAAAGACTAGCTATCAATGAACATGAATTCTCAACAAACAAAAAACATTCCAAACATATTCAAAAACATACTTAACCAAAGAAACATACAATTAATCAACAAATAATTGCTAACCCTAGGCAAAACAAGAACATAAAGATGAAACAAGAAGTTCTAAGTCATGATGAATTACCTACTCAAGAAGAGTATAAAGACCTATGATTAGATGAATGATCCTTGGACAATGCTAGATGCACATGGGTATGAGTTTTGCTGAGTAAAAATGGGTTCTTAGGAGTCTTTCTCTCTAGAAAATCACCTTCTCTAACTAGGAAACAATTTTAGACTCCTTGGAACGAAATGGAGAGAAGATGACATATATATATATATATGAGGTCAAGTAAAGCTACATCGTTTTAGAAAGAAATAAAATAAAACACTAGAAATGTCGTAGTGTGCAAGTACTACGCGGGTAAGGGACATGTGCACTACTCGAGCAACAGACACCTAAGACCAACCCGTCTTCAGTGTGCGGGTACTGTACGATTAGGGACCAGTACACAACCCGCACAACAGACACCTAAGACCAACCAGTCTTCAGTGTGCGGGTACTGTACGGGTAGGGACCCGCACACAACCCACACAAAAGTGACCCGAGACAACCCAGTCTATAGTGCGCGGGTACTGCACAAGTAAAGTACCCGCACACCACCCGTGCAGTAGAGTCCTACAAAAAAGTCACTTAATGAGCTAAGGAAAGCACACCAACGTGTATGCACGGACTTTTCCGATCAACCAATGGAAAGCAAAACCCATAAAACACATCCACACTTAGAACTAACATCAAGGTGCACGTGTAAGAAGTGTAAAGAAGGCACACAAAAAAGATTAAAACACAAATGCAAGATGTGTAAGGCATGCATGAAAGTGTGTGTGCAACTAATTCTCTTCAAAAATAGTTAAACACAAGTGATATATATTTGAAGTGCTCTTGAGCTTGAGGATGTCATTGAAGCTTGATCAATAATAAAAAGGTCTAATCTACCCTTACAAGCAAATCCTCAATGTGGTTTGTCAATGAATTGAGCCAATCAAAATGAGGAACTTACAATCTCCCCCTTTGGCTATTTTGTGACAAAACCATCACTCACAAAACAAACATAGACTATAGGTCAACAAACAAAAATTATTCTACATTACAAAGACATACCTAAATTATAGATCTTTAAGTCTTTGATCTCTTGTAGAATAAACAACCCTACAAAACAAGATAACTACACTTTTCAAGACAAGTGTATGTGAGGTGATCAAGATAAAAAAAAATATACAAGCATTTGCACTAAAGAAAAACAAGCAACATGGAACATGCAGTGAAGTAGAATCCAAATGTTCCCTCTAAATGAGTTACTCCTCCTAAAAGCATAATCCTCCCCTAATATGCAATACCTTAATATGCAACATCCTTATTGATTGAATGGATACAAGATCCTTATTGAGTGAAGTCTTATCAATTTGCATTCACACACATTTGTATACAAGTTTAAGCAATTCAAAAATACCATGCATATCAATTTACACATGTCATTAATCAAGTTCTCATGTCATGGAGATAAATTATAGGTCATTCAAGTGTACTTCCCAATCAATTCTCCTAGTCCAAAAATGTATGTTTGAACATAAAAGTGACATGGATTACAAACAAAGCAAATGCACACTTATTGAATGAAAACAACATATAAGTATATATTTCCAACCAAAATTCTCAAGCAATTAATGAAGAAGCGTAAAGTTGATCAAATTTTTGCTTAAATCAACATGCAAAGTCGATTTCTTTGCTTGAGCTCCCCACATGGGTTCAATCACCAAAACACATCAAGGAATATGACAAATCCCAATGGACCTATTAAGTGCCATTAACCTAGTTGAGTCTAAGGGCTTTGTGAATAAGTTCGCTAGTTGCTCATTTGTGCAAAAAATGTTCTAGGGCAATGCATTTGTTCTCAACTAGCTCCCTAATAAAGTGATATCTAATGTCTATATGCTTAGTCCTAGAGTATTGAATATGATTCTTAGATATGTTAATAACACTCAAATTATCACAATAAAGGGTTAGAGTACCTTGATCAAAGTCGTAATCCACAAGCATTTGCTTTATCCAAAGGAGTTGTGTGCAAGCACTCCCGGCAGTTATGTATTCGACCTCGGCTGTGGAAAAGGAGATAGAATTTTGCTTCTTGCAAAACTATGACATCAAGTTGTTTCCTAGGAAGAAGCAACTGCCCGATGTACTCTTCATATCATTACAATTTCCTGCCCAATCTGCATCACTATAGCCAACAAAACTAGCATTAGTGTCAAAAGAGTACCACATCCCAAAGTTGGATGTCTCATTCACATATCTAATGATTCTCTTCACTGGGGAGAGATAGGGCTCCTTGAGATCCGTTTGGTACCTAGCACACACACCCACACTAAAAGCAATATCAGGCCTACTTGCGGTCAAGCAAAGTAAGCTACCAATCATGTCATGATAAAGCCTTTGGTCTACACTCTTACCACTAGCATTCTTGCTATGTTTCAATATGGTGCTCATGGGTGTGGCACAATGTTAGGCATTTTCAAGGCCAAACTTTTTCACTAGGTTCTTTGCATAATTAACTTGGAAAATGAAAATCTCATCATGCAATTGCTTGATTTGAAAACCTATGAAGTAATTGAGCTCGCCAACCAAACTCATCTCAAATTCATGAGATATGACATCAACAAATTGATTGACTTTGGATTTGTTGGTGGAGCCAAACACAATATCATCAACATATATTTGAGCTATGAATAGCTCATTATTGTTGCTCTCGATGAATACAGTCTTGTCAATACTACATATAGAGTAATCATTGTCAACAAGGAATTGAGTGAGGCGCTCATACCAAGCTTTCGGTGCTTGTTTCAACTCATATAGAGCTTTCTTGAGGCAATAGACATGATTGCGGTGGTGTGGATCCATAAACCCCTTGGGTTGCTCAACAAACACTTCCTCTTGCAAGAAGCCATTGAGGAAGGCACTTTTAAAGTTCATTTGGTGCAATTTGAACTTGTGCACACAAGATATGGATAAGAGAAGCCTTATGGACTCAAGGCGGGCAATGGGAGCAAAAGTCTCCTCAAAATCGATACCCTCAATTTGAGAGTATCCTTGTGCTACAAGTCTAGCCTTGTTGCGCTCAATGTTACCATCTTCATCCGATTTGTTCCTATACACCCATTTGATGCATATGACATTAGTATTCTTTGGTCTAGGAACTAGAGTCCAAAGCTTATTTCTTTTAAATTGGTTTAGCTCTTCTTGCATGGCAAGAACCTAAAATTCATCATTCAAGGCTTCATCAACCTTTTTAGGCTCAATTTGAGAGGTTTAACAAGTATAGCTAATTTGATTAGCTATTTAATGACTAGTGTTAACACCCTCATTCACATCTCTATGAATATCATCCTTATTATGGGGTTGTCTAACCCATGGAGTGAGTTCTTTAGAGTTCAAAGATGAATCTCTATCAAGAGGTTGAACGACTTCTTCATCATAACTTGACTTCACATCAATTGAAGTCTCACCATTATTCTCTAAGGGAGAATCATGAACCACATCAACCTCTTCATCATGGTTACTAGTTTTAGACCTACAATCATTTATGACAACATTTGATGATTCCATGACACTATGAGTTTTCAAATTGAATATTCTATAAGCCTTACTATTTAGGGCATAGCCAATGAAAATTCCCTCATCACTCTTGGCATCAAACTTGCCAAGTTGATCTCGGTCATTGAGAATGTAGCATTTGCTTCTAAATGAGTGGAAGTAACTAACATTTGGCTTTCTATCCTTCCACAACTCATAAGAGGTTTTCCTAGTACCGGTCTTAGGAAGACTCTATTTCCTATATAGCAAGCCGTATTGACGGCATCGGCCCAAAGGTTCCTAAGCACATTGTTGCTAAGCAACATCACTCGGGTCATCTCTTGAAGGACCATATTCTTCCTCTCAACAACTGATCGTACCGATAACTACACTATTTGAGGTCCCCATTTCCTATCATATGTTCTCATTTTTGAGCATATTTTGGTATATAATGTGTTTGTGAGCCTTTTGTAGGTACATGTTCCCTATGGAAGATATTTGAGCTTAGCTGAAGAGTTTAGAGGTTATTTAGGCTGATTTGGAAAATATTATGCAGTACACCTAACTTTCGTGGGCCATATCTTCCTTCTATGCTCGAACTACATTAGCTACTACCTCTTTTCGAAACGCCCAGGATGTCTATTTTCGAATACTTTTTACAGATCGCAATTCCAGGTTTTCTAAATGAAGTTATGATCATTTTCGTAAGGGTGCGCGTTGTTGGAAATTCTTCTCCAGAGGGTTAGGCTACTTGGTTAGGCAACTTCACCCAAGTCGCCTCCTAAGTCGTCTATTACACTGTCAAACTCATTTTCCAGCCCGTTTTTTAGGGGCAATCTTGCCTTTTCACACTCAATTCTTGTCCTAACCTCCTAACACTATAAATACCCCATTTTCTCCTTATTCTTCAGAACTCTTCTCTCTCTCTCTCAAACCCTTCTCCACCCCTTTATTCTATTTTCTCATCTCTTTCACCTTCTCCACCAAAGAAGGAGTGATTCAATCTCCCATAGAGATTTTTCCTCTATTGGTGCTCACCATACACTTCCACCACACCATTTTACACCTTCTCCATCCATCTTAGAGTAGATTATAAGGAAATATGAGTGGTTCTTGGACTAAATGCGAGCTAGGAAAACTATGAGCTTCTTTGGAGGGTTTGTCTTTAAAGGTTGTCTCCTTTTTACTCATTTCTTGTATTTCTTATTTTCTTTGATATGTATCACGAATTTGGGAATATTGTGAACCTACACTTGTGTAATAAATGTATTAATTGTTCTTCAATTCTTTGGGTTTTGTTCTATTCTTTGATTGAAGCATAATTTCTCTCTTATTATGATATTTATGTCCGTGGATGGTCAAAATCAATATGTGTCCATGAATGGGTTTAGGAGTAGAGTAATTTAGAGTAAGAATTTAGGAGTAGAGTAAGAATTTAGAGTAGGAATTTAGTAGCCCATGATTGTTGATTGATTGATGGATGACTAGAAATGCCATGAGTAGAATGATTTGAGTATTTAAGTTTTAGCTCCAAAGAATGGGTGAAGCTTGGTTGATTATGCATTCACATGCTAGATTAGGCTTTGGTTCTTTATTCTTGTGCTTAATGGACCTTGTTTCAAGGCACAATTGCTCATCCCATGGCTTGGGTTGGGTGATGAATTGATTGTGGTGAATGCCTTAATCAAGAGAATAAACCCTTAATCAAGAGAATGAACCCTTAACTCAATTGAATGTTCTTAATGATAATAATCAACATTAATGCATATAGTTGTTGGTAAGCTTATTTTCACTTTAAGCCATCCATCTTAGGGATATCAGAGATATAAGCAGAGAGCTTTCTCTTATAGTGAGAGGGTTGTGCATTCATATGATTGGAGAACGATGTAGTCGTCCAGAGGTGACGACATCTCGGATTGACACCCGAGAAGACCCGGTGTTTGATTCCGGTTACGGATGAGAGGTCTCTTTTCTATCCATTTTGTATTTCTTTCTTTGTATTTTTGTCTCTTCTTCGACGTGTACTTTCATTCATTAGGGAATTGATATAAACCTAGCATTGTTGCCTCTTTTGGTGCATATGCTTGTTAATGGTTAAGTGGCCCTTCGAAGTGCTTAAAGCTTTTGAGTGGTTAGCCACTACTTGAATGAACTTAGGTTGTTATGTGAAGGATCGAGAGGTGAAGCACTCAATGTGCACTAGTAGGTTGGCCACTACATATAGAGCATATGCGCGGTTTTGCATGTATTGTCGCTATGTGTGTCTCATAGTTCTTAATGAACTCGAGTGCAGTTCGGGCAACCATGTAACAATAGGCTGCTGGTGCATATCGATATAGTCGATTGTTGCTGGAGTGAGGACAATCGGCGAGGATTAAGTGAGCACGACATTCAACATTAACTATGCATGTTTGTAGGAAATTGTGTGATTGCTATGGTGGAGTCATTGACTTTATGTAACCATTTACATTCCTTATCACTCCATTCCATCCTATCATTGTACATATTGTTTATTTATGTAATTTGTTAGGTTAGTTTAGCATTTACTTTTCCATATCTTTTGCATATGCAATAACGAATCCGCTTGGCGTGTTGTAATAATAGCTAGAACCAGAGACGGTCGGTGAATCTCACCTCCCTGCGGAACGATCCTTGCTTGCCACTGTGCTAGTCTCTGTGACTCTCATGCTTGTGAGGCCGAACTTAAATGTATATTCTTTTGATGGCACTTCAACGACGTGCCCGTTAACAACCCCATTTTGCTGAGGTGTTCTAGGGGCCGAAAACTCATGGGAAATGCCTAAGCTATTACAATAACTTTCAAAACAAACATTCTCAAATTCTCTCCATGATCACTCATAATCCTTTTAATGCTTTTAATGTATGAGTTCTTTTCATTTTGAATTTTAGTGCAAAGCATTTTAAATTTTTCAAAAGTTTCAGATTTTTCTCTAAGAAAATAAGTCCATGTGAACCTAAAGAAATCATCAACACAAACAAAAATGTATCTCTTGCCACCGAGACTCTCGGTTTGCATTGGACTCATAAGGTCCATTTGAAGAAGCTATAATGGCTCCTTGGTGGTCAGATACTTGCCCTTCTTGCACATGTTTTTGGTTTGCTTCCCTGTTGACAAGGTCCACAAGCACCATCTACTTTCTTCCAAGCTAGGGAAGGCCACGCACAACCTTGAACTTATCAAAGATCCCTCAAATCTTCATAGTTCATGTGGCCAAGTTTATGATGCCACAGCTCAACTTTCTCACACTTGGACATATTGTAAGAGATAACACTAGCTTCAAGACAATATCAATTGTTGCTAGATCTCTTTCCTTTTACCAATGTTTGTCCATTTGGCCTTCAAAATAGAGCAATCATTCTTATTAAACAAAAGGAGAGTTCATCATCATTAATGTGAGAAATGCTTATAAGGTTGGCTTGCAAGCCATCAACTAGTAAAGCACTGGAAAAAAAGGGTAAATCGGGAATGGAAATGGTTCATTTCCCTATAACTTTCTTTCTAGATCCATCACCAAGAAAGTTGTATATATTAAATATAGAGGATTAGTAACAACATGCATAAGATAAAAGTTGTGAATACAACATCTAAGGCCCAATTGTAAAGTACAACTTCCAAACCCAAACCAATGGTCGACTCTCTGACGAAGCCATCAAGAAGCGCAAGTAGAGGCGCGATGACAAGGACGCCTCCTCCGCTAGTGACGAGATGTCATTTCTTCGTCGGTCGACTGGTTTCTTCTTCAAGAAGGATCTACAGAAATGGAGTATCGTTATGAGCTCGTTGATAACGAGGACAGTGATGATGAAACGAAGTTATTAATAGAGAAGAATGGTAGATACAACTAGCTATTCTTTTTAATTTGTTGAAATTACTGTAATTTAGGGTTAAGTGTTTTATTTTTGAAGCTTTGACTTATCGGTATTTGAATTGATTTCTAAGGTTAATGAATTTTGTTAGTTGTCAATTCAGGTGTTCTAACAAAGGAGAAGAAATTGGTTACTCCACAAGGTCTCTTTTTTAACTCTTAGTTTTTTGTTTGTTAACTTTTTACAGTATTGATTAATGCAATTGAATTGGTAATCGGATTATGTGTTATAGTTATCATGTTTATGGCGTAGTTATAATGTTGTAAAGAACCGAATGTGGAAGTCTATATTGTGAAATTTTGATGTTTTTTTTTTCATTTTATTGATTGTTGTATTAATTATGAAGTAGATGTTTTTCTTCAATTCCCACTTTATTTTTCATTAAAGTCATTGACTTTGCTGCTTTTTTGTTGCCTTTTTGGAACTGTGCAATGTTTGTTGTGTGTTTACTTCTGCAAACAAATAATATTTTGCACCCTTATGCATCTATTTGGCGATTTTTTATGATTGGAGAATAAAGCGAACATGAAAATTTGGATATTTGTATATCTGGAACTTAATTTATAAAGATGCTAGCTACCACGGACTTGCATTGGTATATCCGTGTATGAATTTCTATGTATAGCTCCATGGTTTTGCATTGCCTTTTATTTTATTCTTTAGATTATTGATTAACTCGAACATGGATTTACACAGACCAGCCTTGCCCATGCATATGCTCTCAATGGTTGTGCAAACATCTCATTCCAATACAGACATGTTACTTTACATAAGAGCATCTCAATTAAAATAGGTATACATTTTTTTCTTTCGTAAATCACTGGTGATGTGATGTTTATTTGTGTTAGAGACCTACATGTAATGAGCATTTGAACTAAAGTCCTTTTAAGGCTCATAATCCTAGATGAATTCTGGTCTCTGCCCAGAAGAGTGTGAAGTTTGGGGTTCTTACTAAGGTCTCAAATTGTTGTGGATGGCTGCTCTCTCATGTGCTGTTGAAAATCTTGTAAAGATTGAATCAATTTTCCATGATCGGTGTTATATCTTATATGTTCATGAGTGGGAAATGATTGGCAATAATCTCGTTTAATTTTCAGTTTTTCATATTGTATCCGGTTCATGGAAATTTGTCTATCTTAGTTTATAAGCATTGATGTTTTAATTGTTTACTTTCCACTGAGATCCTAGTGGTGTTATCATTGATTCAACTTGTTTCTTCTCTGTACTGCAAGAGTGGTGGCAAACTTTGAAAAGCCTAAGGATGATCCATCTGCATATGTGTGAAGCCAACAACAATTGTTCTATCGCTTTACTTGAAAGTGAGTTTTAGTTGGGGATGCTTTATGTTTAATACAATAAGGATTTGTTACTAAAGACATAAGACAATGCAGTTTAAGCTCACCATTACATCTTCTTCTTCTTAATGTTATTATTTAACTCTATCCTTTTCTCCATTTTTTAATCCTTGGAAGTTTGGTTGTTTGTCTTCCAGGTATTTCTACCAATGCTTGTAGATGTTTTTAAAGATGTCAAAAAGCACACCGCACCACTAGACACCAGTTTCCCTCGTTGGGCAGGTCATAGTATACCTATGTTTTCTATTTGTATGCGGAAACCATGTATCAAGGCAATATATTTGTATTACATGAGATATAAGTTTTTGCATGGAAATTTTCTAGCATGACAATAATGTTTCACAAGTTATTGTGGACCCTAGAATAAACTAAGAATTGTGGACCTTATTATAAATAGGACACACAACATATTTGGACCCGTTCATCTACCAAACTTGTAGTATCCTGCATAGTCTCTTTATCTTTTTGTTTTTTCAATAACACTTCTTCTGGTTCATTTTGGTTTTGACTTTGCATACTGTGTCTCTAACTGTTTCTTGACTTTGCATTTGTTTTGCTTGAATCGTATGATGCCAAGTTTAAGTGATAGTATTTTTACTGTGATTCTTGTACAAGGTCAAAGTAATAAAGATGCAACTGATTATATAATAAATTTGCATCATGCATCGCTTGGACAGATTTATGGAGATCATGGTTTTATTGGGATAGCCTTAAAAACTTGTATTAGATTATTGTAGTTAGCATGAGTTTGGATATGATATTGAAATATAGTTGGAATATTAGAATTTTGTAAATTTGTAAGTTTGGTTCATTTACAAATTTCACTAGGTGGGGGCACCTCGCGAGGATGTTACCTGGGAGAACTTATGGCGATTCTCTAAGTCGTATCCAGAGTTTATCCTTGAGGACAAGGATCGTCCGCGTATGGTGGAATGATACGAAAACGGGCATATCACTTGGCTAGCCATGCATGTTGTGCATGCCATGCAATGGGAGTGTGCATGTGCGTGAGATGACTTGGTCAGGGAATGGATCATGGGTTGTTTTTAGCCAACTGGTTGTTAGGATTATTTCAATTATTTCAATTGTTAATCTGTTAATAATGGCAAGTGGTGTTCTCCGAATCAGGAGCCACTTCTAGTTTGCCTCCTATTTTCTTGTTTCATTTTATTATCTTTAATGTCTTGATGTAGGCTATATATTAGCCAATTTAAATTGAATAAATCATCCAGAATATAACAACCAAAAAACATATCTCTTTTCCCTTCTTTCTGACTTCTACTTCTCTGTTTCGTTCTCTACTTCTCTGTTCTTCTATTACACAATAATTAACCTTATCACTCGCCGACTCGCTTCCATGGCCAGTCTCTCTCGCTCAACGTGACGTCCAAGTAGCGGTAGCCAAGGCGGCTCAAATGGAAAACTTTGACTTTGCCACTTCATCATCATTATCTTATTGTTCTCTGTCGTCTCTGGTTTTGGTGATCGATTTATCAACTGGGAGTCTGGGTCAAAGTAGTTGACCGAGATCGTTGAGTTGCCAAGTCTTGGGACGAGTTACGAGTACGACTCGGATGAGTTGAGGAACGAGATCGTGTTCTTGGAGTCATCAGATATCCGGACTTAAATGGGTAAGGTGTTGTAGATTTGGTGAGGATGATGATTGGTGGACTAGTGTTACCGGATATCTGGTTTTTTTTGATAAGATCTCTGTAATTGATCTCTCTGTAATCGATCTCTATGGCGGTGGCAGCTATGGGTTAAGAAGTGGTGGATTTAGAGAAGGTTTGGGGTGTTGAAGAAGATGAAGAAGATGATGAGTGGTGGCTAGGGTTTGGGTGTGGGAAATATGATGGTAGAGAAGATCATGGGAAATATGATTCGGGTGTTTAATTTAGGTTAGTGTTTTATTATTATCGTTATTTAGTTATATATATATATTTTTTAATTTTAATTAGTTTTATTTATTTATTTCAATTTTTAATTAGTTTTATATTTTTTTAAATTTTAAATTTAATTAGATTTATTTATTTTTTTCAATTTTTATTATTTATTTAAGTAAATAATTAATTGTTTTTTAATTAATTTCAAAATTACCATTATGCCCTTTCATCAGACAGACTTCTAGAAACTCTAACATTGAATTACCGTCTTACCCTTGTTGACTTGACGAAATTATGAGAAACCCTAACAGAATTGGATGGTAGGGACTATAAAAGGGATTGTCAGTGAACTAGTGAACTAAAAAAACAATACTCAAATTAGAGGGGCTGAAATCCGTATTACATCAAACTAGAGGGACTTAATAGGGATTTCCCTTTATTCAATCACTTGATTTTATCTTTAATGAATTTTGTGTTTGGTTTTATTTTTCAACAATTTTGTGATTTAGTTTTTATTTTGGTTTTATTTCAATGCGTGTTTGGGAGGTATTTGGGATAATTTGTTAGTTTGAAATCACGAATTTTGTGTTTGGGCGGTATAATTTTTTCACTTTCTTGATTATTTCTATCAAGAATTTTGTTTTTGGCTTTTGTTTTTCAATAATTTTGTGGTTGGCTATCACTACATTACGAATCAATGTTTACAATTTTGTTTACGAATGAATGAATCAATGAGAGCTCTAGTAGAATTTGTTATGAAATAAGTTTTTGAAATCTCCATATATGATGTTTTATTGTTTTATATAGAAATTCTGTTGATGTACATTATACTTTACCTTATTTTAATTTCAATTTAATTAGGATATATAAGTATAATTTTCTCGCCCACAGTGCGTAGCTCAGCTAGTAAATAGACAAGTTTGAGGATTGAGCAAATGACTCCTAAGTCTACTACTCGAATCCTACCAATGATAAAAACTTTAAAAAATACATGGTCTAGATTGGTGGATTCCTCTCGTAAAAATTAATTGATGATATTATTAAATTTGGATCCTCTACTATCTGATCTTTTTCTTAACCTCACGTAATTTCATTTCAAAGGATCCAAATCTTGTAACAATAGATAGTGGGGTGTATAAAGACTTTTAACGCGGGACATTTGCAACAGATGTCGAAGAAATTAACCAAAATCAAAGGTCCGACCCAAAATCAAAACCCATATCCTGCCCAAATAAATAATATGTTGACATGTGTACACATATTTGACAGGTGGTATTCGGGAGGATTCTAAAACTAGAGGGGTTAATTAGAGAAAAGAGCATTTATAGAGGATTTTAATTAATTATATTATATTCCTTATATTTAATTAATTTAACCTCATTTGAAACTAGCCGTTGACGAAGCTGTAAAATAATGTCGTAATATCCACGCAAGTCTCTCTCTGCTCCAACTCAAACACAAATACAACACAACGTCACAACACAAGCTCTGTTTTTGGCTGCCTATTCTTCTTCTTTGATTGACGAGAACAATGAAGCAACAGAGGCAAGATTCGTAGGGTTTGATGAAATGTGTTGCAATCCCTTTTTTAAGAATGTCTAGGTTTTAGATTTTCATCATTTTCTCAAGAAAGTGATGGAAATTCCAAGGGAAAAGCTACAGAAGAAAAGAATAATCTAGAAACTTTGGTCGAATACATTCTTGCAACTAAGGGGATGTATTTAATTAGGATTTTAAAAGACTTTTAAAGATTTTTTTAAGTGTATGACTTTTGTAGATTTTATGGACTTTTGTAGATTTTACAGAATTATAAAAAACGTTAATAAACTTTCATTTTACAAGACTTTCTTTCATAGACTTTATTTTAAAAGACTTTCATAGACTTTCATTTCAAAAGACTTTCGTAGACTATCATTTTAAAATACTTTTATAGACTTTATAGACTTTCATTGACATAGATATAATGTATACTTTGTTTTAGCAAAATTATATATATATATATATATATTCACAGTCATTTTCTCCTCAGTGCGTACTGATATAACTTATATCAATGCGTTATATGTGGACCACTGATTATAGAGAAGTTTTGACAAGTGCATACACTTTGAGTCAAAGTATATAAATCTAATAGTTCACATCCAACGCACTGATGCAGTTATATCAGTGCATACTGACTTGAACATTTCTGTATATATTTATATTTATCTTAATTGTCAATAAAAATATTTTTTCAAATGAATAAAAAAAATCATCGTTAATTAAACTTGACAAAAACATTCATGTCTATATATGCGATTTTAAAATTTTTATTTTTATTTTAATTATATTTTACATCATAAAGAAATTATGCTCCTAATTTTTTTAATAATTAGGCAAAATTTTATTTGTTTTTTACAATTAGTCAAAATATTATAAATTTTCTTTAGAATAAATATAGCAAACCGAAAATAATATTATCGTTTATATGTCTCTATGAAAGTATGACAATGAGTATAAAAATCTACCAAAAATTAATTTGAATTACTAAGATAAAACATAAAAACTGCACCTAGTTGTTGAATAAGACTCAAGCCTAAAAGTGTGTAGTTTGATATTGATCATAATTACATGGAGTCACGATCATACGCGACTTTGATTATGACATATTGGTATAGTTAAGTGGTGGTTTTTGTTTTTTATTATTTTTATTTAACATAAATGAAGATCATTTAATTTGTTTCGGTATTGTTTAGTTACTTTGAAAATATAGGTAAAAAAACGAAATCTCTCGTTCTTAATTGCATAGATGATGGAGAGTTGTTTTATATTATTTTTTAGTTTATTTTTTTATTATAGATCATTCATGTTTGTATGTTTTTTATAATGATTATTCATTTTAAAAGTTATTTGTTTTATTTTATTTGTGAAATTTGTTAAGAATGAGTGTGCTTTTATTTGAAAATAGAACATATGTTTGGTGGTTGATGTTTTACAAAGAGTTTTATGTTTTTCTTCTAAAATAAATTCTTTCTATTAAAAAAAAAAGTCATTCAATGTCTTTCGTAGGAATTAAAACAAATTGTGAGATTTGTTATAATAAAAGTCGTCTCTTAAATCCTAATTGAATACATCCTTATAAATGTCTGCTTAAATACATACAAGCTACAATCCTTGAATCATGAGTACTTTATGAGATAACAGATTATGTTACTAATACAATAATGCCAACTCACCCTTCCAGTATCATTATATAGCTAATTATTCTAGCCGATAAAGAAAAATTGTAAAATCTAGGGACGGATATTGTAGAATAACATATGCTGTTGAATCTAGTTCATGATGTTCCAATTCTTATTGCCTTATCGATAAGAAAGACTCCAATAGTTAAGATGTTGTATTCCAGAGTAGGTTTCGTCTAAACTTTCCAATTCTTGCTAATTCACTCCACAATTTCCAAGTAGTCAAGCTTGATATGGAAGTATCATTAGTCAAGCTTGTTCTTTTTTTTAACTGTTACTTGAAATCCTGCCTAAAAGTGTGTGTGTGTTTTTTTTTATGCATGTATAGAGGTTAATCCTAATAAATTTCAGTGAACTTCAATTATGAACAACATGTTATGTATAAATTGTTGAACATTGTGATCATGTTTACTGATTTTGATAACCTGATTTCGCAATCTATTATATGGGTAAGAAAAAGATCCACATTAACATTGTGGTCATCGGCCATGTCGAGTTGGATATGGTTCAAATTCCCAATGGTT
Organism: Dipteronia sinensis; assembly: GCA_033220585.1. Lineage (NCBI taxonomy): Eukaryota > Viridiplantae > Streptophyta > Magnoliopsida > Sapindales > Sapindaceae > Dipteronia > Dipteronia sinensis. Next base: position 22,331,740 of record CM065644.1, on the reverse strand, counting down.
ACCAAACATGATTCAACCAATGCGAAGAGTTCCTGGAGACGTATGATACATTTGGAAGTATGAGATCATGTTTGAGGGAGGCAACTGGAGATATGAACAACAGTGAAAACCGTTGTGCATTGCGCTGTGCATTTCATAGCGGTAATGATAGCAGTCCAATTCCAGTGGAAACCGTTGCATTGTGCATTGCAATCCGATACTGACAGAGGTCCCTTTTTCCAGTGTTTTCGCTGTGATTACGATGTGGGTTTGACAGCGGTGGTAATAGCGTCTTGGTGATGTGGCGCATGAATCGCGGTTTAATGAGCTGTTAATTTTCACACGGTTTAGGAAGTGGGTGGCAAACCGCAACTCGAATCGTAGTCAATCACAAGTATGCGATGAATCAGGAAATATTAACAGAAAGGGAAATAGTTTATTTCTGAAATTTCTTATTCTTGAAGGAAAATAATTTCTCCTTACAAGAAGACTTGTCTAAAATAAGAAATATTATTTATGTGGAATAAGGAAATCTTGTACGTAGAGGAGATGGAATTCCTTGTCAGTTTAAACTCCATGTAATTCATATAAATAGACCATAATAGCTAGGTTACTATGTGGTGGAGCAAATTGGCAAATATAAAGAGAGATCTCAAGAGAGCATTGAGTTTGGGGCACTAGAAAAGAGAGAATCATGAGTGTGTGGATGTAACAATTTTCTACATAGTGGAACTTTCTTTTATTGTCCTAACGGCCGTGGTTTTTTCCAGATTTGGGTTTCCACGTAAATTCTTATGTTGTGTGTGATTGGATTTGACTTTTTTTTTCTTCATCTTATTTTTCTTTTGCTATTATTTATCTGTGTTCTAACTGGAAACGCTTCCGCGTAGGGACATTGTTCGCTAACAACTGGTATCAAAGCCCCGGTTACTTAATAGTAGCCTTAACAAACTGTTATGGCAAATATGATGAGATTCGAGGTTGAGAAGTTTGATGGAAATATCAACTTTGGCTTGTGGCAAGTTCAAATCAAGGATATGTTAATCCAATACGGTTTACACAAGGCGTTGAAGGATAAGCCAACCCCTGCGAACCCTGAAGGCTCTAGATATTCTAGTAAAGAAACGGCTACTATTAGTTCTGGAAAACATGTGATGATTGGGAGGATTTGGACAGAGGGTTGCAAGTACGATACGAATGTGCCTAGGCAAGAATGTTCTTGCAAATATTCATGGACCATATTCAACGAAAGACCTTTGGGAGAGGCTTGGAGAATTATATCAAGCGAAGACCGTCTGCAACCGATTCTACCTGAATGAGCAGTTTCACATGCTGCAAATGTCTGAAGGTACGAAGGTTTCCGATCATCTGGGTAGGGCTCAATGGAATTATTTCAGAATTAGAGTCGATTGGATTGAAGATTGATGAAGAAGACAAAAGATTAAGACTCATCCGGTCCATTCCACCGTCATATGTGCACATGAAGCCAATTTTCATGCATGGGAGTTCAACCATATGTTTGAGAGATGTGGGGAACAAACTAATCTCTTATGAACGAAGGCTAAAGAGTAAGGGTAAATCTTCTGATAACTTTACTCTTTTGGTTGACAGGAAGAAGTGAGGCTCTAAGAAGAAAGTCACTTGCTGGGGATGTGGACAGTCTGGACATGATAGTAAGGATTGTCAAAATAAGAAGACAAGTGCGGTTAAGGGCTCCAAAGAGGGGGATCCGGTAATCGCCTCTCTTGAGTATGACTACTATAGTGATGCCCTCTAAAGGGGCATAAACATCCTCATGGCATGACCGCTAGTTGCCATGAAAGAGGTTGTAATGCTGATAGTGGGTCCATAATTGTGCACGGGCATTGGTTAGGAGGTGATGCAAGGTGTGTGGTAGACAAGGATGTCGATGGTTGAGCGAACTCCTTGGGAACCTAACGTGAGGAGTTGCACCACAATTTCAGGCAAGGTAAATTTTGACATGTGCCAGTGAAATCTTAGGATACGTATTCCTAAGTGGTTATACCTCGTGATGGGTATGTTGATTCTCGGGAATTCTTGCCATAAGAGCGGATTGTTGGATATGACTCTAATTTCCAATGGTTACCAAACACGATTCAACCAATGAGGAGATTTCCTAGAGTCGTGGGATATATTTGGAAGTATGAGATCATGTTTGATGGAGTGAAGGCATGAAGACCTGAAAAACTGGTGAAACGAAGAACAGTGAAAATCGATTTGCATTGCATTGTGCATTTGCACAGCAGTAATAATAGCGGTCCAATTCCAGTGGAAACCGATGTGCTTTGCTTTGTACATTGCACAACGGTACTGACAGCGGTCCCATTTCCAGTGGTTTATACAGTGGATTACACTATGGGTTTGACAGCGGTGGTGATAGCGGTCTTGGTGACGTGGCCCATGGATCGCGATTTTCTAAGCGTTCAATTTCAGCACGGTTTAGGAAGCGGGTGGCCAACCGCAACTCGAATCGTAGTTAATCACAAGAATGCGTTGAATTAGGAAATATTAACGAAAAAGGAAATAGTTTGTTTCTGAAAGTTCTTATGCTTGAAGGAAAAAGATTTCTCTTTACAAAAAGACTTGTTATAACTAGGAAATATTATTTATGTGGAACAAGGAAACCTTATACTTATAGGAGATGTATTTCCTTGTAGGTTTAAACTCCATGTAATTCATATAAATAGACCATAATAGCTAGGTTATTATGTGGTGGACCAAATTAGCAAATACCAAGAGAGATCTCAATAGAGCATTGGGTATAATTGGGTTTGGGGTATTAGAAAAGAAAGAATCATGAGTGTGTGCATGTAACAATTTTCTACATAGTGGAATTTTCTTTTGTTATTTTGACGGCCGTGGTTTTTTCCCGATTTGGGTTTCTACGTAAATCCTTGTGTTATGTGTGATTGGATTTGATTCTTTTTCTTCATCTTATTTTTCTTTTGCTATATATTATTTGTTTGTGTTCTATCAGGCAATGCTTCCGCGTAGTGACATTGTTCGCTAACAGTCAACTCTGGGAAGTCACTTACTACTAGACACTTGATACAAGCTTGGAACTCTTATGTACTATTCATTAGTTCTTCCTTGTCTTAAGTCCAATATTATAATGCTTTATTGAACTCTTTTCACTTCAATGTTTTTAGGTAAATGAGGAGGAAGCTTCCCTCTAGGACATGTTGTGGTTACTGGTTGTAAGTGTGATATTTGTGCCTTTATTTCAGAAAATTTTAGGAGGTATTTGAATTTTGTCATATCTAATACACATCCTTAGAGTTTATTTTTATTTGTAGTTCCAAAATATCACTAAATGATTATTTATCATGAAATGTTGCTTGGTATTTTTTATAATTTAATTCCCTTATTTGCAATCTATCATGCTTCCTTAAATAAATCCCTAAAGTAGTATGGTCAATTCTGTTATAATGCATTCCTAGAGATCATCATCTCGCTATACGAAATTGTGTGTCTGATGTAAATCTTTGTAAGTCTTATATATTGCATATTTGTATATTATATATGTTTCCATGTATAGGCTATCTTGTTCTTGGTTACTTGCTATTGAAGCGTGATATGTGGTAATCAACAATATATTTTAAGACTTTAAAACTGTAGAAAACTGTGTTTTAGGCAATATTGTGACCCTATTCAATAACTATTTCCTAAATCATTTTATTTTGGCTGCCCTTTGAAAATAAATAAGGTGTGTCTAAACTAACTTGGGGAGGTGAATAGGTTTTAATCAAGTTAATTACCAACTTTTCTTGATTAGTCAATATTAACAAAACTACCCCATATTAGCAAGCATTCAATAAATTAATAAAATGCAGAAAACAATAAAAACACATGAGTTGTTTTACGTGAGAAACCCTCCAAATGGGAAAAACTCACAGGCTATCCTTCTAGCTACCCATGATCCTCAAATCCACTATTGAATGAAAGTTTACAACTTATACTGACCTCAAGTCAAACCATTCTTGGTCACTAACCATTTCACTCTGCCCAATAGGCTTTTAATAGTGATCTTAGACCAACTACCTTGTGCATTAATCCACTTAGTCACAAGGCTTAACAATCAATAAAGTGATTAAACAACCTATGTGAATATATATAAATATTCTAACATACAACTAATGATAGGCTATACTAAATGCTTATCTAGGATTAAATGATGGCAATTAAAACAATCATAGATATCAATATCTAAATGCAAAGCAAGAAGATTTAACTAGAGGGCAAAACGGTTCTAAAGACTAGCTATCAATGAACATGAATTCTCAACAAACAAAAAACATTCCAAACATATTCAAAAACATACTTAACCAAAGAAACATACAATTAATCAACAAATAATTGCTAACCCTAGGCAAAACAAGAACATAAAGATGAAACAAGAAGTTCTAAGTCATGATGAATTACCTACTCAAGAAGAGTATAAAGACCTATGATTAGATGAATGATCCTTGGACAATGCTAGATGCACATGGGTATGAGTTTTGCTGAGTAAAAATGGGTTCTTAGGAGTCTTTCTCTCTAGAAAATCACCTTCTCTAACTAGGAAACAATTTTAGACTCCTTGGAACGAAATGGAGAGAAGATGACATATATATATATATATGAGGTCAAGTAAAGCTACATCGTTTTAGAAAGAAATAAAATAAAACACTAGAAATGTCGTAGTGTGCAAGTACTACGCGGGTAAGGGACATGTGCACTACTCGAGCAACAGACACCTAAGACCAACCCGTCTTCAGTGTGCGGGTACTGTACGATTAGGGACCAGTACACAACCCGCACAACAGACACCTAAGACCAACCAGTCTTCAGTGTGCGGGTACTGTACGGGTAGGGACCCGCACACAACCCACACAAAAGTGACCCGAGACAACCCAGTCTATAGTGCGCGGGTACTGCACAAGTAAAGTACCCGCACACCACCCGTGCAGTAGAGTCCTACAAAAAAGTCACTTAATGAGCTAAGGAAAGCACACCAACGTGTATGCACGGACTTTTCCGATCAACCAATGGAAAGCAAAACCCATAAAACACATCTACACTTAGAACTAACATCAAGGTGCATGTGTAAGAAGTGTAAAGAAGGCACACAAAAAAGATTAAAACACAAATGCAAGATGTGTAAGGCATGCATGAAAGTGTGTGTGCAACTAATTCTCTTCAAAAATAGTTAAACACAAGTGATATATATTTGAAGTGCTCTTGAGCTTGAGGATGTCATTGAAGCTTGATTAATAATAAAAAGGTCTAATCTACCCTTACAAGCAAATCCTCAATGTGGTTTGTCAATGAATTGAGCCAATCAAAATGAGGAACTTACAATCTCCCCCTTTGGCTATTTTGTGACAAAACCATCACTCACAAAACAAACATAGACTATAGGTCAACAAACAAAAATTATTCTACATTACAAAGACATACCTAAATTATAGATCTTTAAGTCTTTGATCTCTTGTAGAATAAACAACCCTACAAAACAAGATAACTACACTTTTCAAGACAAGTGTATGTGAGGTGATCAAGATAAAAAAAAATATACAAGCATTTGCACTAAAGAAAAACAAGCAACATGGAACATGCAGTGAAGTAGAATCCAAATGTTCCCTCTAAATGAGTTACTCCTCCTAAAAGCATAATCCTCCCCTAATATGCAATACCTTAATATGCAACATCCTTATTGATTGAATGGATACAAGATCCTTATTGAGTGAAGTCTTATCAATTTGCATTCACACACATTTGTATACAAGTTTAAGCAATTCAAAAATACCATGCATATCAATTTACACATGTCATTAATCAAGTTCTCATGTCATGGAGATAAATTATAGGTCATTCAAGTGTACTTCCCAATCAATTCTCCTAGTCCAAAAATGTATGTTTGAACATAAAAGTGACATGGATTACAAACAAAGCAAATGCACACTTATTGAATGAAAACAACATATAAGTATATATTTCCAACCAAAATTCTCAAGCAATTAATGAAGAAGCGTAAAGTTGATCAAATTTTTGCTTAAATCAACATGCAAAGTCGATTTCTTTGCTTGAGCTCCCCACATGGGTTCAATCACCAAAACACATCAAGGAATATGACAAATCCCAATGGACCTATTAAGTGCCATTAACCTAGTTGAGTCTAAGGGCTTTGTGAATAAGTTCGCTAGTTGCTCATTTGTGCAAAAAATGTTCTAGGGCAATGCATTTGTTCTCAACTAGCTCCCTAATAAAGTGATATCTAATGTCTATATGCTTAGTCCTAGAGTATTGAATATGATTCTTAGATATGTTAATAACACTCAAATTATCACAATAAAGGGTTAGAGTACCTTGATCAAAGTCGTAATCCACAAGCATTTGCTTAATCCACAAGCATTTGCTTAATCCACAAGCATTTGCTTTATCCAAAGGAGTTGTGTGCAAGCACTCCCGGCAGTTATGTATTCGACCTCGGCTGTGGAAAAGGAGATAGAATTTTGCTTCTTGCAAAACTATGACATCAAGTTGTTTCCTAGGAAGAAGCAACTGCCCGATGTACTCTTCATATCATTACAATTTCCTGCCCAATCTGCATCACTATAGCCAACAAAACTAGCATTAGTGTCAAAAGAGTACCACATCCCAAAGTTGGATGTCTCATTCACATATCTAATGATTCTCTTCACTGGGGAGAGATAGGGCTCCTTGAGATCCGTTTGGTACCTAGCACACACACCCACACTAAAAGCAATATCAGGCCTACTTGCGGTCAAGCAAAGTAAGCTACCAATCATGTCATGATAAAGCCTTTGGTCTACACTCTTACCACTAGCATTCTTGCTATGTTTCAATATGGTGCTCATGGGTGTGGCACAATGTTAGGCATTTTCAAGGCCAAACTTTTTCACTAGGTTCTTTGCATAATTAACTTGGAAAATGAAAATCTCATCATGCAATTGCTTGATTTGAAAACCTATGAAGTAATTGAGCTCGCCAACCAAACTCATCTCAAATTCATGAGATATGACATCAACAAATTGATTGACTTTGGATTTGTTGGTGGAGCCAAACACAATATCATCAACATATATTTGAGCTATGAATAGCTCATTATTGTTGCTCTCGATGAATACAGTCTTGTCAATACTACATATAGAGTAATCATTGTCAACAAGGAATTGAGTGAGGCGCTCATACCAAGCTTTCGGTGCTTGTTTCAACTCATATAGAGCTTTCTTGAGGCAATAGACATGATTGCGGTGGTGTGGATCCATAAACCCCTTGGGTTGCTCAACAAACACTTCCTCTTGCAAGAAGCCATTGAGGAAGGCACTTTTAAAGTTCATTTGGTGCAATTTGAACTTGTGCACACAAGATACGGATAAGAGAAGCCTTATGGACTCAAGGCGGGCAATGGGAGCAAAAGTCTCCTCAAAATCGATACCCTCAATTTGAGAGTATCCTTGTGCTACAAGTCTAGCCTTGTTGCGCACAATGTTACCATCTTCATCCGATTTGTTCCTATACACCCATTTGATGCATATGACATTAGTATTCTTTGGTCTAGGAACTAGAGTCCAAAGCTTATTTCTTTTAAATTGGTTTAGCTCTTCTTGCATGGCAAGAACCTAAAATTCATCATTCAAGGCTTCATCAACCTTTTTAGGCTCAATTTGAGAGGTTTAACAAGTATAGCTAATTTGATTAGCTATTTAATGACTAGTGTTAACACCCTCATTCACATCTCTATGAATATCATCCTTGTTATGGGGTTGTCTAACCCATGGAGTGAGTTCTTTAGAGTTCAAAGATGAATCTCTATCAAGAGGTTGAACGACCTTCTTCATCATAACTTGACTTCACATCAATTGAAGTCTCACCATTATTCTCTAAGGGAGAATCATGAACCACATCAACCTCTTCATCATGGTTACTAGTTTTAGACCTACAATCATTTATGACAACATTTGATGATTCCATGACACTATGAGTTTTCAAATTGAATATTCTATAAGCCTTACTATTTAGGGCATAGCCAATGAAAATTCCCTCATCACTCTTGGCATCAAACTTGTCAAGTTGATCTCGGTCATTGAGAATGTAGCATTTGCTTCTAAATGAGTGGAAGTAACTAACATTTGGCTTTCTATCCTTCCACAACTCATAAGAGGTTTTCCTAGTACCGGTCTTAGGAAGACTCTATTTCCTATATAGTAAGCCGTATTGACGGCATCGGCCCAAAGGTTCCTAAGCACATTATTGCTAAGCAACATCACTCGGGTCATCTCTTGAAGGACCATATTCTTCCTCTCAACAACTGATCATACCGATAACTACACTATTTGAGGTCCCCATTTCCTATCATATGTTCTCATTTTTGAGCATATTTTGGTATATAATGTGTTTGTGAGCCTTTTGTAGGTACATGTTCCCTATGGAAGATATTTGAGCTTAGCTGAAGAGTTTGGAGGTTATTTAGGCTGATTTGGAAAATATTATGCAGTACACCTAACTTTCGTGGGCCATATCTTCCTTCTATGATCGAACTACATTAGCTACTACCTCTTTTCGAAACGCCCAGGATGTCTATTTTCGAATACTTTTTACAGATCGCAATTCCAGGTTTTCTAAATGAAGTTATGATCATTTTCGTAAGGGTGCGCGTTGTTGGAAATTCTTCTCCAGAGGGTTAGGCTACTTGGTTAGGCAACTTCACCCAAGTCGCCTCCTAAGTCGTCTATTACACTGTCAAACTCATTTTCCAGCCCGTTTTTTAGGGGCAATCTTGCCTTTTCACACTCAATTCTTGTCCTAACCTCCTAACACTATAAATACCCCATTTTCTCCTTATTCTTTAGAACTCTTCTCTCTCTCAAACCCTTCTCCACCCCTTTATTCTATTTTCTCATCTCTTTCACCTTCTCCACCAAAGAAGGAGTGATTCAATCTCCCATAGAGATTTTTCCTCTATTGGTGCTCACCATACACCTCCACCACACCATTTTACACCTTCTCCATCCATCTTAGAGTAGATTATAAGGAAATATGAGTGGTTCTTGGACTAAATGCGAGCTAGGAAAACTAGGAGCTTCTTTGGAGGGTTTGTCTTTAAAGGTTGTCTCCTTTTTACTCATTTCTTGTATTTCTTATTTTCTTTGATATGTATCACGAATTTGGGAATATTGTGAACCTACACTTATGTAATAAATGTATTAATTGTTCTTCAATTCTTTGGATTTTGTTCTATTCTTTGATTGAAGCATAATTTCTCTCTTATTATGATATTTATGTCCGTGGATGGTCAAAATCAATATGTGTCCATGAATGGGTTTAGGAGTAGAGTAATTTAGAGTAAGAATTTAGGAGTAGAGTAAGAATTTAGAGTAGGAATTTAGTAGCCCATGATTGTTGATTGATTGATGGATGACTAGAAATGCCATGAGTAGAATGATTTGAGTATTTAAGTTTTAGCTCCAAAGAATGGGTGAAGCTTGGTTGATTATGCATTCACATGCTAGATTAGGCTTTGGTTCTTTATTCTTGTGCTTAATGGACCTTGTTTCAAGGCACAATTGCTCATCCCATGGCTTGGGTTTGGGTGATGAATTGATTGTGGTGAATGCCTTAATCAAGAGAATAAACCCTTAATCAAGAGAATGAACCCTTAACTCAATTAAATGTTCTTAATGATAATAATCAACATTAATGCATATAGTTGTTGGTAAGCTTATTTTCACTTTAAGCCATCCATCTTAGGGATATCAGAGAGATAAGCAGAGAGCTTTCTCTTATAGTGAGAGGGTTGTGCATTCATATGATTGGAGAACGATGTAGTCGTCCAGAGGTGACGACATCTCGGATTGACACCCGAGAAGACCCGGTGTTTGATTCCCGATTACGGATGAGAGGTCTCCTTTCTATCCATTTTGTATTTCTTTCTTTGTATTTTTGTCTCTTCTTCGACGTGTACTTTCATTCATTAGGGAATTGATATAAACCTAGCATTGTTGCCTCTTTTGGTGCATATGCTTGTTAATGGTTAAATGGCCCTTCGAAGTGCTTAAAGCTTTTGAGTGGTTAGCCACTACTTGAATGAACTTAGGTTGTTATGTGAAGGATCGAGAGGTGAAGCACTCAATGTGCACTAGTAGGTTGGCCACTACATATAGAGCATGTGCGTGGTTTTGCATGTATTGTCGCTATGTGTGTCTCATAGTTCTTAATGAACTCGAGTGCAGTTCGGGCAACCATGTAACAATAGGCTGCTGGTGCATATCGATATAGTCGATTGTTGCTGGAGTGAGGACAATCGGCGAGGATTAAGTGAGCACGACATTCAACATTAACTATGCATGTTTGTAGGAAATTGTGTGATTGCTATGGTGGAGTCATTGACTTTATGTAACCATTTACATTCCTTATCACTCCATTCCATCCTATCATTGTACATATTGTTTATTTATGTAATTTGTTAGATTAGTTTAGCATTTACTTTTCCATATTCTTTTGCATATGCAATAACGAATCCGCTTGGCATGTTGTAATAATAGCTAGAACCAGAGACGGTCGGTGAATCTCACCTCCCTGCGGAACGATCCTTGCTTGCCACTGTGCTAGTCTCTGTGACTCTCATGCTTGTGAGGCCGAACTTAAATGTATATTCTTTTGATGGTACTTCAAAGACGTGCCCGTTAACAACCCCATTTTGCTGAGGTGTTCTAGGGGCCGAAAACTCATGGGAAATGCCTAAGCTATTACAATAACTTTCAAAACAAACATTCTCAAATTCTCTCCATGATCACTCATAATCCTTTTAATGCTTTTAATGTATGAGTTCTTTTCATTTTGAATTTTAGTGCAAAGCATTTTAAATTTTTCAAAAGTTTCAGATTTTTCTCTAAGAAAATAAGTCCATGTGAACCTAAAGAAATCATCAACACAAACAAAAATGTATCTCTTGCCACCGAGACTCTCGGTTTGCATTGGACTCATAAGGTCCATTTGAAGAAGCTATAATGGCTCCTTGGTGGTCAGATACTTGCCCTTCTTGCACATGCTTTTGGTTTGCTTCCCTGTTGACAAGGTCCACAAGCACCATCTACTTTCTTCCCAAGCTAGGGAAGGCCACACACAACCTTGAACTTATCAAAGATCCTCAAATCTCCATAGTTCATGTGGCCAAGTTTATGATGCCACAGCTCAACTTTCTCACACTTGGACATATTGTAAGAGATAACACTAGCTTCAAGACAATATCAATTGTTGCTAGATCTCTTTCCTTTTACCAATGTTTGTCCATTTGGCTTCAAAATAGAGCAATCATTCTTATTAAACAAAACGGAGAGTTCATCATCATTAATGTGAGAAATGCTTATAAGATTGGCTTGCAAGCCATCAACTAGTAAAGCACTGGACAAAAAGGGTAAATCGGGAATGGAAATGGTTCATTTCCCTATAACTTTCTTTCTAGATCCATCACCAAGAAAGTTGTTATTATTAAATATAGAGGATTAGTAACAAGATGCATAAGATAAAAGTTGTGAATACAACATCTAAGGCCCAATTGTAAAAGTACAACTTCCAAACCCAAACCAATGGTCGATCTCTGACGAAGCCATCAAGAAGCGCAAGTAGAGGCGCGATGACAAGGACGCCTCCTCTGCTAGTGACGAGATGTCATGTTCTTCGTCGCTCGATGGTTTCTTCTTCAAGAAGGATCTACATAAATGGAGTATCGTTATGAGCTCGTTGATAACGAGGACAGTGATGATGAAAACGAAGTTATTAATAGAGAAGAATGTTAGATACAACTAGCTATTCTTTTTAATTTGTTGAAATTACTGTAATTTAGGGTTTAAAGTGTTTTATTTTAGAAGCTTTGATTATCGGTATTTGAATTGGTTTCTAAGGTTAATGAATTTTGTTGTTGTCAATTCAGGTGTTCTAACAAAGGAGAAGAAATTGGTTACTCCACAAGGTCTCTTTTTTAACTCTTAGTTTTTTGTTTGTTAACTTTTTACAGTATTGATTAATGCAATTGAATTGGTAATCGGATTATGTGTTATAGTTATCATGTTTATGGCTTAGTTATAATGTTGTAAAGAACCGAATGTGGAAGTCTATATTGTGAAATTTTGATGTTTTTTTTTTCATTTATTTGATTGTGTATTAATATGAAGTAGATGTTTTTCTTCAATTCCCACTTTATTTTCATTAAAGTCATTGACTTTGCTGCTTTTTTGTTGCCTTTTTGGAACTGTGAAATGTTTGTTGTGTGTTTACTTCTGCAAACAAATAATATTTGCACCTTATGCATCTATTGGAGATTTTTTATGATTGGAGAATAAAGCGAACATGAAAATTTGGATATTTGTATATCTGGAACTTAATTTATAAAGATGCTAGCTACCACGGACTTGCATTGGTATATCCGTGTATGAATTTCTATGTATAGCTCCATGGTTTTGCATTGCCTTTTATTTTATTCTTTAGATTATTGATTAACTCGAACATGGATTTACACAGACCAGCCTTGCCCATGCATATGCTCTCAATGGTTGTGCAAACATCTCATTCCAATACAGACATGTTGCTTTACATAAGAGCATCTCAATTAAAATAGGTATACATTTTTTTCTTTCGTAAATCACTGGTGATGTGATGTTTATTTGTGTTAGAGACCTACCTGTAATGAGCATTTGAACTAAAGTCCTTTTAAGGCTCATAATCCTAGATGAATTCTAGTCTCTGCCCAGAAGAGTGTGGAAGTTTGGGGTTCTTACTAAGGTCTCAAATTGTTGTGGATGGCTGCTCTCTCATGTGCTGTTGAAAATCTTGTAAAGATTGAATCAATTTTCCATGATCGGTGTTATATCTTATATGTGCATGAGTGGAAATGATTGGCAATAATCTCGTTTAATTTTTCAGTTTTTCATATTGTATCCGGTTCATGGAAATTTGTCTATCTTAGTTTATAAGCATTGATGTTTTAATTGTTTACTTTCCACTGAGATCCTAGTGGTGTTATCATTGATTCAACTTGTTTCTTCTCTGTACTGCAAGAGTGGTGGCAAACTTTGAAAAGCCTAAGGATGATCCATCTGCATATGTGTGAAGCCAACAACAATTGTTCTATCGCTTTACTTGAAAGTGAGTTTTAGTTGGGGATGCTTTATGTTTAATACAATAAGGATTTGTTACTAAAGACATAAGACAATGCAGTTTAAGCTCACCATTACATCTTCTTCTTCTTAATGTTATTATTTAACTCTATCCTTTTCTCCATTTTTTAATCCCTTGGAAGTTTGGTTGTTTGTCTTCCAGGTATTTCTACCAATGATTGTAGATGTTTTTAAAGATGTCAAAAAGCACACCGCACCACTAGACACCAGTTTCCCTCGTTGGGCAGGTCATAGTATACCTATGTTTTCTATTTGTATGCGTAAACCATGTATCAAGGCAATATATTTGTATTACATGAGATATAAGTTTTTGCATGGAAATTTTCTAGCATGACAATAATGTTTCACAAGTTATTGTGGACCCTAGAATAAACTAAGAATTGTGGACCTTATTATAAATAGGACACATAACATATTTGGACCCGTTCATCTACCAAACTTGTAGTATCCTGCATAGTCTCTTTATCTTTTTGTTTTTTCAATAACACTTCTTCTGGTTCATTTTGGTTTGACTTTGCATACTGTGTCTCTAACTGTTTCTTGACTTTGCATTTGTTTTGCTTGAATCGTATGATGCCAAGTTTAAGTGATAGTATTTTTACTGTGATTCTTGTACAAGGTCAAAGTAATAAAGATGCAACTGATTATATAATAAATTTGCATCATGCATCGCTTGGACAGATTTATGGAGATCATGGTTTTATTGGGATAGCCTTAAAAACTTGTATTAGATTATTGTAGTTAGCATGAGTTTGGATATGATATTGAAATATAGTTGGAATATTAGAATTTTGTAAATTTGTAAGTTTGGTTCATTTACAAATTTCACTTACAAATTTGGTTTATTTGTGCTTTTTGTTCAAAATTGAAAATATTGTATAGCAATTTGGTTATTCAGAAAGTATACATTATTGATTTTTTTTTCTTTAGATGTAGTATATAATCATCATCATTATGGATATGAAAGTTGTTTGAAGTTTTTAACAACAAGCACTCTAGGTTGTAGAAGCATAGGTTTTTCATAACAAGTACTCTAAGAGTGCTTGTTGTGAAAAACTTAAGCTTCTACAACCTAGAGTGCTTATTATTAAAAGCTTCAAACAACTTTCACGTCCATAATGATGATGATTGTATACATCTAAAGAAAAAATAATCAATAATGAATATTTTCAGAAATAACCAAATTGTTGTACAATATTTTTAATTTTTAACAAAAATCACAAATAAACCAAATTTGTAAATTAACCAAATTTACAAAATTATAATATTCCAACAACATGCACATGTATGTTGTTGAGAGTTTTTACAACATGCAATGAATGTTGTGAAAGACCCTTTTTGTTGTAGTGTTTATTTGGTACCGAGTGCTAATTTGTTCTCCATTAAAATTGTTAGTTCTCTTAAATTCTTATATGAGCTTCAATTTTCTTGATATTGATTCATCCAAATGCATCTTAGTGTTAAATTAATTGTTGTGAATTTTTGGTGTACAAACTGAACTTTGTTGACATTGCTTGGTCCATGGAAGAATGTGGATAGTTCATTTATTTCTTATGTCAGTAATATTCAGGTAATTTTGCTTGTATTTTTGCTTTTTTTAGCCCACTCTTGTTGCCAATATATTGTTGATCAAAGGACACACCAATAAATACAACTATATGTTATCTTTTCCTGGGTCTTCAAGTTGGAATGTTCAGTTATCCATAACGTATTTCAAGTTTGTTGACATTATTGGGACATGAAAACATATAGCTACAATCTGCTAATTTTGTTTTCTTGTTGTTGCTTCTCTATGATTATTGAATCTTATCCTTGTTTTAATTTGTTCTACTGGACATGATTTGTTGAACACTGAAATATGATATAGTAAAGTTGTCTAAATTCTGGTCAAACAAAGTATAAAGTAAAATCAGAATATTAAACAAGAGGGAAAAAGAAGGAAACTGAATTTACTCTTTTTTGGGTTAAAAAGTGTTGGAATAAGTGTCAGATCGACTTTTAATGAAGTAATAATCGGAATAAGTTGTGTTTCTAATTATTCATTGGATCAATATGGAGGATGAATTCTGCATAGAGTATGTCACGCTTTCATTTTGTCGGTGTGTGAAAGTAATCATTTCACTCTCTCACCATATTTATTGTTCAATGTTCTACATGAAATTAAAGTGTTATAAAATCTATAGAAATAGCTCAAAAGAGTTGTGTGCTATGTGATACTGTAAAACTAATTTCAAGCACGAGGTAATACACCATTTAATTTATTTTTAATAATCGGTAAAGAGTCCTTAGAGTTCATTTTACTATGTAGTTCCAAAATATCATTAAATAATTATTTATCATGAAATGTTGCTTGGCATTTTCTTGTATTTTAATTCCCTTACAAGTCAATGAAATGAGTGATTAGAAGAATGGAAAGCTGAGCTTAGACTCTTCTAAAGAAGTTGAAGTAGAAGTAGAAAAGATTTAAAAAAAATGTAATTCAAACAAAAAGCAAAAACCACATAAGGATTTGATGAGAGAGTTTACCCTCTAATTCTCCTAAGGCATTACCTAAGAAATCTTCTCATTTCTTTTTTGCATCATTCCTCACTGTTGCTTTCGATGGGACTAAGTTCATACCAGTTTTACAATGTATTATCTTATAGAGTATGCAAGGAAACAATTGCCTAAGTTGGTTTTGGGTTTTCTCTTTTTGGAGCAGGGTATGTATTACTGTTTTTACTTCTCCGATTTTTGTATCATTGCAAAACTGCTATTTGTTTACTTAATTTACAATGTGAGTACTGAATATTATTGAGTCTGCTTCATGAATATGAGTATTGAACTTTAAAAAGATTGTTGTTTTTGGGAGACCATTACAACTTTTAGTTTTAAAGCATAAAATTGTATTTAGATTGAGATAAACTTGACAACTAGGCAAAGCAACTGGTAAGAGTTTCCTAAAAGATTCTAGTTCAAAGAAAATGTGTTCTTGCTGGTTAATTAAGTGAATCACCATGAAATAAATAATTTTACTGCTTGATTATATCTTTCCTTTGTTCTTGACTGGTGATTCTGCTCCATTGTATTTTTATCATTTGCATTTGTTATTAGACTGTCATATTCACAGTAAAGATTGCAATTGATCACGTGGTGGTCTATTGATCACAACAGTACTCTACAACTTCAACACAAGATGTTTATTACCACAAGTATTGAAAAAGTGTTATCAAATGCAAAGCCTATTATCTAAAAAATATGGAAAGTTCCTAAGAGATTAAAATAGTTACTTGATATGCTTCTTCAGCAAGAGGCATGCGGTCTTATGTACCATTCATTAGTTTTTCCTTTGGTCTTAAATCCAACATTATAATGTTTTCATAACTCTTTTCACTTCAATTTTTTTGAGGTAAATGAGGAGGAAGCTTCCCTCTTTGACATGTTTTGGTTAATGCTTGCAAGTCTTACCATAATGAAGAAAGGTAACATTGATGCTTTGTTTCTAATTTCATAGCTTTCTGTTGAAAGCGTTAGTTCCATAAAGAAATATATTTTTTGAGTAGGCTCTGCGCAAGTGATCGGTAAATTTCCATTTTAATCATTGTCATATTTGTTTGGCTGCATCTTCATCTCGTCTGTTGCATTTGAAGACAGTTTTTTAAACTTAGATTCTTAATGTTGAAAAAACAGGTCTTGGTGATGATAGTGGTGGTTGGCTTGGTTGCTCACTTTGTTTCTGGGGCAGCTTAGTCCTGGTGCAATTGTTATTGGGCTTGGCATTGTCATTCATTAGTGTTGTTCTGGGGTATGAGTTACTGACAGTTTCTGCATCAAATCTCCTGGCATTATAACTTCCCCTTACTATGCCACAGTTATTTTATTGAATAAATATCAAAACTGAAATGTGTGGAAAATGCAGATATCCTTGTCACTCCATTGGCTTATGTTTTCATCAGACTTAGCTTGGTAGAGAACAGTTTTTCCTCGGGTCATTTTGTATGGTATTCTTTGTTAGTGTAAAGACCTCTATTTTGTGATTGGCTTATTTCATGACATACCACATTAGGGATGCTTTTTTAATGGGTAGCTTATGTGTTCATTGGCAAGCTTCCAAGCATCTTCCGTGACTTCAAGAGCGAAAGGTATATTCACTTGACTTTGTCTCTTGAAGAGCTTAGGTGCACACACAGACTTCATGCATGCTTTGTTCATCTTGCATTTTTGTTCTAATTGTTTATAAGTGTACATCCATTACACATTTCACACTTGCACTTCATTGTTAGATCTAACTATGGTTTTGTGTGGTGTAATTCGTTTCCGTTTGTGTGATTGAAAATGTCAGCGTTTGCACGATGGTATGCATGTCTTAATGTGATGGTTGACCATTTGAGAAGGTCCCTTTCTTCTCTTGGATACGTGTTAGATTTTGTTTGGTTATTTGGAGTAAGTGTCTAGTCTCAAATGATTAGTTTTTCAATGGTTTAAATGTTTTTTAAAATTGACATTTGTATGGTCTTGTAACCATAACGTTTTATTCAAATATCCAATTTGCATTTTGAAAGTTTCTGGACAAACTAGACACCTATACATTTCCAACGGTATATTATTCGTAATTTTCATGACCTGTTTGGATTGGTTTTGAAATCTCCAAAGCGACCACTAAAACAGGGCATCTCTGCTGTTATCCAAATCTGACCTTTGGTAACTCATATGACCATATATATTTCTATAGACATTTAAACCTCATTCCGTAAAAAGGAGTAGAAAGTAGACATCCATACATTTCCAACGGTATATTATTTGATAAATTTCGATATCATTTGGTCATGTTTTAAGCCACTTGAAAATCAGGGTGTTATGCTGATTTGCTGGTGCGCGGGTCCCTACCCTCGCAATGACCCTGTGAAGTCTTCTCGGGTGTTTTTCATGGTCTCAATGCGCTGGTAACTTAAATGGTACCTACCAACAAAGAATACCCACGCACTGTGTCGAGTTTTACCTATTTTTAACCAGAAATCTTTCTCAAAACGACACCGTTTCACTTGGACCTTATATATACTTCATCTTCTTCCCCATTTCGACCTAGAGCTCATAAAGTCAGAATATAGTGAGAGAAAGAGCTCCCCTAGAGAGAGAAAGCTTCAAGCTTTGTTCTATGACTCTCCAAAACTAACCCTAGAGAGAGAGAGATTCTAGTGAGAGAAAGCTTCATTCAAGCTTCATTAACTCTCCAAACCCAAAACCCACGCATCCATTGCATCAATCTTCCTTGGGTCTTCATCATTCATGACTTGGTAAGTAAGAACAAACTTTTATCTTTTATTATTGTTCTTAAAGTCCAAGAATTCGTTTTTGTTGCATAGGATTTGTAGAAATCGTTTTTGATGCATATTATTGTTGAATGATGACATGATTAGGTTTGTATTTTGATAGCTTAATTGATTAGGTCATTTTTGCCTAAAAGCTAGGTCATAAACATTCATTTGTGATTTATTGATGACTAGGTTGGTAGATTGTCTTTCAATCAACTAGTTAAACTTATTGAATGTTTATGTGTGTTTTGTGTAACAATTAGTTTGTTGGAAAATCTCTACATAACTAATTGAGTTTGTTTGTGATAGACTTTGGTCTAAGACTTGCATTTATTGTATGACTAAATGCTTTGTCTCAATCACATGAATATATGCTAAGTATGCTAAATATATGTTGAATACATTGTCAGCATTTTATTGATTCATTGTGATTGTTTGTGATAGCTTGGATTGTAGGTTATTGACAACATCTAGCTAAGTCTGTATGCTTTGCATCTAGACATTGACAACTTGGATTTATTGATTGTATTATTAAACTCCTAGTTGAGCAATTTGTGTGAGTCTAGCACTTGATTGCATTTGAGCATATTTCACATGTTCACACTTAGACATTATTTCTCTTCATTAAGTCAAAGTCTTGTGGCTACGGGTGGTAGTTGTACAAGCAAGAGAAGCCTTGCAACCAAGGGTGTGGTTGGCAAGCATTGTGTCGGGATCCATTATTAAAGGCCTACAGGCAGAATAGAAGGTGCTCATGCCAAGAGTAATGGATCGGGGAATATCACTAGGGATTGAGCCAAGAGTGGTGAGTGGTAGTGTCCATAGACTGAGATTATCTAGGATGAGAGTTCGTGTATCCCTTGAGGGTGTAAGGTTCTATTCATATAGTGGATTTGGTGACTAAGTGGCTAGTCCCCTAGGTTTTTCCAATTTGGAGGGTTTCCACGTAAAAATCAAGCGTTATTTAATTTCCGCAATTTACTTGATTTTCTATGTTTGTTTATGTTGGCTTAATTGTTGTTAATATTGACTAATCGAAAAATTGGTAATAATCGATTAACAACCCATTCCACCACCCCTCCCCCTAGGTTGTTTTTAGAAAGGCCTTGAGCTGTATTTTCAGCTAGACATGTATTCACAACCTAACGGTTGATATCTATATTTCAAGCAAATGAATCAAATGAATGAATTTCATGGAATTCTTTACCGATGTTAAAGGAACGAGGCGAAGAGCACATCATGTCATGGACGTGCTACATTTTTTGTCTTATTTTTCTAGCTTACTCTGCGATGAGCATGTAGACATGAATTTATATCATGCATAGTGTACTGCTTCCAAAGTGGTATTTGGGATAAATACCTTCATAAGAATTCACACATTTTAATCATCTATACTATTTTGACAAGCTTTAGCACTTATAGAGTACTGTAACCTTCAAAAAATGTGTAAACTACAATGAAGGTTATAGGATTGTGTAAGTGGTAAGGCCTCTCAATCATCTCAATTTCGTAAATATTACATTGATTAGAATATGTGTTAAAATGGTTTTTTGCAATCTAATAGTTTCCTTCTTTATTCTCTGAAAGATTAAGCTTGTGGGAATTGTTGAGTGTTTGTCTGCTCTAAACGATATTAATATGATGTTGTCGCTGGTAATCATCAAATGGTATGCACTCGTATGACATTGATTGATGTTAATGATGAGATCGTAGATATATAGGTTTAGATCATGAATTACAATATGAATCAGAAGTAGTACTTGAAATTTATCTTCATTAGAGATCTGGACATATTTGCAACCATTCTGATTCTAAAGTTCAATATACAGTGTGTATTATAATAATAGGGCCTATTAATGTAAAATGACAACCGCTAATTTTTCTTTCTCTTTCAATGCAGCTTGATATTGAAGAAGCTTTATCTGGCAGAATATGGATATATTCAAATCAATGAGGAAAATCATGCTCAATGCTTGTGCATTTTTGCAGTAGTTGTAATTTAAATTAGTATATCAAAACAATAATATAGTTTAGAGTTTGAAAAATACAATTTCATAAAATAATTAATATTGATGGTTAAATGTGTAACATTTCTACTATTTTTGCAGTTTTGCAGGCGAAGAATGTGTAATAATAGGTATTGAATCTTTCCTAATTTGTTCTCCATTTAAAACATTGTTATTGTACACTCTACACTGTAACATATTCATTGTTCCAGTTTCAAGAATCAAAATTGTTTCATTATATAGCTGATTTTGTCTTGGGATTAATCAAGCTTGCCAGTTGCTTCATCTAAAATGTCAGTACCAACAACAGGGCTCGTTTTAAAAACGCCACGTTGTCGATTCGTTACCTGTTCTGTCATTTTCTTCTCTAACTCCGCCATGGATATTATCGGTGTTTGACTAAATGCCTGTGAGAATAGATGTTGAAGCAAGGTGTGGGAAACTTACCTAATAAGTAAAGAAAAGAATCAATATTTTTAAATAACAAATCAGTATTTTTACTACATTAAATACCGTCTCATTGTAATAATTTTATATTTATTTTATTTATAAATTTATCCTAAAAATACCGTCTCATTGCTCTCATTCAGTCCAATAATATCCTGGATTTGAGTCGCTATACCCTAAGTAGTATAGCAAAAAAAAAAAAATAAACTCTTAATATTAACCGTTTGCTAAGTTATAAATTTTATATCATGTACTCAATCAAATTATATTAAATAAACATAACATGATTATTATTGGAATTACATATGCAGATTACTTGTACTTACTCTTATCAGGCTTCCATCTGATCATATATAAAGTAACGATAATTGAATTAATTAATAAGAATTCCTTAAATAAAAAATAAGAAAGAAATATATAATAATAATAAGGGATATTATCACTAAAGTCCCTATTTTTTCATGCATTGTCATCTTTTTAAACGTCTTTACCATATTAGTCACATTAGTCCCTTGT
Organism: Dipteronia sinensis; assembly: GCA_033220585.1. Classification (NCBI taxonomy): domain Eukaryota; kingdom Viridiplantae; phylum Streptophyta; class Magnoliopsida; order Sapindales; family Sapindaceae; genus Dipteronia; species Dipteronia sinensis. Next base: position 22,310,302 of record CM065644.1, on the reverse strand, counting down.
TTTTTCAAAATACATCATTTAAGTCCATTTGACCAAAAACTAAGGGTCCATTTTTCCTTTTAGTCCCTCTAATTTCAGTAATAGCTGATCAATCCCTGAAAAAATAAAATGCTTTTATCAAGGATTGAACCTTCAACCTTGTGATTAAAAGCCACAACCTCTAACCAATTGAGCTACTCTAGTTTGTTGTTGAGAATTTGTTGATTTAAATGTGTATATATATATATATATATATATATATATAATTTGTTTAAACTAATTTAAATATGTTTATATAATTTAAAATAAACTTATATTTAATAATAATAATAATATATATAAAACATATTTATGAAAATGAAAATAAAAATAACAAAATAAAAGTAAAAAAAAGGAAAGAAAGGAATTTTTATTTATTTTTCTTCTCTGTTGTTGATTTTTTTTCCTTTTCAATTTACGGGCCTTTAATTTTCTGGGTTTTTTTTTATCAAATTGAAATAATATATTTTTTGAAAAAAAAAAAATTACAGGCTTTGATTTTTTAGATTTTTTGGATTTCCTTTTATTTTTTTATTTTCATTTTCATTTTCATAAATATGTTTTTATATATTATTATTATTATTAAATATAAGTTTATTTTAAATTATATAAACAGATTAGATATATATACATTTAAATCAACAAATCCTCAACAATAAACTAGAGTAGCTCAATTGGTTAGATATAGTTGCTTTAACTCACTAGGTTGAAGGTTCAATCCTTGATAAAAACATTTTATTTTTTCAGGGACTGACCGGCTATTATTGAAACTAGAGGGATTAAAAAGAAATTTCTTAAAAATAACTATAAAGGGTAAAATTGTATTTTTATATATTATATTATAGTTGACCCTTAGTTTTTGGTCAAATGGACTAAAGTGAATGTATTTTGAAAAAACAAGGGACTAAAGTGACTATTATGGTAAAGACGTTTAAAAATGTGATAATTCATGAAAAAATAGGGACTTTAGTGATAATATCCCTAATAATAATAATGGGCAATGAATAAAGGAAGGAATTACCAATAAGGACTGAACTGACAGAAGGGAAGTAAGAGAGTTTTAGCACGTGGATGGAGATGGTCCCACTCCAATGCTTCCCACCATTCTCTTTGAACTTAGATTTTGATAAGTGCAGGCGGTGGATATGGCTCTCCTTTCTCGTCTACTCCAACATAAATAGGGAGGCGTTTAAGAGTATCTCTAACCCGAATAGTGGTTTTGGTACAACTTTTACATTAAAATAGTGCAACTGTTACACTATATCACTATTCCATCTCCAACCCACTATATCAAATTTTACACTAAAAAGAATATTCCTTTGAATATTCCCTTTCTTTCCCTTTTTTTAATACTTATCTACAATTAACATTTCACCCCATAATTACCATAATATTGCAATACGATAAGAAATTATGAAATTAATACATTAAACTAAATTAAATTAAATTATGTAAAATATTTCATTTATTATTAAAATTACTTAAACATTACATTTCAACAAACAAAAAAGAAAAAGCATAAAAATAAAATTACATATTGATCATCATCTAATTATCTGAATTAGTATATTCATCCCACAAATGATCTATTAAGGCATTTCGGAGTGCAATGTGAGCATCTTTATCCCTAATTTGTCTATGTCGAGCCAGAAATTCTTGAAATCGGGTATTTTCATCTAACATCATCTCAATTTCTGGAGTTGGTGCTTCCATATGATCATCAATTGATGCATCAACATCACGCTCATCCTCGATTTTCATGTTGTGCATAATAATGCACGTAGTAATTATATCATGTAAAACATATTTATGCCAAAAACGCATCGGTCATGCCACAATTGCAAACCGTGATTGGAGAACTCCAAATGCACGTTCTACGTCTTTTCTACATCCTTCTTGTTTCATTGCAAATAATTTTTTTTTCTGACCACGTGGATCGTGAATAGTTTGTACAAGCGTAGACCATTTTGGGTATATATCATCAGCTAAATAATAACCCATATTATATTATTTTCCTTGAATGACATAATGAGCTGGAGGAGCAATACCTTGAGCGAGGTTGGCAAAAAGATGGGATGCTTCCAACACATTAATATCATTGTCCATACCTGGCAAACCAAAATATGCATGCCATATCCACAGATCATAATCAGCTACAGCCTCTAGAATAATAGTTGGGGATCCACTTACGACCTGCATATTGTCCTGCCCAAGCCGTTGGACAATTTTTCCACTTCCAGTGCATACAATCTAGACTACCCAGCATTCCTGGAAACCCACGATCTTTACCAATACGGAGTAGTCTGACAACATCAGTAGCGTTAGGTGATCTGAGATACTCACCTGTAAATTCCTCCACAACAGCACGACAAAATCTCTTCAAACTTTCGATAGTTGTAGACTCTTCTATTTTAATATACTCATCAGTAGCATCCGCTGGACAACCATATGCCAACATTCGAAATACTGCTGTTATTTTTTAAAGAGCGAACAAACCCAGTCTACCCATACTATCCCTTCGTTGCACAAAGTAGTTGTCACGAGCTTCCACTTTTTCAACAATACGAAGGAATAAACTTCTACCCATTCGAAAGCGTTGACGGAATATTTGATCGTTATACCTTGGGTTTTATGCAAAATAGTCATAGAACAAACGACTATCACCACTTTCCCGGTCTCGATTGATCACTATATGACTAGGAATTGAGCCTCCACGGGTCACTGGGTTGTTTTGTTGATTGAGATACTGAGCGATGGCCCGTTGGATGTTACCATGTTGGGCAAGTATCTCTTCTTGTTCAGCATCAATCGCTTCAAGATCTGCAATAAGTTGATTTTCCTCATCGTCGGAAGATGAAGATGAAGATAAGAAATTAGATGGACCTCCAATATTGAAATTCATTTTTGCTTGGAGTTGAATTGAATGAGTTTTAGCAGACTTTGGTGTAGGCTATTTATAACCCTGAAATATACAATTCTAGATAGGAAATATGAGCTTATCTAATTGCCAACCATTGGATGGATTGTATCACCATGTGAACCGTAGGATTAAATCTCGAAAATAATCTCTTCTCTTTGTCCATGTGGCAGACAATAACTGCAAGCCCACGTGGAAAAAGTAGATACAGACAAAAACACTTTAATTCAAAAAAAGTTTTCAGACCATCTCTCTGCAATAATATCTCAATTTTTTCAGAAATCTGATCTTCACTTTTCCCAAAATATGAAGATAAGATATCTGAGCTATTAAATGCCAACCATTGGATGGATTGTATCACCATCTGAACAATAGGATTGAATCTCGAACTTAAATAGGCTCTGGAAACCCCAACTTAAGTAAAAAAGACCAAATTAGACATTTACTAAACAAATAAAAACTAAAAACGAAAAACCAATAAAACAATAAAACTTCAAACAGCTGATAGCCTGCCTAAAACAGCGAGTTTGAGAATGAAAATGACCTCAACCGGGTTTTACCGGTTGGGATGCTATGCAGCACAAAAGACACTCTCCGAAAATATATTATAATAGGCAATCGGACAACCGAGCTAAAAGTTATGCTCGTTTCTATGGACCAGCTATTTTACCAAATTTTCTATCTACCTCTTCTTCAAACTCTAAAGCCAATTGTCCTACATCAATAACTGCAAGCCCACATGACAAAAGTAGATACAGACAAAAACACTTTAATTCAAAAATGATTTCAAAGCATCTCTCTACAATAATATCTCAATTTTTTCAGAAATCTGATCTTCACTTTTCCCAAAATATAAAGATAAGATATCTGAACTATTAAATATCAACCATTGGATGGATTGCATCACCATTTGAACCGTATGATTAAATCTCGAAAATAATATCTTAACTTCTTCAGAATTCTTATCTTCACCATTCCCAAAATCTGAGAATAAGAAATCTAATTTCAAATGCCAACCATTGGATGGATTTCCTCACCATCTGAACCGTAGGATGAAATCTGAAAAGAGTACCTCCTAGTTTCTATAAATATCAACCATATCCCTTCAAATCTTTTAACCTTCGAATCTCTTGTCTCTTCAAGTCACTTTTCCCTTCAAATCACATTTTCCACAAAATGGCTACAAAAAGAACTTCTTCATACACACATGCAGAAGACACACATCTTTGTCACATATATCTTGATGTTTCACAAAACCCGATTATAGGTATTTACCAATCGAAGGATATGTTTTGGGCTCGAGTTGAGAGTGATTACAATAACAACAAACCGGATTTTATCACTGAACTTCGTAACAAGAGAAGTTCGTAGTGTCGCATGCAAACCATCCTTACTGCAATTGGGAAATTCTGAGGATGCCTACGACAGATTGAAACTCTTAAACCTAGTGGTGCCTCTGAAGCTGATATTGTGAGTATTTGTTAATATTAAAATTGTAGAAAAATTATATTTAATATTAAATTATAACAATATATTTGTATCATTTTGCAGATGAACCAAGCAAAAATCTTATTAGCCCAAGATAACAAATATAAACATGGATTCAAGTTTGACCATGTGTGGCCCATCCTAAAAGATATGTAAAAATTTGCAGATAACGATACTACAACATCAGTCTTTCAAAAGGAAAGTGGTCATTTTGTATCATCACAAGAAGACTCTCTAACTCCAGAGTTTCCCACAATGGCATCTCTTGGACTATCTTCATTTTCTCTTAATATAACTAGTGATGACGTTGAGGGTAGTTCATCTCAACGGCCCATTGGGCTGAAGAAAGCAAAATTTAAAAAGAGGGTTAAGGAACAAAATTCAGCATTTTGTGATACTTTGAAAGAAGGACAACAACAATTCATGGAAGTTTTTAAGCAAAACACTGGGGAGAGGCAAAGAACTAACGATATTTTGGAGAGAAACGTGGAGTGCCGGGAAATCAAAATTGTGATGATGGATTTGAATACCATAACTGATCCAATGAAGCGTGAGTTTGTGAAGCAACAACAATTAAAAATTATGGCAAAACAAGCTCAGCAACAAAGTCAGGGATCCCAAAATACATCTGGGTCTTTTGGTGATTTTTTCAATAATCTCCAAGGACCTGGAAATGGTCTTCCTGGACTACTAAATCGTTGTTATAATTTATGTTGTATTTTTCTTTCATTTTAGTGGTAATTTATTTTATCACTATGAACTTTGTATTTCGTTTTTAATGTAATTATTAATTAATGTATTTTGCTTTAATTTCTACTGTTTTGAATGAAGTGATTTATTTTAAAAAAAATTGCATTTAAATTTTTTAATTATACACTTCATTTTATTTTATTATAAATGGTAATAACAATAATAATTAAATCACATCAAAATCATTAAATAATAAAAAGGACCAAATTGAAATAAATTTAATTATTAGGATAAAACTGTGATTAAACAAACCCTTTAAATAAAGGATATAATCAAAATATATTTTAATAAATAGAGTTAAACTGTAATTAAATAAAAGTTGAGGGATCAAAAAAAATAAAAACAAGTCTTTTTTTTTGCGCCAACGAACAGTGCCGCGTAATATATTGCGTGACAATGCTCATCAGCAACCAAAAGGCGTGGCGAATGGCGCTCCGTTGGAGGTGATTTCTTCAGCAAATTGGCGATGGCATGGAGATTGGAACATGGTTGGAGATGGTCTAAGTAGAGGGCATCCAAATATTGGTACTTCATGGAGAGAATCACAAACCATTACTTCATTTCTCCCACAAACATTTATAATGCTCTTCAATTCTGACATGTCTAATAAAGTCAACTTTCTCAATTTGGGAAGAATAATGATCAATTTATGATAGCCATATATGGGAACAACTTTAAGATGTGAATATTGACCAGCTGGTGATGATTCTGACACATTCAACAATATACCACTCAAATTGTCGACACCTTCAAGCAATAGGATCTCAAGTGTGTTGAATGTTGGAATATTGCTTATGTTTCTTACATCATTGCAATTCTTTATGAATAGGAACTCAACTTCTTTTGGGAGAACAATAGAATCTTCTTCTCTTCCACAAATATTAAATCCTTCCAGAATTACCACCTTATTGAAATCATCCATTAATCTCCAATAACTGAGTAGCTGGTACGAGTTACTGATGTCCTCTTGGCTGAGCAAAAGACAATACTCACTAAGTATTCCATGACTATTTAAGGATTTGATATAGCAGTTGAAGTCTTGTAATTTACAAAATTGCGCCGTAAGACTATTCAAATTCTTCAACAATCTAGTTCCCTCTTCTACTGCTACTCTTTGAGTTTCCGATCCCCAATTTATCCGAAGTTTTTGCAGACGACAAAGTTTAGGTAATATTCCAGCTGGTATCTTGTGAAACTCATAGGAAAAAAGATCTAGACCTTTTAAGTTTGCTAACATTTCCATTCCTGCAGGCTCTTCATTTATTGATGTATATCTATAATCCAATTTCTCAAGTGCCCCAAGCCTTGCTAAAGAAGGAACATGTTTGTTCAAAATCAGTTAAGGGAGCTTTTCTTGTAGTTTTTTAAAACCATTTATTAGAGTTAAATTTATTTATTTATTCTGTTAAACCAGGTGGATGAAATATCCTTTTATCTTCAAATAATTTTAACATTAAATTTATTTATTTTAAATTTTTAAAATTTTAAATTTTGTTATATTGTGCTATGTAACATGCTTATTCCATGTGTTTATAACGTGACACGACTTGATTGGGTTAGACGTATAGCCTGGCACTTACTAGAGAACAAGGCATGAAAAGCATTTCTCACTCACTAGAGAATGAAGCATTTTCATGCTGTCTACAAATTATAAAAAACATATCAGAAAAAATCATGAAACAATAATTGCAGCATATTTTTACAATATAAGCAATTGGTTTTATTACATTCATAAAAACTGTCAATATATTTGGATCACTTCCAATATATCATACCACTTAGCTTCAGCATTATAACAATATTTATATTAATATGTATAATAATAAATCAAATGATAAAATACCAGTATCAACATCATCTTTTTGAAGGGGGTTTGATCTCCAATCAGCAAGCAATTAGAGCAATTCATGACCTGACTCGAGTAATATCAGAAGAAGAAAAATAGTAATATCATATCAAAATTCAAAATCCATAAATACATATTGAACATAATAAAAATAAAAATAAATCTATGTTGACACCGAGAAGTTTTTGATCTGGAAATCAATTTGGAAAGAATTTAGCTGTGTTATTTTTTTCTTGGTAAATGTACCCAGAATATAAAAGAGGATGAATACCCATTTATAAACGGATTTAATCTATAAATTAGGATCAGTGAAATTGTATTTATGTAATGCAAAATCGATATTAAACGAATATAATGTGATTACTACCGGAATTACATACGAGTAATGTTAGGCTTCTCAAATTTTTTCTCAAATGATGTTGGCACGTGAGGTGTCAACATCACACCACTTACCACATAATCTTATTATTTACAAGAAGTTGACAATATCATTTGGGAAAGGTTGGGGAAACCTAGCATTACTCTGCATATTTACATGTATAACATGAAACTCTTAACATTAACATTTTGGTAAAAAAAAAAAATAGCCTTATAAGAAGAGTGTTATTGTGTTAATATATAGTTTGCTAAGTTATAAGTTTATTTTATGTAATCAATTAAATTACATTAAACAAACATTTAGTAACATGATTAATAATAGAATTACATACGCAAATAATCAGGAAATAAGTTCAAGACAAATTAAGAAGGAAAAGTTGCATTTACTATACTGTACTTACTACTTACTTTTAAGCGATCTTCAATTGAGAAGTTTATTTTTGACTCATCGGGCTTTGGTCTAATTATATATAAATAAAAAATAATTAAAATTAAAAAATATAAAATAATAATTTGTAGATACTTTAAATAAAAAATAAGAAAGAAATATATATATTCATTACCTGGCTTCAATAATCAAGTTAGGAACTCACAAAAGGGAAGTAAGAGAGTTTGAGCATGTGGATGGAGATGGTTCCACTCCAATGCTTCCCACCATTCTCTTTCAACTCTGATTTTGTTAAGTGCAGGTGGTGGAGATGCATGTCCTTTCTCATCTACTGGAACGTAAATAGGGAGGAGTTTAAGTTGAGGGCAATGAGATATATAAATTTCTTGGAGAGAATCACAAACCATCACTCCATTATAATGCTCTTCAATTCTGGCATTTCACATAAACCAAGTCTCTCAATTTGGGAAGATTAATGATCAATTCTGTCTTATACCTTATTTCTTGATCTTCATGAAAATCAGCATCTATCTACTGATATTATCTCCTCCATTCCTTTACAATATGGGTTTTATTAAAAACTAACCCTTTTGAGATGTTAAAGTTAACAACTAACCTCTTTTTGAAAAGCTTACAAAACTAACTCTTTTAAAACGGTTTTACCCTGATAAATTTTTAAAATTACAAAGCTATCTCAACTCTCAAATCCCTATGATTTATTCTGTCAAACTCTCAAATCCCTAAAATCTACTTTGTCAAACGAACAAAATCCCTAACCTCTCTCAAAACACATTGAAACCCAACCTCTCTCAAAGTATCTGAAGAAGGAGAACGACAGCGACGACTTAACAGAAATAGCATGACTGAACGATGGCGACGACTTAACGGTTCGACTGAAACCAGACCGCACGACAACGACGACTTTGAGATAATGAAGGTGATTGTTCAGTTTGCTACGTTTTTGTTCTCTTTTGTCTATGCTCTGTTTTAGGTGTTGATTTTGCAGAGCTTGCAGTTCTGGGCTTTGGGTTTGTTGTTTTAGTCTTTGTGATGGTTTTTTGGTTTTTGTTTTTCTCTTATCGGTTTCAGCTTGGCTTCGTGTGGTTGGCTTGTTTGGGGTTTCTCGTTTCTGACTGTCTTGTTTCCCTATTGGGGTGGTACTGTTGAGTTTTTTTTTTTTGAGTTATAGAATATAATTTTGAGGTATACATCAATTTTGAGTTTTTTTGGTTGTTTTGTGCTTTGTTTGTAAATTAATGGTAGATAAAGGAGAATTAAATACAAAAAGAAATCAATTTAATAAATCTAAACCATCTAAATCTTATGGATCCAATGGTTGAAAAATCATATTAAATCTTTTCTCAAAAATTGTTAAATTTGTGATTTAATTTTTTAATTTTAATATCTCAACAACTTATATACCCCCAGGGACGAACCCACCTTAAGGCTAGGTAGGCCCCGTGCCCTATCTCAAATATTTTTTAAAAAAAATTGATTTTCTTTACATATATAATATATATATATATATATATATATTAACTAACACTAACTACAAAATATTAACTCATATCACAGTCGGTAGTGTGTCCCTCTTCTATATTGATGGTGAGGGGCTCTACTCCCACCATATTAATTTTAACATTTTTTTTAATGTCTTTTGTATTTTATCATCTTTCATTCTTTTCCATTTCCTTTCTCAAATTTTCATCTTCTCCTAAAACAAAATAATTCATTTTCTCTTCTTCGGCATTATCAACTTCTTAAATACCTTTAATTAGTGGCTACTTAATTCAATTTTATTTTATATTAAATTATCTATTATTATTTTAAACTTTTATTATTTCTAATAATTTTAGTTTGACATATCTAAAACATCCGATCAATAAACCATAAAATCTTAAATTTTAATTTACTATATTAAAATAGTCAATCTATTTTTATAATTCATTTTATTTTATCCTTAGTATTTTTCTTTATTATATAATTTTAATGTTTTCATTATAAATAAATCAATAATTTAACAATAATTAGAAGAATAAAAAAAATCAAAAACATGTTTAGCAATATTTATTAATCAATATTTTTGTATAAATTTAAAATGAATTCATTATAAATACAAAACAAAATTTCTTATTATAAGATTATATTGTAATTTACTATTTTAAGAATAAATATTGTAATTTTTAATTGTTTATGTTTTTTGCTTGTTATTATTTATTTTTTAATATCCTGTTTTTTGTTTTTATTTCTTTTTGAATGTAAGATTATTAAATTCATCTTGAGTAAGTGTTCTATTTGTTTTATTTTATCTAAACTTCATTATACCATCAGTTTTTCTTTATATAAAAAAACTCATTTTAGTTATATAAAAAAACTCATTTTACTATTACCTTAATTTTTCATTTTTTTTATATAATTTTTATATTTTTAAAAGTGCCTCACCTAATTAAAATTTCTGGGTCCGCCATTGTGTGCTCATAATGCAATGGTTGAGATTTAAATGCATTTACAACTCTTAGATTAAAAGCATATATATGATTGAGATGTTGAAGTCCACAAATTAGAACGTGAGACATAATCAGGCTGAATGATTGCTCTAACCATTGAGCTACGTTGGGCAGTGATGTCACACAAATTATATTAACAATAATTTTTTACTTTTTTTTTTGATATATTGAATGAAATAATTATAGTAAGCAAGATGATCAAGCAAGGGATATCATGAGGGGTCACTTTAATTTTCATTAAACCTCAAAGTTATACTATTAACCCTTTATATTAAAATTACTAATCATAATCAACTTATATTAGTTAATTTTTTATATTTTATTTTAAATGTGAAACCTTGTTATCTTTAAATAAAAAAACAGTATTAATTACATTTGACTTTTTTTTGTAATTTTTTTAATCTAATCTCTAAGGTGGCCTAAGTGAGCTGTATATAGTATTAAGAAAGGAAAAAGGTAATTATTATAATATCTCTCACTATTTTAACAATTACTAATGTTAAACAATCCAAAAATTTAGTCCAAATTTCAATCTAAATGATATTTCAATTGATTTTTTCATTAACCACATCATCTCATATTGTGTATGATTATGACAACTCACTTGCTACATCATTTGGATTGAAATTTGGATTAATTATTTATGTTGTATATCATTACTCTTTAACAATAATTGTTTGTTATAATAATATAGTTTAAGCAACGCAAGATTTGTGATGATGATGATGTATATGATTGATAAGAAATTATTAATATAATTTAATTAACAACATGAGATGTGTGACAATTACATACATGAATTAAATTGATAAGAATAAGAAAAACAGAGTTTTGATATACCAATTAAAATGAACTTATAACCTAAATAAAAAGAGATTTCATACCTGGACTGATTCGAAGGCAATATTTCAATATTAATGAATACTAGATAAATTAACAAGATATCGCTCCAAAAGTGCTAATTCTTCGTACAAGTGATTTTTTGAAAGGGGAGTGAATTTATTAACAATTTATAGAACTCTTAATATTCCAAATTGATAACCCTCTATGTGAGTATCAGTTAAACCAAAGTCAGGAATCTTGACTATTAGGCACATTAGATAATCGATCTCGTACGAAAAAATTTACGAAATTTCACACTTGAGAATTTCTAATATTAATATTGAAGTAAAGTATAAATTTACTTGTGGTACATGCCTATTAACAAGTAAAGAAAAGAATCAATATTTAGATTTTTTTTTTTGATGATTTAGAATTCAATAGCAAATTGTTGAATAAGTGATACCTTTATCTTTTTGCAACTTTAATGCTTTAATTATTCGAATGATTAAAGAGTTGTTTTTGTTCTTTCAAATAGTTTTAATTGATGATGAAGTTTTTGATGATATCGAGTTATTATAGTAGGCATATTGGTTTTCTTAAGTGATGAGGAAAGTGATTTGAAAAGACTTTATTTATTTATTTATTTTGGACTAGAGAGAAGACTTTAATTTTTTGTTTTAAAATAAACTTATTAAAACCATAAGAGGCAGAACAATTAATCTTTAAAATCTCTCGGAATACATCTTTCCACAAGAGAAGGGAAAATCTCAAACCAAAACCTATCATAGTCAATTGACAAAGACATATTGGCAAGAGTATAAGTGATCACATTCGCTTTCCTATAAACAAATCGATTCCCAGTAACACTCAACATGGATTCACCTAGTAATATCTGTACGGACCAAATCTATTACTGTAAAATTTGGACACCCGGAATTTATAAGAGTAACCACATCCAAAGCATCTGATTAAACCACCGTTGGTAAAAAAGCCCGGTTCAACCACCAAATGAGAAAAGACTTTATTTCAATATGATTTCATGTTTGTTAAAATTTTAATACAAAATTGACACAAATAGCCTACATTTACTATGTTTTTTTTATATACCAACTACGGTGTAAAGACTTCAATCAATTATTATAGATTGAATAATTGTCGCTTAACACTAAACCACATTAGACGATAATTGTCTACATTTACGAATCTAACAAGCGTTTTAGCTTATTTATACATAATCTCATTTTTTTTTCATTACTTATTGTGAACATGTTATCTCAGACTCGATCCTCCAACCTACCTCAGAATACTTAATAGTTAAGCCTGACCGACCCAACCATAGGGATAGGATGCAGACTTGGCCTTAATTTTGGTATCTCTAATGAAATGAAGTTACATAAGATCGTCGTGATTTCTTTTAAAATCTTGAATTGATCGTAGCAATTATAAAAAATTAAAAACCAGAAGTTAAAATGATAAATTAAAATTAAATTATATTTAAGGATATAATCAATTTTTTTTTTATTTTATGACCAAAAGACTACAATCATCCGAACTTGTCATAACACAGCCCAGAAGCTGCTGATGTGGACGCGATCCCGACGTCCACGCTAGGAGGTGGGGTCCACTCCTGAGAAAAAGAAAGAGTGTTAAACGTGAATGTCTTTCTTTCGTGACCCACTTGAAAGTTGAAACTAGAAACCATTCAATTACTCAGCGCGACCAAATCCAATTTCAAGTTCAAAACTTTCACACGAAATTTCTCTCTTAAAAATAAAAATAAAATCTTTACTGGGTCCCTCTTGTGTTTTTATTTTCTTCTTTTTTGTTCTGTTTTTTGTTGGTGAATCAGTTCTCAACCCAGAAGAAAAAGATGTAAGTGCCCTCTGCCTTCGCTTCTCAGTTTGGTTTTTTAGTTTTTTGATTCTTAAATTTTTAGCTTTTGTTTGCTGAAAAGATTATGCTTTTGTAGTTGTGGGTGTGTTTGGAAGTGCTTTTGTGGAAATGTCCTTTTGAGTTCTTTCTGGGAAAGCACTTGTGGTGTATTTCAGGTGTTTTCTTGATCCAAATTATGATTTTTAGAAAGTGCTTTTGACTAAAGTGTCTAGTTTCAGTGTAACTCTGTAGAATGAACATAAAAGTGCTTTTGACTTGTCCCATGTCTAATCTCTTGTCATGCTTTCATATATGCTACTGTACTTAGGGTGTGTTTGGGAGTGCTTTTGTGAAATGGCCATTTGAGTCAGGGTGAAATCGCTTTCTGGGAAAGCACTTGAGGTGTATATCCAAAGAATGATTTTTAGAAAGAACAGACTTGTCCCATACATAACCTCTTGCCATGCTTCTATATATATATATATATATATATATATGTGTGTGTGTGTGTGTGTGTGTGTGTGTGTGTGTGTGTGTATTGACTCACACTGAGATTGGAAAATTGGTATACTGGATATAACCTGTAACAATTTGGTTGTTAATTTTATGCTCATTAGCCCTTCTTAGTTTCATGTAGTTTGGTGGAATGGGATTGAGCTAAATGATTGATAAACAATTTTTTGAATGCAGATTGATCTTTAGTAATTTTCCATTTTAAGCAATATGGAGAGTTTGCTTTTCACCCCAGGGTTTATATCTGTCTTTGATAATGCCAGTCCAAGCAAAGAATTTCGCTGGCTAGCATCTGTGTTTTGTGGCATCTTTATGTGCAAAATTGTAAGTTTTCTTGTTGAATTTAGGATTTTAAGCAATTTTTGTCCCTATAGTTAGGACTTAGTAGGAACTTACTGATACAAGCCATTATATATATCTACATTGTTGTAGGCTATATTATGGATGGATGATGTTTCTGTTATATTTTCCATGCTTTGTATTTACAGATTGGTCTAGTCTGATCGAATTCATAATATCACCAAATACACGTTGATTCAAAATAACCTCCAACGATTCTGCTTTGTTAGCTTCTGAACATAAATTGTTTTGGTTGAACCTTTCAGAAGTTAGATACTTTTATTCAGGAACTATTTTAGTTTCCATTTTTATATGTTACTGATATGAATGAATAATGCACGTGCGTAGTTTGTAATAGATAGTTTGTTCCATTTTCTATTAACTTCGGAATCTGTTCAATTTTGTTCTTGAAGGTTTATGATATAACAGCTACCGTCAGCCTTCTTTGTTTCAAGGGATATGGAAATCTAAGCAATGCAAAAAAAGTTGAATGGAACAACCGGTGAAGCTCTTTTTGATATCTTCTTGTTTATGTTTACAAAGGTTATGTTCTATGCAAACATAAATGTTGTTGGCTTAACCTTTACAGGGGCTTTTCAACATTTCATGCTATTGTAGTAGCATTTGCTTCTCTCTACCTGCTACTGCTCTCAGATCTTTTCAAAGAAGATTATGATGAGTTAATCATTAATAGAACATCTGCTGTATCGGAAACAATATTCGGGGTAAGTCAATGCTCCGTCATTGTCTGTAGGTTAGATAGAATTTAGACAATAGGTTTACATATTTTTTTAACTGTACAAACAATAGGCTTACACATAGAAAACCAGTCTATATATATCAAAAATCTGCTGTATCAGAAGCTGTATTTGGGTAATTCAATGCATGAGCGATGATTATTATAAGACTTCTTTGTCATAAGACTCATAACTGCGAGCATTAGCCCTTTAACTTTTGTATTCGACTTTATGGTTTGTGGGGCTTTCATTGTTGAACAACTCACGATATTGTTCTTATTTGGTATTTTTGGTGTGTCCAGAATAGGTAATGGTGTATTGTATCTGTATGCTTAATGCAACTCATATTTGTTGTATATATTATTTCCCTTCTCCATTAGGTAGTCGTATATTTGGTCATATTTCTTGATATAATAAGTTAAAATATTTAAAGTTTAGATAGGATTTTACTTTCTTTTTAAATACTCAGTGTCTGTCTTGTGGGTATCCTCCGGCACCGATGCATTTCATTTTTATGTAAACGTAGGCATGCAACATTAAAGAATCAATATGGTTAATTTTGGAGTAATAGGTCACTAATTAATTAAGAAAGTACTTTTCTTTTGATACTTGTTTGGAGGAATGCTTGTTTTACCCCTTTATTATCCTACGTTATTTGGTTTTTATACAGATCTCTATTGGATATTTTTTTACTGATCTGGCAATGATTATCTGGCAATATCCAGCTTTAGGCGGTCTGGAGTATGTAAGTATTTGATGCTAGTTAAATACTGCATTGCTATTATTGTGAGACATTCTTAATTTTTCGACATTGGTTTAAACTCGAAAGAGGTTTTCTATTTTTGACAATGATAAAATTTAAAGAATCACTTCTCCTGGTTGTTTGAAATGGTTTGTTAGTTGCCAATCTTACCATCCAAGTTGACTTGAATTTGCTGAGACTAGTTTAGAGTAAGTTTATGTAATTTGGTTTACTAACTATTTTCTCTGTCTCCATTTCTATTAGATTCTACATCATGTACTATCCATGTTTTCAATTATTCTCGCCCTCATAAGTGGCCAAGCACAGATTTACATACTCATGGTTCTCTTCTCGGAGTGCACAACACCCTTTGTAAATCTAAGATGGTAAAGTTAACATTTAAAAATCACTTTTCCTTTTTCTTGCTTGTCAAACATATGCTTATCGCCGTAACTAAGTTTCAGGTATTTGGATGTTGCTGGTCAGAAAAATTCAACCCTCTACATCTTCAATGGCATTGCACTGTTTCTCGGTTGGTTGGTACTGTCTAGCATACCTTAATATCTTGATATTCTTTGTTCACAACTTCACATGCAATATTATGCACATGCTGGGCCGAATGATTGACTACTTATAATATCTGGGGCATTCATTGTCATTTAAGCATCTTCTTGTTCTGTTGTCTTTGGTTTGGTTTATTTCTTGCTGTAATTTGTTAAGGATCTTTTTGGTAATGAGTTTTAAGGTAATAAGGAAGAACAATGATGTTTTCTGCGAGGCAGCCGTGATTGCATCCTTTTGGTGCATACAAAAGAGATAAATGGGAATTGTCGTTGAATTTACCCTTTTGCAAGTTTTCTATTCATTAACTTTCTAAATTACAAGAAGTTTTGTACTTGTTGAAATAATTTTGATATGATACCAAAGCTTCGAAATTCAGAATGACTTGGGTTAATGGATGTGACATGGAATTTTGTTGCCTTCAGATTGCTAGGGTTATTTTGTTCATCTACCTTTTCATCCACACGGCTATCCATTTTGATCAGGTGAGTAGTTAATGAGCTTAAAATAACAGAAGCTAATATTTGTATTCTACCTTTTTCTGTTCGTTCTTACATTACTATTTTGAAGTCTTGGTATGTGGTCTTTTCGTAGTATGCACTCTGTCTGTTAATTTCTATTCTAGAATCATATACTGAGATGCTTTAAATCCAATATAATCCCATTACTTTTTCAGTTCAGCATCCTGTGTGATTAGTAGTAGTGAGGAAAAACTGTGTAGATTCCAATGATCATGAAAAGTTTTTAATGATTTCTGATGAGATTTTCTTGCCTAATTTCGAATAATTATGATGAGTTATTCGATTATGCCCTGATCTCTCCCTTAGGCTCTCATCTCCTTTTGTTTCAGGTGAAGCAAGTCTTCCCCTTGGGATTCTACTGCTTGCTCACGGTGTCCCCTGTGTTGTTCGCCATGAATGCGTTTTGGTTTTGGAAGATTGCGAAAGGTTTGATTAAAACTCTTTCCAAAGCTAGACACACTCAATGACCGAACAAACATTTGTTCGATGGTGACCTTGTCCACACAAACAAGCGTATGTTGATCCTTTTTTGAAAACGGATACTTTTAACGAAAAATTGTACATTAAACTGTAAATTCGTTTCCTGCTATCTTCTTATTATAATCCGAATAGCAAACAATCAATGTAGGATGGTTAGGAAGACATGATATTAGCACACTTTATTCATTGATATCTCTAATCGTATTAAATACAATTGTGATTCTGCTTGCAAGTTGTAAATGGCTACAGCTTTGGATAAGATAGACAGCATTGAGGTTTGAAATTGACCCAAGTTTTATATAAGTTTGGAGAAAATGACATTGAAGTCTTTGATGGGGTTGAAAAAGTGAATCATTAAAACAAAGAATCATTATAATGTTATGTAGAATCATCAAACCTATAAGTCATAGAGCATTGAAAGTTTTAAAGTTGATACATATTTGACTGATGGATTTGCAACTTGACAATGGAAAAGTTGAGTTGACTATTAGAATGTGATTAGTCCCTTTCAAGGGTTGGAATATCAATTTTTGATTGTGAATTGTACCATAATTTGTTAAGTTGCAAAACATTGTGATTACCATTTTTTAAAGTTTTGAGAGTGTTGTTCCTTCACTTTTCATCATGAAACAAGTGAAAGCAAAAAAGCAAAACAATTGAAAACACCAACTCATTGAACCTTATATACATATACGCCAAACTATGGTGCGGCGACTCAGACTTGAATGCAAGACATTATCGTTCTGTTATTTACAAAACTTATATTCAAACCTTTGACGTGTGTGAGATTCAAATTGTACGGCTAGACGCCTAGACTAGTCTAGCATCTGGCTCCATCTTATTTGGCCGACATACGCACCCATTCGAACCAATCTGACCTCCATTTTGTATACTTATTTCCATCTACCCACAATAAATTCTTTAGAATTGGTCAAAAGTCACTTATTTTAGGAATCAGATTTCACTCCATTCTGTAGGATATATTTCTCAAATTTGGTCCATTTCACTAGTGCATGTTTTATTCCTTATTATCCTATTATTGGAAAATGTAACTTAATAATTCATAATTTATGATTATTGTATTTACTAAAAATAGTTGAAAATTAATTTGCCATACATAAATTATAAATTAAGTCTTTTCACTCCCATTCAAGGAATTAAGTTCATTTTTTTATCCCTTCCAATAAAACTTGATTTTCTTTCATTGAATTGGTAGACCAAATTGGACCCATTCAAAATTTGTAATTACTATAAGGTCCGAACCAATCCAAACTCTAAACAAATGACAAATCCATATTTTTCCAAACCGAACTAGTTCAATTGATACCACAACTATTCATACCACATGACGTGGTCCAAACAAAAACGAAAGGTCGAGCCGTTTCGACGGTGCAGACAATAATTCAATACCTTTTTCCCAACCTGGACACGCCAACTCTCCGCATCACACATTAATGCTAATATTAGATGGAGAAATGGAGCTGGTTGTGCAAATGTGTCGAGTTATTACAGAGAGAGAGTGAGACATTACCGGAGTCAACAAAAGCTCCCACAAAACAGCCGTGGACGGCAGGGCGTGTACTCAGTTGTGTAACAAGCGTGTGTTATGGTGGTGTTAGACTGTTAGTTGTTGTTTAAAAACTGTGTACATGTAATGTAATGTAACGTAACATTTTCATTTCCTAGTTAAGTGGGGTTTTCTTTGCTTCCGGTAGATTTGCCTTGCTTTTCTCACCGACCCAACACCCAATAAATAAAAATCCAAACTTGTCCGCTTTCCTTTTTCAGATTTCTCCCTCAAGTTCCCTTTTTTATTTATTTATTTTTGTACCAATTTTTTTAATCTCTCGAAAATACAAAGATTACTCTTTTGATATGCTTTCAATGCAGTTTTTTTTGTTATAAGTGAGAGAGATAGAGTCCTCGGCTTGGTGGGTTTTCAAAATTTAATAAAAAAAAAACAAAAGGGTTTTCTTAATAGATCCAGAAGATGGAATCCTTAGCAGAACCTGAAGCTGCAACAATGGCGACAGATAGAATAAGTAGATAGAAAGAAAAAAAAGAATCTTTTTTTTTCTGATATTTACATAGTTTTTAGATAGATAGGAAGAGGAAAGAGTGAAAAAAAGATGTGGAGGAGTGTTTGGTCATCTGGGTTATTGAAGCAGAGCTTCATGGCTGCGGAGACGGCGGCGGTTGGGAGGAGAGCTCCTCCACGGTCGCTGTTCATGGTGGTTTCTTCTTTTTATTATGATTCTAAGTATAAAGGTTTCAATTTTGAACCAACGTTACTGGGAAAGATTGCTTTTTTCTCTTCGAATTCGTCTTCGAAGCCGCCTCCCACTGATGATGACGATAATAATCGCAATGGAGATGGATCTAAAAGCTGTGAAGGAGATGAATCGATATGGAAATCTAAACCCAGACAGGATTTGGATAACATAACATTTGATGAGGCAAAAAAGCTGATGAGATTGGTGAATGTGGAGTCACTGAAAATGAAACTGGGGATGGATGGCAAAGAAGTGATTGGATATTCTGAGTTGCTTGAAGCTTGTAAGAGTACGGGAATGGCTAGATCAATTGATGAAGCCATTGCCTTTGCTCGTGTGCTTGATGAAGCTGGTGTTGTGCTACTCTTCAGGGACAAAGTCTATCTTCATCCTGACAAGGTACAGAGCTTGTTTGTGTTTCTGTACTTGGATTCGTTTAATGTTTTTGATTTAATTGATTGATTCTCATTAGTGGGTTGTTTTCCATTTTTTTTATTGCTTTTTGTTGATTTTAACCATCCTGATAAGGGACCCATATGGCCATGGTTGATGGTTGCATATTATCAAAGCCTGAATATATTAGAGCATCCCGAATATATTAGAGCATCCCCGATAGACCAGAAAAGAGCATGTTTTTTACTATTAATAAGGAGACTGGACAGGAATTTGCTCAATAGCATCTCTATCTCATTCCCTCCGTTTTTTTCCGGCTAAAGGCTCCTTAAATGTAAAAAGTAAAGAATTCCTCTCTATTTTTTTTTTCACTCCCCAAATAACATGAGTGGTCAAGATGAGTCCACATCCTTCCTGTACATATTCACGTATTCAACAACCCTTTCTTTTTTTTATTTAAATCAAATTCTGTTTTATTTTAACACAAATTCTGTTTTATTTATTAAACCAAAGTTCAACTTTCAACGGTTTTTCTCTTTTGAGTTTAACCAAATTTTTTTATAAAAAAAATCCAATTTTTTATTTTTTATTTTTTATATTCCTTTCACTTTTAGGGTTGCTTTAATGCTGTCATCACAGGAATTTCTTGAGGAAATTCAATGTTATCTTCTTTAGGATGCTGTGTATGTTCTTATATGTTTTAGCCCTTTGAAAAATAAGGGGAAAAATAAAGTCGAAGCAACGATTGGGAATCGATTGAATATAGATGGAATGGAAGGAGCTGCCTCTCCGTTTTCGTGTTGCTTTTGTGGTTATTGATTGAAATTCTTTGAATGCAGTTATCTTTCCTTGCTTGTTTAATATTCTATTATGATAATCAATTAGGTAACATGGGTTTGCATATTAAATTTTGACTGAGTTTTTTGTCTTCTAGTAAGTGTTTCTTATGTTGAGAGTCTAGTATTCCTTCTGTTTTCTGCTAAATCTTGACACATGGATTCTTAAACAAGTTTCGTCATATCTAATATCGGTACTCTTTTAACAGAGAAGAGAAGATTTTTTGTTAAAACGGAGTGTTTGAATGTATTGAATAGGTACTAATAGCTGAAGTCAAGGGTCCATTTGACATAGTTGCTCATAAGACTTTAACTTCCTTGATGTCCAGTTAGGGAAAATTCTGCTTTGAGTAGAAGTAGTGCTTAGTTCGAGTTCCTCAGAGAAGACGTTATGATGTTATAAACTATGGAGGAGGTCGGTTAATGGAGAGTTATTGAGCTAGTAGTAGGATCTCCTACATTCTGTCTGCAAGTTAAAAGGGTTTGCCTGTGATTAGAATCCTCAAGTAGAGTCATCTAGCTCTGGACTAGTCGTTGTTGCACTATCTTGTTTACAGTTTTATTGGGTTTTCATTGGAAAGTTTTTATGCACAGAGAATATAGCTTTTACTTAGATTTTGCTAGACCATGTATTAATGTTATTCATATCTCAACCATATAGTTAGTTTTATGTTATAATTACGTTAGGCCTAGGATTGGTATACTTTCATTAAATTCTGGCTTAGAAGGATATATTTCTATACTAATGAAATGAACTGAATTGCATTCAGTTGTCCACAGTTCTGATTTACCTGGATTTAGATTTTGCACCTTATCTCTAGCATTCTTTCTTATTACAATAAATATGAGTTTTTCCTTTGCATCCTCCTTTGGATGATTTTCCATCTAAGGAAACCCCTCAGGTCTCGTTCTCTTTTCGTAAACTTTTTGTTGATTGCATGTAGAGCAAGATTTGTTTTAGGAAATTTAAAACCATTGGTGCATATGAAAGCCCTTTTTTTCATGTGTTTCATGAACCGTAACACATCTTCATTCCGTGGACAAAAGCCTTTAGATTGTGCCTAGTTGAATATATTTCTTGGCCTTGGCCCACTATTTTACCGTGCTGAAAGTCAGTAGACTGTAACACATAATGGATTTGCTCTATTGTTGCCTGGATGAGGGCGTCTTCATCCGATCGAAAGATGATTATGTTCATTCAGATTTTTATTAACCGGTGGTGCTCTTTCTTGTTGTTATTGTTCAGGTGGTGGATCTGGTTAAAAGAGCCATGCCCATTGCTCTAACTACTGAAGATGACCCCACGAGGGAAGAACTAAAGTTGCTGCAGGAGAAGAAGGAACAAATCGACGTGCAGGCTCATATGCAAGTTCGACGCATCCTGTGGTTTGGGCTCGGTTTATCAATCTTCCAGCTCGGTCTTTTCTTCCGGTTAACGTTCTGGGAATTCTCATGGGATGTCATGGAACCCATTGCGTTTTTCTCCACAACAACTGGACTTATCATTGGCTACGCCTACTTTCTGTTCACTTCAAGAGATCCGACTTACCAAGACCTGATGAAGAGGCTCTTTCTCTCCAGACAGCGGAAATTATTCCTGAAGAGAAATTTCGATGTTCACAGATTTAAGGAACTACAGAAGAAGTGCAAAACCCCTCTTGATGCTAATGCCTCTCTTAAAAAATGTGTAGGACTGGATCTCGATCTCGAGGATGCTTTACATCGGGATTAACTGTTTCTCTGTTCCCTCTCCCCCCTTCGTGTTGAAGATCTCATACATCTTTCATCCAACAAGTCTTTTTTGGTAACATATTTTGCCCCTCCTATTTTCGCGGTGGTAAGGCATTTTTAACTTCTTTGCTGGCTTACTGCTTGCATTATAATTTTTGACAATTGAATTGATGCAGTTTTTCCTTTAAAAGAAGAAACTTTACAGCTATCAGCAACAGGGTTGTAATCTTTGCTTCCATTTGTAGCACTTAATGTGCGTATTTCAAATCAATTACATTTAAATTTCTTTCAGGTTTTAGATGGTTTATTTTCATATACTATATGCCCAGAACGCATAGTTAAAATGTTTAGATACATCATTTATGAGTAATGTAGAACTTTAATGATACTGGTGTCCTCTGTTTATCATTTCAATTTTGAAGTAGTTTATAGCTCTTACTTCAATGGAATACATCCATGGCAGCAGATTCCAAGTTTAAATTGCGTTTTGAATGCTTTATTTCGATGAAGAAGCAGCTGGCTGAAATTCTTATCCAAAGCAGACTCCTGACCTGTTCTGTGTCATCATTATTATCTTTTCTAAAGGAGTTTTAGAAAGATTGAGCTCTAAGGATATACATATATGGCAATAAGTTTATAGCAATGTCTAGCTGCCTCAAGTTGTTATATGTCGATGACCGGTTTGTTCGACTTGGATTACTCTGTCAGATGCGTAATTATTTGTGTTTGAAGCACATACATGATGTTGATATTCTGGGAAGAAAATATTCATTTTGTTGGCAGACCGATAAAACATCTGATTTGGCTTATAGGCTCAGTCTGGAATATTTCTGCTCGACTGAAGGTCAAGCTGAAGTAACGGCAGCTTTCCTTTGAGCATATTCTGATTTGCATACCCACTCTGCTGGGTTGTCAAGCTTACATCGCCGAGCCTGGCTTACCGTATCTGTCAACTGAACTATGCCGGAGTGACATTTCGTATTATCATTATCGCGTTTCTGTCAACCAAACATAATCGATCCATATATCAATCATGTTAAATCTATAATCTAAAAAATTGTCCTTTAATCTAAATACGACCCATTTAATCTATCATGTTCGTGTCGTATTCCCAGAGTGTTATTTTCATATTCCTAGGAATCTCACGTAGCTTGCATGTAGCTTCAACGAATCTCAATCGCTATTTTTTTTTACAAGTTGCGTTCTTTTTTAGATGCTACTATGCTAGCATGCTGTATTATCCTCTCTACTTTGTCTTTAATGTCTTTCTATGCTCTTCAAAACAAGCACTCATTTTTTATTCTTCTATTTGTGAACAATACAAAACAAACAAAAAAGAAAGTAACTAAGAAGACACATATAAAAATGGGGAGGACAGTTTGGTCATCTGGGCTACTCAAGCATATTACTGTTCTGGTGGCGGTGCCGGCGCCGTCAAGGTGGTGGAGAATGAGGAGAACAGTGTGTACTTATGATGATACTAATAAAAATGGTGATTCTAGAAGTACATGGTTAAAGTACTGCTGCAACATTGAATCATGGAAGATGAAGCTGAGCATGGAAGGCAAGGAGGTAGTAGGTTACGGTCAGCTGCTTGAGGCCTGCGAGAAGATGGGCTTCGCAAGGTCACTAGATGAAGCCATTGATTTTTGCTAGAGTTCTTGATGAAGCTAGAGTTGTTATTCTTTTTAGAGACAAAGTCTTTCTTCATCCGTATAAGGTACTTATCCTTGGATATTTTTTTTTCTGTTCCTAGTAATTTTATTCTATCTTTGTTTTTTCATTGTTGGGGTAAATACTGTTTATAGATTTGAAAGTGTTAATTTATTCATAAAATTGTCACTCAAGTGATATAATTGTACGATTATATCCAACATGTGGATGGTAATATAGAAATTCTCTAGTTAGGACGATCATGATCAATTTCAAAACCCCCAACTTATACACATACATCTGATATATCCTATACTCGCTCCTTATTTTGTCAAGGCTTCGGCTTTTAAGAGTACTTTTGATCTCATATTGTAATTCATCTATACTTATAACAATGCTTGTATGATCAATCATATTTGTGATTTTGCTAAGTTGGCAATGCTATATATATATATATAATGTTCAGGTGGTGGATAACATTAGAAGATCAATTGCAGAAGTCCCAAAAATGAGGGAAGAATTAAGGATTCTGCAGGAGAAGAAGCTCCAAATTGACATACAGGCACACAAGCAAGTTCGACGAATCTTCTGGTTCGGACTGTCTCTAGCTTCCTTCAAACTTGGTCTTTTCGTCTGGCTAACATACTGGGAATTCTCATGGGAAGTAACCTCACCTATTGCCTACTTCTACACCGTGATTGGCACCGTCTTAGGCTACAGTTACTTCGTCATCACTGGAAGATATCCAACCTCCTCAGACCTATTGGAGAGGCTCTTTCTCTCAGCGCAGAGGAAATTGTTCCGGAAGCACAATTTTGATGTTAACAGATTTCAGGAATTACAAAAACAATTGAAAACCCCTTTAGATGCTAATGCTCCTATTAAAAATCGCCTACAAGTGGAACTGGACCAACTGCCATCATCAATGGAAATTTACTGATTAGAAGCACTTACAATCAAATTTCTTTCGGGTTTTAGACGGTTTACTTCACATACTATGTGCCGGTGCCCATTGTTAAAATGTTTCCATACACAATTTATGCGTGATGTAGAAATTGATTCATACTACTGGTGTCTTTTACTTACCATTTCATTTTGAACTAGTTTATAGCTTCAAGTATATGGTTATAAATACCAGCAGATTCCAAGATTAAATGTGTTTTGAATGATTGTGGACAAATTTTTCATTAATCGTGGACGCGACTAGCTTAGTTGATAAGATCTCTTATAGTTACAAATGCTAAAGATCACCAAAATGCTACATTAAGTTGTCAATCATCTACATAAATTAATTTTTCTCAGCAATCTGTATCGGATCAATAAAGTTACAATAGCCTATAGAGATTATTCTTCTTGAAAATCATGAACTCACCTTCAAGGGAAGTCAACAGATCAATCACAGATTCTTGGTTGGAACCACTGAAGTGCTCCAAAATATCGGACAGAGCAGCCTGCAATAGATTGAAGATTGTTACATACGAGTTAGTATTCAAAATCTTCTTGATGAATCATAAATCATAATAAGATAAAGATAGTTACAACCCACATTGTTACTCACCCCTTCATCATATTTCTTGAGCCAATCTATCAGGGAGCTCTCTGTTGCTTCCAATGAAGTGGAACTTCGATCTGGACTATCAACTTTCTGTCGTTTACTTGAGAAG
Organism: Dipteronia sinensis; assembly: GCA_033220585.1. Taxonomy (NCBI): domain Eukaryota; kingdom Viridiplantae; phylum Streptophyta; class Magnoliopsida; order Sapindales; family Sapindaceae; genus Dipteronia; species Dipteronia sinensis. Next base: position 22,284,873 of record CM065644.1, on the reverse strand, counting down.
TGTTCATCATCGTCATCCTGGATTTCGGGCACCTCTGGTCCCTCAATCCCTGTGGCTGTACAACACTCCGGTTTTCCATTAATATGTGATAGTTCAACCTCATTAGGACCTTCCACATGACATGTCGTATCAGTGGAACATAGTTCTGATGCCTTGCTTGGAAGTTCATCAGCTTTACACATATTCTGGTGGCCAGACGAAATCATTTCCAGAGAGATACCAAGGCTCTGCATTGCCATGAAAGCCTTGATCTGTGTGTAACTTACCTGGAATTGTTAAGTACTGTATTAAGTTTTATTCACAAGTATATGACATAGATACAAAATCTATACATATTAAGCATGCGGGAAATACGGGTTCAAGTACAATATATTCATTCAAACAGACAAAAACTTACCTCTTCGGGTAATTCATTTTTGATAGGCTTCAACTTGTCTGTAGAGCCAACCTTTGAGATTGCAGCCTGGATAGCTGAGAAATTCTCAATTGTAAGTCCACCTTCATCACAGAATCTGGCCCAATCGATCTCAAAACCTTCTTGAGCAGCCTCCATGAGATATCCGAGAACCGTTTGTTCTTTTATAGGAGCTGCCCTACCTGGGTAGTTCTATGTATACAGAAAAATGAAAAGTGGAAATCAAAAGTTATGTGCTTGAAACATAATTAGTGTAAATAGTATATTTTATTAGTATTCAAGAAGTCATACGGCAATTTTCTGAATTGACACACCATCCTCCTGCCACATTTTCCATGCTTCATACTTTGCTGGAGACAATTTTCTCTGGTTTCCAGTGGGGATCAATTTTTTCTGGTTGTTGGCTACCAAACCCAGGTTTCTTGTGGGAGCAATCTGCACAGCTACCTCTCCATCCAAGGAGAGGTTTAGTTTTTGTGAGAGATTACTAATAGTTTGAAGAAGATGATTCCCGTGCGCTGTTACAAGGTGCTGCAATGTTGATGAATTTCAATTTAGAATTCCAAAAATTCTTAGTGAAGGCATGAAGGATACTAAGCTACAACAAAGCAAAATTTTTGGATAAATATATGCCATTGTTTCCATAGTTAAACCGTGCCTGGTTGACACCATCGATGTTTGCCAATCTTGCTTTAGTAGATGGCCTAGTCAAAGCAATTCTTTTTAATGTTTGATCACCGCATATAGCGTATCTGCAACAAGAAAGATGTTTAACATGCTCATAATTAAACATTCCATGTTAATCAACATAAAATCTTGAAATATCATAATCAAACTGCTTTTAAATATTGGTAGCCTTGATGATACAAGAAAACCTACGGGGCAGTTCCGGTAACTCTTGCAAGCTTCATTCTCTCTTCTAAAAGCATGTGATAGAATTTTGCCTCTGCCTGAAGTAAAAAAAGATGCAAAAATGCACATAAGAAAATTATACAGTCAGCAACCAGGATTTTAATGGCAATGTATACAAAAGTGGAAAGTGAAACATTACTAATGTTAGACCAACTTATTTGATGCTAACAGAACAATTTTAAGGTCCAATTTCGGTAAGTTGAACAACTATGAGAAGGAATTCAGAAGCAAAGCCCTATAGAAGATTGAGGAAAGCAGAAAACTCAAGGAGAAAGGAAAGAATTTCCTCAATTCTGCTAATCATGTTAAAAGACAATCGTTTAACTTATCTTTTAATAAAGGAAATATTTAGCTGCTCTAGTTCTCACCATAACAGAAACACTTAGAGTAATAACTGGAGATAATAGAGATATTTTGCCACTTAAGATCCTTAAGAGACTGAATGCAATAATAAAGCAGTCAAATCAAACAAGAATTACGGCAATAATAAAACTAACAATTAATTACTGACCTCTGAAAATTCCTCTTGTTCTGAAGCTGCCAAACTCTTCGACTCTCCGATTTTGCTCAAAGTGCTTTGATTTTCATTGTCATCAATCATTGCATCAGTAAGTGGTAATACTAACGGTGGTTGATCATCAGGTCTTGCAGAACAAAGGTATTGCTCTCCTTTCTGACTTACACTGATCCATTAAGGAATAAAAAATTTCACTTTTATTGTAGGGAGAAAATTGCCTAAACGTTATGACGGATGAGGTCTCGTAACAGATAGCACAGTGCAGAAGATTATGGGAAAAAGTACTAAACAAATTACAGCCTAACAATCTGACAATTTGCACTTCATATAAAAAAGGAATAGAACATACCTTACAGTTCTGTATATATCTTTAACAATCTCCACCAAATAACCTGTTTACATTACAATATTTAGCTTAAGATTGATAGTTACCAATTTATAGTTCAAGCCAAAAGTTTAAGACGGTTTAAATAGTTGTGAACATTAAAACAAACATTCCATGGAAAAAAAATCAATTGAATCTGTAAAGCAAATAAGATTCTACCATAATATTTAGTCATGCCTAAAATAGAACCAGTATGCGGATATGATGATATCACATCAGCTATCATAATTGCCCACAGGTATTGCTAGAACTTGACAAACCCTTAGTCTATTTTCTAACAAACACCATCACATCACATGCAAGAACAAATACAAATAACAGCTTTACACAGTTAGTCTACATTCTAACAAACACCATCACATGCAAGAACAAATACAAATAACAGCTTTATTACATAGATCTACACACGCCCATTCTAGATTGTATCATAATATAATTGATCAAACAGCTCTAGTACCAAGTGAGAAGCCATTAATCCAAATGTTTAAACTAGTAGATAAGTACCGACAATTTTATTCATATGCTTACACTAAATATTTGAACTTATTAGGCCAATATGTCAAAACCTATAACTCAGCATCAAGCTATCATAAAATATAAACAGTCATTCATAAATGATCAACTCTCAATATTAAGCAACTAATGTATTGCTGAAAATACCATGAGAAATTAATTGGTAAGCTAGATCTTTCCACCAATTTGATGAGTAATCTTTCCCAAGACCGTGAAGCTGAAGCTTGTCAAACTGAGCATCAACAATTTTTTTCACCTGTAAATCACAAAGAGAAACATTACCAACAATAGAAGCAACCTTGTAATAATTAAAAAAAAACTAACAAAATTCAGAATAAAAAAATCAGGAAAGTCTTAATGTCAGCCATTTAAAAAATAAAGATAATAACCAACAAATACTAGCTATTCTTGGGGAGAGCACTCACTCGAGACCCCCGAAGAACGTCTACTGGTAGATTAAGGCCCCAATGACCCCCACATGACTTAATACAAGCCATTAGAAGAAATGATTCCCTAGACATGTCACGCTCCCTCTTTGAAACCAGGCAGTTATCACAATTTCCTGCAAACAGAAGGTTAATTAGCTACACCACTACTTATACAAATTTACAAGACTAGTATGAGAATTGATGCAACAGGACCACCTTCACCAAAGATGTAATGTAACTAAGAATAGTTTTCAGTAATGTGCAAATCCCTCAGCTAAAGAATATTGTTTCCAAAATCAACAGCCAGTGATAAAATAAATTAGGTCCAATTATCATGGAATAAATCCTAACCAGATAAGGAATGGTAATGATGAGTTCTAAATGAAATCATAAATAGCTGCAGTACATATGTGGGCAAGGTGGATGGTTACAGTTGTGTTTACTTATGTACTTGATTTTGAATATATTCAAGTTAAAGCCCAACCACATTTGTCAGCTGGAAATATTTCCCCGAAGTGATTGAGCAAGAATTTTCTTCTACAAGTTGTGAGTGAGCAATAGCGCTGTGCTGCCATCAGTGACTCCATGATTGCTCTTCTTTGCTTTTCCTGATGAACAGTAGCCCAAAAATCTCCTTAAAACGAAAGACAGAATTACAGAGATAGTTCAATTAGCAGAAAATGCAAGAATAGCCAATTCCAATACTTGCTTACCACAATTTACAGAAATAATGTAAATTATGCAAAATCTTAAAAACCGGATGGAAATATGTTTGAACATATGTTTCAAAGCAAAACCTTGGCATGTCTCACAGAAAAGAAATAAAGACAAAAAGAGCATTTTTTTTTACCGTTTGTGCTTCTCCACAATAGAAATCAGCTTTTGCGAAGTCACCTCTTGCATAATAAAGCCAGCAGACAGAAGCTATACCATCTCTACCACATCGCCCACTCTCCTGATAATAGGACTCTATACTCTTTGGACAACCATAGTGTATCACATGCCGTATGTCAGGCTTATCGATACCCATTCCAAAAGCAACAGTAGCAACCATAACACGAAGTTCATCTCTAATAAATAATCTGAGACAACAAACAAAAGGTTCAACTTGGGAAAATAAGGATCAAGTCAAGCTTTAATAAATTGATAATCCAATGGACAGATGGACAAGGAAAAATATTCAACCAAGTTGTATTGCAAGTGTGACAACTATAGTTTCTGTTCCACATGTACATGGATTATAGGTGAAAAACCTGTGGGATTCCTCACGAGCTTTACTCCCCATTTGACCATGATAGGTTCCAGCCTTAATTCCAACCTCCTGAAGTGCTTTGAAAATCTGATGAAAATGTAGTGATTAAAAGGGGCATGGGAAAACTAATCTACATAAATAATAGAAGAAAGAAAAATAGTATCTGGAAACTTGTGCGGGCAGCTCAATTTGGATAACATGAGTCAAGTTTCCTATATACAAATTACCCTTTACTAAATAAGAAGAAACATGACAAAATAATCTCAAATGTCAAAGGGACACAAAGTGCATCCATGAAGCAAGAATTTAGTTTAACAGGCAGATTCCATAAGATTCCAAACCTTTTTCACTATTCTAATAGATTCAAGTTGCATTGGACAAGTTTATAATTATCTTTAGAAACTCTTGTAAACAACAGAATAATATTTTCTTCTTTCACTGGACTCATCTTGTAAAGCACACCTCTAATACACATCCCATGCCATACCTGTGTAGTGCCATTTCTTCTGTGCTCTAAAATGTCATGCCCATGTGACATAAGGTCTATTAGAAGTCATTTTACAAGAACATACTCAGGTATTAATAAGTGAATCTTGCCCTAGTTTCGAGAACATGAGTTTTCCTTTTCTTTTGGGGGGAGGAGATGAGTAATTTGTCACCTATGTTTTACAGCAATGACGCTGTGAATTGTTTATGGGCATGCTAGTCTCAATTTTAAATTGAAGAATGAATCAAAGTATAAGGTAGATAATTCAAAATAAAAAGAGATAACAAAGATATTTAGAGAAGAAAAAGACCTGCTCAACATCTTTAATTGTTGTACAGTAAATGATAGTTGAACCACCACTGACCACAAACTTTGAAATTTCTTGCACGAATTCATCCATAAATAGTTGGCCACGATTAATCTGCTTAACACCATAGTAGAGATTTTTGCGATCGAATGATCCAATGGCAATATAAGGATCCTTCATCTTCAGGGAATTAATAATGTCAATGCGGACCCTGAAATGTCAAAAAAAGAATTTGAGAAAATAGAGAACATATCAGAAGCTTCCTTTCCATGATAAAACTCACCTAAGTGGTGAATGAGGAGTACTCTACAAAAACATATAACTAGAAGCCCTATTATTAAACTAAGTCAAGAGGACAACCAAAGATTGTACAGGAATGAAAATGAAATGAAGCAATTAAAAGAACAGATTAAAAAATCCTTTTTATTGAATTGCTTTGGACATTAGTATGACATAACAAAACAATTTTACTAACAGTTTTTTTGCTGCTTTGTATAGTATCCATTTTATAGAATTTGATCAATTCAATAGAAGGTACTATCTGCAGATGTGCGTGTAACTGAAGGAATGGGGACTACTGGATAAAAAACTATGCATGAATCAAAATTTTATGGCAGTATAAGAATAATTCCTTCAAATTGGAGATCCAGCAAACTCAAATATCAGCATGAGAGAGAGAGAGAGTCACGACGACAATAATAATGCCTCAAACTACAGATATGACGTATCACATATGGTACCTACTTTTCAGTAGCAGTTGCAGTTAAACTAACAAATGGAACATCCGGGAGACAATTGCGTAACTTGTCTAACTGCTTGTATTCCACCCTGAGAAGCCAAAAGAGAGAATTGTTCAGAACACAATTATTATTTTGAAAAGCTAGTTAATCTGTTCAATCCGGAGAATTTGACAAGGATACGAAACAACAAAAATGCGGTGTTTGAAGTCTCAGGTTGCTATTGCCACAAAGATTTATCTGGTCAACATGCTCTCTCTCTACATAAATTAATCTCACAAAAGCAAGCAAGCACAAGTTTAAAAACGAAAATCACACAAACTAGGACAACTGTAATCACGTTTAAAGGAAACCAAAATAGAAAGAGGAATTATTAATAACCTGAAATCATGGCCCCACTCTGATATGCAATGAGCTTCATCAACAGCAAACAAACAAATTCCTGAATTCAGCAACTTTGACCAGAAACTGCAGAAAAAAATAAGGATGGCAATTCATAATAAGTTAATAGACAGAATGAAAACGTGGCATCGTCCAATATAACTTCCATCTATAGAAACCTGCAGACCATAAGAAATATCAAATTTCAACACAAAATCATGTTGCATCACCAGGAAAAGATTTCTTACTTCAATTTATCAAAAAAAAAATGATACATTTGGATTATATATGTGTGAATGGGTGAATCCTCAAGAATAACATTCATCAATTAAAATTTGCAATAAAAGTGCTTGTGTGAGTCAAATGATGAAAGTGATATAATGAGAAAAAGATACAATTAAAAACATTTTAAAAATGAGAAAAATTGGATCAAAAAATATTCGAAAAAAAAGAAGCAAAATGTTAATATCAACTAAAATAAAATCCAGAATTCTGAGCAATTGCAAATATGCAATGACATTTTCATTAGAAGCAACCATAACTGTTAGAATTTCTTTGCATGAGAAGATGCATAAATCTTTGGTCCTTAGATGAAACAAAGACCTCATTGCAAGCTAGAAGTACATTTCCCACTTTCAAAAATAAATGCACAACCGCAGGGAAGAAAATTAGCAGTCAATCTCCACCAAACAAAGCTTAATTATAACCTAAAGACAGAACCAGGAGATTGTGCAAATTAAATCCCATCTGTCATTTTTAAGACTGATCAAGAGCAAGTTACGTGGTATGTGGTGAGTACCTGGTGGGAATTATCATTGCCTTTTCAGGAGTGATAAACAATAACTGAAATTGACCAGTCTCAGCTTTTGATTGAACAGTAGAATCAGTCTGTGCACTTCCAAGAAACTCAGCTCTGATCCCTCGCTGTTTTAAACTCATCACCTGTTACCTTGTGACATTAAAATAAATTCACCGAAAAAAAAAAAAAATAGAAAAAATGAGTAATTGAAAAGAAACTTCATACCTGATCTTGCATCAAAGATATTAGTGGGCTTACAACAACAGCAGTCTTCCCAGTAACCAGAGGAGGAACCTGATAGCTGTTACAGAAAAAAAAAATGCTTGTATGTACAGAAATACTTAAAAGCAATCTTTTTAATAAGTACTCCCTTAGTTCAAAACAGAATCTCTTTGAAACACACTAATAAGTCTTTCAAAATGCACTCAAGAGTATTTGCTATTTACCAGAACAGAAATAAGTTAAATCTGAAAAGGTAAAAATTACTCATATTGGGAATGCATATAGATAGCACTTTTCAATAAAACCATTTCTTTACAAAATCACCCTACAAAAACACTTCTTTAAAATTACTTACCAAACACCTTTTATCCTCCAAAAATAATTTTTTACAAAACAGAGAACATGTTTATGTATTGTAATTTGTAGCCGAACTCGAAGTATTCATTTTTCTTTTTTCATTCTCAAACATTTTAGTCTACTTCAGCCAAACACTACAAACAAATACACAAGCACTTCTAATTACACCAAAAACACTTCAAAACCCCAAAGATAAAAAGAGAGGGCTTTTCACTGTTTGAAACCACTTCCAATTATTCCAATATGACTCTTGAACTTAATTTCACACACAAAAAAAAAAAAAGCACTTTCAACAAAAGCACTTACTGAGTCTACTCAAAGTAACAAAAACACATTCGAAAGACGAAAATGAAAAAAAAAAAGGACTTTATTGAACTATACCAGAGAGACTTGCCGCTTCCAGTGGCCATAACCACCAAACAGTCCCTTTTCTCGATGATTTTCTCGATCACCTCCTTCTGATAGGGCCTGAACTCCGTAAACCCGAAATATCGCTGTAATCAAAAAAATTAAATTAAAAAAACAAATTTGATCGAACCGAAACACAAATAAAACTAAATTAATAATAAAATCAGATTTTGCATGTTGAAATTACCTTGAGCACAGACTGCATTTTTGTTTTTGCTCTCTCTCTCTCTCTCTCTCTCTCTCTCTCTCTCTCTCGTCGTCGACGATTCGAGTGGTGGCAGTGAAGATTTCGCTTTTATATGAATAATTAAATAAAATTGTTTTAATAAATGAAAAAAATTAAGTAGTTTCCCGCTATTTTTATTTGGGCCGGGTATGGGTTTTGGCTTTGGGCTGGGCCCTTGATTTGGTTCCTTTGATATTTGTTGTACATGGCCCCGTTAATAGTCTATATACACCCCATATCATCACCATTGACTATTGTTACAATAGTATTAATATTATCATCAATTAATTTTTATGAGAGAAAAATTTCTACTTGTAAATCCTATTTAAATTGAAATTAAAATAAGTTTGTACATCTTTGAATTCTAATTAAAAATTAAAATAGGAATTATTTTTAAAAATTGCTTACAATAATCACAACCAGGAACCAACTTATGAGGTTTCGATCATTTCGGTTGGTAACTTTGACCGTTGGAGTACAAAAAATAAGATTTAATTGAACAAAAATCAAAAGTTTAATATTAGATTTAACCAAAACAAATTTTGAAAAAATATCTTACGATAATCACAAACAAGCAATTTCGGTCGATTCAATTGGCAACGAACTAACGGAAGCCATCGAAAAATAGATTTTGGTAACTTTAATTACAAAAGATAAATCATATTCTTTTTATCCTTTTATTTTAAAAAAAGTGTTACATTAATTTGGGATTTCTTTAGAAGTGAAGGACCCAAATCCACAATCTTATAATACAGTTATGAAATTACCATATGAACAACCTCATCTCGTCGATATAGTGGTGTAAATATGGGCCGGGTCTGGAGAGCCCAGCACGGCCCCCATTCTTGGCACGTTCCGGGTCGTGGTTCCAGGCACGGCGTGCCGGCCAGGCACGGCACGGCAGCATGGCGTGCTAGGGCCAACTGTTGGCACGCCGTGCCGACCGTTGGGCCAGTTGAATTTTTTTTTTTTAATCAAACGGTTATTTTTTAAAAAAACTGTAACAATTGCATTTTGCACCCTTAACTCTTTTCTTTTATATTTTTACCCACTTTTCTAATTTTTCTATAAATACTCCCACCCATTTCACTTTTCATTCACTTTCTCTAATTCTCTCAATCTCTCCATTCTCAAACTCTCTATACAATTTCAATTATTCTTAATTTCATTCTTACTCTCTCTCTACTATTCTACACTATTAATATACTATTATAATACTTTATTAGTAATTTACTATTATATAACTATTATTCTCTAATCTCTCCACCAAGACACCAAAGTTCACACTTCAAAGGTACATTTTTCTTTAAGTGTTATTATTTAATTTTATGTTTTAAATATAATATGTTTGTTTAGTTAGTAAATTTATCATTTTATATTTATACTTCAGTTATTAATTTTATTTAGTTAGTAAATTTATCATTTTTATGTGTAGGGGTTAATTTTAATTTTTGTTTTTAGTAAATTAAACAATTTATTTTTAGTAGTTAATTTTAAAATTTTTTGTTAGTAAATTAAGCACTTTTATGTGTAGGAGTTAATTTTAATATATTTTGTTAGTAAAATAATCATTTTATGTGTAGGAGTTAATTTTAATATGTTTTGTTAGTAAAATAATCATTTTTATGTGTGTGAGTTAATTTTAATATTTTTTGTTAGTAAAATAATCATTTTATGTATAAGAGTTAATTTTAATAATTTTTATTAGTAAAATAATCATTTTATGTGTAGGAGTTAATTTTAAAAATTTTTGTTAGTAAAATAATCATTTTATGTGTAAGAGTTAATTTTAATAATTTTTATTAATAAAATAATCATTTTATGTATATGAGTTAATTTTAATAATTTTTGTTAGTAAAATAATCATTTTATGTGTAGGAGTTAATTTTAAAAAATTTTGTTAGTAAAATAATCATTTTTATGTATGTGAGTTAATTTTAATAATTTTTGTTAGTAAAATAATCATTTTATGTGTAGGAGTTAATTTTAATAATTTTTGTTAGTAAAATAATCATTTTTATGTATGTGAGTTAATTTTAATATTTTTTGTTAGTAAAATAATCATTTTAATTTTAATATTTATTAATGACTAATGACCTGATATTTTTTTTCTAGGAAATGGATCATACCCATCCTTATTTTCCAGACGGTCTAAACATGTTGAACAATGATTTTGATCTCTCCGGACCGGCAGAAACCGTAGCGGGACCTTCTAGTTCCGGCGCCACACCAACATCACGTACCAAATCTAAGAGGTTAACATCAGACGTATAACAGTGTTTTGACGTAGTAGAAATGATACTCCCAGACGATACGGTCGGCCCTAGAGCCAAATGTAAGTTTTGTCCTAAGAACTAAACCACTAGTAAGGGTGGAACCGGTCATTTGAGAAGGCATATGGAAAAATGCATGCACAAACACGTACATGTACCCACTACAACCCAGACACAACTACAACGACACCCAGACGAGTCGGTTACGACGTGGTATTACGACGCCGTGCATACTAGAGAATGCTTGGCACAGTACATTGCACAAACTGATCAACCTATTAATTTCGGTGACTGTGTTTTTTTTCAAGAATTTATCACATCTGCATACAACCCCCAAATGCAAATTGTTTCTAGAACCACCACTATGAACGATTTGATAAGAATGTTTAAAACCCAACGAGATAACTTGACGCCTGAATTACAGCATCTAACTGTCTCAATTGCATTAACTTCCGATATTTGGAATGCATGTTCCAAACATGACTATTTATGTGTCACGGGAACTATTTAGACTCTGAATATAGGATACAAAAAAAAATTCTTGGTTTTCGTCCTATGGATTTTGCACATACCGCAGACAATATTTTTGCTGTCATTCTTTCTGTTTTAGAAACTTATGGCATAACTCATCGCATCCTCTTTATCACATTAGATAATGTATTAACAAATACTAGGTCTATTGCATTGTTTACTGAAAGAAACATCCCGTAAGCTGGGGGTTATTTCTTCCATCAACGATGTGCATGTCATATTATAAATTTAGTTGTACAGTCTGGTTTGAAGGAAGTAAGCGATCGTATAGAACGCATCAGAGATGCCATTTCTTGGATCAGTAGCTCTAATCCAAGATTTCAAGAATTTGGCAGACACTGTACATTAAACTGACTACGACCCCGACGATTCCAAACTGATATGCCGGTAAGGTGGAACTCTACTTACTTAATGCTGAAAAATTGTTTGGAATATGGTACAACTATTTCAGGTTTTTATAACATGAAATTGGCCGAAAGTGGCTATCCACATGCTCAATCACTGACACCAGATGATTGGTATGTGGCAAAGATTTTTGTTGAATTTTTAAAGGTTTTTTACAATGTCACTGTAACTCTTTCTAGGGTCTATTACCCCACATCTTCCCAGGCAATCCATCAGATTGTGGAAATGTCTGACCTGTTAAACACTTATAGGGAAGATGATATGTTTGGCCCTGCAGTTGTTGCCATGAAGACCAAGTTTAAAAAATACTGGTCTGAAATGCCTTTCCTTTATGCCTTAGGTGTTATAGTAGATCATATAATTAAATTGGCCGGTTTAGAATATTTGCTTGAGTTTATTGGTAATAAATTGTCAGTAGATTATTCCGACCAGATTACTGACATTCGAAACAAGTTGTTCGAAGTTTTTAGTATTTATGAGCGCAGGTTTGGCGGCGTTGACACGGAACCATCACCAGAACCGGACACACAACCGTTGCTAACAAGTTGGAGCATTCTCGAACACCGGAAAAAAGACAAATCAACAAGTTCTTCTTCTTCAACTACACGATCTGCTGCATCTTCTGGTGCCGAACTGAATAAGTTCCTTGAAGCACAGTTCGATGCCGACGAAAACACGGAGAATTTTGATCTGTTGTTATGGTGGAAGACCTATAGCTACATGTATCCGGTCTTGTCACACTTAGCACGTGACATACTGGTTATCCCCGTGTCTACTGTGTCTTCAGAACAGACATTCAGCATGAGTGGACGAATTATTGAACCAAGAAGAAATTATTTAACTACAGAGATGGTGGAGGTATTAATATGCGTTTGGGATTGGGAGCATGCTCTAAAGAGGATGCAAAATGAAACGGTAGACGAACGATTTATTCAAAATTTCTCCAATTTATATGTCGATGAGGGTTCCGGCAGTAACCAGGTCCAGAACTAGGTTGTACATGTACATTTACTTGTAATACGATTGCACTCTTTTTTCCTTACCAAGTTTTTATCCCACTGGGTTTTGTTGGTAAGGTTTTTAATGAGGCAATCATGTAAATATGCAATACTGAAAGTCTGAAATAAATAAAGAATTCTTCATTTCATATTTTTATTTATTTTTATTTTCTTTCATGTTTTATCTTTATTTATTCTTTGAATTAATTCATTAAATAAAATAATAAATGTATCTAGAATCTATTATTATAAACATTTTTTTATTATACTAAAATAATAATATTACAAAAAAATTAAAATATGTAAAAAAAAAATTGAGTATGGACATGGGCCGACCCCTTTGGTCCGCTTAATTAGCCTACGGACCGGCCCGACACAACATGCGGCACGGCACGGAGGGGCCGTGCCGGGCCCCCATTTAGGAAAACAGACCATGCCAGGCATGACCCGTTTTCCTAAATGGGCCTGGTGGACCGTGCTGAAGTGGGCCGGGCCGGCCCCCCTTTTACACCATTACGTCGATACAAATGGCATGACCCGTTTTACTAAATGGGCCCGGTGGACCGTGCTGAAGTGGGCCGGGCCGGCCACCCTTTTACACTATTACGTCGATACAAATCCTATTCAATAAATCAGTGGGCAGTCAATCAACTTCTATGTGGGTTGGTTTGATAATCTGTGGGCCTATAAAGCTCGAACTTTATTTATTTTCATATATATATATATATATATTTTAAAATTTTCGTATTCCATTAATTAAATAATAATAATAAAATAAAAAGATAGAAATACCAGATAACTAACCAGATAAGGAATCGGTTGATTTTCTTCTATTGGCAGTCTTGAAACAAGAAATATCTCTTCTCCATTAATCAACTTCAACAACAATACAATACAAGAAAAAGCAATGATGGGTTCAGCGAGCCTGAGCGTGACGTCGGCGACGGTGGTGGGCAAACCCATCTCCGCCCAACACGGCGGCGGGGCCAGCAGCAGAGCTTTTGCATTGTTGCCACCATTTCCAAGCAGTAGTAACCAAAAAGTTGCTCAATCACTGCAACTGGGTTCTATGGGGTTCACTAGAAGAACAAGTAGAAGAAGCACTTCCTGCTTCAAAACAGCTGTGGCTTCTGTCGACTCCGATCAGATCAGTTCCTCTCCCAACTCTCCTGAAAAGGTCCCATTTTTATTTATTTTCTTAACTTGTTTTTAGAAATTTGAATGCTTTTCTCTGCATTACAGTAATTTAGTTTTGTGGGGTGTTTGATTTGTCATCCAATACATTTGTATCTGTTAGATTTTTAAACTGGATAGAAGCAATTGGTGGGTATCTATATATTTATAATTGTTTGGAAGTGCTTTTTTAGTAATGATGGAAGAAAAAAGTGCTTTTGCTGCAAATAAATGAAAACTCTTTTCGGGTCGAAAGATCTCATGTACAGCTTTTGGAATAAGTACTAAATATGTTTATGCACAATTTGGTTTGGAGAGTGTTTAGATATGTGTATTTTCAGCAGGATGGGAACCATTGCTGGGAATTATAGTGTGTTTGGGAGTGTTTTTTCGCTAGCATTTTTAACTAGTTAAATGTATCTTTGTGTCTATTTTGTGATGTTCTGTATTACAATGATTCTCATGGTGAATTAGCTCTGTGAAGTGTTTGATTTGTCATCCAATACATTTTTATTTGTTAGATTTTTCAGCTGGATAGGAACAATTGTTGGGTATCTGCAAATAAATGAAAATTCTTTTTCGGGTCGAAAGATCACATGCATGTATAGCTTTTGGGAGAAGTACTGAATATATTTATTTATGCACAATTTGGATTGGAGAGTGTTTTGATATGTGTTTTTTCAGCAGGATGGGAGCAATTGCTGGGAATTATAGCATGTTTGGGAGTTTTTTTTTTTTTTGCTAGTACTTTGAAGCAGTTAAATGCATCTTTTTGTCTATTTTGTGATGTTTTGATATTTGAAAACCCTTTTTCAGGTCGAAAGATCACATGTAATGCTTTGGAAGAAGTACTAAATATGAATAGATATGCATTGGAAGTGTTTTCTTTAGTAATCATGGAAAAATAAAAGTGCTTTTGCTGCAAATAAATGAAAACTCTTTTCGGGTAGAAAGATCACATGTATAACTTTTGGAAGAAGTACTGAGTATATATTTATTTATGCACAATTTGGATTGGAGAGTGTTTTGATATGTGTTTGTTCAGCAGGATGGAGCGATTTCTGGGAATTATAGTGTGTTTGGGACTTGGGAGTGTTTTTTCGCGAGAATGTTTAAGTAGTTAAATACATCTTTGTGTCTATTTTGTGATGTTTTGATATATGAAAACTCTTTTTTCGGGTCGAAAATCACTTGTAATGCTTTTGGGAGAAGTACAATTTGGATTGGAGTGTATTTCAATGTGTGCTTTTTCAGGCGGATGGGAGCAATTGCTGGGAATTATAGGGCGTTTGGGAGTGATATTCCAAAAGCACTTTTTTAAGTAGTTACGTATGTTTTTGTTTGTAATGTTTCGACAAAGATAGATAAACTCTTTTGGGATTGAAAAAACACTTGCACACTTGCAGTGTGTTTGGAAGAAGTCATATATATATATATATATATATATGTATGTATGTATGTTGGATTAAATGGAAGCTCTTGATAGATGTTTGTTCAGACATTAGTATAAAATGCTTTCGAAGAAACACATATTTTGTTCAAAAATGCCTTCTATGAAAGCTCTTCCAACACACCTTAATTCATTCATTTCCACAATGTCGCAACTCTATACTAAGCATTGGCTAGGCTACAATCAGTTCGATCTTAGTAATAGTGATGTAATGAAACTTCCATAAGCTTTCTGATCAATCAAAATAGGAATTCGGGAAATTTTCTCGTATAAGTCATAACCTGTGGAAGCTTTTTCATTGTTAAGTTTTTACCACAATCATTTTGATTGGAATAAGCTTTTATAAATTATAAATGAACTATAAAAGTACTTTCGATGGTAATAAATAGTGAAAATCAGTGAATTCCTCGTATGGGCATGTGATTCATTTCCCGTCATATCATTTCAGTTTTTCATCAGAAGCAATCTGAGTTTATATTCTTGTTTTTGTACTTATGCAGCAAGACAACAAATATTATTTTGTGGTTGCGAATGCCAAGTTCATGTTGGATGAAGAGGAGCACTTCAAGGAGCTCTTATTTGAGCGGCTTCGTTACTATGGAGAGCGTGAAAAAGAGCAAGACTTCTGGCTTGTGATTGAGCCCAAGTTCTTGGATAAGTTCCCCAACATTACTAAGAGATTAAGCAGACCCGCTGTTGCTTTGGTTTCAACTAACAGTACCTGGATTACGTAAGAAATTTTCTCCACAAACCATTTCTTTCATTATAATTCTCACTTCTTTTCATATTCCTGCTTTCCCTGTGTTATTTATTTAATTTTGACAATGCTGCTTAGATTCCAAAGTGCATCGCCATCATATGAGACCAGTTAACTTAGGAAGAGAAATCCTCAAGCGTTCCTTGAATCGACCACTTAAAAAACTGCTTTGTGTTTAATTCAGTCTATTTAACGAATCCATTATCGCCTCTTCTTTAAATGTTCTGATCTTGCAGGCAGTCAAGACCAACGAGCATTACGAAATACAAAACCAACTTTAACATGTTTACTTATGAAAACTGGACCTTACATTGTTCGATAGCAATGGAAACCTTAATCACCATTTTAATTTCGAAAAGTTACTTAAGTCATCTTAGTTCAACAGTTTTTTCCCACTTCGTATTCTCTATTACTGATAACGTGTCTTGGCAGGTTCATGAAACTGAGATTGGACCGAGTTCTATCAGATTCCTACGAAGCTGAAAGTCTAGAAGAAGCACTAGCCTCCAACCCTACCACTATAGAGTTTGAGAAGCCGAAAAATTGGGTTGCACCTTACCCAAAGTATGAATACGGATGGTGGGAGGCCCTCTTGCCCAAGGAAACTAAAGAGTCACAAGTATAGGACATCTTTTCCTGTTCTTTTAGCCTTGTTTCCTTTTTCGCTTCTCTTAACAGTGAGGAATTTTCGCCACATCTTAGTAAGTAGCTCTAGTTTTCCAGTATGTTCGCATCTTTGTAAGTTGTTGAAGACAGTTTTGTATCTTTATTTTGAAGAAGCTAATTATCAAATAGTATTCGAGAAGTAACATTCTCTAGGGCCAATCTGATCTGACTTTGAAATTTATGTGAGGGTATAGAAGAGACACATGCCTCAAATATATGATGGGTGTTTCAAATGATAATTGAGAATTGAAATCTAGTGTATGCAGGGCAAGAGGTGGGGGAGATCATAATCATATCAGTATCAAATGAGTTTTAAAGGCTCTAGTGATCGATATACTTCTAACATCGAATCAGGATCAATTACGACAAAAATAAAGCATTGGGTCGAACTCTTGTGACACGTAACCGTTATACTCATAGATTACTCATAAAAAGAATGTATGATACTATTAAAACCTGTTACAAATAGTTACTTGATAGAGCAACATTTGTTTGTGCAAAATCTGATCACTAAATAGGCAAAAATATGAAAAGAAAATGAGCAAAATATGGGGATGAATAATGTAGATGTCTCCAAACATGTAAAAAACACTGAAGAAGTTGGCTCATTGATGCTTTTTCTGGAAAGATGAAATGGGGAGCTTCTGGAGAACCAGTTCATCCACAACATCATAGTGCTTCTTCAATTCAATCAAAGCTTTTGCTCCATAAATGTCCACAATATCTTCATTCTTCTCATACAGGGTTGGAAGTGTCAGCACCATCACAAACACTGCATGAATCCGCAAAATAAATAAATAAATAACTCAAGATTTGTTATGTAATGATCAGGATTCGAGATTCAGACTCCTGAGGCACAAAAGAGTCAAGATGAATATACAGACAGTTCGCACTAGAGAAACTCCCTTTAACTAATTACTCAAAAATGAAAATTTACGGACTATATAACTTCAAGAGAGGGGATCAAACATGAACTTACAGAAGTATAAGAGTGTCAAAAAGTTGAACCAGTTGCCAACAACTGAGACAATCCACAGAACCAAAGCAACCTGCAAAGGTGACCACAATCAGAAAAACCAAATGAGTTATTTAGAGTTGTTCATGCTTGGAAAAAATATATTGTGGGATGAGAAGTACCAAGAGAAATTTCTTTTTATCTTGTCCGAAAGCTATTTCCTGAAAGGTTTTACATGCCCAATTGAATTCGTTCCTCAGCATAAGCGCGACTTTCAAAAACGTGTCCTCTGACAATTTGATCTCGGGAAATTCTGGCGGGGACCTGTCATGGTAGTAAAACGTAAACGTTTTGGAATTCAGGTTGGGGCCTTACTCGAAATTTTTGAACACTAATAGAATCAGGTTGTTCATTTCGTGAAATCTAGCAAATTAATATCTAAACTAGAATATGAACGTCTTGTGGTACATATATATATATAATTTTTTTTTTCGGCTAAGATCATCAAACCTATCTCAGGCCATTTCCAGGATCATTCAACCACCTAAAATAACTTGCACACAAAGTTATCATACAAAATGCTCAATTCTGCTTCAGTTAAACATTGAACTTGATCTATAAAATTAAAACACACAAGAAACCGAATTTATATCACGGAAAACTGAACAAAAGGGCAAACGCACAGGTTGCTGAAGGCGGCTAGATTGGACCACAGGAAGAGCACGGACAACGAAAGAATAAGCGAATGGCAAATGAAAGTAATCAAGTGATAGCCTATACATTCAAAGAGAATCCATAAGACTGTGCCACCAGCATATATGCCTCCTGAGATCTGCTTGTTTCTCCACAGTAAAATGTTGGCAGCTGAACATACACACACACGCAAACAATTCAATTATAATTCAAAATTTCTGAAAAAATGTGCACTTATCAAGCAGATTGGTTTCCAAATTTTACTATGATGGTCATGAATCTGTATCCGAAATCGCCTACTTCTAGATTGATTTCTACAAATATATATTTATATATATATATATATATATATATATATATATATGCCCAATTCAATTCTCTAAATATTTTGTCTTCTAACAAATTTGAATTGTTATAAGTTTATATCTGCCTATGAAATTTTGTCTTTTAACAAATTTGAAACGTTATAAGTTTATATATGAATCTGTATCTCTCTACTTTAAGAATATATAATTTCTACAAAAACAATATAAATCCAATTCAATTCTCTAGAAACTTTGTATTTTAATGAATTTGAAATGTAATTAATTGTAAGTTTATATCTATATCTGAAATTTTATCTTTTAATGAATTTGAAACGTTATAAATTTATATTTGGGCACGAAGACTAAATGTTTTAAACTTTTACATAAAACGAAAACAAAAAAGAATGTAGTAAGAGAAATACTATTTCCACCGCCGAGGACTATATGGAGAGGCCTTTCGCGGCCAAACAAACGGTTTGAGCCACCGCAACAACCAACGGAGCGTTTACTAACCACAGGCTCAGGCTCAAGCAAAGGCTCAAACATAGGCTCAGGTACAGGCTCAAGCTCAGGCACAGGCTCAGGCACTGGCTGAGGTTTCTTCTCCTGATCATTCACTACCTCCATTAATGGTTCCAAATCCGAATCCGGCACAGGATCAGGAGCAGCAGGTGCTCCATCTTGATCTGGTTCAAGCATGTTTTCCATGCATGTAAGTAATTAATTAGCCTGCAGATTAAAAACCAAATCAAACATCAAATGAAAGTGAAAAAAAAAATGATGATTTCAAGACGATTAATTAACAATCAAAAATCAAATGAATGAGGAATTTTTTTTAGTTTATTTTTTCGTACTTTGTTTTTGGTGGATTGATCGACCAAGAAATCAAATGAATCAAATGAAAGTGTTTTGCATGGGTATTATTTGAGTCGTCTGAAGTGTTCAAAGATCGAGAAATCAGGAGGCTGTTATGATTCCAGAGGATCTCCCGCCAATTTGAAACTATTTGCTCCAATATCTCTTTGACACTTGTCTATTTCTCTTTTCTCTTTTTCTTTTTGTAAACATGTTTCTCTTAATCGAGATATTCTGATTTTAACAAAATTTTAGATTTTGAAAATGAGATTAATTAGAACCGCACAATGATGAAAATATTCTTATTAGTACAATCATGCGGATGGTATATAAAAAAATAATAATAAAATTCGTAAACTGAATAATAAGTATTAAATTTCAACACAATATCATAATTTTATTTTTAGTATACATTCCTCAACTAAATCACATGAAGTATTTTATAAAATCATACGAAATACTTATCTAGAAGACTAGAACCCAAGAAAAATAATAATAAATATACAAATATTTAATTGATCTAAATTCATCGACTAAACTTTTCAATGATCTCTTGTGACAGTTTAAGATCAGATCAACAAAGAATCATTATTTTACAACTTCTTCACCAGAAGTTCAACTCCATGTTCCGGCTCAATAACCAACCGAAGAGTAGGCGAGTGAACATATTTCAGAGAGAGAGAGAAAGAAAACTTGTATAGAAGAAGAGCCATCAGCATCTTGAGTTCAACCATGGCCAAGTTCTGTCCAAGACAAACCCTCGGACCAACCCCAAATGGCATGTATAAATGGGTTGAACTACCATTTGAAAATCTCTCGGGGTTAAACTTGTAAGCATCTGGTCCCCATATTTTTGGGTCTGTATGCAATGTTGACACCAAGGTCCAAACGTTGACACCCTTTGGAATGTTAATGCCTCCAAATATCATGTCTTTGAAGGCCTCCCTCGACACCACAGCCACCGGAGGGTATAAACGCAATGTTTCTTGAATTACCATGGTTAACTGCAATAACAAATAAAGATATTTTGTTAGTGATAAATTTTTCTTTTTAGTGACTGTTTTTTTTTTCTCTATTATATACCTGTTTCATTTTATTAAGCATTTCATAATCTAGAGCTTGACCCTGACAAATTTCAAGAACTTCTGCTCGAACACGATCTTGCCATTCTTGATTAGAAGCCAAAAGCATTAAGCACCAAGTGGATGAAACTGCCGTGGTTTCAAACCCAGCAAGATATATATTCTTGCAATTGTCAACAATGAATTGGTCAGTTTCTTCTTGGCTGAAATTGCTGCTTTTAGCACCTTCAAGAATCATTTGCAATAAGTCCTTCTCATAAGCTGCTTCTTCCTTCCTCTCCTTGACCACTTTCAGAATCAAATTGTGGATCTCCTTCTCTAATTCCCAAGCATTTCTATTACTCTTTGTGGGAAGATACCTATTAATTAATTAATTATTAGTTATCAAATTAAAATTATGGATTATTTTCACCAGTAATTAATTTTTACTACGGTTATAATATTACAATTTAGAAAATCAATTTTTTTCTTGGGAAATTATAAACAAAATAAAACCAGTAAAGATGTGGTTGACTCAGTGGTAAACCTCTCACACTTACATTACATCCAAGAGGTTACAGATTCGAGTCATACACATCTTCCCAATTCCAAAATATTTTAATAGTTAAAAAAAAAAAAATCCCTACCTCATGCCTGGAATGCCCATGGCTAGACTTTTCTTGGACATAATCTCCTGAAGAGCTCTTAATTTCAGGAAAATCTCTTCTCCTTTTGAATAATTGCTTCCAAAACAGGCTCTTGAGATCAAATCTCCAGAGAAACTTCTCATGTCCCCATCAATTTTGATATTTGCAATTCCACCCTCTTTTTCAATCCTGCTATTCCATGATGTTAACAGCATCATTGTTGATTCTGTAATTAGGTTCATCATTCCCTACAAAGGATTTGATCATGAGGTAATCAGATCAATTAGTATGACTCGAACCTAGAATAACCTTGGACATTACCAGGCTTAATGACGCAATACGTTTCGTAATATGTAAAATCATACCTTAACCTTGTTCTTGTAAAATTCAGGTGCAAGGATTTTCCTCTGATGAAACCAAGCAGCCCCATTTGATGTTAAAATGCCTCGGCCAAGCAAAGGACCTCTCTCTTTCTGTTGATATGAAGGTTTTCCCAAGTCCAAGGATGTGCATGTAATGATCTCTCTCACCACCTCAGGTTGAGTCACATGTAATATTTGTGTGTTTCCAAGAGAAAACACAAATACTTCACCTTTATTTTTTTTTACAATAATAAACAAATTAATAACAAGCTTGAAAATTAGTGTGTATATTAATATCTATTATCATAATAGAACCCATATAATAGTATACAAGTCCAAGAGCTCAATGCATCTCAAGTTGAGAGTAGAACCCATATACATTTCTCGATCAATCAATTCCAAAAAGCATAAAAGGGTTAAGACAAATTAATAATTGTAATAACCACATATAAAGTGAGCTTGTTTAACGTACTTTTATCATTTTATGCAATTGCAAACTAAAAACCAAAAGTAGATGAGTGTCCAAGTCTCTCTTTAAGAGAAAATAATTGGTAAAGATGAGAAGAAATAAAGTTAAGACAGCTATATTTGGACCACCAAGCGTACAAAACAGTATGTCATATTGTCATGTATGTATTAAAACAATGCTAGCTGCACTATAGTGATATTTAATTTGAACAATAAAATAAATCAATATTAGATATAGTTGCAACTATCTCAAGTCTTAAATTTAAATATATTTTCCTCCAAAAAATTATTTGATCAGGGAGATCCATCTCTCTAGACCTCTTGCTTTCCGTGCAAGAGTATATACCAATAAGTTATATTTAGAGCTATCAATTAGTAATTAATGAATAAGATCAAAAAAATTATAATAGCCATATATGTTAAAGAAAATGTATATCTTGCTAATAAGATTTTAAACAAAAGAATGGGATTTAAATGAATCTAATTGATTGGGTTTACATTAATATTTGGATACGTGGTCATGATGACATGCATGCATGATATTCTTATCAACATATAATTATAACATAATTAATTAGTTTAAGTGAATTGATAATAGCATACCGTATTGCTTTCTCCATTGCTCAAAAAATGGAAAGATAGTAGCATCAACATTGTGGGAGATGGTACTAGTAGTAGTTGCAGCAGCTGATTCATCATCAATAGTGGATATTAATCGAACTTTTTTTCTTTGAGCTTGAGCCTTCTTGATCTCCCTTATGTTTCCAAGCATCAAAGTTGGTGGTGGTCCGCTGATTCCCTGTTTCCTCAACATCTCTCGAAGCATCTCAGGCTTCACCACCAACCGCTTATATAAACTGATCACCAGCAGTTCAATAAAACCAATCATCACTGCAAAAGAAATCAAAATTTTCATATTTTCAAACTGAAGATCAAGAACCTCCATGATATATATATATATATATATTTCAAGCTATCGAAAGTCGAAACTCGATTCGTTCTCTCTCTCACTCTCACAATGTAATTTCTCTCTTTTGGTTTGCTCATGTTCAGGGTGGCTAGTTAGGAGTTTATATAGAAAGAGAATGTCACTAAAAGTGAGAAAAGAAGAGGAAAATAATGGAGGATGTAGAAAAGTTGTTGGAGTTCGAAGTAATTTGGAGGACACGTTTTGCTTTCCATAAAGAAAGAAAGAAAGACTAATAAAGATAAACATTTTCTCTACGTTAATATTATCTTTTTTTTTTAGAATTAAAATATATTACTGGAAGGAAGCAGGACCCAACACAGAAAACACCAACCAACCAAATCACAAAAAACACAACACCAAAGAGCACAAAACAAACAAAAGCAACGGCAAAAGCAGAGGATCTAACAACAGCCGAGACTTCAAAGAGAGAAGAGAGCCACAGTCAAGCAATGCTCCAACTTAAAATATCCCCATCACCAGCTGCCCTTTTTTTGCCAATGAATCAGCTAAAGAATTCGTTGCACGCGAGCTGTATTCCACACTGACCAGATCCATATCAAACAGACTGCTTCGAATTTTATAAATCAAATGAGTGTGATTAATGCTGCCCATATCACAACTATTGATCCATGTAACCGCAGTTTTTGAATCACTAGAAATAATAATTCTTTTCCCCACCAGTTCTGGTTTAAAAGCACAGAGCTCGCATGCTCTGTCAATTGCTCGAATTTCCTACGTTAATATTATCGATAGAGTTTTGTTAACGCGTGCCTTAAAAGGACACACATTAAACGACTACGTGACATTATATATTAACAAAAGAGAAAAAATCTAAGAGTCTGTGCTATATTAGTTTTTAGTACGATATTACATCACATAACGTAAGACACATGTTAATACAATCCTTATTAATCATATGGCTCAAAAAATAAATAGCACTATTTGGGGTGGGTGTTGTGCAAATAGCACCACATTATTAATTCACTTTTAAAAGGCACAAATATAGGTGTTCAGACAAAAAAACCCCTTGCAAGTACTTTTTGTCATTTTCAAACCTAGTGAGAAAAACGAGAGAGAGAAAACATCGGCTGAAAAAGACGGTGAAGTAACTGGCGATGGGAAAAAGACGGTGAAGTAACTGGCGGTGGGAAAAAGACAGTGAAGTAGTACGGCGGTCTGACAACAGTGGTTTTTCGAGTGTTCAGACGAGCATCTTCAATCAAAATTTTAAGGTAAGTTGAGTTAGATTTTGTTTTTGTTTTTGTTTTTGTTTTTATAAGTTGATGTGCATGTTTGATGTTGGGTGTTGATTAAACTTGTAGATTATGTTTGATTTGTCGATCTGAGTATGGTTGTGGGTTAGGTTAGGGTTTGTAAATCTGTTGAAGATTTATGTTTCAGAGCTTTTTCAAACTGTTTCCGAGCTTTTTCTGGGTTTTCGAGGTTTTTCAAACTGTTTCCGAGCTTTTTAAAAGTGTTTCCGAGCATTTTCTGGGTTTCTGAGCTTTTTCAAACTGCTTCCCTTCAAATGGGTACCATCAACTGTAATAACAGGATGTATGCACCTCCGAAAACCTCTAAGTGAGGCCCCTAACGACATGAAAAAGCACAGAAATTTACCATCGTCTGCGCACAATAAGTCAGTGATTATGCCAGAACTTTGTTGTTCCAGCACGTAACTAAAGGACGACAGTAGTTGGAAGGTTTCTTCATGTGTCCCATAGGTCAGTGACAAAGCATAATGCAGGGTTTGATGTGCCTTACTGTACATGATTTGGATGCCATACATTGTTTTCATATCGGTGATTATATCATTGGGACGTATAAGACGACCATCTTGTTGTTGAAGTTTACGTGCAACCACTTCTCCAATTATGACTGCACTAGTTTATCAGTGCCGATGGTGAATCTCCTCCAATAGACAACTGTGTTCGTTGATAAAACTTCTTACTTGGAAGTACGTCCCTTCATCTCTCTTCACCACTCTTAATTTCCACGTACAGTATTCAATCAAATAAATCAGATGTAACGTTGTCTTATTGGACATTTTCACCTTGTATTCGAAGTTCTACCGCATTGCAAAAAGGCTAACTAGTGTCTTCAAATCCTTTTTAGTTGGAAAGAATTGACCTTTATAAATCATGCTTGTAGGTTCTTCTGCTACCAAGGTTCTGCTTCTATCAATCCCAAACTAGTATGAATCTGCTCTGGGAATAACCCACGTTGTGGTATTATCAGAATCATCTGCAGATACATTATGCCGGACCTCGGAAGTACCAGACATATCTGCTCCAGTGCAACTAAATCCTTGTACACGTCTTCCACGCTTTTGAATTTGGACATGCTCTTCATCACTCTTCTCTACATGATCTACCAGATCAATATTTGCCTCATTATTCACCTCCTGGTTCGGCCTAAGGTTCGGTTCAGTGTTCTGCTCATTGTACATGCCATTGTACATCTCACTGTATTGCTCATTGTACTGCCCATCATTCATCTCAATTCGACAACCAAACACATCGCCGAATTGAGGTTCAACTTCATCTGCATTGTCGACCACTACCAGTGGGACAGCATGGTCGACCAATACCGGTGGGACAACACATATGTTTTCCCCACCTTCGCTGGCACTCCTTTGTGTGAACACTTGGTTGTACCGCTAGCGGATCCAAATTGTTGGGTATTTTCAGGAGAAGGAATATCATTCCCTATCACATCTCCAGCTGCCCTCCCAGTTAAACTAACACATACTTGAGGGATCACCCGATCTTTCCCTAGCATAAACTGAACATCATCGTCATTTCTTAAAAATGTTTCACATGTGGCGCTAGGAACGATTGATATTGACTGTAGATCAACACTGTATTTGTTGACATCATACTTCACAACGGTATGCACGATCGACACCAATTCTTCGTAAGTCATATTCTTTGACACATACATTCCTTGGTTATCGGATCCAACAAACCTCTGACTTCCGTCTGGTAACTGCTCTCATCGACCGTTGTAAGATATTACTATTCTCACTTGATTCATTCTCCTGCAAAATTCATCATCACAAACCATTATTAAAAAAATATATTTTAATATTTTCAAACATGTTTGAATAAGATGTTAACAATTAACTCAAGAAAAGGTTTATACAAAAAGCTCGGGTCAGGTATTAAAAGTCTCGGAGACTATTTAAAAAGTCTCGAACGCTCTATAAAAAGGCTCAGATACTATTTAAAAAGTCTCGGACGGTCCATAAAAATGCTCGGAGACTATTCTAAAAGTCTCGGACACTTCATCGAAAGGCTCGAACACTTAACCAATTAAAAGTCTCGGAGACTTATGTTAAAGTCTCGGAAATTTATGACAAACATAAAGGCTATGGAAAAGGCTCGGAGACTATATTAAAAGAATCGGAGCCTTTAGTAAAAGGCTCGGAGACTATATTAAAAGTCTCGGAGATTCAAAATTCACAAATTCAAACTTCACAAAACCAGTTTCATGTTTACAAAAGGAACGGTTAAAGTGTTACAAGACTCAGACTCAGAAATGCATGATAAAAAAGAAGTATTTTAGAAATATATTACCTTGTTGTACTGAAGAACGTCGAGAAGTTTATTTTCAGACAAATTTATTGTAGAGAGAGAAAGAGATGAGTTACTAAGTTCAGTGTTCCAAGTGTGGAGATGGAAGTTCAAAGACAATAAAAAAAATGATTATGTAAGGGCAATTTTGGTAGTTCACCATAATATGTGCATTTTAAACATAACTTATTAAAGCAGTGACGTGGATGCAAGGCACCTCCAAAAAGGTGACATTTCCCGCCATTTCCACTTAATAATAATGGTATGTTGATAAGATGAAGTTGGCTCAATTGTAAACCCCTCACACCTGCGTTCATAATTAAGGTTATGGATTCGAGTCATACCATATCCCTCGATTATGAAATATTGTAATAATAATTCAAGAAAAATAATAATAACAATACTAGCTCATCATTATTAACAATCACTATCTAGTCAATGTGTCCTTATTTTAAATAAATGCATACATAGTCGTGATTAAAAGTGTTTATGTTGTTATTGTTGGGTACGGATGGAGACAAACATTAATTTTTCATGAGCCAATATAATAAAACAAAAAATTTAGGAGGACGCACAGTATATAAAGTTTTTTTTTCTTTCCAAAAATGAAGTAATTAAATATATACATTTTTAAAAAACAATTTGAAAAAAAAAAAAACTCAGTGAAGGGTGAGTGGGTGACCATGGACTTTACAATGGCCTTGCCGGAACCCCTCCCGTGATATCGATCACAACATCATTTCAAAACCATAAATTTTTGGATAAATTACACAGAACCTCTTGAGGTTTAGGCAAGTTATACTTAGATGGAAAAGTTTTTTTATTATACACTAACACCCCCAAAACTTAAATTTAACTTTTAATATGCCTAAAATGCCCCTAGTTATATTATTTTATACTTTATTTTTTTTTACCTTTTAACCAAAAGCTTTATAAACTTTAATAATAAAAAACTAAATAAAAATATGATTCATTAAATAAATAAATAGTTAAAAAAAATAAAAAAAAATAGTTTTAAAATTTTTAAAAATAAATAGTTTAAATAAATAAAAAAAATAAATAGTTTAAAATTAAATAAATAAATAGTTTTTAAAAATAAATAAATAAATAAATAGTTTTAACCAAATAAATAAATAGTTTTAAAATATAAATAAAGAAATGAAAAAAATTCAAAAAACATTAAATTTCTTAAGGATGTCCATTAATAGTGACAAGAAAAACTCTAAATATCCAAATTTTTATAGTAAAGATGATGGTGAGAGAAGCTTCAAGGTTCCCAACACTCATTGGAAATTTAGAGCTTATCTTGTCCTTATTAATGAATATTCTTAAAAATTAATGTTTTTAATTTTTTAATTTATTTTTTAAACTATTTATTTATTTATTTAAAACTATTTATTTCTTTGATTTTTGTAATACTTTTTTATTTAATTTTTAATTATTTATTTACTTAATATTTTTAAAACTATTTATTTATTTAATTTTTTTAAACCATCTATTAATTTAATTTTTTAAAACTATTTATTTATTTAAAATTTTTAAACTATTTATTTATTTAATTTTTTAACTATTTATTTATTTATTTAATGAATCATATTTTTATTTAGTTTTTAATTTTTATTAAAGTTTATAAAGTTTTTGGTTAAAAGGTAAAAAAAATAAAGTATAAAATAATATAATTATGGGCATTTTAGGTATTTTAAAAGTCAAATTTAAGTTTTGGAGGTGTTAGTGTATAATGAAGAAACTTTTCCATCTAAGTGTAACTTGTCCAAACCTTAAGGGGTTCAGTGTAATTTACCTTAAATTTTTTGATCAAGAGATAATACTACGACAAATTTTACATAAACATATCCTAAAATCCATATTTTAAACTATGTGGTATTTTACTTATAAATATTACTATATTCATTTAATTTATCTATATTTTGCTGAAGTTATGTATTTTAGACTTATTTTTTTCTTTTTCTTTTTTAATGTATAGATCAACCTGAAGGAGTGTTGCATAGTAATTAAGTACTAAAGTACCACGTGACACATTTAAAAGCAACTATAATTATGTGTCTTTCACTTGCAAAGAATCTTCCCCCATTTTGTTTCAAAAAAAAAAAAAAAAATTCTTCGTCCATTTCTCCCAGGGTTTAGATTATCTCCTCATCTTTTGTGTCCTCACATTATCCTTACCTAAATCAATGGTGTGAATTAATTCTATTTTATTATAATATAAAAACATAAAAATTAATAAAAATAATACATGATATTGATTTGCTATATTAGATACGTGACAATAGATGATGACATATAAGGGGAAAGTTAACAAGATAACAATTAATGTTTGTATCAAAAAAAAAAAAAAATTAATGTCACTGTTGGGATTTCATTTTCACAGAATTTTCCTCCTCATCAATACAACACTTTCTTCTTCGTTGAACATAACAGTTGGGGTCTTCTGTTCCCACAATAAAACCATGTAATAATGTTCACATTTAGCTTTTTGGTCCATTGTATTTCACTTAATTTTATCTTAATTAGCATAAATAAATCTAATTATATATATGGGTAGTTAACGTTGGAATTTGGTGGAGACTTCGATGTTTGATCAACAAAGAAGCAGATGAAAATCAAGTTAATTTGTTTTTTATAAAAATAAAAAGAAAAACAAAGTCAAACTTGGTTTTTGTTTTTGTGAGATGAAAAGTAAGTGAACAGTAAAGGCTTAAAGGCAAATAAGCATTGATTGTATTTGGACTACAAGGGACAGCGGCAATTTAAAGGCAAAATCGCTGTGCCTTTTATTGCGTTGTGCATAGCGCTGTACAGCGGTTTGCCAAATTTGTGAAGAGCGCTGTGTGTTGTGCTGTTATTGTAACAGCGGTGTGTTGCCAGTGTTACACGCCATGAGTTGCGCTGTGAATTATGACAGCGGTGTAACAGCGGTTTAAATCCAGTAGATACACGTTATAAGGAACGCTATGTTGTCAACAGCGGTAAGGACAACGGTATGGTGATTTTTTATGGAATAGGAAATTTTTCGTGAAAAAGGAAATAGAGTCCAATTAAGATTTGGCTAACCCTAGTGCTCCTATATAAATACTACTATTATGTGTACTCTAATTTTAAGTGTGTAATGTGTGAGAAAAATTACTAGAGAGAGAGCAATTGTAGAGAGACTGAAAGAGAGACAGAGAGATTGTAATCAACTCTGAAAATATTAGATTGAGTGTGGTGCACTCCGTGGACGTAGACAAATTGCTGAAACACGTAAAATCTTTGGTGTCGTCTTTTTCTTCTTATTGCTTTCATATTATTTGTTGAGGGAATGGTTCAAAATAGCACATTTTCAACATTGAGTTGTGCAACTATCACAACTTTAATAAGTCTTGTTTTATTAGCACCTAAAATGGTGTGCTGACCAAAATGCCCCTCCTTTTACTTTTACAACTTTACTTTTCATTTACAATTTTTCTCTAGTTTTCTCTCTTGTTCCTTCACAGAAACACTTCTCTCCCTGATTTTTTTTTATTTTCTACTCCGGTGCATGTCAACGAGAGTTCTCAGCCACATAAAACCGCCCACAATCGAAGGTATTTTTGTTAGGGTTTTCTTTTCAACTTTGATTTTGTTGATTTTCGAAAGAAAAAAAATTCATTTTGGTTGATTTGGATTTAGTTTTGCTGATGTTTTGTTGTTTGCGTCTGAATGTCGATTCGTATTTAGTTTGAATATGAATTTTGATTTAGTTTTTTTGATATTTTGCTTTGAATTTGTGTTGTTGTTTGGTAGATTTCGACTTTTGTTACTTTGCTTTGAATTTGTTTTGTTGTTTGATAGATTTCGATTCATTTTATCAAAAAAAAAAAAATCTGAATGGTGGTGTTGGTGGGTTACGGTTTTTCAATTTGGAGAAGATGGTGAACAGTGTTATCCACAATTAGGGATTTTTCCAGAAATAGCCGCCTTTTTTCGAGACTTATTAAGACTTTTCGAGACTTAATTATGTTTTTCGAGACTTATATATTTATTTTCGAGACTTATTTAACATGTATTCGAGAAATAAATCATGTTTATTCGAGACTTATTAACATAATTTCGAAACTTACTGGTGTATATATTTTCCTGAAACGATTGTTTCATAGGAGACTTACTGTGATGTGTAGTTATGATTGTATGTTTTGTTTGTAACATTATATATGCAGATGGTGAATTTTAAGAGGCAACTGAAAACTCCTGAGTAGAATCGGTACAATGGAACAATCACTCGCCAGATAGAGAATGGAGAGGTCCAAAAGTAGAGGTTCATGGACTCATGTCCAGTGAATGCATTTATTATGAATTATGTTATGGATTTTTAAACTCCTCCATCAGATATATTGTGGATTTTTTGTTTATTATGGATGGATCTTTTTGTTTATTATGGATTGATAATTGAATGTATTTATAATGAATTATGTTGTGTTTGACAATGAATTGAATTTGACATATTTGACGTATTCAAGACTTAATTTCGGGATTTAATTATATCAATTTCGAGACTTATATAAAATGCGAGACTTATTTATTTAATTTTCGAGACTTAAATTATTTTGGAGACGTATTTATATCATTTTCGAGACTTATTAGACTTAATTATATAATTTCGAGACTTATTTATATGTATTTCGAGACTTAATTTCATTAATTCGAGACTTACTGGGATCAATCAGACTTCGAATAATTTTTTGACTAGATTTCATATGGTGAATTTTTTGATAGTGTTATTTGTTCTAGGACAATGGATCGGGTTAGAATATTGATATCATATAGTGGATGATGGAATGAACTACCGGATAGAAGCTAGAGATATGTCGGCGCCGTTAATAAAGGTGTATATGTTCGGAAGAATTTAACCTACGAAGAATTGTTGGGGGTTGTAAAAGCCATTGTCTAACATGATCCAAACATATATGAAATTGACATAGAATCAATAGTTGTTGGTCCAGACATTACATGTCGCACTATGATAGCGGATGATGATGTTAAGTTTCTACTAAGGAAAGATAAGGTAATTCTAAAAGTGTGTGTTACACTTGTTGAAAGAAGATACGAGGAACGTGTCATAGGTGATGACATTCAAATCAATCAAAATCCCGTGGAAACACGGTAATACGGTAATATGATACTAATGTTTTCCCTGGATCAGAGTCATTTTCGTTTGGCGACATGAGCACCACGGGTTATCCCTGGATCAGACTTATTGGAAACACAACATAATTTATTATTTATTATAAACACATCCAAGTATCCAGCATATAGTCCATGTAAATTCCATTCAACATAACCATTCAAAAATAATCAACAAATTCAATTCTCTGTCAAACACAACATAATTCATTATAAATACATTCAATCATCAATCCATAATAAACAAAAAGATCCATCCATAATAAACAAAAAATCCATAATATATCTGATGGAGGAGTTTAAAAATCCATAACATAATTCATAATAAATGCATTCACTGGACATGAGTCCATGAACCTCTACTTTTGGACCTCCCCATTCTCTATCTGGCGAGTGATTGTTCCATCGTACCGATTCGACTCGGGAGTTTTCAGTTGCCTATTAAAATTCACCATATGCATAGCACAGTAAGTCTCCAATGAAACAATTGTTTCAGGAAAATATATACACCAGTAAGTCTCGAAATTATGTTAATAAGTCTCGGATAAACATGATTTATTTCTCGAATACATGTTAAATAAGTCTCGAAAATAAATATATAAGTCTCGAAAAACATAATTAAGTCTCGAAAAGTCTTAATAAGTCTCGAAAAAAGGCGGCTATTTCTGGAAAAATCTCTAATTGTGGATAACACTGTTCACCATCTTCTCCAAATTGAAAAACCGTAACCCACCAACACCACCATTCAGATTTTTTTTTTGATAAAATGAATCGAAATCTATCAAACAACAAAACAAATTCAAAGCAAAGTAACAAAAGTCGAAATCTACCAAACAACAACACAAATTCAAAGCAAAATAACAAAAATCCAAATCTACAAAACAACAACACAAATTCAAAACAAAATAACAAAAAACTAAATCAAAATTCATGTTCAAACTAAATATGAATCGACATTCAGACACAAACAACAAAACATCAGCAAAACTAAATCCAAATCAACCAAAACGAAATTTTTTTCAGAAAATCAACAAAATCAAAGTTGAAAAGAAAACCCTAACGAAAATACCTTCGATTGTGGCGGTTTAATGTGGCTAAGAACTCTCGTTGACATGCATCGGAGTCTTGCGGTGCCGTCGAAGTCTTCGCGGTTGTCTGTCGGTGCCGTAGCAGTTGTCGCCGTCGATTCCTTCTTTCTTGTTTCTTCTTTTTTCTTTCTTGTTAGACAACGAAGGTACAAAAACAAAAGAAAGAAAAAATAAAAAATAAATAAAAGAACCTAAAGACTTGTTGCTCTAATTTGAGGGTATTTTTGTCTGACAACAAACTTTAGTGCTATAAAAACAAGAGTTATTAATGTGGTGTTATTTGCACAAGACTCATCCCAAAAAGTGCTATTTAAGTTTTTGCCCCTTATTTGTTTGTGATTAGATTTATGTGTGTGCGATTTATTCTCAACAACAGTTAATCAAAAAATAATTAAATTTTATGGAGAATCACTTGCCTTGGTGGTTGGAGACTTCAATCTTACTATTTGTAAATACAATTTCACCTTTGTATATTTAACCGTAAAATGTGGAAGGACCCTTCCTTTGAAGTGAAAGTTGCATTATTGACAGTGCATGTAAACTCTAATCAGAACACAAGTCCCGGCAAAATCTTTAGCATTTAAAAAAATATATGTCACAAATGAAAAAAATAAGAAGATCAAAATCCCATTTTACTTGGGGTTCATTTTTTGAGTTGCTAGTTTAATTAGAGATGTAAATATAAATTTTTTTTATGAGGAAATTGTAAGAAGGAATAAATTTTTTTTATTGGTTTATTGTTTTTAGTCATCAATTTATATTTTATTATACTTATCACCATTAGCTTTGAATAGACAAGATTGTACTTCATTTTGTCTTTACTTCATTCACCAAAAAATTTGGAAATTAACTAACATATAATTTGAAAATCATTAATATGTAAGTTGAAAGTCAATTGGCATGTAATTTAAAACTTAACTGACATATTATTTGAAAAATCAAATCTTATGTAATTTGGAATCAAATGGCAAATAACCAAGTTACATGTTAAGTCGAAGTAAAATTTAGGGGTAATTTTATTCAAAAGTAGTCAAAAGTGATAAAAATAATAAAATATAAATTGATGGCTAAAAACAATAAACCAATAAATTTTTTTGGCTCTTTATTAATTCAACCCATATTCTATATATTTCAAAAAATAAAAGAAATACTTGATCGTTTTTCTAATGCATGCTTTGCAAACTAAATTAATTTTAATCAATTATCAAAACACAACTTTAAGAGGAATTCCTATCACTGATGTGTAGTAGTCAATAGTCATGAATAACGTAATTAGACGAAAGGACTAAAATGACTTCCAAAAAAGCAAAAGCTCATCTTCACACTACATTGAATTTTATTAATTTATTAATAAGCAAAGTCACAAGATTGAAGTAATAAAATATTTTGAACTTTGTGCTTCACGATGGGCAACAGATTGTGTTGGAAAATTGGTTGCACCTAATATTTTTCCATTCTAGCATTGTCCATCAGTTGCCCACGTTTTTCTCCCTGAATTGTCAAACTTCAACCAAAATATTGACAAATATATACGGTATTGAAAGGAATAGAAACCGTGCAGTCCTTTTCACCGGTAAAGACGACCTACAAGAAATTACAAGCATGAATATGATAGTTTTGGCTTTACCGGACAATTTTACAACTTTTCAAAGTGTTTTTTCCCTGTATTAAAATCTTATCACAATCCTAAGACCCACTTGACGCAAATTCTACCTTTCATATTCCCACTATATATATATATATAATAAATTTGTCTTCAGCTATAAACAATCAACATATATGCATTCACATGTTTTCAATTCACATTGTTACGTATAAGATTTATTATGATTTTATATATCTTAGCAATTAATCCGAAATAGTGACAGAAAATGAATGATACAATAATACGGGATATCACTAACTAAAGCAACCGACAGTCAATGGAATAGAGTAAATGTAGTCCACACTTCAATTCACGGTAAGATTCTTCGTGGCGCACCGAGAACGACTCAATGTGGTAGATTTGCTGTTCTTTTCATTCACTTAATTAATTCCATGAAGATATCTTTTGCTGGTGAATACTTTCATGTTATTTTACTCATTGAAACATTCAAAATTACTGTAGAATTGTGGCTTATGAGTGGTTGCAAATATCTGGAATTATTTTGAGTTAACCTTTTTGTTTTTTCAATATGAAAGTTGACATTAAGAGTAGTACTCTTAATTTAAGACCGGATCATAAATTTATCAGAATTGAGTTATTGAGATCAAACACTACTTTACCTTGAAATTTTGTATCTGGTGAAGGAAAAAGTGGTGGAGGCTGTGGAGTACTAGCTATTAAAATTATCATCTTAATGAATTATTAAAAACATGTCATAAGTTAACTTTGTTTGAATCAATGTAAATTATATATAAGTAAAAAAATCTTTTTGACTAATAGGCTTGACTAATGTAATTTTTGTCTAACAACTGGGAGCATGATGTGTCATTGAAGGAATTTTAAGATACAAAACAGGTACAAGAAACATTGAAACATTACAACAAAAGTGATCTTTCACAATATTCACCGCATATCGAAAAAACTCTCAACAACATACATGTACAAGTTGTCTATTAAGGAGTGTAGATACTTCTACAACTTAAGAGTGCATGTTGTTAAAAACATGAAGCTATAACTTATAGTGCAAATTGTTAAAAACATAAATAATTCTACGATTAAGAATGCTTATTGTTAAAAACTTAAAATTTTACAATTAAGAGTGCATATTGTCAACAGTTTATAAACAACAACTTGCAATGAAAGTTGTACAAGACTAAACCTTCGAGTGAGGTTGATGGCTCAATTAAGGGAGTGATTTCAAGGAGGTATGGTCGATGTCAGTGAGGTTTAGGGAGGTGTTGTGAGGTTCTAGATCCGTACACGGAGACATCGTGGAGAGCAGTGGAGAGGATATCATATCGAGTGACGAGACCGTAGAGGGATTTATAGGGACACTGAATGTTTGAGGAAGCCAGTCAAAGACGGTGTTAGACTGGGTACTAGGAAGACTACTTTGAAGTAATGAGAAAGGAAATATGTTTTCGACAAACTTGACATGACACGACCCATATAGTTTTGAAGTTGAGGGATCGAGACAGAGATACGCACTTTGAGTGGGGGAGTAACCGAGGAAGACACATGGCTTGGAGCGGGGTTCGAGTTTGTGTTGAGAGTATGGACGAAGCCATGTGTAGCAAAGACAACCAAAGACGCGAAGTTTCGAGTAATTTGGTGAGGAGTTTGGGAGTTTTTCATAAGAGGAAGACATATGGAGAGTTTGGGTGGGCTTGCGATTGATAAGATAGATTGTAACGACAAATGCATGTTTCCAATATGAGAGAGGGATAGACGCATGGGAGGGGAGAGACAAACTAGTTTCGACAATATGACGATGACGACGTTCCGAGTAGCCGTTGTGTTCAGGAGTATGCAAAGGTGCTGTGAGATGAGAGATACCAATTGATGACATGAAGGTGTTAAGAGCTTGGTATTCCCCACCATTATCAGAGTTGAGGGTGATTATGCTTTTGTAGAAGAATTTTTCTGCAAGAGTCTTAAACCGAACAAAAACTTCATACACATGTGATTTTCATTTGAGAGAATAGTACCAGATGTATTTAGTGTACGTAGTGATCCGTAAAGATAACATAGTATTTAAGCTCATTGAAAGAATAAACAGGAGATGTCCAAACATCAGAAAAAAAAACTTCAAGTGGTTGGGAAGAGACAATAGAAGAAGTAGCAAAATGTAATTTATGACTTTTATTGATTTGACAAGCATTGCAATTTGTAGGAAGACATGGGACTTGATGCTTCTAACTTAGAATTTGAAGCAACGTGTTTAAAAATAGAATAATATGGGTGTCCTAGTCTATGATGCCACTCGGACAAAATGGTCTTGACACTTGAAAAAGCAATTAAAGGAGAGGATTTGACTCAGGAGATCGGCCACTCATACACAACATCCTTAGTTCTACTTGCAAAAGAATTGCCCCCGTACGTAGATCCTTCACATAAAACACAAAGGGTAAGAATTCTATTGAAACATTATTAAAGATGCGAAATTGGGATATGGAAATAAGACTCTTTTGTATAGTAAGTACACAAAGGAAATTATCTAAAGAAAAGGAATGAGAGGGAGTGGTGAGAGAGGTGGAGCCGGTGTGGGTAATGAGAAGTCTCGTGCCATCGCCAATCATAATGTCGTCGGAGCTGTCATATGAAGTGTGGATGGAGAGATTGTCCAAGTCAGAAGTGATATGGTGGGATGCTCTACTATCCATAAGCCAATGAGGAGTGTCTGGATTATTGGTGGCAGCATAGTGAGCACGAGGTTTCCGTTGAACCAGTGTAGGAGATGGAGTTGTTAGAGTCGTAGCCATTAATTGAAAAGTATGGTAGCACTTTGCAGTGTGGCCTTGAACACCACATGCTTGGCATCGACCAAGATATGGTTTAGATGGTGTTCAATCATTCTGATGAGTCATGGACTGTGGCCCAACATTATGGGATGCAGGGAATGGTGGGCGCCAGTTGTTAGAGAAAGAAGAAGAAGGTCGCCAATTGCCATGAGTGTCAGTTGTTGTTGAGAGAATTGTTTTGGGAGGTCATTATTTTTAATAGAGAGAGAGAGAAAGAGAGAGAGGCGTAGGAGCTTATAGCTCTGATAACATATAAAAAGAGGTGGAGAATGAAAAAATATGGCATTACTTTTCCTTTGATCAATTATGAGTATATAAACAATTACACAATTACAAACCCCTTAACTTAATGAACAAGATCAAATCAAATCAAATTAAACTTTCTTATTCTAGGGAATCCCTTAATTTAAGGAACAATAATAAATCAAATCAAATTCAACTTTTATAATTTAGAGAATCCATAAACTTAAGGAATAAGAACAAATAAAATCAATTATATCATTTTATACCTTCAATCTATAATTTTTCAGAGTGTCTTTCATAAAAATTGCAAAATCACTAAATTTTTTAGCATTATAGCAATTGGCATGCAATGATCGACCTCTTCATATTTCATTTTTTTTCCTTCGGCCCATTAATTTCTTTACAATAAATAATCAAGTTATATATCTCAAATTTGAACCGTGCCACCTCATGTTATATATTAGAAAAAATATATATGTGAGAAAGATTAAGTACACTTAGGATTGTCACATGTTTACAACCATTCTTTTTTATTTCTATTTTTTATATATATATATATATATATATACCACTTGTGACAGATTGAATGAATATTTTTACCATTGAGACACTGTGGGGTGATTTTTTAATTCTCTTAATCAAGTCTATTTTATAATGTAAAAGAATCAATAATTTTCAATTGAATTATCAAATTGCCACATTTAACCCACTTAATAAACGACAATCCTATTTTATATCATTCAATTATTATTAATCTAACATAATTTTCCTTGTCATAGATGTAGTCAATTACGTGTTATGAGAAATGAATAATTGACTTGAAAAGCAAACTTGTCTTCACATTTCTTTGAATTTTATTAATTCAGCAAAGGTTCTGCGAAGAATATTGACTCGATCAGTTGACCCAAGAAAGAATCAAAAGCTTCAAGTTCTAAAGCTAAGTCAGCATATAGCTACATCAGGTGCAAAGTGCAATGCATAGCTTACATCTGAAGGTTTGACCAAAAGATCTCAACCGCAGTTTCGAAATACATCTAAGGTGAAAGATCAAGCTCACATGGTTTGTGATCAGAGATCAATACAACTCAAGTCATAACAAACTCTATGACAAAAATAACTGTAAATGCTGACGTGTACCAATTTGAAAAACTTATATGCCACTTATGACACTTCCAGAAGATATGTTGAAGGGCTTTAGTTGTATATTAAACAGAAGCTAGCATTGCAGACTGATTTTTCATCAAATGTCATTTATATCAATATTTTTTGAAATACAAACTATTTTTACATTTAAGATGTTCTTCGTCATTTATTGTATAATCTCTATGATCAATTAAAAGCAAGTTTGCAACCTCCATTAACTAGCTCCGTAGTTTTCTTAAAATCTGTTTAGCAAACACATGTTTGTTCATGTAAAACACTTTTGCTACAATTTCATATTGCATATTTTTGCTTTGTTTCAGGTTCTAACCACTCAATATGGCTTGGTGGTAAAAATATTTCATTTACCTAAATTCATCAACTAAAACTTTTCAATGATGTATGATGACACGGTACAATATAAGATGATCAGATCAATATATAGAGAATCATCATCTTGCCAGTTACAACTTCTTCACAAGAAGTTGGACTCCATGTTCTGGCTCAATAACCAACCGAAGAGTAGGTGAGTGAATGTATTTCGGAGAGAGAAAGAAAGAGAAGTTGGATAGAAGAAGAGCCATTAGCATCTTGAGTTCAACCATGGCCAAGTTCTGTCCAAGACAAACCCTAGGACCAACCCCAAATGGCATGTACAAATGGGTTGATCTACCATTTGAAAATCTCTCGGGGTTAAACTTGTAAGCATCTGGTCCCCATATTTTTGGGTCTGTATGCAATGTTGACACCAAGGTCCAAACGTTGACACCCTTTGGAATGTTAATGCCTCCAAATATCATGTCTTTGAAGGCCTCCCTCGACACCACAGCCACCGGAGGGTATAAACGCAATGTTTCTTGAATTACCATGGTTAACTGCAATAACAAATAAAAATATTTTGTTAGTGACAAAATTTTCTTTTTAGTGACTTTTTTTTTTGTCTCTATTATATGCCTGTTTCATTTTATTAAGCATTTCATAATCTGGGGCTCGACCCTGACAAATTTCAAGAACTTCTGCTCGAACACGATCTTGCCATTCTTGATTAGAAGCCAAAAGCATTAAGCACCAAGTGGATGAAACTGCCGTGGTTTCAAACCCAGCAAGATATATATTCTTGCAATTGTCAACAATGAATTGGTCAGTTTCTTCTTGGCTGAAATTGCTGCTTTTAGCACCTTCAAGAATCATTTGCAATAAGTCCATCTCATAAGCTGCTTCTTCCTTCCTCTCCTTGACCACTTTCAGAATCAAATTGTGGATCTCCTTCTCTAATTCCCAAGCATTTCTATTACTCTTTGTTGGAAGATACCTGTTAATTAATTATTAGTTATCAAATTAAAATTATGGATTATTTTCACAAGTAATTAATTTTTACTACAGTTAAAATATTACAATTTAGAAAATCAATTTTTTTTCCTGGGAAATTATAAACAAAATAAACCAGTAAAGATGTGGTTGACTCAGTGGTAAACCTCTCACACTTACATTACATCCAAGAGGTTACAGATTTGAGTCATACACATCTTCCCAATTCCAAAATATTTTAATAGTTAAAAAAAAAAAAAATCCCTACCTCATGCCTGGAATGCCCATGGCTAGACTTTTCTTGGACATAATCTCCTGAAGAGCTCTTAATTTCAGGAAAATCTCTTCTCCTTTTGAATAATTGCTTCCACAACAGGCTCTTGAGATCAAATCTCCAGAGAAACTTCTCATGTCCCCATCAATTTGATATTTGCAATTCCACCCTCTTTTTCAATCCTGCTATTCCATGATGTTAACAGCATCATTGTTGATTCTGTAATTAGGTTCATCATTCCCTACAAAGGATTTGATCATGAGGTAATCAGATCAATTAGTATGACTCGAACCTAGAATAACCTTAAACATTACCAGGCTTAATGACGCAATACGTTTCGTAATATGTAAAATCATACCTTAACCTTGTTCTTGTAAAATTCAGGTGCAAGGATTTTCCTCTAATGAAACCAAGCAGCCCCATTTGATGTTAAAATGCCTCGGCCAAGGAAAGGACCTCTCTCTTTCTGTTGATATGAAGGTATTCCCAAGTCCAAGGATGTGCATGTTATGATCTCTCTCACCACATTAGGTTGAGTCACATGTAATATTTGTGTGTTTCCAAGAGAAAACACAAATACTTCACCTATATTTTTTCTTACAATAATAAACAAATTATTAACAAGCTTGAAAATTAGTGTGTATATTAATATCTATTATCATAATAGAACCCATATAATAGTATACAAGTCCAAGAGCTCAATGCATCTCAAGTTGAGGGTAGAACCCATATACATTTCTCGATCAATCAATTCCAAAAAGCATAAAAGGGTTAAGACAAATTAATAATTGTAATAACCACATATAAAGTGAGCTTGTTTAACGTACTTTTATCATTTTATGCAATTGCAAACTAAAAACCAAAAGCCGATGAGTGTCCAAGGCCCAGTTTGACATTGCTGTGCTGTGGGGGGAATTGCTTTTGGATCTGCTGTGAGGAAACTTGCTTTTGGAATTGCTGTGAATAGAATCAGCTGAGTGTTTGGTAAACTGATTTTCAAAAGTGCTGTGAGAACCAAAAGTAATTTCAATGTGTTTGGTAAACTAGAAGTAAAAAGTGCTGTAATTGTGTAAAATTACTAAAAGGACATCATTGTAATTACAAATAATTAAAAAACAAAAACATTTTTAAATTAAACTTTAAATGAAATAATATTATATATATATATTAAATGCATTTAAATTAATAAATTAAATTAAATAATAAAAACAACTAAAAAAACAAAATTAATAAAAACAAACCCTAACTCTAATCTCTTTCTCTCTCCCTCACTCTCAAGTCTCACCTCACTCTCACCGCCTCTCTCTCCCTCTTTCTCTCTCTCTCCCTTCTTTCATTCACAACTAAGATCCAACATCATCTTCATCTTCAATTTTAAATCCAACACAATATAAAATCACAATCATCACCCAACCTCATCTTCATCATATCCACCAAAATAAAATAAAAAGTAATTTTTTTTTGTGATTCAACTTCTGGGCTGTTCTTCATTACCATCATAATTTTTTTTTTTTAAATTGATGATGGTTGGATACTTGGATGGTATTTGATGGTTGTGGGATTTTTTTATTGTATTTAATGAAAAATAAAAATAAATGCAAAGAAAAAAATAATTCAGGGTAGAAATACCCAGCTTTCCTTTTTAAATTTTTTTTGTTGTTGTTGAGTTTTTTGTGGTTTGAAAGAGAAAGAAGTGATGATGATAATGGATGGCGATGGCATAATTTTTTTTAAAAAAATTTATTTATTATCTCCATATTGTCGATTTAAGAAAAAAAATCCTTCTCTGGTGGGTTTGACTGATAATGATAATGATGAACTGGGGATGGATTTTTGTGTTTGATAATGATTTCTAAAAAAAATATTATGGTTGATGATGATGATTTCTGGGTGGTTGTTGATTGTTGTTGATAATAATGATATCTGGAAAAAAAACATTGATTATGATAATGATTGTTGCGAGAAGAGAGGAGAAATCGAAGCTTGAAGGAATCAATCTGATTGGTAAATGATTTTGTTAAATGTCATGAAACACTAAGGGCAAAATAGGAAAGTTGGGTAAAAATTCATTAAAAAACACTGTAGCGCATTTTCAAAAGCAGAAGCTGATTTCCAAAAGCATGTATTTATAGCTTCTCAAAAACTCAGTTGGGAGAAGCTAAAAGTGGCCAAAAGCACTTCCCCACAATTTTACCAAACACCCTATCATTGGTCAGGAATCACTTTTAACCCCAAAAGCAGCTGGAGAAGCAATGCCAAACTGGGCCTATCTCTCTTTAAGAGAAAATAATTGGTAAAGATGAGAAGAAATAAAGTTAAGACAGCTATATTTGGACCACCAAGCGTATGTCAACAGTATGTCATGTTTGTATTAAAACAATGCTAGCTGCACTATAGTGATATTTAATTTGAACAATAAAATAAATCAAT
Organism: Dipteronia sinensis; assembly: GCA_033220585.1. NCBI lineage: Eukaryota > Viridiplantae > Streptophyta > Magnoliopsida > Sapindales > Sapindaceae > Dipteronia > Dipteronia sinensis. Next base: position 22,242,294 of record CM065644.1, on the reverse strand, counting down.
ATTAGATATAGTTGCAACTATCTCAAGTCATAAATTTATTTGATCAGGGAGATCCATCTCTCTAGACCTCTTGCTTTCCGTGCAAGAGTATATACCAATAAGTTATATTTAGAGTTATCAATTATTAATTAATGAATAAGATTAGGGGTGGGCGCGGTTCGGTTTGGTTCGGTTTTGGCCAAAATCGTATTGAACCGTTATATTTTTGGTTTTTAAAAACTTGAATCGGTTTGAATCGTATAGGACCACAAAACCGAATTGAACTGAACACCTTTATCTCGGTTCGGTTTTGGGCCTATTGGGCTTTGAGATTTTTTTATATATTTTTTCAATTTTTGTATCATTTAGCAGTCCTATTTTTGTATTAAGACCTTTGGCCTTTGGGCAATTGATTTTGGGCTATTTTTTTTAACAATCCCTTACATTCAAAACACATCTAAATAGACCAAATTACTGTTTAACTAATCAAATTTAGTCCAATTCAATCATAAGTACCTGCTCAATAGTTACCATTCTACTAAATTCAGTCCATACATTACATAGAATGATAGAAGTCCAAAATAAAATAAGATCATACATAAATAATCCAACATATAATCCATAATAATTATTTTTTTTTGTATTTATAGTTCGGTTCGTCGGTTCGGTTCTTCCAAAACCGAAACCGAACCATATTCTATACGGTTCATTCGGTTCGAACATAATTGAACCGAACTCAACCTTAAAACCGAACCAAACACCATATTTCGGTTCGGTTTGGGTCGGTTCGGTTCAATGAACCGTGCCCACCCCTAAATAAGATCAAAAAAATTAAAATAGCCATATATGTTAAAGAAAATGTATATCTTGCTAATAAGATTTTAAACAGAAGAATGGGATGTAAATGAATCGATTGATTGGGTTTACATTAACATTTGGATACGTGGTCATGATGACATGCATGCATGATATTCTTATCAACATATAATTATAACATAATTAATTAGTTTAAGTGAATTGATAATAGCATACCGTATTGCTTTCTCCATTGCTCAAAAAATGGAAAGAGAATAGCATCAACATTGTGGGAGATGGTACTAGTAGTAGTTGCAGCAGCTGATTCATCATCAATAGTGGATATTAATCGAACTTTTTTTCTTTGAGCTTGAGCCTTCTTGATCTCCCTTATGTTTCCAAGCATCAAAGTTGGTGGTGGTCCGCTGATTCCCTGTTCCTCAACATCTCTCGAAGCCTCTCAGGCTTCACCACCAACCGCTTATATGAACTGATCACCAGCAGTTCAATAAAACCAATCATCACTGCAAAAGAAATCAAAATTTTCATATTTTCAAACTGAAGATCAAGAACCTCCATGATATATAATTATATGTATCAAGCTTTTGAAAGTCGAAACTCGATTCGTTCTCTCTCTTTCTCTCTATATGAAATTTCTCTCTTTGGTTTGCTCTTGTTCAAGGTGGCTGGTTTGCTGCAGGAAGTATATATAGAGCAGTGTTCTAGTAAGCGCTAGGCGCTAGTCGGACGGAGACCCAGCGCCTAGCGCCTAGGCCGATTAGTCGGCGATTAATTGAGGATTAATCGGAAAACACAATAACAAACAAATTCCAATTAGAATTCCAAAGAAAATTATTTCCAACAAATTCTGTCCAAATCCAATCATAAACTAATCCAAATCCCCAATTATCAAACCCAAAGATTATTGTTTCCAAATCCACAAATGCCAAATTACCAATCAAAATCCAATCAAAAACCAATCAAAATCCCCAAGCACCCATCCCAGATTCCAAATGCAATCACAAACCAATCCAAATCCAAACATAAAGACACAATCAAATCAAAATGACAAATTTTAAGTTCTAAATTCTAGCAAACATAAAAAAGTTAACAACATCCAAGTTATAAATTATAAAATAAGAATTGAAGAAACTATACAAGTTTCTTAGTCTATGACTCCTCCTCCAAGGATATCGGCACACTCTTCATTGGACTCAAACTGAACTTCAATTTCCTCATCCGTATCATCATCCGTTTCTAGACCGCGCTCTACTTCTTCATCATCCTCATCAACAAACCAATCATGTGCATTGCTAGCATCACTTGCTTCTAGCACCTCAACTTTCTTCTCCTTGTCTCTTAACCTTTTGTGTTTGTTCATCAATTCAGCATTAAACTTGACATATACTAGATTGTTCAATCGATCCACATCTAGTCTATTCCTTTTCTTCATATGTATCTAGATAAATCAATAAATAATAAAACATAAAACATAAATATAGTATAAATTATAAAATATAAAATATAAATGTCACTTATGAGTTATGAGTTATGACTTACCCCCTCGAAAGTGCTCCCATTCCTTTCGCATCCGGATGAACTACTAGTTAAAGAGAGGATCCTAATTGCTACTTTTTGCAAGTTGGGTGTTTGAGATCCATACATTTTCCACCATTGAACTACATAAAAAGAAAAAGATAAATAAGTTATAAAATAAATACTAACATAACTATGAATAATAAAAAGAATTGAATAATTTTGTAGTTTTCTAACCTGGATCATAATTGTCATCATTCTTTAGACATCCTTTTGCCGCCAGTGGCTTTCCAAAAGAACCCTCTTTCCTGCTATACTTGGTGAACTCAATATTCACAATGATATCTTGCATATCAAGGTTATTATGAAAGTACATCTCCGCAAATGAAGTAAACCCGGTAGAAACTACATCATCACCAAAAATGGATAAATCCTTATAAAAGTAGTATGGATTTAATAGATAACCCGTCAAATGTAGTGGAGTGTCAAGCTGATCTTTGGATTTCTCATCAATAATTGCAAAGATGGATAGATATTGTTGTTCAACATTGTTCAACGCCTCTTTTATCTCAAGCTTTGCTTGTAAAAGCTCTCCATATAAAAAGGCCATGGATGGCTTTCGATCCCCATCAACCAATTGAACCACTTTCACCAATGGACCAAATACCTTTAAGCACAAATTCACACCATTCCAAAACCTAAGATTCACCATAGTTGAGTAAGCCTCTCTCCCCTTAACGGTGTTCGCCCATTTGCACTTTTCCCATTCGCCGCTAGTAAACATCTGCCTTAACTCATTCTTTTTCTCCACCAAACTTTCCAAACTTAGGAAAGCGGAGGCAAACCTAGTGACTCCCGGCCTCACTATATCCCTCTTTTTTGTAAAGCTTCTCATTAACGACAACGTCTTATGATGTGCATAAATGAATATTGTGAAACTTTTGGCCGAATCGATGAACTTCTTGTACTTTGGTAGTTTGCCAATACTTTCAAGCATCAAGTTAATGGTGTGAGTGGCACACGAGGTCCAAAAAACATGTGGCATCTTCTTCTTCAATAACTTTGCTGCGGCCATATTGTTAGAGGCATTGTCGGTGACTATCTGAACAACATTATGGGCCCAACTTGTTGAATCGCCTTAGACACATACTGAAAAATATATTCACCGGTGTGTGCCTCGTTAGAGCATTCCTTAGACGAAAGGAAAGTGGTTCCTTCCCTACAATTTACACACAAGTTCATGATACTCTTCCTTTTTCTGTCCGTCCAAGCATCCGTCATAATTGAGCACCCAGCAAGTTTCCACTATTCTTCTTGGTTTTTGATGGCAACTTGAGTTTTGTCAACCATTTTCTTCAATAGTGTTTCCCTCAACCATTGACTTGGAGGTTAGAAACCTGGTCCAAATAGACCAACCGCATGGACCATTGCTTTGAAGCTATCACTGTCAATGGCATTAAAAGGATCACCAGCTTCATACACCCATTGTGCCACATATTCTTGCACTGATGCTGTCCTCTCTTTATAGAGTGATTCATTAATATTTTGTTGTCTCAAAGACCTACCACCGACAGAACTAGAGTTGATAGACTTTGCAAATTTGTCCACAAGACCAAGAAAATTAGGCCATTTCATTGTCCCCAACCCTTTCATTTCCTCACATTCATCTTCGCCACTGATATTCACTGCTGCTCTTATCTCATCTTCTTCCTTTCTCTTATTTCTTTTCTTGTTTTTGGCCGCTTCAATGGCTTTTCTACATAAATCAATATCCTTCTTTGTTGATCTCGAACACGAAGATACATTTCCCTTTATGTGACCAATATGTTCTTTCAGTCTATATATCCCCCCTGAAAATGCCTTTCCACACAGCTTGCATTTCACTTCATCTAAATTCTTTGCATCAATCAATTGACCAAACTCCCACCCAATATCATTTGATTTCCGTTTCAACATGGTATTGGCATCAGAGGAACTCGAAATATTGGGCAATGAACTCATGATGAAATCTGAAATCAAAATATTAAATAAAATTTAAAATCCTAATTCACAATTCACAAACCCTAAACAAATATATAACTCTCAAGTCCCACCCAATATCATTTGTCTCTATGTTTATATTTGACAAAGAGAACCAAGAACCTCAAAACTTAGAACAGAAACCTCTACCAAAAACAAAGCAAACAAATGAGACACCCCTAAAACAACCATAAAAAGTTAAAAACAGAGCAACAGAAAAACTAAAAGCCATGAATCGGGAGGGCAGTATAGAGCTAGCAAAAACTGGACAGCATAGGGCAGCAGCCAGGTTTGAGTGTGCAGGACCTGTGAATGTAGACTGGACCAAACTTGTTCACTGGTTACTAGGAGATGTTAAAGAAGTAGATTTACGCTTCATGGTGCTTTTTCTTGTATAGTTGAATACTGTGTAATGGATTTTGGCTTGGTATTTCACAATTATTATTGTTAGAACTTAGAAGGATATTTTTCTGCCTGTTGTTCTGTGGGAATCTAAACTTGGCTTGCATTATTTCAGCAACTATTTTATCAAAAAAAAAGAAGAAGAAGCCAACACAAGAGGACTAGCACCATAAACCAGAAGAAACAGGGGATGATCGAGGTTGGAAAATGAGTTGGAAAAGGAGCAGCCTAACACACTCTACTGAACGAAGAATTGAATTGAATCGAATTGAATCAAAAAGACAGTGAAATCATCAATCATCAATCAAAAATAAACAAGCCCAAAAGACAGTGAAATCATCAATCATCAATCATCCCAACTCGAATTGAATCCACTATACAAATCACAAGAAACACCTAAACCCACCAAAGCTCCTACAATAATCAGTGAAACACCCAACAAGAACCAAAAATAAAAAGCAAAAAGGGACATGAAAACGAAAACGAAAACAAAATAGATGAGAGGGTACATACCGGCGAACTGGAGACAGCTGCGACCTGGTGACGGTGACGATGACTTGGCGACGGCGACGGAAGACAGAAGTTTCACGGTGGCAGGTGGCAGGAAGCTTCTTTGAGCAATGGATGATCTGGTTTAGCTGTGTAGGTTTGTAAGCTATTTCGTTGAAGTAGAAGGGAAAAATTGGTTTAGGTTTGGGTGTTTGATGTTGTAAGTGTAGATGAAGGGAAAACGAAGTCGTTTTCAATTCGTTTTTAATTTTTTTTAAACAGGCTAGGCGGGGTCAACGGCTTGGACCACCGCCCAGCCGCCGAGACGATTAGTCGCCGCCGTGAAGGATTAATCGGCAACCGCGTAATGTGGCCGATTTTGGTGTTTTCTCCTCAGTAGCCCGCCGCCTAGAGGAATTGGCTCCGATTAATCGGCCGCCTAGACCGATTTCTAGAACACTGATATAGAGAAAGAGAATGCGTCACTAAAAGTGAGAAAAGAAGAGGAAAATAATAGAGGATGTAGAAAAAAAGTTGGAGTTCGAAGTAATTTGGAGGACACGTTTTGCTTTCCATAAAGAAAGAAAGACCAATAAAGATAAACATTTTCTCTACGTTAATATTATCCGTTTGTTTTTTTATTTAAAGTCTTATAAGACCTTAATTTTTTAGACATATTGATAAGTCTTACAAATTAAGAATCTATGATATATTTGTTTTTTCATTTTTGATGACTTATCACAAATATAAAATTAATTAGATTGTGTTAGGGTTTCTTCAAAATTGGAAATTTTTAGAAAATTGATTTTTAGGGTTTTATTATGTACGGAAAATATTTTAAATGTATGAATTATTATAGGACATTTATAGAAGTTTACTAAAAAAACTCTACCGTAGCACTTTGTTAATAGGATAAAAGTTAAAAAATTTTACTTTTTCTAAAAGACATATATATATCTTAAAATAAGATATAAATTAGAAAAACAAACAAACTGATTTATCTTAATTTAAGATATAAGAGACAATAATTCTTATAGTAAAAAAAATAAACAGACCCTAAGAGTCTGTGCTATATTACTCTTTAGTACTATATTATATCACATAATGTAAGACACGTGTTAATACAATCCTTATTAATAATAACGGTATCTTGATAAGATGAAGTTGACTCAATTGTAAACCACTCACACCTACGTTTATAATTATGGTTATGGATTCGAGTCATACCATATCCCTCAATTTTGAAATATTGTAATAATAATTCAAAATAATAATAATAATAATAATACTAGATCAACATTATTAACAATCACTATCTAGTCAATGTGTCCTTATTTTAAATAAATGCATATATGGTCGTGATTAAAAATGTTTATGTTGTTATTGTTGGGTATGGATGGAGCCAAACAGTAATTTTTCAGGAGCAAATATAATAAAACAAAAAATTTAGGAGGACGCACAGTATATAAAGTTTTTTTTTTTCAAAAATGAAGTAATTAAATATGTAAATTAAAAAATAATAATTTTAAAAAAAAAACCCTCAGTTAAGGGTGAGTGGGTGGTCAAGGCTCACAACATCATTTCAAAACCGTAAAATATTTGATCAAGAGATAATACTACGATATCATTTCAAAATCGTAAAATATTTGATCAAGAGATAATACTACGATAAATTTTATATAAACATATCCTAAATTCCATATTTTAAACTATGTGGTATTTTACTTATAAATATTACTATATTCATTTAATTTATCTATATGTTGCTGAAGTTATGTATTTTAGACTTTTTTTTAATGTATAGATCAACCTGAAGGACCTGTTGCATAGTAAATAGCATCTCCAATAGTAATGTGATTTGCATTTGAAAAAATGGTGATATATCAACATTGTCAAGCCAATTACTTCTTATGTGGCATGTAACTAAACTTGATAGACATTTAAATGAAAATGTGGTCTCCAATGCTTCACTTGTAAGATAAATGTTTTTAATGACATGCCATTTTATTGTTAGTCTTCTTAAATGTACTTTAGGATTGTTGAATAAAACAAAATAGAAGATAAGAGTGGTTGCTGACTGGGTCAACAAGATGGCTGTCCAATAGACCGTCTGAAATCAGAGAGTCATTTTAACAGCCTCTAAAAAAAAGTTGTCACCTCAACTTGAAGTTGTACTAGAGAGGTTGCATTGGAGATGGATTTTTTAACAAAGTGGATGTCCATCCTACGTGCCATCTAATTTTTTCACAACCTATATTAGCATTGGAGATGCTCTAAGTACCACGTGACACTTTTAAAAGCAACTATAATTATGTGTCTTTCACTTGCAAAGAATCTTCCCCCATTTTGTTTCCACAAAAAAAAAAAAAAACGATTCTTCCTCAATTTTTCTACACAGTTGTGAGATTTCATTTTCATAGAATTTTCCTCCTCGTCAATATAACACTTTCTTCTTCGTTGAACATAACAGTTGGGGTCTTCTGTTCCCACAATAAAACCATGTAATAATGTTCACATTTAGGTTTTTGGTCCATTGTATTTCACCTAAGTTTATCTTAATTAGCATAAATAAATCTAATTATATATATGGGTAGTTAATTTGAAAATAATTAAATTTATGGAGAGTCACTTTCCTTGGTGGTTGGAGACTTCAATCCTAGTATTTGTAAATACAATTTCACCTTTGTACATTTAATTGTAAAATGTGGAAGAACTCCTCCCTTAGGGTGGAAGTTGCATTATTGGCCGTGCATGTAAAATCTAATCACAACACAAGTCCCGGCAAAATCTTTACCCATAATAGTGTCAGCATTTAAAAAAATGTATGTCACAAATGAAAAAAAATAAGAAGATCGAAATCTCATTTTACTTGGGGTGCGTTTGGTACGAGAACGGGACGGGACGGGACAGGATATGTCAGGATAGTTGTTTCGTATTGTGTTTGGAATCTATGGGGCAGAACTGTAAACTGTACTGTTATACGTTAGGTATAACTGAGACAGAACGAAACAAGAAGTTCAAATGACCATAGTACCCCTCTTATATATATATTAATATATTATATAATTATATATATAAGATATGTATAGATATATATAATATTATATATATATATTATTATAATATATATATTACAATATATATTATATTATATTATATATTTTAATATATAAATATTAATAATATATATTATATATTATATATATGTATCCTATATATATGATATATTAAATATTATTACATGTACGATAATATATATATATATATATATTATTGTATAGGTAGTAATATTATTATATAGGTAATAATATTTAATATATTATATATTATTATGCATATAATATATATATATATATAGTTATATTACATATATATTTTTTATATAATATACATATATATTATATATTATATATATTATATATTATATATATATATAATATCCTATATATAATAATAATGTTTAATATATCATATATATTATATATATATATATATTATTATATATAAAAATATAAAATATATTAAAGATTATAATATATATATATATGATATCATAAATATTATTATATATAGGATATATATATATATTATTACATATAATATATATAATATAATATATATATATTATTAATATATAATATATAATACATTAGACATGTTTGTAATTGTTTAAAATTTTAAAGGGGTAAATTGGTCTTTTTGACACTTGTCCCATGTCATAGGAGAAGTTGTCCTAGGGTCTTGGGTGTGACAGATTTTTGTGATTTTTGTCCCACTTTGTCCTGTCATGTCCCATGCTAAGGTCGCGCCAAACGTGGGACAAGGGGAAACTGTCTCACGTTGTTCTGTCCCGTCCCGCGTACCAAACGCACCCTTGGGGTTCATTGTTTGAGTTGCTAGTTTAATTAGAGATGTAAATATAAATATTATATGAGGAAATTGCAAGAAGTAATCAAAAAATCTGTTGGTTTATTATTTTTAGCCATCAATTTATATTTTATTATATTTATCACATTTAGTCTTGAACAGACAAGATTGTCCTCCATTTTATCTTTACTTCACTCACCTAAAAATTTAGAAATCAATTGACATGTAACTTGAAAATCGTTGACATGTAACTTGAAAGTCAATTGGCATATAATTTAAAAATTAACTAACATATTACTTCAAAAAGGCGAAGTAAAATTTAGAGGTAATTTTATCCAAAATGGTCAAAAGTGATAAAAACAATAAAATATAAATTTGTGGCTAAAAATAAATAAACCAATAAATGTTTTAGCTCTTTATGAATCATCCCATATTATATATATATATATATATATATATATTTTCAAAAAAATAAAAGAAATTCTTGATCGTTTTTCTAACGCATGCTTTGCAAACTAATTAATTTTAATCAATTATCAAAACACAACTTTAAGAGGAATTCCTATCATTGACGTGTAGTAGTCAATAGTCATGAATAACGTGTTTAGACGAAATGACTAAAATGACTTCCAAAAAAGCAAAAGCTCATCTTCACACTTAATTTAATTTAATTAATTTATTAATAAACAAAGCCCCTAGATTGAAGTAATAAAATATTTTGAACTTTGTGCTTCACGATGGGCAACAGATTGTGTTGGAAAATTGGTTGCACCTAATACAGTAATACCAAGGGTCGGAAAGAGGCGAAGCTGCCGAGGATTAATTTGAAAAAAAGGTTAAAGGTTTAATGAAAAAAGTGTAAATAACAAAAAAAATTAGAGTAAAATTTTAACTAACTTTTTTTAAAATTAAATTGTGGGTATGACTTATGAGAGTGTATTTGGTAGGGATGAAAAGAGAGAGGAAAGAAAATGGTGGAGGGAAAAGGGAGAAGAAAATTGGAAAATATGTGTTTGGTATGGAGAGAAAAAATGGATGGAAGGAAAAATGGGAGGAAAAAAATTATGGGTGGGACCCATGATCGGACGATAAATGTACCTAATTGAGGTCTCAATTTCCTAGCATTTGTTCTCGTTTTCGAGCGTATTTTTGTATATAAGTATTTGTTGAGCCTTGTGTAGGTACATATTCCCTATTTCAAGGTTTTGAGCTTAAAAGATTAGTTGGGAAGCCAAAATGAGCAAAAAGAAGTCAAGATTGGAAGTATTCAGAGTTGTCGTGGTCTCACCGTCAACCCAAACCGCGACGTGATTCGTGGTCAACCGTGGAAAGTTCCGTGGTGAATCCGTCATTGAGCCAGATCGCGACAAAGAGACCGTGACACAGGTCAACTCTGTTTTTCAAAAGTTAGCGGGCTGAAATTGTATGTGCCCATGCAGAAGTCTACTTTCCAGCGATTTTTACGGATCGTAATTTCGGATTTTCTAGAGGGAGATATGCACGTTTTCGTAACGATTCGCGAGGTTGGAAATTGTGTCGCGGCCGCGACGCCATTTTGCTATACAGCGACACTTAAACCGCGAAAATTGTTGTCGCTGGTGTGTCGTCTTGCTAGACCGCGACACACCTGATCCCAGACCGCGGCACGACAATTTTTAAGGGGCAAATGTGTCATTTCGCACCCCAATTCCTCCCCAAACTTTCCCTAACTATAAATACATCTTTTCCTCTCTTCTCTTAAGACAAGAACCGAGCAGCCCTTCATTTTCTTCATCTTCTTCATCAACCAAGACATAGAGAAGCTTCCAAAGCTCCCATGGAGGTTCTCCTCCATGGGAAGCTCAACACCTCCAGTTCTCCTCCATGGGAAGCTCAACACCACCACTTTCTACCCATCATCCACCACTTTTACGAGTTGATTGCAAGGAGATAGGAGTGGTCTATGACCAATTTCGAGCTATGGATATATAGAGCTCTTGTAGGGATTTCTTCAAGGGTTGTCTCCTTTAAACTCAATCTCTTTGTATTTCATGTTTTCTTGATTGTGTAAACCCCACTTGGGAATATTGTAAACCGAATTTGTACTCAATATATGTTGTTTGTTGTTATATTCATTTGGGTTTTGATTTGTTCTTGTTATTATTGATAATCTCTTATCTTGATATGCATATGTGTGGAGATTGGAAATTAATATGTAATCATGGATGAGATTAGAAGTAGATTAACTTAATTGTAGGAGTAGTTGTAATCAAATATGTCATTTGTGTGTGTATGTCTTTGGAAGGTCGAAATTAACTTGTATGGATAGGTTTGAGTGTTTGTGGGTTTCGGTTGTACCTCCATAGATGACCAATCCGGGTATAAACGTAATCACTTAGCTCTAAAGAATGGATGGAACTTGTTTTATGCATGATCGTGCTAGAATAGGTTTTGGCTATATGTTCATATGCTTAATGGTAGGGATTAGAGACACAATTGCTCTAGCCATGGCCTTTGGGGAGTGATTTGGGTCTCAAATCCCTTAGTTGAGACTGCAAGCACAATTGCTCTAGCCATGACCTTTGGGGAGTGATTTATGTTTGTGAATATTTCAATAGAGAGAACAAGTCCTTAACTCGAATTGAATGTGCTTAATGCCTAACAATCACTTTTGTGCACTTATGTATGGTGAGCTTATTGAACCTTGTGTGATCATTCTCATGCATCTCTCCTATCCACCATTTTATTATTAATCTCTTTAAACACCATTCTCACCCATCCATATTCTTTTGTTTTTATTTGCATTCATTTACATTTCCTTCACACTCGCACACACACAACACTACAATATGCATACACCTCTCATACACCATTCTCACCACATATGTATCTTATTTACATGCTTTCAATAAACACTAAAACTCGATACGGTTGACATATACCTCCTCCCTGCGGAATGATACCGTTGCTTGTTGCTATACTAGTCTCTTGACTCGTGCACTAGAGAGGTTGAATTACAAAATATAAAATCTTTTGACGAGAGTACAACGACGCTCTCATCAACCCACCAATTTAATCCTCCCAAAAGTGGGAGGAAAGTGGAGAGAAATGAAGGATTGGTTTTTGGTTAAATTGAAATTATAAATTTACCCTTTTTTAATCCTCATAATAAGAAAATGAAACAAGTAAATTTATTCAATATGATATGTTGGCACATATTAAAACTCTCTCTATTGACTATTTGGCTTATGTTGTTGGTTATATATATATATATATATATATATATATATATATACAGTCTTTCTACTGTCAGTTCGTCCTGATATAAAATATATCAGGACGAAGAATGTGGACCACAGATTATGGAAAAGTTTTGACAAGTGCATACACTTTGAATCAAAATATGTAAATCTAATGGTCCACATTCTTCGTCCAGATATATTTTATATTAGGACGAACTGACAATAGAAAAATTGTATATATATATATATATATATATATATAATATATAATTTGGGATATACTAATCCAAAGTGGAAGCAACAAAAATCATCTTATACACTTTGCTAATTTGTGACTCACATAACTTTTACCCTAAAAAATCTCATCAAAAATTAAAAAAAAATCAAAATCGAAACATTTAAAAAAAAAGAAGAAGATATAGTTCAACTAGAAAAAGTAATTTAAATTTATTTTTAAAAATAACTTATAAAACATAATGTATTAATTTATAAATATAATTTAAAAATTTTGAAGTCATTTTGTAAAAAAAAAAGTTGGATTCAATATTATTTAAATTATATTTATTTATTATATATAAAAATACATAATATATAAACTATAATATAAGGGTAAAATAGTAAAATTGATAAAAAAGATTTTCCATCTTTTACCTTTTCCTCAACAATACCAAACAAAAAGAAAGAAATATTTATTTTCTTTCCTCTTTACCAAACACACTCTGAATGACATTAAACGTCACCGACACGCACATCAGATATTGTATATATACAAGCTTTTTATGAGGAACCAGTAGCGAACAATGATAAACTCGTACATTCTGGTTTTAAACTACATATAATGTAAAAACATTCAAAATTACTGTAGAATTGTGGCTTATGAGTGGTTGCAAACATCTGGAATTATTTTGAGTTAACCCTTTTTTTTTTTCCCAATATGTGGCTTATGAGTGTTTGCAAATATCCGGAATTACTTTAAGTTGACTTTTTTTTTTCAATATGAGAGTTGACACTGAGACCGGGTCATAAATTTATCAGAATTGAGTTATTAAAATCAAACACTACTTTACCTCGAAATTTTGTATCATGTGAAGGAAAAAGTGGTGGAGGCTGTGGAGTACTAGCTAGTAAAATTATCATCTTAATTAATTATTAAAAACATGTCATAAGTTAACTTTGTTTGAATCAATGTAAATTATATATAAGTAAAAAAAGTCTTTTTAACTAATTGGCTTGACTAATGTAATTTTTGTCTAACAACTGGGAGCATGATGAGTCATCGAAGGAATTTTAAGATACAAAACAGGTACAAGAGGCATTCAACACCTACAACAAAAATGGTATTTCACAACATTCATTGCATGTTGTTAAAATACGAAGTTCTACGGTTTATAGTGCAAGTTGATAAAACATAAAATTCTACAATTAAGCATATTTATTGTTAAAAACTTAAAGTTTTACAACTAAGGGTGTGTTTGATGCGTAGGATAGGACATGACAACGTGAGACAGTTTCTTCTTGTCCCACATTTGACACGACATTGACATGAGACAAAATGGGACAATGTGGGATAAAAATAAAAAAAACCTGTCCCACCTCAGACTATGAGACTACTTGTCCCATGACATGGGACAAACATAAAAAAACACATTTGCCGTTCAAATTTTCTAACAATTACAATCAAGTCGAATATATTATATATATAATATAATTACAATATTATATATACTAATATATTATATATTATTAAATATATTATTATATATATAATAATATATAATAATATATATATATCCTATATATAATAATATTTAATATATATTATAATCTTTATTATATTATATATTATTATATAAAATAATATATATGATATATATATATATATATATATATATATGATATATTAATATATCATTGTAGTAATATGTGACTTTTACCACTTATGTAATACACACAAGTAATACCCACTTTTATCACACAAATATCTTCTCCTTTCACCGCCTCCCTCTGCCCATATATATATATATATATATATATGTTTTCTTTTCTTTATAGAGACTGCTGTTGTTGAAAACAAAACTCCAGAATATCAATACATCAACTTTATCTCTGTCTCTCATGTATCTCTACTCTCTCATCTCTCTCGCCTCTGTCTTTCTCTCCAGCTCTCATTTTTCATTTGTTTGCTTTATCTATTTGTTATCTCAATATTTACAACAGGTAATCAGTATGAATATAGATTAGGACTTCCAAAGAAAGTTTTTGAGTGTATTTAGTTTTGATTTTGAATTTTTGATTGAACCCAGAAAATTCAAAGTAATTGAATCGCTTTTCGGAGGATACCATTGTGTTCCTCTCAGAAATACGATTCCGACACCACTGACCACGTCTCAAACGAAACTCTAACGAACTCTCTAGCCTCAGTCAAAGTCCGGTCAAACACCCATTTTTTCCCCTAAATTGTTTCTGCAGCTTTACCCAAGGAAGAAGGCGACCACGTCAGCTGCCACATCATTGCCACATCATCATCACGTCAGCGGTGGTCAGTGCCATGTCAGCGTGGTCAGTGCAACAGTCAGCGTCAGGTGCACCACATCAGAGACATAGCGCGCCACGTTAGCCAGAAAATGTTTTTCGTTTGTCTCAGTACAATTTTCACTCGTTTTCGACCAAGTTGGACTTGTTTCTAGCTATTTCGACCATTCCGCACGCAACCGTGTCATCCGTTTTAGCTAATTCTATTTGGAAGTATTGTTTTGACTTATTCAAGCTTAATTATGTTTTCGGGCATGATGAAATATCCAGAACCTGGAGATCTGAATCCAGTATTGTATACATGCTTGATGCTCATGAAGAGCAATATTCAGAGAAATATACACATACAATCGGATGGTGTAAGCATCATAAAAATAATTTAAAATCCTAACGTATAATGAAATTGGAATAATATTTTATCCATTTCATACACATCCAATAAGATGCTCTGAATATCATAAAAAAAGATTTAAGATCCTAACGTACAAGATGGCTTATGCCGTCAACAGAACTTATATATTATAGTTCTGGATTTATTTTAATGTAATATATGAGACTGGCTTATGCTGTGTCTCTGGACTGGCTTATGTTGTGTCTAAGGTGATCTTATGACCCTGAAATCGTTATTTAAAGGTGTAAGGACCTCGATTTTATGATTGGCTTATTTCATGACAAACCACCACATTGGGGATGATTGTGTAATGGGTAGCTTAGGTCCGTATTGGCAAGCTTCCAAGCATCTCTATGACTTCAAGAGCAAAAGGTATATTCACTTGACTTTGTCTCTTGAAGAGTTTAGGTGCACACACACTTCATGCATGTTTTGTTTATCTTGCATTTGTGTTCTTTATTGTTTGTACAAGTGTGCATCCTTTTCTAAAACACTCACTAGCTTACATTAGATATCATATCTTGCATTGTATCTTAGTTGATAACATGTTTGACATGTTAATTGTGCTTCATTGTGTGCATCTCACTCACTTCACACTTGCACAACATTCATGTAAGATTGACTTTTGTCTTGAGTGTTAAAAAGGGTTTTTTCCCTTTGGCGCGGCCTCGACCGCTCGGCAGGCTTTGCTTGCACCGCGGTGCACGGAGCGGTATTCTCCAGTGCGTCATGCGCGACGTGGACCACGACCTGTGCACTTGCACGCACAGCGGTCCCAACCGCGGTGTAGTCCAGACGGTGCACTGCTGTATGTACCGCGGTCTGGACACTTACCTGTGCCGCGGTCTAGCAAGCGGTTTTGACGGGATTCCGGTTCCCAAGTTCAAAACGATGTAGTTTGATCTAGGGCTTCATATATATTCTTCCTTTTCTCTTCTTGGCCGACTAAGAGCTCAGAAAATCATTTCTAGAGAGAGGTTAGAGCTCCTAGAGAGAGAAAGCTTCAAGAAAGCTTCTTTGACTCTCCAAACCCAAAACCCATCTCCATATTGCATCATTCAACATCATTTGAGCATGGGTCTTCATTGTTTCATGACTAGGTAAGCAAGAACTTCTTTGAATATCATTTATTGTTCTTCTTATTCTAGATTATGTATTTATTGCATGATTAAATACCTAGACTCTACTTATTGCATATATTTATGAGTCTCTATAACATGATTGGGTTTGTTTGTGATAGCTTAATTGATTAGGTCATTTTTGCCTAAAAGCTAGGTCATAAATATTCATGTGTGATTAATTGACAACTAGGTTGAGAAATTGTGTTTTAATCAACTAGTTAATGTTCATGAATATTTGATTGTGTTTGTTTGTGATAGCTTGCATTATTAGGTCATATATGCCTAAATAGTTAATCCATAAATATTCATGTATGCTTAATTGATGATTAGGTTGACTTTGTGCATCTAGTCAAGTTTATGAATGTTTATGTGAATTTAATTGACAATTAGTTTGTTAGAATTTCTCTACAACTAATTGAGACCTCATGTGTGTACATGTAGGCATTATTTGATAACTAGGATGTTGTATTGCATTATCTACATCTAGTTAAACATTGTATGTTTGGTCTAACATATATTGTGTTGAGCATTCATTGATTGTTCACTTAGACCCTATACTCTTCATTGAGTCAAAGTCTTGTGGCTTCGGGGTGAAGTTGCACAAGCATTATAGTCTTGCAACCAAGTTGTGGTTGGCAAACATTGGTCAAGAATTCATTGTAAAAGGCCTGCGGGTAGAGTAGGAGGTGCTCACGCCGATAGTAGTGTATCAGTGGATATCACTAGGGATTGAACCAAGAGTGGCGAGTGGTAGTGTCCATAGCCTGAGGTTATCTAGAGTGAGAGTCCGAGCATCACTTGAGGGTGTAACATTTTACTCATATAGTGGATTTGAGGATCGTGTGTGGCTAGAAGGATAGCCCGTGGTTTTTCCCTTATTGAAGGGTTTCCACGTAAAAATCAAGTGTTATTTATTATTCCGCACTTTACACTTGATTTTGTATGTTTGTTTATGTTGGGTTATATTATTAATATTGACTTATCGAAAAGTTGGTAATAATCGATTAACAACCCATTCACCCCCCCCTTCTAGGTTGTAGACACACGTTAAGAGCTGTATTTTCAATTGGTATCAGAGCGGGTTCCTAGACATACTTAGGTGATCCTTGCTCTTGTTTGTGTGTCTTGCATTTGTGTGCATTTTGATCATTGCATTCATTTGCATTCATCTCATTCATTAAACACTATGAGTGGCATTGAGATGTTAGAGGGTGCGTTGATCTCTGAACCACCATTGCTCACCAAGGATAACTACTCCTCTTGGAAAGTTAGGATGGAAGTATTTTTGATGGACCTCGATGAACATGTGTGGATGTGTGTGGAAGAGGGATATTCACCTCCCACCGAGAAGTTAGAGAATGGGGCTTCTAAGCCTAAGCCTAAGTCCAAGTGGACCAATGACGAACTCGAGGCTGCAGAGTGGAACTCAAAGGGCATCCATGCCTTATCTTGTGCAGTGGATGAGAATCAAGCCAAACTCATCCAAACCTCTCAAGATGTTCGAGAAGCTTGGGAGATTCTAAGAATCACCCACGAAGGTACCGTGAAGGAAGAAGATAAGAATTTGGATACCTTGAAGATAAAGCTTCAATATCATGATTGTGGTGGCTATGGGCACATCTCCACGGATTGTGGAAACTCGAAGACCAAGAGTCGAAGAGGCAAATCAAAGGCCTACTCTGGGGATGAAAGTGAAGAAAGATCTTCGGGTTTCGAGAGATGTGAAAGGAATCACATAGCCTTCCCCGCTTTACATGATGACAACTTAATGGCGGCCACAAGACACCCATCACTCAAAGTCAATAATGAAGAAGCTAATTCAGATGATGATTGCCACGATAGCACAAGTGGTAGAAGCTTCGATGAAGAAAGTTCAAGCTCCAAGAACTCAAGTGATGAAGGTGATTTGACCTCCAAAATTGAGAGGGAGGAAAATGACTCCGATAAGGAGATAACTCTCTTGGTTAAGAGATTTAAGAGATTTACAAAATCTCAAAAGAAGGGCATGACCTCTAAAGTGAAAGAGGAAAAGAAAAGGTCAAGGAAAGATGACCCTTGCCTTGAGTGTGGTGGAGTTGGCCACCTTGCCTCCATGTGTGGTAACTTGAAGTACAAGAAGGGAGGAGAAACTATGATCGCTACTTGGAGTGATAGCGAAGTTGAAGTAGTTGAAGAGTGCTCCACAAGCTCGGTTGCTAGTGAGATCAACTACTTCGCATTTCCGGGTTCCTACCATGAAGAAACTCAAGCCATCACTAAATGTTTGTCACTTGAAGATTTCAAGATGGGTGGCCTTGAACTTGGAAACCGAAGAGGAGCATGCTTGAGTGAAGCAAGCCTTGATGATATGACTCTCACAAGCACAAGTGGGAGAAGCCTTGATAGTGATGGATCATGCTCCGGGAACTCTTGTGACAACAATGTGCATAATCAAGAGTTCATTGACTTTCTTCAAAAGTCCTTAAAGGAGAGAGAAAATGATATCCTTAGATTGGAAAAGGATAATCTTCGATTAAAGGCTAAGTTAAATGACTCCTTGAAGTCGGACGTGATTGATATGTCCGAATATGAGAAGGAGATTAAAGATTGCTATCAACGGATGAAGGCCATGAAAGAAGAACTTGCCAACAATGAAAACTCCTTGAAGATTGTCAAGGAAAGAGAGATGAGGTGCCTTGAAGAATTAAAGAAGGCCAAGGTCAAACAACCTCAAGCTCAAGGCAAGAGCAAAGCTTCATCCAAGCAATCTTCCACTCAAGGAAAGTCCACACAAGCCTTGGCATCCCAACCAAAGCCTAGGCAATCCTAGAAGAAAGGACAATTGCTTGAGAAGCCAACCACCTCCTTTAACAAGTCAACTATCAAGAAAGGAGTTGACCATAAGTGGCATGCTAAACCAAGAAGGCATGATCAACCGGCTCAACCACCTCAACAAGCTAGACCACAAAGGTACAACCAATCGGCTCAAGCTCCAAGGACAAGCCAACCGATGCACCATCAAAGACAACCTCATCAACATGGCGATGCCTCGATGAGATCTCAATGCTATGGTATAAATCCTTACTTTGTACCTACTTGTCATTATTGTGGTATGATTGGTCACTTAAGACCAAATTGCTTGAATTACATTAAGATGTGTAGATTGAAGAGCATGAAAGAAAAACGGTTGAAAAAGGGGGCAGGTTTGCATAAACCTAGGGAACCTAGAAACATGTCTATGATCACTAAAAATGTTAAAGTGGAACCTAGGTGGGTTAGAAAGAATGAACCCGCTTGCCTTAGTGCACATGTGACTCCCGTAGATGCAATTAGGTTCATTGGACTTGATAGGTCTATAGGAGCTCATGTCTCCCATTGACTTGGTTGGAATTGACCCCATGAGGGGAGCTCAAGCAAAGAGAGCAAACTTGCATGATTTGCCATGTGCAAAAAGTTGATTAATTTTATGCTCTTTTATAATTGCTTGAGATGATTGGTTGTACATATGCTTATATGTTATTTTCATAATAAGTGTGCAACCTTGCTTTACTTGCAATCCATGTCATATTTTAGTTCAACAATGCATTTTTGGACTAGGAGATTTTGATTGGGAAAGTACATTTGAATGACCCATAATTTAACTCCATGACATGAGAACCTTTAATGACATGCTTAAAATGATTTGCATGAAATGTTTTTGATTGCTTTAGTGCAAAATATGTGTGAAAGCAAATGAGAAGACTAAACCCAATAAGGATCTAGTATCCATGCAATAAATAAGGATGTCTCATCCAAATTTAGTCTTCTCTCTCTCTTTATTAGTTGAACAAGACTACTATCATACGAGTATCCCACCCGGAAAAATCAAAAAGGGTGCAAAAGTCACTCATGTCTTGTTTTGCTTATAAAGTTTGATATAGTTGCTCTTTAAATTGAAATTCATTTTGAAAAACTATATCTTGTTTGCTTATAACAAAAGGGTATAAATTGGTTTGAATTCTTTTGGAAACCCTTTTGATGTTTGCTTTGCCAAATACCATTGCTTGAACTTGAATGCTATATGTCTTGCATGCAAAGCAACAAATTCACACATTTTTTTTAAATCTCCTTGAATCTCTCTCAATTATTTAAGTTGCATAAAGTTTGTGAATATGATTATGCAATGTAACTGTGCGAATAGCTCTCTTTGCTAAAGCAACCCGATAGGGGGAGCTCCTTTGCCTATCTCATGACAAAAAGGGGGAGAAGTCTTGAGAGAAATAGGGGGAGTGAGAGATTGAAAGAGCATTATTTATGCTATGCTTTGGGGGAGAAATCATGAGGGAGAGTAACCTTTTAGGGGGAGCATTGCACATGCATTCTTTGTATTGCTTTATTTGTATTTAAGTGCAATGCTTGTTTTTATTTGTTCACCTCACTTGCACTTGTTCTTGGAAAGTGCTACTTGCTATTGTGTGTAGGTACATTGATGATTCTACAAGAAGACATTGAATATTTAGATTCTAGGAATCTCTTTTGTATTGTAGAAGTGATCATGGACAATAGCTTTATTTTATTTTGTGAGGAATATCTGTGAGTGGTTGTTTTGTCATGAAATAGCCAAAGGGGGAGATTGTAAGGACCTCGATTTTATGATTGGCTTATTTCATGACAAACCACCACATTGGGGATGATTGTGTAATGGGTAGCTTAGGTCCGTATTGGCAAGCTTTCAAGCATCTCCATGACTTCAAGAGCAAAAAGTATATTCACTTGACTTTGTCTCTTGAAGAGTTTATGTGCACACACACTTCATGCATGTTTTGTTTATCTTGCATTTGTGTTCTTTATTGTTTGTACAAGTGTGCATCCTTTTCTAAAACACTCACTAGCTTACATTAGATATCATATCTTGCATTGTATCGTAGTTGATAACATGTTTGACATGTTAATTGTGCTTCATTGTGTGCATCTCACTCACTTCACACTTGCACAACATTCATGTAAGATTGACTTTTGTCTTGAGTGTTAAAAAGGGTTTTTTCCCTTTGGCGCGGCCTAGACCGCTCGGCAGGCTTTGCTTGCACCGCGGCGCACGGAGCGGTATTCTCCAGTGCGTCATGCGCGACGTGGACCGCGACCTGTGCACTTGCACGCACAGCGGTCCCAACCGCGGTGTAGTCCAGACGGTGCACTGCTGTATGTACCGCGGTCTGGACACTTACCTGTGCCGCGGTCTAGCAAGCGGTTTTGACGGGATTCCGGTTCCCAAGTTCAAAACGATGTAGTTTGATCTAGGGCTTCATATATATTCTTCCTTTTCTCTTCTTGGCCGACTAAGAGCTCAGAAAATCATTTCTAGAGAGAGGTTAGAGCTCCTAGAGAGAGAAAGCTTCAAGAAAGCTTCTTTGACTCTCCAAACCCAAAACCCATCTCCATATTGCATCATTCAACATCATTTGAGCATGGGTCTTCATTGTTTCATGACTAGGTAAGCAAGAACTTCTTTGAATATCATTTATTGTTCTTCTTATTCTAGATTATGTATTTATTGCATGATTAAATACCTAGACTCTACTTATTGCATATATTTATGAGTCTCTATAACATGATTGGGTTTGTTTGTGATAGCTTAATTGATTAGGTCATTTTTGCCTAAAAGCTAGGTCATAAATATTCATGTGTGATTAATTGACAACTAGGTTGAGAAATTGTGTTTTAATCAACTAGTTAATGTTCATGAATATTTGATTGTGTTTGTTTGTGATAGCTTGCATTATTAGGTCATATATGCCTAAATAGCTAATCCATAAATATTCATGTATGCTTAATTGATGATTAGGTTGACTTTGTGCATCTAGTCAAGTTTATGAATGTTTATGTGAATTTAATTGACAATTAGTTTGTTAGAATTTCTCTACAACTAATTGAGACCTCATGTGTGTACATGTAGGCATTATTTGATAACTAGGATGTTGTATTGCATTATCTACATCTAGTTAAGCATTGTATGTTTGGTCTAACATATATTGTGTTGAGCATTCATTGATTGTTCACTTAGACCCTATACTCTTCATTGAGTCAAAGTCTTGTGGCTTCGGGGTGAAGTTGCACAAGAATTGTAGTCTTGCAACCAAGTTGTGGTTGGCAAGCATTGGTCAAGAATTCATTGTAAAAGGCCTGCGGGTAGAGTAGGAGGTGCTCACGCCGATAGTAGTGTATCAGTGGATATCACTAGGGATTGAACCAAGAGTGGCGAGTGGTAGTGTCCATAGCCTGAGGTTATCTAGAGTGAGAGTCCGAGCATCACTTGAGGGTGTAACATTTTACTCATATAGTGGATTTGAGGATCGTGTGTGGCTAGAAGGATAGCCCGTGGTTTTTCCCTTGTTGAAGGGTTTCCACGTAAAAATCAAGTGTTATTTATTATTCCGCACTTTACACTTGATTTTGTATGTTTGTTTATGTTGGGTTATATTATTAATATTGACTAATCGAAAAGTTGGTAATAATCGATTAACAACCCATTCACCTCCCCCCCTCTAGGTTGTAGACACACGTTAAGAGCTGTATTTTCAAAAGGCAATATATGAGACTGGCTTATGCTGTGTCTAAGGTGATCTTATGACCCTGAAATTGTTATTTTAAGGCAATATATGAGACTGGCTTATGCTGTGTCTCTGGACTGGCTTATGTTGTGTCTAAGGTGATCTTATGACCCTGAAATTGTTGTTTTTAGGCAATATATGAGACTGGCTTATGCTGTGTCTCTGGACTGGCTTATGCTGTGTCTAAAGTGATCTTATGACCCTGAAATTGTTATTTTTATGCAATATATGAGACTTGCTTATGCCGTGTCTCGGGACTGGCTTATGCTGTGTCTCAAGACTGACTTATGCTGTGTCTCAAGACTGACTTATGATGTGTCTCTAAATAAATTGTTTAAATATTCGGCATTTATTTTTATACAATATATGAGACTGGCTTATGCCGTGTCTCGGGATTGGCTTATGCAGTATCTCAGGACTGGCTTATGCTGTGTCTCCAAATAAATTGTTAAAATATTCGTATTATTTATACACAATATATGAGATCGGCTAGACCGACTAACCAGAACTTAAAGTTTCTGAAATTATGATATTTAAGTTGGTACGGTTTTGAAAACTGATGAGAATATGGAGTTATGGATCCAGTGTTATTACATGAATGTCATACTTCATTATTTGGAATATGGGGTTTCAAACACGTTCATAATATGAAGTTATTTCATATATATATTGTTGACGGTGATTTTTGGATCGAACTATGTGGATCACGCGTCACACAAAATATGTCGAACTAACAATTGAATAAGAAATTATAAATAACAAATAGATCAAACAACAAAGATTTTACTTGGTAAAACCTTAAAGTGAGGAAATGTCCATGGTTGCCAGACGACGAGATAGAAATCCACTATAAATAAGTTTGATTACACACTCAGCCTTCCTTGATTGCTCTCATAAACTGATAATTAATTAACCCCTTCTTGGATGTTCTTAGGGGTTATTTATACATGCATAATCCTTAATTCTCGGAGTACAAATAAGGAAAAAGGTGATACAGGTTTAATAAACTTCTGACTTATCGGAGTTGTTTACATCTTGTGTAAATTGAATGACTTAGATTGGCTGCTTGATTGAGACTCTGCTACTTATAATGGTAGTTTGTTTCCTTATCAGAATATGCTTCGAGATGTCTTATTTGAGTTGAACTCTTTATCTGCGTATTTGAGTTGTGATTGTGTTGAATTCTGAATTCTAAGTATATCAGGTCATCTGAGGATATCTTTACACTGTACACGTGTTACTTAACCAATCATCTACCAGACCCTACCAGATCTCGTTCACCCCCCATCAGGGATTCATTCCCGATCGAACTGTTACACCCGATCAATCTAATTACCTTGGTCGGGATTTCCCAACCCGACCATCTAGGTGATTTTGATCAATCGTCCGGGGTTGTTTACTGATCATTTTAGGTTGGCTGATTTTAACTCTTCTTTATTGACACGTCACTTGTTGTTCCCGCACTTCATGTTGTTTATGCTGACGTGTTATCTTTCCAATTATACCAATAATAATACCCCCTTAAACATTTAAGGCGAGCATCTCACTAAACGAAGATAGGTCGCTCGGCGAGATATGTTTAATCTTATGAGCATTTTGTCATATACTCATTAATGTTAAACGGCTATCTTTTGATTTCAGCCACAAACGTTTGATTTGCCTATATGACTTGACGTGAATGACGTAACTGAGGGCGGTTGTTCAAATTTCAAATGGCGCGTGATCTTCGGGATTCGTGTACTAACCACCACTCTCATATGACGTTATCCTTGCCTATATATTTCCAAAATCCTTCTACCTTCCCTCTCACACGATTTGACCTCTCAATTTATACAACTTCTTTGTCTTCTAAATTTTTCTTTCTGCTTCAAAGGTTTTGCTCACAACTCTTCGATTTCAAATCAGATCTTAATCTTAAGTTAATCACTAGGTATGGATTCTGCCGCTCGTCATCGTTACGTAGAACTCTTGATGCATTATATTGAGATAAGCGATAAAGAGAATATTGCCAGGGTTGAATCTATCTTAGGGGGATTTTTTCAAGATTTCTCTCATCCGGTTCAACCCATAGTTCTTAATGTCGATTATTCCATGGCTCTCCCTAAAATTTCAGCCCTCTTCTTTTGATTCTAATATTATTAACCCCTACTGTTTCTTCTCCAAATACATGCCCATATATGTCAAAGGTAACTGGATCCGGTCAGGAAAGCAGGCCAAGTTCAAAAGATTCACCCCAGTGGATCTAAAAATCCCATCTCAACTGTTGAAGATGGAAGAAGTTCCCAAGCGACTGTCGATCTTCATTGCTTAAATTTTTTGCCAATCACCCCAGTGCTTTCGACTAAGAAGTAAACGTGGTAGAGGCATCTGAGTTGGCAAAATATGCCGATCGTTTTGACATCCCTCGATCAGTTGAACTTTGTTTGAGTGGTTAACATGCAATATGGAACCCTTCCTGGGGTGTAGTAGCCATTTATAGGGCAATGCTCACATCCGGGGTCACTTTAACTCTTCAGCCCTTCATTGCTCTGTTCTTGGCTGAGTCGGGATTGCTCATGCTCAGCTTTCCCCAAATTCTTATCGAGTGCTAATGAGCTTATGGCATCTGTGGAAAAAGATCGGTGCTAAATACCCCCCGACCCCACAGAAGATTCGAAACTTCTACACCCTGAATCGATCCGATAACGGGGTACCTTCTATCTTCACTCTGGCTCGATCAACCACTGGATCCTTGAAGAATATAAGCAAAAGCTGATCCCCCTTCCAGTAAGGATCATAAAGGTTTCATCTAGGGGTTACCTACTTCCAATAAGTATGGGAAAAATTCTTAGTTTTTTGTTCGGGGAGACTGGGGTGAATCAGTGGTTGCTGATCCTCTTCAAGAGTTGTCCAAGAATAGTATCGCTAAGCATTTCTGTAATCCTGAACAATGGAATAAAACTGCTGCTTGGCTGAACGAAGATCATGCTAGAAATGTCATTGAAGCAGCTCAAACATCCTGGAAAACCAGGGATCGGCTTACGTTGTTCATTGAGAAAGACCTTCCTAGATCTGGGGTTGTTTCCCCCAATTTCGAGTCGGCATAAACGCTGTAAGTTTTATTTTTTTAGATTTTTTTTGTATAAATCAAATTGTGTTTGTTCTGACCTTTTTCCTGTTTCTTTTTTCCTGAAAAAGTATTCGAGGTGGATATTGTGGCTAGGGAGCATGCTGAAAAGATAAAAAATCTTGTCAAGGTTAGTCACGCGGAGTCTTCTGCCCAACTATCTCAGGGAATTGCTCCTCCTCGGCAAGTTATGGTGGAACATCAATATGAGCCTGACCCTAATGTGTCTCCGAAAGCTTCTGATCGGGAAGCAGTGAAAAAATCTTCCGATCCAGCTGGTGAACAAAAGGGGTCTTCCAAAGGCTCGAAAAGGAAAATCACCAAAAAGAAAGCTGATTGCCGCTTAACTAAGCTTTCTGAAAAATCTATTGTTAGCAAAGTGGCCAAAACCACGGCGGGTTCTTCTGCTCCTGATGCTGCCCGTAAAGTGAAGGAAATTGACTTGGCAGAGAAGTTAGAAGCCCATCATACTGGAATCAAGCCGATCATTATTGAAGGAGATGATGAGGATTAGGACTCACTAAGTGATCTGATCCGCCAAGAGCACTGATCGAAGAAAGGAAATGATCGGGCACCGGACTCCCTCTTCTAGTTTGTTATCTGACCAACCACTAGTAGATAATCAAGCTTCTTATGATCCTTTGGCCAATCGTGTTGACAAGGCACCGATCAAATTCTCGGTCACACGTCAGATAGTCTTCACCGACTCAGATTCCGATGGGGAACAAGCTGGACTTAAGAAGGCACAAATTGGTCTTCCTTATTCTGATCCTGCACCTGATGTTATCGAGGGTTCTCTCGCAGGTGGAAATTAGGCAAGTTCGTCCAAATCTACTGATCAACGGCGGACCGCAGCTACTTCCCCAACGGTTGCTGTTGAATCTACTCCAGTTCCCAATCTAGTCCAAACTGATCACTAATATCAAGGCTCGAAAACTACAAATCCTATTGACGCGGTCGACATCCCAGACCCAGAGGAGATGTCGGTCAACCCTCTGGACGTGTTAAAATCCATGTCGGCTGGAAAAGGGTATGTCGGTGAGGGTTATTGGACCGACTTCAGGAGCACCACTGATACGGATCGAGTCCATGCCATCTATAACAATGGTGTTTATGTATGTATTCTTTACTTGGTATCTTTTATTCCTTATCTATCTAATTTATAACACCCTGACTTTCTTCATTTAATAGGTCATTGAAGAGATGGCCAAAGCTATGATAACTCAGAGGAAACAGGCCATTGAAATCTCTGGGCTGAAAAAAGAGCTTGAAAAGGGAAAGAAAGCGATCGGTTCTTCCTCGGCTGACAGATTGAAACTTAAGGAGTCTTATGAAGAGAAGCTGAGGTAGCTTGACCTGACTGAAACTGCTTTGAAAGAAGCTGTGACTGCCGTAGAGATCCGAGCCAGTACAGCTTCAAATAATCTCTCTGAATTTACTAAGAAAAATATTCAACTTGAAGCAGATTTAGCTGAAGCTAGGCGGCTGTGTACTGAGTTGGAGCAACGGTCGTCTCATCAGAACAGACGGTTCTTAATCAAGAAGCTGAAGCTCGGATTGCTAAAGAAACTTTAACAGCTTCTCAACATTCTATGCTTGAGGCTCAACTGGGTTCTGAGGAGGCTAAGCTTCGATACGAAAGATTGGCTGAAGACCTAGATCAGCAAAAGATCAGCATGGAAGTTCTTTCTCATGAGGCTAGATTAGCCTTTGAGGTTCAGAGCGTCGATCGCTATAAGAAGTCCCCTGCTTTTGAGGTGGTTATGCTAAGCGAGTTTGAACATGGCCTTACCACTGCTCGGATATTCTTCGGGGGTAAGGAGAGGTCAACTGAAGAGGCTCGCCGTAAATGGGATCGATCAATCAAAAAGCATAAGGCTGAGTCTCTTAGCGCAATAAAGAATCAAAGGATGATGTGGTGAGCTTATTGCAAATCTATTGGGAAAGAACCCCATAAGATGCATCTAGAGCTTTCTTCCAAATCTTCGTTGGTAGTTTTTCATGCAGTTGGGGAAAATGGTGCAACATCTAAGGGTATCGATTCTGGACCTTTACTCGAGACCGACTATTCTCCTTTTATGGTTGAAGATCTCGAAGATGACATATGCTGGCCAGATTTTGGAGATCTGACCAAGGGTTATGAAGAGGAAAGCAAAAACCCTGGCACCTCGGGACCTGGCAGTACGTCAAGACCTTCAGATGCTTGATGACTTCTTTTTTTATCGTACGTTTTGTAAATTCTACGTAGCATTGTATGAACAATTGATTTATTCATTTAATGATACCGATCTGAAATTTACTTATATGATGTTCTTTATTTCGATCAATTTTCTCTACTGGTTGTGACTTCTAGGTTAGTTATTTTTATAACCAATTGTGATGGAATCGATCAAATTTGATTGATTGTTAACTCGACCAGCTATATCATATGGCTGACCGAACTTGGTTAAAATCATTTTTGACTTGTCTGGTTGTCCTTTTGGTCGCTTGCTGAAATTCAGTTATTTGTTCAAGTGGTGTTCGTTTGATGGACCATTTGCATGGTATCTAGTTTATAGACTCTTGTCTTTTTTCTGGTAACTAAGTCACCGGGACGTCTCCCAGTAGTCTGTTACTCAAGATTCCCTGGTGCGAGGTTTTTTCATGATCTCATTATCCCAACTTATCTTAGTCAAGTATCTTTATTAACTGGCGTTCGGATGCGAGATCTTGATTATCTCACCCAACTTTTTACGCATCCCATCAGGTATTTGATCTCTTGAAGGCACTCTAACAGTGCTTCTGATGCACCCAGTTAGTTTCAGTGAACGTGCAATGTCTTTGCGACATATGCTTTTGGTTCCATCACTGAACCCTCCGAGAGCCTGTTTTAAGTTTATCGGGATTTGCTTTTATTATCGAAAGCAATACTAGAACTCCTTTCTTGAACCAAGCTTCAGTTGAAGGATTTTTTTTATTGATTTTTTTAAAACTATAAAGAGAAACATATGATTAGGCATGAGTAAGATCTATACCTACTCAAAATATCTAAAAATTCTGAAAAGAAAATAGCAAAAGAAAAAACGAGAAAGCTGCTTAATGGTAGAATATCTTCAGGTATTGAGCGTTGTATGGTCTGAGTAACTCTCCTCCTTCTGATCGGACAAGGCGATATGCTCCATGCCCAGCTGATCCGACCACCTAGTAAGGCACTTCCCATTTATCTGCTAATGATCAGACCGACTTATCCCCTTTGTTCGGAGATACCCTTCTAAGAAGCAGATCTCCGAGTTGGAATTTTCTGATTCGGACGTACGAGTTGTAATATCTTACAATTCTGTATTGGTAAGCCGTAATTCTTACCCTCACAATGTCCATTTTTTCTTCCAACTCATCTAGGCTCTGTTCTAAGGTCATTATATTAGAGTCAGGCTGATATAACTGAACTTTAGGGGAGGTATGGGTTATTTCGACCGGGATGACGGCTTCAGTTCCGAACGCTAGGGAGTAAGGTGTTTCTCCTGTTGCAGTCCTTTCAGTTGTTTGGTATGCCCAAAGTACTTCATGCAACTTGTCTGCCCAATTTCCTTTCTTTCCGTCGAGCTTGGCCTTCAAGGTGTGTTTGATGATCTTATTGACGGCTTCAGTCTGGACATTGGTCTGAGGATGTGCTGGTGTGGCATAATAATTCTTTATACTGTACTTTCGGCACATCTCCCTGAAATTATCACTATCGAATTGGGTCCCATTGTCAGTGACAATTGTATCCAGAATCCCGAATCGGTAGATAATG
Source organism: Dipteronia sinensis (assembly GCA_033220585.1). Taxonomy (NCBI): domain Eukaryota; kingdom Viridiplantae; phylum Streptophyta; class Magnoliopsida; order Sapindales; family Sapindaceae; genus Dipteronia; species Dipteronia sinensis. The sequence goes on along the minus strand of CM065644.1, from coordinate 22,212,498 downwards.
TTCTTCTTTACGAAGCTAGTGGTATTAGCCTCGGTTATGTGTACCATTGCCTCCGCTTTCTGCCCATTTTGTGAAATAATCAACCGCTACAATAGCATGCTTGGCACCTTCTTTAGTTGCTGTTGGCATGAGGCAGATCAGATCTAATCCCCACATTGCAAATGGCCAAGGTGAGGTTAGATCCTTCAAAGTTTTAGGTGGTTGCCTAATATCGTTTGCGATTCTTTGACAAGTACCGCATTGCTCAGCCACCAATTTAGCCTCCTGAAATAGGGTTGGCCAATAAAATCCCTGTCTAAGGGTTTTATGGGCCAAACGTTTACCCCTAGTGTGGTTTCCACACACACAACTGTGTATGCTGGCCAAGATATTATCTCCTTCTTCTTGGCTAACACATCTTTGTAGGGTCTTCGAAAATCCCCTTCTATAAAGTTCATTGCCTATTATTGAGTACCGAACGGCTCTGTATCTGACTCATTTTGCTTCAACTGCATCTTCTGGGAGTGTGCTATCTTCTAGGTACTCGATGATTGGGGTGGCCCAAGTGACTGACCATTTCTCCACCGTTTCTACTGTCAGATTTTTTTTCTTTCTTGATGCTGGGCTTTTTGAGATGAGCCACTGGAATCATTCTGGAGCAGATACCAGTGGTTGCTGATGCCAATTTTTATTGTGCGTCAGCTTTCTCATTCTTCTCTCTTGGGACCTGAATGATTCTATGACTCTTGAATCTCCCCAGAAGTTTCTTGGCTATCTCTAAGTATGCCACCATGTTAGGATCTTTAGCTTGGTATTCATCTAGGATTTGGTTGACCACGACTTGTGAATCACTGAATATTTCTACTTTGTCCGCTCCCAATACTGTGCATATTCGGAGTCCAGCCAACAATGCCTCATACTCGGCCATGTTGTAGGTAGCTCTAAAGTCAAATCGTAGGGCGCATTCCACTTGATCATTTTCTAGGGTTGTATCACTATACCTGCCCCACTTCCATGCGTGTTTGATGAACCATCAACGTGCAGCTTCCAATTGAAGACTTTTCTTTCTTTTTCTTCTAGAATCCTGATCACTTCACTGTATGGCTCAGTGAACTCAGTTATCAGGTCTGCCACCGCCTGACCTTTTATTGCAGCCCTTGGTAAGTAAGTAATATCAAACTCGTTAAGCTTCACCTCCCATTTTGTAAGTCTTCCTAAAACCTTTGGCTTGGATAAAATTTGTTTTAACAGACAATCTGTATAGACCTCAATTTTGTGAGCCTGAAAATAAGGTCTAAGTTTTCTTGCTCCTGTTACAAGTGCAAGTGCCATTTGTTCGGCAGCCGAGTATCTTGTTTCAGCTGGTAGCAGAGCCTTGCTAGTATAATATACTTGTTTCTGCACCCCTTCATCTAATCTGACGAGTACCGATCCTGTGGCTACGGTTGTGACCAACAGATATAAGTACAGAGTTTCTCCTTCCAGAGGCTTTGAGAGGATCGGGGCCTTGCCTATGTATTCTTTGATTTTCTGGAATGCTTGTTCACACTCCTCATTCCATTATATACCCTTTCCTTTTCTTATTGATTTGAAGAATGGCAAACATCTATCGGTTAACTTGCTAATGAACCGATTGAACGATGCTAACATCCCGTCAACCTTTGGATGTCTTTTAGGGTTACAAGGGGACCTTGATGGTGTAAATCGTGTTATAAAATACTATACTCGCAAGTGCACGAATCGTGAAGATAAGTACTATGACAAGTAAGGATCGTTCCCACGAGGAAAAGTAATTTATTAATTAAAACTAATTCTAATTAAAGTTAAATTAAAGTAACCAAAAGATTTGTTGATGATTTAATTAAACTAAAGCTAAATTAAATTAAGATAAGAAAACAATTAAAGAAAATATGGTTGTGATCAAAAGATAGAAAGCACTAGGTCATCAATGATCCCCAATTATGAACACTCGATATATGGAATTAATTTGTAAACAAGATTCAATCAATTCTAGGGTTCATTGTTTGTCTTTAATGTGACTATTACCGTATGGTCATGGAATGAGTCACGTGCTCCCAACTATTATTCACCCTTGGTCTATGGTGTAAACAACGATTAGAAACCCTTTAAGTGCAAGAAATAAGAACCAAATTCTATACTTTGCTTGGCCTATGCTAAAGATAAAATTCATTCATTCAAAAGAGCATTAATCAAGGTTAGGTTTGGTCTATACTCTAACCCTAATTCTCAGATAGTCTTAACCCTAAAATCATGCCAAATAATCATCCACCCTTGGTCTATGGTGTGAATAAATATTAAAACTAATGAGGATCAAGCAATTAAGAACAATGAATAAATCAAGAATTTTAATTGATGAAATATTAATTAATCCATATATGAGCATTCACAAGAGGTTCACATTGATTCCCTAGTTATAGAATTAGTTACACATCATAGAAAAAGAAAAGAAAAGAGATTGAGTAGAGAAAAACCGATATGATCATCAAAGAGCTCCTCCAATTCTTCTTCGTCTTCTTCTATAATGGATGGATGGGTCTTGAGGTGATGTGTGGTGACGGAGTGATGAGGGATGGCCCCCTTGGTGGCTTGGGACCTCCCTTGGCTTCTCTCCCGAAATTAGGCTTCAAAGGGGTTTAAATAGACTTTAGATGATAAGCCAAGTCCTTAAACAACAAGGAAATTGGTTCCCTTTTTGAATTCTACCTTTTTTGGGATTTAATTCTTTCCTAATCCACTCAAATTGATTACTTATTGAAGGATGATAAGGATTAGGTGTCAACTTGCTTTCCAAGACTCACACTCATGTCCAAGAAGGTAATATTTCCGGTTCCGACAACTTGCAAAATAAATCCCGTCACTATTTACGGAATTATGACTGATCTGACCATTGGATACTAAAACGGGCATAACGTCTTCTAGGAATATCAGAATTGTGATCCATAAAGTGCGCCAGAAACTAGACTTCCGGAGCTTTTCATCCATAGGTGGTAGGACACACAATTCAATTGGACCTGAGAGATATAGCTCCCGCAATCTGACTGTTCTGCACTGGCCGAATCAGCCTTTCCCGGAATGATGTGCGGCATAGACCGCGGTTGAGGTTGATGCCTGGGAAGCGGTATGGACCACGGAAAAGAACAGAAAGCCTACTGAAATGTACCGCTTGACGTGCCGCGATGGAGGTCGTGCATGAAGAGCGACCTACACAGCGGTGGATGACAGCTTTGCTCTTTTTCTTCACATTTAAGCTCTTTTCCTTGAAAATATCTTCAAACACTTCATCTAAGGAATGTGACCTATACATGCTCAACAAACATATAAAATACCTAATTTCACCCAAAAATAAAGCATAAATAATAGGAAATGGGGACCTAAAATATGTATAGAAATAGATCAATCAGACCTCATCTCTTCTAGGGCTCTTATTTTTTCAGGATTCGCTTTGATCCCCCTTTGGTGCACTTGAAAACCAAAGAACTTTCCCGATGGTACCCCAAATACACACTTGTTCAGGTTGAGTTTCATCTCGTATCTTCTTAATACTTGGAATGTTTCTTCCAGGTCTGCAGTATGTTTACTTGTTGTGACACTTTTAGTTAACATGTTGTCTATGTAGACTTCTATGTTTCTGCAGATCTGTCGGGCAAACATCTTGTTTATCAATCTTTGGTAAGTTGCCCCATCATTTTTGAGACCAAAAGGCATTACTTTGTAGCAATAAAGCCCTTGATCTGTTATAAAAGCAGTTTTTTCTTCATTTGGGCCAAACATCCTGATCTGATTATACCCTGAATATGCATCCATGAAGCTCACTAGCTCATGGCCCGCAATTGCATCGACCAACTGATCTATTCGGGGCAAAGGGAAACTATCTTTTGGGCATGCTTTGTTTAAATCTGTGAAGTCCACACACATCCTCCACTGCCCATTCTTCTTTTTTACGAGAACTACATTGGCGACCCATTCGGGATACTGAACTTCCCTGATTGATCTTGCTGCCAATAATTTCTGGACTACTTCTTTAATCGCTTGGCTCCTTTCAGGGTTAAATCTTCACCTTTTCTGTATCACTGGTCTGTGCTCGGGATCAACAGTTAGAGCATGGGAAATTATCTTCGCATCGATTACGGGCATGTCCTCGTGTTTCCAAGCGAACACATCCCTATACTCTTTCAATAGATTGATCAGTTGACCCTGTACTTGTTCGGTTAGTTATGCTCCCAGCTTAACCGTTTGTCCAGGGTTTCTGTCGTCCACTATAACTTCTATAGTCGGCTCTTCTTCCCGGCTTCCTTCACCTTTTTGACATGATTCTCTTGGATCTAAGTCAAACTGAGTTGGCGTTTCAGCCCTCTCCGCTCCTTCGTCATTTTTTGAGCTCTTTCTTTGTTCGGCGGAGTCTATCTGCATTACTTCCGACTCAGATCTTTCTTTATAGATAGCCAGGTTAGCTTTTTTCGCCCACTTCTGGGACCCTTTCAATACTTCGACTTCGGCCTCTGTTGGGAACTTAAAGGTCAGGGCGTAAGTTGCTATAACTGCCTTCATTTTGTTTAAGAATGGTCTTCCTAATAAAGCATTATATGGCCAATTCTTAGTGTCAACAACCACGAAGTCAAGCAACACTACTTTTTGACATGGAAAATTTCCTATTTCGACTGGCAACTTGACTGTTCCCAATAATCTCACTTCGGCTCCCCCGAACCCTCTGAGAAGAATTGCTAATGGTTGCAAATCTTTTCTTTGGAGCCCTAACTGATCAAATACCCCGTCACTCAGAATATCTGCCGAGCTCCCATTATCGATCAGTACTCTTCTCACTTCCCAATGACCAATGCGAACTGAAACAACAATTGCATCGTTCGGTTTAACTTCCACTCCATAAGCATCAGCCTCGAAGAAAATGATCGGGTCCCAACCTTGCTTAAGCTTCTTTTAGTCAGGACCTATTGAGTTCACTTCCAAGTTTCTTTAGCCGTCTATCTCTTCACGGACTTCAGACATTCTTTCCCTGTTACTTTTTCCTGTGCTCGGTCCGTCAAAAATAGTGTTGATAGCCCCGACATTTGAACTTCCCATTGGACTCTCTTTCCTATTCTGGTCGGGTTTTAGGGGGATCGTTCTGCCGATCATCATTTCCTCTAAGAACCGCGTCTTTCAGGTATCCTTCTCTAATCACCTTTTCAATATAGTCCCTCAGTTGGTAGCATTTAGAAGTTTCATGGCCATTCTCTAGGTGAAAACAGCAGTATTTAGAATTATCTCTTCGAGCAAAACTGGACTATTTTGGAGGTTTCTTATATGAACTCTTATCTTCAATTACGTTCAGAATTTCTTCCTGTCTTTGAGCCAAAGGAGTATAGTTCGTATACTGCCTCTTATAAGTCTTGTTGCTCTTCTGATCATCTTCATTGCTACCTTCCTTACCTCTCCCATAATTACTTTTCTGGTCACCTTTGGGGTTTCTCTTCGGGCCGCTGTCTTTGGACTTCAGATTTTCTCCTGGTCGGCCTCTATATATCAATTCTCCTCCATGGGCTATCTGTTCTTCTTCGGCCATCGCATATCCTCCTACGTCATCCACCATATTAGCATAAGTGGTTGGGCCCTTTTGTCTTAGTCTGACTGACAATTGGCTATGCTGCAAACTGTTGACGAATGCCGCTACAACCGCATCATCATTAGGGGTCCTGCACCTCTGAGACTTCCTGTGAAAAACTGGTAAGGTAGTCCTTTAACTTCTCGTCCTTCCTTTGTTTCATGGTTGAAAGGACAAATATTGACTTCATGCGTTGGATGTTTCCCATGAACTGCCTAGTGAAGGCCTGTATTAGATCCTTGAAATTCCCGATCGACCCGCTGGCAAGGCCACCGAACCATCTAGACCCCTAATCACCTAATGTTTGGGGGAACATTCTATATAAGAGCGCGTCATCATAATCATACTGGGCCATCGCGCTTTGATATCTCCTGACATGCTCCTGGGGGTCGGAGTTGGCCTTGAATTGTTCCACGTGCGGCATCCTGAATTTTTCTGAAAAATGGGCTTGCCTTACGGAAGCGGTAAACAGACTTCTGGAATTGCCTATCAGTAAATTTCCTCATCCCTGTCTTCGTTCCAGTGTTTCTATCCTTTTTAGTAGAACTTCGCGCTCTCCTTCTGGCTCAACGCGCTCATCAAATTTCTGATGGATGATGATACCATAGGGGTCTCTAGATGCTCACCATGTGATTTGAATATCTCGAACATTGTATCTGGGAGCAGGGGCTGTCTCTCTATGCCTCCTTGAGGGTTCCTCCTTGTCAGTTGAAGACGACTAGGACCTTTTCATGTGTCCGTCATATCTGTCCCATCGGTCATAACTCACTTCTCGTTCTTGACTTCTTATGACATCATCATACGGGCTGTGCTCCTTTCTTTTCTAGCTGGTTTGGTCTCCACTCCCTCTGTGGTCCTGGTAACCACGCCGACCATCATTCTTTTGGGATCAATCCCTCTTTTCGTAAGGATTTGCTTTATTTTTACCAGTTTTCTGTAGGGCGTCTGGAGTTGAAATTACTATCTCAGACTGTATTCTGGGATCCCGTGCCACTACGTGCGTGTGTAACTAGAATGGCGAAGTTAAATTTGCGGTGGCTGTTATGTTGATTCCCTGTCTAGCGGCGTCCTCAAGGACTCTCCGCATGGACTCTTGCAGCTGTTGGAATACATCTGGGGAGATTGCTGGGAGAGTGTTTGTGGAAGTTATGGTGGCTTGACCAATCGAAGTTGGAGTCACTGGAGGTAAGCTTCCTCCGGCGATACTGGCGTTCATTGGATCAGAGTCGTTGATTTCGTGTGGGGTACCAGTGTCACGTGGGATCAACTTGCATCCCTGTTGTCGGCCATATTGCTGCTTCACAAGTTCCTCGGAGGTTTAGCACCCCCCTCCTTCTAGCGCCAATTGTTGACGGTGATTTTTGGATCGAACTATGTGGATCATGCGTCACACAAAATATGTCGAACTAATAATTGAATAAGAAATTATGAATAACAAACATATCAAACAGCAAAGATTTTATGTGGTAAAACCTCAAAGTGAGGAAACGTCCACGATTGCTAGATGGCTAGATAGAAATCCACTATGAATAAGTTTGATTACACACTCAGCCTTCCTTGATTGCTCTCATAAACTGATAATTAATTAACCCCTTCTTGGATGTTCTCAGGGGTTATTTATACATGCATAATCCTTAATTCTCGGAGTACAAATAAGAAAAATGGTGATACAGGTTTAATAAACTTCTAACTTATTGGAGTTGTTTACATCTTGTGTAAATTGAATGACTTAGATTGGCTGCTTGATTGAGACTCTGCTTCTTATAAGCTAGTTTGTTTCCTTATCAGAATATGCTTCGAGATGTCTTATTTGAGTTGAACTCTTTATCTGCGTATTTGAGTCGTGATTGTGTTGAATTCTGAATTCTAAGTATATCAGGTCATCTAAGGACATCTTTGCGTTGTACACATGTTGCTTAACCAATCATCTACCAGACCCGACAAGATCACGCTCACCCCCGATCAGGGATTCATTATTGATCGAACTGCTACACCCGATAAATCTATTTACCTTGGTCGGGATTTCCCAACCCGACCATCTAGGTGATTTTGATCAATCATGCAGGGTTGTTTACTAATCATTTTAGGTTGGCTGATTTTAACTCTTCTTTGTTGACACGTCACTTGTTGTTCCCGCAATTCACGTTGTTTATGCTGACGTGTTATCTTTCCAAATTATACCAATAACATATATAAAGTGATACGTTTACATGTCACTTATTTAAAAGAATAATCTACACATCCAATAGGATGATGTGGGTATCATAAGAGGGATTTAAGATCCTAACGTATCATTCATTAGAAGAAAAAAAAGGATCTACACCTCCAGTAGGATGTTGTGAGTATTATAAAAGAGATTTAAGATCCTAACGAATAATGAAATTGGAAATAATATTTTATCCATTTCATACACATCCAGCAGGATGCTGTGATTACCATAAAAGATTTAAGATCCTAATATCACGTATAATGAGATTGTAAAGGATAATTTATCCATTTTATACTTGCTCCTAAATGAGCAATATCAAAAGAGTAAAATTTGGATATATTTATATTCATGAGATATCAAAACATACCCAGGAGTGGATGTTTGTGAATGACAAGAGAAAACATTTATATAGTAAACCTATTGAAAAGATTATTATCACTTCAGATGATATATAAAATGACATTACACATAATGTCCATAAAATTCCCAGAAGGGAAATATATGTCTTGCCTAGAATGCAACGACTCATACAATTCTGCGGAGTCAGATATATTTTATGAATTTGATTTTGATCTGACCAAATATTAATATTGTATCAGGTCCAATGGATCTAATAGAAAAATCTGAAAGAGCCATGATATTGTTATCAAACAACACTAAATCAGTATCAGTGATACTTGATATTATTCAAGCAGAACATAAAAGAATAAGCTCAGTTCAAAAGCATATAAAGTTAATACCGTATCAGATCGAGCAAATCTGATCAAAGGCTTTAAAAGAGCTATAATATTATTACCAGATAGTATTAAATTGTTTGTCGATGATATTTTTTATCATTCAAATAGAATATAAAGGAATCTACTTAGTTTCAAAATTATAAGGGGGAAGAATATCATATTGAAATGATAAGTAATGAGAATGTTTTATATTTATTCATTACTTCTCGTGATTCAGGTCAGAAACTCATTATAGAAAAGCTACGTGCTTTATCATCTGGATTATATTACACTATTATAAAGAGTGTAGATATTTATGCAATTATGAATCAAAAGTTTTCAGATCTAAAAATGTTTGTGTTTTGGCGTGACCGTGTCGGTCACCTTGGATCTACAATGATGTGTATAATCATTGAAAATTCTCATGGATATCCATTAAAGAACTAGAAGACTCTTTATCCAATGGGAACTTATATATTGCATGTTCACATGGGAAACTAACAGTAAAACCATCTTATTCTAAAAGTTGGTTTTGAATTCTTATCATTCTTACAAAGAATTCAAGGAGATATATGTGGACATATTCATGTTGGCACCCCGTTAATTGGTAACGCAGCGGAAATATGTTTTAAAATTTTTAATATAGATCATAAATGATCTGGAACCAGTGAACTTGAGACCGTAATTATTTTTCCGGAACTAATACATACAATATGTAAACACAGGAAATTGTAATCAATATATTAAAAGAAAAATTAGAACCTTACCAACGTTTAGAGGCTCCTTCATTTTACGATATGCTCCTGGTCTGTACCACTGATCTTCCTAGCTATTCCCGGAATTGGTAAATGCGTGTGGGCGCGTCACGTACTCAGGAACTTAGGAGGATGTTGAGAAAAGAAGAAGAAACTATTTCTTCCAAAGAGAAAACCAAAACTAGAACAATTCTAGTTGTTAAAAAAAAATATATCTTATATATATATATATATATATATATATATATTTGTATCAAATTGTGCACCCACGCACATCTCTCTTTTTGTTGTATTCTCACGCATGCCACCAATTACTCTCTATTGATGCATGCGTTTTTTTTGTTTTTTTTTTATTTTATTTTTAAATTCAAAATCAATTTAATCAAAAACCAATTAATCTAATCTTTTAAGATATCAAATATCTTTAAAGCTATTGATTAATATTTATTTTATTTAATATGATTTGAATTCAAACTACTTAAATTCAAAAATCAAAATATAATTTAATAAAATAAAATAATCAACAAACATCCTCCATTTAGTGATTAATAACATGATTAAATAATCTTATTATTTAATTTAATTAATCACCATAATTCATTAATCAAATAATCTCATTATTCAATTAATTTCCGAATAAATACGTGTCACTTTCGTAACACAATTAATTGGACAATCCAATTAATTAACCGTGACCCTTGTTACCTAAATCGATCGGGCTAGCAAGGAGACCTAATGGACCCATAGTATTTTGAGCTCCAATAATCATCGGAATCATTAATTAAACTCTTTAATTAATATTCCTTGATTATTAACTCCGATGTTATTCCACTAAAAACCTGATGCTTAACTCTCTCAACAGTAGACGCTTTTACACAGACCGATACAACTCGGTGTCCATCGATATAGCTATTACACATGGTGTGATCCTCCACAGTAGTTCATAATTAGAGCTGGGTCATAATGTCCGTTATACCTCTCTAATTACATATATCCTTTAAGTACCGTTGATTCTCTAATGGACAATAAATCCTATTTCCTCACGGAATTAGGAGATCGCTCATATTGTTTAAGCCCCAAATCAACCATTAAGGGAACTACCATCTACTTCTCACAAGAAGGAGTGGATTCCACTATTGTATACATACATTCCCAGTCACAAGCCAAACCGCAATCCCAACATACAGAGTATATTGATCAGGAACTGCATCTAACCTCACCCATGGTATATCAAAGACCACGATCTAACCTGAAGGAGTCGATAAGACACTCAGGATTAAGATCACCCACATATAGCCATCATTAGTTGATATATATGAATCTCATCAGTAAACGGATCTTGGTGAGAGATTCATATAGATCATGGCCCAGCCCTATATGATCACATCATACAAGGTGCCTCCATTCCCATATCTCATATGAATGATTAAGGATAGAATCACCATACATTACGGAATGGACCGTAGCTATAGATTAACCACAAATAAAGTACCCAGCTTTATTTGCTATCTATGGACTCTTTAGATTGCACGTCTCTTACTGTATCCATCCGTATATGACACTCATATACACAGTTCGAGATTACATCCGGCAATCTAGGATGTTAATATATGCACATGTTATAAAATAAACAACACAACACGAATGAATTGAATTTTTCTTTTTATTTATTTCATAAATCCATTTACAAATTACATCTTTAGGGCATAAACCCCAACAATCTCCCACTTGCACTAAAGCATGTGAGGCATGTCTCGTAACCCTAGACCATCTAGGTGACCCGAAAACACTTTAGCCGGTAAGGTCTTCGTAAATGGATCAGCATGATTGTCTTGTGAGGTTATCTTGGTGACGATCACATCTCCTCTCTGCACTATCTCTCTAATGAGATGATACTTTCTCTCTATATGCTTCCCTTTCTTGTGGCTTCTTGGTTCTTTGGAATTAGCCACAACACCACTATTATCACAATAAAGTGTGATGGGCTTATCCAGATCTGGAACAACTTCCAGATCACTCAAGAATTTGCGGAGCTAAACAGCCTCTTTAGCAGCTTCACAAGCGGCTACATATTTGGCTTCCATGGTGGAGTCAGCAATGCAAGATTGCTTTATACTTCTCTACACGATGGCCCCACCACCTAGGGTGAAAACTGATCCAGACTGTGGATTTTCTAGAATCCCTGTCTGACTGAAAATCAGAATCTGTGTATCCTAACGGGATCAAATCCTGTCCGGAATACACTAGCATATAGTTTCTCGTTCTCCGAAGATACTTGAGAATAGTCTTGACAGCAACCCAATGATCCAGTCCTGGGTTGGACTGGTACCTGCTGACTACTCCCACTGCATAGCAGATGTCCGGTCTCGTGCATAACATAGCATACATGAGACTACCTACTGCTGATGCATAGGGTACACGTCTTATATCCTTAACTTCTTGAGGTGTCTTAGAACAATGTTCCTTAGACAAGTGAACTCCATGCCTAGAAGGTAAATTACCTTTCTTGGAGTTCTGCATCGAAAAACGTATAAGAATCTTGTCGATATACGATGCCTGAGACAGTGCTATGAGTTTGTTCTTACGATCCCTTATAAGTTGGATCCCTAGAACATAACTCACCTCCCCCAAATCTTTCATTTGGAATTGGCTAGCCAGCCAGCCCTTTACATCAGATAACACTCCCACATCATTCCCAATGAGTAGGATGTCATCCACTTATAGAAATAAGAAAACTACTTTTTTTGTCAATGACTGCGCTTGTAGACATAAGGCTCATCGACGTTCTGCTCAAAGCCATAGGTTTTGATCACATCATCAAACCTGATGTTCCAAGATCTAGATGCTTGCTTAAGTCCATATATGGACCTTTGCAACTTGCAAACCTTTTGCTCTTGATCTGGAGACACGAATCCCTCTGGTTGCATCATATAGATGCTCTCGTCAAGATTGCCATTCAAGAATGCAGTCTTGACGTCCATTTGACAAATTTCATAATCGAAATAGGCAGCAATGGATAAGAGAATCCTAATAGACTTAAACATGGCTACTGACGAGAAAGTCTCTTCATAATCAACCCTCTCTTTCTGGGTATAACCCTTAGCCACTAGCCTTACTTTGAAGGTCTCTACCTTCCCGTCTACTCCTCTCTTTCTCTTGTAGATCCACTTACATCCTATGGGTTTTACCCCATCCGGTAAGTCTACAAGATCCCAGAATGAGTTAGAGTACATGGACTCCATCTCGAGATTCATGGCTTTAGGTCATTCCTCTTTATCAGGATCTTCCATTGCATTCTTAAATGTCAATGAATCATCCACACTATCAGTAGAGACAACACTTTGTCCCTCACCTATACCTAAATAGCGTTCAGGTTGTCTTACAACCCTCCCACTACGTCTAGGTGATAGTGTATCCTGATCAGAAACCATCTGACTCTCAGATGTTTGTGGATCAACAACTCTTGTTGATGAAGCACTAGTCTCACCAGGCTCTAACTAATTCAATACAATCTTAGAACGAGATTTATGGTTACTAATATAATTGTCCTCAAGAAACGTTGCATTTGTCGATACAAATACTTTGTTATCTTCGGGACTATAGAAGTGTCCACCTCTGGTCTCCTTGGAGTATCCTACAAACAGGCAGACCACAGACTTGGAGTCTAGCTTTCCACTTCTATTTTTCAGCACGTGTGCTGGACACCCCCATACGCGAAAATGTCATAAACTAGCTTTACGACCATTCCACAACTCTAGGGGAGTCTTAGGAACAGATTTGGATGGCACTACATTCAAAATGTATGCCGCTGTTTGTAAGGCATATCCCCAGAAGGAATTTGGTAATGATGAGAAACTAATCATAGATCTCACCATTTCCATCAGGGTTCTATTTCTCCTCTCCGCTACACCATTTTACTAAGGTGTACCAGGAGCTGTAAGTTGGGAAACTATCCCATGCTCGACCATGAAGTCTTCAAACTCTTGGTCAAGGTACTCACCTCCACGATCTGATCGTAGTGACTTGATAGTCATACCTAATTGATTCTCAACTTCAGCTCAGAATTCCTTGAGCTTTTCAAATGTTTCCTACTTTCGTTGCATCAGGTAGACATATCCGTATCTTGAGTAATCATCTATAAAGGTGACATAATACTCATAGCCGCCCCTAGCTCTAACATTCATCGGTCCGCAGACATCTGTATGTATGAGTTCTAGTGGCTCTATAGCTCTAAGCCCTTTTCCAGTAAAAGGTCTCTTAGTCATCTTACTTTCTAAATAGGATTCACAAACAGGTAAGGTGCCAACCTTTAACTCACTTAAAGGTCCACTTTTTACTAGTCTATCTATCCGGTCAAGGTTGATATGACCAAGCCTTAGATGCCAGAGATACGTGTCATTATCTGGAGAAATCTTATGTCGTTTAGTTTTAGGTTTTTCAACCTTAAACATTTCGGTGTTAAGCAGTGTAGTATGTATTAACGGTCTTAACACATACAAATTGTTTTCATTAATTCCTGAACAAATATTCAGACCATTCTTTCCAATAATAACAAACTTATTATTAAAAGAAACAGAATATAATTGTTCTAACAACTTAGAAACGAAAATCAAATTCCGTGAAAATTCAGGAATATAAAAAACATTGTTCAATAATAAAAAAACTATTATTATTACAAAATTGCAATCTTATTGCTCCCACTGCTTTGGCCGACACGACATCCCCCGACCCCACACGCATAGAGAAGGCTCCCTCATCTAGCTATGTCTAGGAATCAGTCCACTGCAAAGAATGAACAAACATGGTTAATGGCCCCCCGAATCAACAATCCAAGGTGAAGAATCATCTTCCACTAAACAAGATTCAAGAACAAGTAAATCATATTTACCTTTCTTCTTCTTCTTGGCTACCTCCTCCAAGTACTGAGGACAGTTCCTCTTCCAATGCCCGACCTTGTTATAATGGAAACATTTTCCTTTGTCTTGGTTGGTGGAGGTGCCCTTCTTTTTGCTTTGGGCCTTCTTGGGTTTACGCTTACCCTTCGCCTTTCCAGCATACCTCTTCCTCTTCTTATTATTGGAGGAAGATAGTTCGGCAACATTTGCCTCACCGGTCTTACTTTTGCTGTCCTTAGTCAAGGACTCAAAAGTAGCGAGCTCATTGAGCAACTGTGTGATACTGAACCTTAACTTGTTCATCTCGTAGTTGTTCTTAAACTGATCGAAACTCTTCGGAAGAGTCGCCAGTATGATGTTCACTTGACTGGGTTCGTCAATGGCCCCACCATTGACTTCTGCCGTGTTGAAGTAGGACATCATGCTCAGGATATGTTCCCGAACTGATGTACCTTCCTTCATGCGAGCTAGCATAGCAGAGCGAACAGCTTCGTGTCACTTTTGCTCGAAGGGCTGCCCGAACATAGCTTACAATGACTCCATAATTTTGAATGCTGTAGTCATTGCTTCGTGCTTTGTGACAAGCACGTCTGTCATAGAAGCTAACCGATATGTTCGGGCCTTCTCATCAGATGAGACCCATCGCTGGTATGCCTCACGAATAGTTCGTGTGGCATTGGCAGTAGGCACCGGAGGACATTCCTCCGTAAGCACAAACTTGAGGTCTTTGGTGACCAATATTGCATTAATATTAGGTTTCCACTTAGTGTAGTTATCACCAGTTAATTTTTCGTTTGCGAGAATTTGAAGTAATACAGAAGACATAATTGCTGAAATGAATAAAACATTCATTCAGTTATTTATTAAAACAAGTGCGAGTGCTTTGACATAAATTTAAACATGATGCGTGAACATGTTTAAAGAACTAGAAATACCCAAAAAACAGTTACTATACCACGACAATCCAACATACCACAAAGAAGTGCCGGCTTAAGGTCGGTCAAGTCTTTGCATGTTGGACTGAGACATTCTCAATCAAATGATATTCTAGAATAACTCTTATTCCATATCATTCGACCATCGTTTATTCAGTCAGGTTTTTGATTAACAAAACTTAATCAAAACCTTCGTGAGTGTAACCCACCATTTCAGATCTCACGAGCTTAACTCGAGAATTGCCGCCTTAGGGTCGGTCAATCCCGAAATACCTTCAGAAATCCTATCCGTTAGGAAGTCAACCTTAGTATTGATCTTTGTGGAAACCCTCCTTAGGGAGAACGAAAACAAAGCCGTCACGAGGCCCCACTCGGATCTCACGGTGTTGAACTAATGATGGAGACTGTGGGATATATATATATCATAAATCCCTCTCCCACTCACTATTTAAAAATTAGGGTTTTCTATTATCCGTTAATGCACCGAGACTCTACTGGATCAAACGGCTAACTTTAATCAAGTTATCTAGTGCATTAACAAATTCATTATTAGAAATAAATTCTAATTAACTAATAAATTATTAATGGTTTTTAACTATTAAAAATCTAATATATTAGTGAATAATCTAAGCTTTGTAAACTATTTACTAAGCTCGGATTATTATGATAGTGTTTACCAAGTTTTAACTATTAAAACTCTAACACTTTATTGGTTCATTTATTATTAAGTCATTAATCATATTAATACTAATTACAATAAATGACCCTATTAATCTAACTTATTAAATACTTTAATAACCAGATTAATATTAATGAGAATTAACAAGTATTCTAACAATTAAAAAACTAATCTCATTTTCATAGCCAATAATATATTTACTGATTTTAATCATATTAAAAAAATATATAAAAATTAGGCTATGATGCATGTATGACATATCAAATATATTTGTGTAGGCAAATCTAATCTAAATGACATATGTATGCATGACAATGCTTTTATCATCACATAATATAAAGCATACATGAATTGACCGAGTACTGTGGATTATTTAACCTAAAAAAAATTGAATCTAAAATTATAGAAATATCCCAAGGCATTCCTTGGTCTTCTTGTAATTTTCGAGTCTTTCAGTCTCTTCAGGTCACTCCGATTCATCTCATGAATCCGAAATAGGAAATCCGCACGGAACGCACTAGGCAACACTTGCCAACGGAACCGTGCAAAAATATGTGAACAGTGCCCAACAACGTCCGCGTGAACAGTACCCCCACATAAACAGTTATGGTGAACAGTGTCGTGAACAGTACCATGTGAACAGTACCTGTCACGCGTATTTTCAATTTCGCCCTTCCGAATTCTCGATTTTTCCAGATCTTCAATATAGGTTACATTTTTTTATATATTACAATAACAGAAAAAAATAATAAAAAAAAATTATACAACCCATGAACCTTAAATCCACAGTACCATATAATTAACGATCAATCATGTTTTTGTAAATTAACAAATTTAATATACATACAAAAACAACATACAGTCAATTTGAATAGTGCCTACACAATCATACATACAGGAGCATCTAAAACAATTTCCTGTTCCGAAAAAAAAAATTGGCTTTGATACCAATTGTTGGAACCCCGTTCACTGGTAACGCATCGGAAATATGTTTTAAAATTTTTAATACAGATCATAAACGATCTGGAACCAGTGAACTTGAGACCGTAATTATTTTTCCGGAACTAATACATACAATACGTAAACACGGGAAATTGTAATCAATATATTAAAAGAAAATTTAGAACCTTACCAACGTTTAGAGGCTCCTTCACTTTACGATATGCTTCTGGTCTGTACCACTGATCTTCCTAGCTATTGCCGGAACTGGTAACTGCGTGTGGGCGCGTCACGTACTCAGGAACTTAGGAGGATGTTGAGAAAAGAAGAAGAAACTATTTCTTCCAAAGAGAAAACAAAAACTAGAACAATTCTAGTTTTTTTTAAAAAATATATCTTATATATATACAGTCATTTTCCTGTCAGTGCGCACTGATAAAATTATATAAGGACATTGAATGTGAGCCACTAATTTATAAAAAAGTTTTGACAAGTGCATACATATCAAGTCAAAATATATAAAATGAGTGTCTCATATTCAATAACCTTATATAATTCTATCAGTGCGCACTTATGTGAAAATTATTGTATAGGAAAATACACAAAGTGTGTCTAATACAACCTAGAGGGGGGGGGGGGGGGGGGGGGGTGGGGGGAATAGGTTTTAGTTGATTTATTACCAACTTTTCGACTTAATCAATTTTAATGATCCTACTCCATATTAACAATCAATCAATCCAATATAAATATGCGGAAAACAATAAAAACACAAGGATTGATTTACGTGAGAAACCCTCCAACTGGGCAAAACTCACGGGCTATCCTCCTAGCCACAAACGGTCCTCAAATCCACTATTTGAACGAAAGTTTACAACCTAGGTTGACCTCAAGTCACACCTAATTGGTCACTAACCCTTTGACTCTACCCAACGGGCCTTTAATAGTGATTCTTGACCACAAGCTTGTGCACTAACTCACTTAGTCACAAAGCTTAACAATCAATGAAGAGGTTAAACAACCTAAGTGAATATGTAAAAGATATTCAAGTATGCAATTAATGCTAGGCAACAATAAATGCTTATCTAAGGATTTAAAGATGACAATAAGTGTAAATCCTAGATATCAATATCTAAATGCAAATGCATGAAGATTTAGCTAGAAGGGTAAAATCGTCCTAAATGGTAGCTATTAATGAACAAGTCTCTCAACCAACACACAACAACTCAATCATGTTATAAATGCCAATAAACATAAAGATATGCAATAAAATCACATAAAAGAGCTAACCCTAGGCAAACAAGAACATAAATAAATACAAAGAGATTTAGGGCATGTTCAAGTTACCTAGTCAATGAAAGCAAGAAGAATCCATGATGAGATAATGCTTGAAGAGGTTAGATGCACATGGATTTGTGTTTGGTTGAGTAAAGATCAGTTCTTGGGAGTTTCTCTCTCTAAGGGAAGCTTGGCCTATTAAAAATGGCTTCTTGAACTCATAGAAACGAGCAAGGAAGAAGATAGAGCATATATATGGGAGCCCTAGTTGAAACAGCGTCGTTTTAAACTTAGGGCACAAAATCCCGTCAATACCGCTAGATGGACCGCATCTCAGGCATGTGTCCAGACCGCGGTACACACAGCAGTGCACCGTCTGGACAACAACGCGGTGCAGGGCGCTGTGCATGCAGGTGCACAGGCCGCGGTATGGGCAACAGAGGCTTACTGGACAACACCGCTACTTGGGTCGCTTTGCGTGCAAGTGTACAGGAAGCGGTACAGGGAGCATGACCCTGCTGAGGTATACCGCTCTGTATGCCGCGGTGCAAGCATGTCTTGCCAAGCGGTCTAGGCCGCGCTAAGAGAAGAATTTGTCTTTTCTGGGCAAACTCAACACACTAAGTGATGTGCAAAATGTGCAAGTGTGGAGTGTGAAAAGAGGCATACAATACATCATTCAATTACATGAAGATAGAAACATAATGCATGCAAGTGAGTGTCTGCAACTAGATCTCTTCAAAGAAAGTTAAACTAGTGAGATACCTTTGAAGTGCTCTTTGAGAGAGATGAAGTCCTTGAAGCTTGATCACACTCAAGAGGCCTAAATTACCCTTACAAAGAATAATCCCCAATGTGGTTTGTCAACGAAATAAGCCAATCAAAATATGAGGAACTTACAGTATATATATATATATGTATCAAATTGTGCACCCACACACATCTCTCTTTTTTCTCTCTTTTTGTTGTATTCTCACGCATGCCACCAATTACTCTCTATTGATGCATGCGTTTTTTTTTTCTCTTTTATTTTATTTTTTTTAAATTCAAAATCAATTTAATCAAAAACCAATTAATCTAATCTTTTAAGATATCAAATATCTTTAAAGATATTGATTAATATTTATTTTATTTAATATGATTTGAATTCAAACTATTTAAATTCAAAAATCAAAATATAATTTAATAAAATAAAATAATCATATTATCTTATTTTATTCAAAAACAAATATCAACAAACATCCTCCATTTAGTGATTACTAACATGATTAAATAATCTTATTATTTAATTCAATTAATCACCATTATTCATTACTCAAATAATCTCATTATTCAATTAATTCCCGAATAAATACGTGTCACTTTCGTAACACAATTAATTGGACAATCCAATTAATTAACCGTGACCCTTGTTACCTAAATCGATCCGGCTAGCAAGGGGACCTAATGGACCCACAGTATTTTGAGCTCCAATAATCATCGGAATCATTAATTAAACTCTTTAATTAATATTCCTTGATTATTAACTCCGGTGTTATTCCACTAAAAAGCCGATGCTGTACTCTCTCAACAGTAGACGCTTTTACACAGACCGATACACTCGGTATCCATCGATATAGCTATTACACATGGTGTGATCCTCCACAGTAGTTCATAATTAGAGCTGGGTCATAATGTCCGTTATACCCCTCTAATTACATATATCCTTTAAGTACCGTTGATTCTCTAATGGACAATAAATCCTATTTCCTCAAGGAATTAGGAGAGCGCTCATATTGTTCAAGCCCCAAATCAACCCTTAAGGGAACTACCATTTATTTCTCACAAGAAGGAGTGGATTCCACTATTGTGTACATACATTCCCAGCCATAAGCTAAACCGCAATCCCAACATACGGAGTATATTGATCAGGAACTGCATCTGACCTCACCCATGGTATATCAAAGACCACGATCTAACCTGAAGAAGTCGATAAGACACTCAGGATTAAGATCACCCACATATAGCCATCATTAGTTGATATATATGAATCTCATCAGTAAACGGATCTTGGTGAGAGATTCATATAGATCATGGCCCAGTCCTATATGATCACATCATACAAGGGGCCTGCATTCCCATATCTCATATGAATGATTCAGGATAGAATCACCATACATTACGGAATGAACCGCAGCTATAGATTAACCACAAATAAAGTACCCAGCTTTATTTGCTATCTATGGACTCTTTAGATTGCACGTTTCTTACTGTATCCATCTGTATATGACACTCATATACGCAGTTCGAGATTACATCCAGCAATCTAGGATGTTAATATATGCACATGTTATAAAATAAACAACACAACAAGAATGAATTGAATTTTTCTTTTTATTTATTTCATAAATCCATTTACAAATTACATCTTTAGGGCATAAACCCCAACAATTCATTCACTAAATGATCTCTTTCATTATTATATGGTTCTAATTGACGCATCTACGAGATGATCATATGTTTGTTTATTATCAAACATCTCCATATTACTTGTACTGATTATTAGTTTTTCAGATATACTCATAATCAAAATGGATCAGGGAAATCACTTATCAAAAGTTTCTAGTTTCTCTAGAAGAGAAAAGTAAATAAAAACTTACTTATATACAAAATAGAGATACCAGTTCAGTTCTCTACATATATGTGTGTCTCATTTCAATCTTCGTATCTCTCAAATACGAAAGATAATTGATCATCAGATAATTATTAATCTTTTACCTGCTATATTAAAGGTAACAAAAGTTTATAAGTTGCTATCTCATAAACCTCGGGCGGGTGATTGTTCTTGAAGAACGATTAGAGAAAAATGCAACAAATAAATCATCTGATACATATCATAAGCTTATAAACATTTTGAAAGGTATTGTTATTGGGATCCCAAGAGTACACAAAGATCAAGTTATAAATAAATTCACTTTCTCTAAATCAACTTTATAAGAGTCTGATATATCTAAAGAGACACAAGTATATGAAATGACTAAATCCGTTGAAATGGAAGAAATCTCAACAGAGATACAAGAATATAGAAATTGATAGAAATTGAGAGAATTCTATAAATCATACAGAGTCTATGAAATAACTAAATCCATTGAAATGGAAGAGATCTCAACAGAGATACAAGAATATAGAAATTGAGATAAATTCTATAAGTTATACAGAGTCTATGGAATGACTAAATTCATTGAGATGGAAGTAATCTCAATAGAGATACAAAAGTATAGAAATTGAGAAAATTTCTATAAGTCATATGAGAGAAATGTGGAATCATAAGGAAACAATCATTGATGATGTATTTTTATACACAGTAGCACTACTGAAATTATAAATGATAATTATGATATTCATAATATTAATGATTGTAAACAAAAGGCATGATTGACCTAGATAAAAGAAGCAATTCAAGAAGAATTGACTTCATAAGCCAAAAATAAAGTATTTAGATCAATAGTACCCCAGACACCTGGAGATGTCAAACTAGTTGGATACTAATGGGTCTTTATACGGAAACGTAATGAGAAAAATGAGATCGTGAGATATGAGGCATTACTCGTAGTGCGAGGTTTCTTACAGAAACTTTGTATTCACGACTGAAGAATACAATTACGTTGTTGATAAATTTGGCTGCCTTTAAAAGGCTTGAAGTACGTCTTCTAGACGTATTAATCATTTATCTATATGATTCACTCAATGCAGATATTTATAAATCTGAAGGATTCAAAATGCAAGAAGCATGTAAATCGAGATCTCATAATCTGTATTTTATGAACATACAAAAATCCTTATATGAACGGATGTGGTATAACCGTCTCAGTTAAATATCCGATAAAGATAAGGATATAACAATCATATTATATACTCATATGTCTTCATAAAGAAATGAAAAAGAAAATATTGTCTCGACCTGAAGATCGAACATAGATCAAAATGGAATAATTGTCCATCAATCAGAATATGTTAAAAAGATTCTGAAAAGATTCCATATGGATATTACTCCATAAAGCAAGTCTTTGCTCATACTCCCTCCAATCATTTATGATGTTATTGTATTTCATGAAATAAACATCAGTGTGCTTCAGTTCAACAATCTATAAGATTGCTTCAAAAGCACTTTTATCAGGGGGAGCGTCCCATCAGGGGGAGCATATCAAATAAAGTATATTAATTATTTGGGGCATATGTGCATTGTACTCTTTTTCCTTTCAATCAGGTTTTTCATACCATTGAGTTTTCCTGATAAGGTTTTAATGAGGTAATTCAGTAAGCACACCCAAAAATCATTTGATCCATAAAGATCATCATAAATATTACATTTATCCAGTTGATCATCGTATTTATGTTGACTTGATCAAAAAGATCATTGTAAATATTACTTTGATGTTGCTAATTATCGTATATATGTTACTTTGATCCAGAAAATCATCATAAATATTACTTTGATCCGACAGATCAATTAATATATTTGCTCATGTTTTTATCCCACTGGGTTTTCCCTAGCAAAATATAAATGTAAGAAATGTTTTGAAGAAAACAATAAATTCTGGACATATGTACACTATATTGTTTTTCCCTTCGATCAGGTTTTATCCCACTGAATTTTCCTAACAAGGTTTTTAATGAGATAGTTTTTAATGTTCAACCCCATTAAATCCAGAGAGATCATTGTATACATTTTTCTTGGATTTTGTCCCATTGGATTTTTCCTAGAAAATTAATACAAATGGTATAAATCCAAGAGAGAGTGTGGTAATATGTGGCTTTTACCACTTATGTAATACACACAAGTAATACCCACTTTTATCACACATATATCTTCTCCTTTCACCGCCTCCCTCTGCCCATATATATATATATATATATATATATATATATATATATATATGTGTGTTTTCTTTTCTTTATTGAGATTACTATTGTTGAAAACAAAACTCCAGAATATCAATACATCAACTTTATCTCTCTCTCTCTCTCTCTTGTGTATCTTTACTCTCTCATCTCTCTTGCCTCTGTCTTTCTCTCCATCTCTCATTTTTCATTTGTTTGCTTTATCTATTTGTTATCTCAATATTTACAACAATCATATATGTATATATTATAATCATATATATATATATATTATACATTATATAAAATATATATGTAATATAAATATAAAAATTATATATATTATTTTATATGTGTATTATAATATATAATATATAATATATTAAATATTATTACCTATACAATAATATATATATACATGTAATAATATTTAATATATATAATAATATTTAATATATCATATATATATATATTATATTATATATATATATATATACTATATATAATAATATATAATATATATATATATTATATTATTATTATATATATATATGTGTATTATAATATATATAATATAATATATTATATTTTATTATTATATATAATAATATATATACAAGTAATAATATTTAATATATTATATATAATAATATTTAATATTTAATATATAATATATATAATAATATTTAATATAATATATAGTATATTATTATATATATAGGATACATATATAATATATAATATATATTATTAATATATATACATATTTATTTAATATTGTTAAATATGATATATTAAAAATATTTATTTAATAAAATTAATTAAATACTGACTTGTCATGTTCCATATGTCACTATTATGTGATAACAAATATTATACAGAACAAGGAGAGCATTCTGGTCATTTGAACCTCTTGTCCCGTACTATCCCAACCATACCAAACGCATAATAGTACAGTCCATAGTTCTATCTCAGACATTCCAAACACAATATGGAACAATTGTTCAGTTCAGTACCGTCCTGTCCAGTCCCGTCCCGTACCAAACACACCCTAAGAGTACATGTTGTTAAAAGTCTATAAACAACAACTTGCAATGAAAGTTGTACATTAGTAGACCTTCGTAAATTCATTATATTTAATTATATATCATCAAAAGACAAAAAAATAATCATAAAATTAAAATTTTGTAAAATAACCAACCTAATTGCAATACAACATTTTCAAATTAAAATAAAATCACAAGTAAATCAAACTTTCGAATTTACGATTTAGTAATATATTCTAATATTCCAACTTCGTTTCTATATCATATCCAAACTTATGCTAACTACAATAACCTAATGCAACTTTTATGCCATGCAATTGTACTTCCTACAACTCTACCAAGTGTGCGAGCTTCATTGATTGGTCGAACTAAAATGCCTTCATGTCGGCAACTGCTGTAGGTTGCTCAGCTGATTTTTCAAAGGTCCCTGTGGCTTTCTTTCTACCAGGTCCCGCAGAAACTTTAACAGTTGGTGGTCTGAGAAGCCTATCTCCTAGGAGAAACCCACACCGGAATTCTTCAATTACAATCCCTTCCTTGAACTCTTCAAATTCCTCTCGTGCAATCGCCTCATATGGAAGCCATTCGGCTTTTTAATTGAAAATTAATCAACTGGAAGTTGGGCTTTCAAAATTGGAGGTTGAGCTGTTAAAATTGGTCATTAGACATAGTATTTACAACTTTCATTTCCCACGTTGTTATTTTGCCCGTGAATTTGAGAATAACAACTTCATAAATTTGAAAGTTGTCATTGAACATCAAAGTTGTTGGACCCTTGCTGTTAAAGATATGTTTTGTTGTACACTTAAAATTATTAAGGAAAATGATAATGAGGGCAAAGAAATTCATTATCATGATCTTAGCAATTCTCCTGCAGTTAAGGAACCTCAAATCAATTCACATGATCTTAGCAATTCTCATGCAGTCAAGGAATTCTCATATCAATTCCCATGATCATGGAAAGTCAATCATAATTGCACATATTAATCGAGCCATCAAGGACATGTTTTTCATTCCAAAAGCCAAGAAATCAATTCTCTAATTTTATTAGACAACTTGCACATAATATCTCTTGAGATATTTTTTCCTTTTTTATGTCGTATTGATCTTGAAAGTTAATTGTAATAATCAACTCCTTGCTTGTATATATTCTGGAAAATCTTTAAATAAAAATTATCGCTTCCTTCTATAGAACGATGTGGAGAAGGGGGAAATATGGCAGAAAGAGGTGGAGAATGGGAAAATATGGCATTACCTTTCCATTGATCAATTATGAGTATATATACAATTACACAATTACAAATCCCTTAACTTAAGAAACAAGAATAAATCAAATCAAATTCAACTTTTCTAATCTAGTGAATCCTTAAAGTTAAGGAACAAGAATAAATCAAATCAAATTCAACTTTCCTAATCTAGAGAATCTTTAGGCTTAAGGAACAAGAACAAATCAAATCATTTATATCCTTCTATATGCCCCCGCAAGATAGAGCTCCATGAGGAGATTCCAATCTTGGTCTTAAGAGTGAGATGACATTGACGTGGAAGAGGCTTCATGAGAGCATCTGCCAATTGATCCTCAGAGCAAATGTGGGTAACACGGAGAGCACCAATTTGAACTTGGTCTCGAATGAAATGATAATCCAAAGTAATATGTTTCATGCGAGAATGGAATATCGGACTAGAGCGCAGATGAGTCGCTTCGACATTGTCACAATAGATCACAGGTATTTGAGGTATAATAACACCAAGTTCAGTAAGAAGAGAGCATACCCAACTTAATTCGGCAGCAGTGGCAGCAACAGATCGGTACTCAACCTCGATAAAGGAACGTGCTACCATGCGTTGTTTCTTGAAGCTCCTAGATATAGGATTGCGTCCAAGATACACAATATAAACGCTAGTTAAGGTATAGTCATCCTTATTCCTAGCCCAATCTGCGTCAGCTAAGGCATGAAGAGTCATGGAAGATTGACGATAGGGAACTAGACCATGATCATATGTCCCGCAGAGATAGCAGAGTAGTCGTTTGGTGGCATACCAATGTTCAGTGGTAGGGCAGTGCATGAATTGAGAAAGTTTGCTCACCGTAAAGGCAATGTCAGGTCGTGTAAGTGATAGATATTGGAGGCTTCCAACAATTGATATGTACTCAAATGGATCAGATGTGTCTTACCTGTAAGAAGATCAAGCGTCGGAGTAGTGGCTAGTGGCATGGTGACGGGTTTGGCATCTGTCATGCGGGTGCGTTGGAGAAGATCATGAGTATACCGTTGTTGAGACATAAGCAAGCCATTTTTGTATGGAAGAACCTCAACACCTAAGAAGAAGGAAAGAGAGTCAAGGTTTTTGAGGGAAAACCGGTGAGCAAGTAGATCAATAAACTTCTGAACAGTGGTCTCATTATCTCCGGTAATAATAATGATGTCAACATAAACAATTAAGTATACAGTAGTTCCACTTGTGTTGAGGAAGGATAGAGATGTGTTTGCATGAGAGTTGGTGAAGCCAAAAATGACAAGAAACTGGCGTAATTCATGAAACCAAGCTCGTAGAGCTTGTTTAAGTCCATAGATGGCCTTACGAAGCTAGCAAACATGATATGGTGGGTCGCGATCAGTGAAACCAGGTGGTTGTGCCATGAATACCTCATCAGATAAATATTCTTGAAGGAATGCGTTGTTAACATCGAGTTGGTGCTATGGCTATCCATGACTAACCCTGAGACTAAGAACAATATGTATTGTGGTGGGTTTGACCACCGGGCTGAAAATATCGTGGTAGTCAACCCCAGGCCACTGATGGAAGCCTTTGGCAACACGACAAACTTTGTTCATGTCAACTGAACCATCAAATAGACGTTTAGTGCGAAAAATCCATTTACACCCAATAAGATTTTACGTCTTTTCTAGGGGAACTAGAACCCATGTACCATTCTGAACAAGAACATCATACTCTTCAGATATAGCTTGACACCATTTAGGATCTTTCAGGGCTTGGGTGACTATGGTAGGTTCAAGATTATCAGGTGTGGATAGTTGGGCGGTGAGATTGAGTTTTTGAATAGGTTTGTGGATATTATTTTTGGCTCTAATTATAACGACTCGTGGTAACTCAGGATGGTTGAGTGAGGTGGTTAATCGGATAATAAAAAAAGTATCAAGTAAAATTTAATAAAGATAAAAATAACCTGTAGGCTAACCAAACTCCCAAACATGTTTCTTGAAGTCCGTCGACCAGATATGTCAATTCTGCAATACCAGATGAGACCAACATAAGAGCAATAAGTATCTAAAGTAGCAATTAGGAACATGCGATTAAAGATCATGAGGTGTTTATGTTAGATTATGCTCAATAGTAAGAGTGTAATAATGTATTTGACAATCTTTTCATATTAATAAAGTGATTTCTAGTTTAACAAATCTTATAGCATTTATAGTTTAATTATTATGATTGTCAAAAATAAATAATCATAAGGTCAAAAGACTATGAGAAAAGAAGAATTGTTCGTACATCTAGATATGTATGAGGTAGACACAATTCATTAGTTAGTCTTGAATAATATTCACAACTTAAGATAAAGGTTGAGCGCCTTTATTTTGTTAAAGTTGTAGATTCTTTTGCTAGCATTTGACTGTGATCAAATGTGTTATGATGAGTCTAAAATCATCAAAGTGTGGTGTCTTTGGGCAAAAGAATCTAGTGCACTGGGTGCATTGAATAAGATCATAGTGAAATACATTATCCAGAACCGTCAATGGATAAAAGATTTCACTTGAAGACAATCAGAGAGTCTATCTCAATCCTGAGATAAATGATGGACTTTTGGTTGCAAGTGTTATCATTTGAGCTATCAATGAGTACAATTATATAGCATAGTCTATCCTCGATAGTTTGGTGGTATTCATTTGTTAATCGATAGAGGACTTCATTTATAGATATGGACATCGTGGCTCCATTTATTAAATGAGAGTAGAATATCATCATAAGAATGTTTTGAGGTATTGAATATTAAATCTTAACGTTAAGTTTTCAGTAGTGTCTATTGAAATATGGCTTCTAGACAAGTTAAAATATCCAAGTTCAAAATGTGGTCATATGGGTAAATATGGTAACTTGGAGAGCTATAGGCGGTCTATGAGCTTTTGACGATTACTGGTATTCTTCACGAGGATACACTATCTCCATTAAGATTGTCTAGGGTATGAATGAGCAATATTAACTTATTCTATCTTTATTTAAGAGTTCAATTTTAGCTCTTTAGTGGAATGAACTAAAATTAATAGATCGAGCCTAAGTGAATCATTTGTTGATTGTGATTAGGTTATGTCTATTGGAGCTTAAATTTAGATAGCCGGCCAAGATCCCCAATTCACACGAACTTGCATGGATCACTTGATATATTCTACCGGACCAATTTATGGGTCCATCTAGAATTGTATTAAGGCATGTGGACTTGTTTATTTTATAGTAAGAATAAGCCTAGTTCACATGTGGACTTTTTATTAAAGTCCAATGGATTTAATAAAATGGAAAAATAATATATTGCACAAGTATATACTTAGGCGGCAAGGCTAATTAATAAGTCTAATATATTGTTTTATGTTATTAATTAATCAAATGGAAATTAATTAATTAATTAATTAATTGTTTGATCAAAAGTTAAAATCTTTTTTAACTAGGAGTAGGACTCTTAGTGTCATTCTATTGTTGGTAGTATGGTAAATATCAAACACTATACTTGATAAGTAGATAAATAAAAGTATTTTATTTATCTAGTCAAATTAGGAAGTTTTTGATATAGTCACAATTTTAATATTCAATAATTTATTATTGGATAATACACTCATGAGTTGGAATAGGGTTAATACTCAAAATTGATAGGAGACTTGGAGAAGAAGTAATCCTACTTGTGTGAGGATTTGACTACAAGGTAGAAATCCTACTTGAGTGAGAATTTTGGCCAATATATATATATATATATATATATATATATATATATATATATTATTAAATTCGGAATTAATAATGTGAGTTAAAAAAAGTTTTTTTTTTGAATGAAAGAATTTTTATTCTCTTGCTTTTAAATAAAAAAAAAACTTCCAACTCAAGAAAGGGGTGTAGAATTCGGCCAAAGAGAAGAAGAATAAGGAGCGTTTTATTTTCGATAGTACATTAGAAGCTTTTACATCAAAAGGCTTAATGTACAACCAATTTTTTCGCTTCCGCCGCATGTTTTTCCCAACAGTTTACACATCAAGGAATAATCCAACATCACTGAGGCACTTGACCCTAGTAGTCATTGGGAATAATCCATGGAATTCATCACAGTGCAGTATTGTTGCCAAACCCCCAGCAGAACATCTAGCAAGAAGAGCCTAGAGGATCAAAAAACCTCATAAAAGTCAATACCAAACTCTAGAGGGCATAGTAAAATCTGCAGTGAGTGTTAGTTGTTGTTAAGAGGATTGTTTTGGGAGGTCATTATTTTTAATAGAGAGAGAGAGAGAGAGAGAGAGAGAGAGAGTGAGAGAGAGGCCTAGGAGCTTATAGCTCTGATACCATATAGAAAGAGGAAAAAAAATATGGTATTACTTTTCCTTTGATCAATTATGAGTATATAAACAATTACACAATTGCAAATCCCTTAACTTAATGAACAAGAACAAATCTAATCAAATTAAACTTTCTTATTCTAGAGAATCCCTTAACTTAAGGAACAATAATAGATCAAATCAAATTCAACTTTTCTAATCTAGAGAATCCCTACACTTAAGGAAGAAGAACAAATCAAATCATTTATATCCTTCTATACCTTCAATCTATAATTTTGCAGAGTGTCTTTTATAAAAATTACAAAATCACTAAATTTTTTAGAATTATAGTAATTGGCATGCAATGATTGACCTCTTCATATTTCATTTCTTTTCCTTCGGCCCACTAATTTCTTTACAGTAAATAATCAAGTTATATATCTCAAATTTGAACTGTGCTGCCACTTGATGTTATATATTAGAAAAAATATATATGTGAGAAAGATTAAGTACACTTACGGTTAACACATGTTCATAGCCATTCTTTTTATTTCTATTTTTTATATATATACCGGTTGCAATGGAATTTTAACAAACCGAATGAACGTTCTTACCATTGAGACACTGTGGGGTGATTTTTTAATTTCTCTTAACCAAGTCTATTTTATAATGCAAAGAATCAATAATTTTCAATTGAATTATGATCGCGCTTTAATTGTTCACATTTTGCGCTCCCTTTACTTAACTTTTGTAACCGTTTTCTGAGCATTCTAGGTATTTAATGTTGGAAACAAGTGTTTTTCAGGTATTTTAGTTCATCATGGGTATTTTATACCATAGTTGAGAAAAGGAGCTAATTCAGGGGTATTTGTGTCATTTTGGAAAATCAGGGGCTAAAGTGAAATATGGAGACAAGTATTGAAGATTTTGTGATTATGGAAGTGAGAAGGCCCCATAATGTAATTCACCAGCTAGCGCACCACGTCATTAATGAAACGGTGCGTTTCATATGTGGGCTCTTTGGGCTGCTAAGTACACCCCAGCCCAGATCTATTTGTACCCACTAAGAGGTCAACTTGGGCCACACTGTGCACATCCCTGCCTTCTACTGAGTGAGCCCCGACATATCATCCTGACGTCAGCATCGTCTTCCATAGCCAGCAGACCCGATGGTCCTGTGTGACCCGATCCGGAACCATTTTTAACCCGACTCTGACCCGACCTCGTCCAGCATGTTTCTAGCCATATTTCCGACGGCTCACCACCTAGATCGACGGAACAACTTTCACTGGTCACAATGCTTCCATTCGCAGCCTTTCATGCAGTTGTTTCACTTGCCTATAAATCCTTCGAAGTCCGCCATGGAAACCAAGCTAGTGAGCTCACCATCGCGCCTTCATGAACCCAAGGTGAATCTTGTGGACATTTCTATGACTTCCAGCTCATCCCACTCACCCTCTCCTCAGCATAACCGAGACATTAACATTCTTTCAGTAGCCGCGACGACCAATCCTCTCGCCACATCTCTCGCCTCAGCTTCAAACCAGCTTTCCAGTAGTCATGGAGACTACCATGGCGACCAATCTGGTCGCCTCAGAGAAAGTCAATGGGGTATGATTGTCTTTTCTTACCTATGTGTAGCCCATTTTCTCCTCTCCTATAAATATCCCATTTTCTTGTCTTCTCGAGAACATACACACAAGAGGCTTCTCTCCAGAACCAAAACCCTCTCCATTTCTCCACCATTCCCTTCCCCAATCTCCATATTTACTTCATCAATCCATTTTGGAAGCTCAAATAAGCAAGGAGAAGAAGGAACTTAAAGGAACAAAGGAAGCTCATATGATCTTCATAGGTTATCTCTACACTTTTCTCTCATTTGTGTATTTTTCATTGATGAGTAACTAAACCCCATCTAGGGGATTGATGTAACTTTATTGGATAACTCTTTGTAATGAACTAGTCTATTCTATTGTTCAATCCGAATTTAGTCCCTTTTACTTGATTAGTATGTGTTTGCTATACCATGTATGTTATGTTGTGACTGCAAGTGATGTATGTGTGTAGTGTAGATTATTCATGAAAGTGGGTTTTGGTGAGATTGACCTTTTCCACCTTAATGTCACTTATTAGCTTGGTAATTGAGAAAGACATTGTTTGTCTTAGAGTTTTGAGAAATATGAGGTGATGACCATTACTTCACACATGACCTTGTGAGTAGGGATCACTACAAGAAAAAAAGGGCTATTGGGATGATTTTTTTTCTTCCCAATAGCCCAAAATTCGTCACTATTGACCTATTGGGACGAATAAAATTCATCCCAGATTTCGTTGCCTAAGGTGGGTCGCAATAGCTTCTTTGGGAAGAAAATTGAAATTCGTCCCCAAAGACTACCTATAGGGATGGAAATAATTTCGTTCCAATTGAAAATATATAGGGACAAAATTTTTCTTCCCTATATACAACCTGTAGGGACGAAATTTGCATTTCATCCCCATTGACAACCTGTAGGGACGAAATATTTCGTCCCTTTAAATAATTTTTCGTCCCTTGAGATATCCTATAGGGACGAATTTATAAAATAAAAATAAGTAAATAAAAAAAACTTATTAGTGGCCTTGAAGGACACCCACCTTCGTCTCATCACATCCCACGTCCCAACCCATCACACTCCATCAGCTCTACCTCATCACACCCAATCACAAATTCACAATTAATTCTTTGCTTTCACGGGGTGTTGAAACTGTCATAGGTGTCAACAGAAAGCTATCTTTATCCACTTTGCTGCTATATAAATTGAAAAATGTAATATTTGAATCCCTATCACAAAATGGAAGGAGAAATGTAAAACAACGTTTTTAAAAAGTGGTTTTGCATTTATAGATTCTTTTTATTAAATTTATAACAAAAAAAATAATATTACTTTTGTCTTAATAAGTCCTCAAATTTCAAACTTTTTTTCATTTTTTTTATAAAAAAATTCAAACTTTTTAGGGACGAATAATTTATTTTGTCCCAATAGACATCCTATTGGGATAAATAATTTATTTCGTCCCAATACATATCCTATTGGGACAAATATTTTTCGTCCCTAAAAGTCTCGTCAATTTTGCACTGTCTATTGGGACAAATATTTTTCATCCCTAAAAGTCTCGTCAAGTTTGTCCTTTTTAGGGACGAATAATTTGTTTCGTCCCAATAGACGTTCTATTGGGATGAATTTTTTCGTCCCTAAAAGTTTTTTCAGATTTACAGTTTTCTATTGAGACGAATAAAATTTGTCCCAAAAAAATTTCGTCTGTATAGCCTAATTTTTTTTGTAGTGGATGTCAATGATACGGGTTCGTACGGGTTTTTCATTACCATCCTCAATACCAATTTGTATGAGAAATACAATCCCCGATGAATGCTTGCCTTAAAATAAACGGTGCGGGTTCAGGGATTCCCCATTAGGGGATCGGTTTTTTGCCTCATACCATCCCCATCCCATCCCATTAATGTATTTTTTTATGACTTTTTGATAAAGATCATATAAATATTATTGAGTAATATGAAAATAATAGTGTGAGGGACATATTATATATAATGATTTTGAATGGAGTAGTGTTTCAATGGAGGGAAAAAATGAAAAAAAAAATAGAGGGAAAATTATGTTAGTGGGAGGGAAAAATATGAGGGAAATGTATGTTTATGTATATATATATATATATATATATATATATAAATACACACACACTTATAGCAGGTACGGGTACAGGGCGGGGCAGAGACTTAAAATCCAGTACCCGTACCAAAATTAATACACGCCCCATACCACAACTTAAATGGTACGGTTAAAACCGCCTCTAATGGGTCGGGTCCCCGTACCAATGGGTAATTTTGACATCCCTACTTGTGGGAGTAATGGGAAGAACCTTGGTCTTAATTTTAATACCTTAAAACAAGCCCAAAAATTGGATTGAAATGTTTATTGAGACTGATTTAGCACATTAAGTGTTCCGAGAATGGTTATGTCGATCCCCTAGTACCTATCCATCCATACATTCCAACCCTTGTATTTTTTTTTTGAAAAGGCAAAATTTATTAAGGGAGCAAAAGGAAGCGATACACAAGGAAGAACAAATAGAAAAGGACACAGACCAGCCAGCCAGACTCAGCACCCCCAAACCTCCTGGACCAAACCGCTTAAGGCGCCAAGCTTGGCTAGGAGATCAGCAGAAACATTGCCACTTCTCGAAACAAATTGGACCTTCATTCTCGAAGCATTCTTGGCCAGGATCTCTCTAATATCCAAGATAATATCCATAAGCCTTACATTTCCTACCCCATTAACCCCATTAACCCCATACACCCTGGAGACTGCCGATTTGGAATCACTTTCAATAATAATGCACCTGGCTACATGGCAACTTGCCTTTTCACACAACTCGCAAGCTTTATGGATGGCGTGGATTTCAGCACAAGCAGAGGAAATATCAACACCTAAGAACGATGAAAACATACACAGCGTGACTCCAGCATGGTTACGAAGGATACCCCCAATGCCTGTGGGACCAGGATTTCCTCTCGAAGACCCATCGACATTAAATTTCAACTCACTTTCAGCTGGACAACACCACCTGATACCCATATTCCTGATTTTGGCGCTAGTATCAACACAGCCAACCTTAAGATTCAACATCAAAATCGCCGGAGACATCGGGGACCCTGGGCCGAAATTCTTGAACCACCAAGCTACCCTCCATCTAACCATTTCCGCCACCATACCAGAGTCAGCGACCTTATGATTGAAAATCACATCATTCCTAGCCTCCCAAATAGACCAACATATTGCATGGAAAGCAACCTTCCAAGCTCTGCCACTTCTCACATCATAACAAAGATTCACCCACTCGTCCAGCCAATCTTACAAGTTAATAGGCATGCAAGCGGAAATGTCCCACCAATTCAGACAGGTCGACCACAACGACCAAGACCATACACAGCTGATGAACAGATGGTCGATAGACTCAGCCACCTTTTTGCATAACTGGAACATTTGCTAACCCACCTTCCCGCCTGTGAACCTAGGCAATAGATCTCCAACCAACAGCCTTCTTTTGGCTAACAACCACAGAAAGATCTCTACCTTTGGAGGCACTACCCCACTCCATAACAAGGCAGTACTCGAAGCTGACGAAGTGACCTGAACCTTTCTCGCCTCTATTTCCCTCCTAAAAGAACAAACAGAGAACTGCCCAGATGGAGTGAGCTTCTAGATTAAAGTATCAGATATGGACTTTCTCATCTTGAACTTCCCCACCTCCTCCATGAAGTTTAACCAGACCTCCTCCTCCCAATAAAGAACAGGCCTCCTAGTCCCTACCTTTCAGTTCCAGACAACACCATTCCACGCACCAAACTCCTCAACAACCCCTGTTTTATTAACCGCCAACGCAAGAATTCTCGGAAAACGCATCTCCTAAAGGACAGCCAGCCACCTTAAGATCCCTCCAAAAACTAGCACGTTTCTCATTTCCCACTACCACGTCCATCGAATCAGAAAAAATCTCAGCCATCACCGAATCGATTTACAAAAGACCGTCCCACATATTTAATAAACTGAGAAGCCATTTGCCCACCATTCCATCCCCAAACAAGGTTACGAGGCTCTACCAAGTACTTTGCACACATTACTTGTCTCCATAAGGCCTCCACCTCATGACCAAACCTCCTTAGCAAGCATAGCCTTCCCTTTATCTTGGATCCTCTTAATTCCCAGACCACCATTCTGTTTGCTCCTACACAACGTCGCCCAATCCACCAAATGGATTCTTTTTTTTTTGTCACATTTGTTCCCCCAGAAGAACTCTCGTTGCATCTTTTCTATGTCTAGAGCCACGGCTACCGGAATCCTGAAAACCGAAAGGAAATAAGCCGGTAAACTTGACAGCACCGATTTTATAAGAACAAGCCGACCCGCTTTAGACAAGTACCTCATCTTCCAGGGTGCTAGCCTCACCCTAATTCTATCAAGAATCGGATCCCAGAATCTGACAAGGTTCGGATTCCCACCATGCGGCATCCCCAAATAACTAAAAGGGAGAGAGGCCTTTCGACATCTGAACAGGCTAGCTCATCTATCACCCGAGATACTGACCTTTTCGACTGTAACTAGCCCGAATATAAGGAAATTAATTTTGAGCCCGAATCCAATCTCGAAGCACCTTAGAACTCGTCTCACATTAACCAATGAATCTTCCTTAGCTTCTATAAACAAGATTGTATCATCTGCAAATTGTAGATAAGTAAGATGTATACTTCCCCTGCTGAAAACCTTACCTCTAAACATATTGAGATCCCGAGCTTTCAGAAGCATCCTATTAAGAGCTTTAACCACAATATTGAACAAGAAGGGGGACATGGGATCACCTTGCCTGAGGCCTCTACCAATACCGAACTCATTCGTTGGGCTCCCATTAACTAGGATGGAAATCATGGGAGAGGAAATACAATTACGGATCCAACCTCTCAATTCCTCCCTAAAACCCATACCTTCTAAACACGAATCCATAAACCTATGATTCACACTATCATACGCCTTTTCGAAGTCCAATTTTATCACAATCCCCCCCTCACTCTTCTTCCTCCAGCTACTAATGACCTCGTTGGCAACCACGAAGTTGTCAATAATCTGACGATTCCCTACAAAAGCCATTTGAGAATCACCAATCACCACATCCATTACTCTTATCAACCTATTAGCAAGAATTTTAGCCAAAACCTTATACAAAGAGTTTACCAAGCTAATTGGTCTGTAATCACTAAGCGAGCTGGGGTTCACCACCTTAGGGATCAAAGTGATAAAAGTATTATTAAGGTGCTCACATCCGCTCCATCCATGTGAAATTCGTTTAGAAAACTCATAAAATCCCCTTCAATATCCCTTCATCTTTTCTTAATGAAATTCATATTGAAACCATTCGGACCCGGCGCCTTAGTTCCGTCACACCCATTCAAAGCCTCCCTCACCTCTTCAATCGTAAATTCCTCCTCAAGGGTCGCCCTACTTTCGAGAGAAATTTGAGCAAACTCAATGCCTACAATTTTGGGCCAGTCATAGCATTTGTTGGCAAAATGTTCTTTGAAATACCCAAAGACACATTCTCTCACTTGCGTTGGACCAGTACATAGGACACCCTCAATGGAAATTCTGTCAAGATAATTCCTATGTCTTCTAGAGTTATACACCATGTGAAAGAAGTTAGAATTTTTATCCCCCTCCAAAATCCACTTGACTCTATCCTTTTGTCTTAAATTCCTTTCTTCTTTCAGCAAAGCTGACCACATATTAGCCACGATCTTCCTTCTATCCTCTCTCAGGTTCGCATTCCACCTACTCGCCTTAGCCCTGCCATCAATAGCTTCTAGTCTTGCTTCCATTTTTTCCACCGAAGAGTCTTCCATCCTTCTCTCAGTTTGCCATTTCTTGAAAACACTATTTACTGCCTTTAGTCTCACAGCCAAGCCCATCCCTTTAGACCCGGCAACCTTCTTATTTTTCCAAGCTTTCATTGCCCGACTCATCACCTCCTTATGATATTCCCAAGCATCAAAATATCAGAATGGATATGGGCCCCACTTATCCTTCTTGGTACCAAGCCAAACCGCCGAATGGTCTGAGATCGATATAGGGAGATTCCGCTGAAGAATATCCTGGAACCAAAGAATAATTTCCGGGGATACCAAAAATCTGTCCAACCTTGCCCACGACGCCGCCTCTCTAGCATTGGACCAGGTGAACGGAAAGCCAAGCATTGGCAAATTAATGAGCCTAGCACTATTAATAAAATTCCTGAAATTTCTCAGATGGTTCAGGATTGGAGGACGACCAATTTTTTCTGCGGCCTCCGCTACCACGTTAAAGTCCCCGCCAACTATCCATGGAACCGCAAACTTCCTCCGGTTCTCTACTAAAAAATCCTATAAAATCACCCTTTCGTCATCCACATTAGGCGCGTACACATTACAAATTACTATCTATTTTTTAACGGTAGCCAATTCTCCACATATTATGGAGCATCTGTTATTGTTAACGCATGCCTTGTCCGTGAACACCTCTTCATTCCATAGAGTAATTAAACCCGCAGAGGATCCGACCGAATCCACAATCATGCCCTTAGACAGGATTCTCCCTCCAAGTGCAAGGACCAACCGATAATCCACCGAACAAACCTTCGACTCTTGAAGGAAAAGAAAAGAGGGTTTATGGAGCATTACTAACTTACAAACTGCCCTCCTTTTTTTGATACGGCCGAGACCGCGCACATTCCACGTGATGCACTCCATAAAGTCATTGACACCAACCAACAACGCACCCGACGAACCCACCTCACAGGTCACGAAAACGACGTCTATCCTCCTCATCTCTAATTAAGATTTCTTTGCGCAAAATCTCACTGTTACCTTGAAACTGAAGACCTAAGGCAGCCCCAGTCTCCAGAACCTTAGCCACTTCTTCCTATACACTACATCCCCCATCTTCACCATACCGCGGGTCGCCCTCGTCAAGGTTCACTCCTCTGGATACGGACTCCTCGATGACTTTAGAAAATTTTGCTTCCATCTCTCATTCTATAGCCTCTTCAGTGACCCCCCGATCCAATGATGGTGTGGGGTTCCTCCTTGTACTCATACCATGACTAGATTTGATCCCCGCCCTACGGCTACCCCTACCTCTGGTTCCACTCTTCACATATCACATCGACTTATCTTTAACTCTTCCCACAGGTATCAGGCTGGACCTCTATGGTTTCACCACAGCTTATATTTGACCTTTCCTCAACAGGAATGACAATAATATCTGAACCAAGGTCCACAAAGAGTTCGTTTGTGGTAACAGCTCCCTGGCCCAGGGGTTCCTTAACAACCAGACCTCTTGCGATTGGGTTCACCATGCCCATAAACTTAATGTTCATTCCATCATGACCTACTACCTCATCCGGCCCACCAGACACTTGATCTTCTTCCTAATCCCCTACACTCCCAGTTTCACAAATCTGTAGCGTGGAAGGCCCACCTGGTTCTTTATTAACAAAATCTGGCCCAATATGAAGACAATTATTCCCCCACTTGCCCTCTTCTATTGACATGTTGTCCCTACTCGAGTAACCAGATTGTTGCATGCGCCTTACATGCTTGCCTATATAAAGGTTAGACTGTAACCGACCTCTAGAAGGGGAACTAGCCTTGTTAGGTTTGACATAGGCAGACTTACCTTTATCTAAAGCTGCAGTTCTGTTCTGATGCCCCAAAAGGTCTCCTCCAACCAGATCCTCCGATGACTTGTGCAGACCTCTTTCCTGCCCACTCCTTCCAACCATAACGGGGTCTTGAAAAGAGCAAAGTTTCACCAACCCTCGCACACTATCAGTCCCGTTGACAACAACAATGTGTAATGTAGCCATGTCCCTTCCTTTGACATCCTTCTCATACTCTGTATCATTCCATGGGACCGTACTCTCTATCGGAAAGGTCAACTCCTCCGGGCGTTGATGGTCAGCTTTCTTCAATGGAAAACCTAACATCTCCGTAATCCATTCCTCAGACGGGACCTTATCCTCCACACCAACCTTCACCGTGAAAAACTCTTTCACATAATCGACTAGGATAACACTTGGGCACTCAAACTCCTCAGCAATCTCCACAAGAATATAGCAAGTGTCCATTCTCCCATTCAAAGACTCCCTATTAACTATATGCAATGTGGTCCCTAAAGAGTTGCCGACCGCTCTGAGAAAGGAAGGACACCATAGTTTCACCGGAAAGCCTAACAGAAGAAACCATCATTTTTTTGTTGCAACCACCTTCCATCTACCTTGGTCTTCGCAATAGTTGAATATATCTCCCCACATAAACCTATTCGAAATGAAGTTACTCATATCAACCTCCGACCGGAAAGACCACATCACTCTTAAGCAACCAAGATAGAACACTTCGAAAAGTATTCCCCTGCTTCTCAAACTGGAACAAACACTCGACACCGACTCCAGACGGTGAAGGACTCTGACAACGCTAAATGCAGCCCAGCGTAAGTCGTCTTTGCCAGCCTGCCAGGAAATTCTTCTCTCCAACCCAACCTTCTTGACTGCCTCCGCATACGACGTCGGGCCTCGCTCCTGAGCCACTGGAATTGGCAACTGGCGCTCGAAACCCCCCTTGAGGCTTCGATCCCCAGGCCCCGTCGACTTCGTTCCTTCTAGGTTTCTCTGATCTTCTCCCACTCCTTCTCTCTGTCCAACCCAGCTTAGCCAGCTTACAAGAAATAGGCCAGCTATAAACATGCATACCGTTTGTCACTCGCACCACTTTCGACGCCTCTTCCATGGTAGCAAACCTTATGAAGGCAAAGTCACTCGTCCTGCCTCTCCCCCATTTATGGAATGAAATGTCCCTCACCTTACCAAATGGTAGAAAAATGCCCCACAACCCCTCCAGATCTATGACAGGGTTTAAGTTATCCACAAAGATAGACACCAAGTTAACCCTAAAATCCCTAGACCTTCTCTCACTACCACTCCCTCTCATGTTTTTGTTGTTGTATCTTTTTTTTTTAGAATTACTACGTTTCTTATATACAATTAAGACACTCGACGATTACGAGTGGCATTTTCTATGCAGTGATTTAAGGATATCAATTATAATTATTTGGTTCCCGTAATAGACCTCTTTACATATTCGTGGAGTACTCTTGCTAGTATGCTAGAAAGAGAGAGAGCCATCCCTTGTATTGTATTGTGCTTAGTCTAGCTTAGTGTTATTTACAAGTTGCAACTACATTCATTTTCAAGAACCCTTTTGTTACCAAATCAACGCATTATGCAATTTAATTTTCGCACACTAGATTATATTATTTTTATTAATTTAAATTCAACAGATAAACTCCCGATCTTAGTGAACAAACTTATATTTTATTGAACAGTATTGGCTGTATCAAATTATCAAGTTGCCACATTTAAACCACTTAATAAACGACAATCCTATTTTATATCATTTAATTTTTATTAATCTAACAGAATTTTCCTTGTCATAGTTGTAGTCAATTACGTGTTAGGCGAAATGAATAACTGACTTGAAAAGCAAGCTTGTCTTCACATTTGATTGAATTTTATTAATTCAACAAAGGTTCTGCGAAGAATATTGACTCGATCAGTTGACTCAAGAAAGAATCAAAGCTTCAAGTTCTAAAGCTAAGTCAGCATATAGCTACATTAGGTGCAACGCATAGCTACATCCGAAGGTTTGACCAAAAGATCTCAACCGCAGTTTCGCTCTACATCTAAGGTGAAAGAGATCAAGCTCACATGGTTTGTGATCAGAGATCAATACAACTCATGTCATAACAAACTCTATGACAAAAATAAATGTAAATGCTGACGTATACCAATGTGAAAAACTTATATGCCACGTAGGACACTTTCAGAAGATTTGTTGAAGGGCTTTAGTTGTATATTAAACAGAGCTAGCATCACAGACTGATTTTTTTATCAGATGGCATTTATATCAATATTTTTCGATATACAGACCATTTTTACATTGAAGATGTTCTTCGTCATTTATTGTATAATCTCTATGATCAATTAAAAACAAGTTTTCAACCTCCATTAACCAGCTCCACAGTTTCCTTAAAACCTGTTTAACAAACACATGTTTGTTCATATAAAACTCTTTTGCTAGTACAGTTTCATATTGCATATTTCTTGCTTTGTTTCAGGTTCTAACCACTCAATATGGCTTGGTGGTAAAAATATTTAATTTACCTAAGTTCATCAACTAAACTTTTCAATGATGTCTGATGGCACGGTACAATATAAGATGATCAGATCAATAGAGAATCATCATCTTGAAAGTTGCAACTTCTTCACCAGAAGTTGGACTCCATGTTCTGGCTCAATAACCAACCGAAGAGTAGGCGAATGAATGTATTTTGGAGAGAGAGAGAAAGAG
Source organism: Dipteronia sinensis (assembly GCA_033220585.1). Classification (NCBI taxonomy): domain Eukaryota; kingdom Viridiplantae; phylum Streptophyta; class Magnoliopsida; order Sapindales; family Sapindaceae; genus Dipteronia; species Dipteronia sinensis. Next base: position 22,171,070 of record CM065644.1, on the reverse strand, counting down.
AAGTTGGACAGAAGAAGAGCCATTAGCATCTTGAGTTCAACCATGGCCAAATTCTGTCCAGGACAAATCCTAGGACCAACCCCAAATGGAATGTATAAATGGGTTGAACTACCATTTGAAAATCTCTCAGGGTTGAACTTGTAAGCATCTGGTCCCCATACTTTTCGGTCTGTATGCAATGTTGACACCAAGGTCCAAACGTTGACACCCTTTGGAATGTTAATGCCTCCAAACATCATGTCTTTGAAGGCCTCCCTAGACACCACAGCCACCGGAGGGTATAAACGCAATGTTTCTTGAATTACCATGGTTAACTGCAATAACAATAAAACCATTTTGTTAATGACGAAGTTTTATTTTCTAGTGACAAATTTTTCTCTTTCAGTGACTGTTTTTTTTTTTTTTTGTCTCTATGAAATACCTGTTTCATTTTATTAAGCATTTCATAATCTGGAGTTTGACCCTGACAAATTTCAAGAACTTCTGCTCGCACACGATCTTGCCATTCTTGATTAGAAGCCAAAAGCATCAAGCACCAAGTGGATGAAACTGCCGTGGTTTCAAACCCAGCAAGATATATATTCTTGCAATTGTCAACAATGAATTGGTCAATTGCTTCTTGGCTGAAATTGCTGCTTTTAGCACCTTCAAGAATCATTTGCAATAAGTCCTTCTCATAAGCTGCTTCTTGCTTCCTTTCCTTGACCACTTTCAGAATCAAATTGTGGATCTCCTTCTCTAATTCCCGAGCATTTCTATTACTCTTTGTGGGAAGATACCTGTTAATTAATTATTACTTATCAAAATAATATTATAGATTATTATCACAAGTAATTAATTTTTACTACGTACAGTTATAATATTACAATTTAGAAAATCAATTTTTTTCTTGGGAAATTATAAACCAAATAAAACCAGTAAAGATGTGGTTGACTCAGTAGTAAACCTCTCACACTTACATTACATCCAAGAGGTTACAGATTCGAGTCATACACATCTTCCCAATTCCAAAATATTTTAATAGTTAAAAAAAAAATCCCTACCTCATGCCTGGTATGCCCATGGCTAGACTTTTCTTGGACATAATCTCCTGAAGAGCTCTTAATTTCAGGAAAATTTCTTCTCCTTTTGAATAATTGCTTCCAAAACAGGCTCTTGAGATCAAATCTCCAGAGAAACTTCTCATGTCCCCATCAATTATGATGTTTGCAATTCCACCCTCTCTTTCAATCCTGCTATTCCATGATGTTAACAGCATCATTGTTGATTCTGTAATTAGGTTCATCATTCCCTACAAAGGATTTGATCATAAGGTAATTAATTAGTATGACTCGAACCTGGAATAACCTATTGGGACATTACCAGGCTGAATGACGCAATATGTTTCGTAATATGTAAAATCATACCTTAACCTTGTTCTTGTAAAATTCAGGTGCAAGGATTTTCCTCTGTTGAAACCAAGCAGCCCCATTTGATGTTAAAATGCCACGGCCAAGCAAAGGACCTCTCTCTTTCTGTTGATATGAAGGTTTTCCCAAGTCCAAGGATGTGCATGTTATGATCTCTCTCACCACCTCAGGTTGAGTCACATGTAATATTTGTGTGTTTCCAAGAGAAAACACAAATACTTCACCTATATTATTTTTTTGCAATCATAAACAAATTAATAACAAGCTTGGAAATTAGTGTGTATATTAATATCAATTATCATAATATATACTAACCATTAGAAGACAAAAAAATGATCCTCTAATTAATGTTAGAGAACCGGGAGTCTGTAAAAAAAATATGGGATATTGATGAAATATATATATATATATATATATATATATTTATACATATAAGAATAATTTTTTTATTATCAGTTCGAACTGATATAAGATATATCAGTTCTTTATATATAGGTCATTTGATTTAAATGCTTTGACTTGGCTGCATCTTTAAATCCAATGACCCACATGTAAGGAACTGATATATCTTATATCAATTCGAATAAAAAATAGAAAGATTATACTATATATATATATGTATATATATAAATATAAATATATATATATATATATATATATATATAAAAGCTCAATGCATCTCAAGTTGAGAGAATAGAACCCATATACATGTCTCAATCAATTCCAAAAAGCTTAAAATAAAGGTTGAGACAAATTAATAATTGTATTAACCACATAGAAAGTGGCTTGTTTAACTTTTATCATTTTATGCAATTGCAAACTAAAAACAAAAACCAGATGAGTGGTCCAAGTCTCTTGAAGAGAAAATAATTGGTAAAGATGTGAAGATATAAAGTTAAGACAGCTATATTTACTACCTTTCATTAAATTCTTATTATATAGCTCTCTTTTTTTTATAATCAAATTTCTTCTTTAAATGGATGCATGCATGTATATGTATGTTGATGATCGAACACAATCATGAGGATATGTATACAGGGACGTAATCAGGATTGAAAACCAAGGTAGGCTAGAATTTTTTTTTAATGAATATTAACATTACTTGGTTAGAAGGACATAATTAGATGTTCCGTAAAATACACATTCTGAATAAATACGTTATCGAATTTTATTTTATTTTTAAAAAGCCAAAACAAATTATAAGAGAAATAAAAATACAAATACGAACACTAATTAAATTGTATCATACGATTTATTTTATTAATGACAACGATAATCTCTCTTTCAATGTAGACATGCATGAAGTTTGTTAAAAATTCATTTTCCATCTTAATGCGAAATGATGTTCTGATAATTTTCATTGCTGAAAAATAAATAAATTTAAATATAAAATGTTCTTACATTATTATATTAGTTTGATTCATTCGAAATATAAATTATAATGAAATTCATATAACACTGTCATTACCTTGTAAATTTAAAATTGGATTACTCATAAAATCCCATTAACTAAAAATTATAACAACCCTAAAATTTTAAAACAAAATAAATATTTAAAGCTATAATATTCACTCAAACATATATAATTTGAAGATTAATTGTTGGATGTTGAAAAAAAGATTGAGTCAAATTTGAGTAAATTTGAAGAGCGATAAGAAATGATTGTTATTATAAAAAGAAAAAAAAGAGAAGAAAAAATATTTACTCTACTTTAAATAGAAAATAACATTAATTCTTTAATTAATTTTTCTTAAGAGAATTCTTTAATTAAATTTTTTATACCATTTTAATTTTTTTTAAGGGGTTAGAGTGGGCTGGTTAGGGTGGGCTCAAGCCCACCCTAACCCCCACATAGGTAGGTCCCTGTATGTATAGCTGCTACTATTCGAATTTTTGATATTATCAAATTAAATGATTACTCTTATCATCATCGAGCTTAATTCAGTGGTACATCATACGTGGTCATGATGACAAGCATGCATGATATTCTTATCAACATATAATTATAACATAATTAATTAGTTTAAGTGAATTGATAATAGCATACCATATTGCTTTCTCCATTGCTCAAAAAACGGAAAGAGAGTAGCATCAACATTGTGGGAGATACTAGTAGTAGTTGCAGCAGCTAATTCATCATCAATGGTGGATATTAATCGAACTTTTTTCCTTTGAGCTTGAGCCTTCTTGATCTCCCTTATATTTCCAAGCATCAAAGTTGGTGGTGGTCCGCTGATTCCCTGTTTCCTTAACATCTCTCGAAGACTCTCAGGCTTCACCACCAACTGCTTATATAATCTGATCACCAGCAGTACAATAAAACCAATCATCACTGCAAAAGAAATCAAAATTTTCATATTTTCAAACTGAAGATCAAGAACCTCCATGATATATATATATATATATATATCAAGTTTTCTAAAGTGAAACTCGATTCGTTCTCTCTCTCTCTCTATGTAATTTCTCTCTTCTGGTTTGCTCATGTTCAGGGTGGCTAGTTAGGAGGTTATATAGAAAGAGAATGTCACTAAAAGTGAGAAAAGAGGAAGAAAAGATTGGAGCATGTAGAAAAGTTGGTGGAGTTCAAAGTAATTTTGGAGGACACGTTTTGCTTTCCATAAAGAAAGAAAAGACCCATAAAGATAAACATTTAATTTTTAGGCCAACACAGGTATAGCTCACCTCATCTAGCAGATGGAGCTAGATGGACGAGCTTGAGACTTGGACAAATGACTCACAGGTCAGCGGCTCAAATCCTACCAAACATCACATAGATTATGACACACAATTAACACAATCCTTATTAATAATAATGATAGGTTGATCCTCAGGGACGTAGCTCAGCTGGTAGATATATGAGTTTGGGGCTTGGGCAAATGACTCCCAAGTCAGCAACTCAAATTTTATCAATAACAAAAAGCTTCAAAAATACCTAGTCAAAAAAATAATAATTATAGGTTGATAAGATGAAGTTGATTAAGCATCTCTCACAGTTACATTCATGAGATTGAGGTTTTGAGTTATGCCCCCTCTCATAGTTCTGAAATATTGTAATAATTCAAGAAAATAATAATAGCAATAATAGTACTAGATCATCATTATTAACAATCACTATCTTTGCTATAAAAAAAATCACTATCCGGTCAAGCTGTCCTTATTTTAAATAAGAGTAATGCTATACAACCTAAATAATTAACCCAAATTTCAATCCAAATGATATGGCACGTGAGTTGTCATTACCACACACAACATGAAATTGTGTGATTAATGAAAAAACTACTTGTCAGATCATTTATGTTGAAATTTAGACTAAATTTTTGGATTGTCTACCATTAATGTTTAAATAAATGCATATATAGTATATCGTGATTAAAAATATTGCAATCATGTTGGGCAGTGACGGAACTAGAAATTTATTTTTGAGGGTCTAATATAGCAAAACAAAAATTTTAGGAGGCCAATATATAAAGCTATTAAAAAATTAAGTGCGTATATATATATAATTAAAAAAAAAAAGTCCATGGCCGTGCCGTAACCCCTCCTGTGGTTTTGGGTATCGATCACTGCACCATTTTAAAATCATAAAAGTATTTATTAAGAGATAATACTATGTAGGGGCAAAAACTTAAATAGCACTTTTTGGGATGAGTCTTGTGCAAATAACACCACATTAATAACTCTTGTTTTTATAGCACTAAAGTTTGTTGTCAGACAAAAATACCTTCAAATTAGAGCAACAAGTCTTTAGGTTCTTTTATTTTTTTTTATTTTTTCTTTCTTTTGTTTTTGTACCTTCGTTGTCTAACAAGAAAGAAAAAAGAAGAAACAAGAAAGAAGGAATCGACGGCGACAACTGCTAACGGCACCGACAGACAACCGCGAAGACTTCGACGGCACCGCAAGACTCCGATGCATGTCAACGAGAGTTCTCAGCCACATTAAACCGCCACAATCGAAGGTATTTTCGTTAGGGTTTTCTTTTCAACTTTGATTTTGTTGATTTTCTGAAATTTTTTCGTTTTGGTTGATTTGGATTTAGTTTTGCTGATGTTTTGTTGTTTGTGTCTGAATGTCGATTCATATTTAGTTTGAACATGAATTTTGATTTAGTTTTTTGTTATTTTGCTTTGAATTTGTGTTGTTGTTTTGTAGATTTGGATTTTTGTTATTTTGCTTTGAATTTGTGTTGTTGTTTGGTAGATTTCGACTTTTGTTACTTTGCTTTGAATTTGTTTTGTTGTTTGATAGATTTCGATTCATTTTATCAAAAAAAAAAAATCTGAATGGTGGTGTTGGTGGGTTACGGTTTTTCAATTTGGAGAAGATGGTGAACAGTGTTATCCACAATTAGGGATTTTTCTAGAAATAGCCGCCTTTTTTCGAGACTTATTAAGACTTTTCGAGACTTAATTATGTTTTTCGAGACTTATATATTTATTTTCGAGACTTATTTAACATGTATTCGAGAAATAAATCATGTTTATCCGAAACTTATTAACATAATTTCGAGACTTACTGGTGTATATATTTTCCTGAAACAATTGTTTCATTGGAGACTTACTGTGCTATGCAGATGGTGAATTTTAATAGGCAACTGAAAACTCCCGAGTCGAATCGGTACGATGGAACAATCACTCTCCAGATAGAGAATGGGGAGGTCCAAAAGTAGAGGTTCATGGACTCATGTCCAGTGAATGCATTTATTATGAATTATGTTATGGATTTTTAAACTCCTCCATCAGATATATTATGGATTTTTTGTTTATTATGGATGAATCTTTTTGTTTATTATGGATTGATGATTGAATGTATTTATAATGAATTATCTTGTGTTTGACAGAGAATTGAATTTGTTGATTATTTTTGAATGGTTATGTTGAATGGAATTTACATGGACTATATGCTGGATACTTGGATGTGTTTATAATAAATAATAAATTATATTGTGTTTCCAATAAGTCTAATCCAGGGATAACCCGTGGTGCTCATGTCGCCAAACGAAAATGACTCTGATCCAGGGAAAACATTATTATCATATTACCGTATTACCGTGTTTCCACGGGATTTTGATTGATTTGAATGTCATCACCTATGACACGTTCCTCGTATCTTCTTTCAACAAGTGTAACACACACTTTCAGAATTACCTTATCTTTCCTTAGTAGAAACTTAACATCATCATCCGCTATCATAGTGCGACATGTAATGTCTGGACCAACAACTATTGATTCTATGTCAATTTCATATATGTTTGGATCATGTTAGACAATGGCTTTTACAACCCCCAACAGTTCTTCGTAAGTTAAATTCTTCCGAACATATACACCTTTATTAACGGCGCCGACATATCTCTAGCTTCTATCCGGTAGTTCATTCCATCATCCACTATATGATATCAATATTCTAACCCGATCCATTGTCCTAGAACAAATAACACTATCAAAAAATTCACCATATGAAATCTAGTCAAAAAATTATTCGAAGTCTGATTGATCCCAGTAAGTATCGAATTAATGAAATTAAGTCTCGAAATACATATAAATAAGTCTCGAAATTATATAATTAAGTCTAATAAGTCTCGAAAATGATATAAATACGTCTCCAAAATAATTTAAGTCTCGAAAATTAAATAAATAAGTCTCGCATTTTATATAAGTCTCGAAATTGATATAATTAAATCCCGAAATTAAGTCTTGAATACGTCAAATATGTCAAATTCAATTCATTGTCAAACACAACATAATTCATTATAAATACATTCAATCATCAATCCATAATAAACAAAAAGATCCATCCATAATAAACAAAAAATCCATAATATATCTGATGGAGGAGTTTAAAAATCCATAACGTAATTCATAATAAATGCATTCACTGGACATGAGTCCATGAACCTCTACTTTTGGACCTCTCCATTCTCTATCTGGCGAGTGATTGTTCCATCGTACCAATTCTACTCAGGAGTTTTCAGTTGCCTCTTAAAATTCACCATCTGCATATATAATGTTACAAACAAAACATACAATCATAACTACACATCACAGTAAGTCTCCTATGAAACAATCGTTTCAGGAAAATATATACACCAGTAAGTTTCGAAATTATGTTAATAAGTCTCGAATAAACATGATTTATTTCTCGAATACATGTTAAATAAGTCTCGAAAATAAATATATAAGTCTCGAAAAACATAATTAAGTCTCAAAAAGTCTTAATAAGTCTCGAAAAAAGGCGGCTATTTCTGGAAAAATCCCTAATTGTGGATAACACTGTTCACCATCTTCTCCAAATTGAAAAACCGTAACCCACCAACACCACCATTCAGATTTTTTTTTTGATAAAATGAATCGAAATCTATCGAACAACAAAACAAATTCAAAGCAAAGTAACAAAAGTCGAAATCTACCAAACTGTTGGGTTGGGTTTCCTCCAAATGTGGAGATGGCCCAAAGAAAGTTTATCATGTATTCATGGTAAAGCCCACATAATATATGTGGATGGTCCAAGAACTTTTAAGTCATTTTACATGGTGTATAAAAGGGTTAAAACCCTAGCTGAAAACAGAAGAGAAGAGAAGAGACAAGAGGAGAGTAATCGGTGTGTGCAAAGAGTGAGAAGAAGAGAGAAAAAGAAAAGAGTGCAGAAAGAGTCTACTGTCCAGAGTTCTTCAGAGAGCTGATCGGAGATCTAAACGTGGTCGGATCAAGCTCGAATTTTGCAGGCGTGTTCTCAACACACTGATATACATTCTGGACGGTGGAATTATCAATCGGAGTTCCCTGTTGTGACTTTTGCGGTTCCGAACAGAGCTGGACAGAAAACAGGGGAGGTACTGCACAGGTTTCGTAAAAGAGAGATATCTCTTTCATCTGTTGTCCGTTTGAGCTGAAATTTGGATAGAACCTTCTTCACTCGTGGTTCTACGATCTCGGGCGGTTGGATCGTTGATCGGAAATTTCTGCAGAGAGATACACACCCAGAACAGAGGATTCGAGTTTGTGAAATCCTATCTCTCTTGTTTTACTTGCTAATATTGCATGTATTGCCAAGATTAGTTAATCTTGAGATTTGCTGTGTTATATGCCTCTAGTTTAACTAGAGAGAACTGTGTATTCCCATTATATTTTAATAGTGGAGATTTCAGAGGACCCGTGGTTTTTTACTCCTCAATTCAGGGAGGTTTTCCACGTAAATTCTTGGTGTTCTTGTGTTTGTGATTGAACTTGTGGTTGTGTTGTTTGCTGCTCTATTTAATTGCTTCCTATTAGGTTCACACAAGAGAGGGATATATTGTTTGTTATTGTTAGTGGTGCGTTTTATCCCATCACAAACAACAACACAAATTCAAAGCAAAATATCAAAAAAACTAAATCAAAATTCATATTCAAACTAAATATGAATCGACATTCAGACGCAAACAACAAAACATCAGCAAAACTAAATCCAAATCAACCAAAATGAATTTTTTTTCTTTCGAAAATCAACAAAATCAAAGTTGAAAAGAAAACCCTAACAAAAATACCTTCGATTGTGGGCGGTTTTATGTGGCTAAGAACTCTCGAAGGAACAAGAGAAAAATTGTAAATGAAAAATAAAGTTGTAAAAGTAAAAGGAGGGGCATTTTGGTCAGCACACCATTTTAGGTGCTAATAAAACAAGACTTATTAAAGTTGTGTTAGTTGCACAACTCAATGTTGAAAATGTGCTATTTTGAACCATTCCCTCATTCTATGTACCGTGATAAATTTTATATAAACATATCCTAAATTCCATATTATAAACTATTTGGTATTTTACTTATAAATATCACTTTATTCATTCAATTTATTTTATTATTTATATTTTGCTGAAGTTGTGTGTTTTAGAATTTTTTTTTATTGAATAGATCAACGCCCAGAAGGGGTGTTGCATAGTCAGAGCTATGTAACACCTCTAAAAGCAGCCACCTATAATTATGTGTCTTTCACTTGCAAAGAAACTTCCTCCATTGTTCCATTTTTTGGTTAATGAATCAGTGAGACTTAACAAGACAACAATTAATGTCACTGTTGGGGAGTTCATTTTCACAGAATTTTCCTCGTCAATATTAACACTTTCTTCTCGTTGAACATAACAGTTTGGGGTCTTCTGTTCCCACAATAAAACCATGTAATAATGTTCACATTTAGCTTTTTTGTCCATTGTATATGACTTAGCTAATTTTATCTTAGCCCAAATAAATTAATTATATGGGTAGTTAATTAGAAAATGATTAAATTTTACCAAGGGACACGTGCATTGATGGTCGGAGACTTCAAAATGAAGTTCCACCACAACCAGAGTTCAAATCCTAAAAAAAGTAAGGGAGAATTAGCCCGGTGACCATCAATTTGGGTCACTACTATCAAAATGAACATTAGATAGGGAATTAGTTTCAAAATGATTATTTTTGACGAACACTGTTACATTAATAACCATTCCATACAATTTCATCCAATTTCATCTAATTAGTGGTATTTTGGTAAATAAGGGGATGCCATTAATTTAATTTAGATATTTTGGAAATTAATTTTTTCTTTTATTTTTTTAAACGAATAATCATATTTAGTGTGTATATACATACATCATATCTCAAACATATATATATATATATATATATTTCTTTTCAACTTATCTCAAATATATTCTTTAGAATTTTTTAGATTTTGTAGCCTTAATCTTCTAAAAAAAGAAATATATATATATATATATATATATATGTTTGAGATATCATTAAATATAATTATTCGTTTTAAAAAAGAAAAGAAAAAATTGATTTCTAAAACACATCTAAAATAAATAAATTAATGACATCCCCTTAATTACAAAAATGTCACTTATTGGATGTAATTGGATGAAATGACAATTACTGTAAAAGTCTGTGCCAAAAATAATCATTTTGAAACCAATTCCCTATCTAATGACCATTTTGAATTTTGATAGTGGTGATTCAAATTGATAGCCACACATGGGTAATTATCCCAAAAAGTAAATATAATCTCGTATTTATCTATTAAATTGTAAAGTATGAGGAGACCCCTTTCCTAGAATGAGAGTTATATTTCAGACCTTGTTTGTAAAGTTTAATAACGCCAGATCCCGTAATCCATTAATTTTTAAAAGGTCGAAATTTCATAAGAAGATCGAAAATCCATTAATTTTTCTCGGGGTTCATTTTTGGAGTTCCTTGGTTGATTAGAGATGTAAATATAAATTTTTATTTTTATTTAGAAAATAAAAGAAATAAATCATTTATCTAATGCATCCATGCTTTGAAAACTAAATTAATTTTAATCAATCATCAAAACGCATTTTAATATATATAGAGAGAGAGAGACTTAGAGAGAGAGAGAGAGATAAATTTCTCCCGAGTCCCGATTTGATTTTGGAAAGCTCCATGTAATTCTAATGGTAGTACACTTATACTTGAAAAAAAAAAAAAACCAACTTTATGGTGAATTCGTATCATTGATATGCAGCAGTCATGTTGATGTGCAGTGGTCACGAATAACGTGTTGGACGGAAGGACTAAATGACTTCCAAAAGCAAAAGCTTTTTCTTCACGCTTCTTTGAATTTTATTAATTTATTAATAAACAAATCCCCTAGATTGAAGTAATAAAATATTTGAATTTGTGTTCCACGATGGCCAACAAAGTGTGTGCACAAATTGGTTGTACCCAATTTGAAGGTGTTCCAGAAGAAAATCTTGCATATACACCCGGTGCCATATACCCTGATCAATGAGTGCATGTCATATGCCAGAGAGAATTCATTTAATTGGTTTTCTTTAACATATGATATGTACAAATTAGGTCGGTGTATTTTGTTACACCAGTTATATGTAAGATTTCTTCTTCTTCTAGAGATGACTGGTACCATCAATTTAGAAAGTTAATTTGAAAACTGATAAAAATTAAATAAAAAATATATTTAAAAAAATAGAGTAAAATTTTAGGTGTGTTTGCCAATACAAACAAGCTATGCATTATAACGATAAACACGGACATTCTAGTTTCGGACTACATATAATGTAAACAATATTCAACATTACTTTAAAAACGTGGCTTATGATTGGTTTCAAAAATCCGGAGTTACTGAGTTAACTTTTTTTTTTTTTTACTTTCTTTTCCAGTTTGGAAGTAGACACTAAAATTAGATTAAAAATTTATAGAAATTGACGATCTATTAAAATCAAAGGCTATTTTACCTTGAAATTTTGTAATTTTGTATCTGGTGGAGGTTGTAGAGTACTAGTAAAATTATCATCTAAATTATTAAAAACATGTCAAAAGTTAACTTTATTTGAATCAACATAATTATTTACAACTTTATAAGTGAAAGAAATTTTTTGACTAATGAGATTTTTGTCTAACTGGGAGCATGATGAGTCATTGAAGGAATTTTAAGATACAAAACAGATACTAAGAAGCATTTGAACAGTTATAAGTTATAATCACCAAATCACTAAAAGGGTAAAAAAAATAATCATTCTATTTCTTCTTTTTTTTCAACCCTTCAAATTTATTTATAATATTAAATCAATCGATGTAACATATTCAAGTCGTCACAGATTGTATATCAAATATATATATATATATATATATATATATGAGAAAAATTAGGTACACTTGAGCCTTCTTTCTTTCTTTTAATCAAGTTCATTTTAAATTTTTATAACGTAAAACACCAATAATTTTCAATTGAATTATCAAACTGCCAACAACTGACTTAATAAACAACAATCATATTTTATCATTTAATTATTATTAATCTGACATAATTTTCCTTATCATAGATGTAGTCAATTACTTTATAGAGGAAATGAATTGAATAATAATAATGGACTTGAAAAGCAAGCTTTTCTTCACAGTTCATTGAAGTTTATTTAATTCAACAAAGGATCTGCGAAGAATATTACCTCAGTTGACTCAAGAAAGAATCAAAGCTTCAAGTTCTAGAGCTAAGTCAGCTGAGGCTAGCTCAATCAAGTGGTTGTAAACTTGTAGGTATTTGCATCATGCTAGCTAGAGCTGGTTCTGACTATCAACTTAATTGGGAATAATCAAGTGCAATGCAGAGCTACATATGAAGGTTTGATCAGAAGATCTCATGTTCCAACCACTACATCTAAGGTGAAAGATCAAGCTCACATATATGGTATTGATGAAAAATACTTGTATGCATTATGATACATGGTGCATCTCCCACCATGATCTCACCATGTGAACAAATTTGTATGTGATACCAGAGAGCAGTACTGCTCAAGTCAACAAAAATAACTGTATATGCTGACATGTACCAATGATTGGTCAGTGTAATTCTAGGAGGTTATAAGAAGAAATACTAGAATATTTCTCTTGTAATATATATTCAGTCGTTGAAGCATCTATCTATGAATGCGTCATGAAAAAGTCATAGGACAAAAAGATATTGTATTAAATATTAAAATATATCTCGATTGTTTACTTTCAGAGGTTGAGTCTATTAAACATTTAAACAGTTATTTTGTAAACACGTAGTTAATTAGTCCTATTTTAAACAAAAGCATAAAAGACAAAATTTTCATTTGGTTATTTATCAAATATATTTGAGACATTTGTAAAAGTAGTCAAATTAAAAAATATATTATTATTTTTAATTAAAAAAATTTAAGTTATTATTTTTAACCAGATGTAAGTTGTAAAATCTAAAATGTCCGATTAAAAAAAAATCAAATTTGTTTGTAAAAGTAAACCTAATTTTTTTTTTTTTTACAAACAAAAACCTAAATCGTTTTATGTTTGTAAACCTAAATTATTATTATTATTTTTTTACAAACATAAACCTAAATTGTTTTTTAACTAAAAAAAATAATAAAAAACCTAAATCGTGTTATCATCGTTTTCAACTATAGTGAGAAAGGAATAGGTGATCAAAGAAGAGGTGGGCAACTGTGTGACGCCGACGAGATAAGAGTGACGCCGACCAGACGCCGGCGAAGAAGAATTGGCTGGATTTCCTGGTAAATTTCTCTTCCTCTTCAATGGATTTTTGTTGTTATTAAGGTTATGGTTAGGGTTTGGATTTGGTTCTTGAACAAACCCTTTATTGTTAATGATTGTGGAGGGAACAAAAAGTGCATGATCTTGAGACATCGTCTTTTTGAATGAGACGTCTTTTTTGTTTCAGACCTTTTTCAATTTTTGTTTTAAGGCTTTGTTTTTCTTTTAGTTGTTTTCCTAGGTTGTATTCGTTTAGGCTGGTGTTTGCTTTGCTTGGATACTCTTGGTTCTCTGTTTTTGTGCTGCTCTGTTTCTCTGTTATGGGTTTTATTGTTTGCTTTTAGGGTGTTGTGCTTCTGTAAGGTGTGCTGGTGTTGCTCTTTGGCATGCCAGCCGTTCTGCTTATTGCCTCAATAAAGTTGTTTGTAGTTCAAAAAAAATCTTTTTATTATTATTATGAACGTTGTAAAATTATTCTTTTTGTGCATCAGGGATTCAGATGGAAGCTATCCCAACATTGACTCCGACTGCAAATGAATTACAACAAAATTACATGGTAGTTTTTAATCCGGAGAATCGTTTGGGGGACGTTCATGAAACATCAAAAGATGATGTTACGGTGAGCGAGAGTGATAAAGAGTTATTGTCGGAGAGTGTCACTCGGGAGATGAAATCAAAGGCCAATCATGACCTGAGAAAAAAAAAGGTAATGTAAACTTGTTAGTTTTACCAAATTCTAAATTATTTTAACATTATTGAGCATGATAATACATGCTAACTTTGTAATGTTCGTCGTAGACCTATACTGTTGAAGCTTATGAAACTGCCGCATCTGATATGTGGGTGAAATTATTCGCCCATGTTACATATCAGATTAAGGCTACTGAGAAACAGATGACTGCAAGTTTTACTCGACAGTTCAATATTTTACGTGAGGAGGTTCGGACACTACGAAATGAACCAGATACTCAGTTCCCTAAGTGGACTTCTGTCTATGATGACCATCATGATTGGGGTAATCTCTCGGATGGAACTTTTCCCAATCATGATTCCACAAAAGCTACCGCATACACTTACCCGGCTCCCTAATCGAAACATATGGAATCCACTACGCATGTATAAATCGGATGCTTATAACAGTCATTTTCAAATACATTTCATTATTAAACTAATTTTTAACTTGTCAGGGTGACGTAAACCATACGGAGGCAGGACTTCGTGGTGGAGTACTCGACGAATGCTTTTCTCCAATCCCAAAATGCAGACCTGAGTGTGGAGTCAATAGAGAAAAAACAGTTCTAGCTGACGTCCCAGAAGAGGAAAAGGAAGAGAAAGCCTTCAGCAAAACTTCGGACACCATATAATTGCCCTTGTCCCTTTTATAGCCGTGCAAGCCTTCAAATGAACCATACCTTACTTGATTCCTCAGCAACATGACACGTGAGAACATTATTAATGCTTGTTTGTTTATTTTCAACATTTTATTACTATTTTCACTTATCAATATTGACAACTATTATTGGTAAATGCAGGAGGAGTTACAATGTATTCATCATAAAATATATAGAAAATGTTGTTCAAGATAAATGTTACCAAATGGATTTCATAGCGGATGATATGAAGGCCATTAGAAGTGAAATTGCTAAATGGTTTTTTTCAAGCTTCGAAGCCATGTCAATGACATTAGATAGATGTTGACATGTAAACAAAGGAAATTCAAACCAATTTTTTTGGTAATGTTAACAAACAGAATTTCAAGTTAAAAAAGTATCCTTACAACCTAATTGTCAGTTTTTTCATCAAAAAATAATAGTGCAGTTCTTTCATAGTGCAATTTTTTAGTTAATGTTAACAAATAGAATTTCAAATTAAAAAAACATCTGTACAACCTAATTGTCAGTTTTTTCATCACAAAATAATAGTGCAGTTTTTTGTTAATAGTGCAATTTTTTTGGTAATGTTAACAAACATAATATCAAGTTAAAAAAGCATCCGTACAACCTAATTGTGAGTTTTTTCATCACAAAATAATAGTGCAGTTTTTTTTGTTAATAGTGTAGTTTTTTAATAGTGCAATTTTTTAGGTAATGTTAACAAATAGAATTTCAAGTTGAAAAAACATCCGTACAACATAATTTTCAGTTTTTTCATCACAAAATAATAGTACAGTTTTTATTAATATTGCAGTTTTTTAATAGTGCAATTTTTTTGGTAATGTTAACAAATAGAATTTCAAGTTAACAAAGCGTCCGTACAACCTAATTGTCAATTTTTTTCATCACAAAATAATAGTGCAGTTTTTTAATAATGTTAACAAACATAACTTTAAGTTAAAAAATCATCCGTACAACCTAATTGTCAGTTTTTTCATCACAAGATAATAGTGCAGTTTTTTGTTAATAGTGCAATTTTTTTGGTAATGTTAACAAACTGAATTTTAAGTTAAAAAAGCATCCGTACAACCTAATTGTCTGTTTTTTTATCACAAAATAATAGTGCAGTTTTTTGTTAATAGTGCAGTTTTTTAATAATGTTAACAAACAGAATTTAAAGTTAAAAAAACATCTGTACAACCTAATTGTCAGTTTTTTCATCAAAAAATAATAGTGCAGTTTTGTGTACACATTTTCATCATTTTAAACAATAAATAACAATCCAAATTGCAACAAATTACGTTAAAAAAAAGTTTCAATGGTTAATAACCAATATTCAACATCGGAGCTACAGGGAAAAGATCATGTGATGAACCACCAAAAGTAACCCTTGTAGCACCACCACAAATCTTAGTTCCTCCAAGACCATCCTCAACACTGCCACCCTGCTCAGCTCTGACAAAAGTATTATCTGGACTACTAGGATAATCATGCTCATTCGGTTTCTCGTCCTCAATATCGGAATCTGTAGTGTAACTCCCAACATTATCATACTTGAAAAACGATGGTGGAAGTTTGTGTACATGTCCATCTCAACCTCCACCTCCATCCACTCTCTTCTCCATATCGACATAAATCTCCTTGATCGGCGAATCATCGTGAAACACAAAATCAATATCATTGTCACATTTCACGTGATATTTTTTCCAACGTGATCGTAACTTAATCACTCCATAAAGAATGATGTCATAAATATTTATGTCAATCCCAATCAATCTGTATGTCTTCTGTACCAACTCATTGTATGACAACTTGTTTTCCACCAACTCCCCAATAAGTTCCCCATCCATGTAATCTAAATTGTCCCATTGACCATTGTAATTGATTGCTAACCTAAAGCTTTTCATAGTTCCTGAAGAAAATAACAATTGAAAAAAAATCAGTACATAAAAAAAATTGTAAGCTTTATGCAGTATCCCATGCAAGACATGAAATATCCCATATATATCATGTTGTGCATGAAATATCCCATGTATGTCATGTTTGGTATGAAATATCCTATGTATGTCATGTTGGATATGAAATATCCCCTTATGCAGTATTTCATGCAAGGCATGAAATATTCTATATATATCATGTTGTGCGTGAAATATCTCATGTTTGTCATGTTGGGCATGAAATATCATATTTATACAGTATTTCATGCAAAACATGAAATGTCCTATGTATATTATGTTGTGCATGAAATATCCTATGTACGTCATGTTTGACATGAAATATCCTATGTACGTCATGTTGGGTATGTAATATCCACGTTATGTAGTATTTTATGCAAAACATGAAGTATCCCATATATATCATGTTGTGCGTGAAATATCTCATGTATATCATGTTATGCGTGAAATATCTCATGTATGTCATGTTAGGTATGAAATATCCATTTATACAGTATTTAATGCAATGCATGAAATATCCCATGTATGTCATGTTTGGTATGAAATATCCATTTATGCAGTATTTCATGCAAGGCATGAATATCCTATGTATGTCATGTTGGGCATGAAGTATCCTATATATGTCATGTTGGGTATGAAATATCCCATGTATATCATGTTGGACATGAAATATCCCATATATGTTATGTTGGGCATGAAATATCCTATATATGTCATGTTGGGTATGAAATATCCCATATATGTTATGTTGGGCATGAAATATCCCATATATGTTATGTTGGGCATGAAATATCTCTTGTATTTCAAAAATACATGATTGCACAATATTATACGATGTGTCACGTTAAATATAAAATAACCAACTTATATCACTTTTAGTGTGACACACTACGTGAAATATAATTTCGAAACGAATTCGAAATTTCTTCCATTTTCAATAAAAAAACTTTAAAATTGAAACAAAATAACAAAGACTCATCAGCAATATAATCTAATAAATGCAATAATGCTATTAAAATTGAAGATTTACAAACCTTGAAGTTTTGAGGATAGATTCAATCACAAACTCGAAATTTTCAAAAAAACTCTTTCCAAATCTTGGTTTCTTTGCGATTTCCCTTTAAAATAACTTTAATTTCTCGACAAAAATTAGTTGAGAATTAAGATTTGATAAAGATATGAGTGATAAAAAGATGGGTGATAGAGATGAATGATAGAGAGAGATGAGTAATGAAGAGAAAAAAAAATAAAGGGAAAAAGAGGATAAAATGATAGTTTTGTAATTTATTGACTAAAAACAATAATGTATTATAATGTTTGGTTACAAACAATAAAAAATTAGAATTTGGTTAGAAATAATAATCCATTATATGGTTAGGTTATTTTTTACAATTTTCACAATATATTTTTATATATTATTGACATGTCGAATATTTTTTAAAATTCAAGCAAATTTACACTAGAGTAGAGATGCTCTTAGTCATTTATTTAATATAGTAATCTCTGTGATCAATGAAAATCAAGTTTGCAACCTCCATTACGAGCTCCATAGCTCTCTGTTTAAAGCTGTTTAGCAAAGACATGCATGCATATGTTTGTTCTTATCAAACACTTTAGTTACAGTTTCATATTGCATATTTCTTGCCTCCTTTCATATATATATATATGCCCTTTAGAGTAATTGCTTCCAAAACAGGATTTTGAGATCACATCTTTCTACAGAAACTAATTCGCATGTCCTCATCAATTTTGAAAGAATGACCTGTAGAAAAAACCTCGTGAAACAATTCAAAAGCCTTTGATATCGAAAACTATTCCAAAATACATACGAAAACCATCACAAAAGAACTTGAAAATTAAATGACTAATATTTTAGCCAATATGTATTTATGTACTACATTTTAATCATAAAAGACAATATTACATCATAAAGTTCATAATTAATCAACATTAAAGTAAAACACGGAATACGAAAACTAGTACTAAAACCCACGATGAGAAGTACGAAACTAATTTGGGTTAGGACTTTAACTAATCCGTCCCAATTATTTAGTGATACTGTACTTAAATAACATCAAAATGATACCGAAAAAGAGCTTGCAATCCCATTCGCAAATCTCTCCGGATTGAATTCGTAGGCATCGGATCCCCAAATTTCTGGGTTTGTATGCATGAATAACACCATTATCCTAATGGTCACATCTTTTGGAAAGTTAATGTCTTGAAATTTCATGTCTTTATAGGTTTGTCTTGATGACTCAGCTGCTGGGGGTGTACATGCAAAGTTTTTTGAGTTGAAAAAAAAAAAAAAACATGTGGAGCTTTTATTGGTGGAAGAAATAACTAAGTCACACTTACTAATCAGAAAGGAAAATGAAAGATAATCAAGTTCCATTTCTACAAATAACTGTAATTCATGATACGTGTGTGGGATCCAAATAATTTAATTTTTAATCGATTTCAATAAACAAAGTAAGTACAAATAAGGAATTAAGTTCCTTTCTCTTTTTAGGATTTCTTATTAATAAATGCTTAGGATGAGAATGTTAACAGTAAGTTGATAATAAATCATGCAAGGCCATTTCATATATACCAGTTTCATTTTTTTTAAGCACTTTATAATTTGGAGTTCGAACCCTGCAAATTTCAAGAAGTTCGAGGCGATCTTGCCATTCATGATTAGAATCCAAAAGCATTAAGGACCAATTCATTAGTAATGAAAATCGTTCATCGATCGACTACGGGCGATGCCTGTTGTGGATGTGTATCGACTATGGACATTGCCCGTTATAATGCCCGTCGTCTGTGAAGGTGTGATGGAAAATTGCGTATTTCGAATACGGACAATGTCCGTGATAAATAATATCGTTTACAATGGGCATCTACCGTAGTGAATTAGCTACTTACTACAGGCTATATATATGAAACTTTTTTCTTTAGTGCGCACTAATAAATATATATCAATGTCTTACATGTGGACTATATATATCAATGCCTGCATGTGGATCACTATATCAAATTGTTTTAACTCAGTCTACATGCACTTTTCGGTGCTTATCTATAAGAGTTGTTTTTTATAGCACTCTTTCTAAGGCCATTAGTAAAAAAGTCACGTAGTTAATAAGTTTTATAGAAATAGCACAAATTAATGGAATCTGCCAAAATTTCCCCTAATAGCACCAATTCTTTCTTTCTTTCCCTCTCTCTCTCTCTCTCTCTCTCTCTCTCTCTCTCTCTCTCTCTCTCTTTCTTCCTCTCTCCTATTTTTTTAAGACCTCCAATGATGGATCAATGGAGGTCGAACAAACCTCCAATGGAGGTCAAAACGACTTCCAATGGAGGTCGTCGAAACGGTTGACTCCATTAGAGGTCGTTGAAACGACCTCCGTTAAAAACAATTCTAGAAATAATTCTCGGCAATAGGTCTCGGCAATAGGCTTCGGATATCTAGAAATAAGTCTTGGATATCTGAAAATAAGAGGTTGTTTGTTTTTTCCACTTAAAACTTAATGAGTCTGAATCATAATTATTAAGTTGTTTTGTTTGTTTTTTTAAATGGTCAAACAACTTAAAAATACCGAAAAACAACTTAAAATAAAAAGTAAAAAGTCTTGACATTTCATTTAATTGCAAATCACTGAATTGCATTAAATGCAATCCAAAATCTTTTCTTCCGATACAATCCTTCATATATAACATATTTTCAATTTCATCATAATTATATATGGTATAGAAATCTTTATTTTAAATTATTACTTATTTTAAACAGCTTTAAAATTAAAAAAGAACCATAATCACTTCTTATATTGGTGTTTAATATCAATATTTTATTATAATATTAGGGTGATGTATTTATATATATATATATATATATATATATTTAAAGTGTTTTGTGTGAGTTTTCTTGCTGTCCCTCTTATTTTGTAAGAAAACATTTTCTTTTCTTAGTAAAAATGAAGTTTGTTTGTAATCGAAGAAGAAAATCATGGTCATATGTGTTCATATATAATTATTATTTTTGGATTGTTTTTATTCCATATTATATGTATAATTGTTTAATATCAGTATAAATGTAAAATTACTTATTTTCAGACAATTTTATTGTAAAAAAACAAACGTGTTGACAATACATTCAGATGTGAGGAAAAAACAAACAAACATGTCATTTAAGTTCTGATTTCAATCTCTATTCAGCTTTTAGAAAAATTCAGGACCGTTCAGTCTTCAGACAAAAAAACAAACGACCCATAAGTCTCGGGTAGCTGTCAATAAGTTTCAGGTAGCTGGAAATAAGTCTCAAGTGACCTACCAGAGACTTTTTTCCAGTTTTTTTCAGTGGTTTTTTTTAATCTTTTTCTTCATCGACCACTAATGGAGGTCGAGGTTTTTTCAACCTTCATTTGATGTCTGTCCAACCTCCATTGATGGATTGATGAGGTCTTTGAAAAAAAAACATAGGAGAGAGAAGAGAGAGAGAGGGAGAGAGAGAGAGAAATTTAAAAAGTAAAAGAATAAGTGATGGTATTTTAGTCTCACCACATACTTTGATGCTAAAAAATATAGAATTAATAACTTGGTGATATTCCCACAAAACCAAACCCATTTGGTGTTATTTCCCCCTATTCCCTCTATCCATAATCTATGGTCTACATGCAGTGGACTGATGATATTTTATATCAGTATGCATTGAAGAGAAAATAATTATATATATATATATGTAATTTCTCTATTTGGTTTTCTCTTTTTCAAAGTGGCTAGCTAGGAGTTTATATATAAAGAGAATGTCACTAAAAGTGAGTAAAGAAGAACAACAGAATAGAGGATGCAGAAAAGTTGTTGGGAGTTCAAAGTAATTTTGAAGGAAACGTTTTGCTTTCCATAAAGAAAGAAAGACCCTGAAACATAAACATTTGGGCATTTTCTTTACGTTAATATTTTCAACAGGGTATTGTTTCACGTGTGCCTTAATATTAACAAAAGGGCAGATGCTAAAAAAAATAAAAAATCTACAAGTCTCTGTATAATATTACATTTTAGCACTATATTACATCACATGGCGTAAGACAGGTTAACACATTCCCACATATTTGTTATTAATAATAATAAGGGATAATTACTCCGGTGACCATCAATTTGATGACACATTATCAAAATGATCACTGGATTGAGAATTGGTTTCAAAATGGTAGTTTGACAATACGAGGTTGGCTTGGTAGTAAGCCCCTCTCACCTACATAAGGTCGTGAATTTGAATCATACCCCTTTTTTGAATCTTAAAATATCATAATAGTTCAAGAAAATAATAATAATGCTAGATCATATTAACAACACTATCGAGTCAAGGTTTCCTTATTTTAAATAAATGCATATATTGTCCTGATTAAAAATATTGGGCAAGGATGGAACCAGGCCGGCAGCCAATATAATAAAACAAAAATGTCCGGCCAATAAATAAAGTTTAAATAAAAAAAACTAAGTAAATATATACATTTTTTTCAAAATTATTAAAAAAAAATGAATGTTGGGTATTGATCACAACAGCTTTTCAAAACTTAAAAAGTTTTGATCAAGAGATAATACTAAGTACTCTGATAAATTTTATATAAACATATCCTAAATTCCATATTTATTTTTAAGCTATGTTGTATTTTACTTATAAATATAACTTTATTCATTTAATTTATTATTTATATTTTGCTGAAGTTATGTATTTTAGACTTTTTTTAATGTTTTTTTTTTTTTTTTACTTTTTTATGATTAAATCAACCTGAAGGAGTGTTGCATTGTAAGAACCATCTGGTCCACTTCTAAAAGCACCTATAATTATGTGCAAAGAATCATTCTCCATTTTTTCTAAAATATGCATGATTTTAGAATGTCGTTTCATTTTTTTCATTAATTATATATATTAAATCAATATTTAAGTAGAATATTTAAGTTAGAATAAATTTTCCATAAGAACAATACAAATATTTTTAAAATATTTTATAAATCAAATCAATATTTAATTAGAATATTTAATTTTAAGATGAGATAAGTTATCTAAATAATTTTAATTTGATTTCATAAAGATAATAATGATATTTTAAAATATTCATTAAATGCTGGAATAGATTATTTCATAATCACTTTCAAAAAGTAACCCCCAACCTACTTCTTAAAATCACGGTCAAAACTTGCCATATTATAAATTAGTCACTTTTGGAAGTTTTACCAAATATCATTTTATACCAAAATTATAAAATAAGTTGATATTAACTTCTCAAAAACAATATTAAACGGGCTCTAAAATTCGTACTGATTCTGCGGTTTCAGCGGCCCAAACAAAATTAAGCATTATCGCTAATCGGGCTGCACATGTTGAGGCATAAACGAATGACCCTGCTGGTATGATTAATTAAGTTTTTTTTTAGAATATTTTGTTAATGTCCGTGTGTCTTTTTAGATTAATGTGCCCTGTGTACTCCTCTACTTTCGATTTTTTTTTATTACTAATAAAAAAGTTCTATAGAATACTGGCGTAGAGAAGTGAGAGAACCCAATGGGTTTTGACATATGCGTAGAGAGAGAGAGAGAGAGAGGTAAAGAGAAAAGGTTTGGAGGTCAGGATTCGTATAGAGATTTCAGATCCAATTTAGTGTCAGTTTTCATAGACAATTTGAACCCAGTGGTGGATGTAACTTATGTAAGAGGACTCTGGGGAATATTCAGAGCCTTCGGTCTGGTGAGAGACGTTTACTTGTCCCCTAAAAACAGGGCAAGAAGAAGTAGTTTTGCTTTCGTTCGATTCGCGACAAGGGATGAGGCTGTTAGAGTTGCAGGATTAACAAACGGCATGCACGTGTACGGTTGGCCTATCCGTGCGAAGGTTGCCTCCTTGGGATGGAAGAATAGAGGAAGGATGGCTGTTTGGTACCCGAGGAACCTTCATAGTGGTCAGACATTTGCTATGAAGGATAATAGGAAGGAGAAAGTTATTACGGATTTAAAGGTCATGAAACATCTGACTGGTCTTACCTACGTGGATGTGGTGAGGAAGCCTCAACTTGAGAGTGACGAAAAAGTTGAAAATCCAGAATCTTATCTCTATGAATCCGGAGTCAGGGAGAGGATTGAGATGATGAGATGGGATGATAACTCTCAGGATGATAGTTGGCTTAAGTTATGTGCTGTAGGGACCCTTAAATCATTTACAAATGTTAGTCCGGTTATTAATAAGTTGAAGGAAATTCAGATTCTGTCTTCATCCTTGTACATTGGGGACAAAAATATTTTATGCGTTTTTCAATCGATCAAAGACAGATGTATTTATTATAACAAGGAATCTATGGGAGGATTTCTTTTCCTCGGTTGTGTTGTGGAATGAAGGGATTACTCCCCAAGCTAGGGCGTCTTGGGTTGAATATAGGGGTGTTCCACTGCAATGTTGGTGTGAGGAGTTTTTCTGGAGGTTGGGTTGGGCTGTGGGCGAGCCTCTGATGATTGAAGAGGAGACCGTGATAAGAGGTCGGGTGGACAGAGGTCGAGCTCTGGTCTTAATTCCGTTTGGCCAGCATTGTCCTAAGGTCGTCAAGGTGTCCACCGGAAAAAGACCATTTCTAGTTCATGTATGGGAAGATCCGGCGCCGGTGAATTCTGATTGGATTTCAAGGAAGTTGGGGATTGGAAAGAGTGAGGTGGCTACCTCTCCGTTTACCGTAAAGGATGCAGTCAATGGTTTGCAGAATACAGTTGTTCTGTCTCGACAGAAGGAGGGGTTGACGAAGATGGACCATTTAGGAAAAGCCAAGTCAGTAAGTGGTATGGCTAAAAGAGTGCAGTTTAAAGATAATGGGCTCTCATTAAATATACAGCGAGGCAATTTGGCTGCTACTAGTTCCAAAAAGAAGAATTTATTATTGGTAAAGGATGGTGCTTCGTGTGATGAGAGTGATTGGGCTCTTAGTGAAAGTGGTTCATCCTCTTTTGAAATAGATGAAGTGGAGTATTCCCACCAATTACCAAGACATGATGATAAGCCTTCTAATGCCTGTGAAAATCAGGAGAGGGGTGGATTTTCGGGTGTTGGTCTTAATGATGGGTTGGGCCTAAATTCAGGTCCAAATGAGGGTGGGAATATCGTGATAGATTTGGGTGGAGTGGAGTTTGTGTCAAAAGGCCCAACAGAGATTATGAACCAGGCCAACGTTGGAGTTGATCCAAACTCTCAACAGACAGCCTCCAAACTGCAAGAGGTTAGTCAGTCCTCTTCTGATCTTTCTCTAACTCACGTTTCATAATCTCAGAATAGCGGTAAGCCGTTGATGAGTAAAACGGTTTCAGGGAAAAAATCCTCAAAAGTCAGAAGCTCTGTCAAAAGTCATGGGATGAGGACACGTAAGGATAGAAATTTGCGGATAGATGGTACAGGAGATTTAAGTTTAAGGAAAGCAAGGGAGTGCAAGTCTAAAGATAGTTGGAATTTTGAGGCAGAAGTCGCTAAAGCTGTAGATAAGGGAGTGTCTATGGGTTATTTTAATGCTTTAAAAACAGACATAGGGGGAGCAGAGGCAAGTCATGGTGGGTTGCGTGAGAATGGCAGCTCTTGGAGTTTATGCCATGAAGTAGCTCAAATTATAGAAACCGGGGTTGCTTTAGGAGTTAATTTCAATGGCAATGAGTCACTGGTTTCGGAGGAATTGGCAAGAATGGAGAAGGAGGATGAGGATAGGTTTTTGGCTCAGAAGTAACGTTTCTTTGGTTGTTGTTGGTGAGTTGGGACGTTTCTATTTTCAATGATAGCTCTTACATGGAACATAAGGGGTTTGGGGAGTGTAGAAAAATCAAACCCATTATTCTTTTCATTCAAGAATCCAAGTTAAACTATTTTGATTCCAGAATAATAAAAGCATTGGGTGGTACGCTTCTTTCCAGAGGTATAAGTGTGGAGGCTAATGGTTCGGCGGGTGGCATCATTACTCTTTGGAACGAAGATCTCTTTGAAGCCAGTTCATGTATTTATAACGAAAGGTGCATTATCATTACTGGAGTGCTGTCCAAAATTAGGAAAGAGGTGGTCTTTTGCAACCTATACGCAGCAAATCAAGAACCTGAGAGGGTGCAGCTGTGGAATTTTATCTTAAATGCTCAAGTTTCGCTACCAGGGACGTGGATAATTGGGGGAGATTTTAATACAGTCTTTGATCAACGCGAAAGGAGAAGCGGGACCGCTAGTAAGAGGTCAATGAGAAATTTCAAGAATTTTGCCAGCTCTGCGGGTGTGATCGATATCCCTATGCAAGGTATGCCTTTCACTTGGTCAAATAATAGGGAATATGAGTCGTGGGCTAGACTTGATCGGTTCTTATGCAATCCTTTGTTTCTTTTGCGGTATCCTAAGCTGATTCAGAAGGGGCTTAGCAGGAGCTTGTCTGATCATAACCCTGTAATTATTGGTGATCCTTGTTTGGATTGGGGTCCTAAGCCGTTCCGATTTTTTAATGGCTGGTTAGAGGACAAGAAGTTGATGGAGGGAGTGCGTGAAAGCTGGGTGAAATGCAAGGGTAATGTGTCGGCTGGTTCAAAAACAATGGTTAAGTTGAAGGCTGCAAAACTTCATCTGAAATCTGCCGTAAGAATTAGGAAATTGTCAGGTGAGCAGGTCAAGAAATTGGAGAAGGAATTGGCTAAGATCGAGAATAAAGCAGTAGCGCAAGGATGGTCTGAAGGCTTGAGAAAAGAAAGAATTGATTGTTTGGTAAAACTTTGGAAGGAGATTCGTTTGGAGGAGCAAAGGTGGAAACAGATCTCTCGAGTTAGTTGGCTAAAGGAGGGAGACCGGAATACAAGGTATTTTCACATTTGCTCTAATGTAAGAAGGAAATCGAATTTTATTGATGAATTACATATATCTGGCAAGTGGTGCAGTGGTCCGAATTATGTTAGGGAAGGGGTTTTTAATTTTTTTTAAAGACCATTTTAAGAAAGTGGAATTCCCTAGACCAAACTTGAGCAACCTAACTCTTGGTCAGATTTCGGATTTGGAAAAGGTTGAGGTAGAGGTGGCTTTTACAGAAGAGGAAGTATGGAAAGCTTTGAGTGAGTGCGACGGTAATAAAGCCCCAGGTCCTGACGGATTTAACTTAAACTTCGTTAAATCCAATTGGGATTCGATCAATGTAGATTTCATGAATTTTTTACATGGTTTTTATCATGATGGATCGGAGATTGGGAAACTTAATTGTACGTTCATAACCCTCATACAGAAGATTAAATGTCCTGTATCTCTAAAAGATTTCAGACCTATTAGTTTAGTGGGTTCTCTATATAAGGTTTTGGCTAAGGTTTTGGCTAACAAGGTGAAATTAGTGATGAATTCGGTGATTGGACCTACGCAGATGGCTTTTATTAAGGGTCGTCAGATAGTGGACAACTTTGTTATTGCTGAAGAAGTGATTCATTCATGGAAAAAAATAGCAAGGGTGGTATTCTTGTTAAACTCGATTTTGAAAAGGCCCACAATAGTGTGGACCATGATTTTTTGTTGAAAGTTTTAGAAAAGATGGGGTTTCGGAGAGCGCTGGCGAAACTGGATAAAATGGTGTATATCGTCTCCTAATTTATCTGCTTTAGTCAATGGGTGTCCTACGAGCCAATTCAAGATGGGGAGGGGGCTTCGTCAAGGCGATCCATTATCTCATTTCCTATTCAACATGGTGGTGGAGGTAATGAGCAAAATGTTCGTTAGGGCTCATGAGATGGGTTTGATTAAAGAAGCCGAGTTTGGTAATGGTTCAGTTCACATTTCCCATTTACAGTTTGCGGATGATACAATATTGTTTTTGGAACCAGAGGCCGAAAATCTTACCAATGCTAGGAGAATCTTGAGATGTTTTGAAATCATTTCCGGATTGAAGATAAATTTTCACAAATCATGCCTTGTCAGGGTGGGGAAGAAACGGCCAAATGAGGATGAGTGGTCGTCTATTTTTCGTTGTCTATCAGCTATTTTACCGGTTACTTATCTGGGATTACCCCTTGGTGGAAATCCTAGTAGGGAAGCTTTCTGGGATTAGGTTATTAATAAGGTAAAAGCAAGGCTAGCTCCATGGAAAAGTTCTTTTCTTTCAAAAGGTGGAAGACTTGTCCTCATTAAGGCTGTGTTGTCAAGTCTTCCGAGCTATTTTACGTCTGTGTTCTCTATTCCAGTGGTGGTTGCTAAAAAGATAGAAAACTTTCAGAGGGAATTCTTTTGGAATGACGGTAAATCAAAAAAGAAAATTTACGTAGTGGATTGGATAACTATATGCTATAGCAAGAGGAAATGTGGGCTTGGTATTGGGAGATTAAGGGATAAGGGTCTAAGTCTTCTAGCTAAATGGATTTGGAGGTTTGGGAGAGAGGATTCCACTTTATGGAAAAATGTCATTTGTGCTAAGTATAGCTTGGGGTAGAATCCTTTGTTTTGGAACATTAATATGGTGAAAAATGGATCTCATTTTGTGAAGACCATCAACCGATTCTTTGAAGTGGGGAACAAAGCTTATGAAATCGTTCGTAATGGCTTCCAGTTGGTTGTTGGTGATGGTAAGAGAGTTAGTTTGTGGCAGGATTTTTGTTGGGACAATGTTCCACTTAAAAGAGCTTTTCCCAGAATTTTCGCGTTGGCAAATATAAAGGACGGGATGGTTTCAGAATTTGGTAGATGGGTTAACAATAGTTGGGTGTGGGAAATTAAGCTTAGAAGGCCTCTTTTTGATTGGGAGATGGAGCAATGGAACTGTTTTATGTTGATGTTAGAAACCATTTCGGTTAGGCCAAATATTAGGGATGCGTTGGCTTGGTCATGTAGCCCTAATGGCCTTTTCTCGATGAGTTCGTGTAGGAGATGTTTGAAGGATAACAGTGGAACAACTTCATCTCATTTCGACTTCATTTGGCATGGTTTTTGCCCTCCAAAAGTGGAGATTTTCACTTGGCAATTGCTGAAAGGTAGGATTATGGGGAAAGAGGTTTTAGGTAGATTCGGTTTTGGTCAGAGGGTTAGTGTGGAATGTTCGGTTTGTGGTTATGGAGTGGAAACAATTGACTAATTGTTCCTTCTTTGTGGTTGGTCAAGTGAATTATGGAGGTCTTGCTTGGGATGGTGGGGGGTTTTCTGCTGCTTAAATTCTACAATGGGGGAGTGGATCGATGGGTTGCTTGGCCTGTGTCCATCACAGTCACGAAGGAGAGTGTGGAACATCTTGTTTTTTGCAATAGTATGGACAATTTGGGAATGTCAGAATGATGTGGTGTTCCATGGAAATCAAGTGTCTTTGAGTTCAGCTCTTGATAAGATTAAGTTTCGAGTTGCGTTGTGGTTTAAATATTACGATGTGGGCTCCGAATCCAATTTATCTATGCTTATTTTGGATGTAAAAGAGAGGTGTGTGGACAGAAAGGTTCCGAAGGCTATTAGGCGTTGTGGAGGCTCTCATCCTACTAGGGTGGACCTTAGTTTTTTTATGGATGGATCAGCTATGGGGAGTCTGGGGGATGCGGGAATAGGTGGTGTGCTTAGGGATTCGAGTGGCAAAGTTCTTTGTTTGTTTTCATACTACATTGGTGTTTTGGACTCAATTTCGGCTGAAGTTTATGCTATACATAGAGCATGTCAGTTAATTGCATCAAACCAGTCCATCCTCTATCGAAAAATAACCATTTTCAGCGATTCAAGCTCTGCGGTGGAATGGATTAATGGTGCAGATTTTGGGTCATTCATGTTGGTTGGGTTGATCCATGACATTCGTCAGTTTCAATCCTCTTTGGAAAACATTGTCTTCAAATATACGCCTAGGGAGGCTAATTCTGTTGCTGATAGTTTGGCAAAGAATGGGTCTGGTGGCTGTGATGATAGGTTGGAGTGGGGTGTTTGTTGACTTTCTGAAGAGGTTTTGTTCAACGAGGGTGTAGAATGCTGGGTGATTGTCTGATTTGATTTTGTCCAGCTTTTTGCTTTTGTTGTGGTTCCGGCCTAGTTTGTTTTTGCTTTTCCATGTGTTTGCTATATGCTATTTCTGTGTTTTCTGTTTTCAGTTTGTTGGCAGCGAAGCTTCTTGTTTGGTTTTGCTTAGTTTTGGACAGCATTACTTTCTGTTTGGTTGTTGGTGGTCTATGCCACCTCTAGCTTCTTAATAAAATGTTGATTCAAAAAAAAAAGTTCTATGGAGTTTATTATCGAAAATAAAAAATTTGAAAGTTGACACTAAAATCGGATCATAAATTTATGGGAATTGACACGCTGAAATCAAACACTACTTTACCTTGAAAATTTGTATCTGGCAAAGGAAAAAAGTGTTGTAGGCTATTGAGTACTAGTAAAATTTATCTATTATGAAATTGTGTGGATTCTCCACCACTTGTTTGTGTGTCATCACACAAGTGGAGAAGAAGTAATCATGTGTTTACATCTTAATGACTACAGCTTACAAGTGAGGCTGTGATATGTGGATAAGCTTGAGACATCAAATATCTATATATGAAAATTACAATTAAACCCCTATCTTTACTTACCTATAAATAAGCCATTACTGTTGTAATTGTTGCCCGGCTGAAGCAACTCAATATATATACACAGAAGATCTCGTCTCTCACCATCTCTCTCGGTTTAATAATCTCTCATCTGTTATTCATTTATTCTTTGTTATTTATTCTTAGTTTTACACAATGTTATCAGCACGAATGATAGTTATAGATTAGGCAAATAACAAATATGTTCCAGAGAAAATTATATGAGTTTTTAGCTTGGTTGTGATTGAACCCAGAAATTTCGAAGTTCTCGAATCGCTTTTCGAAGGATACCATTGTGTTCCTCTTGAAATATGATTCCGACGCCGCTGACCGCGTCTCAAATAGAGCTCCAACTGAACGCTCTAGCCACGGTCAAACATCAGTCAACTCTGAAATTTTTTCCAAATTTTTCTGTAATTTTTTCCAAGGTTGAAGACGACACCGTATCGCCACGTCAGCTGCCATGTCATCTACCACGTCATCGGTACATCATCAGTAGTCAGCCGCCACATCAGCAGTGGTCATTGCCACCTCAACGACATGTGTGCCACATGAGTGCCATATCAGCATCAGGCGCGTCACGTCAGCGACAGTCGCGCCACGTCAGCTACAGTCGCGCCTTGTCAGTACCACGTCAGCCAGGCATGTTTTTGTCCGTTTCATTGCAATTTTTACCCATTTTCTACCGAGTCAGACTCATTTCTAGCTATTTTGACCATTTCAGACGCAACTGTGCCATCCGTTTAAGCTAGTTCCGCTTGTAAGTATTATTTTGACTTATGCAAGCTTTATTAATTCTGTTTTCGGGCACGATAAAATATCCAGAACCTGGAGATCTGAATCTGGTATAATATGCATGCTTGATGCTCATGAATAGCAATATTCAGAGAAATATACACATCCAATCGGATGTTGTAAGCATCATAAAAAAAATAATTTAAGATCCTAACATATAATGAAATTGGAATAATATTTTATCTTTTTCATACACATCTAACAGCATGCTCTGAATATCATAAAAAAAGATTTAGGATCTTAACGTACAAGATGGCTTATGCCGTCAACGGAATATATATATTATAGTTCTTGATTTATTTTAATGCAATATATGAGACTGACTTATGTTGTGTCTTTGGACTGGCTTATGATGTGTGTAAGGTGATCTTATGACCCTGAAATTGTTATTTTTATGTAATATATGAGAATGACTTATACTGTGTCTCTGGACTGGCTTATACTGTGTCTCTGGACTGGCTTATGACCTTGAAATTGTTATTTTTATGCAATATATGAGACTGACTTATGCTCTGTCTCGGGACTGGCTTATGTTGTGTCTCGAACTGGCTTATGTTGTGTCTCCAAATAAATTATTTAAATATTCAGTATTTATTTTATGCAATTTATGAGACTGGCTTATGCTGTGTCTCGGGACTGGCTTATGCAGTGTCTCCAAATAAATTGTTATAATATTCGTATTATTTATACGCAATATATGAGGTCGGCTAGACCGACTAACTAGAACTTAAAGTTCATGAAATTATGATATTTAAGTTGGTACGGTTTTGAAAACCGATGAGAACCTGAAATTCTGGATCCAGTGTTATTACATGAATGTCATACTTCATTATTTGGAATCTGGAGTTTCAAACACGTTCATAATATGAAGTTATCTCATATATATATATATATATATATATATATATTTAAAGTGATACGTTTACATGTCACTTATTTAAAAGAATAATCTACACATTCAATAGGATGCTGTGAGTATCATAAGAGGGATTTAAGATCCTAACGTATCATTCATTTGAGAAAAAAAAAGATCTACACATCCAGTAGGATGTAATGAGTATTATAAAAGAGATTGAAGATCCTAACGAATAAAGAAATTGGAATTAATATTTTATCCATTTCATACACATCCAGTAGGATGTTGTGAGTATCATAATATTTTTTTTACGATCCTAACGAATAATGAAATTGGAAATAATATTTTATCTATTTCATACACATCCAGCAGGATGCTATGATTATTATAAAATGATTTAAGATCCTAATACCACGTATAATGAGATTGTAAAGGATATTTTATCCATTTTATACTTGCTCCTGAAGTAGCAGTATCAAGAGAGTAAATTTGGATATATTTATATTCTCGAGATATCAAAACATACCTCAGGAGTGGATGTTTGTGAATGACAAGAGAAACAGTTTATAGAATAAACCCATTGAAAAGATTATTATCACTTCAGATGAGATATAAAATGGCATTACACGACTCATACAATTCTGCAGAGTCAGATATATTTTAGGAATTTGATTTTGATCTGAGCAAATGTTAATACTACGTCAGGTCCAACGGATCTGATAGAAAGCTCTGGAAGAGTCAGGATATTATTATCAAACAATATTAAATCATCTATCAGTGATACTTGATATTATTCAAGCAAAACATTAAAAAAATATGCTCAGTTCAAAAGCATATAAAGTTAATACCATATCAGATCCATCGGATCTGATCAAAAGCTCTAAAAGAGCCACAATCTTATTACCAGATGGTATTAAATTGTGTATCGATGATACTTTATATCATTCAAAATAGAATATAAAGGAATCTGCTTAATTTTAAAGATATACGGGGGAAGAATATCATATTGAAATGATAAGTAATGAGAATGTTTAATATGTATGCATTACTTCTCATGATTCAGGTCAGAAGTTCATTATAGAAAAGCTACGTGCTTTATCATCTGGATTATATTACACTATTATAAAGAATGTAGATATTTATGCAGTTATGAATCAAAAGTTCTCAAATCCAAAAATGTTTGTGTTTTGGCATGACCGTATCGGTCACCCAGGATCCACAATGATGTGTATAATCATTGAAAATTCTCATGAATATCCATTAAAGAACCAGAAGATTATTTATCCAATGGGAACTTATGTATTGCATGTTCACATGAGAAACTAGCAGTAAAACCATCTTATTCTAAAAGTTGGTTTGAATCCCCACCATTTTTACAAAGAATTCAAGGGGATATATGAGGACATATACATCCATCAAATGATCATTTTCATTATTATATGGTTATAATTGATGCATCTACTAGATGATCATATGTTTGTTTATCAAACATCCTCATATTACTTGCACTGATTATTAGTTTTTCAGTTATACTCATAATCAAAATGGATCAGGGGAATCACTTATCAAACATCTCTAGATTATTATATTGATTAATTTCCAAATGGAAAGTTTCTCAAGAAGAAGAGTAAATAAAAAATTCCATATATACAAAATAGAGAGACCAGTTCGGTTCTCTATATATGTGTCTCATTTCAATCTTCGTATCTCTCAAATACAAAAGATAATTGATCATCAAATAATTATTAATATGTTACATGATATATTAAAGGTAACAAGATTTTATAAGTTGCTATTTCATAAACCCCGGCCGGGTAATTGTTCTTGAAGAATGATTAGAGAAAAATGCAACAAATAAATCATCAGATACATATCATAAGCTTATGAACCTTTTTAAAAGGTATTATTATTGGGATCCCGAAAGTAAACAAAACTCGAGTTATAAATAAATCCACTTTCTCTAAATCAACTCTATAAGAGTCTGATATATCTAAAGGGACACTAGTCTATGAAATGACTAAATCCATTGAAATGGAAGAAATCTCAACAGAGATACAATAATAGAGAAATTGAGAGAAATTCTATAAATCATACAGAGTCTATGAAATAACTAAATCAATTGAAATGTAAATAATCTCAACAGAGATACAAAAGTATAGAAATTGAGAAAAATTTCTATAAGTCATATGAGAGAAATGTGGAATCATAAAGAAACAATCATTAATGATGTATTTTTATACACAATAGCGCTACTAAAATTATAAATGATAATTATGATAATCATTATATCAATGATTATAGACAAAAGGCATGATTGTGGACAACAGACATGATTGGCCTAGATGGAAGAACCAATTCAAGAAGAATTGACTTCATAAACTAGATATAAAGTATTTAGACCAATAGTACTCTAGACACCTGGAGATGTCAAACTAGTTGGATACTAATAGGTCTTTATACGGAAACGTAATGAGAAAAACGAGATCGTGAGATATGAGGCACGACTCATAGTATAAGGTTTCTTATAGAAACTTGGTATTCACTACTGATGAATATAATTACGTTTCGAATTTTTGATAAAATTGGCTGTCTTTGAAAGGTTTGAAATATGTCTTCTAGACGTAGTAATTATTTATATATATGATTCTCTCAATGCAGATACTTATAAATCCCGAAGGATTCAAAAATGCTATAAGCATATAAATCGAGATCTCGTAATATGTATTTGATGAACATACAGAATCCTTAAATGGATTAAAAACATTATGAACGGATGTAGTATAACCGTCTCAGTTAATATCCGATATGATAAGGATATGATAATCATATTATATACTCATGTGTCTTCATAAATAAATGAGAAAGAAAACATTGTCTCGACCTGAAGGTCGACCATAGATTAAATTGAATGTTTGTCCATCAATCATAATATGTTGAAAAGATTCTGAAAAGATTCCATATGGATACTACAAAGAAAATCTTTGCTTATACTCCCTCCAATCATTTATGATGTTATTACATATCATGAAATAAACATCAGTGTCCTTCAGTTCAGCAATCTAGAAGATTGTTTCAAAAGAACTTTTATTAGATGGAGTGTCCCATAAGGGGGAGCGTCCCATCATGAGGGCTATATCAAATGAAGGATATTAATTATTTGGGACATATGTGCATTGTACTCTTTTTCCTTTCAATCAGGTTTTTATCTCACTGGGTTTTCCTGACAAGGTTTTAATGAGGCAATTCTCTTAGTACACCCAAAAATCATTTGATCCACAAATATCACTATAAATATTACATTTATCCAGTTGATCATCATATATATGTTGACTTGATCAAGAAGATCATCGTAAATATTACTTTGATCTTGCTAATCATCGTATATATGTTACTTTGATCCAGAAGATCATTATAAATATTACTTTGATTCGACAGATCAATGAATATCTTTGTTCAGGTTTTTATCCCACTGGGTTTTCCCTAGCAAAGTATAAATGTGAGAAATGGTTTGAAAAAAACAATAAATCTGGACATATGTACACTATACTCTTTTTTCCTTCGATTAGGTTTTATCCCACTAGATTTTCCTGACAAGGTTTTTAATGAGATAGTTTTAAGAACGTCTAACACCACATGATCCATAGGATAATTGTATATATTGTTGCCGAGGTTTTTTTTTATCCTAATGGGGTTTTCCTAGCAAATTAAAATACAAATGGTGAAATCCTAAGGGGAGTGTTATGAAATTGTGTGGATTCTCCACCACTTGTTTGTGTGTCATCACACAAGTGGAGAAGAAGTAATCATGTGTTTATATCTTAATGACTACAGCTTACAAGTGAGGGGGCAATGATACGTGGATAAGCTTAAGACACCAAATATCTATATAGGAAAATTATAATTAAACCTCTATGTTTACTTACTTATAAATAAGCCATTACTGTTGTAATTGTTGCCCAGCTGAAGCAACTCAAATATATATACACAGAAGCTCCCGTCTCTCTCCGCCTCTCTCGGTTTATTGATCTCTCATCTGTTATTCATTTATTCTTTGTTATTTATTCTTAGTTTTACAACATCATCTTAATTATTAAAAACATGTCATAAGTTAACTTTTTTTGAATCAATACAGAGGTGGAGGAGAACTCGAACCCACGATTTGATTGTGTAAAATATAAATGTCATAGGTTTATCACCGGAACAACCTTTGTTAAAGTAAAAAAAAAACAAAAAAAAGGCCTCATCGTGTATCTTTTTCTTGAAGGCCTCACCGGATCAACTGATGGGAATATGATGAGTCATTGAAGGAATTTTAAGATACAAAACAAACGTAATAAAAGGGTAAAAAATATGCATAAAAATTGCATTATATGAGTTAGCATGCAACGACCGACCTCAACGTGTATCTTTTTCTTTTCTCTGGCCTCACTAATTTCTTTACAATAAAGAATCAATTTATAATATGTGAGAAAACTCATTTGGTATAAGTATGATAATGTCCAGATTTAAATTACCGTCACTAAGGGTGCGTTTGGTACCTGGATGTGATATGATTGGACGGGATTGGACAGAACAGCTGTTCTATATTGTGTTTGAAATATCTGGGATAGAACTGTTAATTATACTGTTATGTGTTTGGTATGACCAGGACATGACATGATAAGTGGTTCAAATGACCAGAATGTTCCTATTGTTGATTTTTATTTATTTATTATTTATATTCATTTATTTAAAAAAATTAAAATAAAATTTTAACCAAATAATACAATATAATTTAGGAGATCTGAAAATTTATTTTGTTTAAGAGATCTGGAAATCTCCATTTACATATAATTTTTTAAAATAAAAATAAAAATATAAGATTTGTTTAGGAGATCTAGGAATCTCCCTTCACAATATTTTAAAGAAAATATAAGAAGTTTTCTTAAAAAGAAATTATTTTGGAGGAGATCTCCGGTTCTCGATCTTTAATATTGGCCATCAATTTTTTGTCTCTCAAATCATCATCACCAGTTAAAGAAAGGAAAAAATCACAAACAAAATCAACACAAAA
Source organism: Dipteronia sinensis (assembly GCA_033220585.1). Lineage (NCBI taxonomy): Eukaryota > Viridiplantae > Streptophyta > Magnoliopsida > Sapindales > Sapindaceae > Dipteronia > Dipteronia sinensis. The sequence goes on along the minus strand of CM065644.1, from coordinate 22,134,098 downwards.
TCAACATTGACTCTCCAAATCTCCATTTTATTCTCCTTCAACCATGGTCAGTACCATTTTTTTCTTCTTAATCATCAGCAACATCAACAACTTCTACTTAACAAACCAACACAAAATCAATAGAAAATTCACAAACAAAAATTTAATTCTTTGCTCCTTGCCGGCGGGCGGTGGCGGCCGAGCAACGGTTGAGAGAATGAGAGGGAGAGAAACTCTGTACTGGACTATTGTTTGAGAGAAAGATGAAAGAGAGAGACGAGCATGAGAGATGAGAGATGAGAGATGAGAGATGAGAGGTGAGAGAAGGAAATGGCTTTTGGGGTTTATTTTATAGTTGATATTTTTGTAATTTTTGTAATTTTTGAGGACAAAAATGCATCGGACAAGTCTGGCCGAGGGTCTGAGGTGGGACAATTTTTCATGGTTTTTGTCCCACCTTGTCCCGTCCTGTCCCAAGCTAATGGCGTGCCAAACGTGGGACAACAAAAAGTTGTCTCGTCCTGTCCTGTCCAGTCCAGCGTACCAAACGCACCCTAAAAGTTGTATATCAACAAAAAAATTATATGTGAGAAAAAGTAAGTACACTACTTGGGGTTGTCACAACCATTCTTTCTTTCCTCTCTTAATCAAGTCCATTTTATAATGCAAAACATCAATAATTTTCAATTGAATTATCAATGCAAATGTTTTCAAAAAAGGAAGAAGGAAAAAACCAGTCGTCTATCAAGCAGAGGTTTTTCATTTTCTTCTTCATATTTGGGGGATATGAAAGTTCTATGGAGCTTTGATACTAAACAAGAGAGCACAAGGTTTATCAAAATCGCTTTTATTGGGATGATTGTTTCTATTCTATGGGAAAATGGACACTTCAGACACAGCAAAATCAAGACTTGCTTGGATTAATATCATGGCAGTTCCTTTGAACTGTTGGAATGATGCTTTCTTCTTCAAACTAGTGGAGATTATAAGTGAGCCAGTGGTAATTGAAGGGGACACCAAACAAAGAAAAAGATTAGACAAAGGTAGATTAATGGTGTTGATTCCATTTGGTCATCAAGTTCCAAACAAAGTCGAGTAGTGGAAGGTGAAAACGTGTTTTCAGTTGTGGTGGAGGAAGATTTGTCTCCGGTGAACAGATCTTGGTTGGTAGGGTCCTTGGGGTTGACGACGGTGGCTTCATAGGAATGTGGGGATGTTATTCCAGATTTGGAAAAAGGTAGTCAAGGGCTGGAAAAAAGGGAGGGAGATTTCCCTTCTTTGATCAGAAATCAAACTAATTCAAAAAAGGCTGGTGATGGGGTCGGATTTCATCTCGTTGATCGAGAATTGGGACAAAGAAAGCTAGTTGGAAGGCAGGGAAATTTGAAGGAACGGAAACATTTTCAAAAGGAGAGTCAACTTTTTCCATAATGAGCACAATCTTGAAGATAGTATGAGCTTGGCATGTGATGTAGGGACCTGCAATTCACTATGTGACAGACTTTAAGGAGGGGATGATCTCGAATTCTCAACTTTTGTGGGGTGAAATCTCTAATAAGGTGAAAGGGGATGATGTTTTATTGAGCCAAGAGGGAGTTTTAAGGGATGCCACCAATGGAATCCCATTTGAAAATGTTTCTGATGCTCAGTTGGGTTTTAAGGATGAATAGTGATTCTAAGGGGTTGATGGGCAGAGCTTCTGCTCTCGAAAAGGGTATTTTGAGAGGCCCACCAGACCCTCCTCAAGTTGGAAGAATTGCTTTAAGGAATAACAGCCGGATGGGTAGTGATTCAGGTTCTGATAAGGGGGATTTCAGTGACCCATCAGACTCTCCTGTTGTGTTTTGGAATGGTGAGAAAATGATTAATGCCGGTGGTTATAGTGGTGAGGAGCTGTTTCGAAAATCAGAGGTGGTTCCTTTGTATTTTAAAGTTCTGGACAGAGGTTTAGCAGTGGCTTTTCCAAGCATTTTGAAGAAAAGAAGAGGGAGGAGAAGCTCCCACTTAGTGAGGAATCATATCATGAAAACTAGGAGCAGTAGTGCTTGCGATACAAAGCTGCATCAGAAGCTAGAGGTAAAGGAAAAGGAGGTGTAGAACCTTGGGGAAGAGATCGTGAAGGTGATTGAGAGAGGTATTGACGCAGCGGTGTATGGCGAAAATAAGAATGATCACTTCGTCGAACCCTGAGGCACACTCAGACGAACCTTAACGTAGCGACCGGTAGTTACCCAAGCATGGACCGTCATGCAGGGGCCATCATTTCCTAATCTTCGTTAGAAAATGGTGCTCTCGAATCCTCAAAGAGCATGTCGAATCCACGACAGATAAATGTTCCAAAGGAACGATTTTATTAAAATCAATCAAAAGTTTAAAAGTTACAATAATTGGAATTAATAATACTATTTATAATAAACTAATCCTAATACGACTTGAATACGATATTCCAAAAAAAAGACTAAAACAGGAAAATATCAAAACTAATCAGAATCTGTTACAATTCATGACTCCTAACTTGACCGGAAAATAAAGATCAAATCTTACCTAAAAGGTAAGTTTGATTTATTTCCAAAACCTAAATTTAATTCCTAATCAAACTAAAATAAATAAACTTGCTAAACAAGAAAAGACCCAAATTGAAAAAAAAAAGAAAATAAAGAAATTGCCCAAATCCAGTGTGACCCGCTGGTTTCAGATCGCGGTCTGGACCGCGGTTCCTTCTTCTTTGTCCTACATCAGTCACCCCTTCTTAAAAAGAACTCTTCCTCGAGTTAGGTTGAAACATGCTGAAAGACAAGTAAACAAAGAAGAACCCCTATTCGTCTTGTGGGAGTGGTAAACCCCAACTGAAAAATCTCTCTGTAGTCCATCCCAGATCCACAATGGCACCAAAGCAAACGTCCAACGGAATGCAGAAAATGATGCGGCTTGGACCGCTGGACACCTGTGGAGGTTTGGACGGTAGCAATTCCTCGTTGCTAGCTCTTCTCATCCCACATAGTATTCTCCTCCTCTTAAAAAAAACTCGTCCTCGAGTCTGGCAAGATTTTGTATGGGTGGATAATACTTCAAATGTACCATCTTGTCAATTACTGGCTTGAACGAATATACTTCAGATGGCAACAACGATGTTGGATCTTCAAAATCCAAATGAAGAAAAACAATCCTCAAATTACCTCCAAAAAATTTGTGTGAATTTTCAAATCTGTCAAGAAGAAATTGTAAGTCAATCTGGTTGAATATCCCACACAAGTTGTCACCCTTGGAAACTTTATCAATGGAAATCGATTTAGCTTCCAGTTTTGCTTGAGCCACATCTAAATTGCAATCAATATCAACAGTTGGATCGTAGTCATCAACTTCTAAGATCCAAGGCTCGTCTTCAATTCCTTCGACAATTTCCACTTCATACGAAATATCTTCAACTGTATCTTCTGCATGACAAAAATCTTCAAAATAATCATTTGGAAGATATTCCTCCCACATTACTTGTTTCATAACAGGCCATGATTGGATCTTATCCATTCCAAAACTTTTCCGATCCTTTTGAAAGTCTTCCCACCAAATTAATGCATCGTTTTTCAAATAAATTTCTACAAATAAAACTTTCAAACTTTCTTCAGTTTTCTGATATTCAAAATATTCTTCAACTTCTTCCAACCAATCAATAAATTCTTCAGTTTTCATATGTCCAGAAAAAAATCGAAGTCTTGGTTGATAATCATTATAGCCCGAAAAATAATTATTGGAACCAAGAGAACCATTGAAACCCATTGAGAACCGAAATCAAAGTCTGAAAAAAAAATGTACCAACAATTGAATCCTGAGAACTGGTTACGAAAAATAAATTGAAAGTGGTGGATATGAATGGCGGCACGCGATTAATGGTGATGACGATTAGGGTACGTCTAAAACTCGTGAGGTTGATCTGAAATTTCTGGCACTGTTGAGGCTGATCCACAATTTCTGCTGTCTTTTCTTTTTCAATTTCGTTTCTTTCTTTTTTTTCTTTTTTTTATGGGGAGATATGGAGGGTGAATATATGGCGTTTAGGAAGGTAGTTGGTTGTGGTCTGTGGACGCTGAGCCTAGCACGGAGGTAGACTCGGTCGCTCTGATACTAATTGACCCAGCGGTGTATGGCGAAAATAAGAATGATCACTTCGTCGAACCCTGAGGCACACTCAGACGAACCTTAACGTAGCGACCGGTAGTTACCCAAGCATGGACCGTCATGCAGGGGCCATCATTCCCTAATCTTCGTTAAAAAATGGTGCTCTCCAATCCTCAAAGAGCATGTCGAATCCACGACAGATAAATGTTCCAAAGGAACGATTTTATTAAAATCAATCAAAAGTTTAAAAGTTACAATAATTGGAATTAATGATACTATTTAAATAAACTAATCCTAATACGACTTGAATACGATATTCCAAAAAAAAAGACTAAAACAGGAAAATATCAAAACTAATCAGAATCTGTTACAATTCATGACTCCTAACTTGACCGGAAAATAAAGATCAAATCTTACCTAAAAGGTAAGTTTGATTTATTTCCAAAACCTAAATTTAATTCCTAATCAAACTAAAATAAATAAACTTGCTAAACAAGAAAAGACCCAAATTGAAAAAAAGAAAAAGAAAATAAAGAAATTGCCCAAATCCAGTGTGACCCGCTGGTGTCAGATCGCGGTCTGGACTGCGGTTCCATCTTCTTTGTCCTACATCAGGTATGGCACATGGTTTTGATTTCAATGGAATAAAGAAGGAGATAACAGATAATTTCTAGGAGGGACAGCATGTTTCGTGAGTTTGTGAAAAGTCATGCGGTTAAACATAAGGTTATTGGGTCTTGAGGCTCTAGTCTGGTGGTTAATCTTTAGTTTTTTCGGGTTTTTTGAAGCTCCTCTGTGTTTTTTTCTGCTTTGGTATAGGTCCACGTCGGGGGAAAAAAAGCTGGTGTGGGAGATTTCCTGAGTTTCCTGCTTGGGTCGTGGTGTCCTTCTTGCTGCTATGGTGCTGCTGCTTGTGTTTTTCTGCTGTTGGGTTCTTGCTGTTGCTATGTTTTTTGCTCTGTTTTCTTCCCCTGTTTTTGTGCGTTTTTGGTGTGGGTTGTAGCTTTGGTGTCATGGGGGTTACTTTCAGCTCATGAGGTTCCTTTTCCTTTGCTGATTGTGGGTCAAGATGGGCTCTAGGATGGCTGGTGTTACAGTTCATTGGAGCAACCTGTGACTTAGTTTTAGCTTTTCGTTTTCTGTTTCTTTTTCTGGGTTGCTGTTTGGTGGGGTGTGGGGGGGTTTTTTTGGTCTCTGAAGCTTCTGTTTTGTCTTTGGTCTCTTGGTGGGGTTTTGGCCACTGTTTCGTTTTTGTCTCTCTGTAGCTCTTTGGAGCCTTGCTTGGCTAATCAATAATATTGTTGTTAAAAAAAAAGGGCCATAATCATAAATAGCCATAAATTTAAGGGATAAGGATAACAATTTTTTTTAAATCATCTTCATCTCCTCCATCAATGGAGGTCTATTCCAGACCTCTATATATGGAGGTTTGTTCAACCTCCATTGATGGAGGACTATTCGATCTCCATCAATAGAGGTTTGATAAAAAAATTATTTTTTTTAGAAAATTGAAAATTGAAAATTGGAAGAGAGATTGAAAAATAGAAAATTTGAAGTTTCCAGAAACATTACTCGCTGAAATTCATTTCAGCGTGTAAAGATATTGATATTTCAGCGTGTAAAGATTTTCAGCGTGTAATCATGTTAACATTTTAGCGTGTAAAGATTTCCATCGTGTAATCATGTTGATATTTCAGCTTGTAAAGATTTCATCGTGAAACGAAATACTTTCAAAGGACTTTTGAGGGGGCAAATGATATCCGATTTTCACCCGTAATATATCTTCGGAATCGTTTCAACGAGGAGATCAATATTTTAAAGAGAAAAAGATAGGAAAAAAAAGTTTTAGAGAGAGAAACATGACAAGAAGGACTTATGAAGGAGATAGAAAATGTTGTGTCAGAGAATAAAGTTAAAAGGTAGATAAGGGCAATCTTGTATAAAAAATATTTCTCTTGGATAAAAAAAAAAAAACCCTTATTGGGACTGTGATAATTCTGTATAGTGTATTAATTTTCAGGCTAAGGGAGGAATTTTGCCAAAAAAAAAATTCAATGTAAATTAACAACAACCCACTTAATAAAAAACAATCATATTTTATCATTTAATTATTATTAATCTAACATGACTGTCCTTTGTCATAAGGCACCAAAGAAGACTCAAGACATCCCATCTAGGTTGGTATCTCAAAAGCCTCCCATCCCACACTCGACTGACGGCAACTTTTATTAAATGTCATAGACATAGTCAATTACTTGTTAAAGGAATTGAATAATAATTGACTTGAAAAGCAAGCTTATCTTCACACAGTACATTGAATTTTGTTAATTCAACCAAGGTTCTGTGAAGAATATTACCTCAGTTGACTCAAGAAAGAATTAAAGCTTCAAGTTCTAAGGCAAAGTCAGCTGAGGCTCAATTAAGTGGCCTGTTGTAGGTTGCACAAATATCTGTTTGTTCTTATCAAACACTTTTGTTGCAGTTTCATATTGCATATTTCTTACTTCGTTTCAGGTTCTAACTACCCGATATATCTTGAAAGTAAAAGCATTCGTTTAGTCTGCCGACAATTTTTGGATACGAGTCGTCGCCACCACGAATGTGTTGTAAAAATGTTTATTCTTTTTTATTTATTTATATATTATTTTATTATTTACTTTTTTTTTCTTTCTTGACTTTATTTATTTTATTGGAATATACATTTTAAGAGGTTAAATTGATTATAGCTCATGACTCGTTGTGTATTTACTTTTTATTAATGAAATTTATTTTCCTATTAAGGTTGTTTAAAAATTTTTATAACTAGTATTTAATTCAGCCTCGCCGGATAGAAAATCATGGATTCTCCCCTTATTATAAGGTTCAAGGAGAGCATTTTCAACTAAGCACATTGGGCGGTGGCCATAAAATAGTTATATAAAATGCATGAAAAATAATAATAAATATTAAAATATTTTGTTTACCTAAATTCATCAACTAAAACATTTTAATGATGTCTAATGACATAGTCCAATATAAGATCAAATCAATAGAGAATCATCATCTTGCAGCTTCTTCACCAGAAGTTGGACTCCATGTTCTGGCTCAATAACCAACAGAAGAGTAGGCGAGTGAATGTATTTTGGAGAGAGAGAAAGAGAAGTTGGACAAAAGACGAGCCATTAGCATCTTGAGTTCAACCATGGCCAAATTCCTGTCCAAGACAAACCCTAGGACCAACTCCAAATGGCATGTATAAATGGGTTGAGCTCCCATTTGAAAATCTCTGAGGGTTGAACTTGTATGCATCTGGTCCCCATATTTTTGGGTCTGTATGCAATGTTAACACCAAGGTCCAAACATTGACACCCTTTGGAATGTTAATGCCTCCGAATATCATGTCTTTGAAGGCCTCCCTGGACACCACAGCCACCGGAGGGTATAAACGTAATGTTTCTTGAATTACCATGGTTAACTGCAATTACAATTAAAATATCTTGTTAATCATGAGTTTTTTGTACGTCTCCATATGTCAATTTTCTTGTAGTGCTATACTTAAAAGTCATTTAAAATGGATACCTGTTTCATCTTATTAAGCATTTCATAATCTGGAGTTTGTTCACCGCAAATTTCAAAAACTTCTGCTCGAACACGATCTTGCCATTCTTGATTAAAAGCCAAAAGCATTAAGCACCAAGTGGATGCAACTGCTGTAGTTTCAAACCCAGCCTGATATATGTTCTTGCAATTGTCAACAATGAATTGGTCAGTTTCTTTTTGGCTACAATTGCTGCTTTGAGCACCTTCAAGAATCATTTGCAATAAGTCCTTCTCATAAGCTGGTTCTTGCTTCCTCTCCTTGACCGCTTTCAGAATCAAATTGTGGATCTCCTTTTCTAATTCCCATGCATTTCTATTACTCTTTGTGAGAAGATACCTGTTAATTTTTTTTTTTTGAAAGCAAAACTCAGAAGACACAATTAAACTGTAGCTTCGCTATGAATCATCCTCTCCACTCACGGAGGGTAATCCTCAATCCACACAACGTCATCCGAAATTGAAAGGCCCATTCTTACCAGCGTGTGAGCGACATAATTTGCTTCCCTGGAAACAAACTGCACTGACCCTTACTAGTTATATATCAAAATTATGGATTATTTTCACAAGCAATTAATTTTTACTACAGTTATAATATTACAACTTAGAAAATAAATCAATTTTCTTGGGAAATTAAAAACAAAAGAAAATCATACAAGATGTGGTTTGTTCAATGGTAAAACCCTTACACCTATATACACAAGAGATTAAGGGTCCGAATCATACTCATCCCTAAATCCTGAAATAGTGTAATAGTTTAAAAATAAAAAATAAAAAATCTCTACCTCATGCCTGGAATGCCCATGGAGAGACTTTTCCTGGACATAATCTCCTGAAGAGCTCTTAGTTTCAGGAAAATATCTTCTCCTTTTGAATAATTGCTTCCAAAACAGGCTCTTGAGATCAAATCTCCAGAGAAACTTCTCATGTCCCCATCAATTTTGATGTCTGCAATTCCACCCTCTTTTTCAATCTTACTATTCCATGATGTCAATAACATCATTGTTGATTCTGTAACTAGGTTCATCATTCCCTACAATAAAGGATTTGATAAGATTAGTACGACTCGAACCTACGACCTGGGATATTATCAGGCTGAATGAGGGTACGTGGATCTTTACCTTAACCTTGGTCATGTAAAATTCAGGTGCAAGGATGTTCCTCTGATGAGACCAAGCATCCCCATTTGAAGTTAAAATGCCTCGGCCAAGCAAAGGACCTAGCTCTTTGTGTTGATATGAAGGTTTCCCCAAGTCCAAGGATGTGCATGTTGTGATCTCTCTCACCACATCAGGTTGGGTCACATGTAATATTTGTGTGTTTCCAAGAGAAAACACAAATACCTCACCTATATTTTTTTTTACAATAATAAACAAATTAAAAAAACTTAGTTATTAGTGTATATTAATGTTAATTATCATAATATATATATATAGCTAATCATTAGAAGACAAAAAAAAAAGATTCTCTAATGTTAGAGAAGTAGCTTTCTATAAACATAATATAGGGAATCCACACTGGTTAAATTTTATCACTAATGCTAGACATAACCCAAAAAATAAGTCTAAAAATCAATCCAAACGATGTCTAGAGTGATTTGTCATTCACCACATCATCATTATGACAAGTGTCTTACCACATCATTTGGATTGATTTTTGGACTAATTTTTTTTTAGATTGTATAGTATTACTCAAATTTTATATATGTAGAATATTGAAGCTCAATGCATCTTAAGTAGAGGGAATAAAACCCATATACAAGTCTCAATCAATTCCAAAAAGCATAAAAAGGTTAAGACAAATAATTGTATTAACCACATATAAAAGTGGGCTCGTTTAACTTTTATCATTTTATGCAATTGCAAACTAAAAACAAAAAGCAGATGAGTCGTCCAAGTCTCTCTTTAAGAGAAAATAATTGCTAAAGATGTGAAGATATAAAGTTAAGATATAAATTTTAAAACATAACAGGTTTTAAATGATTCAAATTGATTGGGTTTACATTGATATTATAGTACAAATATTACTATTATTATTATAATTAAGTTCTTATTTATGATATTATAATAATAACAAAAACGAAAGCACAATATAATAAAACCCAATTAATATAAATAATAATCCTCCAATTTTAAATATTTAAATTTTAATAAAAATTCAAATACAGTTCCAAACCCTTTGACGAATCTAATTATATATATATATATATAAACAATCATTTTCTCCTCAGTGCGTACTGATATAACTTATATCAGTGCGTTGCATGTGGACCACTGATTATGGAGAGGTTTTGACAAGTCCATACACTTTGAGTCAAAGTATGTGAATCTAATGGTCCACATCCAATGCACTGACGTACTGACTTGAAAATTTTTATATATATATATATATATATATATATATCCTAAGCTTTGAATTTCAAACTATGAATAGATCTAACTATCCTGCCTAATATGGTTCAGTAGTAAGAGCACTCATTCAATCTGACAGTATATCATATTCGAGTCAACGCCACAGGTCCACAACATGTATATTAAATAAAAAAAGACCTAACTAATTAAAAAAATGAATAGGTGCATACATAATTAATTAGTTAAGTGAAATTGATTATATATATATATTTATATCATACCATACTGTTTTCTCCATTGCTCAAAAAATGGAAAGAGAGAAGCATCAACGTTGTGGTAGATACTAGTAGTAGTTGCAGTAGCAGCTGGTTCATCATCATCAATGGTGGATATTAACGGAGCTTTAATTTTGCTTTGAGCTTGAGCCTTCTTGATCTCCCTTATATTTCCAAGCAACAAAGTTGGTGGTGGTCCACTGATTCCTTGTTTCCTCAACGTCTCTCGAAGCCTCTCAGGCTTCACTACCAACCTCTTATACAAACTCACCAACACTTCAACAAACCCAATCAGCACTGCAAAAGAAAGCAAAATTTTCACATTTACAAACAGAAGATCAAGAACCTCCATGATCCAAGCGTTGCGAAACTCGAACTTTTCGTTAATAATTATTAATTTTCAATCTCTCTCTATGTAATTTCATATATTACATAGACTCACAAAAAGAGAATGTCGCTAAAAGTGAGAAAAGAAAAGAAGAGGATTTTGAAAAGTCGTTGGAGTACTTCAGAGTAATTTTGAAGGATATGTATATATTGTAGAGAATAATTCTTCTTAGTATTTCTCATCAGAGTTTGCAAATTATATACATAAGTAGCAGTAGACGTAGACTAATGTATCCTAATGCAAGACTAACTACTGGACAGATAACTACAAAACTAACTACTGCACAGATAAGTACATGATTAAATAAATACAAAATGTAATTGATAACTATCAATCTGTTGTTAATCTGGATTAGCTTCAATACGCCACCGCAAGATGGTGGGTATGTCAGAGAGACCAATCTTGGACCGAAGTAGAGTGAAACATGATCTGGAGAGGGGTTTGGTAAGAGAGTCGGCCAGCTGGTCTGAAGAGGGAACATGCGACACCCGGAGTTGTCCTCGCTAAACCCTTTCACATACAAAGTGAAAATCAATAGCTATATGCTTCATTCGCGAGTGAAAGACTGGATTAGAACACAGATAGGTAGCACCAACATTGTCACAATAAATTGTCGGTGGATTAGCATCAACAATAGACAGCTCACGTAGAAGATTGGAGAGCCAAAGGACTTCAGAGGCAGCAAGAGCAACAACTTTGTATTCCGCTTCAGTCGAGGATCTAGCGACTGACCTCTGCTTGTGGGAACACCACGAGATAGCATTCGTTCCAAGAAAAACAACATAGGCACTTGTAGAGGTGCGATCATCCTGGTTTCCCGCCCAGTCCGTATCAGAAAATGCATGCAACGAGACTGGGGAATCACGACGCAAGAGCAGGCCGTGACGGAGTGTTCCACGGAGGTAACAGAGAAGTCGCTTAGCAAGAGACCAATGACCAGTCGTTGGACGATGCATAAACTGAGCAAGCTTGTTTACGGCAAACGCAATATCCGGTCGAGTAAATGATAGGTATTGTAACGCACCAATTACTTGACGAAACTCAGTGGCATCTGTAAGAGATGTGCCGTCAAGAAGCTTGAGAGAGTGGTCCGGTGGAAGCGGAGTCGAAACAGGTTTGGAGTCAAACATTTTAGCACAAACCAAGAGATCGGTTACATATTTCTGTTGAGAGAGAAACATGCCATGCGAAAGATGAAGAGCCTCAACCCCAAGAAAATATGACAGTGAGCCAAGATCTTTGATTGAGAAATGCTGAGCAAGTTTAGCAACAAAGTTGTCAACCAATACCCCGTTGTTTCCAATGATGACTATGTCGTCAACATAGACCAACAAAAAAAGAATAAAACCATTAGTATTAAAAATGAATAAAGAAGAGTCAGATTTAGAGTTGACGAACCCGGTTTGAAGAAGATATCGGCAAAGTTCATTGTACCATGCCCGAGGAGCTTGCTTAAGGCCGTAAATGGCTTTCTTGAGGCGACATATGTGCCCGGGATAGGCAGGGTCTATGAATTCCGACGGTTGTGCCATAAAGACATCCTCAGATAAATGCCCTTGGAGAAAGGCATTATTCACGTCCAGTTGACGAAGAGGCCAACCACGAGAAACAACGATACTTAACAAAACCCGAATCGTGGTGGTTTTAACCACCAGACTGAAGGTTCTCAGTGTAGTCAATACCCGGCCGCTGATGAAAACCTTGGCTACCAAGCGAGCCTTATATCTGGAAATAGAGCCATCTGCAGACCTTTTTATATGGAATACCCATTTGCACCCCATAACATTAGGAGCCAAGTGTGAGGGAACCACGTCCCACAGTGCCATTCATAATTAGTGCATTGAATTCATCCGACATTGCTCTCCCCCATTTAGGAACTTTTAGAGCTTAGGAAGCACAAGTTGGTTCAGTTTGCACCGGTGATGACAGCACATTGGTAAGAGAAATTTTTGTGAGTGGTTTGTGAATATTGTTCTTTGATCTTGTAACTATGGAGTAACTAGTGTGAGTCACGGTGTTGATTTGTTGTGCAGGTGGAGGCTGATTTGGGTCTGGTAAGCTGATGTGGGTTGCAACTGTAAGTACTGGTCCAGGTGAGAGCTGAGTCGTTGCTGGTTCATGTGGAGGCTGATCTAGTGATGGTAAGCTGATGGGGGTTGCGGTTGTATGTGCTGGTGTAGGTGCTGGTTGGACAGTGGAGAGCCGAGAAGGAACAGAGGCCATGGCTCGAGCTCGAGAGCTTGACAGTGGCACTGAATGTGGAGTCTCATGCAAAGCAAAATCAGGTGACGTGTGTGCATGAGTGACAAGAACTGGAATAACTGGTGTAAGTTGGAACAGCCAGGATGTTTATGTGTCATTGTTGGAACGAGGGACTTGACATTGGAGATTGGTGTAGGGGAATATAGACTCAACGAATGTAACATGTCGAGAGACAAATATACGGTCGTTTTCTAGGTCCAAACAATGATAAGCACTTTGACAAAGAGAGTATCCTATAAAGAGACATGCTCTGGACCAAGACTCTAGTTTGTGATTATTATACGGTCTAATCCATGGGTAACAAAGACACCCAAACACACGTAATTTATCATAGGAAGGACGCACGGAGAATATTTTTTCAAAAGGCGACCTCATGTTTAGCAAAGGTGTAGGCATCTTATTTATCAAGTACACAGCTGTGGTGAATGCATATGACCAGAACGTAAGTGGCATAGATGCATGAGTGAGAAGTGATAGGCCTGTTTCTACAATGTGACAATGACGACTGCTCGGAGACGCCGTTGTGTTCCGGTGTGTGTGGTGGTGTAGTGAAGTGTGATATGCCATGACTAGCAAGAGTTTATTTTAAAGCAATATATTCACCACCATTGTCACTATAGAGAGACACTATGGAGTGACCAAAAAATTTCTCAACCAATAGCTTAAACCTTTTGAACATCATGAACATAAGATTTGTTTTTCAAAGGATAAAGCCATATATATTTTGTAAAGTGATCAACAAAAAGCACATAATATTTATAGCCATCTTTGGAAATAATTGGAGAACTCCAGACATCTGAATAAATAATAAATAACCTCAAGCGGTTTTGAACTACAAACAGTTGAAACTGAAAAAGGTAGTTTATGAGTTTTATTACATTTGCAGGCATCACACATAACACTAGACTTAGTAGACGACACAATAGACAGTGCTTGGGAGGACACTAACTGACTTATTTTTTTGGACGATGGATGACCTAAATGGTGATGCCAATCAGGAAGCGAGGCTTTGACACTGGAAAACGCAATGATGGGTGGAACCTTGTGCTGAGCATGAGACGACCATTCGTAAACACCGTTTCTAGTCCGTCCTTGCAAGAGCTGCGCCCCCGTATGAAGATCCTTTACAGTAAACAAAAATGGTGAGAATTCAATAGAGACTTGATTAGAGGTGCAAAATTGGGACACATAAATTAAGTTTTGTTTCATATCACGAACACATAAGACATTCGACAATAAAAAAGTTGAGGTCTTAGAGGTTAAATAAAGAGAACCGGTGTGTGTGATATTTAAACCGTAACCATCACCAATCATAATGTCGTCAGAGCCACTGTATGGAGAGTGTAGCGATAGATTATTGAGGTCAGTGGTGACATGATGGGAAGCACTTGAATCAAAAAGCTACTCAGGAGAGGAATTGAGGTTTGTAGCGGTATAGTTGGCACGGGGCTGCCATTGCCTGGTAGACTGGTTCGGTGGAGTCCGAGAGTGCACAGGACTCAGACTCAACGTGAACATAGAGCAATGCTTTGCTATGTGACCCTGTTCACCGCATAGTTGACAAAAACCACGATATTGTCGAGGTTTATTTGAGTGAGTCTGAGACGACCTAGGATGTTGGTGTTGAAGGGAAGAATCTGCCTGTTTGGTGTGATTGAAATTCTAGTTGTGTGATCGGTTGGGGCTCTGGTTGTGTGATCGGTTGGGACGAGCAGCAGAGTGGTTGTGGTGGCTGTCGGATGATGGCTTTGCTGTGTAGTTGGCAGTAATGGGTAGCCGTTGGCCTTTTGCGGCATCTTGTTTCAGTACAGCTTCAAAATTGATGAGTTTCTCATGGAGTTCCTCGAAAGATATTGCTGAATCACGAGCATGGACAATGGAGGAGATATCTTTGAATTCATCACCTAGACCATTCAAAATTTTGACACTCAGATCTTCAGAATTTTCCGGAGCATCTAGCATGGCTAGCTCATCGGCAATGCTTTTAACATGTTGCATGTATTCGGTTACGATTTGAGTTCCTTTGATGACATTTGTAAGGACACCTTTGAGATGCATAATATGGCCTCTGGAAGGCTTCACATAAGTATTAGCAAGTGCAGTCCACGCATCACGTGCAGTTTGAGCGGAAGCAATAAAGGGAATAATGGATGGAGATATAGATCCAAGGATTGCATTCAGGAGCAGTTGGTCTTGTCTGGTCCATATGTAGTGGGCGGGATTAGGTTCTTCAATATTGTTTGTTGTGATGGTTGCCGGTGGACATGGTTTTTGGCCATCAACGAAGCCCATGAGATCGAATCCAACAAGGAGGGTATGAAACTGAAGTTTCCACGAACGATAGTTTGTTGCTGTGAGTTTTAATGGAGCTTGAGCAGCCACATTTATAGAAACAATAGTGTTTGAAGAAGAACTAATTTCATGAGAGGAGGATGAAGAGGAAATCACTGTTACCGAGTGTGAGGAAGAAGGCGAAGTGGTATTAGTTATAATGGATAAAGAACTCGTTTGAGTTAATAAAGCTCTGATACCATGTAGAGAATAATTCTTCTCAGTATTTCTCATCAGAGTTTGCAAATTATATACATAAGTAGCAGTAGACGTAGACTAATGTATCCTAATACAAAACTAATTACTGCACAGATAACTACAAAACTAACTACTGCACAGATAAGTACATGATTAAATAAATACAAAATGTAATTGATAACTATCAATCTGTTTATCTGTTGTTAATCTGGATTAGCTTCAATATATATTAATATTACATGCCGTGTAAGGCACACACATTAACATGGTCCATATTCATAATATTGCTAGGTCATTATTAATAATCATTATCTAGTTAGGTATACCTAATTATTTTAAATAAATACATACAGTAGAACTCCTATAAATTAATCTCCTATAAATTAATATTCTCTCTAAATTAATAAAAAATCTCAGTTCCGACTCGGGACAGTGTAAAAAATTAATAAACCTCTCTATCGTAACAATTAATAATTTCTTTTTGAAACCTGTGTTGGACCCTAGGATTACAGATTGCGCAGCAGAAGGTTTTAAAATTTTTTTTATGCAATCATTAAACTAACCCATCTGTACAGTAATAATCAAATACAATAATAAAGTGAAGGAATTTATTTTTCATACCTACGTAGGAGGCTCCTTCACTTTGATACGAACTGCTCCTGATTTGAACCACGTGATCTTCCTCGCTATCTCCTGGAACTGGTAACAGCGTGTGGGCGTGTCACGATATTTAGGACTTGTATGGAGGAAGAAGAGAAGAATACACAAAAAAACAAACTCTAGAAGTGCAGCATTTGTGGTCTCACCACACCCTAATATTTAACACTTTTGTTTGCTGTGTGTTTTTGCTGTTCACGACTAGTTTTTCTCTTCTTTTACTGTTGCTGTGTATGTTTTCTCATACCCAAATCAAGTAATCTCATTACTTTGTATATTAGTCATTCGGTTATTGCTATTTTTTTTAATTAAATATATATCACATATATATTCAAAAAAAAAAAACAAACCAAAATCTTATTTGATTTTTAAAACTTTTCAAAGAATATCTCATATCCTTTTAAATTAAATATTTATTTTTGAATTCAAACATTTCAAATATTTAATTTAATAAAATAAAATAATCATATTATCTTATTTTATTCAAAATCAAATATCAACTAACACCCTCAATTTAGTGATTAACAACATAATTAAATAATCTTATTATTGAATTTATTTAATCACCATTATTCATTAATTAAATAATCTCATTATTCAATTAATTCCCGAATTAATACGTGTCACTTTCGTAACACAATTAATTGGACAATCTAATTAATTAACCGTGACCCTTGTTACCTAAATCGATCGGGCTAGCAAGGGGACCTAATGGACCCACAGTATTTTGAGCTCCAATAATCCTTAGAAATTATTAACTAAACTCTTTAATTAATATTTCATGATTATTAACTTCGGTGTTATTCCACTAAAAACCCGAAGCTGCACTCTCTCAACTGTAGACGTTTTTACACAAACCAATAACTCTCGGTGTCCATCGATATAGCTATTACATATGGTATAATCCTCCATAAGTAGTTCATAATTAGAGCTGAGTCATAATGTCCGTTATACCCCTCTAATCATATCTTTCCATTAAGTACCATTGATTCTCTAATGAATAATGAATAATAAATCCTACATTCCTTACGGAATTAGGAGAGCGCTCATATTGTTCAAGCCCCGAATCAACCCTTAAGGGAACAACCATCTACTTCTCACAAGAAGGAGTGGATTCCACTATTGTATACAAACCTTCCCAGCCACAAGCCAAACCGCGATCCCAACATACGAAGTATATTGATCGGGAATGCAACTCTGACCTCACCCATGGTATATCAAAGACCACGATCTAACCTGAAGGAGTCGATAAGACACTCAGGATTAAGATCACCCACATATAGCCATCATTAGTTGATATATATGAATCTCATCGTTAAACGGATCTTAGTGAGAGATTCATATAGATCATGGCCCAGTCCTATATGATCACATCATACAAGGTGCCTCCATTCTCATATCTACATATGAATGATCCAGGATAGGATCACCGTACACTACGAAATGGACCGCAGCTATAGATTAACCACAAATAAAGTACCCAGCTTTATTTGCTATCTACGGACTCTTTAAATTGCTCGGTTTCAAACTGAATCCATCTATATGACACTCATATACTCAGTTCGAAATTACATCCGGCAATTTTGGATGTTAAGTGCACATGTTATATAAAGTATGGCACAAAATGAATGAATATACTACTTCTTTTATTTATGTTCAAATTACATTTACATATTACAAGCTTTAGGGCAAAAACCCCAACAATCTCCCACTTGCACTAAAGCATGTGAGTCATGTCTCGTAACCCTAGACCTTCTAGGTGACCTTCAAACACTTTAGCCGGTAAGGTCTTCGTAAATGGATCAGCATGATTGTCTTGTGAGGCTATCTTGGTGACGATCACATCTCCTCTCTGCACTATCTCTCTAATGAGATGATACTTTCTCTCTATATGCTTCCCTCTCTTGTGGCTTCTTGGTTCTTTGGAATTAGCCACAGCACCACTGTTATCACAATAAAGTGTGATGTGCTTATCCAGATCTAAAACAACTTCCAGATCACTCAAGAACTTACGGAGCCAAACAGCCTATTTAGTAGCTTCACAAGCGGCTACATATTCGGCTTCCATGGTGGAGTCAGCAATGCAAGATTGCTTTATACTTCTCCACACAATGGCTCCACCACCTAGGGTGAATACTGATCCAGACGTGGATTTTCTAGAATCCCTGTCTGACTGAAAATCAGAATCTGTGTATCCTAACGGGATCAAATCCTGTCCGAAATACACTAGCACATAGTTTCTCGTTCTCCGAAGATACTTGAGAATAGTCTTGACAGCAACCCAATGATCTAATCCTAGGTTTGACTGGTACCTAGTGACTACTCCCACTGCATAGCAGATGTCCGGTCTCGTGCATAACATAGCATACATGAGATTACCTACTGCTGATGCATATGGCACACGTCTCATATCCTCAACTTCTTGAGGTGTCTTAGGACACTGTTCCTTAGACAAGTGAACCCCATGTCTAGAAGGTAAATTACCTTTCTTGGAGTTCTGCATCGAAAATCGCATAAGAATCTTGTCGATATATGATGCCTTAGACAATGCTATGAGTTTGTTCTTACGATCCCTTATAAGTTGGATCCCTAGAACATAACTCGCCTCTCCCAAATCTTTCATTTGGAATTGGCTAGCCAGCCAGCCCTTAACATCAGACAACACTCCTATATCATTCCCAATGAGTAGGATGTCATCTACGTATAGGACCAAGAAAACTACTTTCTTGTCAATGATGCGCTTGTAGACACAAGGCTCATCAACGTTTTGCTCGAAGCCATAGGTTTTGATCACATCATCAAACCTTATGTTCCAAGATCTAGATGCTTGCTTAAGTCCATAAATGGACCTTTGCAACTTGCAAACCTTTTGCTCTTGATCTGGAGACACAAATCCCTCTGGTTGCATCATGTATATGCTTTCATCAAGATTGCCATTCAAGAATGCAGTCTTGACGTCCATTTGTCAAATTTCATAATCTAAATAGGCAGCAATGGATAAGAGAATCTGAATAGACTTAAATATGGCTACTGGCGAGAAGGTCTCTTCATAATCGACCCCCTCTTTCTGGGTATAACCCTTGGCCACTAGCCTTGCCTTGAAAGTCTCTACCTTCCCGTCTACTCCCCTCTTCCTTTTGTAGATCCACTTACATCCTATGGGTTTTACCCCATTCGGTAAGTCTACAAGTTCTCAGACTGAGTTAGAGTACATAGACTCCATCTCGAGATTCATGGCTTTAAACCATTCCTCTTTATCAGGATCTTCCATTGCATTCTTAAATGTCAATGGATCATCCACACTATCAGTAGAGACAAGATCTTGTCCCTCACTTACACCCAAATATCGTTCAGGCTGTCTCACAACCCTCTCACTACGTCTAGGTGGTAGTGTATCCTGACTAGGAATTATCTGACTTTCAGATGTTAATGGATTAACAACTCTAGTTGACTGAGTACTGGTCTCATCAGGCTCCAACTCAATTAATACAATTTTAGAACGAGGTTTATGATCACTTATATAGTTATCCTCAAGAAACGTTGCATTTGTCGATACAAATACTTTTTTATCTTTAGGACTATAGAAGTATCCACCTCTGGTCTCCTTGGAGTATCCTATAAACAAGCAGACCACAGACTTGGGATCTAGCTTTCCAGTTCTGTTCTTCAGCACGTGTGCTGGACACCCCCATACGTGAAAATGTCGTAAACTAGCTTTACGACCATTCCACAACTCTAGGGGAGTTTCAGGAACAGATTTGGATGGCACTACATTCAAAATGTATGCCGCTGTTTGTAACGCATATCCCCAAAAGGAATTTGGTAATGATGAGAAACTAATCATAGATCTCACCATTTCCATTAGGGTTCTATTTCTCCTCTCCGCGACACCATTCTGCTGAGGTGTACCAGGAGCTGTGAGTTGGGACACTATCCCATACTCGACCATAAAGTCTTAAAACTCTTGGTCGAGGTACTCACCTCCACGATTTGATCATAGAGACTTGATAGTCTTTCCTAACTGGTTCTCAACTTCAGCTCGGAATTCTTTGAACTTTTCAAATGTTTTCGACTTCCGTTGCATTAGGTAGACATATCCGTATCTCGAGTAGTCATCTATAAAGGTGACATAATACTCATAACAACCCCTTGTTTTAACATTCATTGGTCCACAGACGTCTGAATGTATAAGCTCTAGTGGTTGTTTAGCTTTAAGCCCTTTACCAGTAAAAGGTCTCTTAGTCATCTTACCTTCCAGACAAGATTCACAGACAGGTAAGGTGCCAACCTTTAACTCATTTAAAGATCCGCTTTTTACTAGTCTGTTTATCCGGTCAAGGTTAATATGTCCAAGTCTTAGATGCCAGAGATAAGTTTCATTATCTGGAGAAATCTTATGTCGTTTAGTTTTAGGTTTTTCAACCTTAAACATTTCGGTGTTAAGCAGTGTAGTATGTATTAACGGTCTTAACACATACAAATTGTTTTCATTAATTCCTGAACAAATATTCAGACCATTCTTTCCAATAATAACAAACTTATTATTAAAAGAAACAGAATACAATTGTTCTAACAACTTAGAAACGGAAATCAAATTCCGTGTAAATCCAGGAATATAAAAAACATTGTTCAATAATAAAAAACTATTATTATTATAAAATTGCAATCTTATTGCTCCCATTGCTTTGGCCGACATGACATCCCCCGACCCCACACGCATGGAGAAGGCTCCCTCCTCTAGCTGTGTCCAAGAATCAGTCCACTGCAAAAAAGAACAAACATGGTTAGTGGCCCCTGAATCAACTATCCAGGATGAAGAATCATCTTCAACTAAACATGACTCAAGAACAAGTAAATCATATTTACCTTTCGCTTTCTTCTTCTTGACTACCTCCTCCAGGTACTGAGGACAGTTCCTCTTCCAGTGCCCGACCTTGTTACAATGGAAACATTTTCCTTTGTCTTGGTCGGTGGAGGTGCCCTTCTTTTTGCTTTAGACCTTCTTGGGTTTTAGCTTACCCTTCGCCTTTCCAGCAGACATCTTCCTCTTCTTATTATTGGAGGAAGATGGTTCGGCAACATTTGCCTCACCGGTCTTACTTTTGCTGTCCTTGGTCATGGACTCAAAAGTAGCGAGCTCATTGAGCAACTGTGTGAGACTAAACCTTAACTTGTTCATCCCGTAGTTGTTCTTAAACTGATCGAAACTCTTCGGAAGAGTCGTCAGTATGATGCTCACTTGACTGGGTTCATCAATGGCCCCGCCATTGACTTCTGCCGTGTTGAAGTAGGACATCATGCTCAGGACATGTTCCCGAACTGATGTACCTTCCTTCATGCGAGCGAGCATAGCGGAACAAACAGCTTCGTGTCGCTTTTGCTCGGAGGGCTGCCCGAACATAGCTTGCAATGACTTCATAATTTCGAATGCTGTAGTCATTGCTTCGTGCTTTGTGACAAGCACGTCTGTCATATAAGCTAACAGATATGTTCGGGCCTTCTCATCAGATGAGACCCATCGCTGGTATGCCTCACGAACAGTTCGTGTGGCATTGGCAGTAGGCACCGGAGGACATTCCTCCGTAAGCACAAACTTGAGGTCTTTGGTGACCAGTATTGCATTAATGTTAAGTTTCCATTTTGTGTAGTTATCACCAGTTAATTTATCATTTGCAAGTATTTGTAATAGTGCAGATGACATGGCTGAAAAAACATAAATTAAAGATTCATTCAGTCATACATTCTAAACATATGCTAATGTTCGGTATAAAATTAAACATGATGCATGAAAATGTTTAATGAACAAGAACAACCCTAAAAACAATGTTTCTATGCCACGACAATCCAACATACCACAAGCAAGTGCCGCCTTAGGGTCGGTCAAATTCTTGCATGTTGGATCGAGACCTTCTCAGTCAAAGGATATATCAGAATAACTCTTATGCCAATATCATTCAACCATCGTTTATTAGGTCAGGTTTTTAATTAACCAATTTAATTAAAAACTTTGTGAGTGTAACCCATCATTTCAGATCTCAAGAGCTTAACTCGAGAATTGCCGCCTTAGAGTCGGTCAATCCCGAAATCCCCTCCGAAATCCTATCTGTTAGGAAGTCAACCTTGGTATTGATTCTTATGGAAACCCTCCTTAGGGAGGACGAAAACAAAGCCGTCACGAGGCCCCACTCGAATCTCACGGTGTTGAACTAATGATGGAGACCGCGGGATATAATGTCATATATCCCTCTCCCACTCACTATTTTATATAAAGGGTTTTCTATTAATATTAATGCACCTAGATAAAACTAGATTAAACGGCTAATTTTAATCTAAGCGTCAAGTGCATTAATCACAAATTATTAGAATCCTATTCCAATAATTAATAAACTAAATTGATTTTTAACACTTAAAAAATTTAGTTCATTAGTGATAATTCAAATCTGTGTAAACTGTTTACTAAGACTAGAATTATTATTAAATGTGTATTTACCAAGTTTTAACTATTAAAACTAAACACATTATTAGGTCCAATTATTATTAGGAGCTTAATCAAATTAATCCTAATAAATATTTTAAGGACCCTACTAATCTAAGTATTTAAACTCTTTAATAAAAAGATTAGTAATTAATGAGATTTACTAAGCTTTTACTCCTAAAAATTAATCCCATTAAAAATAGCCAATTATGTGAATAACCCATTTTAATCAAATTTAAAAAAATTTAAACACATAATATAGATGGCTATAATGCATGTATGATATATCAACATATATATGTGTAGACACATCTAATTTAAATGACATGTATATGCATGGCAATGCTTAATCATCAAATAATTAAAACATACATGAGTTGACCGAGTGTTTTGGATTATTTAACCTAAAAATTGGAATCTAATTACAAAAAATATTCCCAAGGCATCTCTTGGTCTTCTTGTAATTTCCAAGATTTCCAATCTCTTCAGGTCATGTGTGGGATGTGCTGTGCGCGCTGTTGGGCTTGCGCGCTGTCAGTGCGCTGGAGCGCGCTGGTAGGCTGCGCGAGAAGGCACGTTGAGCGCTGGTCATGCACGCTGGTGACGCTGGTGGGCACTGGTAGCCTGCTTTGCGCGCTGGTAGGCTCGCTGGAGTGCATGCGCACAGGTGGGCGCTGGTGGGCATGCTGGTCTACGATGCGCACACCATGTCTTACTCTGCATGCTGCTTCGCTGGTAGGCATGCTGGTCAGCATGCGCACAGTACGTGAACCACCAGGTCTTGCTTGTGCGATTACATATATATATATATATATATATATATTTTTTTTTAATAATACAATAGTAAAATAAAAATAAAAATAATAACATTATACAACCCAGAAACACTCTAAATCCACAACACCATAAAAAATTACGATCAACCATGTTTTTTTAAATTAAACAATGTAATTAAAAAACATCATACACTCATCAAAAAAAAAATATGTGCCTACACATTCATACATATCAGGAGTAATCGAATTCGATTATGCTGTACAAAAATTGGCTCTGATACCAATTGTTGGACCCTAGGGTTACAGATTGCGCAGCGGAAGGTTTTAAAAATTTTTATGCAATCATTAAACTAACCCATTTGTACAGTAATAATCAAATACAATAATAAAGTGAAGGAATTTATTTTTCATATCTACGTAGGAGGCTCCTTCACTTTGATACGAACTGCTCCTGATTTGAACCACGTGATCTTCCTCGCTATCTCCCGGAACTGGTAACAGCGTGTGGGCGCGTCACGATATTCAGGACCTGTATGGAGGAAGAAGAGAAGAATATATAAAAAAACAAACTCTAGAAGTGCAGCATTTGTGGTCTCACCACACCCTAATATTTAACACTTTTGTTTGCTGTGTGTTTTTGCTGTTCACGACTAGTTTTTCTCTTCTTTTACTTTTGCTGTGTATGTTTTCTCATACCCAAATCAAGTAATCTCATTACTTTGTATATTAGTCATTCGGTTATTGCTATTTTTTTTAATTAAATATATATCACATACATATTCAAAAAAAAAAAACAAACCAAAATCTTATTTGATTTTTAAAACTTTTCAAAAGAATATCTCATATCCTTTTAAATTAAATATTTATTTTTGAATTCAAACATTTCAAATTCAATTTCAAATATTTAATTTAATAAAATAAAATAATCATACTATCTTATTTTATTCAAAATCAAATATCAACTAACACCCTCCATTTAGTGATTAACAACATAATTAAATAATCTTATTATTTAATTTATTTAATTACCATTATTCATTAATTAAATAATCTCATTATTCAATTAATTCCCGAATTAATACGTGTCACTTTCGTAACACAATTAATTGGACAATCCAATTAATTAACCGTGACCCTTGTTACCTAAATCGATCGGGATAGCAAGGGGACCTAATGGACCCACAGTATTTTGAGCTCCAATAATCCTTAGAAATTATTAACTAAACTCTTTAATTAATATTTCATGATTATTAACTTCGGTGTTATTCCACTAAAAACCCGAAGCTGCACTCTCTCAACTGTAGACGTTTTTACACAAACCAATAACTCTCGGTGTCCATCGATATAGCTATTACATATGGTATAATCCTCAACAAGTAGTTCATAATTAGAGCTGGGTCATAATATCCGTTATACCCCTCTAATCATATCTTTCCATTAAGTACCATTGATTCTCTAATGAACAATAAATCCTACATTCCTTACGGAATTAGGAGAGCGCTCATATTGTTCAAGCCCCGAATCAACCCTTAAGGGAACTACCATCTACTTCTCACAAGAAGGAGTGGATTCCACTATTGTGTACAAACCTTCCCAGCCACAAGCCAAACCGCGATCCCAACATACGGAGTATATTGATCGGGAATGTAACTCCGACCTCACCCATGGTATATCAAAGACCACGATCTAACCTGAAGGAGTCGATAAGACACTCAGGATTAAGATCACCCACATATAGCCATCATTAGTTGATATATATGAATCTCATCGTTAAACGGATCTTAGTGAGAGATTCATATAGATCATGGCCCAGTCCTATATGATCACATCATACAAGGTGCCTCCATTCTCATATCTACATATGAATGATCCAGGATAGGATCACCGTACACTACGAAATGGACCGCAGCTATAGATTAACCACAAATAAAGTACCCAGCTTTATTTGCTATCTACGGACTCTTTAAATTGCTCGTTTCAAACTGAATCCATCTATATATGACACTCATATACTCAGTTCGAAATTACATCCGGCAATTTTGGATGTTAAGTGCACATGTTATATAAAGTATTACACAAAATGAATGAATATACTACTTCTTTTATTTATGTTCAAATTACATTTACATATTACAATCTTTAGGGCAAAAACCCCAACAACCTGGTGTAAAGTTTCAATCCCGATTGTCGCATAAATTAATAATTTCATAAAAGTACACAATATTTTACATATTATTCAAGAACTAGAAAAATATGTCAAAATACTAGTTTACACTTGGCTAACATGTTTGATATTTTGACTTTATCCTTCATCCTTTGAATTGTCCTCAAGAAGCTATTGTTATCACATTCTTGTTTTCAATTAAATTTAGCATTTCAATAGCCTTACTTGTAGAGATTTTAGGTACTTCACAACTATCGGTGTCGTCATCATCTATCTCAACCACATCATCATTATGTTGTCTTATGATATAAATGACGAAATGCTCTTCAGTTGGAGTGTAACACACTTCTTCTTCAAATTTGATAGCAGATAGTGCATTATGGTGTTTATGAGTTTGATATAATTAGGTTGCTCTGTAAGTGGTATATGGGTAGTGCAATTGTCAAGAAGAATCAAAACCTTTCGATTTACCATGGGTAGTGCCATTGTGATTAGGAATCTTGAAAAAAAAAAGAACTTTCCCTGAAGAAGAAAATCGACTAAACGAGGAATCTCAAAGAGGAACATTTCCTTAACAAGAAAACCGAATTCCACACATTTCCTAAGACAAAATAACACTTTACAAGATAAAACTCTTCAAATTAATAACCTCTCTAAATTAATACTCAATGGTGGATCCCAAGAATATTAATTTTGAGGGGTTCTACTGTATATGGTTGTGATTAAGAATGTTAAGATTATATTGGGCCAAAACGGAGTCATAAATTGCAAAATTTGGTATTTTGAAGAAAAAAGAAGAGCAAAAATTGTGAAATTTTGGTATATTTCTTGAATAGATAATTACAAATATTTATACAACTAATACAAATGAGAAAAAGGAAACTAACTTAATTACAATTAATTACAATTGATTCTAGTCAACTATCATAATTAATATTGATTGATTCTAGTCAACTATCCTAATTAATATTGATTGATATTAGAAAATAAACACCGATGGATGTCCATGATAGTTGCCAATAATCAACATGATTATTTCCTTTAATACTCCCCTCAATTTGGAGCGTGAATGTCAAGAACACCCAACTTGCGAAGTAGTTTGTGGAATGGAGCTTGTCCCAATGCTTTGATGAATATGTCTGCAATCTGGTTTTAACTTGACACATAAGCAGTCTTGATCTCTCATTTATAAATGCTCTCGCGAACAATGTGGCAATCTATTTCAATGTGATTGGTTCTCTTATGAAAAACCGGATTAGCATCAATGTGCATGGCTGCTTGGGTTTCACAGTATAAAGTCACCGGTTGTGGGTGGCCGATGTGTAAATCCAGCAGTAAATATCTCAGCAAAGTTGATTCACAAGTGATGGATGCCATAGACTTGTACTCTGTTTCAGCTGAAGATTTGGACACTGTAGCATGTTTCTTGCTTTTCTAGGAAATTAGAGCTTTCCCAAGAAAATCACAATAACATGTTACCGATCGATGTGTTGTAATGTCTCCTGCCCAATCTACGTCACAAAACCTAACTAAATTCAAATTGCCTTTAAATGGAAAAATTAACCTTTGACCTAGTG
Source organism: Dipteronia sinensis (assembly GCA_033220585.1). Classification (NCBI taxonomy): domain Eukaryota; kingdom Viridiplantae; phylum Streptophyta; class Magnoliopsida; order Sapindales; family Sapindaceae; genus Dipteronia; species Dipteronia sinensis. The sequence continues at coordinate 22,106,976 of CM065644.1, read as the reverse complement.
AACCCATAACATATCGAAGCAAACAGTGAACTGCATCAAGATGAGGTGTCTAGGCTCCTACATAAACTGACTAAGTGTGTTAACCAAAAAAGAGATTTTCGGTCTTATGATGGTTAAGTATATCAACTTTCCCACCAGTTGTCGATAATGTGTCGGATCTTTGAGTAAGTCACCGTCGGTAGAAGTGAGCATCAAGATTGCTCCATGGGGAATTTAGCAGGCTTCGAACCAAGCAATCCTGCCTCTTGAAGAATATTAATGTCGAGAGTATACTTGCGTTGATTGATAGAAATACCCATTTGGGATCGAGCTATTTAAACCCCAAGTAAATATTTCAGCGCCTCTAAATCCTTCAACTTGGGATCAAATCTTGATCAAAATAACCAAAACAACAAGACTTTTAAACTTTTCCAATGCAATTAATTTTACAAACATTGCATCAATCAACCAAGCTATGCTTGAAATATATATACTTAGCAAAGTCTTGGACATATAAATGAAAAGACTCTGATATATTAACAAAAGTCTCGGAAATGTCTCCAAAAGTCTTAGAACATGTTATAAAAGTATCTGAGACTTTCATCCGAGACTGTTGGACACATTTCCGAGAGTTTTGAAATACTTGCCAAGACTTTAGAATGTGAGAGACAAGTTAAGAATTCCCAAGTGGCAATTTTGTTGCCCTTTTGTAATTTATTGCATTGGACAATCATGCAGGTTTAAATGTAATTAATTGCATTGGAGACATTTCCGAGACTTTTAAAAACCAATTTCCGAGACTTTTGAAAACAATTCCGAGACCTTTGAAAACAGTTTCCGAGACTTTTGAATTTTCTAGACTATACAACTCAACCTAACTACCTCAATAGCTTTAACAATAGAAGAAACCCTTAACCTTAAACAAGACAAGAAATTAGATTACCTTAACTTGATTTGAACACAAACGAAGAGAAGAAAAAGACGGCAACGGAGATGAACTTCGAACGAGTTGGACAAGGAGATGAACCTCGAACGAGTTGGAGAAGGAGATGAACTTCGAACGAGTTGGAGTCTTGGACATATTGTCAGACCTGTAAGTTTCAGTTTACAGAGCTTTTAAAGTTAAAGGGAGAAAACTATGTGTCAGACAACATAAACGTAGGAGAAAGTTAACGTCAAGCTAGAGATATAATTTCAATATGTGTAAAGTAAGGGTATTTTTGGAAGTCACTTACTATGGTGCCTTTAAAACATAAGTTATTAAAGTGGTGATAGTCTTCAAACATCAACTTAAAAAAGTGACAAAACCCCCTATTTCCTCGTAGTGTGATCCAAAAGGTAATTTCAATATTTTATATATGTTTGGACATGGTTAAAGTGTTAAAGCATAATTAAATTATTATACCCCAATAATTGTCTATATCATATCATATCATATTTACGTTAATTTGATCAAATTGTTCATACGTTTTAATACAAGTTTTTAACATGAACAATTTGGTTCCATGTTATCACACTATATTTTGTTAACTCTTCTTTAAAGCAGGCGTGTTAAATAAGATAACTATTTACATAATACTTGTGACATTCGTAATCAATAGAAAATCATCACCTATTTTCAAATGGGCCAAACAACAGCTGTTGAGTTAAATACCAATAACACGAAAATTATTATAGAACATCGTAGAAGATTGTGGATTCATCACGACACTACCAAATTGACTAATATCCTCATGTATGGCACATGCAAAGATTAGCTTTACTCTAATGACAAATGGTCATTTGGTGTCATCATGTGAGCAATTACAAAGCCTTATAAATAGGCTTATTATTGTTGTTTTGTGATTAGAATTAGTGTTGCATACAAAACAAAAACGAGAGTTGATAAAGATTGCATATAGAATCAAAGAGAAAACTAAAAATAAATTACAAGAGTAATTCTCTCTCTCATATTTTGTCTCTACTTATTATTATAATTATTTATTATTTCATCTATTGTTCAATTTTATTATAACACGTTATCAGCACGATGCTGCTATTTCCAGAACCCGAAGTTCTGAGTTTATTATCACTAGAACCTGAAGTTCTTAAATTTATTACCAGAACCTGAAGTTTCTGAATTTATTATTACTAGAACCTGAAGCTTCCAGACTTTTATTTATTAAATACCAGGACCTGCAGTTCTGAATTTACTTTCTCGCATTTTATTTTTACGCAATTTACTTTCTCGCACTTTATTTACTTAACGCAATTTTTAATTTGGTCACACATCCAAAACCTGAAGTTCATGGATTTATTTATCATTACTGGAATCTGAAATTTCTGGATTTATTCCTTTATATATCTAAAGCTCCTCGGATTTTTAACAGACCAGAAGTTCTGATTCTGATTGTGAATTTTAGATAACTAGAAGCTGTGATAAATGGCAAAGCTTGCAAGTTTAAAATTTACTGCACTAGAAGTGTCCGGGGAGAATTACATGTCCTGGGTTATTGATGCTAAGCTACTCCTAAAATTAGAGGGATTATACTATACTATTGAAGATGGGGTTGATGCAAGTGAGTAAGATAAATATACTACTATGGTGATTATCCGTCGCCATTTGCATGAAGATCTAAAAGCCCAATACCTAACTGTCACAGAACTAGAAGTTCTATGGTAAGAGCTGAAAGACAGATTTGACAACCAACCCGATGTTGCATTACCAAATGCAAGGTACCAGTGACAACATTTACGTTTTCAAGACTTTAAATCAGTCTCTGATTATAATTCTGTTTTATTCAGAATCACTACACAGCTAAAATTGTGTGGTCAGGATGTAACAGAAAATGATATGCTAGAAAAAAAATTTACAACCTTTCATGTCTCTAACATGATATTGCAACAGCAGTATCGAGAACGACGATTCTCAAAATATTCAGAGCTAATCTCATGTCTCCTGGTTGCAGAGAAAAATAACGAGCTTTTAATTAAAAATCATGAATCACGCCCGACAGGCTCTACAACATTCCCAGAAGTGAATGCCAACACTAATGGAGGACATACTCGCGGTCGTGGTCGCGGTCGCGGTTTCTACCGTGGTCGTAGTCCTAACTGTGGTTGTGGTCGGGGTCGTGAAAGATCATATGATTATTTTGTTCCGGGTAGGTATAATCAAAACACTCCCTAGAAGCGGAATGTTTATAAAGCAAGACCAGATAAAGGGAAAGGTATCCAAAAGGGACCTAAGAAGGATGATAGCGTTTGTTTCAGATGTGGATGTCATAACCATTGGTCACGTACATGCCGCACACCTAAACATCTGGTTGAGTTTTATCAGGCATCGATCAAATAAAAGGGAAAAGAGAAAAATCCTGAAACAAACTTCTTGGAAGATTCAGATTTTATGGATATCACCCAGTTTAATGTTTCTGATTTCCTAAATGAACCGACTGATAAAGTGACCACTTCAACTGGTGATGGAAATGTCCATACCAATTAAGTACTGCTTGTAATTTGTTTCGTTATCATGTGAAATGTTTGTGTAAATATTCCGTATGTATATATTCCTATTCCTTATGTATATATTCCTATTTCTTTTACCACTTTATTTGATATGTACTTCATTTATTTTTGTTGTTTTATTGTTGTGAATAGATATGTCTTTAAACGATAAGTTGGGTGACATTGAAAAGCAAGACACAAGAGATATATGTCTAGCCGATAATGCGACGACACGTACGATTCTGCGGAATCAGAAATACTTTCTGAATTTAATCCTGCTGAAAGCAAATGTTAATACAATATTAGGTCCAGCAGATCTGATAGAAGGCTCCAGTAGAGCCATGATATTGTTACCAAATAATACTAAAATATGTATCAATGATGCTTTATATTCAAGCAGATCCAGAAGAAATCTGCTCAGTTTCAAAGATATACGGTGTAATGGATATCACCTAGAAACTATATATGATAAGAATATTGAGTATATGTGCATTACTTCTCATAATTCAGGCCAGAAACTCATTATGGAAAAGCTGCGTGTGTTATCATCTGGATTATATTACACTCTTATAAGAGGTGTATAAATTTATGTAGTTATGAACCAGAAGTTCTCATATCCAAAAATATTTATGCTTTGGCATGACCGTCTAGGTCACCCGGGATCTACAATGATGCATAAAATCATTGAAAATTCTCATGGACATCCATTAAAGAACCAGAAGATTCTTTTATCACATGAAAATTTATGTACTGCATGTTCACAAAGGAAATTAGTAATAAAACCATCCCATTCTAAGGTTGGGTTTGAATCCCCTACATTCCTACAAAGAATTCAAGGGGACATATGTGGACCTATTCATTCACCAAGTGGACCGTTCCGCTGTTTTATGGTTCTAATTGATGCATCCATCAGATGGTCACTCGTTTGCTTATTATCAACACGTAATGTTGCTTTTGCAAGGTTACTCGCACAAATTATCAGGCTTCGGGCACATTTTCCCGATCATTCGATTAAATCAATACGTCTTGATAATGCGGGTGAATTTACTTCCAAGACATTTGATGAATATTGTAGAGCTGTTGGGATTGATGTTGAACATCCAGTTCCATACGTTCATACTCAGAATGGATTAGCAGAGTCACTTATCAAGCGTCTCCAGGTAATTGCAAGAACTTTATTATTACGAACACAATTACCAATTTCTGTTTGGGGACATGCTATTTTACATGCTGCTGTATTAATTCGTCTTCGTCCCACTTCTTATCATCAATATTCTCCAGTGCAACTTGTATTTGGCCATCAACCAGATATTTCTCATCTGCGTACTTTTGGTTGTGCAGTATATGTCCCAATTGCACCTACACATAGAACTAAAATGGGACCCCAAAGGTGTTTGGGAATATATGTTGGTCTAGATTCACCATCAATTATTCGGTATCTGGAACCTTTAACTGGTGATCTTTCTACTGCACGATTTGCAGATTGTCATTTCGATGAGAAAAATTTCCCAACATTAGGAAAAGGAAAAACTTCTCCTGAAGAGAAGCGTGAATTTTCTTGGAAAGTTCCTAGTCTAATTCATCTTGACCCATATTCATCTCAATATGAGAATGAAGTACGAAAGATAGTTCACCTTCAAACAATAGCAAATCAATTACCAGATGCATTTACAGATGCTACTAGGGTAACAAAATCATACATCCCAGCTGTTAATGTACCGGCATGAGTGATTGTTCCAGAAGAATGATCTAAACAAATAATAGCAAATGAATCATCTACTGTACGCCAAAAGCGTGGTAGACCACTTGGTTCGAAAGATACTATTCCCCGGAGGAAGAAAACAAAACATTAGGATCATACTCCTGAAATTATAAATAAATCAATTTTCTCTAAATCAACACCACAAGAGTTGGATGTCCCTGAAAGGACACAAGAAACCCCTGCAGGGGAAGGAATCTCTGAATAGATACAAGAACATAAAAATGAGGAAATTTCTATAAATTATACAGGAGGAATGTGGAATCGTGAGGAAACAACCATCGATGATATATTTTCGTACATAGTGTCTACCGAAATTTTAAATGATGATTATGAGCTTCATAACCTTGACGATTGTAGACACAGGTCTGATTAGCTTAAATGGAAAGAAGCAATTCAAACAGAATTGACTTCATTAACCAAGCGTAAAGTATTTGGACCAATAGTCTAGATGCTTAAAGAAGTTAAACCTGTTGGATACAAATGGGTTTTTGTACGAAAACGTAATGAGAAAAATGAGGTGGTGCGATATAAGGCACGACTCGTAGCACAGGGTTTCTCACAGAGACCTGGTATTGATTTTGATGAGACGTATTCACTAGTGATGGATACAATTACGTTTCGATTTCTAATAAGTTTGGTTGTCTCAGAAAGACTTGAAATGCGACTTATGGACGTAGTAACTGCCTACCTATATGGCTCACTCGATTCAGATATTTATATGAAAATCCCTGAAGGATTTAGGATGCCAGAAGCATACAGCTTGAGACCTCGAAATTTATATTCGATTAAATTACAAAATTCATTGTATGGATTAAAGAAATCTGGGCGCATGTGGTACAACCGCCTCAGTGAATATTTTATTAAAGCAGGTTATATTAATAATCCTATATGCCCATGTGTCTTCATAAAGAAATCAGAATCTGGATTCGCTATTATAGCAGTTTACGTTGATGATATGAATTTAATAGGAAATCCTGGAGAGCTCCTGAAAACTGCCGAATATTTAAAAAGGGAATTTGAAATGAAAGACCTGGGAAAGACAAAATGTTGTCTAAGCTTGGAGATTGAGCATAAATCAGACGGAATACTTATCCATCAATCAGCATATATTGAAAAGATTCTGAAAAGATTTAATATGGACAACGCTCATCCATTAAGTACCCCTATGATTGTTAGAAATCTTGATCCTAAGAAAGATCCATTCCGACCACTTGAAGATGGTGAAAAGATAATTGGTCCTGAAGTACCATATCTTAATGCAATTGGTGCTTTATTATATCTGGCTCAATGTACTAGACCAGATATCGCATTTTCAGTAAATTTGCTTGCTAGATTCAGTTCAGCACCAACTCGAAGACATTGGAATGGGATTAAACATCTTTTTTGTTATCTTCATGGAACAAGAGATTTAGGATTATATTATTCAAAATCCAACAACTTTTCAGATTTACTTGGTTATACTGATGCCAGGTATCTATCTGATCCCCACAAAGCTCGTTCACAAACGGGATATGTGTTTACCTATAATGGCATATCAATCTCCTAGCGCTCCACAAAGCAAACTCTTGTGGATACCTCTTCTAATCATTCAGAGATCCTTGCACTTCATGAAGCAAGTCGAGAATGTATTTGGCAGAGGTCAGTTATTTATCATATTCAAAATACATGTGGATTTTCATTATCTACAGAAATGCTGACGCCGATATTTGAAGATAATGCTGCTTGTATTGCTCAAGTTAGAGGGGGATATATCAAAGGAGATAGAACCAAACATATTTCTCCTAAATTCTTTTATACTCATGAAATTCAACAGAGCCGACAAATTGATGTTAAACAAATACGGTCTACAGATAATCTTGCAGATCTGTTTAGGAAAGCATTGCCTACATCAACCTTTGAGAAACTAGTATATGAGATTGGTATGCGTCGACTCTGCAAATTATAGGATTGATATTGAAATTTTATTCAGGGGGAGCATTCAATCAGGGGGAGCGAAATTTGAATGGATATACTATACTCTTTTTCCTTTACCGGATTTTGTCCCACTGGGTTTTACAGGAAAGGTTTTAATGAGGCAATTCTGAATACGTCTAATACCACTTGATCCAGAAGATCATTGTATATATTTTGCTAAGGTTTTTATCCCACTGGGTTTTTCCTAGCAAAGTAAGATACAAGTGGTGATAATCCAAGAGGGAGTATTATAGAACATTGTAGAAGATTGTGGATTCATCACCACACTACCAAATTGACTAATGTCCACATGCATGGCACATGCAAAGATTAGCTTTACTCTAATGACAAATGGTCATTTGGTATCATCATGTGAGCAAATACAAAACCTTATAAATAGGCTTATTATTATTGTTTTGTGATTAGAATTAGTGTTGCATACAAAACAAAAACGAGAGCTGATAAATATTGCATATAGAATCAAAGAGAAAACTAAAAATAAATTACAAGAGTAATTCTCTCTCTCATATTTTGTCTCTACTTATTATTATAATTATTTATTATTTCATCAATTGTTCAATTTTATTATAACAAAAATGTATTTTTTTTTCTTTTAAAGATGGGGGAGTGGGACTGGTGTTGGTAAGGAAAAGGAAGGAGAAAAATTATACTTTTCTACTTTAATTCTATTAATATAGATACCTGAACGAATTAAAGTCATTTTTTTTAATCTTGTTGGTATGAATTAATGACATGGTAGATGGTAATTGATTTCTCAACTACTTTAATTAATGATATGGGTGTGGTGTTTGCCTATAAATACCAAGCTAAGTTTTCTCTAAGAATCATCCCAATCATTAGCTTTCCTATTGTTTGAGAGAAAAGTTGTAGTTCTCTCCTAAAGTATTAGAGAGAGATTGTAATCGTTTTTGGTCTAATAAAATCCTTCTAGTCTTTGTCTGTAGATGTTTCCCTCACGTAAGGGTTTTACCACATAAATCTTGTGTCAATTACTTTTATCTCATATTTTATTCTCAGTTCTAATTTACTCTAGGAATCTAAACACGCGAGTTTCATAACTGTGGTATTAAAGCCCTTGGTTGGCAAGGTGTTATGTTCTCATGAAAAAATCTTAGTATGCTATGTGGTTGCAGCACTGTATGATCTTCCACATCATAAAAGATTTGTTCTTGAGTTGTCAGAGTTTCGGATTGTACAAGTGCTGGAATTAGTAGTGGTGGTATTGAAGTACATGTCTAGGAAAGTTCTGTCTAAGGAGACTAGTTTTTAAGTGTGTCCGGTGTGACCCTCCACTCTTTCCTGTGAACTTTCCTGGTGTACTATTCATGGATCCGCACTATTCTAGTTTACGATACTGTTCACGGGCACCATTTATCAAATGTCTTGTGTGAATTTCATAACGATGGGAACGAAATTCGAATTCAAGAAATTCAACGGAAGTAATTTCATGTTGTGGAAAATGAAGATAAGGGCAATCTTGATGAAGGATAATTGCTTGGCATCAATTAGTGAAAGGCTAGTAGTGATCACTGATGATGGTGAGTGTAACAAGATCGATGGCAATGCGGTTGCCAATCTACATCTAGCACTAGCCGATGGAGTATTATCAAGTGTGGCGGAGAAAAAAACGGCAAATGAGATTTGAGATACTCTGACAAAATTGTATGAGGCCAAGTAACTACACAACAAGATCTTCTTGAAAAAGGGGACTTTACACTCTTCGAATGGCGGAATCCTCATCGGTGACCGACCATTGCAACACCATAAATACACTATTTTCTCAGCTCACATAGTTGGGTTGTAAAATAGATGAGACTGAACGTGCGGAACTTCTACTTCAAAGTCTACCTGACTCATATAATCAACTTGTTATCAACTTGACAAACAACATCCTTACAGATTGTCTTGTCTTCGATGATATTGCAGCTGCTGTTTTGGAAGAAGAAAGTAGACATAAAAACAGGGACGACAAGTTGACAAATTCGCAACAAGCAGAGGCTTTTATCGACGACAAGGGGAAAATCAATGAAACGTGGCCGCAGTGGGAGTCACAATCATGGTAGATCAAAATCAAGAAGTAAGAAGAACATCAAGTGTTACTGTTGTGGCAAGAAAGAGCATGTCAAAAGTGAGTGTTGGCTAAACAAGAAAAATGGGGGCCAACAAAGCTCCTGAGTCATCAAATTCTCTAGGATGTGTAGCAAGTACTTCAGATGAAGGCGAAGTTCTATACAACGAGGCAACAACTGTTGTTAAGGCAGAAATCAGTTTGCAGATGTCTGGCTTTTAGACTCAGTGGCAACCTGGCATATGACCTCTCGAAGAGAATGGTTTCACAAATATGAACCTATCTCAGGAGGATCTGTATTCATGGGTAATGATCATGTCTTGTAGATCGTTGGTATTGGTACTACTAAGATAAAGATGCATGATGGTACTGTTCATACTATTCAGGAAGTACGACATGTGAAGGGCTTGAAGAAAAATCTGTTATCTTTGGGACAATTAGATGATCTCGGTCTCGGTTGCAAATCCCATATAGAAAACGGGATCATGAAAATTGTCAGAGGCGTGCTTGTAGTTATGAGGGTAGAGAAGATCGCTGCCAATCTATACATACTTAAAGGAGAAACATTACAGGAAGTTGAAGCATGTGTTGCAACTTCCAACCATGCAAAAGAGTCAACGATGATGTGGCATCGCAAACTTGACCACATAGATGCCACTATCGGAACGAGGTTTAAAGATTCTCTCCGATCGGAACCTGCTTCTAGGGCTCAAATCGGTAAATCTACTATTCTGTGAGCATTGTGTTACAAGTAAACAGCATAGATTGAAGTTTAGCAAATCAACTACTAAAAGCAAATGCATTCTAGACTTGATCCATTCTGATGTTTGAGAATTACAAGATATATCCCTAGGAGGAGTAAAGTACAATGTGACTTTTATTGATGATTACTCCAGGAAATGTTGGGTGTACCTAATCAAGAGAAAGTCAGATGTGTTTCCAGTGTTTAAAGCCTTCAAAGCACGGGCGGAACTTGAATCCGAGAAGAAAATCAAGTGTTTGAGGATAGATAATGGAACAGGGTATTAAGATGGCGAGTTTCTTGCACTTTGTAAGCAAGAAGGTATTGATAGGCAATTCACAGTCACATACACTCCTCAGTAAAATAGGGTGGCAGAGCGGATGAACATAACTCTAGCAGAAAGTATTAGAGCTATATTGAGGACTGCGGGTCTACCAAAGTCATTTTGGGCTGAAGCAGCCAAGACCGCCTGTTATGTGATAAATCGGTCTCCATCAACTGTAATTGAGTTAAAAACACCAATGGAGATGTGGACCGGCAAGCCATTTGACTAATCTAATCTATATTCATTTAGGTGTCCTGTGTACGTGATGGAGCAAAGGTGGATCTGAAATCCAGGATATGTATATTCTTGGGGCATACTGACGGAGTAAAGGGGTATAGCCTATGGCATCCCACTGCCCATAAGGTTATAGTAAGCAGAGAGATTATCTTTGTAGAAGATCAATTACAAAGAGAAAGAGAAGATAACATTTCAAAAGAAAATTCAGAGACTACTGAAGTTCAGGTGGAAGATAATCCAGAACAAGAAGATTTAAATCCTTCTGAAGCAGCAATAGAGCACGATGTGCAAGAACTAGTGGAGTCCGAGGTTCTAGAATTTTGACGGTCAACTCATGAGAGGAGACCTCCGAATTGGCACTCAAAGTATGTTACAGAGAGTAACATAGCATACTATCTTCTAACAGAGGATTGATCGGACGATAAATGTACATATTTGAGGTCCCCATTTCCTAGTTTTTGTTCTAGTTTTCGAGTGTATTTTGTATATAATGTGTTTGTTGAGCCTTGTATAGGTACATATTCCCTATTTCAAGGTTTTGAGCTTCAAAGTCAAGTTTAGAAGCAAATATGAGCAAAAAGAGAACAAACGGAAGTCTTCAGAGTTGTCACGGCCTCACCGTCAAACCAAACCACGATGTGATCCATGTTCACCCATGGAAATTTTTTGTGGTGGATCTGTCATTAAGCCAAACGCGACACAGAGACCGCGGCACAGGTCAACTATGTTTCCAAAAGTTAGTGGGCTGAAATTAGGAAATGCCCATACAGAACACTCATATTTCGGGGGGCATATCTCCCTCCTCAGAATGAACTGGGTTTCCTACCAGCTAGTTTTAGAAAACCCCAGAGGTCTATTTTCCAGCGGTTTTTACGGATCGCAATTCTGGGTTTTTAGAGGGAGATATGTACGTTTTTGTAACCGTGCGCGTGTCAGAAATCTTGACCGTGGCAAGACTGAGACAGCAAGACCGCGACACTCTACCGCGACGCTCAGATGACAATTCTGTCGCGGTGGATGCCGCTACCAACCCAGACCGTGGCAGGTAGTTTTTGGGCAAAATGTGGAGGGCAAACTGTTAGGGATTTGAACCGATGATTGCGGAAACGACATGCCTAATATTTGCCCATAACTCATAGCAATTAATAACGTCTATAGCAAAAAATAAGATGAGATAAAATAGATGAATCACAACACAAGATATACGTGGAAAACCCAAATCGGGTAAAAACCACGGGCCGTCAGGACGATAGAGAAAGTTTCAATATATGATAAATTGTTACAACCATATACTCTAGGATTCTCTCTCACATCTCAACCCCAAACCACGCTTACAACGTTCACAAGATCCTCACCATGAACCCTTCAATATCCCCCTAGGTCTCCCTTGAATATCACCCACAGATCTTATACTTGATCCAATGATATTCCCTTGGATCCCTCCCCGGATATTCCCTTGGGTCTCTCACCCGTATCTCACAACTCTCTGATGTTACATGGTGTTCTTTTGACTCCACAACAAATAACCTAATTACAAGGTCTATTTATACTAGCTATATGGAGTTTAAGATAAAAGGAAATCCTACTCCTAAACATACAAGAAATACTTATTCCACATAAATACTATTTCCTATTTATGACAAGTCTTCTTATAAAGAGTATTCCTTTTCCTTCAAGCATAAGAACTTCCTAAAAGAATTACTTTCCTATTCCGCTGAAGATTTCCTTTTCCACGCATGCTTATGATTGACTACGGTTTTGGTCACGGTTGGTCACCCTCTCCCTTCACCATTACAAGTCACCTGGAATGCACCGCGTTTCCTTTCGGAATCCAATTCTTCAGTTCTTCTTTGGTCTTCAAATCTCCCTCAAACACCATCTCCAACTTCCAAACGTTATCCCACGTCTCCAGGAAGTTTCACATCAGTTGAGTCTCGTTTGATCAATATCGGGTTCACTTGAGAATACAAGCAAAACCTAACACAAACTTGTCTTTCCATGCCCCATTTCTTGCCCTATCTCCCTCCACTATAAATATACATCTTCTCCTCTTCTTTTCAGAGCAGAATAGAGCAGTCCCTTCATCTTCTTTATTTTCTTCCATCCCTAAGAGAGAGAGAGAAGCTTTTGAAGCTTCCATGGAGGTTTTCCTCCATGGAAAGCTTTCCATATCCATTTCTACCCATCACCCTACCACATTTGAGAGTTGATTGTAGAGATTAGGAGTGGTCCTTAGACCAATTTCAAGCCAAGCTATGGTTGGAGCTCTTGGAGGTTTCTTCAAGGGTTTTGTTTCCTTTATCTCATCTTTGTATTTCATGTTTTCTCTTATGTGTAATCCTCATTTGAGAAATATTGTATCCGTACATTAGTGCTCAATATATGTATTGTTGTTTTATATTCATTTGAGTTGTGATTTGTTCTTGATATTCATTGATAATCTCTGTTGTGCATGGCATGTGTATGGATGATTGGAAATTGATATGTACTTATGGATGAGATTAGGAGTAGATTAACTTAATTGTAGGAGTAGTTATAATCAAATATCCTATTTGTGTGTGTATGTCTTTGGAATGTCGAAATGTCATGTTAGGATCGATTTGAGTGTTTGTGGGTTTTGGTTGTACCTCGTAGGATGACCAATCCAGGTATGATTGTAATCAATTAGCTACTAAGAGTAGATTAAACTTGTTTTATGCATGATCGTGCTAGAATAGGTTTTGGTTATATGTTCATATGCTTAATGGTAGGGATTAGGAGGCATACTTGCTCTAGCCATGACCTTTGGGGCTTGAGAAGTGTCTCGAATCCCTTAGTTGAGACAAGAGGCGCAATTGCTCTAGCCATGACCTTTGGGGAGTGATTTGTGTCTTGATTCTCTCAATAGAGTGAACAAGCCCTTAACTTGGATTGAATGTGCTTAATGTTACCAATACATGCACTTATGTATGGTGAGCTTATGCCCTTGTGTGATCATATCCTACATCTCTCTTATCCACCCTTTTATTTGTCACCTTAATCACCATTCTCAACCTTACATATTCCTTTTATTTTATTTACATTTTTATTTCCATATTCCCATTTACAATGCTTTCAATAAACGCTAGAACTAGATCCGGTTGACGGATACCACCTCCCTGCGGAACAATACCCTCGCTTACCGCTTTACTAGTCTCTTGCTAGTTTAGAGCATATTGCGTAGGAACTTTAGTATAGATATCTTTTGATATTCACAATTTAGAAGCGACACAAAAAGTGAGTCATCAAAGATGGAGAGCCATTGACTTTCCATGAAGCTATAAATTGCTCAGATGCATCTCTATAGATGACAGCAATGCAGGAAGAAATTAAAGCTCTACATAAGAACAAGACAAGACATGAGAGCTTGTTCCACTACCATATGGAAGAAAAGTCATCGGAAACAAATGGGTCTATAAGATCAAACAGGATGGCAATGACCAAGTGGAGCAGTATCGTGCAAGACTGGTGGTGAAAAGATATGCTCAGAAAGAAGGCATTGACTTCAATTAGATATTTTCCTCGGTGGTTCGACTTACAACAGTTAGAGTAGTCCTGGCTATGGGTGCTACGCTTGACCTACACTTAGAGCAGTTGGATATGAAAACTGCATTTCTTTATGGAGAACTTGAAGAAGAAATTTATATGTTTCAACCAAAAGGTTTTGCCAGTGGAGGCAATAAGAACTTGGTTTACAGGTTAACCAAATCTCTATACGGTTTAAAACAGGCGCCGATGTATTGGTATAAGAGATTTGATTCCTTCATTATAAGCCTTGGATACAACAGATTCAGTTCAGACCGTTGTACTTACTACAAGAGGTTTAAGGATGATGATGACTTCATTATCTTGTTGTTGTACGTGGATGACATGTTGGTAGCAGGCCCCAACAAAGATCGAGTCCAAGAATTAAAGGCACAGTTGGCTAAGAGTTTGATATGAAGGATTAAGGACTAGCAAACAAGATTCTACGGATGTAAATTTACCGAGACATAAATAACATGAAGTTTTGGCTCTCACAGAAGAACTACTTGAGGAAAATTTTATGATGCTTCAACATGCAAGATTGTAAGCCAATTTCTACCCCACTTCTTGTGAATTTCAAATTATCCTCAAGTATGAGTCCTAGCAATGAAGCAAAGAGGATGGAAGTGTCTCGAGTGCTATATGCATCAACAGTGGGAAGTTTGATGTTCGCTATGATATGTACAAGACCAAATATTGCACAAACAGTGAGACTGGTTAGTCGATACATGGCAAATCCTGGTATAGAGCATTGGAATGCTGTGAAAAGGATTCTGAGATATATCAGAGGAACCTTAAATGCTGCATTATGTTATAGAGGATCATAATTTACTGTCAGGGGTTATATGGATTTGGATTTTGCTGGAGATCTTGACAAAAGAAAATCTACTACTGGATATATGTTTACAATTGCAGGAGGAGCTGTGAGCTGGATTGCCAAGTTACAAATAGTTGTGGATCTATCTACAACTGAGGCGGAGTACATGGCAGCTACACAAGCTTGTAAGGAAGCAATTTGGATTAAAAGGCTAATGGAGGAACTCGGGCACAAACAAGAGAAGATCATTTTGTTTTACGACGATCAGAGTGCCTTGCACATTGCAAGAAATCCAGCTTTTCACTCCAGAACCAAGCACATATGAGTGCAATATCACTTTGTTCGGGAAGTAGTGGAAGATGGTAGTGTGGATATGCTAAAGATACACACCAAGGAGAATCTAGCAGATGTAATGACCAAGTCTATCAATACTGACAAGTTCATATGGTGTAGATCCTCCTATGGTCTATCAGAAACGTAAGCAGCGAGAATTTGAGTAAAGATCAAAAGGATAATCAGACCATGAAAAGATGATTTCAAGTGGGAGAATGAAGGAATTAAAGTCATTTTTTTTCAATCTTTGTTGGTATGAATTAATGACATGGTAGATGGTAGTTGATTTCTCAACTACTTTCATTAATGATATGAGTGTGGTGTTTGCCTATAAATACCAAGCTTAGTTTTCTCTAAAAATCATCCCAAGCATTAGCTTTCCTCTTTCTCCCTAAATGTTCTTTTCTCTTGTTTAAGAGAAATGTTGTAGTTCTCTCCTAAAATATTAGAAAGAGGTTGTAATCGTTTTTGGCCTAATAAAATCCTTCTAGTCTTTGTCCATGGACGTTTCCCTCACATTGAGGGTTTTACTACGTAAATCTTGTGTCCATTACTTTTATCTCATATTATATTCTCAATTCAAATTTACTCTAGAATCGAAACAAGCGAGTTTTATAACAATACCCTAACGTAACATAGGTTTATTAGTTTGTTTAATCCATTATTCAGTAAAACTCTAATTCAGCCGAGATTATGGCTATAGAAAAAGCTTGCTAATTATGTATTTCTAACTCGGTACTAGAGGGATGCGAGTTTGATATTGTTAGCGATTCTAAGATGGTGATCTTTTGGATTAAAAATGAGAGTTTTGGTAGTCTCAATCGTGTTAATTTTGTTTACAATATCCGGTGTATTTTGAGATGTTTAGATGGCACGGTGGTCACTTATAATCCTAGAGCTTCTAACTCCTTCGCGGACAAACTAGCAAAATTGGGATCAAGCATGGCGGGGGGTTTCATAGAATGGGAGACATTTGCTTAGTGTGTTGTTTTGTGGTTCATTTGCTTTATTGCCTCTCGTTTGTAGGTCTTGTAGGGTTGTTTTGTTGTGGGGCTTGCCTTGCTTCTCTATTGCTTGTGGTTGTTTGGCTTTTACTGTTGTTCTTTTAATAAATTTTGCAGTTTAAACAAAAAGGGATATTAAGATTTTAGTCCCTCTACTTTGCGTTTATCTAGGTTTGATCTACTAGTTTTTCGAATTACTAACTTTAGTCTTTCCGTTAGAATTTCCGTGAAAGTACACAGAATGACGTTGTCAGATCCTGTAATGACCGATTTACCCTTACAAATAGTTTTTATTTTTTGAAAGACAGTTATACCCTGAATTTTGTCTCTTATGGGAAAAGTTTGAAAATGTTTATTGACCATTTTACCTCTATTTTGTCTTATATGAACAAAAAATTTTCCTTTTTGGAAAACAAATTAGATCGTTGGCCAACTGCTCCAATTCTGGCCAACGGCTCTAACTCTTCCTTTTAAAACCACCAAACCTGCTTCACATATCTGCTCAAATCCATCTAAAATCCATACACAAACAGAAATCATCCACCATCTCAAATACATTTCTTCGTCAATCCACACATTATCCACCATCACATACACAAAGTTGTCCATCAAACATACACAAACCGATCACTCCACATATAAACCACCATCACAAACACAAGTTTGTTCATCAAACATATACACAAACCACCATCCCATACACACATTTCTTCATAAAACATTGACAAACAGCATTCAAACCCAAACATTACTTCATCTACATTGAACACTTATTCAAAGGTGTTATAGCAGAAGCAACAACTAAATTCAAGCATTATGATGGAGGCTACATCAAGCTCAACAACCAACATAAATGGAGGGTTAAAAAATTTAAAAATAGAAGATGTTCATGTGGTGTTAAAGCAGGTGTGAAGATTTCTGAATCCCAAAACAACCCAAAGAAATTATATTTTGTATGTGAGAGAGGCAAATGCAAATTCTACAGCTTTTGGGAACCAGATAATGAAGAATTCAACAAGGCATAATTTAGTGAAAGTATAAGGGAACATAATGATGGTAGAGATAATTTTATGCTTCAACAGGAAATGGAAGTTGTCAATGGAAGGTTACAAAGCTTGGAGCTATTATGGGAAAGGGTGCACCACCTAGAAACTTTGCATGCAAGAATGCTCAATTTGGAAACAAACATTATAAACATTTATGGGAGAATACATCAACTAGAGTATATGCAAGGAGGGTCAAAGCTGATGTTGGTTGTTAACCTAGTTGTGTTTGGTGTAGTGATGGCAATGCTTGTACTTAAATAGTTGTAATCATGGTAGTTAACCTAGTTGTAAAAAGCTGTAAGCAGTATTGAATGTAAAAAGCTACAAACACCATTCATATGATTTCAGATTTCAGACAACCACCATTCATAATAGCTAATATTTCCAACATTCATCATCCTAAAGTATTACATGTTCAGCATCCTAAAAACCAACATTAATCATCCCATAATAGCTAATATTTCCAAATGTTCTGCATGTTCTTATGTTGCTACCATTAAAACCAATAATATATATATATATATATATATATATATCTATTACAAAAGTACTACGACAAACCAGAATCATGCAGACTGCAGAAGGTCAGTCCAAGCTCCAGGTTACTTGTGATTGTGGTTGAGACTGGGTTGGTGGATTTGATGATCCTACTGTTGAGTGTTGATTCTGTCAAAGTGAAAACCAAACAAAGTTTAGGTGTACAAAACAAAACAAAACAGAAAAAAAATTACAACTAATTGAAGTTAGAAATCACCTTTGTTTTCTTGTTCCTTGAACAATTCTGATGTAGTGGTTGTGAAGTTGATGCTCCAGATGTTGAATGAGGCTTTGTTGGTGTCTCTAATGTTGTGGCTGCAGTTATTGGCTGAGGTTGCTGTGATGATGAGCTTCTTTTTGTTCCATATTTTTTTTTCTATAAATTGAATAATAAAAATATATAATTACTAACTATAAAAACACATTATGTTAATTGACTAATTGAATAATGTACATATACCTTTTGTTTTCCTGAAGACTTGTTACTTTTGCAAGTCCTTTTGTTGTGGCTTGCCATCCCACACAACTTGCATATGACAGTCCCTGACCTGGCTCCTTTTGCTTTCTCTCCAGCTTCCCTCTTCCTTTGCAATTTAGGCCTGCCAGGTTGTGTTTCATATGGTGTTAGAACAAGCACATATATTTCAATTGTTGGCCACATGTTTTGGTCAGGTAGGGGAAGAATCATGCCCCTATAAGTTTGGATGTAGGCACTTTTACTGAGGCTTTGGTGGACAAAATTAGGTACACAATCCTTAACTGATTATTTTCCACCACTGTAGCTTATGGTAGCCATGCCATGAGGACATGGAATGCCACTAATCTGCCAGCTCCCACATCCACAGTAGTACTCTTTCAACTTCACATGAAACGTCCCTTCTGGACCCAATAACTCATATTCCTGGTCACCTGCTGAGATGATTGTCAACTGTCTACTTGCTTGACTATTCTTAAGTATTCTTGCATTCACTCTTGGTGGTAAGACATGCCTTCAAGCTTCACATTCCTCCTTCCTCTCTTGCAACTTCCTCATGACTGTACATCTAATGAAATCCAGCAACTGCAAGTAGGTCTGCGCTTTATGTGTCCAAGTATGCTGTTAAAAGCCTCAGTCATGTTGTTTTTCACATGATCACATTTAATATACTGGTCATATCCAAATCTGGACCAGCAATATGGGTCAATCTTCAGTAGCCATTACTTTGCTTTAGGGTCAACCTCTCCAAAAGAATCTATGGCAGCGTTAAAGTGAAACAGGTTGCTGCTTCTACTAGCCTTCCAAAACATCTTATAATTGTGACTAGGGTATGAAGAGCTGAAGTTGGCATATATGTGCCTAGCACAAAACCTGCCAGACATAAAGAGAAATATGGTCATAAGACATTGCAAAAATTACAAGAAAATGCAAAAAGGTAAAAGCTGAAACTGTAATCATCATTTATCTTGTACTAGCCAAAGGAAAATGAGTCTGCAATGCCTTGACCAAACCCTTTGACCTATGAGACATGAAACACAAATGCATGTCGTCAGGAAATTGCAAGAACAACTTCAAGTTTTTTTAAAACCACTTCCGACTCCACTTGGTCTCTTTCTCACATATACAAACATCACGTGAGAATATCCCACTGTTTGCATCTAAAGCCACGGTTGAAAAGAGCACTCCACCATATGGTCCTTTCAGATGACATCCATCTAGACCTATAAAAGGTCTATAACCCTCTATGAATCCTTGTTTTTGAGCTTGAAAGCTCAAAAACAACCTATGAAAGGTAGTCAGTGGTTTCTGGATCTTAATATGGACTGCTGTCCCGGGGTTAGTTTAAGTCAAGGTGTATGCATATTGCCTTAGATACCTAAAAGAACTGTTATGATTACTCCTTAACTGAGACATGACTCTCTATTTCACATTGTACAGCTTCTTCATGTCAACGGTTACATTGTACCTCTCTAGGATCATATCACCTAACAATTTGGCACTCACAGTAGGATTACTCTTCACAAGAGACTCAACCCTAGAAGCTATCCACTTAACTTTTTCCTCACTGTTGTTGTAAACCCTATGACAATCATGCTTGTCATCTAAGGTTTTGATAATGAAAGACTTTTTATCAATAGTTCATGAACCATGTACCCTCCATGGACCGCCATTTGATTTGCAAACATAAGTCTGCCTTACATGATCATTCTTAACTCTACCTAAAGTCACACCTTCCCTAATGGCATACTCTCTGAAAATGTCTCTCATTTCCTCCTTGCTGCCAAATGTTTGATCTGCAAAGAATTTAATCTCACCCCCTCTCTGTCTTTCAAAAGGTATAACTTCACTCAATTTGCCTAAACTAGTTCTGGTTTTTTTCTGGTCTGACCTTTCCTCATCATAGTCAGTGAAGTAATCATCATCTGACCTAGATTCATACTGAAAATACACTAAGCGTGTGTCTAATAACCTAGAGGTGGGGTGAATACGTTTTAATCAAGTTAATTACCAACTTTGCTTGATTAGTCAATATTAAAAAATCACCACACTAGCAAACATACAAAATCAAGTGTAAAATGCAGAAATTAAATAACACACTTAATTTTTATGTGGAAACCCTTCAACAAGGGAAAAAATCACGAGCTATCCTTCTAGCCACATCCGGTCACAGAAATCCACTATATGAATAAAAGGTTATACCCTCAAGTGATACTCAGACTCTCACTCTCGACAACCTCAAGCTATGAACACTACCACTCGCCACTCTTGGATCAATCCCTAGTGATATCCCTTGATCCACTACTCTTGGCGTGAGCACCTCCTACTCTACCCCACGGGCCTTTTACAGTGGCACTTGACCAATGCTTGCCAACCCACCCTTAGTTGCAAGACTTTACTTGCTTGTGCAACTTCACCTAGAAGCCATAAGACTTTGACTCATGAAGAGTATAAGGTCTAAGTGAATGTGAGACAATATGCTTAAATGCAATAATGTGTAAGACCACACATAAAATGTTTAACTAGATGTTATAATGCAATTTAACAACCTAGTTATCAAATAGTGCCTACATGCCCATACATGAGGTCTCAATTAGAGTTGTAGAGAATTCTAACAACCTAATTGTCAATTAAATCCCCATGAACATTCAATAATGCTTGACTAGATAAATAAACATTAATCTATCAACCTAATAATCAACCAATATCACAAGAATGTTCTAGGGTTAGCTATTTAGGGAAAAACAACCTAATCATGTAAGCTATCACAAACAAAACTCAATCATGTCATAACTTCACTAAATATGCTATAAGAGTGAAGGTTTGCTAAACTAAGCAATCAAAGACATGTCTTGATTAAGATATAACAATAAATGAAGATATGGTGTTTGTTCTACTTACCAAGTGATGTAATGAAGAAGACTGATGAATGATTGATGCATAAAGGATGTATGGGTTTTGGGTTTGGAGAGTTAAACAGACTTCAATGGAGCTTTCTCTCTCAAGACTCTCTCTCTCTAGGGTTCATTTTTTTGAGAGTCATTATATTAAGAGGATGAGATAGTGATGAATATATAGTGTTTAGATGATAGCCCTATAAATTCCATGAATTGCCCTTCAAAAATGAGCCAAATCGGACTTCAAATGAGTGAGATATGACCAAATTACGAAACAGGGGCGGAAGGGTACTAGACCAAAAGTGATGGTCGAGCAGTGCAACACCAGCGCCACACTAGTGCAACACCACTGGAGGACATGCCCTTGATGATCAACACAATAAGGGCGTTTGACGAGCAGCGCATATGCGCAACAGCATAACAACTAGATATTCAAGTGCTTCAAAACATGACCAATCAACATTCGAATTTGTCAAATAATATACCGTTGGAAAGGTATGGATGTCTAATTTCTACTTATTTTTACAAAAAGATATTTCGATGTCTATAGAAAAAGATATAGTCATTTGAGTGACCAAAGGTCATAGACGAACAACAACAGAGTTGCCCTGTTTTGGTGGTCACTTTGGAGATTTCAAAACCAATCCAAATGGTCATGAAATATTACAAATAATATACTGTTGGAAAGGTATGGGTGTCTAGTTTGTACAAAAATTTTCAAAACTCATTTTGTAGCTTTGTATAAAACATTATAGTCATAAGACCATACAAATGTCAGTTTTAAAAAATATTTAAATCATTGAAATCCACTCTTTTGAAACTAGACACTTTACTCCAAACAACCAAACCAAAACAAGAGAAGAATGTGACCTTCTCAAATGGTCACTCAACGCGCTACGACAAACACACCATCGTGCAAGCACAGACAACAGAAGCACACATATAAAACCACACTTAAATCTTGAAATGATGTGAGTGTGATTGTGAAAAGGATGCACATATATAAACAATAAAGAACACAAATGCAAGATGAACAAAGCATGCATGAAGTGTGTGTGTGCACCTAAATTCTTCAAGAGATAAAGTCAAGTGAGTATACATTTTGCTCTTGAATTCATGAAGATGCTTGAAAGTTTGCCGACAAGGACCTAAGCTAACCATTACACAATCATCCCCAATATGGTGTTGTTTTTCATGAAATAAGTCAATCATAAATCGAGATCCTTACACTATACCCATCAAACAAAGCCATACACTGTTTAGTGACTTCATCATCACCAACAACATCACCATCTAAACCATCACCAGTCTGTACAACCTCACCCTTAACACCATCTAAACCTACTCCCTCACCATTGTTGACACCGTCACCAGCAACACCATCTAAACCCACAGTTACCTTAGCAAACATACCCTGATTAACATCTACACCCACTCCTACACCATTATTACCCCCATTACCATCTGACTCCACCCCCTTTTCAGATTGTACACCATCTAAACCTACTCCCTTACCATTGTTGGCACATTCATCAGCAACACAATCTAACCCCACATTTACCTTAGCAAACATAACCTGATTAACATCTACACCTACTCCTACACCATTATTACCCTCATCACCATTTGAATCCACTCCCTCTTTATATTGTACACTATCTCCCTCATCAGAATCAGTATCCCCACTCTCACTATCAGCTGTGAAATCAAATATAGCAGCCTCCTCATTATACCAACCTAATTGTTCCACCACTTCAGGATCATGAATGGGTGAATGAGGGGTCTTTTTTATCTTATAACGTATCTCATCATACCCACGAAACCCAAACTCCCAAAACACATCTAGAAATTCACTATCTGTCATAACCACTATTGTGTCACTACTCCATGGTAATTCTGCAATAACTGTGAACCCTCTATTTGGGAGTTCACTCCTACCAGTGACTTCCTTAGTCATTGCATGAACTGAATTAATTAAGCTGATGTGATCAGCTTCACACTCACCTTAATCGAACTCTTGTGTCCCATACAACACAGTGACTTTCAGTATTTTATCCATTTAACCTGTAAGAAAGTTTATTGTCATGCTTAACAACAAAGGATTCGTGCAAGTAAACCCAAGTAAAAAATAATCAAAACAGAGGGAGTCTTGCAAGTAAATGTAATCAACAACAAAGGATGCATGCAAGCAAAGAATTACATGTTTATGCCACCCTCAAGTCTGTGAAGTACAAAAACCCCAATTTCCACACACTAAACCCTAATCTGGCGACAAACATGAACAAACAAACATCTACACACACTCCATGCAACATATATATCAATAGTTTGTGCAATTACATGCAATAACGTGCAATTACAAGTTTGTGCCACACTCAAGTACATGCAAGTGGTCTGTGAAGTACAAAAGCCCCAATTTCCACACACTAAACCCTAATCTTGCGATATACATGAACAAACAAACATCTACACACACTCCATGCAACATATATATAAATAGTTTGTGCAATTACATGCAATAACGTGCAATTACATGCAATAACGTGCAATTACATGTTTGTGCCACTTAATCGAAAACCCCCTAATTTTTTCCCTCTGAAACCCTAACAAAAATTGTTTTAACGATCAAAATCAACTCAACAAACAACATGCAACAAATTTCAACCCCAAATATGCAAGATTTATTAACAAAAATAAAGTTTCTCACCTTTCAAACTCCTATCTTCAACAGAAGTTTTCAGAGGCTAATCTTCGTTGTCAACGAACAAAAACAAAAGAAGTTTTCAAAGGATAAGGGAAAGGAATGATACAATGAAAGAAAGAAGAAAATTGGGTGCAAGTTTGGAGGATTATGGCGCGAAGTTTGGTCTTCAACAGAGGGTTGTGTCCTTCAGTGAAGGATATTCGAAGAAAATGATGTCAATGGACCACATAAAGTTTTTTATTCCTTGTGTCTACAGTTGCAGATGACGTGCCCAATCAAAACTTTCCCTTTTTTTTAATTATGAAATTCCATAATTAACCTTCCTCCTTACCAGTTTCTAGAAGGTTTCGTCCAAATTCCTATAATGCCCTTGTTGACTTAACGGAAGTCAACGAAAAACTAATTATATCACTACAAAAAAATGAGACTTTTATCACGGAACATTTACCACGGGCATCCTAGGCCTGTATTAGATGAGCAATAATGATCACGGACCTTTAAAAACCTGTGGTTAATATTCAATTAAAAACGTTTCCATCACGGGCCTTTAAATGCCCGTTGTTGATAATTTTTAATTACAACGGGCATCTAACTGTCCGTATTGGATACGGTAATTACTACAAACCTTGTATGTCCGTGTTAATTGTTATGATATATATTTGAAAGCAAAACAAAATCCCCAAATTTGAAGTTTATGAACTCTAAAAACCCTAAGCTCACAACATCTCTCTAATACGATTCTGAACAAACGGAAGAGCTCAACGAAGTTCGACTTTCTCTTCCTCGTCGCCGCCGGAGTTTTCCTTTATTGGTGTCGATTAAAACCAAGACCTGTAACCACGAACAAGAGTTTTCTTCATCCTTCAGTTGCTATTTTGGTGTCCAATTCTTTGAAGAAAAGATGCTTGGATTTTGTTTTTCAAGTTGGATCAGGTACATTTCCAACTTTCCACTAGTTTTTTTATTTTGGGTTTTCTAATATGTGATGCTTTTGGGGGGGGGGGGGGTTTGGAATCTGGGTGCTTGATTATGTGATTTTGGCTTTGGGTTTCTTGATTTTTGGCTTTCTAGGTGTTGTGATTTTGGGCAACTATTTTCTCTTTTCTTTATTCTAATAAATTCTTTCATTTGTTAGTTTTCTGACTGCTAAGATTTTACTTTAAAAAATCAAGAATTTTTACTCTAATATTTGTTGTATTGGGAGTTTTTTACTTGTGATTTCTCTTTTATTCTCCAATTCGCTTTCGTGTAGAGATCAAGGAAAATGTGAAGACTTCGCTAGTAATATTTGGCTGATGTACCTGTGTTTTGAGCTCAAATTTCATAGCCCTGCATGCATGTGGTGAAAAAACTAAATAATTTTTTGATTTTGAAGTAGTGATTTGTAGGGACTTGAATAGTAACTTTGTTGGGGAAAGACATTGATTCGAAACGGGTATATTCTTTAACAAGTCTCCAAATCGGGTATATATATATATATATAAAATTTTGTTTTCTACAATTACTATTACATTGATGACAGTGTTGATAATATTATGTTGTATGTGTTTTTCCAATAAGAGTCATCTACTTTGAATATATTTTCGTTCAAATTCAATGCTATTTGAGATTTACTTGTTTTTGGTATGGTAGTGGAGAAACTTGTGGAAGTATAGGGAATGAATTTTGTTTGTATATATATTGTTGTTACTAGAAATGTTTTCATTTTTTTTTCCAAGATATATGTAGAGTTATATAAGTTTCGGAAATCTGTAAGCTTGAATCTAAGGTGCTTGATTCTATCTAATTTACATTTAAGTTTGCAAATTTTATGCTTCTAATATTGTCCCCTAGAATTCATCTCAATTTCCATGATTAAATTTATATCTAGATATAGTAATGCTTCTTTTGTCAGGCAATGTGTAGGGACATTCGCATTGTACATGTAGTTGCATCTACAGAAATTGAGTTGGCAATAAGACTTAAGGAATTCCCTTTTATAGAAACAAGTTAATTAATTTATTCTTTTCTTTTGCTTAACTAATTATATTTACCTGCGTAGTTTATTATATATTTATTTATAATTAATTTGATTGGGGCTTTGAAAATATTTATTTTGATGGATCTTCTTCTTCTCTAGAGTGAAGGTGATGGTGATTAACTTGCTAGAGCAAGTGACGACGACAGTTAGCTTGCCGAAATCGAAAAATGATTAGTTGGGGGAGCGAGTGATGCCATGCTGATGTGAAAGTGATTAGCTCGAACAAGTGAGGTTTCAACTGTTTTTCCACTATTTGTATTAAATTTGTCTATCAATTAGATTAATAAGATTAGGTGATTTCAGATGCTCTTTAGAGTCTAATAGGTTATTCGTGGGCCATTTTAATCATTCATTTCTTCTTAGTTATACACTTATAGTAGAATCATATGCTGAATAATAATCTCCAAATTCTGAATGTTGGTTGCAGTTGAATATTTATTTGACCTTGAGTTTCTTTGAGATATCAGTGCTATTAAAGAAGATAAATTATTCATTATACTATTGCAATTTCATATGAAAATTTAGTCTTTTTGGATTTGTTTTCTTAGAATTATGTTTAAATGATTTATTTGCATGTTTAAAACTAAAAGGCAGGCTGCAAATGCTGTTCACAACTACTTTGTAGTTTGTACTTCTATACTGAAGTAAAATATTAAGCTAAGAAATGTGTTTTTATTGTATTATCAATATTATTTTATCATTCTCACTTGTTTTTTCTTAGTGCTGTTTCCATTTTACATGAGTGAGAAAGATGAATTATCACAATTAAGTGCAGAAATTTTCTTTAATTTACTCTTTTTTAGTGCATATATTCCTTCGTTTCTTCACTTCTAGAACAATTGTTTTTGTGTTGCAACTTTTGCAATATACTTTTTGGAAATTAATTGGTTTAACAGTATTACACCATCACTGTTTTACCTTTTTTATTTCCTATAGGCCATATTGCACTTCATATATAGAGATACTCGTAACTGCAACATCTAGCTTGTCTTGTATGTCCTTGGTGTCGGACACATTAACTGCAACATCAGACAAGTATGATCTGGAGAGACTTAGATCGATGCACAACTCTTATCTAGTTAAAGCATGATGTTGTGCTTATTTCTTTCTACTTAAAAGGATAACCAGAGCCTTTTTTTTTTACATGTTCTAATAATTTTGATAAATTAGCCATGTAGAGACCTAGCTGTACTTAATATTCATTCACATTCAGCTAGTAGACTTTTTAATTAAGTGAATGTTTATAGGTGAATGTAATGTTAATACTTGAAGATTTTTAATTGAATATTTATGGATTTATAAATTTTAATATATATTTATTGAATGCTTGTGGATTTTTATATTGAATGCTTTGGAGTTTAATCTTCCAATTATTTGCACTAAACAGGCCACATATAAAATCAATAAATTAATTTTGTTTTTATTATATAAAAAAAACTCATCGACCACGGGCAATGCCCGTTTTAAATAACGCATTGACCATGGACAATGCCCGTAGTAGGTATGTTACCTACAATGGGTAATGCCCGTTGTAGTTGAGCTTATTTATCACGGACGGTGTCCGTAGTCGAAACTCGACATTATCCATCACACCTTCACATATAGCGGGTGTTGTAACGGGCAATGCCCGTAGTCGATACACGTCCACAACGGGCATCGCCCGTAGTAAATGAGCGATTTTCTTGTAGAACGAAATTGGACGGTAGGGACTGTATTAGGTATTGTCAGAGAACTAGTGGACTAAAGTTAGCAATTCGAAAAACTAGTAGACCAAACCCACCCAGATAAATACAAACTAGAGGGACTAAAATTTTAATATCCCAAAAAAAAAACCACACTGCTATGGATTATCCTAGTTTCACCACAGGAGTTATAGCATTTACATACATTCATAATGTCAAAATACAACATACATATTTTAGGTTATATGTTTAATATTTTAATTGGTTATAAACAAGATGGTTAATCCACGCTAATGATCTTTTAGTTAATGTTTTCATAAGTTAACATAAATTATACTGGTCACCGCATTTGATTGGTCATTGGAGTATATGTAACAACTAAATTTGGAGTATTCACAACTTTGTAATATCTATGGCGCTTAACAATGTCTAATTAAAATTTGAAGGGTATAAGCCATTTACCAAGACATCAAAGTTCTTAAATCATAGTACTATTTAATATCTTAATATCTTTTCGTAGGTTTTGAATTTAATTGGGAAAAAATCATTTGAACGGTCCGAATTCGAAAATTTACAGCAATACTCCTAGGTTTGGAAAACATCAACAAAAATTTCTTTAGTCTTTTATGGAGATGCAAATAGCGGAGTTAATTTTTTATTATATAGAAAATATTTATTTATTACCATTTATAAAAAAAACAATATGTATGAGTGAATTTTATATATTTAGAAAAAGAATCTGTTGAATTCAATGCAACAATTAATGTTTTTAATGTGTTGCCATTAATATTTGATTAAAATTATTATTTTAATTTTTTGTATATTATCATTAATATGTTACATTGATATGTTTTTAAAATTTACCATTAATTCTATAAAAAAATGGATTACCATTGATTTGCTATTACATTTGATATTTTAACTTGTTTTGAAAAATATTTAATTTTACCATTTATAAGAATAATTAAAATTCAAAAACATTTAATTTTGGAAAAGATTATAGTGTATTTCATGCACATTTAATACATTAAAAAAACAAAATAAAATGGTTTTTATTAAAATATATATATATATATATATATATATATATATTATTACACATGGTGGGACTTGAATCTCTCACACCATTGTGAAACAACAAAATAAAAGGTTAAAAGTAGAAAGGAAAAAAATAATAAAAAATGGGATAATTTCACTAAAGTCCCTACTTTTTAATGAAATGTCACATATTTAAACGTCTTTGTTATATTAACAACTTAAGTCCCTTGTTTTTTCAAAATACATCAATTTATTCCATTTGGCTAAATATTAATAGTCAACTCTGACTATATATAGAAAAGTATGATTTTACCTTTGTCAAAATGATTTATTGAGTATCAAAAATAAATAATATTAAAATGGTTTATAAAAATAAATAAACAAACAAAAATTATTTTCTAAAAATTAAAAAAAAATTTAAAAGCTAATGGATTATGGAAAATATAAAGTTAAAATAAATAATAAATTGAAAGTATTTTTATAGATTAAAAAAATAGAAAGTATTTCAAAAAATAAAAATAAAGTTTTTTTTAAAAAAAGAAGTAAATGGATCTCCACCATTGGATCGATCCAAATCCAACGGTGGAGATCTATTTACTTAAAAAAATTCTTTTTATTTTTTGAAATAATTTTAAATTTTTTTAAAAATGCTTTCAATTATTTATTTTAACTTTATATTTTCCATAATCAATTAGTTTTTTTATATTTTTGTAATTATTTTTTTCTTTTTTTAGAAATTAAATTTTTGTTGTT
This sequence comes from Dipteronia sinensis, assembly GCA_033220585.1. Taxonomy (NCBI): domain Eukaryota; kingdom Viridiplantae; phylum Streptophyta; class Magnoliopsida; order Sapindales; family Sapindaceae; genus Dipteronia; species Dipteronia sinensis. The sequence goes on along the minus strand of CM065644.1, from coordinate 22,077,557 downwards.
TATTTATTTTTAGGTTAATAATCATTTTGCCCATGTAGTTTGCCCTATTCTCCACTTTCCCACTTCTAGTTTTAACATTCTCCATTTTCCCCCCTCCCATGCACAAATGCAATCCAATCTCAACATATAAATATAGGTACACATGGAGGAAAAGTGGAGAATGTTGAAACTAGATGGGGTAAAGTGGAAAATAGGGCAAACTATAGAGGGAAAATGATTATTTTCCTTATTTTTATAAACCATTTTAATATTATTTATTTTTAAAACTCAATAAATCGTTTTGACAATGGTAAAATTGTACTTTTATATATATAGTTAGAGTTGACCATTAGTATTTTGGTCATGAACTAAAGTGATGTATTTTTGAAATACAATGGACTTAAGTTGCTAATATAACAAAGACGTTTAAATACGTGACATTTCACTAAAAGGTAGAGACTTTAGTGAAATTACCCCTAAAAAAGTTTGGGTAAACTTCCTTAAAAAAAGGGTAAATTGCAGTAAAGTACCATAACATTTGATGAAAATGCAATTAGACTGTACTTTTTATCAAAATTACAAGAAAGTTCCATTGACTAACTATTTGACCGTTAGAATTAACAGTTGACCTATCATTAATAGGAAATGTCTAAATGACCCCTAACTGCAATAAAACAAATTATGCGACCATGGAAAAATGCCACGCAATTAATATTTTAAAAAAATAAAACAAATTTATTTTTGAAAAAAGAAAAAATAATAAAAACTGGTATCTCCACGATGGAGGAGATCCGAAGATATCTAATGAAGGGAAAAAAAACAAAAAAAATGGTGATGATGGTTTCGAAGAAGAAAATAAATGAAGATCTAGAAAGTTCTCTAATTGATGATTATGAGTGATAAGAAAATTGAAGAAGAAGAAAATGCCCAGATCTACCAAAGTAGAAAAATTCTTTACTTTTGTTTTGTTCTTTAAATTGGTGTGCTTTTACTTGTGTTCTTTAGATTGATGATTGAGGACGAAAAAAAATGGTTTAGAAGAAAATTGAAGAAGAAGAAGATACACAGATCTGTCAAAAAAGAAAAAAATTGTATTATTTGTTTTATGATATTTTTTAAATTTTGTGTTCTTTGAATTGATGATGGTGATGATTGGAAAAGGAAAAAAAATGATTGATGATGATTAAAGAAGTGATCTGCATACGTTCAAAAGATCTCTTAAAAAGAGTCTAATTTTTTCCTTTAATTTAATTTCTTTAATTGGAGTTGATGGAAGAAGAAAATTTGATAATTTTTTTTCTATAATTTTTCTCTATTTTAATTTTTTTTTAAATTGTGAACCGGAATGGTGGTCAAAGGACCATTTTACCCTTGCATCGTTAAGTCTAATGGTGGTCAAGGTAATAAAGGTAATCAAGGGTAGCTTTAAGTAATTAAAGCAAAAATTCAATCTAGTAGTAGTATGGGTAAACATGAGGGTATATTATTGCAATTTATCTTTAAAAAAATCAGATGGATATGGATATAGTGTTAGACTTTTTTTTTTTTGGAGAGAATAGTGTTAGACTTAGAAATAACCCTAAATACGTTTTCAAAAAAAAAAAAACTATAACCCTAAATAATATATAGTGATAATTACCCTAATGGCCACTCAGTTGTTCCCACACTATCAAAATGACCATTAGATGAGGATTTCGTTTCAAAATGATCATTTTTAACAAAAAATGTGACACTAATGGTCATTCCATCCAATTCCATTAAATGAGTGGTATTTTGGTAAATAAGAAGATAATACGAATTTATTTTTTATTTTTTTTTTGAAATCAATTTTTGCTTTTGTTTTTTGAAACAAATAATTATATTTAGTATGTGTTTATATGTATATCATATCTCAAACAAAATATTACATATTAATCTACAATTTTTAAACCAATTATATATGTTGATTAATAATAATGTTTTTTTTAACAGTATTTTTATTCATAAAAGGCCAAAAAGGCAATAGAACACAAGAAGACACTACAAGCTGACAACGCAGCACCCATGAACACCAAAAGCAAAGACGAGGACAATACAAAGATAATATCCTCTTCTAGACACCAAAACACAAAAGACACGCCAAGAAGCGGACCAGCCTTTGTCATTGTCTTTCCCTTTAGCAATACGGTTCACCAACTCATCTTCAACACAATTGAAATTATAACCACGAGCCCCACTCCGAGTCTTCATCCTATGGATTCTTGAAGGAAAAAAAATCTTTTTTTCCCTGCCTTCTATCGGAAGAAAACGACGAGGCAACTATAGCCTCCACCTTCCCATTCCGAAAAAAGGTTCCAAGTTCCCTAGATCAACAAAAAGATCAATAGCTGAACCACCCAAATCACTCCCTACAGAACTTAAACCGGAACCTAACACAGCTTTGTCCTTTTCAAAATTAATAAAAACCACTTAATCACCCGAAACCGCCACTCCTCCGCTTTGACCCGTCTTTAGAACCAAAGACCCTAATGCTCTTACTACTGCCCAAACTTCCACTACTTTGATGGCCCGACTTGCTCACCCCACCTTTATCAATACTCTTTTTACCAACATCTTTGCTATACTTGCTCACACTTTTTTTCCAGAAAACCAACGTTTGTAGCATCACTTTTATTGTTAGTCCCACCTCTTTTCCCAACACAAGAACCCATTAAACCTCCAATTAGGCCACTTGACCCTAACAACTCCCTTTTTGACCCACCACAACCCATGCTTTGTCCTATTTCATTGTCAAATGACCCACCACAAGACCCACTATATTTTCTCTCTCCCATGCTTTGTCCTCCTTCTTTGCTGAATGACCCACCACAAGACCCAACCCTGTCTTCTTTTACCACACTAATTTTGTGAATGGACTGTTTGACAGGACTGCATAATGTCAGCTCTCTATCCCCCACAAGTTGGCTTTTGTCAAAAACTTTTCCACAAAACCTTTCCTCTCGAAAAGATAACTCATCAGCCCTATGATTGATATCTAGACCATCCTTTTCTGACAAACAATTTGAATCTTGTCTTGGAAACTCACCTCTCAAACCCAGAAAATCTTGTATGCAAAAAGAACACACCGGTGACTGGTCTTCCTCTAAACTCACCGGAAAAGAGGTATTTTCCATCTTTACAACAATTTTCCAAGAGCACAAATTTACTTTCGGGATCAAGACTAACAACCTTCTTCTGTCCAATCTTCGCCTTGTGATTGTGTCTTCCTCTACCACAAAAGGTTCTCCAATCATCCCTCCAAGCTTTGAGAAGAACGACAGTTCCCAGCAGTTTAACGGAGCTCCAAAGACGTTAATCCATGCCAGCCTAGATTGTGGAATTAGATCCTCTGACCATCTAGACATAGAAGTGAACCAGTCATCCCAGAAAAAAATGATTCATTATGAACCCATCTCTCTCAACCACTGACTCGAAGCACCACAATATGCTTTTATCACCGATATACCTTGACTTGAATGAGAAACCTCTATTAGATTGTCTTCTATTAACACTTGACACATTGCCAAACTTCTTCAATCTGCCCACAACACATTTGGACAGCAAGTCCTCCACCTCTATGTGCTTTTTGGTGATAAAGTCTTTTTTTGGGTGATAACGTCTTTTTTTTTTACCTTTCATCTTGACCTTTTTTCTTTTTCTATTATAAATCATTTTGCTTAAATAACTAAATATTATTCAAAAATATTTTTAACGTTGTTTATCATAATGAACTTGTGATATGTGTAGCCGAAGAAAAAAAAGTTAATATCTAACAGTATTATCAATCAACATATATAATTGGTTTAAAAATTGAAATATATTACTATGTAATATTTTGTTTGAGATATGCTATATGTATATATACATATTGAATATAATTATTTGTTTCAAAAAACAAAAGTAAAAATTGATTTCCAAAATAAATCTAAAATAAATTAATAGCATCACCTTATTTACCAAAATGCCAATCATTTAACAGAATTGGATGGAATTAGATGGAATGGCCATTAGTGTCACACTTTTCGCTAAAAATAGTTATTTTGAAACGAAATTCCTATCGAATTGCCATTTTGATAGTGTGGGAACAACTGAGTGGCCATTGGGGTAATTATCCCTAATAGGGTTATGTATACTCGATTTCAAGTACATGTGATAAATGAAATTTTATATATTTATCTCTAATCTCTCTTTTGCCAGAAAATCTCATATCCATCATCACAAGGCTCAACCGCTCCATTCCTTTTCTGCTTTCGTGGTGATGACTGGGATACTAGCATTACCAGAGGGTTGCATAGCCGCCGTCATCGCCTGCACCACCCCTCGCAACGCCTGCCGATTGGCTTGTGTGTCAACGACATTCAGATCCGCCACCTATTCCGATGTCATCTAGAACCGCTTCCTGCATCATGAATACTTGTCTAACCGTCTCCAGTTTGTCGAAGAAGGAGCTCTACCTCCGCACTTGTCACAATCTCATTCACAATGCAAATTGGTATTTTCAAAGTTTTAGGGTTTTGAGTTTGTATGTTATGTGATTGATTTTTTTTTTTTGAAAAGTTTATGTGATTGATATTTGGTTTGTGGTGTGATCGGAATTTCGGATTTACAATGTTTTCATGTTATTTTTCTTACATCTCTTACAAATTGTGAGTTTGGTTAGGTGTGCACAGATCTAATTAGCTCCTTGAAATCAATTTTTTTCAACAACCTAACTAAAATAACCCCTCTAAAATAATATTGTTGGGACCGGGAAAAATTATTATTTTAGAGGGGTTATTTATTTATCGATAAATGAATAATTTATTAATTTATCGATAAATGAATATTTATTAATTTAAAAGGGAGTTTTATGTTTTTACTACTTTTTTTTAAAGTTTTTTGTTTTTACTTGTACATATAGTATACATTGTTGACGGTGATTTTTGGATCGATCTATGTGGATCATGTGTCACACAAAATATATCGAACGAACAATTGAATAAGAAATTATAGATAACCAACTGATCAAACAACAAAGATTTTACGTGGTAAAACCTCAAGGTGAGGAAACATCCACGGTTGCCAACGACGACGAGAGAAGAATTCACTATATATAATTCGATTACACACTCAGCCTTACTTGCTCTCTTGAATATCTAATGATTCGTTAACCCTCTTTTGGTGTTTTCAAGGGCTATTTATACATGTATAATCCTTAATTCTCGGAATACCAATAAGGAAAAAGGTAATACAGGTTTAATAAACCTCTGACTTATCAGAGTTGTTTACATCCTGTGTAAATTGAATGACTTAGATTTGCTGCTTGATTGAGACTCTGCTACTTATAAGGTGGTTTGTTTCCTTATCAGAATATGCTTTAAGAAGTCTTATTTGAGTTGAACTCTTTATCTGCGTATTTGAGTCGTGATTGTGTTGAATTCTGAGTTCTGAGTATATCAGGTCATCTGAGGACATCCTTACACTGTACAAGTGTTGCTTAACCAATCATCTACCTGACACGACCAGATCTCGCTCACACCCGATCAGGGATTCATTTCTGATTGAACTGCTATAGCCGATCAATGTATTCACCTTGGTCGGGGATTTCCCAACCCCACCATCTAGGTGATTTTGATCAATCGTGTGGGGTTGTTTTCTGATCATTTTAGGTTGGCTGATTTTAACTCTTCTTTGTTGACACCTCACTTGTTTTTCCCGCAATTCACGTTGCTTATGCTGACGTGTTATCTTTCCAAATTATACCAATAACATACATATTTTCGATCAAAATACATAAGTACGTACAAGTTAATAAGTACTTACATATTTAAGGTTATCGGAGATTTGAAAAATGCTGAATTATTTTTATTGCCTCCTAATACAACATCAAAGATTCAATCAAGCTATGCTGGAATTATTCGAGCACTAAAAATTCATTATCGACGTCATTTTTACTTTAGCATTTGGAGTGCTACGAGGTAGGAGCAATAAATCCCCAAAAAATTAACATATTGAATGCTATGAAATTTATTAATATGGCTTCGAATATTGATATGAAAACAACAACCATTACAAATTGTTTTCAATTTTTTGTGAAGCCATTTTTTGTCTACACTATAGAAATGTGATGGATGTTGATTATCTTTTGAATTATCCTAATGAAAAATGATATATTGATGAAATCGTCTACTGATGAAGAAATTATTCAAGGGGTAATGAATACGCCTACCGATGATCATGATCCATATGACAGCAGTGTTTTTATCAAGGTTTCTTTAAAAGAGGTCTTTCAAGCAATAGTAACATTAAATAACTTCTTACTACAAAATTAAAAAAAAAACCAATATAGTGTATGATTTGCAAAAAAATTAAGAATCAGATTGAGTTCAGTTTCAGTGCAAAGAAAAGATAAACGACTTTAAATGAATATTTTAAGAAAGATTTGAATTGAAAAAATAGAAGTTAAGTTTTTTTTTTTGAAAGGAAGTTGTTAAGTTAAAAGTTTATTGATATGTATTATGAATTTTTATGTGTTATATTTTTTTAATGTATTTAATCAATTATTAATTTATATATTCGTTGGGACTTAAAGGATTTCAAAAAAAATTATTATTGTATGCATTTAGTGGGGTTATTAATTTAGTACATAGGCCCAAGTCGGGACCGGAAGATTTTATTATTTAAACGGGGTTAATAATTTATCGTACATTCATTTATCGAGGTTTTACTGTAATTGAAATTCTTTGACATGTTAAGCAAAAGCTCAAATTTTCTACAATAATTCAAGAATTAACCCTGAACCCTATCGACACAAACAAGTGATTCAAATTACTTGAATTGTTAAATAATTTACACAGTCAAAAGAAGAATTTCACAATGCAGAAAAAAGAAAAAAGGTACTGTGCAAAGATGCAGGATTCAAACCCAATTCATTGGTAATGGTGGTATTGTGTTGAGCTAAGGAATTGGCCACAATACCAATAAAGGCTGGAGTGTCATCAACAGAATTATATAGCTTGACATTTGGACCATTTTTGCATTTTCCCATACATTTGCAGCCAGCATGAACAACATCAACATCAACCGCTCCTGATTTCTTGCACTTGCCACACATGCACACTTGCATTCTCTTTTTATCACCATTGCAACTAGTAGCAGTTTCTTCCTTCTGTGAGCTTCGGCCTTGGAAATCATTCTCTGTTTTCCCCACTTTACACTTAGTAGAGTCTCCAGCCCGGGCTCCTCCTCTTCAGATTTGTGTTCGCTGTCAATGGATTCCAATGATGATTTGAGATTTGAGCATGACCTTTTCTTGCTTCCTTTTTCTCTTCAATTCCTTCTCCTCATTGCACAAACGAAGAAGCCTTCATTAATTCATGTTACAGTAACTTGATAAGATTGTTTTTAAAAGAAATTTCTGCTTCAGGAATCATGGTAAATCGAACAGCACAAGAAATAAGATGGTTCTCATGCGGTCATGCCAGAAGAAGGAAAACAAAAAATACTTACATCCATATCCTAAGGATCTAGTATCTTTCGCAGAAGATGCAGATGCAAGAATCAAACAATAATAATAAAATAAAATAGCAGCAACGGAGTATGCAAAATGCACACCTTGAAGGAGCAGAGCTTCTTGAGTTGATTCCCTATCTGAATTGCGTACCAATTCAAATTCAAGCTCCGTTGACACGTTCTTCATGTACATCTGGGCCAGCTTCATGAAAGCTTGCTTTATCTGCATGATATTAAGAATGGATTGAACCTTCACTCACCCCAACTACAGTTTAACCCAGAATACCGCAAAAAAGCCATCCAAGAATTCAAATGTGAAGCTTTATTAGAAGGGTTTTCAGTAAAAATAATTACAAGCAGTCACATAAAGAGCAAAGTACTATTTCTGATATATCACTGATTACAAGACTAAGATTTCAATCTTAAAGAATATATATATATATATATATATATATAAATATATATAATTTCTTTCATTATCAAACCCCTAGGACTAGAAGAGTCTTAAAAAGAACATACCTTGCTCACAATTCCTGAATCAAGCATCCAATCAACTGTAATTCAAAGGCCCCGCCCAGCTGCAAAAGAAATAGCAATTAAAGACATCATTGTTCATGGCCTCTGCGTTTCATGCTGACCCTATAAGCTTATTGTTATGATGAGAAATTTTGACAATTGAGTTTCATGCTTTGTATTTTTTTCATTAATTACTATTATGATTGGACTTTTTGAGGTAGAGGTACCACCGCTGCCTCCTCCTCCGCACCCACAGTGCAATTATCATTTATTGTTTGTCCAATCATTGCCACTTGGCTAAAGTTTAAATATCAATTCAGCAAACCCTACCAGAGCAAGAAGGCATGAGTTTGCTATGAATGGCCTTTGGCTAGACAATATGGGGACAATTATACCGTGAGGTTTCACTAATGCCTCACCCGTTAATCTACGTGATATTGTAATTTACTTCTATACTTTTTAGTTTTTTTTTTTCTATATCAGTTTTGTTTTAATTAATTTTTATTATTATTGTTTCATACATCTGATTCTTCTTCTCTCACCAATAATATGCTAACATTATTGCCATCTATAAAGGGTCCAAGCAATGAATTCAAGTTCACTCTTTTTCAAGAGAGTTACAATGTTAGCATATCATTAATGAGAAAAGAAGGATCAAATATATGAAATAAAAAAAATTTAATTAAAACAAGATTAATACAGAAAAAAAACTTAAAAGTATAAAAGTAAATTACAATATCACGTAGATTAACGGGTGAGGCATTAGTGAAACCTCCTGGCCACTATAATTGTTCCCGCATTGTCTAGCCAAAGGTCATGTATAGCACACTCGTGTTCTTGCTCTGGTAGGGTCTGCTGATTTGATATACAAACCGTAGCCAGGTCAAGGTGGCAATGATTGGACAAACAATAAATGATAATTGCACTGCAGCTGCGGAAGAGGAGGAGGAGGCGGCGGCATAAGCGGAAGCGGAAGCCGAAGCAGTACCTCAAAAAGTCCAATCATAATAGTAAATAATGAAAAAAAGTACAAATACTTTAAAGCTGGCACCAGACAATTGCTGAAGAAGAGTGAACTTTGAGGGAAGGCAGATGGGAGAATAGGGTGTACGTTATTATAACCAATGATATCTCGTTATATAGGAAGAGAACAATCCTAGTTACTCAAGGCATTAATCGACAAAGTTTGGGAAATAACTCCATTAACAAGAAAATTTAAAGAATCTGTATTTTTGGGAAACTTAAAAGTTATTGTAAAAAGGAAAATAATTGAACACTTCAATCCAATGGGTGTATTTCCCGTTCTTGTGCGTGCCACAAATAGTTTTATTTGGGGAAGATAATCTGTTTTTTTTTTTTTTTTGAATGGGGAAGATCTGGATAAGAATCTATATTTTTTTGGGAAAACTTAAAAGTTATTGTAAAAAGGAAAAAATTTATTTCCTAAATGACTCTTGGTCTCGTTAAGACCTCTCTTCAGTTTTTCTTTTTTTCTTCTTTTTCTATCAGATAGTACTGGGTGAGGAATGAGGATGTAATTAAGTCTATTGATGCCTGCAAATTAAATTTGGTGATGCATTGACTCATTGAAATGTGAATGTTGATAGAGTTTTCTGTAGATGAGACTACTGGCATCTACAGAATTTTAATGTGCTGTTTCCTATCTATAATTTTAATGAATTAAAGGAAGAATGCAGAGTACTTTGTTTTGGATGGGATGTATTCGGTATTCCTTCAATCAAATGGCAAAACTTCTGCTCCGATTGTTCTGACATGGATATCTCCTTGATATTTTAATGTAGCCTAATGTCCTGATGTCTGTATCTGCCCATCACTAATATGCTAGCATATCTACATAATATATAAAAGCCGACCCTTACGGCGCCACGTGTCGCTGTGAGGGAGCTTTAAATTTAAATGTATTCATTTCTTTCTTTTCAAAAATATAAATGTATTCATTTATATATATATATATATATATATTAATAAGGCAAAATGAAAGGAGTTTTGGATTTAAATGCATTCATTTCTTTCTTTTTTAAAATATAAATGTATTCATTTCTTTATATATATTAATAAGGCAAAATGAAAGGAGTTTTAGAATTAAATGCATTCGTTTCTTTCTTTTTAAAAATATAAATGTATTTATATATGTATATATATATTAATAAGGCAAAATGAATAGACAATTTAATTGCAATTAAAATATTCATTTCTTTTATATATATATATATATATATATATATATATCTATTAATAAGGTAAGATGAATAGACAATTTGATTACAATTATGAAGCAAGATAACAATTATTTAAATTTTTCCTATATCCATTTTAAAAACATTCACAGCATCCTTAAAAAAAACAGAAAAATCCCCATCATATTCTTCTTTTGAATAGATTTTAAGTTTATTTAATTAAACCACATAATCATAATAACCAAAATCCTTTCCATTTTCCTCGATTTTCTCTCTAAAAACCACACAAAATCTCAAATTTTTTCTAACTCATTCTATTGACTCTCTGATCGAGCCACAATAACACTAGATTTTGGGTCCCTCTTCTTATGCTTATTGCTTAATTCTCGGATAAAATTGAGTGTTTAATGGCTCATTTAGGTATTTTACAGGTAATTCTTTGTATCAGAGGCATTTCTGATGGAAAAAGAAGAAATATGGGGCACAAAGCACAAAATCAAGAAGAAGAGCTTTGAAGAAGGATTGTCGATGTTGAAGTGTCATCTTGGAAGACCGCAACAATCCCAGCGACAACAACTCTCGCGACTCAAGTGTCGCTAATGTTGCAATGAAGCTAAGGCGCGTCAAAAGGAGGAAGAAGTGTCGCTGTCGAAGTGTCATCTAGGAAGACCGCGTCAATCCCAGCGACATGAAGTGTCGCTGTCGAAGTGTCTTCTTGGAAGACCGCGACAATCCTAGCGACAGCAACTCCGACGACCCAAGTGTCGCTGCTGTTGACACTCGAACTTAGCACGAAATGGAAGATCAAGCGACGTCGCGGTGTGGTGCCGTCTTGTAAGACCACGATAGCCCGCCAACATGACTCTCTAGGTTGATTTGTGGTCCCGTTTCAACTCCCATATAAATTCTGAATGCTAATTTTGTGAGAGAGAGACACACTCGAGAATATCCACCCAGCATCCTTTCATACTCTCACACATACATCACCCATCCATCATTAGAGTTTGGAATCAATAAGAGGGAACTCAATAGACAAGAAGCCTTAATGACAAACTTTGGTTTCTTCTTTAACTCTTCTATGTTTTCTTTTATTCTTTTGATGTGTAACTAATCTTTTTAGTTAGGGGATTGATGTAACCAATTAAATAACTCTTGCAATCCAAGAGTCTAATACTTTAATTCAATTCGTTATTAGTCTCTTTTATTGAATTACTTGCTCTAATCTCTTTGCTCATATTCAGTTGTGACCGCAATGAATGTGTGTTTTAGGATTAGTTTTGACATGAGGTTGAGGACTAAGTGTGGGTGACCATCCCATTTAGGCCTTACCATAAGCTTAATAATTGAGAGAATTTTCATATGCATGATCTTGCTATGTTTAATTTGGCTTAGAGTTTTGATTAAAATTTAGTTCTAACTATTGCTCATTACATGACCTTTTGTGAGTGGTGGGAAGGATTAAGAACTTCATGGTTGCAAACAAGCCCTAATAATAGGATTGTAGAGCTTCATAGGACTTAAAGATTACATTGAGAAGTTTAATTAGGTTGCATTAATTCCCTAGCCTTTTTCTCCATATTCATCTCTTTGTGTGTTTGCGATAATTAGTTTATTTACATTTGCCAATTAGTTAATCACTTGTCTCGTTCCAAAAACCAAGCATTATGCCATTTAGATTTCACGCACGTAGATTGGTTATTAACTGAATTAATTAGTTTTCAACAATAAAATCACTGATCCCAGTGAACGGATTTTTCTTTAAATTGAGTAGAGATAAAATACTGCATCAATTTTGGGGCCGCTGCTGGGGATCGGCATAGATTCATTTGTTGAATCTAATTAATTTGATTTAGGTAGTGCGTGTCATTTATTTTGTTAGATTTATTTTATTTTAGTTTTAGTTTCTTTTTACTTCGTTGGTATTTGTGTTTTTGGTGTTTAGGGCCATAGGTGTATGCACGGACGCCGTTTGCTTGGAAAAGAGCCACTTCCAGCTAACGACAACATTAATCTTGTAGGCCGGCTTGCTAGAAAATTTGAAAGTTTAAACATCTTTGTTGACTTGGAGAATACTTCTATTCCTAAAATGGCCGATCAAGAGGATCATATGAGTCCACCGAGGTCACCAACACATGAAGTCGACGAAGGCATACTAGCTATGAGAGAATCCGGGCAACCGATGATCGAAAGCCAACCATCGCCTATAGTGTTGAATGCGGCGACTAGGAGTTATGAGTTGAAGGGACTCCATGTGGCTATGCTTCCATCTTTCTATGGTCTCCCAAATGAAGATTGTTTACAATTCATGAAGGAATACCAATCCATCTTGGAAGTTTTTCCGATAGGCCGGCTCATAGAGGAACAATTGAAGATGAGGTGTTTTCGGTATTGCATGAAGGATAGGGCCAAGGTGTGGTTCATTTCGTTGAAGCCGGGGTCCTTGAGATCATGGGAAGAGGTTCCAAGCTTTCTTCGGTAGATTTTTCTTGGCCGCAAAGACAAAAGAAATTCGGATCCAAATTGCAAGTTTTGTCGAGGAGGACAATGAACCCTTCCATGAGGCATGGGTAAGATATCGAATGCTCTTGCAACAATGCCCACCTTACTTGATATCCGAAGAGTACAAGGTCCGCACATTTTATGATGGCTTGACGGAGTTCACACAAGTTGTGGTTGACAATGCATGTGGAGGTGCACTCACAAAGAAATCAGCCCGGGAGATAGTCGAGATATATGAGACATTGGCTCTCAACTCCCAATATAGAAGCTCAACTTCAAGAAGAGGAGGAAAGCATTTTGTTAGTCAAGATACCGATATGGCGATTCAAATGGCTAGACTAACCAAGCAAGTGGAGGCAATGGCAAGGAATATGGGTCAACAACAAGGAAGGGCAAACGTGGTATACGAAGGTGACCATCAATGTAGAGAAATGATGCCATTTGAGACAGAGGAGGCCCAAGCCTTGAACTATCAAAGAGGAAGAAATGATCCTTACTCCAACTCCTACAATCTAGGATGGCGCAGTCATCCCAACTTCTCATGGTCAGACTCTAACAATGCTTTGAACGGTCAAGCAATTGCTCAAGGAACGAATCAAGGAGGATTCAATAGGGGGAATTACCATGGTCAAGGATCAAGTGGTCAACAATGGAACAATTCAGGAAACAAGGAAATGTCTTCATATCAGCCTAGGAAACCTTCTTTGGAAGATCTAGTTACTAACTTTGCTCGGAGTTCGCAACAAACAGATCAGAATTTGAACAACTTCATACAAGCAAGTGGGCAGAGGTTTACCAACTTAGAGGCATCTATAAAGAAGTTGGAAACACAGTTAGGGCAGGTAGCTGACACTATCCACAAGAATGAACCAGGTAGATTTCCTAGTCAGTCAGAACAGGCAAGGGCATTGGCCGTTTTGAGAAGTGGCCGGGTTATAGACACCGGAGATGTTGGTGAACCTAAGAGAAAGAAGGTTAAGGAGTCAGAAGAAGGGAGTGGGGAAAAGACTAGAGTAGAAGAGGAAGAGATAGTGATTGAGAAAATTCCTGAGAAGACATCCCTTTTACACAAGTCACCCAACCCATACATTCCTCTGGTTCCATTTCCGGGAAGGTTGAAGAAAGACAAAATGAACAAGGCATTTAAGGAGATTTTTGATGTGCTTTCCAAGGTGCATGTATACCTACCCTTACTAGAGATGATAGAGAAGATGCCGGCGTATGCTAAGTTTTTCAAGAGTCCTCACACAAACCAGCAAAAGTTTGGGCCAAACCACCAAGAGTTCATTGCAGGCAGGGCTAGTGCAATTCTACAAAATGAGCTTCCACCCAAGCTTAAGGATCCAGGCAGTTTTTGTATCAACATCATAGTTGGAGGTACCAAGCTTGAAAGGACCATGTTAGACTTAGAAGCTAGCATCAATTTGATGTCGTCCGCTATTTACAGGCAGCTTGGATTGAATGAGCTCAAGCCAACATCAATGTCACTATTGTTAGCAGATGGCTCAGCAAGGTACCCGAGAGGAATTATGGAAGATGTGTTAGTTCAAGTTGACAAGCTTATCATCCCAGTAGATTTTGTGGTCCTAGATATGGATGATGTGAGTGGTGAGACAAACATGAGACCTATCTTTTTAGGTAGACCGTTCATGAAGACTGCAAGAACAATCATTGACGTACATAAAGGAAAACTTTCTATGACAGTCTTGGACGACACAGTAGAATTTCAGGTTTTTAGCTCAGATGTGCAAGACTTTAACTCAATTGATTGTTTAGCAGTAGACACGTTTCATTCAAAAGATGACTCAAAGAATGCAAATAAGTATCTAGATGAGATTGAAAATACTACTCTTAACGTGTGTCTACAACCTAGAGGGGGGGTGAATAGGTTGTTAATCGAATATTACTAACTTTTTCGATTAGTCAATATTAAACATATAACCCAATTAAATCAAACATACAAAATCAAGTAAAAGTGCGGAAATATAAAAAACACTTGATTTTTAAGTGGAAACCCTCCAAACGGGAAAAACCACGGGACTAGCCATGCTAGCCACTTGAGCCACAGAAATCCACTATATGAAAAGAAATTTACACCCTCAAGTGATACTCGGACTCTCACTCTCGATAACCTCAGGCTATAGACACTACCACTCGCCACTCTTGGTTCAATCCTTGGTGATATCCCCCGATGCACTACTCTTGGAGTAAGCACCTCCTAATCTACCCCACGGGCCTTTTACAGTGGCTCTTGGCAACCAATGCTTGACAACCAACCTTTGGTTGCAAGACTTCAATGCTTGTGCAACTTCACCTCGAAGCCACAAGACTTTGAATCAAGGAAGAGTATGAAATGTCTATGTGACCATGTGAAATGATGCTCAATGTAATTTATACTAGACTACACAAATTTCTCAACTAGGAGTTTTTAGAAACAAATCCAAGTTGTCAAATGTCTAAATGCAAAGCATAAAGACTTAGCTAGATGTTATCAATAACAACCATCCTAGCTAGCATAAACAATCACAATGAATCAACAAATATGCTCACGATGTATTCAACATAAACTTAGCATATATTCATGTGATTGAGACAAGACATATAATCATTCACTAAATGCAAGTCTTAGACAAAAGTCTATCATCAAACAAACTCAATTAGATTTGTAGAGAATTTCCAACAAACTAATTGTTACACAAAACACTGATAAACATCCAATAAGCTTAACTAGTTGATTAAGAATCAATATTTCAACCTTGTTATCAATGAATCACAATGAATGTTTATGACCTAGCTTTTAGGCAAAAATGACCTAAACAATTAAGCTGTCACAAACAAACCCAATCATGTTATAAAAACTCATAAATATATGCAATAAGTAGAATCTAGGTATTTAATCAATCAATAAATACCTAATCTAGAGTAAGAAGAACAATAAATGATATTCAAAGAAGTTCTTGCTTACCTAGTCATGAAACAATGAAGACCTATGCTCAAATGATGATGAAAGATGCAATATGGAGATGGGTTTTGGGTTTAGAGAGTCAAAGATGCTTTCTTGAAGCTTTCTCTCTCTAGGAGCTCTAACCTCACTCTAAAAATGATTTTTAAGCTCTTTATCGGCCAAGAAGAGAAAAGGAAAAATATATATGAAGCCCTAGTTAAAACTACGTCGTTTTGAACTTGGAAAACAAAATCCCGTCAAAACCGCTCTGCGTACCGCGGTTCAGGTATGTGTCCAGACCACGGTACATACAGCAGTGCACTGTCTGGACAACACCGCGGTTGAGACCGCTGTGCGTGCAAGTGCACAGGTCGCGGTCCACGCCGCGCATGACGCACTGGAGAATACCTCTCCATGCGCCGCGGTGCAAGCAGAGCCTACCAAGCGGTCTAGGCCGCGCTAAAGGGAAAAATCCCTTTTTAACATTCAAGAAAAATGCCTATTTTACATTAATGTTGTGCAAGTGTGAAGTGAGTGA
The DNA here is from genome assembly GCA_033220585.1 of Dipteronia sinensis. NCBI lineage: Eukaryota > Viridiplantae > Streptophyta > Magnoliopsida > Sapindales > Sapindaceae > Dipteronia > Dipteronia sinensis. The sequence continues at coordinate 22,061,374 of CM065644.1, read as the reverse complement.
GATGCATACAATGAAGCACAATTAACATGCCAAACATGTTATCAAATGAGATACAATAAGATATCTAATGCAAGCTAGTGAGAGCGTTTGAAAAGGATGCACACACATATAAACAATAAGGAACACAAATGCAAGATAAACAAAACATGCATGAAGTGTGTGTGCACACCTAAACTCTTCAAGAGACAAAGTCAAGTGAGTATACCTTTTGCTCTTGAAGTCATGAGGATGCTTGGAAGCTTGCCAATGGAACCTTAAGCTACCCATTACAAAATCATCCCCAATGTGGTGTGGTTTGTCATGAAATAAGCTAATCATAAAATCGAGGTCCTTACAGAGATCTTGGCACTTTTTGAAGAAAAAGGCGAGGAAGGTGGTCAAGTTGGGGATACATGTGACAAATCAAGATTCTCGGACATTAATGAGCTTGTGAGTAAAAATACTGATTTGATGATGAAGATGGAAGACCTTGAGAAGGAAAGGGACCAAGCGATCAAGAGGGCGGAAGATCTTGCACGGATAATAGAAGAACAAGATGAAAATTTTGCCCGAAAGACAAGAAAGATGAAATGGCAAGTAGAGCTAAAAGACAAGGCAATCGATGCCATCAAGGAAGAATTAAGCAGAAAAGAGGTTGCTTTAAGGGTAGCAAGGGTTAAGGAATGTGACTGTCTAGTGGAGTTTGAAAAAGCCGAAAGCACTATCAAGGTCTTGACCGAGGAACAAAGCATAAGGGAAGGAACTTTGAGGTGCAGCACCATCGAGAGAGATGCAAACCACCCAAAAGAAAGAGTGACGAAGATTGGAGGTAGTTCATCTTATTTTCCTTATAAATGTCATTTTTACCATACTAGGGGTCATAAAAAGGCCCAATGTGTTGAGTTCATTGGAATGCACAAAAAGAAACAAAGCATGCCTAAAGTGAAGCCAAGGAAAATTCGGCAAGTGTGGGTCCAAAAAGACAAGCTTGACTAAGTAAGAGACATTATCGTTGACGGGAAGAAAACTCTTGATAGTGAAGAATGTCCAAAACTCCTTGACATTAAGGGTGGTGGATCGAATGGAGAAGTCATTCAGTTGGAGAATCTCGTGCTTAAAGAGCCGTAGCGCTTTCACCACGTCTTGCTTAGACATTAAATAGCGCGTTTGGTGGGAGGCAACCCACCTAGGTACAGGTCGCGGTCCACGTCGCTCATGACGCACTGGAGAATACCACTCCATGCGTCGTGGTGCAAGCAGAGCCTACCAAGGGGTCTAGGCCGCGCTTAAGGGAAAAATCCCTTTTTAACATTCAAGCAAAATTGCCTATCTTACATGAATGTTGTGTAAGTGTGAAGTTAGTGAGATGCACACAATGAAGCACAATTAACATGCCAAACATGTTATCAAATGAGATACAATGCAAGATAAGATATCTAATGCAAGCTAGTGAGAGCGTTTGAAAAGGATGCACACGCATATAAACAATAAGGAACACAAATGCAAGATAAACAAAACATGCATGAAGTGTGTGTGCACACCTAAACTCTTCAAGAGACAAAGTCAAGTGAGTATACCTTTTGCTCTTGAAGTCATGAGGATGCTTGGAAGCTTGCCAATGGAACCTTAAGCTACCCATTACAAAATCATCCCCAATGTGGTGTGGTTTGTCATGAAATAAGCTAATCATAAAATCGAGGTCCTTACAGAGATCTTGGCACTTTTTGAAGAAAAAGGCGAGGAAGGTGGTCAAGTTGGGGATACATGTGACAAATCAAGATTCTCGGACATTAATGAGCTTGTGAGTAAAAATACTGATTTGATGATGAAGATGGAAGACCTTGAGAAGGAAAGGGACCAAGCGATCAAGAGGGCGGAAGATCTTGCACGGATAATAGAAGAACAAGATGAAGATTTTGCCCGAAAGACAAGAAAGATGAAATGGCAAGTAGAGCTAAAAGACAAGGCAATCGATGCCATCAAGGAAGAATTAAGCAGAAAAGAGGTTGCTTTAAGGGTAGCAAGGGTTAAGGAATGTGACCGTCTAGTGGAGTTTGAAAAAGCCGAAAGCACTATCAAGGTCTTGACCGAGGAACAAAGCATAAGGGAAGGAACTTTGAGGTGCAGCACCATCGAGAGAGATGCAAACCACCCAAAAGAAAGAGTGACGAAGATTGGAGGTAGTTCATCTTATTTTCCTTATAAATGTCATTTTTACCATACTAGGGGTCATAAAAAGGCCCAATGTGTTGAGTTCATTGGAATGCGCAAAAAGAAACAAAGCATGCCTAAAGTGAAGCCAAGGAAAATTCGGCAAGTGTGGGTCCAAAAAGACAAGCTTGACTAAGTAAGAGACATTATCGTTGACGGGAAGAAAACTCTTGATAGTGAAGAATGTCCAAAACTCCTTGACATTAAGGGTGGTGGATCGAATGGAGAAGTCATTCAGTTGGAGAATCTCGTGCTTAAAGAGCCGTAGCGCTTTCACCACGTCTTGCTTAGACATTAAATAGCGCGTTTGGTGGGAGGCAACCCACCTAGGTACAGGTCGCGGTCCACGTCGCCCATGACGCACTGGAGAATACCACTCCATGCGTCGCGGTGCAAGCAGAGCCTACCAAGGGGTCTAGGCCGCGCTTAAGGGAAAAATCCATTTTTAACATTCAAGAAAAATTCCTATCTTACATGAATGTTGTGTAAGTGTGAAGTTAGTGAGATGCACACAATGAAGCACAATTAACATGCCAAACATGTTATCAAATGAGATACAATGCAAGATAAGATATCTAATGCAAGCTAGTGAGAGCGTTTGAAAAGGATGCACACGTATATAAACAATAAGGAACACAAATTCAAGATAAACAAAACATGCATGAAGTGTGTGTGTGCACCTAAACTCTTCAAGAGACAAAGTCAAGTGAGTATACCTTTTGCTCTTGAAGTCATGAGGATGCTTGGAAGCTTGCCAATGGAACCTTAAGCTACCCATTACAAAATCATCCCCAATGTGGTGTGGTTTGTCATGAAATAAGCCAATCATAAAATCGAGGTCCTTACAATCTCCCCCTTTGGCTATTTCATTACAAAACAACCACTCACAAATAATTCCTCACAAAACAAAGGAAAAGCTATTGTCCATGAGATTAATTCTACATTACAAATGAGATATGAGATTCCTAAGATATAAATCTTCAATTTCTTCAATCTCTTTGTAGAATCATCAATGTGCCTACACACAATAGCAAAAAGCACTTTCCAAGAACAAGTGCATGTGAGGTGAACAAATAAAAACAAGCATTTCACTTAAACCAAAATAAAGCAATACAAAGAATGCATGTGCAATGCTCCCCCTAAAAGGTTACTCTCTCTCATGAGGCTTTCCCCTCCAAAGCATAAACAATGCTCCCCTTACATCTCTCACCCCCCTATATCTCTCAAGACTTCTCCCCCTTTTTGTCATGAGATAGGCAAATGAGCTCCCCCTATCGGGTTGCTTTAACAAAGAGAGTTATTCACACTAATACATTGCATAATCATATACACAAACTTTATGCAACTAAAATAATTGAGAGAGATTCAAGGAGTTTTATTTAATGAAAATGTGTGAGATTGTTGCTTTGCATGCAAGACATATAGCATTCAAGTTCAAGCAACGGTATTTGGCAAAGCAAACATCAAAGGATTTCCAAAAGAATTCAAACCAATTTGTACCCTCTTGTCATAAGCAAACAAGATATAGTTTTTCAAAAGAATTTCAATTTAAAGAGCAACTATATCAAATTTTATAAGCGAAACAAGACATGAGTGACTTTTCCACCCTTTTTGATTTTTCCGCGTAAGATGCTCGTATGCCAGTAGCCTTGTTCAACTAATAAAGAAAGAGAGAGAAGACTAAATTTGGATGAGACATCCTTATTGATTGAATGGATACTGGATCCTTATTGAGTTTAGTCTTCTCATTTGCTTTCACACAAACTTTGCATATTAAGCAATCAAAAACAATTCATGCATATCATTTTAAGGCATGTCAAAAAAAAAAAATTCAAGTTCACATGTCATGGAGATAAACTAGGGTCATTCAAATGTACTTTCCCAATCAAATATCCTAGTCCAAAAATGCATTGTTGAACTAAAATATGACATGGATTGCAAGTAAAGCAATGTTGCACACTTATTAAGAAAATAACATATAAGCATATGTACACCCAATCATCTCAAACAATTATTAAAGAGCATAAAATTAATCAACTTTTTGCACATAGCAATTCATGCAAGTTCGCTATCTTTGCTTGAGCTCCCTTCATGGAGTCACAACCGTACCGTATCAGGACGAGGGGTAAGTTCCACTAGACATACTAAGTCCATTTGAATCAATAGTATCTATTGGTGATATTTTAGCACAAAGGAAAGAATGCACATTTTCCTTATCCAACCTAGGTTCCACTACATCATTTTTAGTGGACAAAATATTCAATTCACTAGATTTCCTAGGATCATTCAATTTAGCCCTACGGTTCATTCTCTTTTCTTTCATACTCTCAATTCTACATAACTTGATGTAGTTGAAACAATTTGGTCTAATGTGACCAATCATACCACAATAATGACAAGTAGGTATAAAAGAAGAAATCATACCATTGCATTTAGCTCTCATCGAGGCATGGTCATGTTGAGTAGTTTGCCTTTGATGTTGCACCGGTTGGCTTTTTCTTGGAACATTAGCTGGATATTGGTGCCTTTGTGGTTGAGCATGAACAACTTGATGTACTTGCCTCAAGGGTTGAGGTTGCTTGGCTTGCCTTCTTGGTTAAGGGTAGCTTGGAAGCGGAGCTCTTAGTTGTTGAGCTTGAGCTCCATTCTTTGTTGGCATCTTCACTTGGCCACATTTGGATAACTCTCCAAGATCAATCTTCCTCCTAGAATGTTGGGGAGGTGAACCTTTGATTTTGCCTTGAGCTTGAGGTTGAGGCATCCTTAAGGGTTTAGGTGAAACTTGTTTCCTCGGAAGCATCTTCAAGGAAGCACTCTTGGAAGACTCACCCACAACAATACATTTCTTGGGTGATGGAGGCGGACATTTAGGAGAGATCTCCTTCACAAATGTAGTCTTGCCCAAGTATGCAGTGCACTCATCATCAATGAAACCAAGCCCACGCTTGTCATTTGGCAACTTGCCAATACTTAACATCTTGTTAAGTTCTTCGATCCCGAAGTCAATTTAGCAAGAGACATCCTTGCTTCATCAAGTTCCATCTTCAACTTGCCTTCACTTTCTTTTACATATCTCACTTCATCATTCAAGTGAGTCATCTTGGCTTGTAGTTGAAAGTTATCCTTTTTCAACTCAAGGATATCATTATCTTTCTCTTTCAAAGACTTTTGAAGAGAATCAACCAACTCTTGATAATCAACCACATTATCACAAGAGTTCCCGGAGCAAGAAACATCATTCTCAAAGATTCTCCCACTTGTGCTTGTGAGAGTCATACCATCAATGTTTGCTTCTCTCAAGCTTGCTCCACTTCGTTTCCCAAACTCTAAGTCACTAATCTTGAACTCTTCAAGTGACACATAGTTGGTGATGACTTGTGTTTCTTCATGGTAGGAAACCGGAAATGCAAGGTAGTTGTTCACACACTCACCTGAGCTTGTGGAACAACTTTCAACAACTTCAACTTCGCTATCACACCGATTAGCGATCATACTAACTCCTCCATTTTTGTACTTCAAGTTACCACACTTGGAGGCAATGTGACCAATTCTGCCACATACAAGGCAAGGGTTATTTTTCCTTGACATTTTCTTTTCTTCCTTCAATTTTTGAATCTCCATTTTCTTTTTCAACCTAGAGTCTTCAAAGTACTTAATGGAGTCTTCAAGATCCATGGCTTCATAAATTCCTCTAGAGAGAGATGGAGACTTCTCATCACTAGAGTCACTCCCTGCACTTACTGATGGTGCACACTTCTCACTTTCCCTCTCATCAAGTGAGTCAACTTCATTATCAAGACTTTTGCCTTGGGCACTTGTTGCTACACCAACAACTTCCCTATGAGTAGCTACATCAATTACACTTCTAGCTACCACTTCATCTATTCCTTCTTCAAGGTCACAAGTCAAGACACTCTTGCCTTCTTTTTCAACATCTACGTAGGAGGCTCCAAAGGCCGTGTAGTTAATGGCAAGTTCTTCATCATCCAAAGAATCTTCTACACTCTCACTCTCACTATCAATTGATGAGATGGCCATCACCTTTCCTTTTCTCTTGTCCTTCAAGTTACTACACTCCTTGGAGACATGCCCGAATCCTTCACATTCAAAGCATTGAATCCCCTTTCTTAAAGGCTTCTCATGACTTGGCTCAATCGTCTTGAAGTGGGTCTTCTTCTTCAAGTCATTCTTGTGAGGCTTTATAACTTCTTGAATCTCTTCACCATTTGAGCCATGTCTTCATCCGAGTCATTATCCTCCTTCATAATCTTGAAGGTCTTTAAAGCCAACTCCTTTTGCTTCTTAGGAGGTGTAGATCTAGGGGCCCATCTAGATTCATAGGCTAAGAGCCTTCCAATTACTTCGCTCGGCTTCATGCTCTTGTAATTGCTATTTTCTTTAAGAGCCGTCACCTTGGATTCGAATCTAGCGGGAAGTGGCCTCATGATCTTTTGCTTGATCCTTCTATCCGAGTATGGGTAACCTAGTTGATGGCTTTGATTCACAATGTCCATCAACTTCACTTGGAAGTCATTAAAACACTCATCCTCCTCCATCTTGATCGTCTCGAATTGTGCTTGGAGGACTTGGAGCTTGGAATCCTTAACCACTTCGGTTCCCTCATGTGCCATCTCTAGGATCTTCCAAGCTTCATGTGCATTTTTGGTGATTTGGATGAGTTTGTATTGGCTCTCATCCATTGCACAAAGCAAAACATGCATTGCTTTGTTGTTCCACTTCGAAGCTTCAAATTCTTCGAAACTCCATTGAGCCTTGGGCTTGGAGACTTCACTTCCATCTTCGGTGGTCATAGATGGAGGCGTGTAGCCATCCTCAATTGCCATCCATGCACGGTCATCTATTTGGCAAATATAGGACTTCATCTTGCCTTTCCATGAGGCATAATTGTCCCTCTTGAGTAATGGTGGTCTCACACTCGACGCTCCCTCTTTACTCATCCCAAAGTCACTCATAGTGTTTGGGTAATATGAATGCAAATGAATGTTATAAATAAAATTCACACAAATGCAAGACACACACAATCAAGAGCAATGATCACCTAAGTATGTCTAAGAACCCGCTCTGATACCAATTGAAAATACTATTCTTAGCGTGTGTCTATAACCTAGAGGGGGGGGGTGAATGGGTTGTTAATCGATTATTACCAATTTTTTCGATTAGTCAATATTAAACATATAACCCAATTAAATCAAACATACAAAATCAAGTAAAAGTGCAGAAATATAAAGAACACTTGATTTTTACGTGGAAACCCTCCAAACGGGAAAAACCACGGGACTAGCCATGCTAGCCACTTGAGCCACAGAAATACACTATATGAAAAAAGTTACACCTGATGGTGTAAATCGTGTTATTAAAAACTATACTCGCAAGTGCACGAATCGTGAAGATTAGCAGAGTGACAAGTAAAGTTCGTTCCCACAAGGAAAAGAGATTTAATAATTAAAAACTAATTCTAATTAAAGTTAAACTAAAATTAACAAAAGATTTATTGATGATTTAATTAAACTAAAACTAAATTAAATTAAGCTAAGAAAACAATTAAAAAGAATATGGTTGTGATCAAGAGGTAGAAAGCACTAGGTTATCAATGATCCCCAATTATGAACACTCGATATATGGAATTAATTTATAAACAAGATTCAATCAATTCTAGGGTTCATTCTTTGTCTTGAATATGACTATTACCGTATGGTCATGGGATGAGTCACGTGCTTCCAACCACTATTCACCCTTGGTCTATGGTGTGAACAGTGATCGGAAACCCTTTAAGCTCAAGAATTAAGAACCAAATTCTATACTTTGCTTGGCCTATGCTAAAGATAAAATCCATTCATTCAAAAGAGCATTAATTAAGATTAGGTTTGGTCTATACTCTAACCCTAATTCTCAGATAGTCTTAACCCTAAAATCATGCCAAATAGTTATTCACCCTTGGTCTATGGTGTGAATAAATATTAAAATTAATGAGGATCAAGCAATTAAGAACAATGAATAAATCAAGAATTAAATTGATGAAATAATAATTAATCCATATATGAGCATTCACAAAAGGTTCACATTGATTCCCTAGTTATGGAATTAGTTACACATATTTAAAATAAAAAGAGAAGAGAAAGAAAAGATAAAACCCATTAAGATCTTCAATTGTAATCTTCTTCGTCTTCAAATCTTCAATGTGTAAAGATGGATGAGTGTGTTGTTGTTCTAGGAATAAAGAGTAGAAAAGTGAAAAGTTCGTTCTTTCTCTCTCAATAAGAAGTATTTATATGATCTCCAAAAATTAGGGCTTTAAGATCTCCTTCGAAAACAAGGAATGTGCACGACCGCTCTCTATACCGCTTGGCGGACTCATGCCTGAACCGCGGTCTGAGTAGCTATGTACCTCCTGATCTTCAGCGCTTGGTGGACCGCGACTGAAGTAATTCTTGTCAAGCGGTATGGACCGCGGGCAACAAACGAGTACCTACTGATCTGCAGCGCTTGGTAGACCGCGACTTATGCAGTGCATGGAAAGCGACCTACACAGCGGTGATTCACAGATTTGCCCCTTTTCTCACTTTTAGATTTCTTTTCTTGGAAAAATTAACAAACACCTCTTTTAAGGACATGTGACCTACACACGCTCAACAAACACATAAAATACCTAATTTCACTCAAGAACAAAGCGCAATAGGAAATGGGGACCTAAAATATGTATAGAAATAGACCGATCAAATACCCCCAAACCTATCTTTTGCTAGTCCTCGAGCAAAACTAGAATAAAAACAAAAACTAAAAACAAACAAAACCTAAAAACCAAAACAAAATTCTAAACTAAGCCATTTTCGTAGGGAACACAATAGCATTGAGCATATGCTACAAGCCTTTAGACTCCTAAGTAAAACACCTATAAACCTAAAAACTTATCCTGCAAATACCTGTCATCCAAAATATATTTGAAAAGTGCCCATATTGAAACAATGCATGCAAAAACCAATAAGTAAAAACTAAAGTTAAGTCACGAAACTGAATGCATTGCTCAATTTAATGAAAAGCCCACACTCAAAACGTTCAAGTTTCCAAGCTACCTTCACTAGATGCCATAGATGTAATTCGCCTTGACTCTAATTCTCACAGTATATCACTCATTAATTCACACAGGCCTTTTACAGTGGCTCTTGGCAACCAATGCTTGACAACCAACCTTTGGTTGCAAGACTTCAATGCTTGTGCAACTTCACCTCCAAGCCACAAGACTTTGAATCAATGAAGAGTATGAAATATCTATGCGACCATGTGAAATGATGCTTAATGCAATTTATACTAGACTACACAAATTGCTCAACTAGGAGTTTTTAAAAACAAATCTAAGTTGTCAAATGTCTAAATGCAAAGCATAAAGACTTAGCTAGATGTTATCAATAACAACCATCCTAGCTATCACAAACAATCACAATGAATCAACAAATATGCTCACATTGTATTCAACATAAACTTAGCATATATTCATGTGATTGAGACAAGACATTTAATCATTCACTAAATGCAAGTCTTAGACAAAAGTCTATCAACAAACAAGCTCAATTAGATTTGTAGAGAATTTCCAACAAACTAATTGTTACACAAAATATGCATAAACATCCAATAAGCTTAACTAGTTGATTAAGAATCAATATTTCAACCTTGTTATCAAAGAATCACAAATGAATGTTTATGACCTAGCTTTTAGGCAAAAATGACCTAATCAATTAAGCTATCACAAACAAACCCAATCATGTTATAAAGACTCATAAATATATGCAATAAGTAGAGTCTAGGTATTTAATCAAGCAAGAAATACCTAATCTAGAGTAAGAAGAACAATAAATGATATTCAAAGAAGTTCTTGCTTACCTAGTCATGAAACAATGAAGACCCATGCTCAAATGATGATGAAAGATGCAATATGGAGATGGGTTTTGGGTTTGGAGAGTCAAAGATGCTTTCTTGAAGCTTTCACTCTGTAGGAGTTCTAACCTCACTCTAAAAATGATTTTCTAAGCTCTTCATCGGCCAAGAAGAGAAGAGGAAGAATATATATGAAGCCCTAGTTAAAACTACGTCGTTTTGAACTTGGAAAACAAAATCTCGTAAAAACCGTTATGCGTACCGCGGTTCAGGTATGTGTCCAGACCGCGGTACATACAGCAGTGCACCATCTGGACAACACCGCGGTTGGGACCGATGTGCGTGCAAGTGCACAAGTCGCGGTCCACGCCGCACATGACGCACTGGAGAATACCTCTCCATGCGCCGCGGTGCAAGCAGAGCCTACCAAGCGGTCTAGGCCGCGCTAAAGGGAAAAATCCCTTTTTAACATTCAAGAAAAATGCCTATCTTACATGAATGTTGTGCAAGTGTGAAGTGAGTGAGATGCACACAATGAAGCACAATTAACATGCCAAACATGTTATCAAATGAGATACAATGCAAGATAAGATATCTAATGCAAGCTAGTGAGAGTATTTGAAAAGGATGCACACACATATAAACAATAAGGAACACAAATGCAAGATAAACAAAACATGCATGAAGTGTGTGTGTGCACCTAAACTCTTCAAGAGACAAAGTCAAGTGAGTATACCTTTTGCTCTTGAAGTCATGAGGATGCTTGGAAGCTTGCCAATGGAACCTTAAGCTACCCATTACAAAATCATCCCCAATGTGGTGTGGTTTTTCATGAAATAAGCCAATCATAAAATCGAGGTCCTTACAGAGATCTTGGCACTTTTTGAAGAAAAAGGCGAGGAAAGTGGTCAAGTTGGGGATACATGTGACAAATCAAGATTCTCGGACATTAATGAGCTTATGAGTAAAAATACTGATTTAATGATGAAGATGGAAGTCCTTGAGAAGGAAAGGGACCAAGCGATCAAGAAGGCAGAAGATCTTGCACGGATAATAGAAGAACAAGATGAAGAGTTTGCCCGAAAGACAAGAAAGATGAAATGGCAAGTAGAGCTAAAAGACAAGGCAATCGATGCCATCAAGGAAGAATTAAGCAGAAAAGAGGTTGCTTTAAGGGTAGCAATGGTCAAGGAATGTGACCGTCTAGTGGAGTTTGAAAAAGCCGAAAGCACTATCAAGGTCTTGACCGAGGAACAAAGCATAAGGGAAGGAACTTTGAGGTGCAGCACCATCGAGAGAGATGCAAACCACCCAAAAGGAAGAGTGACGAAGATTGGAGCTATTTCATCTTATTTTCCTTATAAATGTCATTTTTTACCATACTAGGGGTCATAAAAAGGCCCAATGTGTTGAGTTCATTGGAATGCGCAAAAAGAAACAAAGCATGCCTAAAGTGAAGCCAAGGAAAATTCGGCAAGTGTAGGTCCAAAAAGACAAGTTTGACTAAGTAAGAGACATTATCGTTGACGTGAAGAAAACTCTTGATAGTGAAGAATGTCCAAAACTCCTTGACATGAAGGGTGGTGGATTGAGTAGAGAAGTCATTCAGTTGGAGAATCTCATGCTTAAAGAGCCGTAACGCTTTCACCACGTCTTGCTTAGACGTTAAATAGTGCGCTTGGTGGGAGGCAACCCACCTAGGTACTCTTCCTTTCAATAAGTTTAATTTTCAAGTCTAGTAATAAATATGAATGGTAGTGATTCTACTTCACGCCCAAGTCTACATTAATCGACACCTTATATTTTGAGATAAGTGGAGTTTGTGCAAGGTGTGGAAAAATGTAGGTTTGGGGGTGACTTTTAGTTTGTTTTCAAGTTTAGTAGCTAGGATGAGCTTACCAAACATGATTTCTACAAGCAAATGCCTTTGACATGTTATATGTTGAGTATATGTGCAGTTGAGGCACATTTTGATTCTAGCAGCCTTTTCAAGCAAAAGTCCAATTTGTCGTTGTCATGATGCCGTTCTGGAAGGCCGCGACACATCAACCGCAGGAATCACTGTCGCAGATATGTCACGGGGAGTGTCGCTTGGGAAGAGACTGTGACAATGCAAGAGGAGTTCTAAAGGAGGTGTCGTGGGCATGAGGTCGTCTTGTACAACCGCGACACTTCGCACGCGAGAATTGATGTCGCTACAAGTGCCGCGACATCGTCGCGAGTTGGACAGCTGTAGAAAAGCCTGAAAGAAGAATACAAGAAAGTGTCGAGACTTGTTGGATTTGTTTTGATACTTTATATTCTTATCTTAATTATCATTTTGTTTTGCTGCTTAGTTTAAGGGTGTGCGCTGTATTGTGATAGATTGATTGATGCGTGAATTGCCGTATGCTTACAATTTTTGAATGCTATCTCTTTGAGGCATTGTTAGTTCTGGTGTCAGTTTTGTGTTTGTTGTGTTTTAGTGGTTTAAGCGCCTCTCCACCGGGCTCTCATTGTCAACATTGGGGACAATTTTGAGTTTAGGTTTGGGGGTGTCTATGCCGTCATCAGTCATTTTAAGTCGTTTTTCAACTTTTCATTTTTGTTTTTCAATTTTTCATTTTTGAGTCCAAAAGTCGCATGGCCAAAATTTTCAAGCTTTAAATAGTTTGGGTGTGATGCCTTGAGCGTGTGTTTGTGGCAAGTTTATTTATGCATAATGTGCTCGTTGAGCAACTTGTTGTCACTCTAGGGTCTCACTTGCACTTCATGGGCTTGTTCCATCCTTTTTGTGTTCAAGTTGAGGGAACTCGGTGCTCAAGCACCTTGTTCTAATAGTGGAGATGACCTGGTGAGTTCACAAACACAAGCCCTAAAAAGTGCATTTTGAGTGTATCATTTTTCTATCTTTAAACACATATCTCGTCACACGCATCAATTGCCATAGGACATTACATTGCATTTTTCTTGTGGATTGATTGATGGATACTTTCATTCCCTTAATAGATGGAGTTGTTGAAATGATTTTAGGCAATGTGTGTGCATTAACTACTAAATAGCCTATACACATTTCCTTGTCCCTTTGTGTGCTCCAAAGCCAAAATTGAGGCCAAACACTACCTTTTCATTTGGAACCACATTATAACCATATAGCCAAAGCCTAAACACATGCCTACCCTTGTTACCAATCGTGCTAGCATGTGTAGTGTAGTGGTTGAAGGGTGAAGAAGCTATTGTATTTAAGATAGCGTGTACTTAGGCTACATTTATAATGTGCAAAGGCAAATGACTCACAATTGTGAAAGGTGCGACCAATGTGCACTTATGAGCTTAAATTGTAATATGTGACAAATGTAAAAAAAAAATCGGAAATGTGCAAAAGAGTCTTGATTGTTAAAGGAAAAGTACTCAAAGAAAATAGGGTACAAGTTGTAAAAGCACAAGTGTATGTGAAATTCAAGCCTAGACACTAGTGTTCAAAGTTGATAGAAAGTAGAGCTAAGTGTATGGGTGTGTCATATAAGCTTAACATGATTGGTGACTTTTGAATTCCATTTCCTATTCTTTGTTCACCACATCTCACCCAATGACCCCATTATAACCAAAAGGAATGACGTAATTGATCTACAATGAAATCTAGATTAGGAATGGTTGTTGAAGTATGATCTTCCATGTCCATGGCATTTGATTCATTTCCTAGGGTAGTTCACATAAATATGGTGTTTCATTTCTTATATTGTATGCAAAGCATTTGATTCCTATGCATAACTCTACCTTTGCATACCTAGCATGAGTGTGAACTTAGGACTCCGAGTGGAAAGAAAAGAGGATATCCCAGTGAGGCTTAGAGTCGAAGCGAATTACACTCGAGGTGTGAGAGTAAGTAGTTCCTAATATAAGAGCAATAGTAGGTGTGGGATTCGTGCAGTACAAGTTTCCTATGAGTGCTTTGAGTTGTTGAGAATGTTTTGCATGTGTCTACTACTCCCATCCACACTCCATTGCATCTCACCACCAGTTGAAAATGTGGCTATCGAACTTGTGTTGTGTCTAAAAGTTATTTTCGTTTTGAAGTCTTGTATGTTTTCGTTCGTGTCGTTTTGTTTTGTCTCGGTTTTGCTCGAGGACGAGCAAAAGGCTAGATTTGGGGGTGTTGATCGAGCCACGATAACACTAGATTTTGGGTCCCTCTTCCTATGCTTATTGCTTAATTCTCAGGTAAAATTGAGTGTTTAATGGCTCTATTACGTATTTTACAGGTAATTCTTTGTATTAGAGGCATTTGTGAAGGAAAAGAAGAAAAATGGGGCACAAAGCACAAAATCAAGAAGCAGAGCCTGAAGAAGGATTGTCGATGTCGAAGTATCGTCTTGGAAGACCGCAACAATCCCAACGACAGTAACTCTCGCGACCCAAGTGTGGCTAATGTTGCAATGAAGCTAAGGCGCGTCAAAAAGTGGAAGAAGTGTCGCTGTCGAAGTGTCGTCTTGGAAGACGGCGATAATCCCAGCGATAGGAAGTGTCGCTGTCGAAGTGTCATCTTAGAAGACCGCGATAATCCCAACGACAGCAACTCTCGCGACCCAAGTGTCGCTGCTGTTGAAGCTCGAACTACACGCGGAATGGAAGATCAAGCGTCGTTGCGGTGTGGTGCCGTCTTGTAAGACTGCGACGGTCGTAACCACGACGGCCAGCCAGCACGACTCTCTAGGTTGATTTGTGGTCCCGTTTCGGCTCCCATATAAATTCTGAATGCTAATTTTGTGAGAGAGAGCCATACTCAGAGAATATCCACCAGCAGCCTTTCATACTCTCACACATACATCACCCATCCATCATTAGAGTTTGGAATCAAGAAGAGGGAACTCAATAGACAAGAAGCCTTAATGACAAACTTTGGTTTCTTCTTTAACTCTTCTATGTTTTCTTTTATTCTTTTGATGTGTAACTAATCTTTTAAGTTAGGGGATTGATGTAACCAATTAAACAACTCTTGCAATCCAAGAGTCTAATACTTTAATTCAATTCGTTATTAGTCTATTTTATTGAATTACTTGCTCTAATCTCTTTGCTCATATTCAGTTGTGACAGCAATGAATGTGTGTTTTAGGATTAGTTTATACATGAGGTTGAGGACTAAGTGTGAGTGACCATCCCATTTAGGCCTTACCATAAGCTTAATAATTGAGAGAATTTTCATATGCATACCATGCTATGTTTAATTTGACTTAGAGTTTTGATTAAAATTTAGTTCTAACTATTGCTCATTACATGACTTTTGTGAGTAGTGGGAAGGATTAAAAACTTCATGGTTGCAAACAAGCCCTAATAATAGGATTGTAGAGCTTCATAGGACTTAAGGATTACATTGAGAAGTTTAATTAGGTTGCATTAATTCCCTAGCATTTTTCTCCATATTCATCTCTTTGTGTGTTTGCGATAATTAGTTTATTTACATTTGCCAATTAGTTAATCACTTGTCTCGTTCTAAAAACCAAGCATTATGTCATTTAGATTTCACGCATGTAGATTAGTTTTTAATTGAATTAATTAGTTTTCAACAATAGAATCATCGATCCCAGTGAACGAACTTTTCTTTAAATTGAGTAGAGATAAAATACTGCATCACTCTCAATACCCAAACAGTGGGGCATTGGATGGTATTGGCAGGTGAGAGTAATTTCTACCGAATTTTTTAATATTTGGTTGAATATTTTTAATCTATTAGGTTTTTTTTTTGTTATGATGATTGTCAAATACCTCTTGCAAAAAGCCTTACATAATTATCAAGTATCATTCTCTTATCTTTTTGTTTATTGTTTTTTTAGGAAACACTTTAGTAGTCAAAAATGTAATCTTGGATTGATTATTGTTGTGATGTATTTCAGTATCTTTATCATGTTTGTTTTGATTAACAAAACTTGAAACAAGGAATTTTAACTTAGGCGGACTTGGGTTTTCAATTAGTTGTTGTTCGCTATGCAACCCTCCGGTAAGATTAGCATTCCGCTTATCACCACCATTGATGGAAAATCTATGGAACGGTTGACATTTATGAGGTGCTCTATACGGATGATGGATGATTCGATAGACAAACTACTACTATAGATAAAATTAGGGTTGTAGTCTTTGGTTCTAAATCTAACAATGTATTGCTTATCTCAAAAAAAAATTAAAAAAATTGCATTTACCCAAATTTTTTATAAGGAAATTTACACATATTTTTTATAGTTTTTTTTCCTTCTAATTTTAACCTTTTTGTTTTCTTTTCTTTTTAGTTTTTTAGAGTGTATTAAATATGCATTAAATACACTATGATTATTTCTAAAAAAGTTAAATTTTAATTATTCTTATACAGTAAATGATAATTAATACATATTTTTCAAAACAAATTATAATATCAATGGTAAATATCAAATTAATGGTAATCCATTTGATACGGAATTAATTCTAAATTTTAAAAAAGATATCAATAGTACTATCTTAATATAAGTATATAACATAACAAAAATTTAAAATAATAATTTTTAATCAAATATTAATGGAGAGATATTAAAAACATTATTTATTGCATTCAATTCAATTGCTTCTTTTCTTAAATATATGAAATTCACTCATTTTATTTTTTGTACAATAATAAATAAAAATAACTCCATTACTATTTACATCTCAATAAAAGTTTTATCCTTTTTTATTTTTGAATTGAATCATATATGAGATGGCACGTGAAATAAATAAAAGTGAGTTTATTAAAAAAAAAAGTGGAATGTCATTAGAAAATAAGTGTGGGAAAATAAATTAATCTATCACTAAGCTTTACGATAACCTCTATGGAGTTTTTTTTTTAAATTGAATACTTCTACATCTATTTCTAGAATAAACGTTTATACATAATTATAAAACCTCTAAATACACCCCAATTTACTCGAAAATATTTTTTATATATATAATGGTAATAACTAAATATTTTTCAAAAAATAATAAACAAATATATAGAATAATCTAAATCTGAACCTCAAAGATCTCAACAAAACTGGTGAATTGACAATCTGATTGCTATTATGAATATTAATTATTATTAATTGTTTAAAAATCAATTATGTGATTGGTTAACGGAATTTATTTATTAGCGCATTAATTACGAGATTTTCTCTTGATTACCTATTGATTTTGTGATTTACTGATTGCCTCTTGATTGCTATTTTTTTAAGACTCTTGATTTCCTTTTTATTTGTATATTATATAGATATAGAAACTAGGTGAATTGAAGATTATTTATTGCATTAATTGAAATTTGATTGCTCTCTATCTCTTTAGTAATATATATATATATATATATATTAAAAAAAATTACAATTCTTTAAAACAAAAACAGTAAATTTGTATACTTTTTAAATTAATTATTTTCTTAAGTATGCAAGTTATGACAAAATAAAGAATTAATATACATCATCAATACAAAGCCTTTAATATAAGGTAATTGATAATTTAAAACTATTAAGCTTCTTAAAAAATATCAGAAAAAAAGTGAAATTATTAGGCATTTGAATTTTGAAGTCATAACTAAATAGATTGATTAGTACACCATGACTTTGTTTTAGGTTTATTTAGTCTACAAAGTACCATATTCAATATCTTTTTTATAATAAAAATCGAATTGCAATAAGAACTTTGACAAGAGAAATTTAAAGATAAAATAAACTTTTTTAAAATTTCAACTCATTAGTCAACTTATTCAAATGGTTAGAGCTAACTAATGATCGGTTAAATACTATAAATTAAAATGTTCCAATTGTCGATACATTACCTATTTTATCTATTATTTTTTAAATACCAATTGTAATATCAAAATAATGGTAATCCATTTTGTATGGAATTAATGGTAAATTTTAAAAACATGTCAATGGTAATGTATTAATGATAATGTTTTTGTATGTATTAAAATATTAAGTTGTAATCAAATATTAATGGTAATACATTAAGAACATTAATTATTACATTCAATTCAATAAATTACTTTTCTAAATATATGAAATTCACCCATATTTGTTTGGTAATAAATAAGTTTTTTTGTAAGATAATAAAAAAAAACTATTGGTAATTAAGAGACAATCACGTAATTAACGGGATAGTAAATGAATTATCTTAACCAATCTCATAATTGATTTTTAATTATTATGTTTTTTTTTAATTATTACATTATTTTGGTAAGTTTAAAAGACAAGTCCATAATTTTTTTTTCCCAACAAGCTATAAATTCTTATTAACAAGTTTTTTTAAGTACAATGTTGTTAATTGGTTGAAATATTTCAAAAATAAAAGTATTTTTAATTAGTTATCTATATAGTTTACATTATATTATTTGGTAAATTATTAATTGTAATAATTTTTAATAATATAATTTTTTTTCCTAAATCAAAAATCAATTGATAATCAAGAGGTAATCACATAATTATTGGGATAGTAAATAAATTTTCTTAACCAATCTCATAACTGATTTTTTATTATTAAGTATTTTTTTGAAGTATTACATTATTTGATAATTTTAAAAGATAAGTCATAATTTTATTTTAGTTTGTGCCAACAAGACATACATCCGTATTAATTAGCTTATTTTTAAGTATTGTTAATTAGTTGTAATATTTCAAAAAAAAAGTACTGTTAATTAGTTATCTATATAATTTATATTATAATATTTGGTAAGTTATTATAATCTCGAACCAAATGAGTACAACATGGTGTTATTTTATAGGCAAAAAAAAGGAAAATTAATAGGACGGAAAATGAAGAGTTTATTAGTTGTTTAAAAATAATTTTTTTAATGAATATTAATGGAAGGCAATTGAAGCAACAAAATGGAAAATGTGGAGTTTATTAGTTGTTTACAAAGAGTTTTTTTTTAAAGAATATTAACATAAGGCAATTAAAGCAACAAATGTTTTTTTTTTAAATATTAATGTGAGATTATTTATAATATAAAATGAAATGATGAATCATGAGAAGAAGATAGATCCACTACCATAGATATGGACATTAATGGGTTCAGCCAGAAAAGATGACATGTGGCATCAAGAGCTCTGTTATTACATATTATAGTTTGTAGAATGTATGATATGCGGACATTATTTATATTTTAAAATTTATTCGTATTCTTTTTTTGTTCCTTCAATGTAACACTTACAAATTTTTAAGAATTAAAAAATTAACAATTTCGTACAAAGTTAGATTTATTATTGAATTTAATTTTTCATTTGAATCCATTTAAAAATCAATGTTAATAAATAAACTATTTTTATTATTATTATTATTATTATTATTATTATTATACATTTGTCATGTATTAGAAATATAAAAATATATTTTTGGTCAATTCAATTAAATGATAGTACTTTGATTGGTATGAGAAAAATTAACGTCATATGTTGAAGTGAGGTAGCTTTGGATTTAAATTCTTTTTAATATTATCATCATCAATAATACATACACTATTGCTCTATTCACACTTACATATAATTAAGAATATTAATAACTATTTAAAATTCTTTGGCATTCTTTTAAAAAATTTATCATATAATAATAATAATAAATTTGATAACGATTACGTTATATTGTTTACGGTTCCCGCATATCGTGCAGAATGCAAACTAGTTTGATTAATGTCGAGAGTATAGACCCTAAAAAGTAAAATAGTAATTGAAAAGTTAAAACACATCAAATGGGATGGTTCCATGGTTAACTCAATCCATATGCCGATATATAAATTAATATCTAAAAAAAATCAGTTAACAGCTACATGAGAAATGTTAGGTTTTGACTCGTATTCTCAAGTGAACCCGAAATTAACCAACGAGACTCAACTGATGTCAAACTTCCTGGAGACGTGGGATAACGTTTGGAAGTTGGATATGGTGTTTGAGGGAGATTTGAAGCCCGAAGAAGAACTAAAGAATCGAATTCCGGAAGGAAACGCGGTGCATTCCAAGTGACTTGTAACGGTTTAAGAAGCTGGTGTGCAACCATGACCCGAATCGTAGTCAATCATAAGCATGCGTGGAAAAGGAAATCTTTAGCGGAAAAGAAAAGTAATTCTTTTAGGAAGTTCTTGTGCTTGAAGGAAAAGGAATACTCTTTACAAGAAGACTTGTCATAAATAGAAAATAGTATTTATGTGGAACAAATAATTCTTGTATATTTAGGAGTAGGATTTCCTTTTATCTTAAACTCTCTATAGCTAGTATAAATAGAACTTGTAATTTGGTTATTTTTGGTGGAGTTAAAAGAACACCATATAACATTAGAGAGTGGTGAGATCCGAGTGAGAGACCCAAGGAAATATCCGGAGAGGGATCCATGGGAATATCAGTGGATTAAGTATGAGATCCGTGGGTGATATTCAGGGGAGACCTAGGGAGATATTGGGGGGTTCTAGGTGAGGATCTTGTGAACGTTGTGATCTTGGTTGGGGGTTGAGGTGTGAGAGAGAATCCAGGAGTATATGGTTGTAACAATTTATCATGCAGTGGAACTTTCTCTGTCGTCCTGACGGCCCGTGGTTTTTTTACCCGATTTGGGTTTTCCACGTATATCTTGTGTTATGATTGGTTTATTTTCTCTCATCTATTTTTCTGCTATAGACTTTATTAATTACTATGAGTTATGGGTAAATATTAGGCATGACGCTTCTACGATTATCGGTTCAAATCTCTAACAATTGGTATCATAGCCTCATGGTTCGGCGATGGCTGTGTCAAGTCTTTACGGGAGATCGTATGGAGGACTTGGTGGTATTGGATGATGATGATGGTTGCCTAAAATGGGTTTAGTAATGGAGATACGTCATGAAAGCGGTTTCGAACACAGTAGGGTTTGATGAAAAGAAGAATAGAGATGTAGGAGAATTTTTGGCTTGTGGTGACAGGTACAAGTCATGGAGATCCAATCTGGGTTACACAAGGCGATAAAAAAAAGGAAAAAAACACTCATGTATGCGTATTAAAAAAAATTGAACGCTCGAAGTCTCTGGTGGTGGTGTGAGGTTTATCCGGCAAAGCACTCCCAGTTCTAGTAGCAAGTCTTTCACCAGGTATGTGATGTAAGGACAAAAGGTCTTTCATAGGGTTGGGTGATGTAAGGACATGTTTATCCTTTTGGCAGTTTTCCCCACTGGTCATGAAAGAGGATATGTTGCTGTTAGTGGTCCATAATTATGCACAAGGCATTGGTCAGAAAGTGATGCAAGGTGTATGGTGGACAAAGATGTCAATGGCTGACGAACTCCCCAGTAATCTGACGTGAGGAGTTGCATCACAATTTCAGCATGTTATTTCGACATGGTGCCGGAACAACGAACACAAAAAAAAAAATCTTAGGATGGTTCGTTCCTAAGTGGTTATACCTTGTGGTGGGGTATGTTGATTCTCGGTATAGAGAATTATGGTTGTGGACAAAGGTCTTGAAAATTCAAGTCAAAGGGGAGAATTGTTAGATTTTGACTCATATTCTCAAGTGAACCCGATATTAACCAAACGAAACTCAACTAATGTGAAACTTCATGGAGACGTGGGATAACGTTTGGAAGTTGGATATGGTGTTTGAGGGAGATTTGAAGACCGAAGAAGAACTGAAGAATCGAATTCCAGAAGGAAACGCGGTGCATTCCAGGTGACTTGTAACGGTTTAGGAAGAGGGTGCGCAACCGTGACCCAAATCGTAGTCAGTCATAAGCATGCGTGGAAAAGGAAATCTTTAGCGGAAAAGAAAAGTAATTCTTTTGGGAAGTTCTTGTGCTTGAAGGAAAAGGAATACTCTTTACAAGAAGACTTGTCATAAATAGGAAATAGTATTTATGTGGAACAAGTAATTCTTGTATGTTTAGGAGTAGGATTTCCTTTTATCTTAAACTCTCTATAGCTAGTATAAATAGACCTTGTAATTTCGTTATTTTGGGTGGAGTCAAAAGAACACCATGTAACATCAGAGAGTGGTGAGATCCGAGTGAGAGACCCAAGGGAATATCCGGGGAGGGATCCATGGGAATATCAGTGGATCAAGTATGAGATCCGTGGGTGATATTCAGGGGAGACCTAGGGAGATATTGGGGGGGTTCTTGGTGAGGATCTTGTGAACGTTGTGAGCGTGGTTTGAGGTTGAGGTGTGAGAGAGAATCCATGAGTATATGGTTGTAACAATTTATCATACAGTGGAACTTTCTCTGTCGTCTTGACGGCCCGTGGTTTTTTTACCCGATTTGGGTTTTCCACCTATATCTTGTGTTATGATTGGTTTATTTTCTCTCATCTATTTTTCTGCTATAGACTTTATTAATTGCTATGAATTATAGGCAAATATTAGGCATGATACTTCCGCGATCATCGGTTCAAATCCCTAACAAGAAAATCAATGTAGAAACTAAAAGAATGTTTACAAATCAGAATCATGAGAAATCACCCTCTATAAAACAATATTTCAAGACTTATTAACTAAAAACTGCACATATCATCCTTTCTCTCCGAAGAAGAATGAAGAAGGAAGATGGCGACGTGTCGTATCATTTAGTATCTGGGTTCGGCTTGTAACCGACCGCAGTCGAGCTTCAATGTTTTTTTTCCCGATATGATATGAGAGGCAGGCAACAAAACCTTCACTTTTAACCCTAACAAAAGCTAATATGATGGGTTAATGTTTGTCTTTTTATGCTCTATTGAGACACCCTGTATTGTATTTGTAGATGTAAATGAACCTAAAATAGAATCAAGTAGCTGCTAATTTTGAGTATTTATACTTCAAGTTTTGATTTTTATGTTGCTGATGCTGTCTCTGTGTAATGTCTATGGAACCTGCATCCTCTGATGTGGTCACAATTGCATGGGTCGTACGTGATGCATGCCAAGAGAGTGATATCTGATTTAGTTTCTTGTTTTGTTCAGTTATTGATTTAGTCAATAAATTAGTTGTGGTTGTTAGTGAGTGGAAGTTCTCCACGACTTCAAGTATCCCACTTGGCCTATTTTTTAGTTTGTTGATTTGTTGGTTGTATGGCCTATATTAAGGTCAGTTTGAATTCAATTAGGATATGGAATAAATATTATATCCCAAATATCTCTCCTCTCCTGAAATCTTCCTCTGCTCTCATTTCAACCCCCCTCTTTTCTACGAATTCTACTGCCCGGTCACATTAAACTCTAACAAATTGGTATCAGAGCTTCACATCCATGGAGACTCGCGCTAAATCCAATACAGAGTTCCGCAGCGAAATTCATAAAATTCTGGCCAGCCACGAAACTAGATTCAACGAAATCGTTGCCAACAACGAATCAAGGTTCGAACAACTTGTAACCAGCAACGATACAAGATTCAATCAGATCATCGCCGAACTGCAGGCCTTGCGCCTTCAAACTCTTCAACCTCAGCAATCACAGCAACCTCATCAATCTCCTCAATACAGACAAACCGGTACCAGTCAATTTTGCACCAACACAGAGAAGGAGATCAGTCCGTTTGAGCTGGGAGAAGCATCACACAACAGCCACACTGCTCACACCCACTTCAACTACGATCGAAACCACACCAATTTGAAACTGAATTTCCCGACCTATGGAGGAGATGATCCAACCGGGTGGATTTTCAAGGCGGAGCAATATTTTGAGTTCAAGAGCATTGATTCCACACAGCAGGTTCAGTTGGCGTCATTTCATTTGGAAGTGGTTGCGCTTCAATGGTATTGTTGGTATACGAAATTCTGAGGACCCTTGAGCTAGAATGAGTTTACCATAGCCCTCCTAAAACGATTTGGACCAACGGACTACGATGATCCGTCGGAGGCTCTCTCACGGCTTAAACAGACCACATCAGTAACGGCCTATCAAGAATCGTTCGAAAAACTTTCCCATAGGGTGGACGACTAACCAAAATATTTCTTGGTGGGAAGTTTTATAGCTGGTCTAAAGGATGAAATCCGACTTGATGTTCGCGTCAAACAGCCAAGAACACTATCCGAAACCATAAGTGTGTCGCACTTAATTGAGGAACGAAATTTACTTCAAAAGAAACCGGGCACACCCTTTCAAAATGCACCAGCATTCACGACCCAGCCAAGTCCTCAACAGAACTCCACCGTTGGTGTTCTTGGACCTCCACCACTGCAAGCTAACCAGGGAGCCGAAAATTTCCAAGGAACAGTTCGCCGACTCACAGGTCAGGAGGCGCGGGAAAGGCGTGAAAATGGGCTATGTTTTTATTGCGATGA
This sequence comes from Dipteronia sinensis, assembly GCA_033220585.1. Classification (NCBI taxonomy): domain Eukaryota; kingdom Viridiplantae; phylum Streptophyta; class Magnoliopsida; order Sapindales; family Sapindaceae; genus Dipteronia; species Dipteronia sinensis. The sequence goes on along the minus strand of CM065644.1, from coordinate 22,037,067 downwards.
AAGGTTTGTACCAGGTAACCGTTGCTCTCGACAACAACTCTTCATGATAGAGAATGTACAGATTGACGGTGGAACTGAAGACGTAGATATGGAACTTGAGTCCGCACCCAACGACGATCATGTGGACAAATCGACCCAATTTCATCCTTGCAGACAAGGATGATTTTCAGGGGGATGGAATGATATGGTCACAATTGCATAGGTCGTACGTGATGCATGCCAAGAGAGTGATATCTGATTTAGTTTCTTGTTTTGTTCAGTTATTGATTTAGTCAATAAATTAGTTGTGGTTGTTAGTGAGTGGAAGTTCTCCACGACTTCAAGTATCCCACTTGGCCTATTTTTTTAGTTTGTTGATTTGTTGGTTGTATGGCCTATATTAAGGTCAGTTTGAATTCAATTAGGATATAGAATGAATATTATATCCCAAATATCTCTCCTCTCCTGAAATCTTCCTCTGCTCTCATTTCAACCCCCCTCTTTTCTACGAATTCTACTGCCCGGTCACATTAAATTCTAACATCCTCTCACTGATTGAAATATGAATGATGAATTTTAAGTTACATTGAAAATATCCAGATGGCTCATGTAGTCATGTGGTTAGATAGCATAGAACAGGTTTGCAATCTCAATTGGTCACTGTGACTATGAATTTTACTCTGTTTTCCCAACAGCAGAAAATCATAATCTTTAACTTTTTTGAATTACAGGTTTTGGAGTTTCTTGATCTTCTTGTCAACATGCTTATAACCTAATAATCGTGTGGAATTAATGGAAGGAGACACCAAGCCACCAAGGTGATGGGAATGTTAAGATACTTTTTCTTGTAAATATGATAACGGTTACAATATAACAATGTAACTGTAAAAAAAAAAATTAAAAAAAAAATTGTGGGAGCTAGAAGAAGAAGAAGAAGAGAAGTAAAAAATTGTGGGCTTGTTTGGGATAACTTTTACTTTTGGCTTTTGACAGTAGAAGAAGAGAAGCAAAAGCCTAAGTTTTTCAATTACTGTTTGGATGTTATATTCCAAAAGAGCTTTTGCATCCAAAATAGCTTTTGAGATTGTTTGGTTAGAATATTTTAAAATCTTTTCTAATTATGATATGACATTTTTACCCTTTAAGAAGAGCTTTTGAACATGTTTGGTTGTAACAATTTAAGATCTCTTCTAACTATAATAGGATATTTTTACCTTCATTGGAATTAATAATATATGTAAATTTTTTTAATAAAATTTTATTTCATATAATATTCTAAAAATTATATTATAATACTTATGCAACACCACAAAAGGACATCCTAGTATGTAGTTTCGCTCTCTCTACCTGTACATGAATATTTCACCAATTTTTTTAAAAGTAAAATAGCCTCATTCCAAATTTTAAACTAATAAGTAGAACACAACAAAACATCGGCATCTGCTGGCTTGCACAGCCAACTAGGAAAATTAACGGTCCAAACAACAGAACTGTTAAAGCTAAGGAGCAATTGGCAATACCATGGGCTATCTTGTTACAATCTCTTGGAACATGAGAAATAGATGAAACATGAACTATGCTAAAAGCCATCTTGATATCAGACACAATGTTGTCAATCTCACATCTAGAAGAAAACTCCCCATTGCAAAGCTTGACCACATTAAGCACCTTCGATTCCACCACCAGCGGAGACAAACCCCTGTTTCCAGCCATCAAAATGCCTTCAAGAATAGCTTTGGCTTCAGCACTCAACACTAAAATTACGTCTGAAACACAAGCCTGCAGCCAAGACAATAACACTAGAGGCATTCCTAACAACCACACCTACCCCAATCTGTTTAGTAACACACTTAACACTATTCAGAGCAACATCCACATTAAGGTTGTAAAAGGGTAGAGTGGGAGGTCTCCAAATTTGATACCAGTAACTGCTACAAGAGGATCAAAACACACATCCCCATCACGATTTAACTCTCACACAAAATTCCCAGCTTGGATCCACAAATCAAAGAAACACAGAACATCTTTACCATGAATTAGCATATTTCTCCGCCTCCATACCAACCAAGCAGTGACCAGAAAATGCAAAACTTCTTCCTTCCTTCTCACTGATGCTAAAAAAATCTAAGGCTTTAATCTTCGTAAGTTCTGAGCCAAAAGGACAAGAGAGTCAACTTTTACACAATTTAGAGCAATTCCATAAAGCATGATCTACAAACTCCAAAGCTTTGCAACACAACATACACAACCCAGAATCAGCAATACCAATCCACCGCCATTAGCACTTCTTCCCATTGATATTAACCATCCAGGTTCTGGCCTTTGGTCATAAACCCAGGGCAACCAATTCAGTATGAGGTCAAATGAACTTAACCCATCATTAACAATATATATATATATATATATCTTCAAAGGAATTAATCAAATTAAATCATAGAAACAGCTTTGATCTTCCTAAATGCATTTGGGAAATGTTTTGATGACAAAACGTTATAAATAAACATGTAAAAAAAAAATCTAACCCTTCCAACATAATGATCCACAAACTTGAAAACTTATAGAGGAGACATTTGTCATTCAGAAAAAGAGAACATATAGAAGCAAGAAAGATAAGCTGGTGATCCAGGTCGGGCTCAAAAAATAAATAGCACTTTTTGGAGGTGGTATTTCAACAATGTCACTACTTTTAATAACTTATGTTTAAAAGACACCTATTATGGTGAACGGACAAAAATACCCTCAATAGTTGTTTCACATCAGATTTCTTTCATTCAGTTTACAGTGACAAAATTGTGAAGTAGAGAGAGAAAGTCCGATTGAAACTCAGGCAATCACTCGAACGGCGACGGAGTGGCGCTACGCAGACGCATTCGGGGGTCGAGCTCCCCGCCGAGCTCGCGGTGGTCGAGCTGCCCGGTCAACTCGCGGGGGTGCAGCGCCCCCAGAGCTTTTTTTTCAATTCATGAAAAAGCTCGGGCATTCATGAAAAAGCTCGGGCATTCATGATAAAGCTCGGAGCCATTTTTAAAAAAGCTTGGAGCCATGAAAAAGCTCGGGCCTTCATGAAAAAGCTCGAAGCCTTCATGAAAAAGCTCGGAGGCATTTTTAAAAAAGCTCGAAAACATTTCTAAAAAGGCTCGGAGCCATTTGTTTAACTTTTTTTCGAGCTTTTTTAACTTTCTTTCGAGCTTTTTACTAAAGGCTCTGAGCTTTTTTAAAAAAGCTCGGAGCCTTTAGAAAAAGCTCGGAGATTCAAAATTCCCAAATTCAAACTTCACAAAACGACCTTCATGTTTACAAAAGGAACGGTTAAAGTGTTACAAGACTCATACTCAGAAATGCAGGATAAAAAAGAAGTATTTCAGAAATATGTTATCTTGTTATGCTGAAGGATGTCGAGAAGTTTATTTTCAGACAAGTTTATTGTAGAGAGAGAAACAGACGAGTTCAGTGTTCTAAGTATGGAGATGAAAGTACAAAGACAATAGAAAAATGATTATTTAAGGGCAATTTTGTTAGTTCACCATAATAGGTGTCTTTTAAACATAACTTATTAAAGCAGTGACGTCGGTGCAACTTATATCCAAAAAGGTGATATTTCTCACCATTCCCACGATCGAGGAATACCATCATACACATATAGATATACTGTTTGTACAAATCAAAATAAAAAACTGATATTGTATTACCTGAAGCACATTACAGTTTACTGATGTCTAGAGTTTCAAAGTGATTACACATAGTTTTTCGATGCAAACTTTCCACAGGAAACAAAAATAATTAAGAAATTTACTCTATAAAATAAAGACATGAACACTTAACGTAGTCAGAAATAATTCTATCCATCAACAATTTCTGAGCAAAATTAAAGAAAAAAGGATTATATGCATCAATTACTTACTTGGCTGAAGGAAATTTTTTTAGTGCAAAAGACAAGAGTACTTGAAGTACTTTAGTTCCTTGAAATCGTATCGATGATGTAGTTTCAAGAGCATAATTGGTGGCTTTCCATGGAAATTACGTTGGTTTTCTTGCAAACTCAAAGCATGGAAAGGATTTGATGAGATTTTAGATGAAAATCAGAGCTAGGGTTCATGTTTTAAGGGGAAACGTGTTTAGCAGAAAAATGGGTGTGAAGGTATAGTACTGGAATTATTGATTTATTATTTATAGCAAGAAGCGTAAATACGCCAATATGAAAGATTCATTAAACAAAATTTAGCTTCCCGGTCTTCTCAAAAGCTCTTTTTGTCCAAGTCAGTTGGGCTTGGCTTTTGATAGAAGAGCTTTCAATCTCAATAAGCTCTTATCATAAATTATCCAAACAGACTTGAAAGCCTACTTTTAGACCTCAAAAGAGCTTTTAAGCTCTCTAAAAGCCTAGCCAAACAAGGCTTTTAAAGGATACTTCGAGTCTCTACGCGTGATATTATAAAGGGTTTTATTGAGAAGTAACCCATTTGGGGGTCTCAACTTAACAACTAACCCATTTTTGAAAAACTTGCAAAACTAACTCATTTTTTATGAGTAAGTACCATTTTACCCCCACTTACTCACTTTCTCCTTTCTACTTTACCTACCCATTATATACCTATTATTCCCATTCATTTCCTCTTATTTCCATCTCTCTCTCTCTACCACAACACATCTCGTTTCTCTCTCCTTCTCCTCTCTAAAAATTTTCTTTTGTTCTCTCTTCCTTCATTTGTCGAATTTGTAGTAATTATTTAAATTTTCCACCATTGAGCAACTCGAAACTATTCATCTACCACAAGGGTTCCTTCTATTCAAGGTTTGAGGTGAGGTTTTTAGAATTTTTATACTTTACACATCTTCAATCTCTGATTTTTTCGAATGTGGGTATTTTTTGTGTGGAAATAGTTTACATTTACATAATAAAGCATGGGTCTTATGTATATTTGATGTTGTTGTGTTCAATTTAAAGTTTAAACATAAATTTAAAGTTTAAACATAAATTTAAAGTTTATTTCTATTTTGAATCTCTTATTTACTTTGATTTGTGTATTAGGGTTGTTAATTTTTGTCAAAAGAGTTGACATGAATGTAATAGAGTATGGGTCTTGAGTGAATTTGATGTTGTTATGATCAATTTAAATTGTATACATAAATTTACAGCTTATTTGTTGATTAAATCTCTTATTTAGTTTAATTTGTGTAATAGGGTTGGTTATTTTGGTGAAAATAGATTTCATGAATATAAAAGAGCATGGGTCTTGCTTGAATTTGATGTTGGTGTGGTTAATTTTCTATTGTTGTATTGAATCTAGACAATTGTATGTTTATTTTGAAAATGTGTCCAGGTTAGGAATTCCAAACAGCGTTAGGATTTCCTAACGGGTATGAGAATTCTAAACACCGTTAGGATTCAAAACAACGTTAGGATTTCCTAACGGAGATGAGAATTCCTAACTACGTTGTGAATTCCTAACTGCATTGGAAATTGGGAATTCATAACTGTGTTGGGAATTCCTAACTCTATTGGGGATTCCTAACTGAGTTGGGAATTCCCAATGCAGTTGGGGATTAGGGAATTCCAAGCTGCATCCAAATTAAAAACATCGTTTGGATTTAAAATAATTTGTAAATTCACTGTACCATAAGTTTAGAATATTTGTTTAAGAATTTAATCATTAATTTCTTATTCATTTGAAAGGCGGGTTGTATGGATAAAGTTCGGTTTGTTGTTTTATACGACGGGGAATGGAGTAAAAGTGGTGGGAAGTTCAAGTATCAATGTGGAAAGTCAAGAGCAATTTCAGTTTCAAGGGAAACCTCCTATGAATCATTACATGACATCATATCTTGTCTTGTTAATGTCAATCCGAACGAGTCCTCCATCAAAATGAAGTTCTTGTTTAATTCACTGAAGGTTTTAGCACCGATTGAAGTTGTGAATGATGATGATGTGCAAATATTCTTGTGTGAAAATTCCGTTGTGAAAACGAGAACCTCATTATGTGTCACAACAGAACGGAAAACAGAAATAATTCCAAACACACAAGGTCCTGACAATAAACATGTCAACGAAGACATTGCCAATATTTTTGAATCGGATAATGCCAATGGAGTTGGTCTTCATAATATACATGAAAGTCTATTCAGTCTAAATGACTTTGAAAATGCTGATGTATTTTCTATTGGGGTGGACAACAAAGATGAAACTAAAGGTAGTCAGCCATCATACTTAGAGGTGCCTTCAACAAGGTCAAGGGTGTCGAGTTCCGAGGGAATTTGGATAAAATCATCAAAAATACATGGAAGTTATACATCGTTAGAGAGTGTAGTCAGTAATGTTAAGGAAGTTAGGGTTGGTGATTTATTTCTTAGTAAGGAAGAGTTACATATGGAGATTAGTTTGTTGGCAATTGCTAATCGTTTTCAGTTCAAAGTGAACAAGTCCACCAAAGCTTTGTTGGTTTTGTCATGCAGTGTTGAAGATTGCAAATGGCGTGTTCGTACAACAAAACTTAAGGATTGTGAATCATTTCGTGTTCGAAAATACGAGCCCGAGCACACATGCTCTCTTGACACCCTCCACTTTGATCATCGACAAGCAAGTAGCAAATTGATTGCATATTGTATAAAATCAAAGTTTGAGGGAACTTCACAGTCTTACAGACCTGAGTGACATAATTGAAGATATGAAAAAGCAGTGTGGAATGACTTTTAGTTATAACAAAGCATGGAGGGCTAGAGAGGTTGCATTGGGTTTAGCTAGGGGTTCACTAGAGGACTCATTTAGCATTCTTCCTTTATATTGTCACATGCTTGAAAGGAAAAATCCAGAGACAGTCACATTCATTGACACTGACGCTATAAATCGGTTCAAGTTTTTTTCATGGCATTAGGACCTTCCATTGAAGGTTTTAAATCTTATATTTGTCTGGTGGTAGTTGTTGATGGAACTTTCTTGAAATGCAAGCATCAGGGTACCCTATTAATTGCAACAAGTTTGGATGGAAATAACCAAGTCTACCTATTGGCCTTTGGAATTGGTGATTCAGAAAACGACCAATCATGGCATTGGTTTTTCACAAAGTTATATGGGTTGATTAGTGAAATGATTGATCTTGTATTTATCTCGGACCGAAACCCAAGCATTGTAAAGACAGCAGCACGTGTGTTCCCTAATTCATTGCATGGTATATGTATGTATCACCTTGGTCAAAACATGAAGGCAAAATTTAGAGGTGTTGAAGTTCATGATATAATTTACAAGTGTTCAATAGCTTATCGGGTGGTTGAGTTTAATCAAATTATGGCTCAAATTAGGGGTACAGATGCGAGGGTTGCACAATATTTGATAGAGGTCCGATCCTAAAAAGTGAACTAGAAGTCACTTTGACGGAAGAAGATATTGCATAATGACAACGAACATTGCAGAGTGTTTGAATGGCATTTTGAAGGTCGCACGAGAGCTGCCGGTCACAAAATTAGTTGAACATATACATGGTTTACTACAAAAGTGGTTTTGGGAAAGGCATGAAGCTGCTGCAAAAATGAGTACTCCAATAACGAAGTGGGCTGAAAACAAGCTACGTCGTAGGAGTAATAAATCACGTTGTTACCTGTGCATCCTATCAATCTATACGAACACCATGTGGTTGACGGATATTTAAATGGGTTTTTTAACTTAATAGAGCATACTTGTACTTACCGGAAATTTCAATTGGACCGACTCCCATGTAGACATGCACTTACTGCATGGAACCTGCGCCGTTCCTCATGTTATGACTATTGATCCCGTTATTACCTCAAGAAACATTAGCTACAGCTTATACTGGTTCCATTTACCTTGTTAGTCCTATGCAAGAGTGGGATGTGCCCGATGATGTACAAAGCCATGTTGTTCTACCACCAAAAGGTCGTAAACCTAGCGGACGTCCACTAAAAAACGTAGATCATCTCAAGGTGAAGAAATTGTACACCAGAAGTGTGGTAGATGAGGAGGATTAGGACACAATAGGCAGAAATGTAAGGTATCAATTCCTTTGTCCGATCAAAATGGAAACCCATGAGGTATAATATACATGTTTAATTTTGTTAAGTAATTAACTATGTTGTTGAGTGTTGCTATTTAATTTTGTTAAATGAGTATCTATGTTGACTACTTATTTTAATATTCTTTTGTTTTTTATCTATTCATGTTGCGTATCTATTCATGAGGTATAATATTCATGTTGTGTTCAAGTTTCATTTTTATTTATTGTTAATGGTCACAGACAGGGCGTTTATGAGTCATAGAATGCTTGTGAAGAACAGATCAACGGATCGACAGTGCTGAGAGTGTTGACAGTGTTTAAAGAGCAGGACAAACATAATGAAAGTGTTGGTCAATTGACAGGTGTTGTGTAATGTTAAGTAGAGTGTTATTTGGTACATTTGCTTGATATCATGTCTTAATTACATTGTTGTGAGGATTGGTTGCTGTAAGGTATACATATATTTTTTTTTTTGCAATCAAAATTATTCAAATTTCCAGGTTTGCCATCAAAACTACTTGTAAAAAATTACATGTTAATAAATTACATCTCTGATATGGCAGGAAAAAAATTACATGTTGAAAGTACATGTTGACATGGCAGATAAGAAGTATAAGTGTATTATTGTCAAATTGCCAATTACATTGGTAACACTTTAACATATGCATACAAAAATAGTTCATGCCACAGTTTGTTATATTGGTAACATAAATTGCCAGTTACATTGAAATTAAACACTTTGGCATATGCATACAAAAATTGCCAGTTTTTTACAGATAGCTGTCTAAATTGGTAACACTGTAATCCAATTTCCCATACATTGAAATAATTCCTGTCACGGTTTGTTACATTCACCACATGACATTCACCACAAGGCTATTCTAGTTCACTAAAGATTTAAACATAAGTATGTTCTGAAATACTTGACTTTATTGATTTGGACCAGGTCGATGGATTCACCATTTATCAAATGTTCCACAAACTTGATGACAAAAACTCCGCAATCATTTTTTTCCTGTTGCGGAGTTTTCTAACGATGCTCCACACTCCAAGGTGTCATATCTTCACCATGATCAATCTCCGGTCTTTTAGAGAAAAAACCAATCTTCTGAAGCAACAGAGGGAGCAAAGTAGATAACGGTTCCATGAATCTTTTGAATTTCCTCTCACCTATGCAGTATGTTTCAGAGTCGTACACAGTAATCTTTCGAGCAATGAAGTCGATTTCAGCCAAGACTCAATGTTTGCTCTCATAATTCAAAGGGAGATACACCTATCCAACAAAATATTTGTCAAAATCATGAAAAACCTAGTGTTTACTAAAAGCATTCAAACAACAGTAAACTTACTTTATCAACTCCTAAACTTACTAAAAGCAGCCTAGGAAATGGTTTGAATTTGGGTAATTTTTTGGGCTTAAAAACCTGTGTGTCGTATAAGGAGACTTCAAAGCAGCAGCTTTTTTGGGGCGTGTCTTGGGAACAATTGGTGGAGCTTTTTCGTAAACAGTGATACTCTCTGTGTTTTTTGAGGGAGAAACCCGTTTCTTATGCATATCAACCATGGAGTTGGTGTTCTCAAGGTTTGTGTTGCATTTGACTTTTGGTGATGGAATACAGATGCATTTTTTGGACAGTTTTCAACAGCCCTTGCACGTGCATCATTTTCAGACTTATTAGAGGCCAACATGTCCTCTTCATCTTCACTGCCGATCACGGGGGGATCTAACTCTTATTTTGTGCTGAGTAAAAATTTTACATACTCCTCTCCCCTCTTTCTAGGAGTGGGTTGCGGCTTCTTAAAAACTTGAGTCTACAATAGATGAATAATAGTATGGGTTAGTGTGCATGAAATTCAGTATTTGAAATTAGTTGTGAAATTCAATACATTTTTAAATTTACATTCTTTCGATCCAACAACTTAAAAACATTTATTGCATCTGGCGTTCCAAGAGTAATACAATTAACAATCATCGGAAGCAACGTACCAGATTTAATAGCAATCTCAACTCCAACAGCGGGAATTGTCTCACACACCCAAATGTAGTTGTTAAAAAAGAAAGCTGTGAATAAATCAATAAAAATACATCACAAATCAAATAATTGCATAGTTTAAAGCTTAGAAGCAATAACTTGAAATGGATAAGGAAACCCATGCAACGCATATTGTCTGATACCATCATTTTCCTTATTGTCCTGACGCTTCCCTTTCTTGTTTGATACCATCTTCTTCAAGGTTGTCTGATACTCTTGAGACATTTTTCTCAAATCCCTCTGAAGACTATTCAATGTTGTCTCATAACACTTTCGGCCCCACGAGTACTTGGAAATTTCAATATGTTAGGTCGATTTGAAACAGAAAAGGGATTTTGAGTCTTTTTGATTGGAATGTAATTTTTAAACTAAAAACGGGCAATATTGTCTTTCAACAACTCCAAATGAGTTAGTTTTGCAAGTTTTTCAAAAATGGGTTAGTTGTTAAGTTGAGACCCCCAAATGGTTACTTCTCAATAAAACCCGATTATAAACGAGTAAGAAATACGTAATATTTAGACTTACAATTTCAAGTAATAACTTTGGTCTACGATATTGGTAAACTTGACGATTACAATTGTTACAAGGACATTTTGGTGGAATGCAGAATGATATATGTTTAAAATGAATAAGGAGACTCATGTGTTAAAACGTGTTGCCCCTAAGATTTTCCCAACTATTCCATCCACCTTGTTAATAATCTGGATTAACCTTGTTTACTATAATTAACATCAAAATTAAATTTAAAATATAATGTTATGTTATAACTTGACTATTTATAATATCGGACTATAAATTAGTATAGAAAAATTATACTAAAAAACTATAGGTATTGATCTATACAAGATTGATGGATTATCTCCTATGTGATTTACGATATAGAAATAGCATTCTTAAATCTCCTCTAGCATACTTGATATGTGGAATTTTTCTTCGAAGTCATTAATGATATGATATTAGGAATATCTCGTTTAAATTAATCTATTGGGCTTGGTGGTATATATGGATAGAGATAATGGTCAATGACAATTATCTTAATAATGAGTCTATATGTCTATACATCATTCAAAATTATCATATGTTCCTTAATATTATACTATGTGATTTAGGTCTATATACCTATACATCATTCAAAAGAATCTCCCCAATAGGTCGATGTGTAGATACGAATAGACATATATAAGCTAACTATATATAGCCATCACTTTTATATAAGGTGCCAAACAGACTAGACAGATGGTTAATAGCTTGACAATATATATTACTTCAGTTGAACAAACTAAGTCATTTTTAAGGTAGTTTATGAATAATAGGCGCCTTATACTCTTAAGGTGTACGTTTAAACGAGTTTTTAAAAATAGTAATTTGGTTGATTACGAAAGCTATTAAATTGTATTACTATAGCATACAATCAAATTACAAATTGGATTAATTTAGCTATGCTTGATATAACTGAACAATTTATTATTTATGTAACATTGGTAAACATAACTATATGGCTATTCACGTTACTACTTGGACTCAAATCGTCGGGCCAATATTGGTGTCCAAATTTGTGTCTTGTTGGATATGGCTCGAATTTCCAATGGTTACCAAACAGAATTGACCAATGCGGAGACTTACTGGAGACGTGGGACACGTTTGGAAGTATGAGATCGCTTTTGAGGGAGGCTTGAAGACCAAAGAAGAACTGAAGAAACGAATGCTGAAGAGAACCGCTACGTGGACCGCGCTTGCGGACACGTGCATAGGGAGCGGTGCAGACAGCGGTACATTCCAGTGAGTAGAGCGCGGTGCAGACCGCGGCGGAGGCAAAGACACCGACCGCGGTATTCTGAGCGGTGGACATCAGTAGCTTTCCGCGGTCCAGGTCGCGGGTGGCCAACCGCGACCCAGACCGCGGTAATGACGGATTTTGCCCAGATCAGGAATGTTGGCGATAAAAAGAAAGGTTTTCTTCTGGAAGTTCTTATGTTTATTGGAATAGGAAAGTCTTATGCTTATAGAATAAGGATTTCTCCTTTACAAGATAACTTGTCATAAATAGGAAATATTATTTATGTGAAACAAGGAAATCTTGTATGTATAGGAAAAGGATTTCCTTGTTGATTTAAACTCTCTGTAATTCATATAAATATACCATAATAGCTAGACTATTGTAGGTGGAGCAAATTAGCAATTATTTAGAGAGATCTCAAAGAGAGCATTGGGTGTAATTGGGTTTGGGGTTAGAGAGAGAAAAAAATCCTGAGAGTGAAGTTGTAACAATTTTCTTCATAGTGGATTGATTTCTTGTCGTCCTGATGGCCGTGATTTTTTCCCGATTTGGGTTTCCACGTAAAAACTCTTGTGTTGTGTGTTTGGATTTATTTTCTTCTTCATCTTAATTCTTTTGCTATTGTTTGTTTGTGTTCTATCCGGCAACGCTTCCGCGTAGTGACGTTTGTGCGCTAACATGTCTAACCAACCAAATTGGGACATGTGTCTACATTTAAAACACATGTCTCAATTTGGTTGGTTAGACACAAATTGGAACACCAATTTTGTACCGACGATTTGAATCCTTGTTAAATATTGATTAAGGATACTTGTACATCATTCATTTAATTGAACACATAATAGATGTTTAAATGCTCACGTTTAAGGTGAATATCACCCACGAAATATTAATTCTTTCATTTTACCATGATCTTGGACATGAACCGTTAGGATTCCACATTGACTAATATGAGTTCTATCTAGCTGGTTTGTCGCTGAAGTCACTTAGCTGGGAAAGCGGCGGCGGAAGCGTGGTGGAATGTTAGGATCCCACATTGACTAAGTGTGAGATTAGTCAATAATATATAACCCATTGGACACCCTCTCCTTACAAACTGGTTTTTAAGGATGAATTCTACCTAATGGAAATTAGTTAACAACATTACAGTCCAACATTTGGTTAATTTAAATGCGCGCTATTTGGACATGAACATTCGCTTTATGTCCATTTCGTTGTGCGAACTTAAATTAATGTTCTCGAGGATTTTATGTTTAGGCAATATTCATAATAATGACATGTAGATAGAGGAAAGGATGGGTTAAGTTCTAACTGTGCTAATGTTCAATTGAAATGATAGTTGTTCTATTATTTTTGAAAACCGTTTTGATATTGTATTAAATTAAATTGACTAAATTAACATCTCTATTGATTGTTGTTTGTATTGCTCAAAAACAATCTGGTTCGAATTTGTAAGAGACAGAAAAACAATAAACATAAAACATCACATTAGGGAAATCGAGGCCCGTGTTTCACACGGTGTCCTTAAGACAATTTCGCCGGCTAACACCGTATGTGTATGGCGATTGTCTTCCATGATACAACGATTTAAACAGTGGATGTGTAGAACACAAACCACTCTCAGCGAACTCAAATTGAATTCAAACTTACCAAGACACGAAGAACAGAAGAACCGAAAAGAGAACAATTATTTTCTCTTAATTTCGTGATTTCTAGAATAATCTAATGAGGAAAATGGACTAGGGTTTAAATAGAAAACCTAATCAGTAGGATTGATATGGAAATACTTAAATACTAGGGTTGTAATGATAAAGGAAAATATTTAAGGAATAATATTCAAAAAGATATATTCCTAATTAAACACTGATTCTGATTACTTAGTGATCAAGTAAGTATCAGAATCCAAAAAGGAAATCAACTCTTTCCTTAATCTAATTAACTTCCATAACCCAAAATGGAAATTAACTATTTCATTAGTCAACTTTTCCTTATCATTTAAACCGTCTAACTTAGGGAAAAATAAATTAAATTAATTCTTTCATAATCAATAAAATGTTGATTTAGGAAAAAAGAAATTTATAATAGTAGCAAAAAGTCGATTGTACTCTCACGGTCCAATCGGTGCAGCATTCGTGTACGCAGGACGCGCCCACACACATGTTTATAAGCTACTATCACACAACAACTTATATACCACATATAAGTGTTTTCCCCAACCAATGAGGGATGCACATTTTTCCCTACACAATGGGCTCACCTTGAGACTCAATTGCTCATTCACCCATTAATAATTTTGTGAGTTTGAGTATACCATTTCGAAGCTCTCACGGAGGAGAATTCGAATATACTTTGATCTTCCATTTTCATGGAATCAATCATACCCAAATAATACTCTCAAAATGTGTGTTCATCACTAAATTTCCAACAATCCCCCACATGAATGAAATTGACCTAGGAGACACGAGAGATGACTTTTGGTAAGTTCAAACGGTCGACAGGTAGGTGTTACCCTTTGAACCTTCTCTCGTAAAGGTATGCTTACTTTACTGGCTAATCAGTAGATATGATATCCTTGAACTATTCTGCCGTTTATGTAAACGATAGCGTACCTCACACAAGCATCTTCCAGACCCAATTTGGTTCTCATTGTTATGTTCGTTTTGGCCATGAACATGCGTCTGGTTCTGTGAGAGTCTCTGAAGAATATAGCCATTCACTATTCTCTTTTAGAAGTTGCCACACTTCTCTCTCACATAGGTGATTTCTTAATTAAGAGTAACCTGTATTACTCTGCTCAGATTTCCATAGCTTGGAATTCTGACGCATAAGAATCATTAAAAACACAGTTTAACCTTTTCCCTACGGGCATCACTGTTTCATCATAGGAATGGATTGGAGAGTAACCCCCACAGTGATTCAACTAAGTCTTACAACTTTGTTGTCCCATTGAACCTAGATCTTGGGATCTCTAGTCAACTAGGTTGGGTTTCCATTGTATCGACTTTCATTTCATAGGCTTTAGTCCCATTCCTCTCGATGATATCTCAACTAATTCTCTATTTAACTCTTCGGTTAACGGATCCGCAATGTTATCTTTTGACTTTACATAGTCAATAGAGATAACTCCAGTTGAGAGTAGCTGTCTAATGGTATTATGTCTTCGACGTATATGTCTAGACTTTCCATTATACATGTTGCTCTGTGCTCTTTCTATTGCTGATTGACTATCACAATGGATGCAAATCAGTTGGCACGGGCTTTGGCCATCTTGAAATATCCTCTAAAATTGGCTTAGCCATTCAGCCTCATCACCACATAAAGCAATAAACTCAGATTTTATAGTGGATCTGGCTATACATGTCTGTTTGAAGGACTTTCAGGATACAGATGCACCTTCTAGTGTGAACACATACCCACTAGTAGATTTTGAATCTTTCATATCAGATATCCAGTTTGCTTCTGTGTATCCTTCTATGACAGCAGGATATCTGGTATAATGCAGCCTATAATTACGAGTGAATCCTAAGTACCTCGGTACTCTTACTATTCCTTTCCAGTGATCGGTTCATGGATTACTCGTGTAACTGCTTAATTTGCTGACTGCATTAGCAATGTCTGGTCTTGTACAACTTATTAAGTGCATCAGACTTCCTATCACTCTAGAATATTCGAGTTAAGAGACGCTCTCACCCTTATTCTTTGATAGGTGTAGATTTGTATCTACTAGTGTTCTGAAAATTCCAGAATCATTTTTTATTGAATTTCTCAAGAATCATGTCAACATAGTGTGACTGACTGAGAATGAGTCTGTTCGATGTCCTTGAGATTTTCAATCCCAACATTACATCAGTCGGTCCCATATCTTTCATATGAAATCTTGATTTCAACATATCCTTGGTAGATTTTATCATCACTACCAACAATGAGCATGTCATCAACATAAAGGCACAAAATGACATAGCCATTTCATGTGTCACATTCGTTGATTTTAAATCCATTTGATGTTATAACATTGTCAAATTTCTCATGCCATTGTTTTGGTGTTTGCTTTAGACCATATAAGGACTTCACCAATTTACAGACTTTCTTTCCTTGTCCTGGAGCGGAAAAACCCTCAGGTTGTTCCATGTAGATCTCTTCATCTAGATCCCCATTTAAGAAAGCTGTTTTCACATCCATTTGATGTACTTCAAGATTTCGCAAAGCTGCGATTGCAAATATCATCCTATTGGAGGTTATTCTCGTCACAGGAGAATACGTATCAAAGTAATATAGGCCTTCTCGTTGATTGTAACCTTTAATTACAAGTTTGGCCTTATACTTATCAATTGATTCATCTGTTTTCATTTTTCTCTTGAAAATCCATTTGGACCCTAGCGGTTTACACCCCGGAGGAAGATCCATTAACTATTCAGTATGATTTTGAAGAATGGAATCAACTTCAGCTCTTAATAGCCTCTTTCCACAATAGTCCATCTAAAGAGCTCACCGATTGCTTCATCATTGGATTTACATGGAAATGCATATTCAAAGAACGATGAATTTCTAGATTCCATTATCTTGTTTTTGTGTGTATTTGGGATGTCAGATTTATACACCAAAAAAATCGATAAGCATTACTATTATGTGTATATCCAATGAAAATGCAATCAACGGTTTTCGGACCTATTTTCACCTTCTTAGGTGTAGGTACGGCAACTTTGGCAAGACACCCCCACATTCATAAGAATTTATATGAAAGCTTTTTTTCCTTCCATAATTCATAAGAGGTTTTGTCTTCTTTCTTTCGGGGTACCTTATTTAAAAAGTAATTGCTAGACAATATAGCTTCACCCCACATATTCTGAGGCAATCCAAAACTTATCAGCATTGCATTCTTCATTTCAAGGAATGATTTTCTTGTTCAGCAACTCTGTTTTGCTGTTCGCTTCTCAGTGATATCAACCACCTAAAAGGTTTCACTTGGGATCTTCCCTTTGACATGAATCTCATGTATAATCACTTGAAGCTCTTAGAGTCTGCCATCTTGTAATCAAGAAACCGGCACACAACAAACCTTTTAAATCCAATATCCTCAGCCTTGTGTGTCCGGTCTAACGACTCCACAGTTCTTTGACTGTTTTCACTATACAGCGAGTTTGACTGCCCGTTCAGTATGGTTTTTTTTTCGCACAGAAAATCCAAAGTCCATACCTGAACATCTCGCTCTTAACCACTATTGGGTTTACGAGCATCTTCAGTCAAGAATCTAGCTAGATTCAGTGTGGTCAAATAGAACAGCATCTTTTGCTGCCACCACTAAAAGTTCCCGTAACTCACATACTCGCTCATCACCGGTTTTGCCATGTTTCTCACGAATGAGTTGATGGCCAGAGTCGATGTTGCCACACTTGGCCCCAAATAGGCACATCTCCCACAAGCACTAAATTAACAGTTGAAGTGTCTAGTCCGACAGTTGGATTAGCACTAGGAGTCTCGAGTGGAACACTTGTGTTCATGTTTGATTTATCCGCCAAAATATTAGGAGGAGATCAACTGAATTAATTTGGAAATTAATTCTCATTAAAATTGGCAATATTAAAGTCAAATGGGTTCTGCTTTCGAATTCAAAATTTAATATTTCGATTAAACCGGAATTAATAGAAATAAATCATCATTAAATTGATAATTACAATTTTGAAGTTCAAAAGACTTGATTCTGACAATAATCACCATTTTAAACTTACACATCCAACTTGTCACCATTGTTGGCCTTAGGAGCCTCATCAGTTAAGAATCTAGCAAGATTCAATGTGGTCAGTTAGAGCAACATCTTTTGTTGCCATCTCTTGAAATTCAGACCACTGAATTTCTCTGGTTTCTCCATATGGTTCATCAGAACCGAAACCGGAAACACAAATGAATTCACCGTCGAGGTATTCATTTCACCCACAAAAAGGGTTCACAATCGGGTCGGTCAACTAAACACAATTGGGTTGACCACCAGAGTCTCTTGAGCCACGCTCAGGTTCTCAGTTGATTCGGAATTAATTACATAGAAAAACCTAACCAAAATTTTTAGAACCACAAATATACAATGATATCAACCACTGATATTTAACAATTATCATTGATTCTCAGTTTTTATCAAACACCGACATATCAATCGATATATTTACCAATAACACAACAATATATATAACATATAATCTATTTACTAGATTAAACCAGATATTGACCACACTTCTCCATTAGCGTAACACATCATGTATGTATACCGAAACATGTTATCTACACTAATGTAATATATCAACCACAGTGATATAAAATGTTACACACGCTGATATGAAACTATGAACCAGTGTGTATTATGTATATATAGTGATGTTCATTGCATACTATATATGTATATATTATATATCAAGTATATAAATCTGTTGACCAGATGTATAGGTACAACATACTTTATGTTATCATAACAGATATACATAACAATATTTAATTGTATAATCATCTATAACAAGATTATTTACCATGTAAATAATATATATGAATATTATAAACGAGAGATTGCGTTGAGCTAATTAGGCAGCAACAATTTTTGATGTATCGTACTAATTTATAGTTGTTCACTTTGGCAACACCTTTTATTCGGCACAATATATTGTGGCTTTATATATATATATAATAAACGCAAATACATGATACATACCTTTTATTCGGCACAATATATTGTGGCTTTATATATATATATATATATATATATATATATATATATATATATATATAATAAACGCAAATACATGATACATATATAAACCATTTAATCTGTTTCCCAGATGCAAGCACAACGACTTGTGTGTGTAAGATCAAAAGACGTTTATATATATAAATCAAATATTTACCAAGAATTCGCTATAATCTCTGAAATAAAACACAATTGTTTTAGAATCACGAAAATCTCGTAAAATAGCACCGATATCAATTATCTAATATCAAACTAGTGAATCAATAATTGATTCCAGATTTCACAATTGAAATCACAATCAGTGTCTGGTATTACAGACCTGATTACCCAGTTGAAATCACACTTGATTTCTAAACCAGTGTCTTTTAATAGACCCAATTTACCAAAATATAAATATGATAATTAATTGAAATTAGTGTCTCAAAATAGACCCAATTTCCACAGATTATTATTAACCCAAATCCAGTGATGTTTACAAAACAAGTATGTCGTGATCCGTAGGAAAACAGAAACCGAACCAAAAGGTTTTAAAAGAAATTTAAAATGTGAGAAGAAATTTAAAAACGGAAATTGTCTTAAGATTGTTGTTTGTATTACTCAAAAACAATCTGGTTCGAATCTGCAAGACACAGAAAAACAATAAAATATCACATTAAGGAAATCGAGGCCCGTGTTTCACACGGTGTCCTTATGACAATTTCGCCGGCTAACACCGTATGTGTATGGCGATTGTCTCCCAGGATACAACGATTTAAACAGTGGATGTGTAGAACACAAACCACTCTCAGCGAACTCAAATTGAATTCAAACTTACCAAGACACGAAGAACAGAAGAATCGAAAAGAGAACAATTATTTTCTCTTAATTTCGTGATTTCTAGAATAATCTAATGGGGAAAATAGACTAGGGTTTAAATAGAAAACCTAATCAGTAGGATTGATATGGAAATACTTAAATACTAGGGTTGTAATGATAAAGGAAAATAATTAAGGAATAATATTCAAAAAGATATATTCCTAATTAAACACTGATTCTGATTACTTAGTGATCAAGTAAGTATAAGAATCCAAAATGGAAATCAACTCCTTCCTTAATCTAATTAATTTCCATAACCCAAAACGGAAATTAACTATTTCGTTAGTCAACTTTTCCTTATCATTTAAACCGTCTAACTTAGGGAAAAATAAATTAAATTAATTCTTTACTAATCAATAAAATGTTGATTTAGGAAAAAAAAAATTAAAATAGTAGCAAAAAGTCGATTGTACTCTCACAGTCCAATCAATGTAGCATTCGTGTACGCAGGACGCGCCCACACACATATTTATAAGCTACTATCACACAACCACTTATATACCACATATAAGTGTTTTCCCCAACCAATGAGGGATGCACATTTTTCCCTACACAATGGGCTCACCTTGAGACTCAATTAATCATTCACCCATTAATAATTTTGTGAGTTTGAGTATACCATTTCAAAGCTCTCACGGAGGAGAATTCGAATATACTTTGATCTTCCATTTTCATGGAATCAATCATACCCAAATAATACTCTCAAAATGTGTGTTCATCACTAAATTTCCAACATTGATTACCCAAGTCTATTAACATACCAATGTAAACAAATTATGTATCCCTAAACGGTATATGACTCTACTTTTGAATAATTGTTAGCTAACAAGTCAGATTAACAACCATATGATCATAGATATATTTAATTTACTATAGCAATATTAAGGGTTATAGCGTTTAAACATTTTTGAATCATCATTCATTTGCGTTATTTGTGTTGGCATATTTAAATTAAAACGTACAGAATGTAAAACGCTATAGTGTTTAAACACTTTCGAATCATCATTCATTTGCGTTTAAACATTTTCGACTCGATGATAATTTTGCACCTAAATTTTTTTTTTTTTTTTTTGAAGAAGGTAAAACTTTATTAAAGCCAAAAGGCAAACAGGGGAAACCGCAACAGGCAACAAGCCATAACAGAGCACCACAAAGACCCCAACACCACAGAACACAAACAAACAGAACAAAAGCAACCACACACCAGACACACCAGAAAAACAGAAGCAAGCAGCACCAAACGCACCTCAAAGGGAACAACAGGCAGCGAGGAACCCAGGAAACCATCTATATGATATCAGTTATTTATAGACAAAATACATTAGTAAAAATGTAATACGAAAAGAAGTACTAAAACCCTCCATGAGAAGTACCAAACTTAGGGTTTGGACTTTAAGTAGTTCGTCCCAACTATTTAATGATATGTAACAACATCAAAATGATGCCCAAACCTACTTGTGAATCTTCCTCACCAAGAGATTGACTCCATCTTTCGGCTCAATAGTCAACCGGCGAGTAGGGGAGTGAACGTATTTCGGAGAGATGGACAAAGAGAAGTTGGACACAATGAGAGACAATACTATCTTGAGTTCAATCATGGCCAAATGTTGTCCAATACAAACCCTAGGACCCATCCCAAATGGCATGTATACATAGGGAAGCTTGCAAGAGCCTGAAATCCCATTTGCAAATCTCTCCGGATTGAATTTGAAGGCATCTGGTCCCCATATTTCTGGGTTTGTATGTATATTTAAAACCATTGTCCTAATGGTCACATCTTTTGGAATGTTAATGCCATGAAATTTCATGTCTTTAAAGGTTTGTCTTGATAACTCAGCTGATGGGGGGTATAAGCGCAAAGTTTCTTGAATTACCATCGTTAACTGCAATAACAAAAGAAATAAAGAAAACTATTTTCAGTGGAAAAGAAAAAAAAAAATAGCATTTGGAGCTTTTATTGATGAAAAACACTTAATATTTGATAATAATTCATACCAGATTCATTTTTTTAAGCATTTCATAATCTGGAGTTCGATCTCCACAAATTTCAACAACTTCTGCTCGAACACGATCTTGCCATTCTTGATTAGAACCCAAAAGCATTAAGCACCAAGTAGCTGAAATTGCTAGAGCTTCAAAGGCAGCCACATATATATTCTTGCAATTATCAACTATGAATTGATCAGCTTCTTCTTGGTTGAATTTACTTCTTTCAGCTCCTTCAATAATCATTTGCAATAAGTCCTTCTCATGAGCTGCCTTCTGCTTCCTCTCCATCACTACTTCTAGAATCAAATTTCGAATCTCTTTTTGTAATTTCCATGCACTTCTGTTACTCTTTGAGGGAAGATACCTAAAATTTTTAAATGAAATTA
Organism: Dipteronia sinensis; assembly: GCA_033220585.1. Lineage (NCBI taxonomy): Eukaryota > Viridiplantae > Streptophyta > Magnoliopsida > Sapindales > Sapindaceae > Dipteronia > Dipteronia sinensis. Next base: position 22,015,318 of record CM065644.1, on the reverse strand, counting down.
AATTTATAATTTTCAATATGAGAGAATATATCTAACAAGTGTCCACTGGTCTCTATAAATTTAAGGAAGCCGACTTCGATTCAGCCGACGACTAAAAACATATATGTATATATGCAATTATATTTAATGAAAATAAAAATAAAAACTCTTCTTGACAGTTTTTATTACTTTTTAAATAATGTTATTTTCTTCCAAATATAGATATTTTTCTGGTATAAAAAAAAATAAGAAAAAAGAAAGTACTTCACCTCATGCCTGGAATTCCCAATAATTCAGCTATCTTGCCCATAAGTTCCTGAAGAGCTTTTATTTTCAGGAAAATCTCTTCCCCTTTAGAGTAATTGCTTCCAAAACAGGCTCTTGAGATCACATCTCCAGAGAAACTTCTCATGTAATCATCAATTTTGATGTCTGCAATTCCACCCTCTTCCTCAACTCTGCTTTTCAATGATTTTATTATAATCATTGTTGATTCTGTAATCAGATTAATCATACCCTGCAAGAATTAATTATAAAAAAATAAAAAAATAAAAAAAACCAATTCTTGTCAGTAAAAGTTATATAAAGTACATAATTTTATATGTTTATGTACCATTTCTAAAATATTGATTTTGACCGAATATGATTACAACGTACTCATGAGCACGTGCTAAAAACTGTACGTTAAATGATCTTTAGAGCTTGTGTTAAATATCTATATAAATTAATGAAATCGTACCTTAACTCTATTTTTTTATAAACAAAAATATTATAATGATTCGGGTACACCGTACCTTAACTTTGACCATGTATAATTCAGGAGCAATGGTTTTGTTCTGATGTGCCCAAACAGTCCCATTTGTAGTTAAAATGCCTCTGCCAAGAAAGGGACCAAGCTCGTTTTGTAGATATGATGGTTTTCCCAAGTCTAATGATGTGCATGTCACGATCTCTCTCACCATCTCAGGTTTCGATACATGTAATATTTGTTTGTTTCCAAGAGAAAACGAAAACACTTCACCTATTTTTTGAAAAACAACAACAAAAAATATATTAGAAACTAGGGCAAAAGTTTTGACAATTTAAATGGATTGAATTTGACTTTACACAAATACATGATAAACAAATATTGACAATCATACTTTACATTACTTGTTTATAAAAAGATTAATTGTGTAACATCGAGGCAGAGTTCAAAAATTCAAGTTTGGAGAGTCATTATACAAAATAAAAAAAAAAAAGTTGAGTGCCTATAGTGAAAAAGATTCAAAAAATTTTACAAAATTTTATAGTTTTTAATAAAATATTTTAAAGTTTTACCGAACGAAACTGTTCCGGGTAACATCTTAAGCCCATCAAGTAGGCTTTGTCATTCACCTGTAATTCAAAACGAGTCTATTTAGTTAAGAGTGCCAATTTTATATATATAAATTTTGGACCTCAATCATTAGCAATGTAAAATGTGACAGATCGATTGCATGCGTATAGAGCCATAAAATTCGAATTGCATATATACCATATTGTTTTCTACATTCCTCATTATAGGGAAAGATAGCAGCCGCAGTGTTGTGGGAGGTGATGGTGGGTTGATGTTGAGAGTTCTTATAAGCTTTCTTCAAGTCCACGATGTTTCCAAGCAACCAGCTGGTTGGTGGCGGTCCGACGACGCCTTCTTTCCTCAACATTCGCCGAATCATCTCCGGCTTCGCCACCAGTTTCATGTACAAACTTATCAACAACCAAAGAAAACTAATCACTGCCATCGAAACCAAAACTTTCACATACTCAAACTGAAGAAACTCCATAACTAGCTAGCTAAGCTCTCTTTTCTCTCCTGTGAATGACTTAGTATATATGAAAAGTATATCTATATCTATATATATATATATATATATATACACATATTTACAAAATGAGGAATCAATTATAATCATTGTCATGTATGATGTATCCTTGAACCATGAAATCTCGAAAGTTGTCTTTCATGTAATAAAATATTTGAGCTTGTGTTTCACGATCGATGGCCAACAAAGTATACTGTGGAAATTGGCTGCAGTACACCGTACACGTGCCTCATATCGATGACTGAAGAATCCCATGACCAAAATACAAGACCTATTTGTGCCACGTCATCAAAAATGGGTATTCTTTTTAAAACATAGGCCTTCTCATTTGGGTCTTATTTATTTGGGTCTCTTTTCCCCGTAATGGGGCTAAATTGAAAAAGAGAAAGTGAATCCTTTTTTTTTACTTTTTTCCAAACAATCATTACTCTTCTTTAATATATATATATACATATATATAGTCTTTTTCCTGTCAGTACGCACTTATAGAATTATATAAGGACATTGAATGTGAGCCACTCATTTATAAAAGAGTTTTGACAAGTGCATATATGCCAAATCAAAATATGTAAAATGAGTGGCTCACATTCAATGTCCTTATATAATTCCCTTATATAATTCTATCAGTGCGCACTTATATGAAAATTATTGTGTGTATATATATATATATATATATATATATATATATATATATATTTTAAATATCAACATTATCAATAATTATTTAACAAATTATAATTAATTTAAAATTAACACAACCGAATTACATCAACAATAAAAATAACTATTTAAGACAAAATATTCAATTTTTTATAAATAAAATGTTATTTTATAATGTGACAAGTCTAGTATTCATAATACTAGTCTATTAAAATTAATTAAAAAATTAATGTTTTCATTCAAATTATTTTAATTTCATTAAAATAAAATTGTAAAATTATAATTAAATTTATTTATATTTTTTTCATTATATATATAATTATTGAAATTAATAATTATTTATTTAAATTTTTTGAACAGCAGAATTTTATTCTTTAGCCATAAAGCTGGAAGGAACTATACAAAACAAAACACACCAGGACTGCCCCATCCAGGCCAGAAGCACAAAATAAACACACAAGGGAAACAACAACAAGACATTGCCACGATCAGGACAGTAGCTAGAACGAAAGCCTTGAGCTGACCAAGCCACCCATACGGGAACACCACCGAAGCTACTAAAAACGAAGCCACAGCAACACCAAGAAAAAAATCAGAAAGCACTCCAAACTTAAAACGTCCCTACCCCCCCGATCCTTGTTTAGCCAGCAAATCCGCATAAGAATTCGAATTTAGCAGCAGCACCCTCACCCTCACCCAACGCAAAACAAAGAGAGAAAACAAGAGAAAAACAAAACCCTCAAAAACTCAGCAAGACAAAAAACAGAACGAAGAAGAAACTTAAAAAAACACAACATCTTAGAGATCCCAGAACACTTTGTTCCCCCTCCTTGCTAAACCATGTTTAGCCAGACTGTCAGCCAGCGTATTGCTCGATCTGGGATTATAACTAACCGTAGTATTTCCTAAAAGGGACATGGCATGACGAATCTCGTATATGATGTTTATATATTCCAGGTTTCCCGGCCCCTCCGTGTTCACCCACGAGACTGCCTCAGACGAATCACTCACAATGTCAATCTCTTTATTTCTCAAGGAAACCGACTGAGAGCACAGAGTAGCAGCCCTGTGAATCACAAGAATCTCAGCTAAACAAGAGTCCTTAATCCCCACATAAGAGAGAGAACATCCCGAAAATCCTGCCCGAGTTGTTCCTCAGCACTCCCCCTATACCAGCCTCACCAGGATTCCCCCGGGCCGATCCGTCGACATTGAGTTTAAGAGCACTGAACAGAGGGGGGGTCCATCTTGTCTGTACCCGACCAGCTCCTGATTTAACAGACACGCAACTTTCCTTCAGATTTAAGAGCATGGTTGATACATGAGATTTAGACCCTTTCCCATGGTGCTTGAACCACCTAGCTACCCGAAATTTGACATGGTCCGCAGCTTGAAACACCGACGTCTGGGTGTCGCTGAACACCTTCTTATTCCTCGCCTCCCAGGTGGTCCAAGTTACCGCAAAGAATAAGGTGTTCCAAGGGCGACCATATTTGGCCTTTGGGCACAAGCCTGTCCAATTATAAAACCAATTCAGCACAGTTCCATTGACACAGCTCGTCACTTCCCACCAGGTCATACATTGGTTCCATAGAGTCCAAGTCCACCTACAAAGAAGAAATGTATGATCTATTGATTCCTCTTCTTGATCACACAGAGGGCACCTAGAGTGTGTTGTGATGTTGAGCCCAAAACTCTGCAACACCTTTTTTACCATCACCCTTCCTCTCAAAAGTTGCCAAAGGAAAATTTCACACTTGAGAGGGCTGACCCCTTGCCATAGAAACTTTTGCTCAGCATCCTTAATCATCGTGCCTTCCTCTAGAGATTTCCGGAACGAGCGAACTGAGAAAATCCCATCAGGACTATTCACCCACACTTGAATGTCAGAGGCTGAATTTCGAACGTTTATACAGTCCAAGCAGCTCAGGAACATCCTCCAATGTTCTTTCTCCCAATCAAACAGGTCTCCTCAGAGGCACCTCCCAAACCCATTGAGAACCAAGCCATTTCCCAAAGTTGCTTATCGCTCCTTGTTTATGAATTGACAAGGCATAGATTCTTGGACAAGCCAATTTTAGCTGACCATTTTCCCCTGTGTCCAAATCCCAAAACAAGCTTCTCTTGCCATTGCCTATTACTTCCTTGAGCCCGTTCTTTAAAACCTTCTCTGAAACGGACCCTTCGATTAAAAGGCTGGCCACCGCCTTAATAAAAGGAGATGAGCAGCATCCTCCATTCCAGTCCCATTTTAGGGCCTCCATCGACACCCCGTACTTAGCACAAATAACTCTCCTCCATAGAGAATTGACCTCCAAACCAAATCTCCAAATCCATTTAGCCAATAGACTTCTATTTTTGTCTTCCATTCTCCCAATTCCTAGGCCGTCTAGACTCTTGCTCTTGCAAATCGTCTCCCAATTAACCGCATGAATTTTTCTTTTCACAACTCCGTCACCCCAGAAGATAAATTCTAAAATATAAAATATAGTATGGATTGCTCCCACCATACTCTAAATTTCTGTTTTTTTATAAAAAAAATTACAGTTTTCAAGATTAATACTCTAAATTTAGAGTACCAAATCTCATACTCTAAACTTACTTTTCAACATTTTATATTTCATTTATATCATTTTACCTTTTTCATTAAATTCAATTAATGTATAATAAATTTTAATTTATAAATTTTATTAAAATAAAAATTAAACCATTAGAAATGTATCATTTAGATCTTTAAAATGGGTCCAATATTAAATATTAATTAATAATTTTTTATTTACTCATTCTTACCGTACTTTATCATTTGTGTGTTTTGGTTTATTTCTCATGTTCAAGTCTTCTATTATGTTTTCCTCATTTTCATTTTTTTTAGATTTTGCATAAATAATCTGATTTTAATTCTCAACTAGATTATGATTATCGTTGTTAATTAGTAGATGTAATTAAAAAATAAATAAAAGGTTGCTCATTGACCAACCAAACCCCCGTAAAAAACCTTCCTTTTATTACTATTCATTTTATTATTTTATTATATTTTCTCTAAAAAAATTATTATGTTATAAAAAAAATCTCTCATTACATATTAATAATTATAAGTTAGTATATAGTGACATTAAAACTGCTAAATAAAAATTACAATAACATAAACATATTAAAATAGGGATAAAAAAAAACTTGGTAGTGAAGTGGATGGTAAAGTAAGGTGGGTGGTAAAGTAAGAGGTGTTGAGTAGCTATTTATAGAAAAATAAATCGACATGAGTGGTGTATTTGGTTGAGAAAGTTTAAAAGAGAAAATTAAGCAACAAATAAAACATGTAAGAAAACTATGTAACAAATAACACATGTAAGAAATTTTGAAGAAAAAATTTGATTGAAAAAGTTTGACAGAGAAAATTAGGTAACAAATAAAACATGTAAGGAATTTTGACGAAAAAAATTAGATTGTAAAAATTAGATTGAAAAAGTAAGAAAAGAAATAAGTTGGTTGGCATAATTAGTTGAAAAAATGTTAGAAAAGATACAAGTAAATTGAGAAAATTAGTTGAAAACAAACAAAATCCTTAAATCCCTTATAAAGTGAAGGAGATGACTTGGAAACGTGACAATTCTGACTTGATGAATAGAAAATTTATGGGTTATTATCAGTTGGGTCCCTATCTTTTTCCGAATGATCAATATTGTAAACGAGTTTGTTTTTTTAGCAATACTTTCCCTGATTTTTGAAAAGTATATCAAATAGGTCCATCTGTTAGTCAACTGTCGGTCAATCTTAACATTTGTTGGGGTATTTTTATCTTTGAACCAAGAACATGTCATGTGTCATAAAATTAAAAAAAATCAATAATATATATATATATATATATATATTATTGAAGGAAATAGTTTATATATCAACAAAATAAATAATTTTTTTTAATATTTATATAAATTATCAAAATCCACACAGGCAATCCAAACAATCACCTCCACCAAATCAACACCACCACCATCTTCAAACCCACACCACCGCCAATCCGCCACCACCTCAAATCTGTCACCGCCAATCTGCCACCAAATCGACAACCAAATCACCTCCACCAAATCAACACCACCACCATCTTCAAACCCACACCACCGCCAATCCGCCACCTTCTCGAATCCGTCACCACCAATCTACCACCAAATCACCTCCACCAAATCAACACCACCACCATCTTCAAACCCACACCACCGCCAATCCGCCACCACCTCGAATCCGTCACCGCCAATTCGCCACCAAATAGACAACCAAATCACCTCCACCAAATCAACACCACCACCATCTTCGAACCCACACCACCACCTCGAATCCGTCACCGCCAATCCGCCACCAAATCGACAACCAAATCACCTCCACCAAATCAACACCACCACCATCTTCAAACCCACACCACTGCAAATTTCTTCAGGGCAAATTTCTTCAAACCCATCTATAGGTGGCCGCCGGTGACGAGATGGAGAGAGAGAGAGAGAGGGGGAGATGAGATCGAGAGATATGATAATGGTGATTTGTTGAAGATGGTAGATAATAGATGTTGGAATTGGGTTTTTTAATTTTGTTTTTTGGTTTTTCGATTTGTTTTTTTTTTTTTTTGGTTTGGTGTTGATGATTTTGAGTCTTAGAGTTTGAATGTTGAAAAAGAAAAGGTGGGTTCGTGATGGTGGTTCTGGGTTGATGATGGTGGTTATAGGGTGGCTAGGGTTTTTGGTGGATTGGGGAGACAAAGATTGATCTCGATTAGTTGTTGTGTGAGTGGGATTTTGATTTGGAGATTTGGAGATGTTGATGTTGTAGATGGAATTTGGAAAATCAAACAAGTGCATGGAATTTGGGGAATTTTATTGTGGATTGATTGATTTTTGCAGATGAACTAGTAAAGAAGTTTTGTAGAATTTTTTCACATATGAACTAGTGATGGTGATATCCCGATAATCTTATTATTTTTTTCTTTTTTTCTTTTTATTTTCTTTTGGTTTTATGTATATTTTATTTTATTTTATTTAAAGAAAATAAATGTCAAGGGGTAAAATAGTCCTTTCAACCATTAATACTGTAAACATAAGTAAAAGAGACATTATACATTTTCGGTGACATTTGACTGTTAAAAAAAGTCAAAAGGATTTATTTGATATACTTTTCAAAAGTCAGAGAAACTTTTGATAAAAAAGAAAACTCATTTTAAAAATTGATCATTCAGAAAAAGATAAGGACCCAATTGATAATAACCCAAAATTTATATATATATATATATATATATATATATAAAATAATTTTCACATAAGTGCGCACTGATAGAATTATATAAGGACATTGAATATAAGCCACTCATTTTACATATTTTGAGTTGGTATGTATGCACTTGTCAAAACTCTTTTATAAATGAGTGCCTCACATTCAATGTCCTTATATAATTCTATCAGTGCACACTGACAGGAAAATGACTGTATATATATATATATATATATATATATATATATGAACTAGATATACGATGGAAATTAAGTTTGTGTAATTGGGTTCACCTTTAGTTCATCATGTGAGGATTATATATTAACGGATAGCCTTAATTACAAACCCAAAATAATAGTTATTGAATTGTGACTTCCATAATATAGAACAATGTTAGGGTGCTGACCGGTCAGCATCCAAGGTATTGGCATCACCAATAGGGTATAACATGTGGCCTTTTTATGAAGAATGCAAGAAAATAAATATAAAAAATAAAAGAAAAAATGTCACATGGTACACCCTCATTGATGGAGTCAGGTTAGCACCCAAACATTCTTCCATAATCAGAGGCGAACTTAAGAGAGGGCTTGGCCGGGCTATAACCGGGCAGCACTCAATTTTTTTTTTTAATTCAATATATAAAGGTCCAATTACATAAACCTCCCCTAAGGTTTGATAATATTACAAAAGTATGATATTTAATCTAAATTTAGTGAAATATAAATATTTTATTGTTCATTGTAAAAATACATATGATATTATGATTCTAACATTATAGAATTAAACCATTTGTAAGTTTAAATATATTTTTTAACTACAAATTTAAATAATTGTTTATGCATAAATTTTACAATATCTTTCATATTATTGAGTAGTCCATTATTGAATTGGTGTCATCTTATTATTAAAAAAATAAACAAATACTTTTATCAAAAATTATATAATTTTTGTTTATTCTTAATCAATGATTCGCATGTCTTGTACTAACGTTATTAAATTCGTGTGCATTTAGGAAGAAAATCACAATATTTTTCTCCATAATACACATCGAATTTAATAAATTTAGTGTGAGAGAGTTTGTGAATCATTAATTAAGCCTTATAATATATTGGTCAAATAATAATAGATAAATAATTATTGATAGTTAAGAAGTTAACTTTATAATGTTAGTGTGTACTAAAAAAATATTATATATATATATATAATATTTAGCCCGGACGGTAAATATTTCCTAGGTACGCCTATGTCCATAATATATGTACCCTTATCTTATTATATGTTTTTTCTAACTTGTTAAGGCAGCGGTAGCGTTTTCATAACGCTTTCATCGTTTTTTGAGTTGAATAAACATATAGACATGCGTTTGGTAATGATTTTATTTTTTTGCTATTTAAAAACCGTGAAATCAGGTTTCAGGTTTAAAGTGTAAATGAATCACAAAAGTGAGAACAATAATCAGATGGTTTCACTGTTTTGTTTCCAACTCTCTTGAGGGCCCCATATTTAATTAATAATTGCTGTATTTTTTCAATAAATAAAAAAATTATAGTTTTTAATGCCTGGATAGAAACAAAAAATTTAATTTTTGAAATTATAAAAATGAGACAATAATAGCTCTATTTACCTACATATATAGGTAACATATATATATATATATATATGTTTTTTTTAAAAGTCAACCGGTCAACAATTCAATGTAATGATCTGCGAATAAAATCAATAATAGTAGACAAATAATAAGAGTGATTTTACTATGGTAAAACTCCGATAAGGGAGAAACATCCACGGGTGTCGCAGGGCGACAGAAAAAGGTGTTTCACTATGAAAAATACTGATTATAAACTCTGTTCTCTTACACTGCCACTCCTTTCTTATTTTTTGATCGCCTTTTACAGTGATATTGCAGTAGTATTTATATGGTTCGATATAGGGTTGCCCTAGTTCTTGTCGTAGAAGTAGTGGATTCATTAATTAGAATCTTGTTGAGATTCTGGTAAAGTAGATCGATTAGTACTCGTTTCCAGTTTGGTGTTTATCCTTCTGGAAGTTTTGAGTTCTTTCCTGATTATAATTCTCTAATACTGGACAGGAAATACAGAGCTTTCCTTATTTGGTTTGTGATTCTTAGATTTCGTTTCTAAGTGAATCTCTACTTGATAAGGCGTATATTGATAGGATTATATTTCCTCTTTTGGCCGAGTAGATATTGCTGAGTAGGGATCTTCGGCGAGCAGGATCTTTGCTCATTAAGAAAACTTTGACTGGACGACTTTACTTGGCGGATACGCTTCTGACTTCCATATCAGTTTTCTTGATGATGTGTCTAAACCTGGTGACGTGTCCTCGATCAGAGTTCCTTTCATTGATTGGTTGAATTTTAGTGACGTGGACTACTATATTTTCACATTATCCACTATCTTTGCTGACGTGTCATGCTATCGAAAATCCCATATAACAATACCCCCTTAAATCCGCGAGATAAATTCTTAGCCACTCGACGAAGGGGATTTGAATAGTTCTCCTTTGATTTTTTTTAACGCTTTAACCGCGTCATTGTTCTCTTACAAACTGATAATCTTCAAGACAGGTTATGTTGATGAGATACACTTTTGGGTCTATATCTGCAAGTGTCTTCAGGACACAGATCGGGTCGTTGAGATGCCTTTGGATACTTTATGGTGAGATGAATTTGCACTTGGCCTAGTCGGACCTTGGCCAATCACCAAATGATTCTAGTCATCTTTTTAAGCGATTAACTTCTGATTTCTTTCTTTTTTCTCTGGATGTCTCTCTTAAGAGAGGGATGCCGAAAGGAATGTTGAGACGGAAGATTTAGATACTTCTTTAACTCTTCTTTTGCTATTCTTTTTTAAGGCCTTCCAGCTGATATGCCAGTAAAAGTACTTTATGTGTATAAATAAACACTAGAACTAGATCCGGTTGACAGATACCACATCCCTGCGGAACGATACCCTCGCTTACCGCTTTACTAGTTTTTTTTTTTTTTGCTATTTTAGAGCACATTGCGTATGAACTATTAGTATAGATATCTTTTGATACTCGCAATTTGGAAACGATAAGCGAGTCATCAAAAGTATTTCAAAAAATAAAAATAAAGTTTTTTTTTAAAAAAAAAGTGAATGGATCTCCACCATTGGATCGATCCAAATCCAACGGTGGAGATCCATTTACTTAAAAAAAATTCTTTTTATTTTTTGAAATAATTTTAATTTCTAAAAAAATTCTTTCAATTATTTATTTTAACTTTATATTTTCCATAATTAATTAGTTTTTTTATATTTTTTTAATTATTTTTTTCTTTTTTAGAAATTAAATTTTTGTTGTTTATTTATTTTTAGGTTAATAATCATTTTGCCCATGTAGTTTGCCCTATTCTCCACTTTCCCACTTCTAGTTTTAACATTCTCCACTTTCCCCCCTCTCATGCACAAATGCAATCCAATCTCAACATATAAATATAGGTACACATAGCGGGAAAGTGGAGAATGTTAAAACTAGGGGGGGTAAAGTGGAAAATACGGCGAACTACAGAGGGTAAATGATTATTTTCCTTATTTTTATAAACCATTTTAATATTATTTATTTTTAAAACTCAATAAATCGTTTTGACAATAGTAAAATTGTATTTTTATATATATAGTTAGAGTTGACCATTAATATTTTAGTCAAATGAACTAAAATGATGTATTTTTGAAATACAATGGACTTAAGTTGCTAATATAACAAAGACTTTTGAATATGTGACATTTCACTAAAAGATAGGGACTTTAGTGAAATTACCCCTAAAAAAGTTTGGGTAAACTTCCTTAAAAAAGGGTAAATTAAGTTAAGTACCATAACATTTGATGAAAGTGCAATTAGACTATACTTTTATCAAAATTACAAGAAAGTTCCATTGACTAACCATTTGACCGTTAGAATTAACAGTTGACCTACCATTAATAGGAAATGTCTAAATGACCCCTAACTGCAATAAAACAAATTCTGCGACCATGGAAAAATGCCACGCAATTAATATTTTTAAAAAATAAAACAAACTTATTTTTGAAAAAAGAAAAAAATAATAAAAACTGGTATCTCCACGATGGAGGAGATCCGGAGATATCTAATGAAGGGAAAAAAACTAAAAAAAATGTTGATGATGGTTTCGAAGAAGAAAATAAACAAAGATCTAGAAAGTGCTCTAATTGATGATTATGAGTGAGAAGAAAATTGAAGAAGAAGAAAATGCCCAGATCTACCAAAGTAGAAAAATTCCTTATTTATTTTTTTTGTTCTTTAAATTGGTGTGCTTTTACTTGTGTTCTTTAGATTGATGATTGAGGACGAAAAAAAATGGTTTACAAGAAAATTGAAGAAGAAGAAGATAAACAGATCAGTCAAAAAAGAAAAAAAAAGTATTATTTGTTTTATGATATTTTTTAAATTTTGTGTTCTTTGAATCGATGATGATGATGATTAAAGAAGGGTTTAATTGTACAAACATCCCATAAGTTTAGATGAAATTGCACTCATATGCAACCTTTTCGTTTATTACACAAACATCCCCTGCAAAGCGTTGACCAAAAGTTGACCAAAATGGAATGACCAATTTACCCTTACACGAAATTATCAATTCTGGTCTATTTTCTACAATAGCAGGTCAACCACTTAAAACCTTTGATATTTAGTTAAAAAAAATAATGTTGACTTTAACAAGTCTTGAACCTCAAACTTGTAATTAGAAACCATATGCATTAACCACCTGAGCTACTCAAACACATTGATAGAATTGTGTTGATTTAAATATATATATCTAGTTATATAATGTATACATGTATATGTATATGTGTGTGTGTGTATATATATATATATATATATATATATATGTAAATATATGTATATGTATATAGTTATATAATTATATTTTAAAGCTTAGTTGACAAAATAATTTAAATCTATTTCTTTCCAAAATTTTAACAGATTTAAAATAATTATTTTCCTTTTGTAAAGAGCCTATTTTTTTCATTTTAATAAATCTATTTTTTTATATAATATTATTAAATATGAGTTTATTTTAAATATATATATTATATGTATGAGTTCATTTTAAATTATATAAATAGATTTAAATTATTTTAAACAAGTTATTTAACTATATATACATTTAAAATAAACTTATATATATAAGAAATAGATTTAAATTATTTTAATTAATTTAAGAAACAGATTTAGACAATTGAAAAAATATTTATCAATTTAAAAAAACAGATTATTATATAATATTTAGATGAGGGAGATACGATCTCTCCCATCTTTTTTAATAAAAAATTGATAACTATTTTATAAATAAATAATAATAATTTTGTCCATTGACCATCAAATTAATATAATAAATTAAGCCTTAAAATAATTTAAATTTATTTATATATTTTAAATAAATTCATATTTAATAATAATATAAAAAATAGATTTATGAAAAAAGAAAAAAAAATAAGAAAACAAAAGGAAAATAATTATTTTAAATATGTTAAAACTATGGAAACAAATAGATTTAAATTATTTTATCAATTAAGCTTTAAAATATAGTTATATAACTATATACATATACATATATTTACATATATATATATATACATGTATACATTATATAACTAGATATATATATTTAAATCAACACATTTCTATCAATGTGTTTAAGTAGCTCAGGTGGTAAAGGCATATGGTGTCTAACCAAAACCACAAGTTGAAGGTTCAATACTTGTTAAATGCAACTTATTTTTTTAATTAAATGTCAAAGGTTTTAAGTGGTTGACCTGCTAGTATAGAAAATAGAGGGACCAGAATTGATAATTTCGTGTAAGGGTAAATTGGCCATTCCATTTTGGTCAACTTTTGGTCAACTCTTTACAGGGGATGTTTGTGTAATAAACGGAAATGTTGCATATGAGTGCAATTTCATCTAAACTTAGGAGATATTTGTGCAATTAAGCCTTAAAGAAGTGATCTGCATACACGTTCCCTAGATCTCCTAAAAAAAATTCTAATTTTTTCCTTTAATTTAATTTCTTTAATTAGAGTTGATGGAAGAAGAAAATTTGATTATTTTTTTTCTATAATTTTTCTCTCTTTTAATTTTTTTTTAAATTGTGAACCGGAATGGTGGTCAAAGGACCATTTTACCCTTGCATCGTTAAGTCTAATGGTGGTCAAGGTAATCAAGGGTAGCTTTAAGTAATTAAAGCAAAAATTCGATCCGGAAGTAGTATGGGTAAACATGAGGGTATATTATTGCAATTTATCTTTTAAAAAATCAGATGGATATGGATATAGTGTTAGACTTCTTTTTTTCTTTTTCTTTTTTGGAGAGAATAGTGTTAGACTTAGAAATAACCCTAAATACGTTTTCAAAAAAAAAGGACTATAATCCTAGATAATATCTAGTGATAATTACCCTAGTGGCCACTCAATTGTTCCCACACTATCAAAATGGCCATTAGATGGGGATTTCGTTTCAAAATGACCATTTTTAACAAAAAGTGTGACACTAATGGTCATTTCATCAAATTCCGTTAAATGAGTGGCATTTTGGTAAATAAGAAGATAACATTAATGTATTTTATATTTTTTTTTGGAAATCAATTTTTGCTTTTGTTTTTTGAAACCAAAAATTATATTTAGTATGTGTTTATATGTATAGCATATCTCAAACAAAATATTACATATTAATCTACAATTTTTAAACCAATTATATATATATTGATTAATAATAATGTTAAGACATTAACGTTTTGGTGATAAAGTCTTTTTTTTTGGTGATAAAGTATTTTTTTTTTTTACCTTTCATCTTGACCTTTTTCTTTTTCTATTATAAATCATTTTGCTTAAATAACTAAATATTTTTCGAAAATATTTTTAACATTGTTTATCATAATGAACTTGTAATATGTGTACCCAAAGAAAAAAAAAGTTAATATCTAACAGTATTATCGATCAACATATATAATTGGTTGAAAAATTGAAATATATTTATATGTAATATTTTGTTTGAGATATGCTATATGTATATATACATATTGAATATAATTATTTGTTTCGAAAAACAAAAGTAAAATTTGATTTCCAAAAAAAATCTAAAATAAATTAATAGCATCCCCTTATTTACCAAAATGTCACTCATTTAACGGAATTTGATGGAATTAGATGGAATGGCCATTAGTGTCACACTTTTCGCTAAAAATAGTCATTTTGAAACGAAATTCCTATCTAATTGTCATTTTGATAGTGTGGGAACAACTGAGTGGCCATTGGGGTAATTATCCCTAATAGGGATATATATACTCAATTTCAAGTACATGTGATAAATGAAATTTTATATATTTATCTCTAGTCTCTCTTTCGCCGAAAAATCTCCTATCCATCATCACAAGGCTCAACCGCTCCATTCCTTTTCTGCTTTCGTGGTGATGACTGGGATACTAGCGTTACCGGAGGGTTGCATAGCCGCCGTCATCGCCTGCACCACCCCTCTCAACGCCTGCCGATTGGCTTGTGTGTCAACGACGTTCAGATCTGCCACCGATTCCGATGTCATCTAGAACCGCTTCTTGCGTCATGAATACTTGTCTAACCGTCTCCAGTTTGTCGAAGAAGGAGCTCTACCACCACACTTGTTACAATCTCATTCACAATGCAAATTGGTATTTTCAAAGTTTTAGGGTTTTGAGTTTGTATGTTATGTGATAGATATTTTTGTTTCTTGAAAAGTTTATGTGATTGATATTTGGTTTATGGTGTGATCGGAATTTCGGATTTACAATGTTTTCATGTTATTTTTCTTACATCTCTTACAAATTGTGAGTTTGGTTAGGTGTGCACATATCTAATTAGCTCCTTGAAATCTTGAATACAACTTCTAACGAATTTCTGATCATTTAATTGTCTTATTGTGAACAGTGTTTTTGGATTGATCTCCCAAGTGGGAAGAAATGTTATATGATATCGCCGAAAAAAACTCTATATTCAGGATATTGATGATATTGAATATGAAACTGTTGCTTGGTCATGGTATTCATTACCCGACTTACAGTATTATTTTGACTACATACCCTTTGGCAGGTACGTTTTCCTCCCTAATTTTTTGTTATTCTTATTGTTGTATTTTTTTTCTAATATTGATAGCCTACACATTTTAAAAAGGGTTCCCCGAGGTGGTCATGCGCAACGAGCTGAAAGAGTTTGAAATTCGTGGCAAGATTAGTAATTCACTTCTATCCCCGATGACAACTTACGTAGATTACCTTGTGTTTTCCGTAGCTTTTTTTGTGAACATCGGAGATATATGTTACATCATACATAGAATATAGTCTGATAGAAATCTCTGCTGGACTTGCTAGAAGTAATAATGGCCAAAGAAGAGCCGTTTATTTTTATCGGGAACATTAAGACGGAGACGATAATGGCTTCTTCCTGAAAAAGTGGGCAAGGTTGTTGGAAAATGAATTTGGTGAGAGATATGGGTGGTTGGAAAGTGAATTCGGTGAGTTTTTCAGCCAAGGTGATGAACAAGGAGAATTCTTAATGACTATTAAAACTACATATAAGGATGGCCTTATTGTCCAAGGGATCGAAATTAGACTCAAAAAAGAGTAAATAAATAACTAGAAGGAGGTTTGAGGATTAGTTAGGTTGGTTTTTCTATAAAAGCTTGTGTGCAAATTAATTTTATTTATATGTTAGCCTATTTTGCTTTAAGAAAAAGAAAAAAAAAATTATCGTATTCGTTATTATTAGGGATCTTTTGGTTGTAATGTTTTGCCATATATGGTTCAAATCCCATCTTAATAATATAATCCATATTAGTATTTACTTCCGGAAGAACTTGCAACATTGTTCTGAAATCACAAAAAAACAAAAGTTCAAAACAATGATTTCAACCTATACAATTCATTAATGTCTAGAGTATAGACCCCAAAAAGTAAATTAGTAATTGAAAATCTAAAACACATCAAATGGGGTTCCATGGTTAATTAAATCCATATGCAGATATATAAATTAATATCTAAAAAAAATCAATTAACAGCTACATGAGAAAATCAATGTAGAAACAAAAAATTCATTGAATGCAATTAGAAAACAGGATACCAACATAATATCCATAAGACATTCATTGGATTCCATTCGTAACCGCCTTGGCAAGCATGGTTTTGCCGGTTCCATGAGGGCCATAGAGTAAAACACCTCGCGGAGGATCTATCCCGATTTGCTTGTACAGCTCATGGTGATTGGTGAGTCGCTGGTAACTCTACCGCCTCACGAATTTCCTGTTTCTGAATGTCACATACTCCAATATCCTGACACAAAGTTTAGTTCAAACAAATCAGATATACAAAAGCAACACAGAAGCACCAAAAAGCCAATCTTTTTCCCTTGAACATGTTCTTCTATAATCTAACATGTAAAAAAACAAAACAAAACAAAACAAGGAAAAGAAAATCCCCAACTAACTAAACTAACATAAATTAGTTTCTGTATTCTACATTAAACTGGAGATAGGAAAGAGGATGCTTATTGGAACCTTTGATTTCATGTGACAATGTGTACTATTTTAATGCCGGCTAATGGATGAAACTGATTGTGAGTTTGATTTAAACTTAATTTGGTGGTAAACACTGATCTCTACAACTTGTTATGGCAGGATGTTAGTGTGATTGGTTTGGCAAATAGGTGTAACCGAGCAAACTGATGTTTACAAATTCGATTAATAAATTAACTTATGGTCAGTGTAAATTTTCCCACAGAACAGTTTACATAAGAGCTAAACATAATCAAAATAGTTCAATGAAACTATAGATGACCTTGCTATAGATGTGGTCAGGCAAACATAATTAAATCTTGGTGAATTTCTAAAGAGGTTTTAAAAATCAGAATCATGAGAAGTCACCCTCTATAAACATTATTTCAAGACTAAACTGATGTGCCTTATAATACATCCAACCAACCAGCTTGTTAACTAATAAAAAGAAGACATTGCAAAGTGTCAAAGCAACAATCTTTATTCAAACAGCATCACAGATTGGTTCTACTTCTACAACCAAAATGCAAACTCAGGAATACCCATTACAAGTAGTCCAAAAACAATGCATAATGATAATAGCTCTGAACCATATCAAGTATCAACACAAACAGATAATTGAAATTCTTTGACATGTTAAGCAAAAGCTCAAATTCTCTACAATAATTCAAGAATTAACCCTAAACCCTATCGACACAAACAAGTGATGCAAATTACTTGAATTGTTAAATAATTTACATTGTCAAAAGAAGAATTTCACAACTGCAGAAAAAAGAAAAAAGGTACTATGCAAAGATGCAGGATTCAAACCCAATTCATTGGTAATGGTGGTATTGTGTTGAGCTAAGGAATTGGCCACAATACCAATAAAGGCTGGAGTGTCATCAACAGAATTATATAGCTTGACATTTGGACCATTTTTGCATTTTCCCATACATTTGCAACCAGCATGAACAACATCAACATCAACCGCTCCTGATTTCTTGCACTTGCCACACATGCACACTTGCATTCTCTTTGTATCACCATTGCAACTAGTAGCAGTTTCTTCCTTCTGTGAGCTTCGACCTTGGAAATCATTCTCTGTTTTCCCCACTTTACACTTAGTAGAGTCTCCAGCCCGGGCTCCTCCTCTTCAGATTTGTGTTCGCTGTCAATGGATTCCAATGATGATTTGAGATTTGAGCATGACCTTTTCATGCTTCCTTTTTCTCTTCAATTCCTTCTCCTCATTGCACAAACGAATAAGCCTTCATTAATTCATGTTACAGTAACTTGATAAGATTGTTTTTAAAAGAAATTTCTGCTTCATGAATCATGGTAAATCGAACAGCACAAGAAATAAGATGGTTCTCATGCGGTCATGCCAGAAGAAGGAAAACAAAAAATACTTACCATCTCTATCCTAAGAATATAGTATCTTTTGCAGAAGATGCAGATGCAAGAATCAAACAATAATAATAAAATAAAATAGCAGCAACGGAGTATGCAAAATGCACACCTTGAAGGAGCAGATCTTCTTGAGTTGATTCCCTCTCTGAATTGCGTACCAATTCAAATTCAAGCTCCGTTGACACTCTCTTCATGTACATCTGGGCCAGCTTCATGGAAGCTTGCTTTATCTGCATGATATTAAGAATGGATTGAACCTTCACTCACCCCAACTACAGTTTAACCCAGAATACCGCAAAAAATCCATCAAAGAATTCAAGTGAAGCTTTATTAGAAGAGTTTTCAGTAAAAATAATTACAAGCAGTCACATAAAGAGCAAAGTACTATTTCTGATATATCACTGATTACAAGACTAAGATTTCAATCTTAAAGAATATATATATATATATATATATATATATAATTTCTTTCATTATCAAACCCCTAGGACTAGAAGAGTCTTAAAAAGAACATACCTTGCTCACAATTCCTGAATTAAGCATCCAATCAACTGGAATTCAAAGGCCCCGCCCAGCTGCAAAAGACATAGCAATTAAAGACATCACTGTCGACATGACGCAGAACGGAAGTTCTAGGATCACAAGCGTAACCCTAACAGAACATAAACTGGAATCCACCAGAAAAAAAGAACTTAAACCAAATTAGTAAAATTTATTCCAAAACCTTGAAACTGATAACAAAAGCCTTAAATAGGCTCAGAAAACCCTAAAAAACAGAAAAGACTAAAATATCCTCATCTAAATAAAAAAAACGGAAAACAAATAAAAACACTGAAAATCTTCGGATGCCCGATAACCTAACTTAAACAGCTATGTTGAGGGATTTAATGACGTCAACCAGGCAAGCCCCAATTTTCTTGCTATGGAGCTCTGAAAACCCTTTCCGAAAACATATTATAATAGGAAATCTGACAACCGAGCAAAAAGTTATGCCCGTTTCTTTGAAACACCTCTTTTGGACAATTTCCTATCCATCTCTTCTTCAAAGTCCAAAGCCAATTGTCCTACATCAGTCTCTCTCACCTGTGAAGAACTCGACCTCGAGTTATAATCTGGATAGAGAGGAACATCATCACAAAACTCATAAAGGTCAGCTACGTTGAAAGTTCGGGAAATGTTCATATCAGTAGGCAAGTCGATCACATAGGCATTATTGTTGATCTTCTTGACCACCTTGTACGGTCCATACTTCCTTGGCTTCAACTTATTATAGGTACCAACCGGGAACCTCTCTTTACGCAAAAACACCATAACCTGGTCTCCCTCAGCAAACAACTTCTCACGTCTTTTAACATCTACTGCAGCCTTATACTTTGCATTCTTCTCCTCTAACTGCGCCTTCACTTCAGCCTGAACATCATGAACCTGCTCAGCCATAGTCTCAGCAGCAACACTCATACCAGTGACCTTGGGAAGCTTTGCCAGATCCAACATGTGCTTAGGAGATTGTCGATACACTAAAGCGAATGGAGACTTACCCGTAGCAGTATGAACAGCATTGTTATATGCAAACTCAGCTTGTGCCAGAGCCACGTCCCATTGTTTTGGCTTATCCCCACAGATACTCCTAATTAAATTTCCCAGTGTTCGGTTTAGATTCTCTGTCTGTCCGTCAGTTTGTGGATGCGCAGTGCTACTGAACTTCAGAGTGGTATCCATCCGTCGCCACAATGTCACCCAAAAATGGCTAAGAAACTTCGAGTCCCTATCAGATGTGATTGACTGGGGTACACCATGTAAACGAACCACCTCCCGAAAGAACAACTTAGCCACATGTGATGCATCAGATGTCTTCCGACAAGGTATAAAATGCCCTATTTTTGAGAACCTGTCAACCACAACAAACACGGAATCTACCCCACGTTGAGTTCGTGGAAGGCCCAAAATGAAGTCCATTGCTAAATCCTCCCATATGGCATTCGGAACAGGTAGTGGCATGTACAGTCCCGTATTTTGAGCATGTCCTTTAGAAGTTTGACAGACGTAACACTTGCAAACATAGTTACCGACATCGCGTTTCAACTGCGGCCATAATAACGTTCGGACACCCCACTAATAGTTTTGTCACGTCCCAAGTGACCACCCAAACCGCCACCATGCAACTCTCGAATCAGTTTCTCTCTCAGAGAGCTCAGCGGGATGCATAACTGATTGCCACAGAATAAATAGCCCTCGGTCATATGAAACTCCCCGTCAGTCTGTTTCAGAACACACTTTCCCCATATCTCTCCAAAGTCCTCATCATCAGAATACAATTCTTTCAGAAACTCAAACCCAATAATCTCTTGCTGCATAGTCACCAATAAGCTTGCACGCCGACTCAGCGCGTCAGCCACCTTATTTAACATCCCAGACTTGTGCTTCAAAACAAACGGAAACTTCTGCAAGTAAGTTGCCCACCGAGCATGCATATTACTTAAGCTTCTCTGGCTGTTCAGGTACTTCAGAGCTTGATGATCAGTGTAAGTAATAAACTCGTGCTGAATTAGATAATACTCTCAATTCTTTAGAGCACGAATAATTGCATAGAATTCCTGATCATAGGTATTCCATTTTCGCCGCGCATCACTCAACTTTTCACTAAAAAACGCCACTGGTTTCTTCTCTTGTGACAACACTGCTCCAATCCCGACTCCGCTAGCATCACATTCCACTTCGAATAACTTCTCAAAACTGAGTAGAGCAAGAACAGGAGTGGTGCACAGTTTTTCTTTGATGACTCCGAAGGCTGTTTCGGCTGCCTCACTCCACTGAAACTTTCCCTTTTCAGACACTCTGTAATAGGGGCCACAATACTACTAAAATATCTCACAAATCGAAGGTAAAACGTCGCCAACCCATGAAAACTCCTCACCTCTCCAACTGTCTTCGGTGTAGGCCAATCACGAATGGCTCTAATCTTTTCTTCATCCACCAAAATTTCGTCCGAACTGACCACATATCCAAGGAATAGTAACCGCGATGTCATCCAACTATATTTTTTAAAGTTGATAAACAATTTGTTGTTTAACAATACCTCTAACACAGCTAGCAGATGCTCCATGTGGTCTTCCTCATTTCGGCTGTAAATCAATATATCGTTGAAATAAACGACTACATATTTTCCAATGAAAGGCCGCAATACCTGGTTCATAAGCCGCATGAAAGTGCTCGACGCGTTGGACTGTCAGAAAGGCATCACCAACCACTCATATAGTTCATCCTTAGTTTTGAAAGTTGTCTTCCATTCATCCCCAGGTTTGACCCGAATCTGATGATACCCGCTCCTTAGGTCAATTTTGGAGAATAATTTCGACCCCTCCAACATATCTAGCATGTCATCCAATCTCGGAATGGGAAAGCTGTACCTGACAGTTATCTTGTTAATCGCGCGACTATCCACGTACATCCTCCAACTGCCATCTTTCTTCGGAACAAGTAATGTGGAAACAGCGCATGGACTCATGCTCTCTCGAATGAATCCCTTCTTCATTAACTCCTCCACTCTTTCTTGTAAAATCTGATTCTCCTTGGGACTCATCCGATAGTGTGGTAAATTCAGTAAGCTTGCTCCTGGAACTAAATCAATCTGGTGCTGAATATCTCTCAACGGTGGAAGGTCATCCGGTAAGTCTTCTGTCACCAAATCACTGAATTCAGTAAGCAGAGTCTGCACCTTCTCGGGCACTACAACTCTTTGCTCTTCCCTGCCTTCTGTCACTAAAGCCCGCACCACTACAACATGTACCTCTTGTGCCTCCTTAATCTCAGCTTCTAAATCAGTTACAGACGTGATTAAAGTGACCAAAGATTGCTCATTTACCGTGGCTTTAGTTGAACTCCCTACTGAACTCCGTTTCGGAACTATCGCAATTCTCCTGCCACCCCAATTGAAAACACAAACATTGTCACGTCCTCTATAGGTTATATCCACATCAAACTGCCAAGGACATCCCAGTAATATGTGACCAGCATCCATGTCGACTACATCACATGCCACATCTTCCCGATAGTATTGCCCAATCGAAATTGGAACTTTGCACAACTCTGTCACATTCGCCTTGGGTCCCTTTTGAATCCACCCAATCGCATAAGGCTTGGGATGTTTCTCTGTACGCAGATTCAGATGTTCTACCAATTTTCTGGACACAAAATTCTCACAACTCCCACTATCGACAATCACATCACAAACCTTTCCTTACACACTGCAACAAGTCTTGAAAATACTGTTTCGTTGCGATAAACCCTCCAATTTTGTTGCACACATGACTCGCTGAATCACACAGTTTACCGGCTCCCCTTGTTCCTCCGTAATTTCTGCACCTTCTAAGAACTCGTCCATGTTTCCCTCATCTTCAAAATTATGTTCTTCTTCTTCTTCAGCATCTACGAAATTCACCGATTTTCGGGCTGGGCATTCATTCGAACGGTGGCCCGGTTGGCTGCACCTGTAACACTTCATACCGCCTGGCCTACTGTATGGGTTTGGCACTCCTCGCGGGGTTTCTTTTGTACCCATTGCTGCTGCTGCAGTTGGTCGTGACCCGCCAAAATTGTTACTTGGACCCAAACCCCTTTGAGCTTGATCTGCAGTATTTTTAGCCTGACCCTGTCCATCACTTGGTGAAAATCTACTCATGTTCGCTGTTGTGTCGGATGACTCACCCATGTCCTTCTTGTAATGAGAAAAACGATTGGGTGGTTTTTCCATTAACTCCGCTTTCAAGGCCATGTTATGCGCCTCATCTACTGTCCACACTACTTGCAACCCAATTTTGTCTCGAATGGTCGACTTTAAACCCCCAAAATATCTCGAAACCTGATGTCCCTCTGTCTCATTGAGGTTGTTACGAACTGAAAGTCTGGACCACTCCTCAGTATAATTCGCAACGGTTTTGTTACCCTGAACACAATTCTGATAACTCTGAAAAATAAATTGTTCATAGTCAGAAGGTAAAAACCTGCTCATCATAAGTTGTTTCATTCGCCTCCAGGATCGTATAGGAACTTTGCCATGTCGCCGTCTATCCATCTGTAATTTCTCCCACCACACAGCAGCCCCGCTTCTCAACTTGTACGCTACCAATTTGACTTGACGTTCTTCTGTTACCTCAGCAAACTCGAAGAATCTCTCAACCTCTGAAATCCAGTCCAAGAACTCTTCAATCTGCAACTTTCCATGGAACAGTGGTATGTCTGCACGGATCCGATAACCAGGTTGATTTGGGTTCAATCGATGATCTCCTTGGTAACCCACGAAATCCTCTTCAGAATCGTTATCGCTCCATTCTTCGAACTGCTCGTGTCTCACCGGTCTAGGCGGTCGTCTACCTCCAGGACGGCCAAGGGCAACTCCCTCGACTCTTTCTCTGTTGGCAAGGGCAGGGACAGGGGCAGGGGCGTTGGGATTAGGCTGCTGCGCCATCAGTTGCTTCATCATGGTCTCCAACCTCGCCATCGATTGTCGTTGTTCGTCAATCGCTGCCCATAAATCGGTATCCCTTCGACCAAAGTCGTCAGGGTTAACTCTTCCGGCTTCGTTGTTGGCCATCGCACAAGGCAAATCCCTCAGCTCTAATACCAATTGACGCAGAACGGAAGTTCTAGGATCACAAGCGTAACCCTAACAGAACATAAACTGGAATCCACCAGAAAAAAAAAACTGAAACCAAATTGTAAAATTTATTGAATACCTCGAAACTGATAACAAAAACCTTAAATAGGCTCAGAAAACCCTAAAAACAGAAAAGACTAAAATATCCTCATCTAAATAAAAAAAACGGAAAACAAATAAAAACACGAAAATCTTCGGTTGCCCGATAACCTAACTTAAACAGCCCCGTTGAAGGAGTAAATGACGTCAACCGGGCGAGCCCCGGATATCCCGCTATGTAGCTCTGAAAACCCTTTCCGAAAACATATTATAATAGGAAATCTGACAACCGAGCGAAAAGTTATGCCCGTTTCTTTGAAACACCTCTTTTGGACAATTTCTTATTCATCTCTTCTTCAAAGTTCAAAGCCAATTGTCCTACATCACGACATGATCTTTAACTTTTTTGGATTGCAGGTTTCGGAGTTTCATGATCTCTTGTCGACATGATTATAACCTAATAATAGTGTGGAATTGATGGAAGGAGACACCAAGCCACCAAGGTGATGGGCATGTTAAGATAACTTTTTCTTGTAAATCTGCTAACAGTTTAAAAAAAAAATTGTGGGAACTAGACAAAGGATACTTCGAGTCACTACGCGTGATATTATAAACGAGTATGAAAAACGTAATATTTAGACTTACAATTTCACGTAATAACTTTGGTCTACGATATCGGTAAACTTGACGATTACATTGTTACAAGGACATTTCGGTGGAATGCAGAATGCTATATGTTTAAAATGAATAACGAGACTCATGTGTTAAAACGTGTTGCCCCTAATATTTTCCCAACTATTCCATCCACCTTGTTAATAATCTGGATTAACCTTGTTTACTATAATTAACATCAAAATTAAATTTAGAATATAATGTTAGGTTATAACTTGACTATTTATAATATCGGACTACAAATTAGTATAGAAAAATTATACTAAAAAAACTATAGGTATTGACCTATACAAGATTGATGGATTATCTCCTATGTGATCTGCGATACAGAAATAGCATTCTTAAATCTCCTCTAGCATACTTGATCTGTGGAATTTTTCTTCAAAGTCATTAATGATATGATATTAGGAACATCTCGTTTAAATTAATCTATTGGGCCTTGTGGTATATATGGATAGAGATAATGGTCAATGACAATTATCTTAATAATGAGTCTATTTGTCTATACATCATTCAAAATTATCATATGTTCCTTACTACAGTATTATACTATGTGATTTAGGTCTATATATCTATACATCATTCAAAAGAATCTCCCTAATAGGTCGGTGTGTAGATACGAAAAGACATATATAAGCTAACTATATATAGCCATCACTTTTTTATAAGGTGCCAAACAAATTAGACAGATGGTTAATAGCTTGACAATATTACCTCAGTTGAACAAACTAAGTCATTTTTTTATGAATAATAGGCGCCTTATACTCTTTAAAGGTGTACGTTTAAACGAGTTTTTAAAAATAGGAATTTGGTTGATTACAAAAGCTATTAAATTGTATTAATATAGCATACAATCAAATTACAAATTGGTTAATTTAGCTATGCTTAATATAACTGAACAGTTTATGTAACCTTGGTAAACATAACTATATGGCTATTCACGTTACAACTTGAACTCAAATCGTCAGTCCAAAATTGGTGACCCAATTTGTGTCTAACCAACCAAATTGGGATATGTGTTTTAAATGTAGACACATGTCCCAATTTGGTTGGTTAGACACAAATTGAAACACCATTTTTGGACACATGATTTGAGTCCTTATTAAATATTGATTAAGGGTACTTGTACATCATTCCTTTAATTGAACACATAATAGATGTTTAAATGCTTACGTTTATGGTGAATATCACCCACGCAATATTAATTCTTTCATTTTACCATAATCTTGGACATGAACAGTTAGGATTCTACATTGACTAAGTATGAGTTCTATCTAGTGGGTTGGTATCAAGTGGGTTCGTCGTTGAAGTCACTTAGCTGGGAAAGCGACTGCGGAAGAGTGGTGGAATGTTAGGATCCCACATTGACTAAGTGTGAGATTAATCAATAATATATAATCCATTGGGCATCCTCCCTTTACAAACTGGTTTTTTAGGATGAGTTCTACCTAGTGGATTCGTATCATGAACATGATATCATAATTAGTTAACAACATTACAGTCCAACATTTGGTTAATTTAAATGCACGCTATTTGGACATGAACATTCGCTTTATGTTATGTCCAAGGAAAGGATGGGTTAAGTTCTAAATGTGCTAATGTTCAATTGAAATGATATTTGTTCTATTATATTTCAAAAATAGAGTCATATACCGTTTTGATATTGTATTAAATTAAATTGACTAAATTAACATCTCTGTTGACTACCCAAGTCTATTAACATACCAATGTAAAACAAATTATGTATCCCTAAACGGTATATGACTCTTCGTTTGAATAACAGTCAAGTAACAAGTCAGATTAACAACCATATGATCATAGATATATTTAATTTACCATAGCAATATTAAGGGCTATAGCGTTTAAACATTTTCGAATCATCATTCATTTGCGTTATTTGTGTTGGCATATTTAAATTAAAACGTAGAGAATTTGATGCAGCGCTGGTATGGGTGATCAAGCTCTGTTGATTCTAAGAATACCTAAGATTATGAATACATTACTAACTTGTTGATTCTCACTAATACCGAAAGAGCAAACACAAGAAATTTCGTAAGTGAAATTTTATTAAGGCAGAATTTCACGTAAGTCCTATCTTTTTGGTGTTTTGTCACCTTTATAAATGTCTTTCCAAATTCATCACTTTAGTCCTTACTTTTTTCAAAACTCATCACTTTAGTCCATTTGACAAAATATGTGAAAGTCAACTACTTTAAAACCTGTGAAAATATATTTTTGCCCTTATTACTATTTAATTTAGCTAAAATTATTATATTAGCTTTAAATTAAAATGAAAAATAATAAATTCTCAATAATAAAATATTAAATAAATATATTACAAAAAAATATTATATAAATAATAATAATAAAATCCATTAAATTTTTTTTTGTATTTTTGTCATATGGATATTTATTTAGCTAAAATGATTGTCTTAACTTTAAATGATTTTTTATAATTTTTTTGTAATCTATTTATTTAAGATTTTATTATTGAGAATTTTATTGTTTTTCAAAATCATTTAAAGCTAAGATAATCATTTTAGCTAAATAAATATCCATTATGACAAAATATAAAAAAAAAATTAATTGATTTTATTATTATTATTTATTTAATATATTTATTTAAGATTTTATTATTGAGAATTTTATTATTTTTTGTTTTAATTTAAAGCTAATATAATAATTTTAGCTAAATTAAATAGTAATAAGGGCAAAATGTACTTTCACGGGTTTTAAAATAGTTGCCTTTCACATATTTGGTTAAATGGACTAAAGTGATGAGTTTTGAAAAAAGTAAGGACTAAAGTGATGAATTTGGAAAGACATTTATAAAGGTGACAAATCACCAAAAAAATAGGACTTATGTGAAATTCTGCATTTTATTAATCAACTCAACTCTACCATCAAATAGCTACAAAGCTTCAATATATAGGAGTAGGAAAATTACATAAAAGGAAACAAATAAAATCACAATTTCAATGACCAAACAATATGCCTTCCATCATCTCTATGATCGGTCAAATCACATCAATTAAGCAATTTCCTTCATTATAGGTGATTGATGAAATTGCATAAATCAAGTTATTGTCAACACCTTGATTTATGCAATTCTCCCATAACTTGATCTTCATCATTCCCACCGGGGTCGAAAGTATTCGTCCTCAAATTAATTAAAGATTACAAATGTAACGGAAAAAAATACAAAAGAAATTAAATTGATATACAAAACG
The DNA here is from genome assembly GCA_033220585.1 of Dipteronia sinensis. NCBI lineage: Eukaryota > Viridiplantae > Streptophyta > Magnoliopsida > Sapindales > Sapindaceae > Dipteronia > Dipteronia sinensis. Next base: position 21,987,025 of record CM065644.1, on the reverse strand, counting down.
AGATAACTATTTCGATTTCGTTGATTCTTGGAATGCCGAAAATTACAATTCGTTGATTCTTGGAATGCCGGAAAAGTAGATCCCTTGATTCTCAAGAATATCGAAAGCGAAATAAGAACTAGATGTTGTTGATTCATTGTGAATACCAGCAAATAGCTAAATCGATTCTGAATCGATTTGGCTCTGATACCAAAAATGATGCAGCGTGATAGGCGATCAAGCCTTGTTGATTCTTGGAATACCCGGGACTGTGAACACATTGTTAACTCGTTGATTCACATGAATACCGAGAGAGCAAACACAAGAAATTTTATAACTGAAATTTTATTAATCAATTCAACTCTCTCATCAAATGGCTACAAAGCTCCCTTATATAGGAGTAGGAAAATTGCATAAAAGGAAACGAATAATATCATAATTTCAATCACAAAACAATATACCTCCATCATCTCTATGATTGGTCAAATCACATAAATTAAGCAATTTCCTTCATTATAGGTGATTGATGAAATTGCATAAATTAAGTTGTTGTCAACACCATGATTTATGCAATTCTCCCATAACTTGATCTTCATCATTCCTACCGGGGTCGAAAGTATTCGTCCTCAAATTAATTAAATATTACAAATGTAACGGAAAACAAATACAAAAGAAATTATATTGATATACAAAACGGGATAACTATTTCGATTTCGTTGATTCTTGGAATGCCAAAATTACAATCTGTCGATTCTTGGAATGCCGGAAAGTAGATCTGTTGATTCTCGAGAATACAGAAAGCAAAATAAGAACTAGATGTTGTTGATTCACTTTGAATACCAGAAATAGCTAAATCGATGCTAAATCGATTTGGCTCTGATACCAATAATGATGCAGCGCCAATGTTCGAGTTATGTTGATTCAAAGAATACCTAGGACTCAGAACAACTTGCTAACTTGTTGATTCAATAGAATACTAAGAAGCAAATAAAATAAGTTTGGAAAACTGAAATTTGTTTATCAAATCAAGTCTGCCTAGAAATGGCTTACAGGCTGCAATATATAGGAGAGGAAAAACTTCTAAAAGGAAACAAATAAATCATGAATTAAATCACTAAAAATATGCCTCCAATGCATCCCAATGATTTGGTCAAATCACATCAATTAAGCAATTTCCTTCATTATAGGTGATTGATGAAATTCCATAAATCAAGTTGTTGTCAACATCTTTATTTATGCAATTCTCCCATAACTTGATCTTAATCATTCATTTGCGTTTAAAAATTTTCGACTCAATGATAATTTTGCACCTAATTTTTTTTTTTTGAAGAATGTGAAGCTTTATTAAAGCCAAAAGGCAAACAAGGGAAACCAGCAACAGGCAACAAACCACAACAGAGCACCTTACATCGCAAGACAGGCCACCACAAAGACCCCAACACCACAGACCACAAACAAACAGAACAAAAGCAACCTAACACCAGACACACCAGAAAACAGAAGCAAGCAACACCAAACGAACCTCAAAGGGAACAACAAGCAGCGAGGAACCCAGGAAACCATCTATATGATATCAGTTAGTAAAACATGTAATAAGAAAAGAAGTACTAAAACCCTCCATGAGAAGTACCAAACTTAGGGTTAGGACTTTAAGTAGTTCATCCCAATTATTTAATGATATGTAATAACATCAAAATGATGCCCAAACCTACTTGTGAATCTTCCGCTGATACTATAGTTTTTCTTCAACCAAGACAGAATTATCTCTGTAACTTAAAAAGAATTCTCCGCTGTTTTGAGTGGTCTTCGGGTCTTAAGATAAATTTCAACAAGTCATGTATTGTTAGAATTAGGAAAACGAAGGGGAGTGAGGCTTGTTGGGCGGATTTGTTCAAGTGCAGAAATGCTACTCTTCCTATAATGTATTTGGGGATACCTTTAGGTTCTAGACCAAGCTCCAAGTCTTTTTGGGACCCGATAATTAGCACGATTGAAAAAAGGTTGGCTCCTTGGAAAAGGAAGTTCCTTTCGAAAGGTGGAAGATTGGTTTTGATCAAGTCAGTCCTGAATAGTATTCCTAACATATTATATGTCGGTTTTTATGATGCCGGTGGGAGTGGCTCAAAAGATCGAAAGGCTTCAATGTAGTTTTCTATGGGGGGATGGTATCGAAAAGAGAAAGGTTCATGCAGTGGATTGGGTCACGGTTTGCAAAAGCAAGAAGAAGGGCGGTCTAGGGATAGGTAGAATTTTGGACAAAAATAGTGGCTTATTGTCTAAGTGGCTGTGGAGATTTGGGAATGAAGGTCTTGCTTTATGGAGAAAAGTGATGTGTGCTAAGTATGGGGTGGATGAGAAGAGATTGTTTTGGGACTGGAAAAGCTTGTCAGCTCCCTCTTTATTTGTCAAGGCAGTAACAAATGTAATCAGGATAGGGTCGTGCTAGGCAGCGGTGTTCTTTAAAGGGTTGCAGGTGGTTGTAGGAAATGGCTCCAATATTAGACTATGGCAGGATTTTTTGGTAGATTCTAACCAGCTGAAGGAAGCTTTTCTGAGAATTCATGCGTTGGCAACGAATAAGACTGGTTATATCTCAGATTTTGGACAATAGCAAGGGCAAAATTGGGTTTGGAAGGTGGAGTTGAGAAGACCCCCATTTGATTGGAAGAGAGGTCAGTGGAATTGCTTCATGAAATGCCTAGAAAGTGTAACAATCCGAAACGCTTTTAAGAATAAAATCGCTTGGGGTTTGAGTGAGTCGGGCTCTTTTTCTATAATGTTCTTTCGAAAAGCTCTAGAGGATATGGATAGCAGCGAGGCCTGGGTGGAAAGGCTCCCTTGGAGGGGTTTGTGCCCTCCAAAAGTGGAGTTCTTTACTTGGCAACTTCTGAGGGGCAAAGTGTTCGTTGGGGATGTAATGCGTAGATTTGGTATGTCTCAGGAGGTGGATTGTAAGCTCTGCAACAAGTTTAAGGAAACAATAAACCATGTATTCCTCACTGTACTTGGACATGGAAGCTTTGGTCTGCATGTATGAAGTGGTGGAATGTGGAGTGGTGCTCTAATGGTGATATTAAAGGTTGGTGGGAGAATTGGGCTGGGATGGTCCATTCAACAAAATATATTAGAGCATGGGAGGTGATGTTCTTTGCTGTGGTGTGGTCAGTGTGGGAGACAAGGAATCAAGCAGTTTTCAATGACAAAGAGGCTAATGTTCTGCAAGAAATAGACATGGTAAAGTTCCGGGTAGCTTGGTGGTTCAAGCACCATAGTAAAGGTTCAAAGGAGACTTTAACTGATATGCTCTTAAACATTAAGGAGCTTTGTGTGGACTTAAAGCTAGTCAAGAAGCAAATGAGAGCAAACTGGTCCCCTCCTACGAGCACGGACCTGAAATTCAATGTCGATGGTTCTGCGATAGGAAATCCAGGTCCAGCGGAATTGGAGGTGTTCTGAGAGACAGTACAGGAAAAGTGATGTGTATGTTTTCGTGTTCTGCTGGGATTCAAGACTCCATTTCGGTAGAGGTGCTTGCAATCCATAAAGCTTGCACCCATTGTGCTTCTACCCCATCTTTCGCGAACAAATTCATACAGATTGTAAGTGACTCGAGATTAGGCGGTGTCGTGGATCAATGGGGAGGGATTTGGTAGCATCAATCATGTGGAATTAATCTATGATATCCGCAGTTTCTTGGAGCTTTTAGGTGGCAAGGTGATCTTTAGTCTGAGAGGCTCTAATCAATTCGCTAATAAGCTGGCGAAAATGGGCTCCAAAATGATGGGCGACTTTGTCAATTTTGGCGATTCTGGTTGATGGTTTGGCTGTTAGATGGTCCTGGTGTTTTTTCGTTCGCAGTAGTTTTTCTGGGTGGTGAGAGACAGGCTTCCCCTGTTTCCTGTGTCCTGTTTCTGTCTTGTTTCTTCCTTTTTCGTTTTTAGTTTGCTTTGTTTGCTTTGTGGGGTGTTTGCTGAAGCCTTCGTGTTTGGCCTCAGTGATGTGCCTCTGTTGAGAGGGTTTATCCTCTTTGTTTTGTGTTTTAGCTCGTTTTTGGCTTGTAACCGTTTTGGCTGGGGTCTCGTTTTCTCGCTTCGTTCTGGCTGGGTCGTTTTTTTGCGACCATTAATAAATTGCAGTTCAAAAAAAAAGTTTTGGCTTGTATTCTCAGGTGAACCCAATGTGAACCAAACGAGACTCAATTGATGTTGGAACTTCCTGGAGATGTGAGATACGTTTGGAAGTTAGAGTTGGTGTTTGAGGGAGCTTGAAGACCGAAGATGAACTGAAGAAAAGGATTCTGGAAGAAACCGCGGCGTGGACCGCGATGCGGACAAGCGCATGGATCGCGGCACGGGGAGCGGTCAATTCCAGTATGTATAGAGAGGTGTAGACCGTGGCGGAGGCAAAGGCGCCAACTGCGGTATTCTGAGCGGTGAACTTCAGTGGCTTTTCCGCGGTGTAGGGAGCGGGGTGCACACCGCGACCTAGACTGCGGTAATAGCGGATTTTGCCCAGATCATGAATGTTGCGCGAAATAGGAAAGGTTTTCTTCTGGAAAGTTCTTGTGCTTATTGGAAAAGGAAAAAGAGTTTGTCTTCATGAAGAATAGGAAAGTCTTATGCTTGAAGGAAAAGATTTCTACTTACAAGAAGACTTGTCATAAATAGGAAATAGTATTTATGTGGAACAAGTAATTCTTGTATGTTTAGGAGTAGGATTTCTTTTATCTTAAACTCTCTATAGCTAGTATAAATAGACCTAGTAATTAGGTTATTTTGTGTGGAGTCAAGAAACATCATGTAACATCAGAGAGTGGTGAGATCCGGGTGAGAGACCCAAGGAATATCCGGGGAGGGATCTAAGGGAATATCAGGGGAGGGATCTAAGGGAATATCAGTGGATCAAATTAGAGATCCGTGGGTGATATTCAGGGGAGACCTAGGGGATATTGCGGGGTTCTTGGTGAGGATCTTGTGAGCGTGGTTTGAGGTTGAGCTGTGAGAGAGAATCCTGAAGTATATGATTATAGTGGTGGCAATCTGGGCCGGCCCGGCCCATTAGGCCCGTCTGTGAAACGAGCCGGCCCGTTAGACAAAAAGGGGGACCGGCCCGGGTCCAAGGCCCGTGTAGGGACAGACCGGGCCGGGCTTGGGCCAGGCCTTAAACGAGCCGGCCCGTTACATGCCCGACGGGCCTTCAACGGGCCGGCCCGTTGAAGGCCCGTCGGGCTTCGAATTTTTTTAAAAAAATTGTCAAAGATTTTAGAAAAATGTAATTTTTAAAAGTTTTGAATATTTTCCCCCCTAACGGTCACCTGGCTAATTATAAAATCCACCATTCAATTCAAAATTTTAAAAAAAATAATTCAAATTTGAAAAAAATTGAAAAAAAAATTTCTGGCGGCCCGTCAGGGCTTGCCAGGAATAAAATTTCAAAAAAATTTTTGGGCCGTCGGCTTTGCGGGCCTTAACGAGCCCGGCCCGATTTTTTCAAATTGGGGCCCGGCCTGGCCCGTTTTGCTGGAGGGCCGGGCCGGGCCGGGCGGCCCGTTTGGGCTCGGCCCAAATTGCCACCAATGTACAATTGTAACAATTTATCATATAGTGGAACTTTTTCTGTCGTCCTGACGGCCCGTGGTTTTTTACCCGATTTGGGTTTTCCACGTATATCTTATGTTGTGATTGTTTTATTTTCTCTCATCTTATTTTTCTGCTATTGACGTTATTAATTGCTATGAGTTATGGGCGTATATTAGGCATGACGCTTCCGCGATCATCGGTTCAAATCCCTAACACTTTCCTCAACATTCCCCGAATCATCTACGGCTTCGCCACCAGTTTCATGTACAAACTTATCAACAACCAAAGAAAACCATTCACTGCCATCGAAACCAAAACTTTCACATACTCAAACTGAAGAAACCCCATAACTAGCTAGCCAAACTCTCTATTCTCTCCTGTGAATGACTTAGCATATATGAAAAGTATATCTATATCTATATATATATATATATATACACATATTATTTACAAAATGAGGAATCAATTATAATCATTGTCATGTATGATGTATCCTTGCACCATGAAATCTCGAAAGTTGTCTTTCATGTAATAAAATATTTGAGCTTGTGTTTCACGATCGATGGCCAACAAAGTGTACTGTGGAAAATGGTTGCAGTACACCGTACGCGTGCCTCATATCGATGACTGGAGAATCCCATTAATTGAATTTGAGATAATAAGTGCATCCACAATGGGCAAGACCCAAATACAAGACCCAAATACAAGACTCATTTGTGCCACATCATGAAAAAGGGGTATTCTTTTTAAAAAATGGGTCTTCTCATTTGAGTCCTATTTATTTAGGTCTCTTTTCCCTGCAATAGGGCAAAATTGAAAAAGAGAAAGTGAATCCATTTTTTTTTTCACTTTTCCAAACAATCATTACTCTTCTTTAATATATATATATATATATATACATACAGAAATTTTCAAGTCAGTACGCATTAATATAACTTCATCAGTGGGTTGGATGTGGACCATTAGATTTACATACTTTGATTCAAAGTGTATGCCCTTGTCAAAACTTCTCCATAATCAGTAGTCCACATGCAACGCACTGATATAAGTTATATCAGTGTGCACTGAGGAGAAAATGATTATATATATATATATATACAATCTTTCTACTGTTAGTTCGTCCTGATATAAAATATATCAGGACGAAGAATGTAGATCACAGATTATGGAGAAGTTTTGACAAGTGCATACACTTTGAGTCAAAGTATGTAAATCTAATGGTCAACATTCTTCGTCCTGATATATTTTATATCAGGACGAACTGACAATAGTAAAATTGTATATATATATATATATATATATATATATATTATAATCTATTTTAAATATCAACACTATCAATAATTATTTAACAAATTATAATTAATTTAAAATAAAACAATTTATTAATTTAAAATTAACACAACCGAATTACATGAACAATAAAAATAACTATTTAAGACAAAATATCCTTTTTTTATAAATAAAATGTTATTTTATAATGTGACAAGTCTAGTATTCATAATTCTAATCTAGTAAAATTAATTAAAAAATTAACGTTTTCATTCAAATTATTTTAATTTTATTAAAATAAAATTTTAAAATTATAATTAAATTTATTTATATTTTTTCATTATATATAATTATTGAAATTAATAATTATTAATTTAAATTTAAATAATTTAAATATATATATTAAATTTATTTATATTTTTTTCATTATTAATAATTATATATTTAAATTTAAATAATATATATATTTATAAGCCCACTGATTGAGAGGTATTAGAAATCCAAATCCAATCATTGGGCAAGACCCAAATGAGATTCCACATTTGGAACTCAATTTGACTCTACTCTTGTGGGCCCCACATTTGGGTCTTATTTTTTAGATCCCATTGTGTCTCATTGTGCCCATATACTAGATCCACTTTTATTTGGGTCTTATTTTTTGGGGCTCTTTTGAGCCCCATTGTGGATGCTCTAGAGTAAATGAATGTGTGCCTCTCACGATGGCCGACAAAACTCCATAGAATGAGGTAATAAATATACAAAATTGTGCTTTCCGGTAACAAAGTGTGGAAATTTTCATCTATATGTAAATAACGATTTTGATAAAAAAAAAAAATATCCGGGTTTCAATTTTTAGAAATTTCGGTGGAAACATGGAAAATATCACCGATATCTTGAAAATTCAGGGATATTTAGAGAATCTCCCACCATACTCTAAATTATAGTATAAACTCTAAAATAGAGTATGGGTTGCTCCCACTATATTCTAAATTTCTGTTTTTTTTTTAAAAAAAAATTAGAGTTTCCAAGATTACTACTCTAAATTTAGAGTACCAAATCTCATACCATAAACTTACTTTTCAATATTTTATAGTTCATTTATATCGTTTTACATTTTTCATTAAATTCAATTAATGTATAATAAATTTTATCAACATAAAAATTATACCATAAGAAATGTATCATTTAGATCTTTAAAATGAATCCAATATTAAATATTAATTAATAATTTTTTATTTACATCATTCTTACCGTACTTTATCATTTGTGTGTTTTGGTTTATTTCTCATGTTCAAGTCTTCTATTATGTTTTCCTCATTTTCATTTTTTTTGTTGAGATTTTGCATAAATAATCCGATATTAATTCTTACTAGATTATGGTTATCGTTGTTAATTAGTAGATGTAATTACAAAATAAATAAAAGGTTGCTCATTGACCAACCAAACCCCCTAAAAAAACCTTCCTTTTATTACTATTCATTTTATTATTTTGTTATAATTTTCTCCAAAAAAATTATTCTGTAATAAAAAAAATCTCTTATTACATATTAATAATTATAAGTTAGTACATAGTGACATTAAAACGGCTAAATAAAAATTACAATGACATAAACATATTAAAATAAGGATTAAAAAAAACTTGGTAGTGAAGTGATGGTAAAGTAAGGTGGGTGGTAAAGTAAGAGGTGTTGAGTAGCTATTTATAGAAAAATAAATCAACATGAGTGGTGTGTTTGATTGAGAAAGTTTGAAAGAGAAAATTAGGTACCAAATAAAACATGTAAGAAAACTATGTAACAAATAACACATATCAGAAATTTTGATGAAAAAATTTGATTGAAAAAGTTTGATAGAGAAAATTAGGTAACAAATAAAACATGTAAGAAATTTTGGCGAAAAAAATTAGATCGTAAAAATTAGATTGAAAAAGTAAGAAAATAAATAATTAGGTTGGCATAATTAGTTGAAAAAAATGTTAGAAAAGAAATAATGTAAATTAAGAAAATTAGTTGAAAACAAACAAAATCCTTAAATCCCTTATAAAGTGAAGGAGATGACTTGGAAACGTGACAATTCTGACTTGATGAATAGAAAATTTTTATATATATGAACCAGATATAAGATGGAAATTAAGTTTGTCTAATTGGGTTCACCTTTATTTCATCATGTGAGGTTTATATATTAACGGATAGCCTTAATTACAAACCCAAAATAATAGTTATCGAATTGTGACATCCATAATATAGAACAATGTTTAGGTGTTGACCGGTCAGGACCCATAAAAAGTCCATATTGTCTTGTGGTATTGGATCTAAACTTTTAAGATTTTTTAAAAAGTCTATATTGTCTTGTGGTATTGGATCAAGACTTTCATGAGGCAGCAAATTGTCTGCTGGTATTGAATTGAGATCAAGATTTTTAGGATTTCATGACAAAATAGATTTTCTAAACTTTTTAATGATATGTATAAATAGCTTGAACCCAAAATTGTCTTGCCCTCTCCCTCAATACTTTCTAGACTTTTTATTTGATTTCAGATATTTTGTAGGTGTATTGGTATATAATCAATGTGGCGGCCAAACATGCAAAAGACAACATAAAATTACACTTAAAATTCGAGTACCAAATGACTGATAAAATGTCTCTGTGAGTTAAAAATAGTTTTATGCTAGATTTCCATGATCCCACCAACCTCACCGGTATCTAAAATCTTTAGGACCACTAGTAAATTGATCAAATGTTTTATCTACATCTATAAAAGATGGATTTGGCAAAAATAAAGATAAAGAGGAAGTTGATTTTTTTTAAATATATATATATATATACACCCGATAAAAAGAGCTAGTCCGTTACTGATAATATCGCCCTTTGTGTAGATTGAGTTAAAAGACAAAAGAAGATGATCACAATTTCTATTGATTTATTGCCCGAGCGAGTTGAAAAGTTATATGCCTCGCATAAAACCATGCTTCTATAAAATTTAGATACATGTTTTTTTTTTTGAAATTCGATAACGGAAGGGTATGCTGAAACCTGTCAAGAGCAAGCACTAGTTGACTATTTGGAGTTTTTATTTTTATTTTTATTTTTTTTAAATATGTATAGTTAAATCTTATACATCAATTTTTTTTTTGTTATTTACATTTATATTTAAAAAAAAATTATTGTCATGCCCCAACCCTCCAAATTTAACCAATGCATGCATAGTCTGTATATTAACTCATCTCACCGGACTTGAATCATCTATCACTAACTATGAAAGAGGGACATACACTGTACACACCATTAGAGAAAAAAATATATTAAAGAGCTGTGAATATTGGAGTTTGATAACATGTGAATTAATGAAGTCCAACAAGCCAAACAGAAATACTTCAATGTTCAAACTATTGTTTTTCCCTGTTTCATATCATTTCTAGTGAGGTAGTGGGGGATGGGTTGTTGGTTATTATATTTATTTCATATGGTGATATTTTCTGCACCATATGAACTAGCTGAAGGTTATGTATTGGTTGGTGGTATTTTAAAATTTTATTACTTCACTTCATAGCTTATACATGTTTTTCATTCAATTTTTGTTGTCAGTAACTGCCCTCAACAAGATTATAGAGCACTGGAACTTAGGGAGAAAATTGAATACTACAATCGACTCTTGAAAGTCCATATTTTTAAAAGTCTAAAAAGTCTTGAAATAAAATCTAGATAATCCTAATAGTCTATAAATAAAATCCAAAAACTCTTTCAGAATCCTAAAGGTCTAGTCCATATAATCCTAATAATCATAAAAGTATAGTCCTAACAATCCTAATAATCCTAATAGTTTTGCAAATCCATAAAATCTTGCATCCCAAAATTGTCTATTAAAATCTCAATCCAATACACCCTTCTAAATGTGGCGGCCAAACATGCAAAAGACAATATAAAACTACACTTGAAAGTCGAGTACCAAATGACTGATAAAATACCTCTGTGAGTTAAAAATAGTTTTATGCTCAATTTCCATGATCCCACCACCACCACCGGTATCTAAAATCTTTAGGACCACTAGTAAAAATTGATCAAATGCTTTATCTACATATATAAAAGTTGGATTTGGCAAAAATTAAAGATAAAGAGGAAGTTGATTTTTTTAATATATATATATACACACACCTGATAAAAAGAGCTGGTCCATTACTGATAATATCGTTATTTGTGGTTTAAAGACAAAAGAATATAATCACCATTTCTATTGATTTATTGCTTAAGTGAGTTAAAAAGATATGGATCTCGCATAAAACCATGCTTCTATAAAATTTAGATATATGTTTTTTTTTTTGAAATCCGATAACGAAAGAGGTATGCCGAAACATGTCGAGAGCAAGTACTAGCTGACCGTTTGGAGTTATTTTTTTTTTAAATATGTATAATAAATCTTATATATCAATTTTTTTGTTATTTACATTTATATTAAAAATAAATCTTGTCATGCCCCAACCCTCCAAATTTAACCAATGCATGCATAGTCTGTATATCAACTCATCTCACCGGATTTGAATCATCAATCACTAACATGAAAGGGGGACATACACTGTACACACCACTAGAGGAAAAAAAAAAGAGATTAAAGAGCAGTGAATATTGGAGTTTGATAACATATATATTAATGAAGTCCAACAAGCTAAACGGAAATAATTCAATGTTCAAACTATTGTTTTTCCCTGTTTCATATCATTTCTAGTGAGGTAGTGGGGAATGGGTTGTTGGTTATTATATTTATTTCATATAATGACATTTTCTGCACCATATGAACCAGCTGAAGGTTATGTGTTGGTTAGCGGTATTTTAAAATTTTATTACTTCTCTTCATACCTTATACATGTTTTTCATTCAATTTTTGTTGTTCAGTAACTGCCCTCAACAAGATTATAGAGCACTGAAACTTGGGGAGAAAATTGAATACTACAATCAACTGTTGAAAGTCCATATTTTTAAAAGTCCAAAAAGTCTTGAAATAAAATATAAATAATCCTAATAGTCTATAAATAAAATCCAAAGACTCTTTCAGAATCCTAAAAGTCTAGTCCATAGAATCATAATAATCCTAAAAGTATAGTCCTAACAATCATAATAATCCTAAAAGTATAGTCCTAACAATCATAATAATCCTAATAAGACTTCTTTAACTGGACGACTTTACTTGGCGGATATGCTTCTGACTGCCATATCAGTTTTCTTGATGACGTGTCCAGACCTCTTTAACTGGACGACTTTACTTGGCGGATACGCTTCTGACTGCCATATCAGTTTTCTTGATGACAGTGTCCAGACCTAGTGACTTGTCCTCGGTCAGCATCCCTTTCACTGATTGGTTGACTTTTAGTGATGTTGACTACAATATTTTTGCATTATCTGCTATCTTTGCTGAAGTGTCATGCTATTGAAAAATCCCTATAACAATACCCCCATAAATCCGAGAGATGAGTTCTTGGCGACTTGACGAAGGGGATTTGAATAGTTCTCCTTTTATTTTTTTTTAACGCTCTAACCGCGTCATTATTCTCTTGTAAACTGATAATCTTCAAGATAGATTATGTTGATGAGATACACTTTTGGGTCTATATCTAGTGTCTTCGGGACACATATCGGGTCGCTCAGATGCCTTTGGATACTTTGTGGTAAGATGAATTTGCACTTGACCTGGTCCGCGACCAATTGTCAAATGATCCTAGTCATTATTTTTAAGCGATCAACTTCTAATTTCTTTCTTTTTGCTGTGGATGTCTCTCTTAAGAGATGCCGAAAGGAATGTTGAGGCAGAAGATTTAGATACTTCTTTAACTCTTCTTTTGCTATTCTTTTTTAAGGCCTTCTAGCTGATATTCCTGCAAAAATAAAGTACTTTATGTGTATAAATATAATTTTAACTTCTTACTTACTTGCATTTGATTCCAATCGTGTTTGACGAATCGCCTAGTCTCAACGAGCCTTGATTTTTGAGATCTTTTTTTTATTATTGAAGAGCTGAAGAGCCAACGAGCTGAATGGACCCGCTGAGTTGAATAGCTATGGCGAGTTGAGTTATTTTGCCGAGCTAAATAGATATGGCAAGTTGAACTGTCACAGCGAGCTGAATAAGTTGACACCTAAGATTTGGGGCTCATATGCTTTTAAGTCTCTCTATTCCGAGGAGATCCCAACTTTTTGATACTTCACTCGGTCTTTTAAGCGTCATTTTTTTTTGTGCTCGCCATGTCTCGACACTTTTTTTATTACCCGGATAGAGTCTTTTTGTTGCGAGTGTGGCCAAGTACCTTTGCCCTGTTTAGAACATTTTTCTATTAAGCTAACTTGACTTCACACTTTATATTAGCTTGACTTTTTTTCTTTTTCTGGCTGACGCTCAAATCTTCTCGTTCATTTGGGAGAATATGTGACCCTTTTTAGCGTTGTTCAGCTTTGCATGGGTCATTTAATCTTTTAGCATTACTAACGCTCGAATCATCTTTCAACCTGGTTCAACTTTACTTGGATCCATCTTTGAGCGGATCTTACTAACTCTTAGATCCTCTTGCAGTAAGTTCTTATTTGGCTATGAAGCATCCTTTGGTGCTCGGCCAGGATTGCCTTTTCAACTGTTCTCCATATATGCTCGGCCAAGCAATGTTCATGTTTTTCTTTTTGCTTCACTAGCATTCATTACGTTCCCTTTGTACGAGCGTTGTGTTCGCCATCATCATGCTCTCATCTTTCTCACATTTTCTTCTGACTGTGCAGTATTCCATTATTCAATGCTTTTGTCGCCGTGCATAGAATATCCTTTAAAGGCATGTTCCGACGATCTTTCTAAGTTTTAGTGCTCGAGACAATTTAATTTTCGAAGTCGAAGACCACAAGAGGAACTGGTTGATGTTTCTCTGGGTAGCGTTTTTCGTCACAATCTGAGAAAAATGTAGTAGATGTCGTTGCTCTCAGAAAAGTAAGATGGCGCTCCATGAAGATTGTGCTTCTTAGCATCAACCCCATAAGGTCTTTACCATATACATACATGTTCATGGCGAGTTGAGGGCTCTTGTTTTCGGGGTTTTAATGTTGTTCGGAATCTACCCCCTAGCATCATTTGTCAGTTAGGAGTTGATGTCGATGTGCAGGGTAGAAACCATACTTTAAGCACATCAGCTCGCTCTTTATTTTTTTTCTTTCATTGATTTGGGTAGACTTTCTACCTTGTTTGTTAGCCCGAGTAAAGTTTCTTTTTTTTTACGGGGCATTTCAAGCATTCGACCAGGATCTCTATTCCCCTTTAAATTTTTTCTCGGCTGAATTTTTTTCGTAGGTCAGATTCTTCCTTTTGGCCGATCTTATATATATATATATATATATATAATTTAACTACAATAAAATATTGCCTTTTACTCTCCCAATATATTGAAAAATATATTTTCAAAACTATTTCACTCAATATATATTATAATTTTTTTTTCTTAAATACTGTTTTCAGTTATTGCTACCATATGTGTTTTCAAAGTTTTCAACTTCTGAAAATATAAAAATCAAATACTTATTTTCAAATGAAAAAATAGAAAGAAAAATATATTTTTTTTAATATGAGATTCATTGATCTTGTTGAGCTTTGTATGTAGGTTTTCTAACAATGCATTAATGTATCATTGAATTTTCCATTAAAGCTTAACCAAAAATTCAAAATTTGTCGGCAAGATTCATGCATGTTATATATAAATTATATATTTGAACTTGTGCTGCACAATGCACAACAAAGTGTGGAAACTGGTTGCACACCAACAAGTACAGAACTCCGGAGACACGGTAAACTCAGACATCTTCGATTCAAAAAAAATATAATAATAATAATAATTGTACCTTTATTTTTTTCAATTATTAAAAAATATATATATATAAACCAACAAAAAGACTTATGTTAATGGGGCGTTGGCTATGGTGCAAATGACTTATGTGGTTTGTACCATACAAACCAACAAAAAGACAACAAAACAAACAATAAAAAATAAACAAAGTGAACCACGGGGTGGTGCGGTGCAGCTAGTCAATTGCACTCCATGTGGGGTGAATGGTTCGGGCAGTGCCCGAGTTCGAACCCCAATGAAAACATCTTGCGGCCATGATATAGGACAGTTGGTTTTGGACTTTGAAGAAGAGATGGATAGGAAATTGTCCAAAAGAGGTGCTCCAAAGAAACAGGCATAACTTTTAGCTCGGTTATCAGATTTCCTTTTATAATATGTTTTCGGAAAGGGTTTTCAGAGCTCCACAACATGACAACCGAGCCTTGCCCAGTTGACGTCATTTACTCCCTCAACGGAGCTGTTTAAGTTAGGTTGTCGAGCAACCTAAGATTTTAGTGTTTTTTTTTATTTGTTTTCCATTTTTATTTAGATGAGGATGTTTTAGTCTTTTGCTATTTTTAGGGTTTTCTGAGCATATTTAAGGCTTTTTTTTATCAGTTTTAAGGCATTCAATAAAATATTTACAATTTGGTTTCAATTCTTTCTGGTGGATTCCAGTTGATGTTACTATCAAGATTACGCTGGTAATCTTTGAACTTCCGTTATGCGTCAGGCCAGGCTTTACTGACCTCCCGGCTGAGCGGGGATTAGTCCCGCCTCAATGTAGGTGGGGATCACCTCGTGCGAAAGCAAAAAAAAAACACAAAATGCTTGACAGCCACAAAAAGCAATCGGTTTCAACTGGTTGCTGCAATTTATATAATTTTTTATTATATCATATTACATAATAATTAATAAAAAAATCATTTTTTATATAAAATAATCATTTTTTATAAAAAGAATTATTGAAAAAAATCATTTCAAATATATGAAAATTATAAATTTTATTATTTAAAATAAATAAAAACTTTAAAATTTTGAATTTCAAGAACAAGTTCAATGTAGACCGAACGAGTTTAACGTTGAGATGAACGTTAAACTCGTTCAGTGAATAAGTTAACGTAAATTTTCTTGAACAAGTTCAATGTAGGTTGAACAACACGTTCAATGAACAAGTCAACGTAAATCTTCATGAACAAGTTCAATGTAGGTTGAACGAGTCTAACATTCATCTGAACGTTAAACTTGTTCAATGAACAAGTCAACGTAAATCTTTATGAACAAGTTCAACGTAAGTTGAACGAGTTTAATATTTATCTGATAATGTTAAACTTGTTCAATGAACAAGTTAACGTAAACCTTCATGAACAAGTTCAACGTAGGTTGAACAAGTTTAACGTTCGTCTTAACATTAAACTTGTCCAGTGAACAAGTCAACGTAAATCTTCATGAACAAGTTCAACGTAGGTTAAACAAGTGTAAAGTTCATATCAACGTTAAACTTGTTCAGTGAACAAGTCAACGTAAATCTTAATAAACAAGTTCAACGTATGTTGAACAATTTTAACGTTTATCTGAACATTAAACTCGTTTAGTGAACAACTCAATGTAAATTTTCATGAACGAGTTTAATATTCATATTAAAGTTGAATAAGTCAACATAAATCTTCATGAACAAGTTTAAAGTAGTTTGAACGAGTTTAACGTTCATCTCAACGTTAAACTTGTTAGGAGAACAAGTCAACGTAAACCTTCATGAACAAGTTTAATGTTCATTGCAACGTTAAACTTGTTCTATGAACAAATTAACGTAAACCTTCATGAAAAAAATTCAAAGTAGATTGAATGAGTTTAACGTTAGTATCAACTTCAAACTTGTTCGGTGAACAAGTTTACGTAAATTTTTATGAACAAGCTTAACGTTAATATGAACGTTAAACCTGTTGGATGAACAAGTTAACGTAAACCTTTATAAACAAGTTCAACGTATGTTAAACAAGTTTAACGTTCATATGAACGTTAAACTTGTTCGGTGAACAAGTCAACATAAATCTTTATGAACAAGTTTAACATAGTTTGAACGAGTTTAACTTTCATCTCATTGTTAAACTTGTTCAGTGAACAAATTAATGTAAACCGTTATGAACAAGTTCAACGTAGATTGAACAAGTTTAACGTTCCTCTCAACGTTAAACGTTTTCGATGTACAAGTCAATGTAAACATTCATGAACAAGTTCAACGTAGATTGTACGAGTTTAATGTTCATTTCAACGTTAAACTTGTTCGGTGAACAAGTTAACGTAAACCTTCGTGAACAAGATCAACATAAGTTGAACAAGTTTAACGTTCATATAAACGTTAAACTTGTTTAGTGAACAAGTCAACAGAAATCTTCATAAATATGTTCAACGTATGTTGAACAAGTTTAACATTTCTCTAAACGTTGAGTGAACAAGTCAACGTATACCTTTATGAACAAGTTCAATGTACGTTAAACGTGTTTAGTGAACTAGTCAACGTATACCATCATGAACAACTTTAACGTTCCTCACAACAAGCTATTCCTTATGTCTGTAATTGTTGGCAAAAATTATTAAATGAAAGTATCATTATTCATTCATTTTGTTCTACACTAAATTTTTTAATAATATTATTCCGAGCATGATTTATTTTCTATTATTTTGTTTTGAACTATTGAAATATTTCGGGATTGTGAAACAAGGACATGACTTCACGATATAAGTGTAACGTTGCTGTCATTGTTAAGAGTGTTCAGTAAACAAATCAAAATAAATCTTTATGAACCGGTTCTTATTGTAGATTAAATTACTAGAGAAGATCTTTGGTGTATCCAATACATGATGCATCCCTAGTGTGATCATTGTATAATTATATTATAATCAAATTTTTATATTTTCAAGTAATAAAATTATTATCATTCAACCAAAAATTTCAAATCAAAATCAAAATTATTTATAGACGTCTATAATTAGAATTCATATTATCCACTAAATTATTTATAGAATTCATATAATTGACTAATTTTTTGCCACTTATACATCTATTAGTGTTAATTAGTTTCTATTTTTTTTCCAGATGACATCATTATGGGTCACACCAAGCAGAACCCATAATGCAACTACCCTCCCACTGTAGGAGATGTATCTATGGTAATAAATGTTCAGTCAATAACATGGATACGGAAATGAATTGATATATAAAATTATTACAAAATTATGTTCTTTATCTTAATATATTATGCATATCTTCAGTGAGAATACGAAGTAGACATCTAACAACAAAGAACCTCGATAAATTCAATCATGTACAAGGCAATAAGCGTAAACACTAGTTCTAGTTTCCATTTGACAAATAACTATAGCAAATAACATATGTGATCATAAGGGTAGATATGTCTGATGCATATAAATAAAAAACTAAATGCAGGCTATACTAGGGATGGGCATTTCCCCCACGGGGCCCCATCCCCATTTGCCCCCACCCCCATTTGGGGGCAAATTTTGCCCCCATATAGGGTTTGGGGGCGGGGGTGGGGTCAAATTTTGCCCCTAAAACCTAAATGGGGATGGGGGTGGGGGGACCTACCCCCACCCCTATTTCCCCATTTCCCCATTTCTTTAAATGGGGGTGGGGCCCTATTCCCCCATTTCCCCATATGTATAATATATATATTAAAATATTTTTAATATTTTAAAAAAAAGTAACTTTAATTTTATTATTTTTTATTCCACCACTAATTGACTATCTGACAGTTGAATGTACTTAGTTTTTTTGTGAATTTGTTTTGGCTTTTATATGTAATACTAAATTACTATAGTTATTTCTATTAATTTTGGACAATTATATGGATTGGATATCGAAACATGGTGATTTGTAGGATTGGAATCATCGAATTTCGAATTCAGAATTATAAATTTCAGATTTCGAATTTCGGATTGCAAAATATTAGGATTAAAAATGGGGGAAATGGGGGAAATGGGGGACAGGGGGTGAGGGCAGGGGAACCTCCCCCCAAACACCCCCATCCCCACTTCCCCCAAATGGGGTTTGGGGGCGGGGATGGGGGGAGGTTTCATAAATAGGGATGGGGGTGGGGGTACCCTCCCCCGCCCCAATGGGGCCCCACGCCCATCCCTAGGCTATACTCCATATCTATTACAATAAAAAAAAATAGGTATGGGTACAAAGACTACGAATTCAGAGATTTTACGTGGAAAACAAGACAAGTCATGTCAAATATGGACGTATATTTATATGTTGAGGATATTGTATTTGATCACCACGTTAATCACATGTGGAATTTACATAGAGTTTACATGTATACCCTTACCAATAAATGGGCACTCGAGATGGTCCCAGCCCAATACAATTCCGTACAGGCCCAACTCAGTACCTCACACAACCCGGTAATTTGAGAACTTGGAGAGAAAAATATAACTCAAACCCATGATCTCATTCAAGAGGACATGAAAGGTTTATCATTAAGCCATATGATTTTCCATCACACGACCTGGTTATCGACAAGTGGAAATTGGACAACTTAATTCGTAGAAATTTGTTTTTTTTTCTTAAAAAAGGGAATTAGATGGCTGATTTCACATGAATCCCACACAAATATATATGTATGATTCAAATTTAGGTACAAGTTATTATTTATTAAATAAATGTTTTCTAACAATCTTGGAAAAAATTGTTTTTTGGGTATCTTTTATACAAATGAATTATTTATTAATTATCAAAAATTAATTAAACAAACAAAATTAAAGTTACGATGTCTCAATAGTAAGCTCTTAACACCCACATGGACAAGAGTTTTTCAATTTTTCGTTTCAAATGGATCAAAACGTAACTAACTTGAAATTAATAAAAACATAACTAACTTGAAATTAACGGTATTTGAAGTTCAATGGGAAAAATCATAAAAAAAGGGGTTTTTTAAGTATTGAAAAAAGATTTATTGGTAGATAAATATTAACACCAAAGTTTTTGACATAAACTTGGGAAAAGAAAATGAACAAATGAATATAACAAAAGATACAATACATATCCAGACGAAGAATTCAGTTTCATCAATTCTTATATGCTGCATAATAACTAGATTGGTTCTTGCGAGCAGAATGCTGTTATGACATTAGCAGCTTCCTCACACAACTGCCTACTTATAAGTCTATAAAGTATGCATTGACAGCCAATAAGCTTGTGGTCTTCTTGCATTGGAGCAGGCTTGAATCCGAAACCAATCACCTGAAAAATAGTGAAAATAAAATAAAAATTGTAACATGATAAACAACCACAGAGAGCAAATAGCGTGTGTTATTTGTAATTAACGCTAAGAACATTGGTAACGAAAGTTTAATGTTCCATATATCAACGCAGGTGAAGATGTAGGAATGTCCAAAGCTTTATTCTTTGTGTTGAATCGAGCATTACACACCGCTGAAGCCATTTCATTATAACGGGAGATAAATATGGAAATGGAATTTATTATACTAGTTATTGAAAATTAGACAATCATCAGTCAGAAGGATAACAGAAATGAGTTATTATAGTTTGCTTACCTCAAAAGAGAAGCCTCGAGGTATTCCTAATCACGAAATGGTGTGAGATCAATCTTCACCCTCTTTAGACAACAATAAGGAGCACGTCAAGAGAAACGAATTATTTGACTCAATTTTCCAAAGCATATATTTAGAGCCCGTATAAAAAAATTTAAATCAAATCAAAAGATTCTATATAGTGTTGCATCTATCATGATCGGTTCAGTTTGAGGAAACTGAAAACCAACAAAATGTGTGACAAAGAATCACCACTACCACCATTACTCTTAACCAAGAATCAATAACTTACACTTGGATTTGCTTTCACATAACATTAAAGAGTGCATGCATAGACACATATTCATTGCATGATGATGCCAAAGAGAAGAGATTCATGTATTTGTACACAAGTATTATCTGAATAGTAATCACTCCTGTTAAAGATATGGAGCAGAGAACTTACAGCAATTGCCACAAGCTCTTCTAGTAGTTCCTCCAAATGGTGGAGAGGTTACAGTTATAAATAAGAAAAAAAACACTCATAAAATTAGTGCTAAATCATAGAGAAGAATCCCAAATTTTGGGCAAGTTTTCTAAAAAAAACTAACCCATTTCGTGGGGCCATCAACTGGTACATTCAGAGGATCATCATGTACCTATGCATCCAAAAGCTGCTCTCAGAGGCTTATAAATATACAAACTAAGATAGAAAGGGGAAGATGAAAGAAATAAAGACACGACTGTCGTATCTTTGAGCCCACACCTTTTTGGGATGACATGCTCAAAAGCAAAGAAAATCTTTTCACACAAATGCAAGTTTGCATGGAATAGTAGGAACAAATTGTTCTTGATAATAAACTTGAAGGAATCATAATGCCTACCAGAACAAATTGTTCACAATACTTTCATAATCATGTCAGGAGAGGCACTACCAGTAAATTCCTGACACCAGATACTACAATCACAAGAGATTCTGATACTAGAAGTTATCACTTTCAGCAGATTCACCATACCTCCATAAAAATTCCATCTACACCAACAGCAACTGCAGTCCTTGCAATGCATGGTATCAGTTCACGAAGACCTCCACTAGCAACACCTCCTCCATCCAACTAAAAAATAAAGCAAGAGTTTTCAGTATCCTAGATTAGTATAAGAACTGATAGTTTTTTTCAAATCTACAAAGGCTATAACGTCTTTCGGACATCATTGCAACCTTATTCAAATATGAAATGAATATAGTTGGTGGATTCTCCAAGTTTCAAAGATACCACATACTAATAAATTGTCATGACAATTAAATACAATACGATATAATAACCGTGGTTATTTAACTACTTCATATAATGAACCTAGAAGAGGAGGTGGCAAAGATAATAGAAACAGGGACAGCTTTGGGGTTCAATTTCCACGGAAATGAGACAGAGATAACAGAAATTGTGACAGCCAAGGAAAGGGAGGATGAGGTTAGATTTCAACAATAATTTCGTTGCTAGTGTTTGTGAGTGGTTTCTTCCCTTTTCATGTTAGCTATGTCATGGAATATGAGAGGATTGGGCAAAGAGATTAAAAGAAGGAAAGTCAGAAATGTGGTCTTATCTCATAAGCCGATGGTTTTGTTCATTCAGGAGTCAAAACTCAATGTCTTTGACAGGAACATTATCAGGAATATCGGGGGATATCTTCTGTCTAAGGGAGTAGGAGTCGAAGCCATAGGTTCAGCTGGTGGATTGATAACTCTATGGAATGAGAGTCTTTTCACACCGACAAACTGTATTTTTAACAGGTGGTGTATTGTCCTGGTGGGAAAACTGTTAAAACAGGACAAACAAGTAGCTTTCTGTAATGTGTATGCTCCTAACGTAGAGAGTGAGAGGAAAGAATTGTGGGGTTTCCTTCTTGATCTGCAGTTGTCGTTTACGGTGCCATGGGTGATGGGATGTGATTTCAATACTGTTTTGTATGCAAAGGAAAGGAGAGGGGGGGCTTTTAACAAGTGGTCGGCAAGAGCGTTTAATGGCTTCATTCTTCACGCAAAAGTGATCGATACTCCTTTGAGAGGGATGGAATTTACATGGTCTAATAATAGGGAGTCCGGATCATGGGCAAGGTTGGACAGATTTTTGGTTTCCCCAGAAATATTTTTATGGTTCCCTGATCTAGTTCAAAGAGGGGTGCCAAGGTCCATTTCAGATCATAATGCCATTACTTTAGGCAGTTCTAAAAAATTGTGGGGTCCAAGTCCTTTTCGAATTTTTAACGGGTGGATGGAAGATTAGGTTTTGACAGCCCAGATTAAGAGAAATTGGATAGGAAGTAAGGCAAAAGGTTCAAGCAGCAGTAGATTACAGCTCAAGTTGAAGGCAGCAAAGCACACTCTCAAAAAATGGGCCGTGGAAAAAAGTAAGGATAGAATATCCACCAAAGAATGTGAAAGCCGTTTGGGCAAGTTAGAGGAGAAGGCAGTTTTGGAGGGATGGTTTGACTCTTTAAGAAAAGAGCGTGTATCAATTATGGCAGAATTCTGGAAAATCCTAAGGGTAGAAGAACAAGAATGGAGGCAAAAGTCGAGGGTCAAATGGTTGACGGAAGGAGACCGGAATTCCAGATTTTTTCATTGTGTGGCGAATGGGAGAAGACGGAATAATCTTATTGAGGACATCTATTTTGGGGGCATCAAAAAATCAATACCTCATGAGATCAAGGAAGGGATAGTTGTCTATTTTGAAACCTTCTACAGAAACGTGAATTGGAGAAGGCCGAACATTAGAGGTTTACCGATTAAGAAACCCACTAAGGGGGAAAGGGATTTATTAGAGGCTAATTTCGGCAAGGATGAGGTGTGGGTTGCTCTCTCAAGTTGTGATGGCAGCAAGGCTCATGGACCTGATGGGTTCAATCTGAACTTCATTAAGTCTAACTGGGACGTGGTGGGGAGAGATTTTATGAAGTTTATGGAAGATTTTCATAAGGACGGTTCAGTGGTGAAAGAGCTAAATAAGACTTTCATAGCTTTGATTCCCAAAATTGTCAAACCGGAAAACATGTTGGATTTCAAACCAATAAGTCTTGTGAGTTCTCTATATAAAGTTCTGGCGAAGACTCTAGCAAACAGGATGAAGAGAATTATGGGATCGGTAATTGGAGAAGCTCAAACAGCGTTTGTCAGTAATAGACAAATACTTGATAGTTATATTGTGGTCGAAGAGATCATCCATCACTGGAAAAGATCCAAAGAGGGAGGTTTATTGGTCAAATTGGATTTTGAAAAAGCGTATAATAGCTTGGATCATTCTTTTGTGGATAATACGGTAAAGGAGATGGGCTTTGGTAGGAAATGGAGGCAATGGATGTTTTGTTGTATGTCAACCCCGGAGCTTTCGGTTCTGGTTAACGGCAGTCCAACAAGACAGTTCAGAATGCAAAGAGGTCTCCATCAGGGTGATCATCTTTCTCCTTTTCTCTTCAATGTGGCGGTGGAAGGGTTGAGTGCACTATTTAGAAAAGCTGCTGAGAAAGGTATGGTGAAAGGGGCAGTGTTTGGAAGAGAAGGGATTCATATAACACATCTTCAGTTTACAGACGATACAATGCTCTTCATCCAACCAAAAGAGGAGTACTTGTTAAATGTCAGACGAATATTGAGATGTTTCGAAATGGCGTCAGGGCTGAAGTTAAATTTTAAAAAATCTTTCGTAGTGGGGGTTGGGCAAGAAGGGGATAGAGAGGTGGATTGGGCTACCATTTTTAAAAGTGCAAAAGGATCGCTTCCTGTTTTGTACTTAGGGTTGCCGTTGGGGGGGGGGGCCCGTCTTCTAAGATATTTTGGGCAGATTTGGTGAGACGGGTGGAAGGACGTCTTGCACCTTGTAAAAAGATTTTTATTAATAAAGGCGGAAGACTCGTTCTAATCAAAGCAGTGATGTCTAGTATTCCAAATTATTATATGTCGGTATTCAAGATGCCCGTAGCTATAGCGATCAAGCTAGAAAAACTTCAGAGAAATTTCTTTTGGGGAGAGGGGGGGAGAAAAAGAAAATTCATCTGATAAAATGGGAAGTCCTTAGTAAAAGTAAAGAAAAAGGGTCATCCGATAAAATGGGAAGTTCTTAGTAAAAGTAAAGAAAAAGGGGGAGTGGGAATTGGTTTGATTCTTGTCAAAAAAAAAGGTCTATTAGCGAAATGGGCTTGGAGATTCAGATCGGAGGAAGTGCCTTTATGGAAGAGAGTTATTTGCGCAAAATATGGAGTTTAAAAAGATTTGCTTAGATGGGACTGGAATTACGACAGTAGCAGGTCAGACATGGCGAAGGCTGTAGGATCTTTGTTTCGGCAGGGAACACCCACGGCTAGGGTGCTTGAGGAGGGTTTCAGAGTGGTGGTGGGAAGGGGGGACAAAGCTAGATTATGGGAGGACGTTTTGGTGGAAGGAACTCCCCTAAGAACGGCCTTTCCTATGATTTACATTTTAGCTGTTAATAAAAGTGGTTGTGTTAGAGATTTCTGGATTAAGGAATGTGTGATGAGTAAATGGGAGGTGCCCTTGAGAAGAAATCTTTTTGACTAGGAACTTGAGCAATGGGGTTGCTTTAAGGCGTGTTTAGAAAACTTGAACATAAGAGAAATGATCCAAGACACAATAGGTTGGCTGCACGATCCAAAGGGTCGTTTCACTGTCAAGTCTTTCAGGAATTGTTTTAAGGAAGTTTATCCTGGCGAGAGGGTGAATTTCGGTGGAGTGTGGTATGGGGTGTGCCCCCCCAAGGTTGAGTTATTTGTGTGGCAATTGTTGCATGGGAGAATTCTGGTTAGAGAGGTTTTGTGCCGGTTTGGTTTGGTGTTAGATGGAAATGTGAGCTGTCCACTGTGTAGGCTGAAAGAGGAATCCATTGATCATCTTTTTCTTGCATGTTCTTGGTCTTCAAACTTATGGCATTCTTGTATGAACTGGTGGGGTGTAAATGCGGTTCTATCCAGATCTTTGATTGAATGGTGGGCTGGATGGGTTGGATTATGTCATTCGACCAAATCAGAGAGAGCTTGGAGAATTTTATTCTTTACGGTTACATGGACAATCTGGGAAACTAGGAATAACAAAATTTTCAAGGATGGGGAGGTAAATGCGTCTCATGCGGAGGATATGATTAGATTTAGAGTTGCATGGTGGTTCAAATTTCTGAGCGGGGGATCGACGGACCCAGTGACTCTCATCTTGCTCAATATAGCGGAATGCTGTATCGATTCAAAAAAAAGAGAATTCCCCAATCGTTTGGAATGGTTCCCTCCAAATAATGATGTACTAAAATTCAACGTGGATAGAGCGGCGAGGGGTACTGGTGGGATCAGCTGGAATAGGTGGCATTCTTAGAAATTACCAAGGGAAGGTATGTTGCATTTTTTCGGAAAACATCGGCATCCATGACGCCATCACAGCTGAAGTTTGGGCTATTGCGAGAGCATGCGAGATAATTAAGAATATACCTGAGTTAAGTGGTAAAACTATTGTGATAGTTAGCGATTCGCAGGTGGCAGTTTCGTGGATCAATGGTGATGATCGGGGAAGTTCTGCGCACATTCAGACTATTATCGACATTCGCAATGCTTTGGACAGTAGAGGGCAGATCTCTATTGTCTTTAGTCCAAGAGAGTTCAATTCTTTAGCTGACAATCTGGCGAAGAAGGGTTCAAGAAGTGTCAGAGACTTGCTAACTTGGAGCGACTTGTGACTTACCGGGTTGTTTACGTTTCATCTTTATCATAGTGGTGTCCCCTCCTTTGTACTGATGGGTGTTTTTTCTTCCTTTGGTTCTGCGGAGGACTCTGTTCCTGGCTTCCTTGTTGTTCAGTTGGTTGTTCTTTAAGCCTCTTGTTTATTTTTCAGCTACAGCCTTGAATAAATCTATGCCTTTCAAAAAAAAATATAACTAATTATGGCAACAGTAACTACAAGAAGATCAGATCAAAGGAGCGTGGAGGTCAGCAGCGATGGATTCAGGGGAGACTTTAGGAGAAGTTTGTTCTCGAGTTTATTGACAATTTAAACCACAAGGTAGACCAGGTGGAACTATGGGGGATTTTCAAACCTTTTGGAAAGGTAAGAGATGTGTACTTATCGATAAAGTCCAGGTCAAAAAGAAGCAACTTTGCTTTCATCAGATTCGAAACCATTAGAGGAAGCCACCAAGGTGGCTAGAATTACCAATGGTATGCATGTGTACGGGTGGCCGATCCAGGCAAAGGTTGCCTCTTTTGGCTGGCAAAAAAGAAAGACATTTGAAGAAAGACAAAGCATGTGGGAAGGGAAAGACAAGGTTATGAGGGTGAAATGTAAGAATTATATAAAAATAACTAGATCTCGTATTGTATGTATAAGTATGAATAGACGCGTATCTGGAAGCGCAGCGGAAACTATCCAAGTTATAGCGATTCTTAATCACATGCAAATATGACCGTCATGCCTATTTCCATATAGGTCCACCTTCGCTTCAAGCGAAGTATCTTAAGATGAGAAACTTAATGTCTTAAGCATCTTACACTCATTGGCCAAACACTTTGACCAAGAGTTAAACCTCCCTTAAGACCGGCAAATCCTTCTATCTTAAGTAATTTTCACTCATCGGTATAAACTTTATACCTTATGAGTGAACTGCCCCTTCAAGCTAAAAGCTTGAGATTTCCTGCCATAATCAAACACCCGTGTGCAAACAATAACAGATATGGAAAATATCTTAACATGCATATACAATACATTCTCGAGAATATAAAACAAACATGCATAGCATAAATGCAGTTAATCTAATAAAAATGACTCCCACTAACCAAATATATCAAAGTATCAATCATCGAATGAAGGATATAACATGCTCCACAAAACCTCTGGAGTCAATTATCTTGGTTAGTGTATCAAGAGTTATTTTACTTGTGGCTATTAGAAACTCTCAACTCTTAAATCTACTCAACCACATAATTTCCATTTGATTAAACCTCCGAGATTTCTTAGTGTATTCAGAGAAAATAAATGCAATTAAATTATCACAATCTACCTTAAAATATGATTTTACAATCAAAATTCTTTAGAGTTGCAAGATATAAAGCCACATATTTCTTAATCCATCCATACATGTGAGCATGAAACAATTAACCTCTACAAATACTATGAAACCTCCTCCTTTTTTTTTTAAATGACTATCCACTAATATATGCCAAATTGGTTTGAAATCTGCAAAGTCTACTAATGTAATAATAGAATCAATACATATATATTAAGCTTACATTAAAATATCAATTGCAGATATTTACATAACCTTTTATTATGAGAACGCTCCAATTTACTTGAGGAATTAAAAACTTATATAAGTTTATCACTTTTACCAGTAGGCACCTCAAACAAGTAAACTTGTAATCATATTAATCATTTAAGTGCTCTATTAATATATTTTCTCAATAGCATTATCAAAAAGGCTTGTTCGAGTTTTTCATCTCGAAACACTAGAGATAAAATTCTTAATGTCGCACAAATGACAATATAGAGTACATAGAAAATAAACTTACTCCCACTGACCCTCAGTTATGTCTAATGGCAAAATAAAACTTTTAACAAAGTCTTAAAATGCTACAACATTATTAAACTAAACACTATTGTATGGAAACTTGATTAACTATGTCAATGAACTCTTAAAGTATGCAAACTTAATACTAATTTTCAAGTAACATCTTCAAGCCATAAATCTGACCACATAACCTTTAACAATTTAGTTGAAATATTATTACTTTGAAAAATCATTTTCAACCAATTAGTTTGCAACTGTCTGACAACTAAGTCAAAACCTCAACTCCAATGACATCCAAAATTGTAATTCAACAAACATGACATTTATTCAACATAATTATCACAAGCACAAGATTTCTTCCTTAAACGCAAGTCTTTTCAAATTATACATTCTTAACAACATCATTCTCTCCCCTTAAGAAAGTATAGTGCATAGATACAATTATTCTCATAAATAATACATGACATACTCTATAAACTATTATTAATAGTTTCTAACCCTTGATCTTTATATTTTATGAGATCACTTTTAATACAATTAATCAAAATATATAAAACCGAGAATTTAAAAGTAATCAAAATGCCCTACGAATCAATTATCTTCATTCTACATTTAGTCATGTGATTAAAATGAGTATATCTAAACTACAAGAACAATCATCAATCTAATTCTAAAACCCAAAAGTAGAATTTACAATACGAGAAAAGTTTGAAGATCCATAAAAATTATTATTTACAAAACTCACCATATAACTCACTAGGTAAAAATCATAAGCAATAATGTATTATCTTGAATAAGCTTCAAGATATTAATTTAAATTCTCGGTCCTATTATGAAAATTTGTACTATGCATTACAGGACCAAAATCGGAAATATCATCCAATAAAACTTTTAGGATTTGAAGATAACCTAAATGTTACCATGAATTCAATTGAATTCTAATAAAACCTCTAAACTACTTGGTCCCTGTTAAATACAGAGTTCATGGAAGCAGTTATAATATAAAATGTATCACAAGAAACATCTCACTAAGTGCTTAATTGATAATCGATCAAACAATTCAAAACATAAATCAAGGGGTACATTTTCTTGCAATAACAAATTATTTTATGTCCTTAGTATTTTCTTTGACTTACTATGTTGAACTGTCAAAATTTTCCAGACTACTTCCTATGGTGTTTGTACCCTATTACCTTAATCAAAATGACAAACAAAAGACATAACTCTATAGAATAGATTAATCTAAGGCAATAGACCTTAACAAAACTTAAGACAGTGGGTTCACTAAACTTTATTTATCCTTTAATCCTCGCTAAGGTAAAAACCAATTAGAGCGTCTCATCTAGTCCATCAAAAGGTTCATCAACCAATATCTTAATGGCATTTATTAGAAATAGTAGAGGCATTTAAAATAAATTAAATCACAGTATATTCATGCTCACACCGATTTCCAAAATCATTATAAATAATGATTTAACCTTTATGGAAATCTAATACAACATCATGACCTGTCATTAGAACAAAAAACCACAATGCACGTGTTAAAACTTTCCTACAAGTGATTAACCTCTTTGGGAGATGAACATCACTTTTTAATTCTTCAATGCTCACAAAACTGCTTACCACAAGTGATGAATCTCTCGGGAGATGATCAACATATGTATAGTTTTACCTCATTACAGTTCAAAACCTTAATCATTGATAATCCAACGAATATTATGGAATCTTAACAACTAGTTCACTACGTGAAGACTTAGTCATCCAACCCCATAAATATTTCAAACACAATTGATTATATAATTTTATCAAAAGATTATAAAATCTTAATGGTCAGTCCACTACGTGGAAACATAACCATCCAACTTTATAATAATTTCTAATATAATCAATAATTGTCATCAATGAAATAAACAAATCATAATGAAATCTTAACGGTTAGTCCACTACGTAGAAACGTAATCATCAAATTACATAATAATTTCATAGGTTATACATTTGTAAACCAAGAAATGCAAATCCATTATCATACCCAACATAAATTTATATATTTTCTCTTAATCAATCCAACATGGTCACATATAATTTTTATTTTAAAAAAAATTATGCAAAATAATGAGAAATATATAACCTTCTTAAATTAATGTTGAGTAGATATTACTTATGAGCATATAGTATATGTAGGCATCAATAAGTGTTGGGCAATTTCATTCAACGAAAATATATTAAAGACAACTTCCAAAATTTCGTACATTTACATCACATTATATAAATGAATACCTCAAGATGATGAACCTCCTACGGAGAAGAACATTACCCATCACATGCATATAATTCCATCATTGCAGTTCAAATTTAATAATTGATAACCAACTAATATCTCAAAATCTTAATGATTAGTCAATACGTGAATCGTAATCATCCAATTCACGAGAATATTCAATCAATTATTAACACTCTAGGAAGAAGAAGACCAGGTTGATTGGGGAGGGGTGGAAGCTTTGCTGGATTTGACTTATAATGCATACAGCATAATTGTAGGATCTGCAAATATATATAGTGTAATCGTGAACATGAGGACCAAGTGGGAGGACATTGAGAAGATTGATAGTCAAGACATGAATGTCATTCTAGAGTATCATCCTTTAAAAGAACACTTAAAAGGAATAAATGGCATTTTCCAACTTGATTAAACCCAGTATAAAACAGCAGTAATCAACTTAACAAACCATTCATCAAACAAAACAAAAATACTGCAAAAACAAGAAAAACCAAGAGAGGAATTTGCCTAGTTAATCTATTTTATTCATTCAAGCTCAGATTAGCAGCCAATCACCTATTTTCCCAAAATAAATAGCATTTCCCTCCTGAAAATATATATACTGAATTACCGATACTACATTTTGGTCATGACATCATAACACAAATAAAAAACCTAATATACCATTAAAATTCCACCATTTAGACACTAATAATAACAACACGAAAACAAAAACCTATTAGTAGCCAAAACAACAAAAATGCAACCAAAAACCAAAACACCAGTTACAAACTTGCA
Source organism: Dipteronia sinensis (assembly GCA_033220585.1). Taxonomy (NCBI): domain Eukaryota; kingdom Viridiplantae; phylum Streptophyta; class Magnoliopsida; order Sapindales; family Sapindaceae; genus Dipteronia; species Dipteronia sinensis. The sequence continues at coordinate 21,956,187 of CM065644.1, read as the reverse complement.
CCAAAACAAACCTCCAAAACACCAAAAACTTCATTGATCTCACATACAAATATGAATTCTAAAAGCATATTTTGGTCATGATAAAATAAATAAAAAATTTAATAATTAAAAACCCCCCAATAGACCACTGCAATTCGACCATCCAAACACTCACAATAAACAATCCAACATTACAAAACCCCAAAAATCACAAAGAAGCTACATGAACATGAATCTCATTCTCCAAAAGAAAAAAACATAAACATAACTTAAGAGCTGAACATAACGAAACTGTTGGATATTTTTCCAAGAGAGACTGCAAGCTCTTTTCATATATTGTCAGTTTAAGCTTAGTTTGATTTATTCTAGAATACATTGAGGAAATAATTTATTTCACTTTGGAAAACTGAATAATTATAATACCAAAAAAAAAAACCGACAAAAAAAAAAGAAACCCATATGCAAAGGATAACGAGAAGAGAAACCCATATGCAAAGAGAAAGACCTCTATTTTCAATCACATCAACACATGCAGTATTCTAGTGCATCTCAAAACTGATTTGCATAATCATTTCATCTTTTTTTTTACAGAACTCCACACCAAAAAGTCTAAATATATTAATATTGACACTACTGTAATAATTCCCAATATCCAAATGCAGTGTATCAACTCCGAAAATAATAAAAACATGGGATCCTTGATTGTCTAACAAATCCACCACCCTTACCAGTTTTATCCAAGAAAAAATGAATGTGAAAGACATGATTACAGAAAGGATAATTAAGAAAACACCATCACAGACATATAAATCAGCACAGACTTCATATATATTGAACTAAACTTAGAAATCTAATTTCCAACTAATTATCACAACTGACCATAGCATAGCTCCAAAAATTACGAAATTCAACATAGATGGTCTAGACATATGGTAAAAGCTACAGTAAAAGTTTCAATATAATCTATGATCGATAGCATAGCCAAACAATCTTGTTTTTCCCAAATCTGTCTAGTAGAGACCTTGTCCAACCTCTGTCCACTCCAAATTTACATCAATATTTCTACCCATGTATAAGTTACGAAATTTTCCAGATTTAATCTAGACATATAAGGTAATCTACAGTAAAATTTTCAGATCAATACGAAGTCATTAGAACATACAAAAATACCAATCTCTTATTGTTTCCAGAAACTGTCTTAGTAGAATTCTAATACTAACCTCTGTCTATTCCAAAAATCATAACAATATTTCTACATACTTAGAAATCCTTTACAGAATGATACTAGACATATACATCTACCGTCATATAAATTTTCATAGTTTTTAACGATCATTAACCACCTCAAAACAATTTTACGAAACCTGTCTAGTCTTGTAAAAACAGGGATCTCCATAAATTTTCTGCAACGGTCAGAAAATTCTAATTAAAAACATGCTAACAACCATGAACTATGGAATGACTATAAAGCAATCCTATACATACTTATTCTCAAAAATAATTCACCTAAGAACAGCATACTATAGTTAGGAAATCTATGACAAGAAAATAATACATGATAAGAAGAAGGAACACTTACTTGGAACCAAGTTCTTCAAACTAGTGACATGCTCCTACTTTCGTTGAGCAAAGAGGAATGGAATTGAGTAGGAAAGGGAGAGGAATTTGTTCTGTATAATTTGGTTTAATAAGGACAGACGAATAGAGGGGAAGACATAACAACTAAGGTTTGAAAAGGAAACAATAATTGGGATGGAATATAGCACATGCTCACATACATTCTCTGTCCAACAAAGGAGGAACAAGACACAATTGTCTCAGACTCCCACTCACTTGCATTATTAAAACAACAACTCACTAATGCACTTGCTTGCATAATTCAACAACAATACCTACTTCTCTAGCATGGACCACTATCACATGCCACCGGTGTGGCATGTAAAACATTACAATAATCCCAATAATAATAATAATAAACAACATTATGGTTATCACAATAGAACTACTTAGCATCTCTAAAATTAGGATGAATGTCCAACAACTACCATGCTCTCAAAAAGCCTTGATGGCTCTTTCAATGACCTATGAATGTGATCCTGCAAACTTAAATAAGTGACTTGTTAAGAAAATACAATGAATAAGCTTTCAGTCTCAAACGATACAGTTGGCATATCATATGGAAATGGTTTATAAAAGACTATGACATTGGAAATCAAGCACTCATTACAACCCCATACTAGTTAAATATTTAATAATTAACAAAAAGAAAAATATTTGAGTGATCATTAAACTAGCAACTAGATTAAATGAAATATAAGCTCTAAATTCTGGAACTAAGGATTGAAAAATGCTTTGGTAGACACTTGCTGGAAAATTTTGTTATTAGGAAGAGGCACACCTGAATGAAAATGCATACCAAGTACTGCAACTGACAGCTTGATCAGATTAAGATGCTTCCTTGACAAATGAATCATGAAATTAAAACAGAGGATGACTTTCGTTGAATTCAATTGCTGGGATTTCAATTTTCCACAATACATGAACAAATCAATTACTCAATTTACTCACCTATTCATACTCGTCCACCCCAAACAATTATCCAAGACACGGCAGCACACCTAGTTGCTACAGACCCAATCCATGGCCCAACAAACCAACTATACACACTTAACACCAACATACCCAATCCATGGCCAAATAAGCTACATTTTTTTTGAACATCATGATATTATTAAAAGCCAACACAGGGAACAGAGAAAGACACAAAGAAGGGGCAGAACCAACAGCAGCAGAGCCAAGAATCAAACCCCCACCTCCAGAACCAACAGAAACAAAACACAAACAGCAGAGAGAAAAAGAAAAATAAAAAACGCACTAAAACACACCAAGCTCAGGAGGTCACTTCCCAGCTCTCTATGTCTCCCGCCAAATAAGCTACATAAACACACCTATTTCATTAGACCCAAACCTTGGCCAGATGAACCACCACCAATACACACTGAACACAAACTGAGAACAAGCTTATTAGAGGAGACTAGAAAACTTACGATTACAGTGAAGGTGAAGGAGAAGCATCAAGTGATGGTGAGGTGTCTCCTGGCTCAAATCGAAAGCAAAAGAGATCGGATGGCCAGATCTGCGTCTTTCTGGTGACCGACCAAGCTCTGCAATGGAACCATCACCGAATCAAGCCTGTTCTCCCATGCTTCGCCGCCGCAGCCGCCATTGAAGTCATCAATGACTGCTCTCCACACCTACCAGTTGAAGAAAGAAGAAGGTCTGATGACACCTAGCTCAGATCTTCTTCGTTCGATACGAGAAAATCAGTTTCGGGTCTTCTCAGTGGTCGACCTTGCTCTGAATCCGGTCCAAAACCGAGTACTCGCCAGAAACCAAAGCGAGATTGAGAGACGATCTAGAGAGAGAGTCTTGAGAGAAACCTAGATGGAGAATAAGAGGACAGAGACAGTTTGTTTTGTTTGGGTAAGCAACCAGTGTAACCAGTTGCTGGTGAAAATTATTTTCTGATTTTCTCATTTAATAGGTTGAAATTTGATCAAAAGTGGTGTTGTACGGTACAACACCGCTCTCTTATTTGCACCGTAGCATGACCCTATTAATGGACAATAATATTTTCTAATCACAAATAACAAGATCCTTGTATTCCAGAATCTTGTACGAAATTTCGTACAACATATGAATTCATATAGTTACAATTTACGAATCACTAAATTACAAATTATATCTATATAGTATATGTATAACTAAAAAATTAATAATTATATGGTACGGATATTGACACACATAAAACTCATTAGTACACTCATTTTTATAAGTGCACCCATGTCTAAAATTTAAAAAATAAATATTACTATAAACATCCATCATAATGTCAATAGTACACTCATTGAAATAAATATATTCATTTTAATACATATTATTTATAAACACTCTTAAATTGTTATCACACCCAATTTATAAAAAAAATCATATTATTTTTGGAACCAAATCCTCTTGTAATGATAGTCCAATTTACTTTTGGAAATATCTCGAATGTAGGAGCCTTATAAAAGGGAATATGTAGAACCGTATATAAGCTCAAGAGATTTTCAATCTGAAATCTATCTTAAAACAAAAAACTTATTGATATCTATAGCTATCGTTAAAAAAAACATTGTTGATATCTACAGCTATCGTTAAAAAAAAACATTTTTTGTTTATTGATAGAGTTTATAACTATACATAAAAGAAAGACAAAAACAATATGATAATCATGTGATGATGATAAAGTTTGGTAAGTTTTTTTAACAAAGAAATATAGTTGAAGATTTGAATGTTAATAATGAGTATATAAAGTATTTGGTTTATTTTTAATTAAAGTAATTGTCTTTATTGATAAATTTCTATTGGAATATTTTTGTAATCAAATTTTTTAATAAATATACGTGTACTAATAAGTTTTATGGGTGTCAATATCGACACTCATAATTATATTGTGTTTAGGTCCCATATAAAGACAATATTCTATGTACATGGTAATATACAATGCTCTTAGTTGAGTGGTTGTATCTTCATTATGATATTCTCTCCAAATTTGTGCATACGGATATTCGATCAAGTATATATGAACATTATATTACTCATAAAAAAAATTGATGTCGTGAATAGTACTTGAACAAATCTATAGCTCCATTGAGATAATTCTATGTGCATGGGTGTACCAGGCTACCAGCCCAATTATGTAATAATTTTGAATTCGAATTCACAATCTCGACAGCCGTAGAAGTGTCAAATAGTGGTGGCAAAACGGGCCGGCCCGGCCCGTTAGGTCCGTATGCTAAACGGGCCGGGCTTGGCCCAGTCCGGTATGGAAAACGGGCCGGGCCGGGCCGCCAGGCGAAAGAGGAAGGCCGGCCCGGGACGGGCCTTAACGGGCCGGCCCGTCTAAGGCCCGTCGGGCTTCGAATTTTTTTTTTTAAAATTGTAAAAAATTTAAAAAAAATGTAATTTTTAAAAGTTTTGAATATTTTTCCCCCCTAACGGTCACCTGGCTAATTATAAAAGCCACCCTTCAATTCAAAATTTTTTTAAAAAAATTCAAATTTGAAAAAAATTGAAAAAAAATTTATGACGGGCCGCCCGTTAAGGCCCGCCAAGAATTTTTTTTTTCCAATTGCAGGCCCCAAACGGGCCTTACCGGGCCTGGCCCGGTTTTTTTCAAAGCGGGCCCGGCCCGGCCCGCCAACTAAACAGGCCAGGGCGGTTTAGCTGGCGGGTCGGGCCGGGCGGCCCGTTTGGGCCCGGCCCAAATTGCCACCATTAGTGTCAAAGGGTGAGGTATACTAAAAAAAAAAAACCAATTTCACAATCACAGAAGAAGATAGAAAAACCATGCCACGTAAAGATATCATCCATACCAGATTTTATAGGAGCAGAATTCAAGATATATAATAAAGTATTGAAGTATTACAATATTCTATTTTTTGATGCAATATTTGCGATCATCAAGAAGTTCACCTGATTGCACATGTTTTTTTCTCATAATATTGTGGGAATAGATTTCTCATTGTGAGAGTTTATCACAAAGCTATATATATTATTAATTATAAAAGAAATTACAATGCAAATTTCACAAAAAACACATTAAAGTAAAACATAGAATACGAAAACAACTAAAACACTAAATGAGAAGTAAGGGTTCGGACTTTAAGTTGTTCGTCCCAATTATTTAGTGATATAGAAAATCAAATCTACTTGTGAATCTTCTCCACCAAAAGATTGACTCCATGCTCCGGTTCGATCGTCAACCGATGAATAGGTAAGTGAACATATTTCGGGGAGATGGAGAAAGAGAACTTGGATACAATGAGAGACACTAGTATCTTGAGTTCAACCATGGCCAAATGTTGTCCAATACAAACCCTAGGACCCATCCCAAATGGCATGTATACATAGGGAAGCTTGCAAGAGCCTGAAATCCAATTTTGTAAATCTTTCAGGATTGAATTTGAAGGCATCTGGTCCCCATATTTCTGGGTTTGTATGTATATTTAAAACCATTGTCCTAATGGTCACATCTTTTGGAATGTTAATGCCTTGAAATTTCGTGTCTTTAAAGGTTTGTTTTGATAACTCAGCTGCTGGGGGGTATAAACGCAAAGTTTCTTGAATTACCATTGTTAACTGCAATAACAAAAGAAATAAAGAAAGTTATTTTGCAATGAAAAAAAAAAAACACGTTTGGCTTTTACCGATGGAAGAAAGTTAGAAACACTTAAGTCGCGTTTACTAGTCGATAATAAAATGAAAAGGGGATTCGATTTATGTGTGAGGCCTACAATTTTAATAAACAAAGTGATCACAAATTATATCGAGCAGCTTCCACGCGGAAAAAAAATGTCAATGGGAGAGAGAGAAAGAGTTAATAAGAGAAGCTTTGAAAGAGAAAGGCAAGAAAAGAGAAAAGATTTTAGGGAAAGTTGGGTGACCATCTTCGTGGATAACTTGAATCCGGTGGTGGACATTGCTTGTTTGTGGAGGACTTTCAAGCCTCTTGGCTTTGTGAGAGATGTGTATCTTTCATCCAAAGATCGTGGCCGAAAACGCAGGTTCGCTTTCATTCGATTTGAGTCTTTTGAAGCGGCTTCAAGAGTGGCAAAGAAAGCAGATGGTATGCTTGTTTATGGGTGGTCTATAAGGTCGAAGCTAGCAGCGTTTGGTAAGAAGAGTTACTGGTGGGGAATCGTATGTTGGTGGTAACAGCGGGAGTAGGACGCAGGCGAGAAACGATGCTGGTGTAGAGCCGTATGAAGGTTTTAGAAGAGGATGTGTGCAGCAGGAGAGATTTCAACACCAAGGTAAGATTTCTGTTGTGGTAACGGTGAATGGTTTTAATAATAGAGTTAAAGAAGACAGTGGCAAAGAGACAATGTATTGAGGTGGTAAAAGAGAAAATGTTGAATGGCTAGCTAGATGTGCTGTGGGAGTCATGAAGGTGTTTTCCAATTTGTCCTCTGTCAATAACAGACTTAAGTCGAGAGGTGTTGCTTTTATGTCCAGTATTTGGGGGATAATTTCATAGTTTGGAGCTTTGAGTCTGAAAATGAGAGGGAGAGTTTTATTAATAACAGATTTCTTTGGGATGATTTTTTTCTTCCATGACAAGGTGGTGTGAAGCTTTTGTCCCTTAGAATAGGCTTTTGTGGGTCGATATTACGGGCGTCCCATTGAGTGTTTGGAATCCTTCTTTCTTTATGAAGGTGGGCAGTTTTCTTGGTGAGCCATTGATGCGGAGCGGATGGCGAGTTCGTATGGGTGGCGATTCGTATTTGGGTCGCGTGGGACAACCAAATCCGGGCTGAACTTCGTGGGCCTCTACAGAGAGCAAACGGAGTCGGATTTTCTATTATAATATGTTTTCGGAAAGCCCAAGACAAGCCCAACATTTATTATGAAGACTTCGTCTTCTGTAATAGGCTACAGTAGATCTAAATTTGGCAATTTAGTTTCGTGTGCAACAAGCCGGCTGTTTCCTATTTTATTTACAATTCGTTTTTGTTCCTTTATTTTGGGATTCTTTTTCCCATTTAGTTTAGTTGTTTTAGACCTCTTATTTAGGAGTTTTAGAAGATATCAAATCCTAGTGATTCAGTTGTTTTATTTTGTTTAGGATTTTACGGGATATTGAATCCTAATATTTGTAGGTTGTTTTTCCTTATTTAATAGCTTGTATTAGGTTTGAAAAATGAGAAGTCGTTGAATGAATGAAAAAAATTAGAGAATGTGTTCTCTTTATCTTCCATTTACGGTATCTTGTGAAGATCAACGTATTTGAAGCCTGTTATCCTGGTATCCGTGAGCGGATCAACAGCATAATAGTAGGTTTCGTTTCCGGTATTCGTGCGCGAATCAACGGATCCGATTCGTTTATCCCTATTTTTATCGATTGGCGTTTATGCCAATTTTCAATCTACATCAGTTGGTATCAAAGCCTTCGAGTCTACCGTTGTGCTAGGCTCATCGATCCACATATCATAACCAATTACTTTCCTGACTACTATCTCTTCACCTTCCATATTTCCCCATACAAAAAAAATAGATGAACCCTCAAACACAATTAGTCTCTTATCCTGCGGTGTTTTTTGATGATACATATGTATCAGCGAAGGTTTTTTTCGATTTGGATTTACCACCAGTTTTTGATGAAGATGAATCCGATGATGAGTCGGGTAGTTGCGAGAATGTGGTGTCTGGTGGGTTCAACTCCCAAGGATGGGCATCGTTTCATCATCGTCTAGGAATAATGAACCGTCAAATTCGATGACGAATTCCGTCTAGCATGAAGAGGATGACACAGATTAGCTTAAGGCAAAAGGGTAATAAAATTGGTGAGAATGTCAACTCCAAACTCTACCGTCTTAGGCTACTCGGCAATATTTGTACGGCTAATATTTTAAATGTGAAGCATCTCGTCCCTTACAACGGCGATCCAGCTTTGGAGGATGAAAAGGTGCTGAATTCGAGGCCGAATTCTGTCCAACTTGGGGAGGATGATGCGGAGCGGATGGCGAGTTCGTATGGGTGGCGAATTCGTATTTGGGTCGGGTGGGACAACCAAATCTGGGCTGAACTTCGTGGGCCTCTACAGAGAGCAAACGGAGTCGGATTTTCTATTATAATATGTTTTCGGAAAGCCCAAGACAAGCCCAACATTTATTATGAAGACTTCGTCTTCTGTAACGGGCTGCAGTAGATCTAAATTTGGAAATTTAGTTTCGTGTGCAACAAGCCGGCTGTTTCCTATTTTATTTACAATTCGTTTTTGTTCCTTTATTTTGGGATTCTTTTTTCGATTTAGTTTAGTTTTTTTAGACCTCTTATTTAGGAGTTTTAGAAGATATTGAATCCTAGTGATTCAGTTGTTTTATTTTGTTTAGGATTTTATGGGATATTGAATCCTAATATTTGTAGGTTGTTTTTCCTTATTTAATAGCTTATATTAGGTTTGAAAAAGGAGAAGTTGTTGAATGAATAAAAAAAATTAGAGAATGTGTTCTCTTTATCTTCCATTTACGGTATCTTGTGAAAATCAACATATTTGAAGCCTGTTATCCTGGTATCCGTGAGCGGATCAACAGTATAATAGTAGGTTTCGTTTTCGGTATTCGTGCGCGAATCAACGGATCCGATTCGTTTATCCCTATTTTTATCGATTGGCTTTTATGCCAATTTTCAATCTACATCAGTTGATACCAACTAATGCAGCAGAAAATTCAACGCAAACAACAATCGATAAAAGAAAGGGTAACCGATTCGAATCCGTTGATTCACACATGAATACCGGAAACGAAACCTACTATTATGTTGTTGATCCGCTCACGGATACCAGGATAACAGGCTTCAAATACGTTGATCTTCACAATATACCGTAAATGGAAGATAAAGAGAACAAATTCTCTAATTTTTTTTATTCATTCAACAACTTCTGATTTTTCAAACCTAATACAAGCTATTAAATAAGGAAAAACAACCTAAAACTATTAGGATTCAATATCCCGTAAAACCCTAAACAAAATAAAACAACCGAATCACTAGGATTCAATATCTTCTAAAACTCCTATCCCGTAAAATTCTAAACAAAATAAAACAACCGAATCACTAGGATTCAATATCTTCTAAAACAACTAAATAATAGGTCTAAAACAACTAAACTAAATCGGAAAAGAATCCCAAAATAAAGGAACAAAAACGAATTGTAAATAAAATAGGAAATAGTCGGCTTGTTGCACACGAAACTAAATTGCTAAATTTAGTCCTACTGCAGCCTGTTACAGAAGACAAAGTCTTCATAATAAATGTAGGGCTTGTCTTGAGCTTTCCGAAAATATATTATAATAGCAAATCCGACCACGTTTGCTCTCTGTAGAGGCTCACGAAGTTCAGCCCAGATTTGGTTGTCCCACACGACCCAAATATGAATTCGCCACCTGCTCCGCATCATCCTCCCGGGTTGGACAGAATTCGACCTCGAATTCAGCACCTCTTCGTCCTCCAAAGCTGGATCGCTGTTGTAAGGGACGAGATGCTTCACATTGAAAATATCAGCCGTACGAATATTGCCGAGTAGCCTAAGACGGTAGGGTTTGGAGTTGACATTCTCACCAATTTGATTACCCTTTTGCCTTAAACTAATCTGTGTCATCCTCTCCAGGCTAGAAGGAATTCGTCCTCGAATTTGATGGTTCATCATTCCTAGACGATGATGAAACGATGTCAATCCCTAGGAGTTGAACCCATCAGACACCACATTCTCGCAGCTACCCGACTCATCATCGGATTCATCTTCATCAAAATTTGGTGGCAGATCCAAATCGAAAAAAACCTCCGCTGATACATATGTATCATCAAAAAACACTGCAGGATAAGAGACTAATTGTGTTTGAGGGTTCATCTTTTTTTTTGTATAGGGAAATATGGAAGGTGAAGAGATAGTAGTCAGGAAAGTAATTGGTTCTGATATATGGATCGATGAGCCTAGCACAACGGTAGACTCGAAGGCTTTGATACCAACTGATGTAGATTAGAAATTGGGACAAACGTCAATCGATAAAAATAGGGATAAACAATTCGTTTCCGGTATTCGTACACGAATCAACGGATCCGAATCGTTTATCCCTATTTTTATCGATTGGCGTTTGTCCCAATTTCTAATCTACATTGATGACACAGATTAGCTTAAGGCAAAAGGGTAATAAAATTGGTGAGAATGTCAACTCCAAACCCTACCGTCCTAGGCTACTCGGCAATATTCGTACGGCTGATATTTTAAATGTGAAGCATCTCGTCCCTTACAACGGCGATCCAGCTTTGGAGGATGAGGAGGTGCTGAATTCGAGGCCGAATTTGTCCAACTTGGGGAGGATGATGCGGAGCAGATGGCGAGTTCGTATGGGTGGCAAATTCGTATTTGGGTGGCGTGGGACAACCAAATCCGGGCTGAACTTCGTGGGCCTCTACAGAGAGCAAACGGAGTCGGATTTTCTATTATAATATGTTTTCGGAAAGCTCAATACAAGCCCAACATTTATTATGAAGACTTCGTCTTCTGTAACGGGCTGCAGTAGATCTAAATTTGGAAATTTAGTTTCGTAGTGCAACAAGCCGGTTGTTTTCTATTTTATTTACAATTCGTTTTTGTTCCTTTATTTTGGGATTCTTTTTCCGATTTAGTTTAGTTGTTTTAGACCTCTTATTTAGGAGTTTCAGAAGATATTGAATCCTAGTGATTCAGTTGTTTTATTTTGTTTAGGATTTTACGGGATATTGAATCCTAATATTTGTAGGTTGTTTTTCCTTATTTAATATAGCTTGTATTAGGTTTGAAAAAGGAGAAGTTGTTGAATGAATAAAAAAAATTAGAGAATGTGTTCTCTTTATCTTCCATTTACGGTATCTTGTGAAGATCAACGTATTTGAAGCCTGTTATCCTAGTATCCGTGAGCGGATCAACAGCATAATAGTAGGTTTCGTTTCCGGTATTCGTGCGAGAATCAACGGATCCGATTCGTTTATCCCTATTTTTATCGATTAGCGTTTGTGCCAATTTTCAATCTACATCAGCCATTGATGATGGAGGAGGATTCTTCTGTTAGAAGAAGGTTGGATAAAGGTAGAATGCTCATGTTGGTCCCGTTCGATAAACTGAGCTCTTGCAAGATTCAGGTGAAGAAGGATGATGCTTCTTTTATGGTGAGGATGGAGGAGCTTCCGGCTCCGGTGGACTTCAATTGGTTGTCCAATGTGATGGGATTGAGGTCAAGTTTTTCTGATGAAAGTTTGAATTTTTTTACCTGGTTTAGAATGGCTTGGTCCTTTGTTTATAAACGAGGTCTGCAATGATCCCTCTTAAGTGATAATGGATGAGGCTGACATCTGTGGCAAGCAGAAAACAAAAGACAAAAAAAGCTTTAAAAGGTGCAGGGGGTTAGGAACATAATGACTATGAAAAATATGGGTTGAAGGAAGTCAATGGCTGCTTTTATAAGCTTTCTTTGGTAAAAGCTGCAAAAGCTGATTGTGTTCAGAAGATCATGGAAAATGGCAAAGAGCTCGGGTTTCCAAGACCAATAGCTAGGCAAAATTCGGTGCCCTCTCACGATGCTAAGTTGAGAATGGATAAGAGGAGGGTTTCAGGTTATAATGGGGAGGGTTGTATTGATTACAGCTCATCTGTTCAGAACATGGAATCAGGTGAGGGGCGGTCTTCGAATTATCATTTGTTGAGAGGTTTCTGTTTGAATAGGAAGTTTTATGATGGGCCTGAAGTTTGTAACCAAAATGGTGTGGGCTTGGAGAGCCTAAATACGAGTTTGAAGGAAGGAAGTGTTAGATTTTTAAATAAGGATGGGAGCCCATCTAAAGTGGCCAAAGATCCTGGGCCGGTTGTGAAGTCTGGCGAAATGATTATGCCTATTGGTTCTTGTGTTGTAAGTGATCATGTTGAGGAAGTGGGCAATGGTCATGATGCCCATAAAGGTCTTGAATCAGGTGCTGAAGATGGGCATTTGATCATCTCTTCAGGTGCTGCAGTGTCTTCTCTAAGCATTACGAAGAAACGAATATGGAGGAAAAGTTCTCTTTTATTGAGGAAACACCACATAAAAACCAAGAGCAGTAGTAGTGCGAGTGATACAATGTTGCATCAGAAGATATATAGGTCAAGGATAAGGAGGTGTGGAACCTTGAGGATGAGATCGTGAAGGTGATTGAGAGAGGTATGGCTCTTGGTTTTGATTTCAATGGAAGAAAGGAGGAAATTTCAAAGATAATTGCTAGGAGGGATGAGAAGAATGACAACAGGTTTCGTGAGTTCGTGAAAAGTTTGGTTGTTAATCATAAGTTCATTGGGTTTTGAGAGATATTGTCTGTTGGCTTATCTGTTGGTTTTGGCTTCTTGTAGTTCTTTTGTGCTTTTTCAGCTTGTTGTGTTGCTGTTGTTTTGTTTTCTTGAGGGGTTTAGATGCTGTTTTTCGTTCTTCGGTGTTATTGCTGTCTCGTTCGATGGGTCTGTTGTTGGTTGGGCTTTGTGTGTTTTGTCTCCTGGGTCTCCGGTGGGTCGGTGTTTGGCTTTACTTGTTTCTTCGGATTTGGCCTTTTATGGTATTTTTGAATAAAATTTGCCGTTTAAAAAAAATGTAATCACAAATTATGAATTATGTTGTCTTTCCCTCATCAGAATTCCTAATCATTAGTAAATGCGTAGGACAAGAATTTTAACGGTAAATTGATAATAAAATCATATCAGTTTCATTTTTTTAAGCATTTCATAATCTGGAGTTCGATCCCCACAAATTTCAAGAACTTCTGCTCGAACACAATCTTGCCATTCTTGATTAGAAGCCAAAAGCATTAAGCACCAAGTGGATGAAATTGCTATAGCTTCAAACGCAGCCACATATATATTCTTGCAATTATCAACTACGAATTGGTTAATTTCTTCTTGGTTGAAGTTACTGCTTTCAGCCCCTTCAATAATCATTTGTAATAAGTCCTTCTCATGAGTTGCTTTCTGCTTCCTCTCATTCACTACTTCTAGATTCAAATTTCGAATCTCCTTTTGTAATTTCAATGAACTTCTGTTACTCATTGTAGGAAGATATCTATAATAATTTTGAAATGAAATTAAAATTTATAATTTTCAAGATTGGAGAATGTATATATATATATTTATAACTATTAAAATATGTACATATATGAAACGCCCGATGTGACTTGTTAGTAATGATCTCTCATTCAATCTGGTAATGTCCCTGGCACAGGTTGTAGAGAAAAAAAATTTTATATATATGCCATACTATTTAATAAAATAAAATAAAAACACCTCATGCCTGGAATTCCCAATAATTCAGCCATATTCACATAATTTCCTGAAGAGCTCGTAATTTCAGAAAAATTTCTTCTCCTTTAGAGTAATTGCTTCCAAAACAGGCTTTTGAGATCACATCTCCAGAGAAACTTCTCATGTCATCAACAATTTGGATGTCTGCAATTCCACCCTCTCCCTCAATTCTGCTTTTAAATGTTTTTAATATAATCATTGTGGATTCGGTAATCAGATTAATCATGCCCTACAAGAATTAATTCAAAGAAAAGATTATTGTCAATAAAAGTTGTTAAAGTGCATAATTTTAAGCTAGTATTTTGGAAAGTGTCTGTGATATTCACACCATATTTTTCAACTATAATATTGAACATATTCTTTACGTTGAATAGGTTAAAAAACAAATTAAGATGACTGCATGCCAAAGAAATTAAAGGACATTTATTTATACACCAAAAAAAAGGTACATTTATATATCTTGAAGGTAAATGATGTAGGATTTGGGCCATAACATACTGTGTAATCGCCTCGACTAGCCCTACAACAATCACCGGATGAACCCCATATTCTTTTTTTTTTTGAACATCAGGAATTTATTAAAAGCCAACGAATGGCAAAGGGAAGGACACAAAGAAGGGGCAGAAACAACAGTAAAAACAGAGCCAAGAAGCAAACCCCCACCACCAGAACCAACAGAAACAGAACACAACAAGCGAAAGAAAAAAAGCAAAACAGCAACGCACTAAAACACTCCAAACTCAGAAGGTCACTTCCCAAATCTCTGTCTCTTTTCGCTAACGCATCCGCAAAGGAATTACTGGCCCTAGAGTTGTAGACGACTCGAGTATTACCAAGATGGCTCAAACCGCTACGAATGTCCTAAATGATGTTAACATGCTGCAGACTTCCCAAGCCTTCCGAGTTAACCCATGACACCGCCAATGAAACCCATATTGATGTGCTGTACTTCCTCAAATTCCCTAGTTTTTCAGTTTTTTTTTCCCTTTTCAAGTGGTATATTCGAATCTTAATAACTTTTAATAGGGATTTATGTTTGCAGTACCTTTTGTTTTGTTATATTCTTATAGAAATAGTCAAAAACTCAAATTATCCTTTTATTTTGGTAAATTTTGTGATATCCCTATTTGGTCAATTTAGGAGTACTCCTAGTCCTTGTTAGATTGTTTTTTCTTATAAAAATTTCCTTTGGAGAAAATTTTGTCATGGATTCAACTTAATTTATTTATCGTTTTTGCTCCGTCAAGTCTATTAAAATTAATATCTTTCGAGCACTTGTTAACCGGATATCTATAATTAATTAATGAAAATCATACCTTAACTTTGGCGACGTACAACTGATCATCAGGAGCAATAGTTTTGTTCTGATGTGCCCAAACTGCCCCATTTGTAGTTAAAATTCCTCTGCCAAGAAAAGGACCAAGCTCGTTTTGTAGATATAATGGTTTTCCCAAGTCTAATGATGTGCATGTCACGATCTCTCTCACCATCTCAGGTTTCGATACATGTAATATTTCTGTGTTTCCAAGAGAAAACGAAAACAAAGCACCTGTTTTTTCGCAATTAAAAAAAGTACATTTTTTAAAACATCGGTAAAAGCTTTGACAATTGAAAATAAAAGCTTTGACACCTGTTTTTGGTGTAGGCTATTTATAACCCTAAATATACTATTCTAAATAAGAAATATGATTGCCAACCATTTGATGGATTGTATCACCACGTGAACCGTATGATTAAATCTCTAAAATAATTTCTTTTCTTTGTCCATGTGGCCGACAATAACTGCAAGCCCACGTGGAAAAAGTAGATACGAACAAAAAATATATATAGACTTAAAATAATACTTTCAGCGTGCCTCTCTGCAATAATATCTCAATTTTTTTAGAAATCTGATCTTCATTTTTCCTAAAATATGAAGATAAAATATCTGAGCTATTAAATGTCAATCATTGGATTAATTGCATCACCATCTGAACCGTTGGATTAAATCTCAAAAATAATATCTTATCTTTGTCCATGTGGCCAACAATAACTGACGCAGAACGGAAGTACAAGGGTTTACCAACGTAACCCCTAAGAACACACAAATTGGAATCCACCAGGAAAATAATTTAATTTTTATTAAAACTTAGATAATAATCCCTAAAACATATATCCATGATCATATATATGCTCTGGAAACCCTAACTTAATTAAAAAGACCAAATTAGACATTTACTAAACAAATAATAATTAAAACCGAAAAACCAATAAAACAATAAAACTTCAAACACCCGATAGCCTGCCTAAAACAGCGAATTTGAGGATGATAATGACCTCAAACGGGGAACTCAAGTTGGGATGGTATGGAGCACAGAAAACACTCTCCGAAAACATATTATAGTAGGCAATCGGACAACCGAGCTAAAAGTTAAGCATGTTTCTATGGACCAGCTCTTTTACCCAATTTTCTATCTACCTCTTCTTCAAACTCCAAAGCCAATTGTCCTACATCAATAACTGCAAGCCCACGTGGAAAAAGTACATACGGACAAAACCACTTTAATTCAAAAAATGTTTTCAGAGCATCTCTCTACAATAATATCTCAATTTTTCCAGAAATCGAATCTTCACTTTTTCCAAAATATGAAGATAAGATATCTGAGCTATTAAATACCAACCATTGGATGGATTGCATCACCATTTGAACCGTAGGATTAAATCTCGAAAATAATATCTTAACTTCTCCAGAATTCTTATCTTCACCTTTCTCAAAATCTAAGGATAAGAAATCTAATTTCAAATGCCAACCATTGGATGGATTTCCTCACCATCTGAACCATAGGATGAAATCTGAAAAGAGTACCTCCTAGTTTCTATAAATATCAACTCACACTAAATTAAACTTATTCCTTCAAATCTCTTATACCTTCGAATCTCTTATCTCTTCAAGTCACTTTTCCCTCCAAATCACTTTTTCCACAAAATGGCTACAAAAAGAACTTCTTCATAAACACATGCAGAAGACACACATCTTTGTCACATATATCTTGATAGAAAGCTCTGGAATAGCTATGATATTGTTATCAAACAATACTAAATCATTGTATCAGTGATACTTGATATTATTCAAGCAGAACATAAAGGAAAATGCTCAGTTTAAATGCATATAAAGTTAATACTAGATCAGATCCAGTGGATATGATTAAAGGCTCTGGAAGGGCCACAATCTTATTACCAGATGGTATTAAATTGTGTATCGATGATACTTTATATCATTCAAGCAGAATATAAAGGAATCTGTTTAGTATCTGGATTATGTTACACTATTATAAAGAGTGTAGATATTTATGCAATTATGAATCAAAGTTCCTAGATCCAAGAGTTTGTAATTTGACGTGACCGTATAGGTCACCCAGGATCTACAATGAAACGTATAATCATTGAAAATTCTCATGGATATCCATTAAAGAACCAGAAGATTCTTTATCCAAAGAGAACTGATGTATTGCATATTCACATGGGAAACTAGCAGTAAAACCATCTTATTCTAAAAGTTGGTTTTGAATTCTCATCATTCTTATAAAGAATTCAAGGGGATATATGTGGACTTATTCATCCACCAAATGACCATTTTCATTATTATATAATTCTAATTGATGCATCTATGGGATGATCACACGTTTGTTCATTATCAAACATCTCAATACTACAAAGCAGCTGGGATTGATGTTCAACATTCAGTTTTCAGATATACTCATAATCAAAATGGATTAGGGGATCACTTATCAAACGTCTTCAGGTAATTGCGAGAACCTCATTATTTCGGTACAATTACTAAATTCCATATAGGGACTTACTCACTTTTAAGATATTTGATTGTATTGCATATCCCCTTATTGCATATCTGACATGATCTAAGATAAGACTTTTATATCAATCTGAGATTAATATTGATTTTGAGTAATCTTCTATTAGATCATTTAAACTTCTGATAACTTATATTTATATGCACAATCTGTATAGTATTATATTGATTAATTCTCAAATTGGGAAAGTTTCTCTAGAAGAGAAAAGTAAATGAAAAGTTACTTATATACAAAATAGAGATATCAGTTCGGTTTTCTCTCTATATACGTGTCTCATTTCAATCTTCGTATCTCTCAAATCCGAAAGATAATTTATCATCAGATAATTATTAATATGTACCTGATATATTCAAGGTAAAGATTTTATAAGTTGTCATTTCATTATACCCCAGCCGGGTGATTGTTCTTGAAGAATGATCAGAGAAAAAGGGTAATAAATAAATCATCTGATATATATCATAAGTTTATAAACCTTTTGAAAGGTATTGTTATTGGGATCCCAAGAGTAAACAAAACTCGAATTATAAATAAATCAATTTTCTCTAAATCAACTCTATAAGAGTGATATATCTAAAAGAGACACAAGTCTATGAAATGACTAAATCCATTAAAATGGAATAAATTCTATAAATCATACGGAATCTATGAAATAACTAAATCCATTGAAATGGAAGAAATCTCAACAAAGATACAAGAATATAGAAATTGAGAGAAATTCTATAAACCATACGGAGTCTATGAAATAACTAAATCCATTGAAATGGAAGAAATCTCAACAGAGATATAAGAGTATAGAAATTGAGAAAATTTATATAAGTCATATGAGAGAAATGTGGAATCATAAGGAAACAATCATTAATAATGTATTTTTATACACAACAGCGCTACTGAAATTATAAAAATGATAATTATGATATTCATAATATCAATGATTGTAGATAAAAGACATGATTGGCCTAGATGGAAGAAGCAATTCAAGAAGAATTGACTTCATAAGCCAGACATAAAGTATTTAGACCAATAGTACTCCAGACACCTGGAGATGTCAAACTAGTTGGATACTAATGGGTCTTTATACGGAAACGTAATGAGAAAAACGAGATCGTGAGATATGAGGCACGACTCGTAGTGCGAGGTTTCTTACAGAAACTTGGTATTCACAATTGATGAATACGATTACGTTGTTGATAAATTTGGCTGCCTTTAAAAGGCTTGAAATACGTCTCTTAGACGTAGTAATCATTTATCTATATGATTCACTCAATGAGGATATTTATAAATCCTGAAGGATTCTAAAATGCTAAGAAGCATGTAAATCGAGATCTTGTAATCTGTATTTGATGAACATACAAAAATCCATATATGGACTAAAAGCAATATGAACGGATGTGGTGTAAGCATCTCAGTTAAATATCCGATAAAGAAAAGGATATAATAAATCATATTATATACTCATGTGTCTTCATAAAGAAATGAGAAAGAATATATTGTTTCGACCTGAAGATCGAACATCGATCAAAATGGAATGTTTGTCCATCAATCAGAATATGTTGAAAAGATTCTGAAAAGATTCCATATGGATATTACTTCATAAAGCAAGTCTTTTCTCATACTCCCTCTAATCATTTATGATGTTATTGCATTTCATGAAATAAACATCAATGTGCTTCAGTTCAGCAATCTAGAAGATTGCTTCAAAAGAACTTTCATCAGGGGGAGCGTCCCATCAGGGGGAGCATATCAAATGAAGTATATTAATTATATTGGGATATATGTGCATTGTACTCTTTTTCCTTCCAATCAGGTTTTTGTCCCATTAGGTTTTCCTGATAAGGTTTTAATGAGGCAATTATCTATGCACACCCAAAATCATTTGATCCACAAAATCATCATATTACATTAATTCAGTAGATCATCGTATATATGTTATCTTGATCAAAATATCATTGTAAATATTACTTTGATCTTGCTAATCATCGTATATATGTTACCTTGATCCAGAAGATCATTATAAATATTACTTTGATCCGATAGATCAATGAATATATTTGCTCAGGTTTTTATCCCACTGGGTTTTCCCTAGCAAAGTATAAATGTGAGAAATGTTTTGAAGAAAACAATAATTCTGAACATATGTATACTATACTCTTTTTCCCTTCGATCAGATTTTTTTCCCACTGGGTTTTCCTGACAAGGTTTTTAACGAGATAGTTTTGAGAACGTCCAGCACCACTAGATCCAGAGAGATCATTGTATACATTTTTCTCGGATTTTGTCCCACTAAGTTTTTCTTAAAAAAAAAGTTAAAATACAAGTGGTGGAAATCCAAGGAAGAATGCTATAAATCTAG
Source organism: Dipteronia sinensis (assembly GCA_033220585.1). NCBI lineage: Eukaryota > Viridiplantae > Streptophyta > Magnoliopsida > Sapindales > Sapindaceae > Dipteronia > Dipteronia sinensis. The sequence goes on along the minus strand of CM065644.1, from coordinate 21,936,113 downwards.
TGTGGATTCCCACCACATCCTAACACTCAAGTATAACTCCCACTTGACTACACACAGCACACGTGTATCATGTTTGTACCATTGGTTTTGCTTCATTTATAGCCATGTATATAAATATATGTACTCTCTCTTTAAAGAGTGGGGTTCTTAGAATAATAAAACAATGATATATTCTCTACAATCTTTTCTCTCTCTCATCTCCCTCTCTTGTTTCTCTATCAGTTTATTATTCATTCATTGTTCTTCATTTCTTCGTCTGATTTCATTAGTTCTTCAATTTGTTTATAACAAAATTGAAGTTATTAGGCTCTATATTCTAGTTATTTCAACAACAAAAAATAGAACCCTACATACATATATTAAATTATGTTTGTTGAGTGCATATCAATTATTATCGTTTGACATCAAATAAAATATAGTATTATAATAATACAACATCGCTATCTCGTGCATCATTTCTAACATCAAATATTCTTTTTAGATTAATACTGTACGATCCAAAAATTAAATTAAAATTATGTGATTGTGATTAAACAAAACTTATTTGACTTGGATTTGACATAGTTTTCTTTCTTTGTTTTCAAAAGTTTTTTTTTTTTTAAACAAACTGTATTCATAAAAGAGACAAAGACAGAATACATATGGGTAGGGGTGGGCAAAAAACCAATAAACCGAACCGAACCGATGAACCGAACCGATCCAATCGGTTTTTTTTCGGTTTTCTTATGTTGACCGGTTCGGTTCGGTTCGTTTTTTTGAAAACCGATTGGATCGATTTTTTTTCCGGTTCGTTATCCCAAACCGGAAAACCGAACCGAGATCCAACACACATATATATATATATATATATATATATATATATATAAACCTTAGTTTAATGTTTAATAGTCCATGAAACTATAAAACTATGAAAGTGTGTCATATCGTATTTTTTTTATTATTTTTTTTTATGAATATTATTTTAAACTAGTATTTTCAATTTGTTCAAACCCATAATTTAATTTGGTCCAAGGTCCAAAATGATTAAAATATGAAAATATGTGTAATAATTAAAGTCCAAGAATTTGTTCCAATTGGCCCAAAACCGAAAAAACCGAACCGAACCGAACCGGTCAAATTTAATCGGTTTTTGATCGGTTCATAATTGTTAAGTTGATCGGATCGGTTCACTTTTTCAAAAACCGAACATTATCGGGTTTTTATCGGTTCACTCCAAAAGTGAATCGATCCATTAAACGCCCACCCCTACACATGGGATCAACATTCTCCCAAACTTGCCTCTGAAAAGAGGAAAAGGCCAAAGCAGCAAGGTGATGAGCCAAGCTATTGCCGAACCTGGAAATAGCCTGGCATCTACAATCACCCACCACTTTACAGAGACCCTTGATATCAGTAATTAAGAAAAAAGCATCACACAAAGATGGAATATCAGAATTTAGCATGGATGCAACATTAGTGGCATCAACCTCAGCCACCGAGATAATCAGATTAAAAGACTTGGCAAGTAGCAAACCTTCCCTGAGTGCCAACAGCTCGCCCAGTTCAGCAGTGACAGTGCTTGCCACGGATTTTGACACAGCTGCAACAACCCTGCCAGAAGCATCCCTGATGACAGCACCCAAACAATAAATAAACATGTTTAATTATTTAAACACGGCTTTGGCATTATACCTTCATCTTTAATATAGAAAATCGTATTATTCAGATGAATAATATTTTTACAAATTAACATAATTACCATTGAAGTGAATAAATTTTTTGATACAAAAGAGATTATCATGTGAAGTCCACATTTTGAACCATGGAGAACTAGAAACATAGCAATAAATAAAGAACATATTTGAGTCTTGAAGTGACAATTGCTGCCAATGAAATCCATATTTACATTCGTATCTCAATTCATTCTCATTAGAATTTTTGAGTTCCTCACTTAAAACATGTATGTACTTTCGACCATTTTGTTCCATGTATTTTTTTTTTATGTATAACCTATTATCGGGACTGGCGAGATTGGACTCTACAAGCTCAGTTCGAAATACTACTCCCACTATCGGGAAGAGATACAAATGGTATGCACAACCAAAAATTTATAAATTCTTATTTTTCACAAATAAAATATGACTCGATCACATTATTAGTTTCAAGCAAATGCATACTCGTCAAAATCATAATTTAGAATAAGTAATAATGATCAAAGAATGCAATAACTTAACAGAATTATTATAATTAATAAAAGGAAAAAATAGCAAAATACAAATCGCTCTTTCACAAAAAAAAATTTAGAAACAGTAATGCTACACATCCGATCTAAAATCTCACATTTTTCATCCCAACACATGTGACATTTAAAATGTCAAATGGTGAGTGGATACATATGGTAAGTTAGATAAAACATCATTAATGTGTATCCACTCACCATTTGACACCTCACATACCACATGTATTGGGATAAAAAATATGAGATTTTAGGTGAGATTTTTAGCATTATTAAAATGACCCCAATGCCCCCCTTGTTTTTGTCTTACATGCCCTTACCAACATCATCTTCAACACCAGCACCATTACTAACATCAACCCCAAACACCCAAACCCAGAACACCACCGTCAAAATCAAACCCAAACCCAAACCCAGAACACCACTGTCACCCACTCCAATCTCAGATACAATATCCAGAACTCGAAATCAAAACAAAAACCAAAACTCGAAATCAAATCAAAACCAAAACCGAATCAAAACGAAACAAAAACCAAAAACAAAATAAAATCAAAACAAAAACCAAAAACAAAATCGAAAAAATGAGTTAAAAATTAAAAATTGGATTTGGAGGAGATCCAACCAGATCCATCCCTTGGATCCATCAAACCCAAACCCAGACCACCATCTCCAACACTCCTCCATCTCTGGTTTTACAGACCACCATCGCCACATTATTCACCTTCCCAACAACCAAACACCACACCAAACCAACACCCAAGCACAACTTCAAAGAACAGATTTAAAAAAAAATTAAAAAAAAAATTATTCTCTTTGGATCTCGATCGAAATAGGGATACGAGCCTCCACGTGTACTTAATGGTTCCACCACCTACAAAACCCAGACGTCCTGACCTCCACCAACGCCGCGACCCTATTCCATTTTCATCTTCTTCGACGCCAGCAGCTCCGTGACAAATCGGAGCTCCATCTCCAAGAGATTAGTGTCGAATTCTCATTCGTCGCCTCCAAGAGATTTGCTCAAAGATAACTCGATCCAGATGAACCAGAGAGAGCGAGAAGAGAGGTAGAGAGAGAGCGGCGGTGAGAGAGATTGATAAATTAAACCCTAAATATTCTTATTATTATATATTTTTGAATTTATTATTATTAGTATATATTTTAATTTGTTATTTTTATTATTTGAGAGAGTGAGATTTAATTATTTTTATATATTTTTATATTTTTATATTTATTAAATATGAAATTACCTTTCTGCCCTCTATCAAAAAACCTTCCAGAATCTTAAGGGCCATTTTACCTTTATACCCTTATATGATTAACGGAAAACTCAGAAACCCTAACGGAATTGGACGGTAAGGACTGAAAACCTAAATAACAGTAACGGTGTGAACTAAAAAAAAGAATATGGAAATACAGTGGACCAAACGAAAAATTACCTCAAACTAGAAGGACCTTTTTGGTATTTTCCCTTCTTTTTAAAAACTATATACATAAAGATGGTATATAAAAAATAAAATACCGTCACTGTTTTTTAAAAAGGATTGGATCGGCAAGACCCGTTTAGTTTTTTTTTTAATGAAAGCAAGGCCCATTTAGTTTCTCTTAATCTTTTTCAACATCAAACATTTAAAAAAAATACTCAATGAAAGAAAAAAAAAACCCAACGGCGGATTTGATGGAGACGGTGGCAGAGGGGCTGTGGGAAATGGTGGATCACCACGAGAAGGCCAGAGAGATTGAGAAAGCACATAACTGCCTAGAAGCTACATGCTAGAGCCACATGTCATTCTAGTGCCGGCTCGATTGCATAAGGCCTCACTTGCCTAGCTCATTTATGAAGGGTTCATGTTTAAAAATTAAATATTTAAATATTTATGCTTTTTTAGTGTTTAAGGAAATAGTTTATTATTATTTTAGTTTAAAATTAAACACTTCTATTATTATTATTACTATTGTTATTGTTGTTGTTTTTCAAATGTTTTTTTTCCAATTGAATGATAATTCATTTTTTCCAATTATTTGTTTTTATAATCACTAAAAATATCGTAGTTGGAATTAATCAAAAAATTATTCTTATTAAACTTTAGAGAAAAAAATAAAATTTTAAGTGAGTTTATTATGGATCACACCACATAAATAATCACAAAATTATTCTCTTGTTTAGAAAATATCTTGAAATATGTTTGTTTTTTTATCAAATATTTATTGTTTTTTTTTTAGAATCAAAAGCTTTTAGTAAAGTTTTGGAAATTAAAAAAAAACTGCAATTGACATGCTTAAATTCTTTTTTCGTAAAGTAAATAAAATTAAATTACAAATACAACATTATTATTATAAAAATTAGTAAATTAGGGTCCGTCTTGTAAGAGTTTTTCGTTGACTATTTTTTGAAAAGAAAAATGAAAATGAAAATAGTGTTTTTGGTTTCAATTTCGAAATCCAAAAACGCCTCTGGTAGCATATAGTAAAAGCTAGCTACTGAAAATAAAAACGGAAAAAACCCGTCTGATAGGTTAACCTAAAAATTTCAAAAATTATCAAAATTCATCTCAAATAATTATCAACTGAGTCATATTTTTCATTAAATAAAAATTAAAATATTAAACATTTAAAAAAAAAATTAGCATCAAATGACAATGAATATCTCATATCAAATGTTGCTTTTTGAAGGCCAATTGGAATCCTAAATCTTTGTTTTTATGAGCATCACAAGTCTCTCCACTTAATTTTGCTACACAGTTGGCCAAAATAGAGCCAACAGCTCTCTCTGCTTCTCTGTTCTCTATATCAATCTCCACCTCCATGGACGACAACAACAGAGCAAGAAATTACATACTCTAAAATCAAGAGAAACTCCATCAAAAAATTTCCATTTCAAATACTTAATTAATTATAATATAATTCTCAATTGAAAATAAGATTGTTATTAATTGAATTTTCACAACAACAAGAGCATTGAAATTCGTAGTTATATTTTTTTTTGAAATGCCATTTATTAAAAGCTGGGAACCAGCAACAAACAAGCAAACACCAACCAAAACAACACAATACAAAAACAAAATCAGTGAAGAAGACGATGATGACCAGCCGGCGAAGACGACGACGAGGAGCCGGCGAAGACGACGACGACGACGAGCAGGCAAAGACGACGACGATGACGAGCAGGCTGAAGACAGCGACGAGTAGGCGAAGACGACGACGACGACCAGCTAGCGAAGAAGACGATGATGACCAGCTGAAGAAGAGCAGATCGTCGGCGAGCTGAGGAAGAAGAAGACCAGATCGGAGGAAGCGAGCTAGAGCTGATCAGCGGCGGCGGTGAGCAGAAGAAGAAGACCAGATCGTGAAGAGAGAAGATGATGCACGGTGAGGAAGAAAGAAGATGGGGATGAGGAAGAAAGAAGATATCTGGTGGATGAGAAAAAACAGAAAATAAATAAATATTGTATAATTTTTTTGAAAAACAAAAACGAAAAACAACTTTCAAATGTTTTTCAAATTTTTTACTTTTAACATTAGTTTTGTTTTTCAATTTTTTTTTTATTTTTGAAAATAAAATGAAAAACAGTTAACGAACACGAATTCGAAATCGTTTTTAAAAAACAAAAACGAAAAAAAAAAACAACTGCAGAACGAGACATAATATTCCATACAAGAAAGCATAATTTTACTTTTTACCTAAGGCTCTCAAATGATGTTGAGTCGGCCTGGACAAGACTCGGCTCCGAGTCGCAATTCTTCTGCTCAAACACACACAGACACACAACTCTTTATTTCTGATTCTCTGTGTAGTTTGACAATAAAAAACGTTTATTCAACGATAACGTTTTTGTCTCCCTTAATCCCATATAAAAACGATTGGGCCGGAAAGGCCCATTTAGTTTTTTTTATGAAAGCAAGGCCCATTTAGTTTCTCTTAGTCTTCTCAACATCAAACATTTTCAAAAAAAATTCAAAGCGAAAAAAACCCAACGGCGGTGACGGCGGCTTCGATGGAGGCGGTGGCGGAGGGGCTGTGGGGTCTGGCGGACCACCATGAGAAGTCTGGAGAGATCGGGAAAGCAGTGAAGTGCCTGGAAGCTATATGCCAGAGCCACGTGTCGTTCCTGCCGATAATCGAAGTCAAGACTCGTCTCCGAGTCGCGACTCTGCTGCTCAAACACACACACAACGTCAATCACGCGAAGAACCACCTGGAGCGGTCGCAGCTGCTCCTCAAAACGACGCCATCTTGCTTCGAACTCAAGTGCAGGACCTTTAGTTTACTCAGTCAGTGCTACCACCTCGTCGGAGCCATCCCTCCACAGAAAAACATCCTCTTCAAAGCTCTCGAGCTCACCGCCTCAGCTTCGCAAGAGTACGATTTGTTTCTGTTTATATTTTCTTTGTTTTTCGTAGCTGCAATTTTCTTTGTTTGTAGTTGCAATTTCGTTTTTCATTGTTTCTGGTATCCTCAATTTCGTTTTTCATTGTTTCTGGTATCCTCAATTTCGTTTTTCATTGTTTCTGGTATCCTCAATTTCGTTTTTGCTTCGATTTATTCGATTTTTGTAGTTGCAATTTCGTTTTTCATTGTTTTTGGTATCCTCAATTTCATTTTTGCTTCGATTTATTCGATTTTTGTAGTTGCAATTTCGTTTTTGCTTGTATATATATTCTTTGTTGTTTTTCGTTGATGGGGTTGTTTTTATTTTGATTTTTGTTTGAAGGGTTGCTGTCAAGTTGTGGTCTTGCAATTTCAATTCTCAGCTTGCGAATGTTTTGATTATCGAAGGAGATTATCCGAGCTCAATCTCTGCATTGCAGGCCGGATATGTTTCCGCAACTGAGATTTCTTATCCCGACTTGCAGGTTAATTTTGGTTTTTCTGTTTACTAGGTGATACGATTCATTCCAGCATGTTATTTATTACAGGTGTGATTTGGGATTAGTTTTAAGTAGAAGCTATAGCTGTTAAGTTCTCTTTTAGAAAGCACTTCAAGTATTTTTATGATCCAAAATGCAATTTGGTTTTAACTGTTAACTATTAACTATTTCTCCCAAAACCTCAAGTGCCTTTTTTTGTTATAACAATTACTTTTATTTAATTTCAAGTATTGTTCTCTTAGGAGGGCGGTGGCCTGGTGCCTAGGTGGCGCTGCAACAGCCCTTAATTTTTTTTTAAAAAATTGCAGCTAGACGATGACGTCGTTTTGCCCTTAGGGATTTTGAAAAACAAAATAAGCGACGTTGACACTGCCTAGGCGGCTGCTGGCTCCGATTATGCGCTCGGCCACCTAGACTGGCCGATTAGGCCATAATCGGCACGGCCACGACTGCCTAGACCGATTTTTCGAACACTAATTTCAAGTAGTATGAAGTGGGCCTCGAAGTGATTTTGACTGTTTGAAAGTGTTATGGCAATAGCAAGAGCATTCTCAGATGCGCTACATATATCTCAATATAGATTGCTTTTGTAGTACACTTTTGAGTAGAAGCGGTTTCTAAGAAATACTTAAAAGTGCTTGCTGTTGATTGCTCTTTTAGGAAGCACTTCAACTTCAAGTGTTTTTTCTGATCTAAAATGCATGTATGCTTTAACTATAAGTAATTCTCCCAAAGCTCTAAGTGATTTTTTATGCAATCACTTTCATGTAATTTCAAATAGTATAAAGTAGACCCAGAAGCGCTTCTGACTGTTTAAAATTGCTGTTGGCAATAGCAAAAGCATTCCCAATGCACTAAACATATGTCAATGTTAATTGATTTCCTTGCCTGTTCGTTTATCAGATGTTCTTCTCAACTGCTATACTGCATGTGCATCTGATGCAATGGGAAGATGAGAATTTGATTGCGCAAGCTATTAACCAATGCAATGTTATATGGGAGTCTATTGATCCAAATCGAGTAAGTGCAGCAGTCCTTCAACTTTCGTTTCTAAATTTTGTCGCAGTTTTAGTAATTTCTTCATATCCGGTTACAGAAATTGAGTATATGCTGCTATACTTGATCATAGACTTTCTTCTTATATTACTGACATATGAAACTCTTGACTCCAATAAAGAGAGGGCAACTTCTTGGTTTGCTCTTTTACAATGAGTTGCTTCACATGTTCTACCGACTTCGGATATGCGATTACAAGAATGCCGCACAACATGTAGACAAATTGGATGCGGCTATGAAGGCTGACTTGCAGAAAATGCAACAAGTTCAGCAGCTGACTAGTGAACTTAATGCCTTAAATCAGAGTCTCTCTCGCCCTGACCTACCCTCCAGGGAGAGGTCAGCCCTCTCTGGAAGACAAACACAGCTTCAAGAGCGGCTTACAAGGATGACCGAATCAAGCTTTACTAGCAAAGATTCTCTTGAACCCGCATATTTCGGAAATGAAAGACGGGCGTTGGGAGATAAGCTTGTCCTGGCACCACCTCCTATTGATGGGGAATGGCTACCAAAAAGTGCTGTCTATGCATTGGTTGATCTTATGGCGGTCATATTTGGGCGTCCGAAAGGACTTTTTAAGGACTGTGCAAAGCGGATTCAATCTGGAATGCAAATCATCCAAGGTTAGTTTTTTTGTCTATGAGATGGTTATTTTTCTATCTTTATCATTACTAATCACTGTATCTTGATGTTGGTTGCATCACTTAATTTTCTTGCATTTGAATATCCCTTCCCTACACAGCTTTTTAACATACACAGGCACTCGATAATTTGTTGAAAGTTTTGAATATGATACATATCATATCTTTATTTTAGGCTACATTTTTCTGAACAGCTTGGTGCAAGCCAAGAGCTTTCCACTGTAAATAATGTTGAAACTAGGAAATTAGCATTATTTGCATTTACTGCCAAGAAACCTGAGCAAATTATATATCTTGCAGATGAACTAGTGAAGCTTGGAATAACTGATGGTGCGACAGGTGTGAGTTTTGTTTCTGTTTGTCTCAAACATAAGGTTTCAATTTCTGCACTTTTAAGGTATTTTATGTATAATTCTGATTTTTTTTCTTTGAGCAGAAGTAGATTTGAGACACTCAGCCATCTGGATGGCTGGTGTATATTTAATGCTACTAATGCAGTTCCTTGAAAACAAAGTAGCTGTGGAGCTCACACGATCCGAATTTGTTGAAGCACAAGAGGTAGGTGTTATGTCTAAACTATTGCCTTGATCATTTCTTTGTTTCTCTTTCTTAGGGAACGGCATGCAGCTCTCTTCTCCTTTACTAAGTCCCTCCTCTCCTTGCCCATTGTTATTATTATTGTGGTGTAAAAAATTTCCCAAGTCTTCCTAGTTCTCGATTTTTGTTGTTACTATTCATAATAGTAAAAAAAAAAAAAAAATCAATGCTAGAGACGATTTAAGCTTAAAGCTAGGCATACTACTCGTCGATTCAGATAAAACTCTCATCACCGCAAGTGTTCTAACATGCATGTGGCTAGATTATTCTAGAAATTTGTTTCTGTTGAGAAAATGATGAATGATTCACCTTAATGTTGTTTTGATGTAGCCTAAGTAGTAGTATTCATCCCATATTAAACCCTGACAACTTGTGTTTAGTTTGATTACTTTTGCTATTGGTATAAAATTATAAATTGAACATCCGACTGTCACTAGGTTGTTCAGTGTTTTGTCTTTTTGCGCATTCTGCTTATATATTTGCAGTTCATAAAGTGAAGACACTAAAGATTTATCTATTTGCAGGCATTGATGCAAATGAAAAGTTGGTTCGTTCGCTTTCCAACTATTTTACAGGCTAGTGAGAGCATCATTGAGATGCTCCGTGGACAGTATGCTCATTCTGTTGGCTGTTACAGTGAAGCAGCATTTCATTATGTTGAAGCAGCAAAGGTATACTATTTTGTTTCTAGATCTTAGCTCCGAAAATTTCTTTATTGCCAGTTAATTAGCAAGTTCAGACTTTATAATGATTAGGTATACTATCTAATATGCCTGTAACATGCATGTGCCACATTAGTTTTTTATTTTTCTTTTTAGCAAATGCTGAAAATCAATACAAGTTATTTGCTGTGTATATCATTTCTCTCTTTGTTTCACAAATGAAGGTTTCTTTTATTTTGATGTACTTTTTTGAAATTCAAACGTGTTTTGTATGTTCAGCTAACAGTGAGCAAACCAATGCAAGCTATGTGCAACGCTTATGCAGCTGTCTCTTACTTCTGCATTGGTGATGCTGAATCGTCGTCACAGGTTGAATCTTTCCTGTAGTTAGAGCAAGTTTGCATATAGTACCAGCAATTGTTTTTGGTAGTTCAGTTTATATACTAATATGTAGTTTGTTTGCAGGCACTTGATTTAATTGGACCAATTTACCTAATGAAGGATCCATTTATTGGAGTTCGAGAGGAAGCTGGTCTCCATTTTGCTTATGGCCTTTTATTGATGAGGCAGCAAGATTTTCAAGACGCTAGGTAGATGCTTGAATTCTTGTTAACTTATGCTATAGTTGGGATATTTTGATGCTAATTTTGAAGAAGTTTTCAATCAGTCCCTTATGTTTTCTGTTGAATTCAAGACGAGTTCACTTTAAATCCTAAAGCATTGGCAACTAGTCTAGGAAGCGATGTGATACCTAGATTGTGGAAGGCGTTTTCCTCATTTCTTGACTATGTTTCTTTCATTCTCTTGCCTTACCTCTTTGTCCAGGGCATAGGTTTTACACCTACAAATGCCACGAACGACCATAATGAAATTTTTTCTTTAGAATGCGACCTCTAAATTTGACATGAACTACAAAGTGATTATAAGACATTTGAAAATCCGCATTGGAGACACTCTCTGGTCTCTCTCTCTCTCTCTCTCTCTCTCTCTCTCTCTCTCTCTCAAATGATTATAAGACATTTGAAAATCTGCAGCGGAGACACACACACACTCTCTCTCTCTCCATCTTAATGCTGAAACAACTACTATGATGCAGAAATCGATTGGCTAAAGGTTTGCAGATCGCTCATAATCAAATGGGGAACCTTCAACTAGTTTCACAGTATTTAACAATCCTTGGGAATTTGGCACTTGCTCTGCATGACACAGTACAAGCTAGAGAGATCTTGAGGTCCTCTCTTACACTGGCAAAGAAGCTTTCTGATATACCTACTCAGATCTGGGTGCTATCTGTTTTGACAGGTATGCGTAACACTAATTGTTTGTGAGTTTCTGGTGTTTCTATTTTTTTGTTGTACTCTCATGATTCTTCTAGATGTTATTATGGTGGCAATCACATAAACCGCCTTTGCATCATCGAGTATTAATTATATTGGGTCCAGAGGTTGGGAACAATGATTGATCCTTGAACCTAAAACATAACATGGATTATAATTAGCATCCTGAGTGCCCGGTTGTTCTTTATAAAATTTCAGTTTTATCTAATATCTATAACTAAACTTTCGAGAATAATTCTACAAGATTGTTTAACTGGTTAATTTGGCCATGCATCGTTGGAGTCCTATTCGTCTTTTAGTTGCCAGAATTGTCAAAAGGATTTGTTATTTGTCCAAATGTTGCAAATGAATCACAGGTTTCAATTGTCATTTTCCCAAAGCATTTTCCACTTCTGTTTGATAGAAAAAATGTCTTGTAAATTGTATTGTGTATACAGGATGGCTTAACTGCAAATCATTCTTCCATTTACAGAATGCATTATGTAATTTACAAAGTAATTTAGATGCTAAATTCTATGTAAATTATCACCCAGTAGCTTTAGAAGTATCTTGCATATGAGCATATCTTTATTACAATAATTTTTTTTTTAATGCACGTATCTCACCCTGACTATTTTTCTTGTAGCTCTTTATCAACAGTTAGGTGAGAAGGGAAATGAAATGGAGAATGATGAATATCGAAAAAAGAAGTTAGATGAGCTGGAAAAAAGACTCGCTGATGCATATTCATCCATACATCACATTGAATTAGTAAGTGCTCTATTATTTTTCGGTCTTATGGTAAGAATAGACATAACTAAGCCAAGTTTGAGATCTGCAGGCACTAATTGATTGTTCCTTCTGTGTATTTCTTCGGCAGATTGACAAAGTAAAACTTGAAGTCCAGCAGTTTCATGAGGCTGACATCATGCGGGCAACAGCAGGCCAATCCGTGACAGTCAATCTTGACATTCCTGAGTCTATTGGTCTATCAACACCACTACCGCATCCTTCATCAGCAAGGCTAGTTGATTTAGACATTGGAAGACGTGGGAAGAAAAAAGTCTAGTTTCAGCTTCTTTTTTATTTTTTTTTGGGGGTTCTATAAATTTATGAACATGTCAGAAATACAAGCTCCAATACAGCATATAGGCTATATAGCTATATAGAGAAGGCAATTTGGGCAACAATATTATTATTTCTGTATATATATTTAAATATAGTGTTTCCCTTTTTTTCAATTGCTTCCACTCTTTTTTTCTTTATTTCATTTTCGTTATTTTAATTTTTATTGCTCGGTCATGATAGTTGAGAGTTTTAGTTGGTTGCAGATGCTGACTGAATCGGTTATTCATGGCAATCGGTTGCTGACTGAATCAGTTATTCACGGCAAGCAGTTGCATGGTTAAAGTATGTTTATCTTTGGCGTTGCATGCTTATTTTTGTTATTAGGTATTCTGATTTGTGGCGTAGCAACTTCCCCTGGAGGGATTATCAATTGTATAGGCAGTGTTGCAGTGAATGATAAGTAAAAATGTTTGACAATAATGTGTAACTAGACAGGTATCGAATCAAGACCACCGAACAAAAGGAGTTAGTGGTTGATTAACCAAGATGAAACATGTTTGTGCCTTGATCAAATTTCACAAAATTTACATATGTGGAAGTTCTAGTAGTTGTTTTCCATGTATCAGCTTTCTTCATTTCATGACTGCAGTACATCTTGGAAGATTTGGAGCCTACAGGTATATTTTGATGTCTGCTACGATGTTGTTGCTCGGTTTCACCATGCTCATTATTCAGTAGCTAGTCCTGAAATTTCTTTGAGTGGTTTCCACATGAACTTTCTCCTGTACATTCATTAAGTTTTTGACAAAAATTCAGTTACAATTTTGCTTGAATTTGTAGGAAATGATGCAGAACAAAGACTTCAGAAAACAGCCTACCAGTTTCCACATTCTGCAATGACCCTGACCTTTGGGCGGAGTTCTGGAAGCAAAGCAAGAAACTGCAATTCTGCCTTCGACAGAACCTGCACAAAGGTACAACAGTTGATTACAGACAAGGTATTTGTGTGCTTCTTTTTAATCATATTTACTGAATGAAATAAATACTTTGGTGGTGTTACCTTGGCTTCAATTATACAGACAACGAGTCCTTTAGCATGTGGAGGCAATGCTTCGAGTCTGTAATCGACTTCCGGTGGGAAATACCATCTCGCTATGGGCTGTTTTCCTACATGAGCCTACAATTCACTCATTTTGACAGAAAACAGCAGTATCAGAACAAGTTTATGCCATTGCATTTTGATCATTTTATGGAAGCAGGATCAGGAGGCACAAAACTTACAGGGCAAACAGGGTGAATCTTAGTGAGGGTAGTTTCAGGATCGCCAAGTCCTCGAGCACTGAGGTCGAGGAAGTAATACCCTTGGCGGACGAGCCTATTAAGGTATCGACCCTCGTAACCTCCCTCATGCGGTGTATAAATGGCAATTGCCTTGTGTTCCTCCACGTCCGAAAGCCAACGCCCTAGATCAGGTTTCACCAAATCTCCTCCAATGAAATCACCAATTCCTATCCCACTACTACACTTGACCACTCTCAGTCCGATCCTTTTCGACCTCTTCCCATTTACCATGTTCATCATACAGCATCTTGTGGGCTGCTGATTTTGTTGGAGACTGAGGGAAGAGGAGGAGGAGGAGGAGGCTGGTGCTGCGTGGCTGAAGCAGGCGGCTGCCGGAGCTGCCATGTTCTTTTCTTGGACTTGAATGCTTGTGGTTTTGAAATGTGGGTGGTGAGTTTCAAGAGGACCATAATGTGGTGGGGAAGAAGATTGGAAGAAATGTAAAAACCAAACCAAACCAAACCAAAGCCAAAGTTTGTATGGTGGAGATTGGAGAAACAAGATAAGAAACTATTGTCACTGCTCAGATTGTCATGCTCACAATTCACAAACAAGATTTAATAATAATAATAATAAATTAATGATGTATATTTCTTATGGGTTATGTTAACGTTTATTTAAGATGCAAGTTAACGAGGATTTGTGTAATTGTGTTGTTATAAATTTATATAAAATCATATCTTTTATTTTCTCAATAATCAATATATTGATGTCTATGTAATCTTAAAATATAAAATGCATTGCAAATGTAACTTATAATATATAAATATATATATATATATATATATATATATATATATGCATAAATCAGTCTTTCTGTCAGTTCGTCCTGATATATTTTATATCATGACGAAGAATGTGGACCAAAGATTATGGAAAAGTTTTGACAAATGCATATACTTTGAATCAAAGTATGTAAATCTAATGGTCCATATTTTTCATCCTGATATAAATTATATCAGAACGAACTGACAATAGAAAAATTGTATCTATATATATATATATATATATATATATATTATATGCGGTGTTATGATAAATCATAATAATTAATTAGAGTCGTTCTCTCTTGTGTGTAGTTTGTACTTGATAAAAATGTGGATGTTAAATCTCATTTAGATTTGTAGAATGGAATATAGTCACTCATACAATTTCAAAGATAAGTACTATACCATATGCAGTGGTGGCCATTTTCATTTCCTTTGTCTTGTGCACAGGTTTAGTCTGAAACCAACCCAAGCTTGCTGTTGTTGCCATAAATTCCAATTCTATAATGTTGTTGAGGATGATTTAAGCTTATCTAAAGGGCTGGGAAATAAAATTATCAATCATTAGTAATTTCCAAATTACTGTTATTTTGATTGTTTCAAATATTTGTATTCATCACTATAGGTCGATGAATACTTGGTAGTGGACTTTTTTAATATCAATAGTTACATTTTATATATTAAAATAAAATAAAAAAATCACTTATGTAGTTGTTCTTATCCCACGTTTGGTACGACCTTGTCATGTGATAATTTGGGAAAGAAAAAAAATCAGAAAAAATTGTCTCACCTTAAACCTGTGACTACTTGTGTGTCAAGAAGGCGCATTTACCATTCAAAGTTTCAAACAATTACAATCATATCCAATATTATATATATAAATATAATAATATATACTATATTAAATATATTATTATATTGAATATATTATACTATATTTAATATATTAAATTTATTATTATATATAAAATAATATTTAATAATTTATATCCTATATATAATCATGATAGATTATAATCTTTATTATACGTATTTCACATAAGACGCCTACACACCGCACCATAACGAATAGAGTTCCGCATCGGGAAGCCTGCTCCTCGGGCTGTTCGGTACTTTATATGCTTGCCGCAGATAAAGACAATATATATTATAATATTATATAACTTTTATTTTTATTATATTAAATATTATTACCTATATAATAATATTATTATTACCTATACATTAATATATATATATATATATATATATGTAATAATATTTAATATATCAGGAAAACTTGGAAGTACTACACAATTAAATACCTATTTCCAAAAAAAAAAAAGAGGAAAAAGCAGCCATTACCCTTATCAATATATAAATGTTATCTCACAACAATAGTCTTTGATAATGAATGGGAAACACAGAGAAAAAGCAAGGAGCGTTCAAGAAAAGAACCAGAATTTGCATTTTTTTTTTTTTTTTTTTGCTATTTATATCTCCCCGAGTTGAACTTTTCAATGAAAACTTGTATTACTCTTAGATGATGCTAAACTCAATTTGTAATCGTAACTAGAATCATTTAAATGCAACACATTTTGTATGAGATTATTTTACCTCAATTTCAAGATAAAAACTAAAACTTTTCCTTCATAATAATCTATGTACAGTACTTGCACAAGAAAATAAATGGAATATATGAATTTCACGATTAGTGTTTTTATGTGCTTGCGAGAATGATAGTTGGTCTTACAACACAAAAGATTAGTCTATCGGGTTGTGACATTCGTTAGTATATATATCATTCTCTTATATTTATTTTTTTAACGTGAGATTCATCTCATCTTCTTGAGTTTCACATGTGGAATCTCTAACAATATGTTAATCATACAACATATTAATTCAAGGTTACAAAAAACAAAAAAAAAAGAAGCAAAATTAATGACAAAATGGCATACCTCAATGAATTTTTTGGTCAGCGACAATTTGCTTCTGTATTCTATATAGACAATATCCTTGGATGACAAATCCAGAGTAAGCAATCCAAGAAAGCTGCATACTTCGAAGGTGGTACACCTAGTAAATCTAATAGTACCGGACGACTGCTCCAAGTTACAATTTCTTAGTTTCAAAGTTGTAACAAATTTAGCAGAAAATATCGTTTCAGGCAGACTGTATATACTATATACTATCACCATCGCTATAAACGTTTCAACATTGAAATCTAACTCTTTTACCTCACGCGCCACATATCCACTTGTCAAGAAGAGAAGTGACTCTTTCAACATCATGAAGTGTCATGCATAGATCTTTTTTTAAAAATAAAAATAAAAATACATTTAATCTCTAATCTTTATATACAGTTTTCTCACATCCATATAATGCCTTAAAGACCTGAGAGAAAATAAACCGAAAGAAAAAAAAATAACAAACATGGATCTGGAATTTGAAAAGAAAAAACAAAACAAACATGTGAAATAATAAAATCAATAAATACTAAACATGATAAACATGATATCGATATCTGAAAGAAAATATAAACAAAAATAGCAAACATTCATCGATTTGAAATAATCTATGTCATTAGGGTTTTGAAATAAGAAAATTGAGGTTTTATTGGTTTTACTTTGTACCATATTTTTTTAATAAAAATTGTATGTCTTTTAAGTAATTTGATGAAGGAAAAAAAAAGTGATGAGGTGGATAAGTGTTCTATAAGTTTGCGTTTGATTTTGATTTTTTGTCTGAAAACTAAACAGTGTTGAATTGTACTAAAACTGAATGGTGACTGAAAACTGAAAAATATATTTATTTTTTTTTCACTGAAAACTGAATATAAATGATAAGTTGTTTGTTTTTTTAAGTTATAAATATCTAAAAATAAATATTTTTACATATATGTTCTTTCGACTATCATTTATTATATATTTATATTTTAATATATAAACATTGACCGGTTTCTTTTATATATTTATTTGTTTGTTCTTTAATCTATTAATATACTTGTTTTTATTATTATATTGTTTCTCATATTGAATCTTGAGAGAATATTGTAATAAACTAATAATAAATGGAGACAAAGGTGTGGGGAATTGCAAAGATATATTGACGGTATGATGTTGCCTTTGCTTCTATTAACAAATTGACTTCTTCCTCTATTGTTTTTCTCTAGTTCTCCTAAAGATAAAAGATGACTTGAGTTTAATTTTTTTTTTCCGGTTGCAATTGCAACAAATGAATTTATAATATTTGGGTATAAAAGTATTTTGCTATTGGTTATTTAAGTAATAATTTTTTTAAGAAAAAATTGGTGTGGGGAAACATTTCATTAGTGGGGGTCCCGGGAGAAGACAAAACTAGAAATATAATAGATTTGTGAGGATAGTTTTGGAAGTATAAAATTAATATCAATCTAGTTGTTTTTTAGTTAAGTGAGAAGTGAAAATTTTTCACTTTTATAAATAAGTGATTTTAAGAATTGTTTAAGTGATTTTATCACTTTTAAAATTAAACAAAACAACTTAATGAAACACATTAAGTGCCGTTAAGTGTTAAGTGAAAATATCAAACATGCTCTAAATATGCTCACAACTATATACTTACTAGAGAAAAACTCATGTCAATAGCACCACCTTTTTTTCATATTAGTTTTTTAATAACATTTATTAATTATTAACTTTACCTATTGAGTTACGGTTACAACCTAACTAACTTACATAACAAAATATTCCATTTTATTAACGAGAGTGTAACAGAAGGGGTATATGAACTATTAATTGAAATGTATGGTGGAAAATGGTCAATACTGAAATATGAGGATGTGAAATGTCTAATAAATAATATCCCTATTTCTTATGGGTAGGGATGGTAATAGATCGAATTGGGGATGGATACCCCAATAGCTATCCCCATATCCGTTTGATATATATATATATATATATATATATATATATATATATATATATATATCTACATCCCCGTGTCCACCCCTATTTCTAAGTGAACGGAGATGATTCGAATGATCCTTGAATTGAGGTAGAGATATCCATATCTGTTCCGTTTATATCTGCATCCGATGAAAAAATATATATAAATTTCTATAGATTACGTGAGACAAATGTGTAATGGTGCATTTGATCATATTTAAAGGGAGAAACAAATACATCCAATAAAGTTCAATAAAAAAAATAATAACTTATATAATTATAATTAATAATTACATAATACATTTTTTATATTTTTAAACTATTAAAATCTATAATGGATCTGGATGAGAATGAATACATAGACGATATATATCCTCATCCCCGAAAAATAAAATGGATATTAGGATGATATCCATCTTCTCTCTATCCTTGTTTTAAATGTAGTGGATTCTTATGGATATCCGTAACCGCGAATAATTTTACCATCCCTACTCACGGGTTCAGTTATCGTGTAATTTAAGATGCATGAGGAGGATTTATGTCGTTATAAATTTATATGAAACCAAATCTTTTATTTTCTCAACGATGTCTATGTAATCTTAAAATATAAAATGTATTGCAATTGCAACTTATAATATAGTGTTATGGTAAATCATAATAATTAATCAGAGTGTTCTCTCTTGTGTGGAGTTTGGACTTAATAAAAATTTGGATGGCAAATCTTATTTGGATTTGTGGAATGGAATACTTATACAATTTTAAAGATAAGTACTAACAATTCGAACTTGTAATATTGTTAAATTGAATATATGTTCTTCGCTACTAAACTACAATTTTGGACGGTGGTAACAGAATTCAAATTTATGGAATGTTTGCTTACATTGCATCAATTAGCATGGTCTCGAAAAAGAAATGTAAAAAATGTTTTTATACATGTCAAATTCACAGGAAATGCATTAAAAAAATAAATAAAATAAAAAGACCCAATTCACAATTTGGTAAAGATGTTAAAAATGTGAGCGCAGGTATTGTTTTCTTGCTCACTGCATTTTCTTTATCGTGCATTTGAACAGGTATTGTTTTCTTGCTTACTGCATTTTCTTCGTCTTTAATTGGTTAATCGGTTGAATGTACGGATTCCAAGTTCAATTGTGTTATTATTTTTTTTTGAAATAAGTTCAATTGTGTTTTAGTATGGGTTGTGTTAAAGGTTAATGTAGCTCCCCTTTTAATTGATTGAGGATTTATTGGTTAATTTTTTGCATTGTTTGCTGGTGATCCATTGGAATTTTCTTGATCAATCCTTAATTAGCTTGGTGATCGTTCACTAAAATTGTCGTACTTTTGTTTTAGAGCAAATTAGTCCAGAAGGAATGTAATGTGAACGGTCATATCCATTCTTAGACATGGCATTTTGAAATCAATGCATCCAGTCACAAGCAGAAGCCTAATTATCACCTAAGAGGCTTCCACTTGTGACTTCTATGCATTGATTTCAATGTGGCGAATGGGTATGACTGCTCACATGAACAATCACCAAGCAAGCTAATTAAGGATTGATCAAGAAAATTCCAATGGATCACCATTAAAACAATGTAAACTGCGAAACCTAATTTGGGTTAGTGTCTTTCCGACATGGAGGAGCACAACGTTATACACTATATGAAGGATGTTACGTAATGCTTTAAGTAATTAAAATTTATCTAATATTAGTTAGAATAATACTAGACAATCCAAAAATTGAGTCTAAATTTCAACCCAAATGATGTGGCAAATGAGTTGTCATCATCGCACACAACATGAGATGATGTGGTTAATAAAAAAAAAACCATTTGTCACATCATTTGGGCTGAAATCTAGACTAGATTTTTGGGTTATCTAGCATTAATGCATTAGTTAACAATGCATCAATTAATCAAGGATAGTGTTAACATGTGCCCTTGTGATAGTAATACATAATATCCTTAATCATTAATCAATGCATCATTTATACCTACCATATATACCGTCCTTAATCATAATAAATGTAAAAACAAGATAATAAATACACTCTAACTTTCCTTTAACAATGCCCATTAATCACTTAGCAATTTATCATGATCTCGAAAAAGAAATGTAAATGTTTTTGTATGTATCAAATTCACCGGAAACGGTTAATAAATAAATAAAAGGGTCAACTTTATAAGTAACCAAAAAATTAGAAGGTTTATCGTTTTTACCAAAGATTAGTATTTTTATTGTTTTTACCAAAAAATCTACTTTTTGGACAAAATTGTCCTTCTTTTTATTTTTACCCTTGTGTGTTTAATTGTGTTAGACTTGGTGTGTTTAATTGATTTTCTATGGTGTGTTTAATTGATTTACATTTGGTTTTGCCATGGTGTGTTTAATTGGGTTGTCATGGTGTGTTTAATTAAGTTTAATTGGTCTGCCTTGATGTGTTTAATTGGTGTCTTGATGTGTTTAATTGGGTCTTTCCTAATGTGTTTAATTGGATTGTCGTGGTATGTTTAATTGGTGGTCTGATGTGTTTAATTGGTCTACCATTGTGTGTTTAATTAGTGTCGTGGTGTGTTTAATTGGTCTGCTCTGATGTGTTTAATTGGTTTATACCTGATGTATTTAATTGGGATAATGAGGGGTATTTCAGTCTTCACAGCTATTTATTGGGTAAAAACAATAAATTTACTAATTTTAGGTAAAATCAATAAACATCCAAAATTTTATTTATTTTTTTATTTTTTTATTTTTTTTTTGACTAAAAGACCTATTTTCTCTAAATAAAATATACATACCAAAACGCAGCGTTTGAACCTGGTGAAAAAAAGCGACCCAATTCACAATTTGAATAAAAAAAATTCAATTTTTAGGGTTCATCATTTTCGATTTACTCTTCTCTGTAACTCGAATTCGACGACGACGACGACAAAATCTTTCGAAACAATTGGATTGGATTGGTTTCCGTCAACGAACGATGCTGGGCGGCGCTGCCTTGACGTCGCGCACGTGCTTCATGGCACGTGACCTGATGATTTTCGGCAAAGGTCTCGCACGACGTCGTTTCCTCACCAGCACGAACGATTCTGTTTTCCTGTTGAGAAACAGAGGACACTGTAGCTCACACTCTCAGTCGCATCCATGGAAGCACTTTTCTCACATAAGCGCTTTTCTCTCCGATTCTGCTCCTTCTTCTGCTTCCAGACCTGCCCATCAAGCTATCCGTTTAACGCTGAACGGTCGCTTATTGTACTCGACAAGCTCCAACAAAGACGAACACGCTTCTGCAAAAAGCGCTTCTGCTAAAAGCGCCTCTGCGAAGATCGCTTCTGAGATTAGCGCTTCCGAGCAAGCTGCGGACATGAAAATACTGAGGACCCTCGCGAGCTATCTGTGGATGAAAGACAATTTTGAATTCCGGTACCGGGTTATCGCAGCTCTCGGGTTCTTGGTTGGCGCCAAAATCTTGAATGTTCAGGTGCCATTTCTCTTCAAGCTTGCCGTCGATTGGCTGACCACCGCAACCACCACCAATGCCGGTGCTTTCGCCTCCTTCTCCGCAGCCAACTCCACTGCACTAGCAGTTTTCGCCACCCCGGCTGCTGTTCTGGTCGGTTATGGGATTGCCCGCACCACGGCCTCTGCTTTCAACGGTATACTTTCCTCCGCAAGTATCATGTAATTTGCTGCTGCTACAAAACTTGTCATTTTATCATTTTCTTATAAAGTTTAAACCTTTTGGTTCGTTTGCTCATGTGTTCATTTATTCCTAATTGAAAGTTAACTCTTGTTTTTCCAGAATTGCGAACGGCTGTGTTCTCTAAGGTAGCATTGAGAACAATTCGATCCGTTTCTAGGAAGGTATAGCTCTCTTTTCACTTTTTTTAGTGATGAATACTTAGATGCACAGAATTAATTATTGGTTATGATGGATACATTGAGGGTCCAAATTTTTGGAAATATTGGTGGAAATAAAAAAAATAAAAAACAAATCATCAGAGAATTTCAATATTTCAATAATTTCGGGGATATTTCCGATATTTACATCATTGTTTACATGTTGATGATGCAATGTTGTACATTTGCAAGATATCGTTGAACTTGTACATTTTGCTGTCCTATTATAAAACAACAGTTTCGAGTTACATGTATCAGCGTCATATGCTATAAATCCTGCTTTGTTTTGTGTGACTTAAAGTGAAAATATCTATTTTTTGCAGGTGTTTTCACATTTGCATGACCTTGATCTTCGCTATCATCTTAGGTAGTGCTTTGCTTCTAGACACTTTCTGATGCTGCATATTGTTTATAATTTTCGATTATGGTTGTTTATAATTATATAACGGTACCTTAATGAATAATTTATTGCATATATGCTGTATTTCATCTTCTTACTTTCCTCTCAGAAATTAAGCTATTTTTAGATTTTCCATTTCTGCATAATAGTATATACCACTTGTAATTCCTACGCATAGATATCAACTGCTCTTATAGGCTCCATCCTTCTTATTGAAATAATAGAGAAATAGATTACATCACCAAGTAAAAATTATTTGGTTGGACTGAATTCCTAAAGGTTCTATCCAAGTTATAGGACGGGCACTATAAATGGACTGTGGGGGCATAGACAAAGTCTGCCAGCATTATTGATCAAATAACCTCATTCAAAACTTTTGTATGCCAAACTTCATCTGATTGGGGTAGTTCTGACAATCGGGTCTGAAGATTCGCTTTTGATGCTTTTTGAGGTGAATAAGCTTATGATAGAAGAGCCATTTAAAAGTTCATGATCCATGTAGGATCAGAGTGTCACTTCAAACATTACCAGCCATCTTACAATGAATTGACACATCGAGGGAAGATTATTAAATGATTTAAATCTACAATTGAATAACATATGGAAAGTATGACGTAACTGTAACACATCAATCTATTTGATATTGATGAAACATTCTGCGATAACAATGGTCTAATTCATATAAACCTTTTTCTTATATTATTTACTTTGAACAATTCTGTTGTATGTTTTTCCCATGTTTCTTACTTTGTCATTATACTTTCAGTCGAGAAACAGGTGCTTTAAATAGAATAATCGATCGTGGTAGCCGGGCAATAAATTTTATACTCTCGGCTATGGTTTTCAATGTTGTACCCACAATTTTAGAGGTATGAAAATGCTTTGAATATCATTCAGCAACTTAAAATTATAGTGATTATTAGTACCTGTACTTTTGCATGCTGTTGTCCATAATAGACATTATTATGTAAATGCTGGAGTATTCAAAATTTAGTCATAATCTGTTAAAAATTGCACCGTTACCTATGTGTTTTCTTCTCTATATCTGAATAATTCTACAGATTTAAAGTGTATCCTTCCAGATAACTATGGTATCAGGAATACTGGCATACAAATTTGGAGCACCTTTTGCGTTGATCACTTCACTTTCTGTTGCTGCATATGTTATATTCACATTGACAGTGACACAGGTAATGTTTTTCGAGAGCAACCTTAGAATTGAAATGGTCTACCTTCTTCTTCTTTTTTTCTTTTTTTTGAAGCTTGAAATAGTCTACTTCATTTCCTCATTTCTGTCACTTTACCTATTACATGTTTTGTTCCGACCTAATGTTCTTTGGACTAAAATTTATTAACTTTAAATTGAGAAGTTATGCTGTTTTTTCAGTAGGCATCTTTCATTTTCCCTGCTGATAGGGGTGAGGGGTGGATAGCAACATAGGTGTAGTTATAATTTTTGATCTTCATGTTTTTTATTGAAGCTTCTGTTCATTTTCTGCAGTGGCGTACCAAGTTTAGGAAGGCCATGAATAAGGCTGATAATGATGCGAGTACAAGGGCAATTGATTCACTAATCAATTATGAGGTGAGGTTACGGTGTATAAGTTATGAATTTTATTTGATGGCTTTACTTTCAAGCTATGGTTTTCTTCTATCGCAAACTGTTAAATATTTATACAATGAAGCTTACGAA
Organism: Dipteronia sinensis; assembly: GCA_033220585.1. Taxonomy (NCBI): domain Eukaryota; kingdom Viridiplantae; phylum Streptophyta; class Magnoliopsida; order Sapindales; family Sapindaceae; genus Dipteronia; species Dipteronia sinensis. Next base: position 21,911,689 of record CM065644.1, on the reverse strand, counting down.
GCTGAAAAATATGATGGTTTGGATAATTTAATTTAATGCTTTCTTTTTGCTCTGTTGCAGACTGTTAAATATTTCAATAATGAAGCTTTCGAAGCTGAACAATATGATGGGTTCCTAAAGAGTAAGTTCCTTAGTTATATAATAGTTCCTTGCTTATGCATAGATATCGTACATGAACTGAACAGCTAGTCAAACTGATGTTGGGCAGGTTAGATATATAACCTATTTTATGAATTAGATTCAGGAGCAGATAGGAAATAAAACAATCAATAGAAAGTTAAGTTTGCTGTAGAACAGCAAGTGTACTGACGATTCAAATTGGATTTAACACCAGATAATACAAACCTATATGCATGTTTCTAACACTTGGCCTCCGGGTATTTTTTTTCCTGAATGACTTATACAGAGGGTGGTGGTGTTGTTAAAGACAAGTAGGATAGTTTGTAGATGTAGCCTCTATAACATCTGAAAACATGTATTTGCGTGTATCTGCATGAATTTTTATATTGCTTCGATCTTACCATTTATAATTGATGCATATCTTCTTCATTCTGTGATGTTCCTGTCCTAATGTGTGTCGTTGCACTTCCTACTGGGAACTTTGCAAAACCTGTGATTTTCTTGCACCTGAATTGTAATTTGTCATGAGTCATGACAGGGTCTTGTACATATTACAAAAAAGTTGGACTTCAGAAAAAAAAAATGTCAGGGTGTAGTACTTATTTATTATACTGTGCTATTTCAATACTGCAGGGATCTTTCTTAGTATGCATTTCCTGGTTTAAAAAAGGAAACAGAACGGTAAACATTTGTGGTATTATTTTGGACTCCTTATTTTGGACTCCTTTTGTTTTACTTTGTTTAAATTTGACACTGCTGCTGTCCTCATGATGGTTTCTTTCAGGGTATGAAGATGCTGCCTTAAAAACACAACGAAGTCTGGCCTCTCTTAATTTTGGTCAAAATGTGATATTTAGCACAGCTCTATCTGCAGCTATGGTTCTCTGTTCAAATGGGATTATGCAGGGCGAGATGACAGTTGGTGATTTGGTAAACTTCTTAGTCATATACTTGCTCTTCAATTCATATGCTTGCAAAGTGATTGATTAATGGTTTCACACATTGAGCATATCTCTGGGACACAGGTTATGGTAAATGGGCTCCTCTTCCAGCTCTCCCTTCCACTCAATTTTCTTGGCAGTGTTTATCGTGAGACTGTACAGAGCCTTATTGACATGAAATCGTTGTTTCAGTTACTGGAGGTTGGACTTTATTGCGATTTCCTTTCATTTTAGGGTTCAGTGTTTCTACTAATTTCTATGTTTCCTTTTTCAGCTGCCTATTCTCTTGCATATGTACCTAAATTTTGCTTTGATGGTTGATGCAGGAGAAGGCTGAGATTCATGATAAAGATAATGCGAAGCCTCTGAAATTGAATGGGGGGAGCATTCATTTTGACAATGTTCATTTCAGGTAATTAATGGTCTGCACTATTAGTAATTTAATTGGTTTCTCTGTTTAGGTAAATTCCATATGTATGTTGTGTAAGAAATAGCCATAGCAGCATTAGTAGCTAGTTGGAATATACCTTGATAAAAGCCATCCTGGTCTTCTCAGTCTTCTGAAATTTAGCTGTCATTGGAGTATTGGACTCATAAGTTTTAGCTGTCGTATTGGTATTTCTTTCCTTCGCTTTTTAATTGTTTTCTGTCTGCTGATACTGCTCCCGTGAGTATGTTCTTCCAATTTTGAAGCTTAAATAGTAATTGCATGTATAAATATTTGGGTAGTGATGTGTACTTCACAACCTCTTCTGCCTATACCTGGATAAGTGATCTGTTATTCCTTACCCTGTAAATCCATTGAAATTTCGCCTTACATGAGATTGGTAGTTCTTTTTATCTGTTGGCTGCTAAATGTTTTAATTTGTCAGTGCTTATTTCCCTACCTTTTCTATCTTTGTTAATGAGATGATTGCTGATGCATCCTACTTTAAACTTATAACAGTTACCTGACAGAAAGAAAGATTCTTGATGGGATATCTTTTGTTGTACCGGCTGGAAAAAGTGTGGCTATTGTTGGAACTAGTGGCAGTGGTAAGTTTTTTATATGTCCAGTAATTTTACTCTCACTGGCTATTTGCATGTGAATCACATTCCTTCTGATCTTTAGATGGTTTTGATAGTCATATCATAGGCCAGTGGTTTGTGCAGCCATTTATTATTATTATTATTTTGGTTTTTACTCGGCCTATCCAATTTTTCTTTTGTTCATCACTCTCAAAACATTCACCTCTACGGTAATGCTATTTTTTGTAGCTTTTGGTATCTTGCATTTAAAGTTCTTAAAAGGTCACATCATGTGATTTATGTGAGGAGATGCATGACAGTTTCCACTTCCTAGTTTAAGAACTTCAATTCTGAGGAAAAGTTGGTTTATCTCTTCAGCTTTACATAGCAAGTACCCAATAAATATGACATAATGAAATTCATTTGTTTTTTGTACTTCATTGTGCTTATATTAATCAATATTGTGGATCTTAATTTTGCTCAAATAGTTAGCATCACTGATTAATCTGAGTTCCTTACACTTGCAGGCAAGTCAACTGTTCTTAGATTGCTCTTCAGGTTTTTTGACTCCGATTCTGGAAGTGTAAGAGCTTTCACTTTTTTTCTTTGGTTGGATATGTCACTGAAAATGAGAAAACTTATGTCCATCTCTATGTAAATATTATATTATTAGAACTTAAGCTGACACTTTTTCGGTCTCAATTTTGTAACTGTCAATAAATAATCTAATTTATGCCTGGATGTGGTCATGCTTATGATAGGAAACTTTACAACACATGAAGTTTTCTGAGAGCCGTTTCCTGTCTACCTTATTATTATTTTTCTCCTATATGTAGCTTTTCACTCCCATCAGGCCATCATCTCTCTCTGTCCCTCTATCTCAATTACTTAACCAACTGTTGTAGATAAGTATTAAAAGTCTGCTCTTGAGTGTTGTATGCTAGATAAGGTTTATAATCCTATGCTCATAGACAACAACTTATGTATCTAACATGTAGTGGTATAAAGCTTTTCAGTTTGACTTTAGCAATTTCCTCTTTTGGTAGATAAAAATTGATGGTCAAGACATACGGGAGGTGACACTGGAAAGCTTACGGAAGTCTATTGGGGTTGTACCACAAGATACAGTAAGTTTATCATGGAAATTTGTCTCTGTCTCTTGGTGTGGATGTGGGTATGTAGTGTGCGTCCCCTTTTTGTCTATTCAATAGAACATGATGTGTTTCCCCCATGTGAGAACTGGTAATTTTTATGAGGTGAGCTAACTTCTGAGCAATGGCAGGTGCTTTTTAATGATACAATCTTTCACAACATTCGTTATGGTCGTCTTTCAGCAACAGAAGAAGAGGTGTGTGCTTGACTGTTACTGTTGTCTCTATTTTTTGTGTTTCATATTTTAAATTTTCAGCCTAACGCTGCCATTCCATTCAGGTGCATGATGCTGCCCGCCGTGCAGCAATTCATGATACGATCATGAAATTCCCTAGCAAATATTCTACCGTGGTAGGGGAACGAGGCCTCAAGGTGAGAATCATATTGCTATAATGAAGTAATACTTTTTTCATGGATGCCTTACTTTGAGGCTTTAGGCGGGGTAGGGTTTTAGGTTGAATGAGGCCTAAGTCTTTGGGAAGATATGAATAGGAATTTAAAAGGAAGAAATGCTACAGAATCTATCCATATTTTATGGGAAGCGAATGGTGCAAATTTTTTAATCAATTACAAAGGATGACTCTTTTATATCGTTGAATTTATCTCATTTCTATGAAAGCTAAATAAACAGTGCTTTTGCTCCTTTTATTGGTTCAAATTCTAAGCTTGTAATGGCTAGGTTGTGATCTGTTTTGTCCAACGTGGTTGTTCCATTATGGTCAAGTCTATTCCCTTGAATTTTTTTAACCAAAACCTGTATTGATAATTTTGTGACCAAATAGCTTTAAAGCAGAAGCAAATAATAATTTTTTAGTTAATATTTTTTGGTTAGTTAACTCTTGAATTTGTATTGATTGGTTGGCTTTTCTGTCCAGTTGAGTGGCGGAGAGAAGCAGCGAGTGGCCTTAGCTCGTGCCTTTTTGAAAGCGCCTGCGATTATGTAAGTGTTTACCCCTATTAATTTGAGTGGTGTTTCTATGCATATCATGTTTATATTTCAAGGTTAAAAAATCGACTGTTTTCATTTTCTACCCAAAAGAGTTATAGCATAGGTGGGAAATTTATTGCTTAGAAGTGAAAATGAATATCATTTCCGAATTCATTACGTTAAGATTGTCGTATGTATATGTAGTTTTTGACCTATTGTTTCATTCAATCTACTCAGGCTATGTGATGAAGCTACAAGTGCACTTGACAGCACCACAGAAGCAGAGATATTAAGCGCATTGAAATCGCTAGCAACTAATAGGACTTCAGTCTTCATAGCTCACAGGCTCACAACTGCAATGCAGTGTGATGAGGTAAACATTCTCTACTCCTCAAATACAGCTACTCGTAGTCAATCACGAGTCACAAAAATGTTCTACAGTATCACCATAAGTATTAGATACGCACGTGTTGTTAATACCCTTTTACAGTTGTATTGTTTGATAACACGCTCCTTTACGACTGCAAATCTCCTCGGTTCTTATTTTTTGAAACATGGTTTTTAGATAATAGTTCTGGAGAATGGGAAAGTAGTCGAACAGGGTCCCCATGAAGTTCTGTTGACAAAAGCTGGGAGATATGCTCAGCTATGGACACAGCAAAACACGGTGGATTCCACCGACACAGCTGTTAAATTAGAGGAATAACAACCAAAAAAGAGTAGTAATATATTACGGCATACATCGCAAAATCGATCAACTGTATACATTGAAATTCATGCGAACTTCTACGGATGCAGGCCATTTCCCAAATTTTTCGTTTCTTCTCTTTTTTCGATCATATTTCATTGCCGATATAGAGAGGTGAACATTTGGTTGATTCATTGTATATTAGTCATGTGGTGTTGTACAATAGATTATTTAAGCTTGTTATTTTGAAAGAATTGGTTTACATACAAAATAAAATAAATTACTGTGTCATTCATTCAATGCTACTTTTCTTTTTTATGTTTTTTGATTCAATTGAATTTTTCCAAAATGGCGCGAGAGAGATTGATCTTTAAACCTCTTGCATTTGATTTCGATTGTTATAAGAATTAATGCAATAGATTTAACCAAATATTTGAAACATTAATTGAAGACAAAATAAGAGAATCTGTTCTGTAACCGTGCAATTCATATATATCGTATAAATTTAACTGTCAACTTGATAGATCAGTCATCAGAGATTAGCGTTAACTATACACATGCATATTTTATATATAATATCACAATATCTGAAGGTTATGGTCGGGTCTATATCCAAACTCTATGGTTTGGTCGGTCGAGCTTTACCCGGCGGGTCGTCTTGAGCTTGCTTTGGAGAGGGCTCATGGCTATGACCCCATACCCGATTCTCAAGCCCGATTCGGTCTAAAAATTAAATCCCAGCAGCTGCCAGGTCCTTTTAGACAGCCTCAATAATGCAAACTTGAAAATTTGATGAAAAGCACGTGGAGGCAGCTGCCTGGCAATCCATGTTGGATGATGCTTTACTTCCATTTGCTACTCAATGTGCTTACTATAGTGCCAGTTCCATCTTCTGATAACATCTCTCTATCTTCTGATAGAGTTGTAAAAAAAGTCGTAATTCATTTATATTGTGTCATATAGTATATATCTTTCAAGTGATTATCTATTTATTCATATTACATGACATGATTTGATTGGACTAGACGTACACATTCATAAGGTATACATTTTTTAAGTGATTGGCTATATATCCTGATCTCCTCGTATATATTCAACCCATTTATATTGTGTTAGGGTAAATTACACGCACCCCCTTTAAGGTTTGGGGTTAAGAAACCTAGATGAAATAGTTTGCTTATTCTATATTAACATTCTTTAATTTAACGTTAGATGACTAATCTGTTAAGTAGATTAAGTCTGACCTTTTAAAGGTCCAAAATAATTTTATATAAAAATTAAAAGTAAAAGAAAAATAAAATAAACAAATAACTGAAGTAAAATAAAAATAAAGAAAAAGTAAAGGGAAAAAAAATAGGGAAAGTGAATGAATCCATCAAATCACAAACCCATCATAGTACTATAACGGAAAAGAGAACTGTGCAGGACGCCGGTGAACGATTTGGTGTCTCACCAACATCCTTCGTTGGATTTGGTTTAAGGAGGAGTTGACATGCCTTATCCGGTTTCTGTTGTGACTTGTGTGTGTATATATATATATATATATATTTGTAAATGATGTTAGATTTTAATCAGAGGCATGGTAAGTGCTGGGTGTTAGTGTAAAATAATCAAACATTTCAATTTTAGTGTCTTTAACACCGATCCTCAATGGGCGTATCACTTCTTAGTATAGCTGGTAGTGCATCTTTCTTCCACATAAGTGGTGACAGGTTGAAATCCCATCATACATATTTTATAAATATGTGTGGAAAGTTTTCTTTCCGGATTATAGAGTAGTTATCTCCCGTTATGAGAGTAAATATCTGGATCGTACATGTATTATTTGATCTTTGACAGATCCTGACAGTGCTATTGTAACAGTTCTTATAACACTTCAAAAAAAAATTACCAAACCTCAATGGTGTGAGTGTAATTTAACTATTATGTTATATGATATACATCTTTCAAGTGATTGACTATATATTTATAGCACAGTGATATGATTTCATTGGACTTAATATATACATTCATATGGTATATATCTGTGAAGTAATTGACTGTACATTTATATATCGGACACAACGTATAAGTCAGCTTCGCTAAACATTTTTCTGCACGGAGAAATTGATGGACAAAACTTGTAGTGGGGCAATAGAATATCCAGCGTATATAAGAAAGCAACTATGCATCAAAACTTCTAACATAAAAGGACATGTTTGTCAGAAGATGGAACCAGCAAACAACATGGTGGCACTGGCACTCTTTTCCAGATTACTTACTATATATATATATATATATATATATATATATATATATTAGGGTAAATTACACTGAACCCCTTGAGGTTTGAGTAAGTTGCACTTAGATGAATAAATTCTTTATTATACACTAACACCCTCAAGACTTAAATTTGACATTAAAAATTACTAAAATACCCCTAAATATATTATTTTATACCTTTTTTAACCTTTTAAATAAACATTTTATAAACTTTAATAAAATAAAAAAATTAAATAAAATATATGATTCATTAAATAAATAAATAGTTTTAAAAAATTAAATAAATAAATAATTTAAAAAATTAAATAAAAAAAGTTTTAAAAAATCAAATAAATAAATAGTTTAAAAAATAAATTAAAAAAATTAAAAAAATTAATTTTTTTAAGAATATCCATTAATAGAGACAAGATAAGCTCTAAATATCCAATGGGTGTTGGGAACCTTGAAGTTTCTCTTACCATCATCTTTACAGTAAAAGTTTGGATATTTAGAGCTTTTCTTGTCTCTATTAATGGATATCCTTAAAAAATTTAATGTTTTTAATTTTTTTCATTTATTTATTTATATTTTAAAACTATTTATTTAATTTTTAAAAAATATTTATTTATTTTATTTTTTAAAACTATTTATATATTTAAACTATTTTTTTTAACTATTTATTTTTTAAAAAACTATTTATTTATTTATTTTAAAAAAAACCTATTTATTTATTTAATGAATTGTATCTTTTATTTAATTTTTTTATTTATTAAAGTTTATAAAGTGTTTGTTTAAAAGGTAAAAAATATATATATATATAATAATATAACTAGAAGCATTTTAGGTATTTTTAAAGTCAAATTTAAGTCTTGGAGGTGTTAGTGTATAATAAAGAAACATATCCATCTAAGTGCAACTTGTCCAAACCTCAAGGGATTCGGTGCAATTTGCCATATATATTATGAGTATGCACTTATGTAAATACACGAGAGCATTGAATCTGAATTGTTGGATTCAACTGCTTTAACTTAGACCTAGATTAAGTTAAAATAGTTGAATCCAACGACTCACATTAATTGCACTCATATAAAATCCATGAGTGGACAATTATGTGATATATATATAGGGGTCAAAAAATAAATAGCACTTTTTGGATGTGGTATTTCAACAATGTCACTGCTTTAATAACTTATGTTTAAAATGCACATATTATGGTGAACGGATAAAAATACCCCCAATAGTTGTTCCACATTAGATTTCTTTCATTCAGTTTACAGTGATAAAGTTGTGAAGTAGAGAGAGAAAATCCGTTTGAAACTTCAGGCAATCACTCGAACGGTGACGGAGTGGCGCTACGCCTACGCATACGCATTCGGGGGTCGAGCTCCCCGTCGAGCTCGGAGCCTTATGCAAAAAGCTCGGGCAGGTCAATTCATGAAAAAGCTCGGGCAGTTCATGAAAAAGCTCGGGCAAGGCAATTCATGAAAAAGCTCGGAGCTTTCATGAAAAAGCTCGCAGCCTTATGCAAAAAGCTCGGGCAGGGTAATTCATGAAAAAGCTAGGAGCCTTCATGAAAAAGCTCGGAGCCTTATGCAAAAAGCTCGGGCAGTTCATGAAAAAGGTCGTAGCCTTCATGAAAAAGTTCGTAACCTTCATGAAAAAGCTCGGAGCCTTATGCAAAAGGCTCGGGCAGTTCATGAAAAGCTCGAAAACTTATTAAAAAGACTCGGAGATTCAAAATTGACAGAACTAATATCCTTGAAAAAAGCTCGGACAACAATTTAAAAGGCTCGGATAGTTTTACAAAACGCTCGGACACAGTGTTAAAAGTCTCGAAAACCCAGATCTTCATCATCTTATACATAAATTTTACAAACTCAATTTTCAGACAAGTTTATTGTAGAGAGAGAGAGAGAGAGAGGAGTTACTGATGACTCGCTTTTTGTGTCGTTACCAAATTATGAATTATCAAAAGATATTTATACTAAAGGTTCCTACGCAATGTGCTCTAAAGTAGCGAAAGACTAGTAAAGCGGTAAGCGAGGGTATCGTTCCGTAAGGAGGTGTTATCCGTCAACCGTCTCAAGTTCTAGTGTTTGTTGAAAGCATGTAAATAGAATGCGGATGTGGTGAGAATGGTGTGTGTGAAATGTATGCATATTGCGGTGTTGTGTGTGCAAGGGAAATGAGAAGAATGCAAATAAAATAAAGGGAATATGGAAGGGTGAGAATGGTGTTTAAAGAGATAAATAATAAAAGGGTGGATTGGAGAGAATGCATGAAAATGATCACACAAGGGGCAACAAATTCACCATACATAAGTGCACAATAGTGGTTGTTAGACAATGAATGACATATAATTAGTTAGAGGCTCGTTCTCACAATTAAGGGATTCTGAAACCAAATCATCTATTATTACGAATCATTCGGTTGATTAAGGAATACCAAAATCCAATCATCACTCCCCAAAGGTCATGGATAGAGCGACTGTGTCTTAAGGTCAAAGACCCATTAAGCTCATGAACGTAGAGCCAACCTAAGCATTAAGCACTTCTAATTCAAGTTAAGGGCTTGTTCTCTCTATTAAGAGACTCACAAACACAAATCACTCCCCAAAGGTCATGAATAAAGCAATTGTGCTTGGTGTCTCAACTAAGGGATTGAAGACACAAATCACTCCCCAAAGGTCATGGATGGAGCAATTGTCCCTCTAGTCCCTACCATTAAGCATATGAACATATAGCCAAAACCTATTCTAGCACGGTCATGCATAAAACAAGTTTCATCTATTATTCAGAGCTAAGTGATTCCGATTATACCCGGATTGGCCCTCCTAGGCACAACTGAAACCCACAAACACTCAAATCCATCCATACAATGCATTTTGACATTCCAAAGACATATACACACAAATGGGATATTTAATTACAACTACTCCTATAATTAAATTAATCTACTCCTAATCCCATCCATAAGCACATATCAATTTTCAATCTCCACACACATGCATTTCAAGACAAGAGATTACTCAATAATATCAAGAATAAATCACAACTCAAATGAATATAAAACAACAATACATATATTGAGCACTAATGTAAGTTTACAATATTACCCAAATGGGGGTTACACATAAGGAAAACAAGAAATACAAGAAATACAAGAGATTGAGTTAATAGATACAACCCTTGAAGAATCCCTCCAAGAGCCCCATCCATTGCTTGCCCGAAATTGGTCCAAAGACTACTCTTAATCTCTGCAATCTACTCTCAAATGTGGTGGGTGATGGTTAGAAATGGAAATGGGAAGCTTTCCATGGAGGAAAACCTCCATGGAAGCTTGAAAGCTTCTCTCTCTCTTAGGAAATGAAGAAGATGAAGTTTGCAGCTGCTGTCTGGTCTCAAGAGAAGAGAGGAAAAATATGTATTTATAGTAAGGGAAAGATGGGGGACAGATTGGGGTGCGAAAAGACACATTTGCCCCTCAAAATCGTCGTGCTGCAGTCTTGGATCAGGTGTGTCGCGGTCATGCAAGACGGCATACCACGCGAAAGAAATTTTCGCAGTTTAAGTGTCGATGTCTATCAAGACGGCGTCTCGGCCGCGACAGTGTTTCCAGCCTCGCGCACCGTTACAAAAACATGCATATCTCCCTCTAGAAATCTCTTAATTGCGATCCGTAAAAACCGCTGGAAAGTAAACTTCTAGAGCTTTCCAAATATATAAAGAACTCATCGTGATTCTATTTGAGGAGAGAGATATGGCCCCCGAAATTTGAGTGTTCTGCATGGGTATTTTACACTTTCAGCCTATCAACTTTTGGAAAACAGAGTTGACCTGTGCCGCTGTCTCTATGTCATGTTCTAGCTCAACGGAGGATCCACCACGGAACAATGGTTTGCTTACCGTGGTTGACCATGAATCACGCCGCGGTTTCGGTCGATGGCGAGGCCACGACAACTCTGAATACTTTCCAATCTTGACTTTTTAGCTCATTTTGGCTTCCCAAACTTGACTTTAAGCTCAAAACCTTGAAATAGGGAATATGTACCTACACAAGGCTCAACAAACACTTATATATAAAAATATGCTCGAAAACGAGAATAAACGATAGGAAATGGGGACCTCAAATAGGTACATAAATCGTCCGATCAGTTACTGAGTTCATTGTTCGAAGTGTGGAGATGGAAGTACAAATAGAATAAAAAATTGATTATTTAAGGCAATTTTAGTAGTTCACCATAATATGTACCTTTTAAACATAATTTATTAAAGCAGTGACGTGAGTGCAACACACCTCCAAAAAAGTGACATTTATCAACATTTCCACTATATATATACAGTTTTATACTGTCAGTTCGTCTTGATGTAAAATATATCAGGACGAAGAATGTAGACCACAGATTATGGAGAAATTTTGACAAATACATACACTTTGAGTCAAAGTATGTAAATCTAATGGTCAACATTTTTCGTCCTGATATATTTTATATCATGACGAATTGACAATAGAAAAATTATATATATATATATATATATATATATACTATTATATGTATAAAGTCATCATTTTCTAATTTTAATTTCATCTGAATCTAGATCAATGATCAGTTGTTCAAATAGCTTGATCTATCTCCACGTCAAGTTATTTATGTAGCGGAAGTAGTTGTTTGGATGCTTTGATTTTAATTTCATCCGAATCTAAATTAAGAACGTAAACAGTCATTGTCCAAGTTAGAAAATTTAGTTGATATATACCTTGGCAGTTTATAAAAAAAATGTGAAGAATTGTCAGTAATAGTGTGTGAGAGAACATGACATAGAAGTGGAATATATAACCTTTTATCACTTTATCAGTATGGTTTTTTTATTTATTTTCAACAAGAAAATCATGATTAACAATGCAGCTGCTCTCTTCATCATGATATTTCAAAATGTCTTTTGTTTTGCAACACTTTGTGTGTCATTAGATTCTGCTAGTGTTTTTTTTTCCAGCTAAGGTTAAAGCTGGACCTTTATTTTTATTTTTTTGGAAGGGTCCTTTTTGGAACCATATGTCGAAACTGTACATTGATATATCGAAAAAAAAAAAAAATTATTAGGTTTATACGTTTGCTGAGATATATAAGAGCACAAGTACCAAAGAGAGTTTAGTTAATCCATGATTTATGTTTCATTTTAGTTTGTTTTAATAAATATATCAATCAATTCCAATTCTTTCTTTTTCCATTGATTCTTTTTCGATCAAGATATATGGATCCATAAATCTATGTATATATAAACCATGTTCAAGGAATAACGAAAATGTACAAAAGCTCTATTAAGAGGACGTCTTGATCCATATATACATATACTACATTCAAAATGTTGTAGTCGTTAACATGATATAAATTATTATTATTTTTATCATTATATAAAAAAAATCCCTTTCTAGGCTCTTATATGATTTTTATTATACAAATTCAAATTTATTGCACAAGAGTTTAATCTTTAAAAAAAAAAAAAGAACACGAATTTTTTTTTTAATGAACCCATGATGAATCAATTTTCATAAAAACATTATTTTTTATCCATTTAATTTAGAGCAAATATTGAAGATTAATAAAAAAATTAAAAAAAAAAGACAAGAACAACAGGATTCAAGCTATACGATGATATGAGAATTAAAACATAATTTAGTTAGTTTTTAAATTAATTAATAAATAAATAAATCACTAATTACATGACAACAGAGCATAGATTTGGCACAACCGTTCATAATTTTATTATAATTTAGTGGGATGATATTGATGCCTCCATTACTAACCAAAAAAAAATTATATATATTAAAAACCAAGTTCAAGTGTACTTGCATTATCGAAGAGTGCATCAAGGAACTGCTTATTTTATAAGTGATTAATTCAAAAGTACTTCTCATGAGGTCAGGTACTTCAGTACTTGTTTTTATTTTTATTTTTTATGGTGACATTAAGATTTAAGAAAAGAAGTGAAAGCAAATTGATGGCTTTTTTTTGAAGTGATTATTTCAATGTTACTTGGCAGCACCTCATAAATCGAGGTTTATTTTGGCTTCTAATTCCAGTTAAGTTCGAGCATTTTATATTATATTAGGCCTTTCTCTGGTATAAATATAAATATATATATATATATATATATATTATCATCTTAATATTAAATTTCAAATTGATAAAATGTTATCAAAAAATTAATAGAAAAATATATTAGTTTGTCCTTTTAATTTATGAAAAAAGGTCACAACAAAGGGCATGTGCCTAAGAATTACTAACCCTACCCTGATTATCAACTAAATGATCGTATTGTACGATGTTATCCTCATAATCATGATCGCGTTGTATATTATCATCGTAAAAGGTTGTATTGCACGTTGTTATTGTTATGACTTGTGATCATACTAGTGTATTTTAACAAAATGGATCACATAACATGATAATTTCTAATATGTTGATAAGAACTTCTAAGGTGAACTTGATTTGAATCTATACTATTGTGGAATTCTGATAAATCAACACAAAGATAAGAGAATATTAAATTAAAATAAAAGGTTAGAAGTTGGGTGGCATACAATAAAAAATGTGAAGTGGTGTCACGAATGTGAACAAAACCCAAGAAGGGGAATTAAGTAACTTAAATTAGCTCCAAGTTCCAACAGATTCATAGACTAGACAAGAGAGACACTGAGATTGGTGGGGCATGCAATTGTGCACAACTACTTCTAATTTTTAATTTTTATTTATTTATTTATTTTAATAATAATAATAATGCAAGAGAAACCTGAGAACTGAGAAATGAAAAACTGAGACCTGACCTGATAACCCAAAAGAATAAAGACGATTCATAATTTTACACATTTGTTATTTTATAAGTGATTAATTCAATGTGTTTGGTATCGGAATCAAAATTTTCATCTGAACCTGACTAAATCAAACACTAATGAATATCTATACATACAAAGTAAGACTCGAACCCATCACCTATTGAAAGAGGGGAGGAACTTGATCTCATCTATTTTCGAACATCAGGACATGCAATAAGCTTGTGCTATTCCAACCCTAATCTTCTATGTTATCCGCACACACACATACATATATATATATATATATATATGTGTGTGTGATAGTGCTATTCCAAACCCTAGTTTTCTAACCCATTTTGTGAATTCAAGTTTGCAACCAAGACCCCAATTTAAACCCCCCACAATCTTTAGAAAACAAGAAGCTCATGAGATTATACTAGGTAGGTGGTCCTGAGGAATCAATTCAAACCCTAGTTTCCTATTTAATATCATGTTGTATGTCTTTTTTTTCAGATCTATCATGTTATATGTCGGGTCACGCATATAGTATTAAAGTTTGAACAATAATAGGACTTAATTAACTTAATAACACTACAATTTTACGACCTATATTTGATCTCTTAATTACTTGCATGTGATTAGATACAATTTCAACGACCCTTATATATCTAGCGTTGCATAGTCCCTCAACCCTCACTCCACGTCAATGATATATTGTTGATTCCAATTACCCTTTCCTCCAACTTTCAAATCCGGAATAATTTTCAAAAAAAAAAAAAAAATCTTATTATGCTTTATAAGACATCAACCTTTTCTCATTGTGCTTCTTGACAGTTCATAGAAAATGAATAAAATTTTCTTTATGTTTACATTTAAGATCCACATTTATTTTGATCTTCTCTAGCTAATTAATTAATACAATCTTTTTACAACAAATTTAAATGTGACATTTCTCTCAAGATAAAGAAAAAACAAATTGAATTATTTGATGAAATATTAATTATACAACCACAATAATTGTGAGCGGGTGTAGTACCATAAATTATTTTGTGAAAAGAGAGAAGTGAAGTGATGTAAGTGCAGAGAGAAAGGACAGCAAACGATGAAAAAAAGACAATGGAATATCATTATTGGTGGTTGCCATATTTCAGCTAAAATCCAACACATATCTCTGCATTGCCATTGCAAATATATAGCTAGGCAGCATCCCCAAATGATGACATTATTTTAAACAATACCAAGCATCATTTTTTTCCAATAAATGGCAAAACAATTTACAGGAATTAATCGCTATAAATAAATAATATAAAAATGGCTAGACAGACTTGATCACCAATAATCATATAAAAATTGATTCCTTCCTCATGCTAGATAGAGCTTCAAGAAACCATATATACATACAATAATAAAGATAAAAATGTACCATATATTGTGAAGCAACTTGTGAGTCCAAAAAGAAATAATTGAGTCAAGAAACAATGAGAACAAATGTATGATTAGTTTTGACTAACATGTATAAGTGTTCAAAAATTATTATTTTTATGTCATGTTAAACTTTTATTAATAAGAATATTAAAGTAACAAGTGCTCTTAAATTACACATGACCAAGTATAATTTTTGATACAAAAATTTAAATGAAATTAAAAAGAGTGTATAGACTATACGAGCATTTACAAATTTAACTCTTATCTGAATTCTCTTTTCAAACAATTAATTACTCCCACCAACATGATTTTTTTTACTTATTATGTATAATCACTAATAATGGCATTCAACCTTAAAAATGTAAAATTAATTTCAAGTATTATCTCCATTGACAAGAAGTGCAATCTTTACTCAAATTGGCATACATTAAAGGCACCATTAATTCTTACAAATGAATAAGAAAAAAATTGAAATTGGAGTGAAAAATAAATAAAAATGAAAAGTAAAAATTGCAGACTAAGAGATCATCATATCATATGAACTCTATTTTTTCTCCATACCCAGATAAGTGAAATCTTTTCTCTTCCGACCTTTCAAAAATCATATATATATATACAGGAATGCATGCACTTGCACAAAAGTGGCTATAGAAACCATATTATCGAATTAACAAGTAATAATATGTATTTGTGATAAATATTCAAATTAGGGCAAATAAATAAAATAGGTTAAAAGGAATGGCAAAAGGGAGCTCCCTTCAGTCCAAGCACAGAGAAGAAAGGATGAATTTTATCTCCCGCATCATTCACACATTCACTGTAGCAACCAATTAATTCACTTCACTCCTTAATTTTCTTCGATCTACTGCGTTTGAATGAATGAGTCGGCAGCTAATCCAAACCCTTAACTCGCCCGTGAGTGGACTGAAGGAAGCTCTCTTAAACTACTTCATTAATTTATCATAATATATACACTTGAATGATTAATTAATCTAAATCATATATGCTTTCATTTGTGAGAGAATGGAATGTACAAAGAAAAAAAAAACTATTTATATGCACAAAATAGCAAATATCTGTATCACAATGAAGGATGTGAATAATCAACTATAAATGGTAGCACATTAAGCTAATAATACTCGAACATATGCATAGACCATAAATTTGGGTAAAAACTTTGTATCTAATACAAAATTTACCACATTATTCAAAAGAGCATAAAAATTACAGCTTTTGAAAGGGATTTATAACATCATTATAAACTATAATTTAGATAATTCATGTAGATTTACAAGATCTAACAGAAATCAAGCACTATCTATAAAGGATTATTAGGGACATTATTATTACATGATATGACAAGTTGTTGTGGTGGTGCATATCAGTGAAAAAAATATTAAATAGAGATTAACTAGTTGCAATAACAAGCCAACCAGAAAGAAGAAGAAAAAACACATCAATTTATGGAAGTTCACAATTTTGAAGCACGAGAGAGATAATTAAGTTTCCAAAGATGGAAAAAAGGTCTTGCTTGCTTCAAACCCTAACCCTAAGTAAAAGCTTTTATTACTTGTACAGAAAAGAACAATGACTAGATGTTTGATTAGACAGCACATAAGATTAAAAATAAAATTGGTAAAAAAATAAATAAATACAAACAAAAGAAAACTCATTAAAGCACACAAAAATCAGATCAGAAAATACAGCTAACACAAACATAAAATCAAACCAACCCCATCTACAACTCCAATCTATATTGCAGAAGAAACTAACATATCAATAGTATTTAAAACAAAAATAACATATAGTAATTAACCTAGTTTTTAGAAGAAGAAGAACAGACCATATACTAGTTAAAAAATGGCACACCAACGTAGAGAGAACTTAATAGATATTTGAGTTTATTAAGAGTTTATATGAATATATAGGGAGAGAGAGAGAGAGAGAAACTAACTTCACTTACAGAGATTTTTTCTTCTGGTCAAAGAAGACACCAAGTAGAAGTAGCTTTACTTCTCTGCATATATATCATGTTATCTTCAAAAATACAAAACCCTAAATGATGATGATGATCAGTTGAACTGTTATATGGGAAATAAAAAGTAATAAAATGTAATATTTATTTATTTAAAAAAAGGTGTGTATATAAACTATAAAGAACTGAAGAAGAGAAGAAGAAGAAGAACACACCCAAAAAAAATATTAAATTAAAAAAAAAAGGAAAAGAAGGAAATAAAAATGGAAAGTAAGGAAAAGAATTTGCAGAAATCACGGAAGAGAAGTGGGAGGAAATGTCGCTTTCTTCATGAGAGTCAGAGAAAGAATTAATAGGAATAGGAAAGAAAAAAGCTTAGATTCACAGATATTTATTAAAATCTCTACAAATCTGGCAAAGCAAATCACAGTTTGATAAAAATAAAAATAAAATAAAAAATAAATTATAAAAGTGATTGTGATCCTTTTTCAGGAGAGAAATGTTTATCTGATATTATGATTAAAAGAAAAGAAACCCCCTGTAAGGCTGTAACCAGGAGAAGAAGGAAGTGTGTATATATAATAAAAATAATATTAATAATAATATGGGATGATAAAAAGCCAAAACCATAAAAATGAAAAAGTGCTTCTCCTTCTTCTCTCTCTCTCTCTCTCTCTCTCATCTTTCTCTCTCTATAAACCACACCACACAAGTATCCAATAAGTTTACAGTAGAAAGAACATGTGGTGGGGTTTTGTTTCTTTGACCATTGATCTTTTCTTCTTTGTTTGTGCTAGTCTATACGATGCTGTACTACTTGTATACTATTACACCACCAAACTCTACTTCTTCAAAGTATTTATATATATATATATATATAAATATATAATCTTTTTATTGTCAGATTGTTTTAATACAAAATTTATCAAGACATTGAATGTAAACTATTCATTTATAAAAAAGTTTTGATAAGTATATACATATCAAGTCAAAGTATGTAAAATGAATGGTTCACATATAAGAAACTGATAAATCTATCGGTTCGAACTGACAATAGAAAAATTGTATATATATAAACTACTCAAGAATCATGATAACTAGGGTGGACAGAGAAGACATGGTGCTTATATTGTGGGTTGAAATGTCATTCATGCCCCTTATGTAGGTTATAGTTTATAGGCCAATTGATTCATATTATGTAACATTTGGATCATATGGTATGAAAATCACAATTAATTATAATTTCTAGTTGCAATTTTAGCATGAAAATATATGAGTTTGCAATCTTAATTAAAAGGGTTATGTTCACCTTTCGGGCTGAGCCAAAAATTTATTCTTAAAGAGGTTAATATATAAATATATAAAAAAAATCACTTGAGATAAAATATATAGTCGTCACATAAGAATATCTTATCCAAATATAATACTAGTCAGTAGTATACACTATGCATCGAAGATTTTTCCCACTATTTATGGATATTATATATTTAGTAGTTATTTTCAGTGTAGGTTCGTTTTTTAATACTATTGTGATAACTTCTCTCTTTATAAATAAAGAAGAGAAAGAAATTACAAATAATTAGCTTTATGTTTAGTTTTTCTCTTTTAAGAAGAAAAAACTGTTTGAGAATTAATCTTTTGTATATCTATGCTTATTTATGGGTGTATTAAAAAATTAAGTATTTGATATAGAATTCAAATATAATAAAGAATAAATAAACTAAGAAAAAGGGTCCAGTATATTAATAAAAAACTCAAATTAAAATAGAAAAATAATGAAAAGTTATTCTTAATTATGAATTTTTTTTATTTAAAAGATTAAAAAAAATTATACACATATCAAATGTGTCTATTGATATTATGATAAAAATACAATTAGAGTTGTTAGATTATAACATAATTTGAAAAAAAATATTGTTGCGGAATGTATTGAAAAAGACTATATAAATATTATATCATCTTTTAGTACAAGTACATGTATTGTATGCCATTTAAGATACACATGCATGTTTAAATGTTCGTGGTGTTTAAAATTATTATATATTTATATATAATGAAGGAAATTATTATTATTATTATTATTATTATTATATATAAGAGCATCTCCAATGGTAACGTGACTTGCATTTGAAAAAATTGTGATATGTCAACATTGTCAAGCTAACTACTTCATATGTGGCATATAACTAAACTTGATAGACATCCAAATGAAAAATGGTCTCCAATGCTTCATTTGTAAAATAAATGTTTTTAATGACATGTCAATTTATTATTGGTCTCATTAAATGTACTTTATAATTGTTGAATAAAACAAAATAAAAGACAATAGTGGTTGCTGACTGGGCCAACAAGATGGTTGCCCAGCAGACCGTCTGAAATCAGAGAGTCATATTGACAACCTCTAAAAAAAAGTTACCACCTCATATTGAAGTTGTACTAAAAATGCTACATTGAAGATGAATTTTTTTAATAAAGTGGATGTCCATCCTATGTGTCATCAAATTTTTCACAACCAACATTAGCATCGGAGATACTCTAAGCATTCTAAATATAGAACTTGTTTAAATTTTATATTTGTTGGATTAATCTTATATAATGAAGACAATGTATATTTTTAAAATACTTTCAATGTAATATTTGCATTAGTTTATTTGTGGTTATGGATGATCACTAATAGAAGTGTATATAAAGATACATGATATGATTATCATGTGTTATCCTTTGATCATGTCCTCCTTTCTCGTTAAGTTATCTTCTTTGCCCACCTCAACCTCCATTTCATCTCATACACAAACAAAGATTATTATATAACATAATAATAATAATAATTATTATTATTATTATCACCCGACAAAATTCCCACAACAAATGCATGGAAAGTGAAGTATATACAGTGCTTATGTTATTGATTGGACGATTGGTCATAATAATAATAATAAGGAATCTTATTGTCTCATGCAGGTGTAAATAGACTATTGATTCCAAAGAAAAACATATCATGTGTGTTGATGTCTTTGTGTGCATACAAATACCAACATTTGTGTTCTATTTGTTTTGTTGTATTTCTTACAAATTAGCTTTTTCTCTACAAATTAGCTTTTTCTCTGTAAATAATTTTTTTGATCCATCTAAGTATCTATCTAAAATAATTGACTTCGCATACCGCCGTCAGAGCTACCCCATGTCTGTTTGTCCCATAAAAAGTTGGTCTAAAAAACACAATTGGGTGGAAAAATTATTATTTTAAAATATTATATTAAAATTAATTAATTTAAATTAAAGATAAAAAGTGGGTGTAAGCAATGTTTCTTGATTGACATGATTCACGACTTGTAAAGGTGTAAATAAGTAATAGTTTGATTAATTATTAAACTATTAAATTATTAAACAAAACGCTTTTTTAGAATGATTCATGCATTAACATATTTTTGTTTTTTGAAATTTTGAGATCTTCATGGTGATCTAACCAGTAGTAACATGTATCTTGTGAGACATAAAAATAAAAAAGTCTTTTAGAATGATTCATGCATTAACATTTTTGTTTTTTAAAATTTAGAGATGATCCATGGTCATTTAACTTGTAATTAGCGTGTATCATGTGAGACATGTAGTCAAATTAATGGGGCTTCTTTTTACAAATTTTGTCTTTTTAATTTCTATTTATCACACAATTTCAAATGGGTATCTCAAACACATGTTTCACATGCCATTTTATTTTCTTAGTAAAAAATAATAATAATAAGTTGTTCTTAAGGAATTAGCATGTCATGCCCTAAATATATAAATTTAAATGTACATATAGTATAATTAGTTGTTGATTAACATATTGTTTTGTCTTAACTATTAAGAGTTTTTGCCTTTCAAAAAAAAAAAATCTATTAAGCGTGAAAATTTTACTTTTTATAGCAAAATTGGAAATGAGTGTGTTGGTGTACTATATTTGTGCCTTTACAACTAATATGGCATGAAACTTGTTTTCTTGTATGCAACTATATATGTAAGTGAAGTGGTCTGTTTGTCTATAGTTAGAAGGCATTAGGGGCCCATTTCATATATTTGAGGGAGCAAAAAAAAAGAGAGACTGATATGGGTTTTTGCCAAATTTCGGTGATGCAATTAACATTATAATATCAATGTTAGCTAAATGAAAATGAAGTTCATTAGATTTATTATAATATTTTATAAAGTTTGTAAATTTCGATACAACTTGAGAAATTGCTTACTAATTTTAACGTATAAAGTTGAATATTACATTTGTAATACTGATCATAAAATATGTCTACATTTATAAATTCCATTATGAATTGAAATTCGAAGCCTTATATATTCCCCCACATTCTACATTGAATATACACCTCATAATTTCCCCATAAATATCCCCTTATCTTCCTTTATCCTAAGACCAGGCAACCAGCATATATGGATTTTTACTGTCCTAATTCAACTAATGAATTTTTTTTTTCAACTATCTTGAGTTGATTATACATTGAACTTAGAGAGATTTGACAAGTATGGTAAATAATAATACATTTTAAGTTTCATAAAATTTAATGAAACCCTTTTATTTTCTATCGGAAATCTCTACACTTTACTTACTTTTCAAATAAGGTAAATCTATGGTAGATAGTGAAATCTTGGAAAAGGTGAGCATGAGGATCAGTGAAGAAATATAAATGGTTGAATTCATGACAAAGAAATTGTTCTGAAGAAATTTTTATTAATAAATCAACTTTTATCCCCAAAATTGGAAAAAAAAAAACTTACAGTTTACAATAAATCATTCCTATTTCTTTACATATAATAAGCTAATGCAAATTTGCAAATATCAAACATAATTTCATAATTTTCATTGATGTGTTCATTATTATAAGGATTGTCGAAAGTCCTACATTGAAAGAAACCCAATTTGTAGCAAAATCATGAGAGCCCAAAAGAAATAAAAAGAATGGGCAAACAAAAAACATAGAACCAATGTTGTGGGTATGGTCCATGACAAGTAACAGAAAGCCCAATGATGGAATGTTAAAGAGACTAAACACACACCAAAATGATTTTTTAATTACATAATTATCAAACAAGATGATATGTCTTATTGTCTTATAAATTATAATACATTATTAACAAAATACAGTCAATAAACACACACATGTTATATATATATATACATATATATATATATATATATATATATATATAAAGAAATGTACAAATCAGTATGCACTGATATAACTTCATTAGTGCTATCAATGCATTGGATGTGAACCATTAGATTTACCTACGTTGAGTCAAAGTGTATGCACTTGTCAAAACTTCTCCATAATCAGTGATCCATATGCAACCCATTAATATAAGTATCAGTGTGCACTGAGGAGAAAAGAACTATATATATATATATATATATATTTGGAAGAAAAAAAACACATTGATTATTATTTATAGATTAACAAAGCTTATATAGAAAATTACTCCCTTTCATTTCGTTACATCCCGACATTCCAATATATTATAAATCTTCCATTCAAATCATAATATACCGAATAAAAATAAATATGATTGGAGGCTACCATATTACATCATATGACATGGTTTAGATATAAAAACATATGGTGCATCAAATGCATTCAAAACTCTTTTCAAATCAAATACATATTATATGAGTCGTGTTTGGATTAAGAGATTTGACTCAATTATTTAACCGTGTTGAGTTTGGATAGAACAAAATTGAATAGGTTATTTTCGGGTTAGGAGGTCAGATGCGATTCGATCCGTCAACCCGAATTGTGACAAACGAACTTAAGTGGGTGTACTAGAAATATTAAGTTGTGTACTTAGACAATTGAAATTCACAATTTACACGCCCAACAACAAAATCGTAGTTGGCACAACAATTGGTAAACGGATCTGAACCAGAGCGTTGACAAATCAGGAAATCCACAAAAACACAGAGAGAGAGAGAGAGAGAGAGAGAGAGAGAGAGAGTGATTAGGGTCTGAATTTGTTGTCGAAGTGAGAAAAAAAAAAGTTCTTTTTGATTCAGCTGAAAAAAACAAACAAACAGCCAACTGGGTGCTTTTGTTTTTCCGTGTTCGTGTCCGTGATTTTGTTTTGAGAAATCTGGATGGCTTACAGGAGGAGGCCGCCTAGTTTTTATGACGATTACAGCACTCAAGTTGGAGATGATCTTGACCGTTCAATCTCAAATTCATCATCATCTTCTTCTTCATCATCTTGGTTAGCTGCACAAGCCATTAGAGCTTCTTCAGCTCACAGAGACTCTTCTCTCTCCTCTGCTTACTCTTCTCCACTCTCCAACCCCACCACCACCACCACCGCCGCCGCTGCCGCCGCCAATTCTCCATCCCCATCTCCAACTCTGCTAAAGGTACTTACTTTTTTTCCTTCGTAATTTATTATTACAATTTATAAGTTCTTTGTGTTTATTGTTGATTGAGTATTCGAATTTAATTGAGTTTATGAGTTATTTGTGTTGAAAAATCATCTGGGTTGGTTTTATTTTTTGTCTTTATCATTTAGTGGTGCTGCTAGCACCTGATGTGGATTTTTGTGTTTTTATGTTTTAGTGAATTCTGAAAATTGGTTGATAAAAATCCGGTGCATTTTCAAATGTTTGGAGTTTACTAAACAGATGAAATTTTGAACCAGGACTGTCAGCAAGAGAGAATTTTTGTATAATGTAGTGTTATAATATATTATTTTGTTGTTAGTCACCAATTTAGGTACGTTTACGAGTTTTTTGACGGTCCAGAAGAGAGAATTTTCATATAATGTAGTGTTACAATTTATTATTTCCTTAGCAGTCACCAATTTACTTGAGTTTATGAGTTATTTGTGTTTTGTTTTTCGTTAATTAGGATTCCAAGCGTCATCAGTACACATCAATGAAGAATTTGAATGAATCCAAATCTGGGTTTTGGGGTAATCTGGCTAGAAAAGCTAAAGCAATATTGGATGATGATGACTACGGTGGGTCCCCACAAGTTGAAACACCTGAAAAGAAGACTCAGCAAATGCCTAGTACTACCGACTCAGGAGGCAAGGTGAGAGAGTTCAGGATTTCATGTTAATTGGTGTCGAAAGATCTTATTAGGTGCTCAAGTTTGGAAACAAAGTTATGGCAAATTGACTTGTATAATGTATATTGTCTCATTATATTTGTGATTCTTATTGGCAGTACCATAATACATATCGGTCATCTGAGGGCCATCAAAAATCAGACAGTCCTGCATTAAAGAAGGGACTTGGTGCAATTACATCTTCTCTGAATTATATTGGCGGTACAATTGGTAAATCTGTTGAGGTGAGCTTTTGTAGGACCTTTTCTTTTTCCATTGTGTATCAATTTTTAGCTTGCATTATGAAAGGATTGTAACGCTTTTCGTTCTTTAATATTATCCGGAAACACATCGTGATCAACCAAATTTCAAATATATCTCTTTGGCATTGTTCACTCTTTCTCTGGACATACTTCTATCATTTATTGTTTGTTCTCCTTATGTGCACATTTCATTAATCTATTTATGTAACGTCTTCCTCAATTTTCACCTTTGCTGCTTCTCTGTTTTCAGGAGGGCATATCAATTGTGGAGAATCGAACAGCAGGTATCATTCAAGAAACCCGTAAGCACATTAGGAAAAATTCCAGCAATTCTGTGCCACAGAATCAGGCGACCAAACAACCACATATGCAGGCCCAAGTCCAACAACCTCTGATGCAAAATGATCAAGACCTTCAACTCAAGGCATCTCGCGACGTAAGGTGGCAACTTTATGTCACTGGTTCATGTGATAGAAGTATAGTGCATGATTGGGTTGCACCACTGTCATAGTACATGTCACTAGGTGTCAATAGAAAAAATCAACAGCATTAATTTTTTTGTGCATTTCCTGCCTTACACTTACTTCTAGGCTAAAAATTGAGTCCTTCCGGACACTCCAAGATGTTGCATGGTTAGTGGTCTACAAAATCTAAATTAGTGTCAATACAAACACTAGACTGGGAACTAGAGGAAAATAAAGAAGGGATTTCATAGGGAATCAAATTTGTAGAAGTACATTTAGGTTCCTGATGTGTAATATATTATACTTCAAGGTGAGGTTAATTGTCTCCTGACTGTGCAACAGGTCGCAATGGCAATGGCTGCAAAGGCAAAGCTTCTTCTTCGAGAGTTGAAAACTGTCAAAGCAGATCTGGCTTTTGCTAAAGAGCGCTGTGCCCAGCTGGAGGACGAAAATAGAATTCTTCGGGAGAGTCGTGAGAGAGGAGACAGTCCGGAAGATGATGATTTGGTACACCTATTTCCTACTTTTGCTACTTTCTTTCTTGTAATATTTTGTTTAGACTACCTGGATGATTATGATCATCATCTTGTAGAGAGAGATGAACTAAGTCGAACATTTAAATTCAACTGTTACAATGAACTCTCAATGAACTCTAAAATTTTCTTTCCTAGATAGGGGTCTAGCACTCTTGCCAGTCATACTTGTTGACATGCTTAAACTCAATTGTCGCTCTTAACAGTTAAACACTAAAAGGAAAAAAAAAAGTTTTGCTCCCCTAGCTAGGGTTCTTGTAGCGTGCAGCTCTAATGGGCTCCCTACTTTCTGTTACTTCCAAAAAACTCGGATCTGCTGCCACGTTATGATTTTTGTAAGGATGAAGCCATATCTAAGGTAGGTCCTCTTGTAGATTTCCCCTTTTTGGATAGTGAAAGAAACGAAACTAAAACATTATGGATATTAAAAAAATGAAAAGAACGCCATACTTGGGTGAAAAGAGTTTGGTTGCGTACATGAGTGAAAAGAGTGATTCCTTGATTTTATTTTGTGGGCTTGTGTCATTCATGGGGTTTTTTTTTTTTTTTTTTTTTTTTTTGAGAGAATGTCATTCATGGAGTTACTTGGCATAATCTTGTGCAATATTTAGGCTGCCCTACAGAACTGAAAACAATTTGTGAGCAACATTCCTAGTTGGGAATGAAGAGTAACGTCTCACATATTGCTGCTCTATTTCTTTGATTGAAGTTATGTTTTTGGTCCAATTAAAACCTTTTTTTTTGTATCCAAACTGAATTTAACTAATTGAACCCAGGTTTCGGCGGTTTCGGCTAATTGAGTAGCCAAACAAAATCACTGAAACCACCAATTTGGGTTCTCGTTTGTAATATCTGTAAACATTGTTTGTTTTTATCACTTTTATTTTTTTTGTTTATAACTAGATTGAAGTTGTGTTTTTGATCCAATTAACAAACTGAATTTAACTAATTGAACCAAGGTCTTGGTTGTTTCGGTTGCCAACCGAAATCACCGAAACCGCAGATTTGGGCTCGTGTTTGTAATATCTGTAAGCATTGTTGTCCAAGTAGCCAGAACTTAGCATGTCAATTTACCAATTATAGCAATTGGTTTCTAGATTTCAAAGTTTAATAGGATTAATAGTATTTAAATAATTTGCAAAACTTTCTTAATCAGATTGTCGTTTCTATTGACATGCATTTTGTTAATCTTATTTCTGGATAAATAGCAAATATTAATGATCGAATTGAGTTATCATATTTCTGATTATATAGAAAATTTTAATGATCGAATTAAATTCATCTCCATGCGTCAAAGTCAAACAAATAAAGATTCTGATAAACATATTTCTATTTCAGATACGGCTTCAACTTGAATCGCTTTTAGCCGAGAAGGCTCGACTAGCTCACGAGAACTCAGTCTACGCACGTGAGAATCGCTTCCTGAGGGAGGTTGTTGAGTATCATCAGCTCACCATGCAGGATGTCGTATACTTGGACGAGGGCACTGAAGAAGTCACTGAAGTGTACCCCATTAAGGTGGTTTCCAATCCGAACTCTGCCCCTTCTACACCAACCTTTCCACCCTCACCAGTGCCTCCTGAGGGCACCGTCCTTCACACAAGCCCGCAAATCACTCGGGACGTCTTTCCTTGCCCTTCACCACCACCAGAATTTGCAACGGTCTCCCAAAGTGCTGTGGCTCCACCAAGCTCCGTGTCTCCACAATGAAGGGAGGCAGATGTAGAATGGAACTCCAATCAAAGTCCTTTCTTTGAATGTTAATTCTGGAATCTGGATTCAGTCTTTTGCTACAAAAAAAGTTTGAAACTGTAACAATATATACTATATTCTGTTTTTTTCTTCTTTTAAATTGTGTCAGTATTCTCCCTTGTTTGGATCACAAATTGATTTATTCTTTTGGGTGATACTGATCTATTATATATCTTTGATTATTTATTATAAAGTATCTGGTTAGCTTTATTGGAATTTATTTTCAGCTTTCAAATACATCATTTGATATTGATGCACAGGAATTTTGGTCTCGGAATGTAGTCATGCTGTGTTTGTTGGACATGATCTTCTGTTGATCTGAACTTTGAATCATCTTATGGTATGTGTGTTTTTGTTAGTTTCCTTTTCTTTTATTTCAACTACAACTCACAGTCACAGACCTTATACAGTACAATATCAGTATCGGTTTTATGCTAGAGTTGTGGATTTCAATTCTGGAAACGTGTTGTTTATACACCATAATTGTACCATAAGAGCATAAACTTTGTACTCTTAATTGGGTTACATGGTAATGTTAATCTGAATGTATATAGTGTGGAAGATGTATGGCATATACAAATCATTACAGAAGAAAAATTAATAAATATCAAGGCGGATGTGAACCCGAGACATCGATAGATATAAATGAGTGTTCTTACTATCAAGCCATAACCGAGTGGTGACTTTGTTTGATTTAAAATAACTGGAAATATAGACTAGTTGATCCATCGCTGTATGATCTGATACCTGCTGGTTTCACCAAGGCCCTGCACAATGGGCATGTCCTCTCTCTCTCAAACCATTCTGATACACAATCTTCGCAAAAAATGTGTTTACAGCGAAGCAAAACCGGAGCATGTATCTTCTCTTGGCAAATGGCACACAAATCTCCAGCTGCATTGACCTACATTTGTTTCCCGAAGATTCAGAACTCGTATATATGCAGGAAAACAACACAGAAGTTCAGCACATGCTTCACTTCCCAGTCTTGGGAATAAGCTATAGACTAACCTGTTCGGATGTGGCATATGCCCCGTAATGCATCTCCTTGCCTGATAAGGCCTTCAGTGCTGCTAAAAATAATTGAACCTAGTAGAAATTCAAGTCGCATTGAGATGGATGAGTTGATGGAAAAAACTATGTTTCTTCGAGATGCTCGGGAAATACTAAAGAACATATACCTTCTCCAGTATTACAGTAAGCTTGACGGTTAAATACAATCCTGTTATTAACGATGAAAAGAATCTTCCATATTCTTTGTTTAGAAAGAACCGATACCAGACTGGCGTTGGCAACAAGCCACGATATAACAATAACGAATACTCGAAAACATTTAGCATCTGACCCTGAAAAAAAAAACACAGCTATTGAACTGTGTGCTCACAATATAAGAACATTGCAAGCATATGAATTTTGACATTCATTAGCTAACCTGCTTACGGAAATTGTAGCCTCTGCTATTGTTCTTGTAATACATCAGAAGCATACATTTCAATACCATTGCTGCCTGCCTAACCATAGTATCTGTAACCGAAAAATCGTTCATGAAAATATAACATCAGCATATCAAGTCCTGACTGTTTTCGACTACATAATTGCATTTCATCGAGACATATCGAGCAGTTTACATGATTACCATTCACTGCAATGACAAATATGGCATGGGAGAAGGGAGGTATTTGCTTTGGAGGAAGTAGAATCAACGGGTACAGAAGTTCTTTGCCGCGATACCACCAATAAAAAGACATCAACTGAAGAATCAACACAGTAGAAACACCTACTAGAACATAAACTTTTCTCTCCCCCTGCAGAAAACCAACAAATTAGTAGCAAGAAAAACCAGTCAAGTAGTTGTTTTCGACTTTTCGGTTATCAAAATGCAAGTTTGAGCACCTTTAGAGCTGTCTGTTGTTGTAGAATATCATTGGATTTGAACATCACAGCAGCAACCCAAACTGTAACAAGAAAACCTGAAGATTCAAGGAAGAAAAACAAAATTTCCAGCTCAATCATTCAAAGGGTACTAAAAATTTTACGAAATCGCACAATCAACATAAAAAATTATGTACTAATGTAAAAATTCATATAACAAAATTGACAAAAAAAAAATGGTACCTTGAAAATGTTGTCTAATAAAAACCAGCAAGAGAAACAGAGAAAAAGGCAAAATCTGCTCAAGCCAACCAGTCCAGAGCTGCACATCATATCTCTGATAAGACGACGAAGACGACGAAGACGAGGACGATGGAGATGAAGAAGAAGAAGCTGGCCCACTTAAACCCACCTCCCCAACTCCTTGATGATCATGATCATCATTATTTTCAACGATCCTGATTGAAAGCTCGTCCTGATGATGATCATAATCATCATCATCAGAAGTAGTAGTTGAATATCGCAAAAGGGTTGTCAATGGTGCTTGAAACAAACCAGACCCTGAAATTTCAACCCTGGAATCGGTTGCAGAACTAGCAGACACTTCCATTGTTGATTCATTCAAGTGGGGGTTAATTGTGTCATACACAGTAATTATATATACTATATATACCAAACACATCATTTTTTGGTGCAGTGAACAAACACATTTACATACACACAGCTGCTGGTGAGCTGCCATCCGCATTGCAAGAAGCTTTCATGTATCATGATCATCATCATTTAGCTAGCTATCTACATCCATGATCCATCAATTGTTTTCATCAGTCATTGTCGTAGTTTTTCGGGTTCGTGTCTTCAAGATCAAGATCATATTGAAGTATACCTTGCAAAATTTATATGTTTTCGTATTGAAATTGATCAGAGACTTGGATTTGTTCAAGTGAATTCAAGTAGTACTGATGAGAATTGAAAGTTGAAGAAGCAAAGAATCAAATACATTATTCTATGCTTATAACATCAACTTCTTTTTCCCGTGTCACTCATATAATTACTATTACATTATTTACATTTACGCTAATAATTGTCGGGTGGAGGAATCTGAATTTTCGAAATCTATTTTGTTTAGACATCTTTATATATTTTCCCATTATTACCTATAAGATCTAATCAACTTTTTCCGATTATGAAAATAGATATTTGGACCGTACTTTGTAGTGTTTGGTTTTCGACAGGTCGCAATAGACCATTGTTAAAAAAAAAAAAGACAAGAAGCTTATTGCATATTATAAACTTGTTTAAGTACATACATAGAGATGATTAATCACTCAAACATTTTATTTGTATTGGATACATTTAATGTGTTCCAATCGTAATAATGCAATTAGAGATATTGAAAGAAACAATCATGCGGTACCATTTATTATGTTCAAATGAAACACATATATTATTATATGATATGATATTTTAATAATATATACACATATATATATATATAGGTTTGGTAAACTTCACATGGAACTCAACATCAACTATTTAATTAAAAAAGACACATTGGTCCCATTCCTTTTGTTACTTAGAACCTTGTTTGACATTGATACCATACCTATCTTCACTCAAAATTGTTGATGACATATCTTTAGGGACATTATATATCAATATCATTCACCTCCTTTTCGTGTTCGGGTTAAATAAAGACATTTCTAGGTAATTTCAAAATTTAAACAAAACATAATTGAATTTAGTTTGAATCAAAAACAAATAAATGAAGTATGAAAACACCCAAAATCCGATATAAGATGCCCACGTGTCCAATTGAATTTGAAGCGATATACATTACGCAAAAATGCCGTTATTCTGTAAGTAAATTAATATATAACATATTAAAATTAATTAAATCATTTTAAAATTGATATATTTCATTAATGTTTAAACTATGAAAAAGAAGATCAAGAACATGATTTTGCGACACATACATACAAAGATTTCAATGAAATATTTTAATTTAATCAACGTTTTTAAGGCTTTAATTATTGTGTTGTAGTGATTTAAATTTATTTAATTAAATAAAATCTTGATAAAAAAAAAATCCAAAGGAAACTATCGTATATTGGGCACAAAACGCATATTTTGCAGCGGGTTCGCTTAGCAATAAAAAATTAGCTTACATAGTGGGCGACAATATCACATTAGTAGGATAGCACTGATGTGTCATGCCACGTAATCGAAAAAGGCCGGCGTGTCATCTCAAGTCATAGGTATTGGGTGACGTGCCAGGACACGCATTTGGTCCTTAGTGCCTGACATGGTCAGGCACGTTATGGGCTTCACGGGCCAAACGGTGTCATGTGTCTTTTTACTTGACGTGCCCATACACGACATGGGCCTAAAGTGAGACTAGCCCAGACAAGCCTTGGGCTTCATGGGCCATTTTGCTTGACGTGCCTGAGCACATCATGGGCCTTTATTCGATACATGCCCAAGCACGTCATGTGTTTTTCAGGACGTGCCCATGCAGGACATGGGCCATTTTGCTTGACGTGCCTTGTCACTACATGGGCCTTTGGGCCAAAAGGCTTGACGTGCCCATGGTCGACATGGACTTCATGGGCCCTAGTTTATTTCGTGGGTTGGGCATTCACGGGCCTTTATGGTTGACGATTCTAGAATCTAGATACATCTTGGGCCTGCCTTTGTGCTTGACTTAGCCAGACACGTCAGGGACTCAAAACGGCTACGATTCTTATAACCAAAATATAAATATGGGATTGTCAAAACAACTCGTAAAATTATCAGATCAACTAAATTATCTCACTCAAATTAAAAAAAAAATACTAATTATCAGAAGTTAATATGGGATCATAACATAACTCAAAACAACTTGTAAAACACTGAAGCAATTCTTAAAAACAAACTAAAGTGAAATCCACCAGAGTATTCGATATGAAACAAAACAGAACAAAGAACATACGCATATGAAGTTCATTAACACTAATTAAAAACAGATGATAATAAAGTTGGATGAAATTTTTCAAGGAAAGCTAATTCTCTGCCAACATAACATCCTAAGATGTTGCATCAATGAATGCTCTTCCTGGTTGACGGTTGGACAAGGGACCATGGCATCCAAGAAGCTGAAATATAAAAAACAGAGTCCTCTTCATCAGTTTTGTGTTGATATTGTTGAATTCAAACTAGCAAAAATAAGCAAACGGTATTGGATGAACGAGAACAAACCTTAGCATTGACACCATCGGGCATGATACGGTTCTCTGACTTGAACCTGATGTAATCAGTTCGGTTGAACTTGGTGAAACCCCTGCATTCGATACAGATTAAATCAATCATTAGTTGTCGATATGAGGAGAAGAGTACAAGACCATTTAAGAGTTTAAACCTAGGAAACAGATGGCGAATACACAAAAATATCCCGGTTTCATGGCAATCGATAACAGTTAAGTACAAAGATACGTACCACTTCCTGCTGACGATGATCTTTTGACGACCTGGAAACTTGAATTTTGCACGGCGAAGAGCCTCCTGAGCATGATGACTGTTGCTATCCTTGCAGCGAACAGACAGGAGAACCTGACCGATGGCAACTCTAGCGCAAGTACCTTGTGGTTTACCGAAGGCACCCCTCATACCAGTTTGAAGCCTATCAGCTCCAGCACATGAAAGCATCTTGTTGATACGCAAGACATGGAATGGGTGAACTCGGACACGCAAGTGGAAAGCATCCTTCCCAGCAAACTTGGCCATATACTTGTTGCAAGCAATACGGGCAGCTTCAAGAGCTTCACTTGAGACGTTTTCCTTCTCCCATGACACCAAATGCACACAGAAGGGGAACTCATCAACACCTTTCTTCTTCATTCCCACATCATAGATCCTGATCTTGGGGTCAGGCACACCACGGCAATAACGTGACTTTGGGTAAGGCTTATTCTTGATCTGGCGATAACACCTTGCAGGTCCTACAAAACCCAAATAATCGTACATTAAAACAATATCATGACAACCCCTCTTCTACATCATTGTTCATACAACACCACATTCAATAAAACTCAGTATTTCTTATATGTTCACTATTCTGCTGATCTGGCATTAAAACTTAAACCTACGAAGTTACATAACCTATATCGTAAAACAAAAATCTCAAAAGATCCAAAATATCATATCAAGCCTAACAAACATATTCGATAACCAATTTCCCCAGTGATGCAGCTGAGAATATCCAAGTAATTAAAACAAAAAGGTACTTGCTACGGGAAAGCTAAAAATGTACTTACTACGACTATATCTGCGTGCTGCAACGTACGGAACAACTTAGAAACACAATCTAATTTACAAATCAATGTTTTGTAGTGAGCAACTAACTCATCATAACATTTTATTGACTATCCAGAATACGACTATATCTTCAAGCAGCAACATGCAAGAACACTACAGCTAAGAAACACGATCCAATTTACAAATTAACGTGTAGTGACAGCAACTAACTCATCATAACATTTTATTGACAATTCAAAATACGACTATATCTTAAAGCAGCAACGTACAAGGAAGCAACAACTCAAAAACACGATCCAATTTACAAATTAATATTAGTGACAGCAACTAACTCATCATCACTATAGCACAAACTAGAAGTACTTAGATACCATACTATAAATCATTACAGTAAGCAATAAATTTTACAATAACCGGTCACAATAAAATGTACAAAATAACGATAAAAATGAAGAAACTTATCGGATAACCAAGCGTAAAATCTTGAAATTTAAAATGAGCATATCAGACAACCCTCATATAACTTTTCAATATGCTTTTGAACATATTATAAATTTATAATACACGAAACAACAAAAAGGGATCCGAAACCATTAAAGCTGCTTATATTAACACAACAAAAGCCATAGAACAAAATAACCCAATCAAAATCTTTTCAAAATTAAACGTATCTTTCAAAAAAAAAAATTTAAATTAAACGTATCACAATTTAAATCACATCTTGAGCTACGAATAAATTCCAGCAATGAAACAAACAACAAACAACAAACAAAAGCAAATGGGTCATGAACAATCAACACACAACAATACAAATATAAACACAAAAAACCCAGAAAAATTCCAGCACAAAACAAACAAATTATCGAGAACCCATTTCAGGGATTCAATGAAAACACAAGATCAATGGTCAAAAAGGGTACTTACTTCTCCCCATCACGAGAGTTCTGTTGGATATACGCGGCAGATAACAGAAACCCTAGAAAATGAGAGAGTGGTGTCGATTTTTGTATATATATAGACGTGGAAATCCAAAACCCTAAAACACGCTTTGGGCTGTTGTACTTGAACGTACACGTATGTGCTTCCGTCATTTTCTTCTGGGCTTCTAGATTTCGGCCCAAAACTTGGCCCATAAGAAAAGAATTGTTACTTCTTGGACTTGGATTCTTTTGGTCTTATTTTAGAAAATTTTCAGGATCGAAAGAAAAGTATGAATCGAACCCATAACATTTTGGATGTAACAGTGAGACATTTACTACCGACTCAACCTCATATTGTCAATGTTTGATGTTATTGGTATGAAATTATGGGCGATAGCTAATTTATAACTTTAATACTATATAAATGCATTAAAAGGTTGAGTGAATTATTGTGTTTTAGTGAATTAAAAAAGTTTCAAATTGAATCTTTAGAATTAACTAAATTGAAAAACTTGTGATTTTAGAATTAGATAAAAAGTTAAAAACCCTTCTTTAGGATGGATTTCTATCTAATCTTGACATTATAGGGTTGTTTTTTTTTTCTTTGTTAAAATTTACTGAGTTTTTGGAATTATCCTTTCATGTTTTTAAGGATCTCCTTTAATAGTTTTATTATATAAACATGCCCCACTTAATTTCAATTTTTTTTATTAAATTACAACAACAAAAACATTTGACTTCTTTGAATGTATAATTTTATATCAGAAAGTCAATTTTGTTTATTTTCAACAAAATACAGTGAGATAGACCTCAATTTTGCTTATTTTCAACCAAACACACTATAAGAGATAGACCTGAAAGAGCTTTCAACAATTTAAAATCATTTTGCACGAAACTTATAATACTCAAAAAGAAAGATTTTAATTTTCTAATTATTAAAATGCATCATGATTCCATTAGATATGAATGTGATTTCTCTCATTCACAAGCTGTTTTTGTATTACAACTACATCATATAACACAAATGTGTTCTACCTATTTTTACAAACAAATCAAAGTAACAAAACTCTATACAGAAATCAAAAACAAAATAAGTGAGTAATAAGTATCAAACTAAAGAATTTCTAGGATCAAAGTGACCTTAAAATCATGTATAACCAACTGTTTTCAGAATGTATTGTTATCTAGGTGTGATGGTAGGGACGACTCCACTAACGAGGTTGCTACCGGAGACATCGGATGAGACGAATGGATTCTTTGTCGTGGAGGATGAAGATGCAGATGGTGTGTCTAGTAATTTTATCGCAGGGTCTTTGGTTACCCTTTCTGTGGTTTTGGTATCGGATTCTGGCATCATCGACCATATGTTTTCGAGCTCTCTGACAACCTCTGCCATTGAAGGTCTTGCATCGGTGTCATCTTTGCAACATTTGAGGGCCAAAGTCACAAACTTCTCCACACATTCAGAAGGGTAAGAGCCCATTTTCTCATCAATGACTGAGAAGATCATGCCGGATTGATATGCAATGTTAACCTGATATAGATGAAAACTACGTAAGACGATAAAGAGTAGAATACAAAGATCGTCTCAGCCACTTTGTATTAAGAGATTAACATGAACGAAAAGATCTTCGGATCTTTATATTTTTCATGAATTGAACTGCAATGCATTTATAATGAAGGCTGAACTTCAACTAAGAGAAGGCAGTAAGAGGATACCTCTCTAACGATGTTTTTTCCGTGTGAAATTGGCTGCATACCGGTCAATAGTTCCAAGAATACCACACCAAGGCTATAAACATCACTCTTGTCTGTTAATTTATGAGTTAAGAAGTATTCTGGGTCAAGGTAACCCTGCAAAGAATAGAAGAAAAACATAAGTATAGCCATCGGTTGGCTAAATATATTCCAAATAGTTTTGTTATATTACAAATTAGTTATGCATTTCCACGAAATTTTCTGGAATTTGTTGTGTCCTGCTTAAATGTCCAAGGTTGACGTGTAAGATAACGATCTACATTACACTAATCTATAGAACTGTCGATAATAATTCTTACCGGTGTTCCCTTTACAACTGTGGATACATGAGCTGGCACAATCCCTTCAAGATCTGGAACTGGTGCAAGTCTTGAAAGTCCAAAATCGGCAACTTTGGCTGTGAACTTGCCATCCAATAATATGTTGCTGGCCTTTATATCTCTATGGAATATTGGAGGATCAGCTTCTGTATGTAGGTAGAGGATGCCCTTGGATGAACCCAGGGAAATCGACATTCTCATTGCAAAACCAAGAGGTTCTTTAGACTTAACTGCGATATCATATGCATCAACATTAAACCATACGTTAGACCTCACATATTGTCATACTCAGCTCCAAAAATGGAACAAAAAGAAATGAGGAAAAAGTTATATGTTCTATTTGATTCTTTTCATAATAATTTGACATTGCATCAATGTATAGAAAACCGAGGTAAGATTTATAAAAACACAAATTCAGTGAAAAATTAAAGTAACATACCAGAAAGTTGATCCCTCAGAGTGCCATTGGACATAAACTCATACACCAACATCTGTGAGTACAATAGTAAGACATAATTTAGTTTTCCCAAATGACGATCTTTGCCATGCAATAGCGAGCCAAGTAATTTTCTTGAAGTATGGTGCAGTTAATAAAGAAGGGAAACGGAGATCGTATTCAACCAATTTCACCATTAACAGGGTAGAAATTTACCAAATTTTAATCTTCTACGTAGTGTGTTTTTATCAAAGCTTGCAGAAAGTGATAACTTCAAAAAAAAAAAAAAAAAAAAAAAAGCTTGCAGAAAGTGTAGTACATGGATTGATGGAAAGTTGAGTGTGATTAAAAGTTTTCATAGCTGCGAGGAAATACCTGTTCGCCTTCTTCATCGCAATATCCAACCAAAGATACCAGGTTCCTGTGATGCATTCTTGACAGAAATTGTATTTCTGTTAAGAACTCCTTTTCACCTTGCAATGATCCCTCTTGTGCGCGTTTTATGGCCACTACCATGCCATCGGCTAGAATTCCTTTATAAACCTTTCCATAACCCCCTTGGCCAACTTGAGCAGAGCTGCTAAAACTGTTTGTCGCTGAGGCCATTTCTTCATAAGTGAAACTTTTCACACCATCAATTTTCATGGAGATCTTAGATGCTGCATATGTGACAGTACCAGCATTAAAATTATATCATTTCCACAGACAGCATGCTGATACCTTTAGCATGGCATTCAAATGTTAACTCAGGTTAAATGAGAAATTTTACGAGAGACCAAATCAGACTTTGGTCACAAATTGTGTCGATAAATAAAATGCAAATACTAGGAAAACATTATAGCTAGTAGATAAAAGCATTTTCAGCAGAAAGATGCATTACAGATCAATAGTTATAATAAACAGAGATACTCACAGTGTCGTCTTTTTGAAATTGCATGGTAATCCTTCATATGCAACCTGACAATAAAAAATGCAACAATTGCAGATAATGCAACTGCAACTGCAATGCCCCCCAGGATTGCGCCAACAAGAACACCCTTGCTTATACCAGACTTGGGAGAGACAGGAAACACTGTCACAAAGACAAGAGTAATGAGCACAATCAGTCATGAAGTAATTTTTATCACATTTATGGATACATAGAAAAAGGTGACATGCTTGCTCTGAAGTTCATCTATGCATAGGTCAATCAAGAAAGTAATATTAATTTGGAGCTCTCGTTTCAGATAAATTAGCACACAACATAATCACTAGACAAACCAAAAACATCTAGAACCTTGCCTTGACACCCTCTCATACATACTGAAATTGGAATAAGAAAAGGAAAAACTTTGAAGTTCAAAGAAAACTCATACTCTTCAACCAGCTTACGGGATTCAAAAGCAATGCATAAGTACATGACTTGAACAGAATATAACAGATAAGGTTTATGAGACGAACCATCCTGGTATGGTTCCAATAGAGTGAAGTTGAGAAGTTCATAAGGGCCAAATAGTTCACTATCAGGAATATGCCATCCTGTGAACATCCATCTGATCCGTCGAACCTCACTATCATTGAAGACATGATCAGTGTTGTTATTATACACAGGAAAAAACTTCAAGTACATTCTCAGCCGAGGTCCTTTTTGCCACATAAATGATTCAATGTCCAGCTGATAAGGATGCAAGTTGAGACCTTTGGTGATGTACTCTTCAAATGTAGTCCTATATCGACGGAAATATGAAAATCCAGGACTTTTCAACCGATATCCAACAAGCAGAGGAGCAGCACAGAAACAAGGAACGGGTGATGTTCGTGAATATTCATAAGGGCTTGGGCATGATTGAGGTTTACACTCAGGAGGGGAGTATGTTGATCCTTGCATGTTACTCTCTTGGTCATTTTTTGATCCACATAAATTGAATAGGTTGGAGTTTGA
Organism: Dipteronia sinensis; assembly: GCA_033220585.1. Classification (NCBI taxonomy): domain Eukaryota; kingdom Viridiplantae; phylum Streptophyta; class Magnoliopsida; order Sapindales; family Sapindaceae; genus Dipteronia; species Dipteronia sinensis. Next base: position 21,872,793 of record CM065644.1, on the reverse strand, counting down.
GCATAAAGGATTTCCTCGAAGCCTGTAGATTATTGAAATGCAATAGTGTGTTAGACCTTCAAGATGCAAACTAAACAAACAGGTTCTGATCCTATCACTGTTATTATTATAAGAAGTTGTTGCTCTTCTTGTTATCTAAGCCGATCTTTATTACGTAGTCACATGATTGTGAAATACATTTCATCATGAATTCAGGTGTATTAAAAGAGACCTACATCACAATCATATAGAAATAAAACAGGAATAAAGACAAGCGCAAACCAGAGAGTGACATTCGGAGGGAGGTTTGGACTGCCCGAAATATTTATAAGATTATTGTTCTCGAAATCCCTGCAATTCCAAAGAGCCACATAACACAATTTAGCAAAAACAAGGACAATATGCTAAAGCAATTGTCTAATATTATGCAGAAAGAAGTTAGTTTTACGGTAAAATGAGCATGCTAAAATTAACTTTTTGAGGGTAAAGTTAGTCTTACAAGATAAGTGTCTCATTTGCATTTAAAGTCCTGTTCTGCCAAAGGGTGGATGGAACGGAACCATCCAATGAATTATTTGCTATCAACCTGCCAAGAGGAAAGACAATTAATAAACAATGTGTCGTTGGATTTATCTGCATCATAACTAGATATTTCCAATATTTATGGTGACAAAGTTAGAGAGTTAACTCAATTTGCTCAGTGTAACTTAATTTACAACAATGTTTCGGAAATCTTATAACTAGATGGAAAATAGGGCAGAGCAAATTGAGAAATGCTCACAATCTCTGAAGCTTAGGAAGACTCGTAAAGGTGGCAGGAATAGTTCCTGTGAGACTGTTGTTGGATAAATTGCTGCACATATTGTTCAGATGACAGATATCAAAATTTTTGTAAATCATCATACTATATTAATAGGTTTTCCAAAACTTAAAGACGGTTATTAGCGAATATCTTACATAAAACAACAAAATTCATATTCTATCAAAATGCCAAGAACATGTAGATTGAATATTTTTTTGCAAGATGAAGAAGCTTACATGGTTGTGATATTCGAAGAAAGCTCGCCTTGAGGTAGAGACCCATTTAGCCGGTTTGAACTTAAGTCTCTGACATTAAAGATAAAGTGTAAATAGAAAACATATCACCAACATGAAGAAAATGACTATAGAATGGACATCAAAATTATGACTTACAAATAACCAAGTTTTGGTATCCTGCTCAGGTCTGGGATCTGTCCTTGCAATCTGCAGTTCCTGAGACTCCTGATAAAGCCAAACAAGAGAAATAACAAATTTCAAGAGTTAAATTTTATAACATGAAGTCTCTGAAACACATCTATTTGACAAATATAACTTCATTGGCCTAGAGCAGATTATTTACCATAAAATTAAAAGATGATTAATGATTAGAAACTTGCTTCAACACATATGCATATATTATCTCTATTTAATATGTGTCTTAATTTTGCATTTTAAGAAATAGTGAGGTCCTGATACTTTCAGCCTCACACCTTGATACTTTTAGATCTTACACATAAATGAAACAGAGAAATTGGCATAGTACTCAATGCCATCATTTTACTTAAAAAAGAAGGGAAAATAATTAGCATTACAGTTTCAATAATTTCGACATGTTGCTATACGAATCTGGAATAGTAGTCCCTTCAAAGTTGTTGTTATCAAGTTGTCTGCAAAACAAAGAAAACAAAGCTGTTAAGAAACCCAACAAAAGGTTGCTTAAACTCAAATGAAAAGCAGTAATTCCAGGAAAGTTTGAAACCATACAGGATAAGCAAATTTGGCAAGTCAGAGAACTCCGGCGGAAGACGCCCTGATAAGTTGTTATTGTCAAGCAGGCTGCAAATAAATTCACGCTATTAACAATGAACGTAGTATAACAGCGATATGAAAAAAACTAGTATAAAACTGAACTGAAGATTGTTGACGATTGATCTATGGTACAAATAAATAAAAACTCCACAAAGTAGCCAACAATCAACTTACAAGTGAACAAGCATTGGTAATCTTGAGAGTTCAGGCGGGATTTGCCCACTGATTGAATTGTTGTTCATGTGACTGCTCAGAAAGTGGCAAAGGAAAAAGAATAAGAAACATAAAGATAAAGAAAGGTAAAAGAAACCAGATACTCTAGCACTAGTTTTAGCCATATAGCATCAGAAAAAAACCCTCACAAATGCTTTGTTTTGTTCAAGTTCGCAAAAGAAGTAGGTATCGGTCCTGATATAAAGTTCTGGTCAATTTGTATTCTGTCCAAGTTTGGAAGATAACCGAGCTCTTCGGGCAAGGAACCTGTCAACTGGTTTCCATTCAGAAGCCTAAAAACAAACAACATTACATTAGTAAATAAGAAACCAAGCAAATAGAATTATACAAATGTCAGCAAAGTCAAAAGATGAACAAAATCTACATAAAAATTAAACCAGGTCATAGAAATACAGAAACATTACACAAATTCAGAAACCAGGAACTTTTAAACTTACAAGAGTTGTAAAGATGTAATGTTTCCTATCTCCTTTGGTATAGGCCCAGTTATGTTGTTCCACATAAAATCCCTTTAGAAACAAAGATAGAAAAATCATATTAGTACGAAAGGAGACAATATGGAGAATATTGAGAAAATGAGAGCAACAAATTCTACTTGTAAAGGTAGCCTCCATAATCTATTGTGCCTTACAATATTTCTAGATATGATAAGCGGCCAAGCTCTGGTGATAACTGTCCCGACAGATTCATATTCAGTAGTTGCCTGCAAAGAACACAGCAATTATTGAGCATATATTACAAATTCAAAAAGCTCAGCTGCTAGTTGATCCAGCTAGTAAATACTATTCATGGGCTTAATTCTCTAAGAAAATAAAAAGATCATATCGGTGTCTTTAAAATTCATCAAGAACAATCGTGTTATCGTTCCTCCCAAGTTAAAAAGGTAAGAGACAGGAAAGGCGGAAATCATACAATTCTCTAACATGTAGATAAGCATCATCCTTTGTTGTATTGAAGCACCAAACTCCAGTCCAGTTCGATGTACACGGGTCACCTCGATTCCAATTACTCAAATTCTTATTGATATCAAACAAACTTTTCTTGATATCCTGCAATGCCTTCACTGAAAATCGATACAACAACAATCAAAACAAACAGTCAAAAACTACATAAATTTCACTAGTTCTTCTGTCCACGTCATTCAATACATCCAACTTTATTGGTGGTCTCAATCCAACAATCAAAATGCAAGCATCTATCTACAAAGTAGAATACAAAATCTATCTTATATGTTATAAACAATCTCCAAAATTTCTGGAGAGGAACAAACTTATAAACTGAAATCTATAGTCAATAAGTTCAAATTACCATAATTCACTTACTAGGTAATCTAAAACACACTAGTGTGAACTCAAACATAAGAGCACAATTGCTGGAGACATCTTATAGAAAAAAAAATTCAAACAAAATTACCTTCAGCTGGGTCAGTTATGGAATCATCTCCAACAACAACTGAAGTCCAACAACAAAACCCCACCAGCAAAAGAGCTAGATATATCCAATTTTGAAACATCTTTGATCACCCAAAAACATCTAGATCCCAGAATCACTCAAATTCTCTCTCTGCCTGAAAAAACAGGAAACAGATAAGAATATACCCACATCACAATTTAAATCTAAAACCAAAAACAAACAAAAAGACAAAAACAAAAACCTCCAAGCACTTCCAAATAAACAAATAAAGACAAGAAAAGGAAAAAAAAATTCTGCTTTCAAGCATAAGTAGAGTAAAGAAGCACTTACTAGAGATAAAATTTGATTCTTGAACAATGGTTGTTCTTTTTTTCTATGAAGAAGTACAAAAAATGAATCTTTAACAGTTTTAATAAGACACAGCTTGAGCTTGAAAAAATGGAGAGAAACCAAACAGGGTGGTGGTTGTATTTTTCTGACCAAGTCTGCATGATATTGAAATATTGAATATTTCAAGATGGTGATGATAGCCACCTTTTTTCATTATCTATATAAAAATATTAATAGAAAAAAAAACAATAAATCAATAAAACTCGATGTGGGTTTGTGGCAAGTTTTGACTTTTTGGGAGGACGTGGGATTTTAATAAATAGAGACAGAGACAGAAAGCCAACTACTCTCTATGACTGCTAGGGACATTAGAAATAAAAAGAAATAAAAAATTTGGGAAAAAATAGAAAATAAAAACTGAAACTACTTTAGACTTGATTTGAACATAACAACATTCCTTTAGTGGTCAACATCGCCTGGTCTTTTTTTTTTTTTTTTACATGTGTTGGAAAATAATCATAATCACAAAGTGTTTTATGAAAATATTTGTTTTATTGGGTGCCGACATTTTATTTTATAGATTTTATGTTTTAGCTATGATTTTCAAATATTGTGTTTAGATCGAGGTTGAGATAATTTAATGATATTTAAAAAAAAAACTTATGATAATCAAATTAAGTGCTCTAATCGGTGATAATGAGAGATTTGAAGGAATCTTCAAAAAAAAATTTTGAAAGATATATCTGGAATTATAATCTTTTAGAGATAAAATAATATTAAAACTAGAGTGTAATCAATCATACATAAACGATTAACACTTTTAAAATCGATTTTGTTAAAGAGTAATGAGATGGTAATATGAAGTATTTGGATGAAAAGGTCATGCAATTTTACAAATTTATCGATGATACCCATATTAATTTCTTTAATAACAAAAGTATTAGATTTATAGTCTAAAACTTCAAAAACAACTTAAAATTTTTAAAATAAAAGAAATTAAAATAAGTTGTGAATTTTCTAATAAATATTCAAAAATTAATAGTGTTTGATCTATCAGAAATGTCAGTTTCAAAAACAAAATGAAAATAAAAACTGTTGGGTGAAAATTTAAGATAAAATTAGTTTAATAAATATTATAATGGCAAACATTGTCTTAGTCTAACCCTAATTTTAACTTGTAAACAAATGATTTTAGTAAAAATAGTTGGTTAACTAACTTAATTAAAGAACAGTAATAGCCAGATAAATGAATTGGTAAAAATAAAATAAAATAAACTAACAACCTGTATTTCAATCCAAAATGAAAAATAAAAGATGAAAGGTTTGTCATATATGGTGATTGAAGCATTGGACTGATCAAGATTGACCCAAAGATAGTCTACGATTAGAATGGCCAATTGTAATAAAATTTCAATCTTTTGATGATTTGAGTTACAAGAAAATTTAAAGATTTTGTAACCTAGTTAAAATCTATTTTCTTGTTGTAATTTTTTTTAATTAATTTTAAGTTTTATTTACAAACTTGAATTACCTACTAATTTTGTAAAAATAAATTAAAAGCTCTTATTAATTTGTACATAATAAACACCATCCATTATATTTTGAGTCAAGATGCTTTCACTCAACTTAACGATGTTCGAGTTTAAATAGGTGTATAAGAAAATATTTTTTAAAAAAAGGTATATAATAATTATCATACCATCACTTAGGCTTTGTTTGGTAAGATGGAAAGATGGAGGGAGGGAGAGGGATGAGAGGAGAGCTCCAATCCCTTGTTTGGTTGGAGAGAAAAGAGAGGGGAGAGGAGAAGAGGAGGGAGCTCTCCTCCCTTTGGGCCCACCAAAACTAATCCCTCCAATTATGGAGGATGAGAGAGGGGAGGAAAAAATGGAGGGAAATTACAATAATGCCTTCCAATTTTTTATTAACCTCCAATTTATTAAAGGGCAATATAGTAATTTTTAAATTATATATCAATCAATCTATTCAATCATCTTTCAATACCAAACAACACGAAGGATTTATATTATCCTCTCCATCCCTCCTACTCTCTCTCTCCCCCTTAATCCATCCATCCCTCCTACTCTCTCTCCTTCTTACCAAACATAGCCTTAGAACAAGCCCTTTACCATACGATATCAAGCATTAATTATTGACTAAAATATACCAACTCTTTTAAATGGGATGCTGAAAAATTAGGTATTTGGTCTCTATATTACCAAACATCTCAACCTCCCAAATAAATAACTGGACAATGTTGTCTTGATTAATTCAATTATTCATAAATTCATGAATTTTAACTTATTTGTCAAATCTCAGGTTGTATAATATTATTATATTGTTGCCTAACCAAACATAAAATGTAAAATATGAGTTAATTATCAAGACAAGTAATCCAGTAATTTCTTGTCACATGTTTTGACTATGAATACATGGATGTTGTTCATATAATCAATCACATACTTGATTTCTTTCAATAGGCAGCTGAGAAGTCTTTTTCAAAAATCTCTATATTATTTTTAGTCAAATCAAATCCCATATAAATTACATCAATATGAGAGTGCTTGATAGGTGATTTGAAATTAAATTTTATAAATTATGATAAAATAATATTTAGCTTTCAAGAAGAAAAAAAAAAGAATGATCTAACATAGTTGAAATTTGAGAAACATAGTTGAAATTAAAATAATCAATGACAAATATCCACTACAAATATCTTCGGTCAAACTAAAATTTTATATCAACAAAAAATCATAACCCGTTAAAATAATATGATACATAATCGGTTGTTAACGTGAAATTCAGGAACTCGCACCTGAAAATGAATATGCAACGACTTCGTAAACATAGTTTGTTGTAACTATGTTACAAACTAAATCAAATTAAGAAGGCTATAGAGAAAATCAGATATGTATAGGATCAAATGAACCTTAAAATCAATTTTTATCTAGGTGTGATCGTAGAAATGACTCCACTTATAACATGGTTACTAGAGGAGACATTAATTATCTGTGTAGAAGATGATGATGAAGATGGTGGATCTACAACTCTTGTATGGTCACTGCAGGTTACCAATTCCGTGATTTGGATATCGGATTCCGGCATCGAAAGCCATATGTTTTCAAGTTCTCTAACAACTTCTGCCATGGAAGGTCTTGATTCTGTCTCCTCTTTGCTACATTTGAGGGCCAAAGTCACAAACTTTTCTACACATGCAGGAGGGTAAGAACCCATTCTTCTGTCGATCATGGAGAAGATCATACCGGATTGATATGCAATTGTCACCTGTTTCGGATAGATGTACGAATTATAAGTAACAAAATATACATGTCAAGCATAAGAATTAGTATTTCGTTCACGAAAATATGTTTCTTCAGTATTAAATAACTGCTAAACTTATAAACTTAAACTTGTAAATTAAGATAAGAATTGAAGTACGATGAGGTGTGTTAACCAAAAAGTGTTAACATTACCCATTCCCGCATAAGCTGGGTTAAAGCTTTTTAACAATAGTCACGATTGTAAAATATATTACCTCTCTAACAATGTTTTTTCCATTCGAGATTGGCGGCATACCGGTCACGAGTTCCAGGAATACCACACCAAGGCTATAAACATCACTCTTATCCGTCAATTGATGAGTTTGAAAGTACTCAGGATCAAGGTAACCCTACAAAGAATACAAGGAAATTAAAAGCTTAAACTCAATCGAGAGAGTAAAAAGTACTAATGCAATCACAGAGAGACTCGAATCCAGACACTTCCGATTAAACTGGTTAAAAAAAAAAAGTCTTACCGGAGTCCCCTTGACAACTGTGGATACATGAGTAGGCACAATCCCTTCGGTGTTTGGAACTGGAGCAAGTTTTGAAAGTCCAAAATCAGCAACCTTGGCTGTGAACTTGTGGTCCAACAATATGTTGGTTGATTTGATATCTCTATGAATTACTGGTGGGTCAGCTTCAGTGTGTAGATACAATATTCCCTTAGCTGAAGCCAATGCAATTAACATTCTCATTGCAAATCCAAGAGGTTCTTGAGATTTACTAGCTGAAAATACCATATTCATCAACCTTTGAGTCTAGAGAAACGTAATTTTGTATATTGAGATTTCGGAAAATTCCTGAGGTTTGATCAAAATCGAAAAACAATCATGTGATTTCAGAATCCGGTAGGGTTTTGGTTAAAAGCAGAAGTCGACGTGGAGATTTTGACCTGCTTCTGGAACCACAGAGTTGTTTTTTGAAGTTGGTTAAACCTCGGGAGGGGTTTCAATGCAATTTTTGTAACAATTTTAACTTGCATACCTGAAAGTTGATCTCTCAGAGTGCCTCTGGACATAAACTCATATACCAACATCTGTGTGCAAAAACAGCCAGACATAATAAGTTTTGTAGATGGTATAAATGGATTTGATTGGAAATTTTGAAAGTAAACAAAACTTGTCCTGGAAGCTAAGAATAATCTAATACCTGATCACCTTCTTCGTTACAATATCCGACTAAAGAGACTAGGTTCCGGTGATGTAACCTTGACAGGAATTCTATTTCGGTTAAGAACTCCCTCTGGCCCTGCAGCGATCCCTCTTGTGCGCGTTTTATAGCAACAACCGCACCATCCTCCAGAATTCCCATATAAACTTTTCCATAACCGCCTTGGCCTACTTGACAGGAGCTGCTAAAATTGTTTGTAGCCAAGGCCATCTCACCATAAATGAAGCTTTTCACACCATTGATTTTTATCAAGTTCATAGGATATGCTGCACGCGTAAACAAACAATAAGAGTCTGAGAATAAGTTTGAAGAGACGCGGCATGAGAAACTCACAATGTTGTCTTTTTTTTGAGAGGGGATGGTATCCCCTGAAATTAGCCCTGACAATAACAAGTGAAACAATTGCTGATAATGTCACTGCAGCTGCAATGCCGCCCAAAATTATTCCAATCAATGCACCCTTGCTTATAGCAACCTTCGGGGAGGCAGCGAACCCTGTTTACAGAGATGAGTACGATGAGCAGAGCACTTGTCATGCATTAATATTCATCGGATAACACACAAAAATGTTACATGTCTGCTATACGGTTTATATATGCATATGTGATCAAGAAAAAGGTTGATGAGACATACCATAAGGAGTGGAGTATAGAAGTTCATGAGGGCCAAAAAATGGAGTGTCGTTAATAGTCCATGTCGTGAAAATGTTTTCGATCCTTCCAGCCTCACTAACATTGAAGATGTTAGAATCCGAGTTACTAGAATTATATGCAGGGAATATCTTCAAGAACATTCTAAGTCGAGGTCCATTTAGCCATTCAAATGACTCGATTTCCAGCTGATAAGAATGCACACTGAGACTCTTGGTCAGGTGTTCCTTAAATTCACTAGTATATGGAAGAAAATATGAGAATCCAGGACTTTTTAATCGGTAACCAATACGAAGAGGAACAGCACAGAAGCACAAAAAGGGCAGTGTTCGTGGAACCTCAAAAGGGGTTCGACATTGAGGACATTCAGGAGTACTAGAGTTTGCAGATGGGTTCATGTCACTCTCATCATCATTATCCTGTCTCTGTGATCCACAAAAATTGGCTAGAGTGGTGTTCGAGCATAAGGGATTTCCTCGAAGCCTGTAACATAATCGAAAGCAATATAAGATAGGGAGATCCAGTACATTGCACTAGTTTGAATATGAGATAGGGAGCAAAGGCAAAGGAAAACCTGAGAGTGACATTCAAAGGGAGGTCAAAACTGCCTGAAATATTCGAAAGCTGATTGCTGTCAAAATCTCTGCAATACCAAAAAGGCCATGCAATCAACACAAACCGACATGTTTCTTTTTAACAGAACAAGTTCAAGCATGAAGACTGCACCAGTTCTAGTTGTGGTCTTACATTTTAAGTCTCTCAGTTGAAATCCTGTTCTGCCAAATGGAGGATGGAATTGAACCTCTCAAAGAATTATTCGCTAGGAACCTGCCACAGCAAAATCACATTTACGATTTTTGAGTGGCCTTGGCAACCAATTAGACTCATTAACTAGATTTTAAAGACTGAAATGCTCACAGTTTTTGAAGTTTAGGAAGATCCGAAAAGCTGGCAGCAGGAATAGTTCCTATTAGACTGTTGTTGGATAAATCGCTGCACATGTACGTTGTTCATATGATTAAAAGAATTTTTCAAAACTTAAATGGCTACCTGTGGGATCACTTACGAATTTACGAGTATATAAAGGGTCTTGCAATTAAATCATAATCAAGGTACGATGAGACTTACATAGTTGTGATATGCGGAGAAAGCTTGTTTGGAGGTATGATTCCATCAAGATGATTTGAACTCAAGTCTCTGACATATATGAACAAAAATCACCAATCATCAGGTGCATGAATTGATTAATTGGAAAGCCAAAAAAAAAAAATGACCTTAGAAAAGAAAACCAAGTTGAGAACTTACACATAATAAAGGTTTGGTATCCTGCTCAGATCAGGAATTGGCCCTTGCAAATTGCAATTTCTAAGGCTCCTGAATTGATCAAGTTAACAAAGACTTCAATGTGCAAATACGTACGAATGCATACGTTATCTCTATTTACGTAGTTCTTTTTCCTACATGTTCTAAATTTGCATTCCAGGACACTTACAGTTTAAACAGTTTCGACATGTTGCTATAAGAACCCGGAATTGTAGTCCCTCCAAAGTTGTTGTTATCAAGTTGTCTGCAAAACATATAAAATTTTCATTTGAACAAAACCATTCAACTATATATGATACTAATTCCAGGGAAGTAAGGACCGTACAGGATGGCCAAATTTTGCATTTTCGAGAATTCTGGTGGAAGAGATCCTGATAGATTGTTATTGTCAAGAAGGCTGCAGAGGTTCATATTCAGTACAAGTGAATGAAATACTCGAAATTTTAAGACGTATAGTCAACGATGATCAACTTACAAGTGCGTAAGATTCGGTAATGTGTACAGCTCAGGTGGAATTTGCCCGTTGATCAGATTGTTGTTCATGTGACTGTTCAGAAAAGAGTAAAATGAAATGGACTGACAAACTGATTAACTCTCACTACGAGATTCTGTATGTTTTTTCATACGGGATTTTCAATAGCTACCGGTATTATTGAATTAACACCGGTAGTTATTTGGAATCCCACACGAAAAGATGTGCAGCATCCCGCAGCTGATAATTTTCGCCGACAAACATATGTATGAAGTGAGGTAATAATTAGAAACCAGAGAGCCTCACAAGTGCTTTGTTTTGTTCAAGTTGGAAAAAGATTCAGGTATTGATCCTGAAATTTGGTTCTCATCAATTTGTATCCTGTCCAAGTTTGGAAGATAACCAAGCTTTACAGGTAAACTACCCGTCAACTGGTTTCCGCTTAGGAGCCTGGAACGAAGAAATTATCAAGTCAGTATCGTCTAGATTTGTATTATCCGAAGAAACATACATTGAGCATCATATCTTCCACTTACAAGAGTCTTAGTGATTTAATATTTCCTATCTCCTCTGGTATGCTCCCACTTATGTTATTCCACATAAAATTCCTTTATAAACAAAAATAAAAGAACCATGTTAGTAAACAAGAGTTACAGAAATACAAAAATAGACTCTGATATCATGTTAGTAACCGGTAGGTCTGACAATATTTCCAGATAAGATAAGCGTCCAAGCTCTGTAGATAGATTCCCCGACAAATTCATGTTTAGTAGATGCCTGCAAATTAGAACACCACAACAGCGGATTCAAATATCAATCATGAATTAAAATTTATAAGAGATGATCATATGCTGCTGGTTGAAATCATACAATTCAGTAACATGTAGATGTCCATCCTCCGCACTGGAACACAAAACTCCAATCCAGTTCGACTTGCACGGGTCACCATCACCGCGGTTCCAGCCACTCAAATTATTGTTGATATCAATCAAACTTCGTTTGATCTCCAGCAATGCATTCACTGCAAATCAATACTATGATAAACATGAGACACTATCCACGGCAAATAATTCTTCGGAAAGCGAAAGTTTTACCTTCATCTGGGTGGGTTTTGAGATGATCATCTGCTCCAACAAGTAATGAAGACCAGCTTGACCACACAAGCAACAAAACAGCAACAAAGCTCCAAGCTCTTGAAGGAAACATCTTGCTGCAACATGCAATTATGCAAATATGAAATATATATATCATGACTCTAGAGCTCTAAATTAAAACATCTTTGATCTACAATGTAACATTTTGATCTACAAACTCGTGAGTGCATATACATTAATAATAAGATACATGCGTAGAAATTATCAAGTGCGGACTGCCCGGAAACATTTCCCAACTTACTATTCTTAAATTTATCTCCTCAGTGGTTTAATTTATGGTGTATTTCAATACATGATAGATCCTTTAATTCTTTGAAAATCTTAACAAATTCTGAGAAACACTAAGAATTAATTGATGAATACTTACCAAAGACAATATTGTGAATCTTAAAAGAGCTTTTTTATTTCATGTGTTTCTTTTTGAAAACAAAAAGGACTCAAAACTCCAAAGTTTGAGCTTCAAAATGGAGAGAAAAAAATTTATCATTGGTAACTTTTTGGCCAAGTTGACCATATTACTGATCATCACCATTTGTGATCATGAAGATCATGATCCTGATGAATGATAATAGCCACCTTTTCCATTTACTATAAATATAAAAATTTAAAATAAAAGTAAAAGTTTCTGTAGAGTGACAAAGATTGAGGCCAACATTCAATTGTTCAAGGAAATGGGAGGGAAGATTTTATATTTAAAAATTAAATAAAAATGAATTAATTGAAAATATATTATGAGTCAATATGGCCAGCTTTATATGTGTTATAATTTATAAAATAATTTTATTTATACTTTTGAACGAAAAAAACATATTACTTTTTAGAAAAACTGAAAATTTATATACTACCGTAAGAGAACAAATATGAGATTTTCACGTGTTTAGTTAAAAAAAAAAGTATATGAGCAAAACTGATATTATCAAAATTTCAAAACAAGTTGTTTAAGTTGTGGGACGGGGCAAAATTAAGTGCACCTGAAATAACTTGCGATTATTCTTGATTTAACACCAGAATTTCGATGTTGATTAATAAATATTATTAAATATATTAGTTAATTAGCCAATAGGAGAAATATTCAAATGTGTTATCAATTTAGTAAACTATCCTTATCAAAGAACTTGTATTTCAATTTTCAGGCCAACAGTCTAATGTTTTTTTAGTCAAATAATATTGTAATATACATAGTTTTTATCTTCCAGCTATTATATGACAAGGTTGAAAATGAAAAATAAAAAAATATTATCGGATATAGTTGACTTATGTTGATTGGAGTACCAAAACAATCGGGTAGTGACAAATTTTGTCATTTGTAAACTTGTATAAATACAATTCTTTACATAATTAGAGAAATGTTTTGTAATAAAATGATGAGATTTATTTATAATTTGGGTATAGTGTGTTAATTTGAGACGATGAACAAAATAATAAATAAATCTCATCCGTCAAATCATCTAACGGTTAGAAAAAAATCAATAGATACCAATATACCATATTTCTATACAAATGATATGATAATAAAAACTGATCCATAGAAGCAAATTAGAGGAAATATTACTTAAAGAATATTCTCCAATCTTTTTCATTTTGTATATGGTATGATATAAAAATCCACATTCTTTTTTTTAAAATAAAAAATTCCATATATCAAAACATGTTTATAAGATTGTCTTGCTAATGCCAAATTATTATTATTATTTTTTTAGTTGAAATTATCTCTTGACTTCTTGTTATTTCTTCTTCTTTGACTATGTATTTAGTTTCTTCTTTGACTATGTATTTAGTTTCCATCATCCATTTATAAATTCGAAAAAAAATAGATTCTATCGGGCTCAAAAAATAAATAGCACTTTTTGGAGGTGGTATTTCAACAATGTCACTGCTTTAATAACTTATGTTTAAAAGGCACCTATTATGGTGAACGGACAAAAATATCCCCAATAATTGTTTCACATCAGACTTCTTTTCATTCAGTTTACAGTGACAAAGTTGTGAAGTTGAGAGAGAAAGTCCGGTTGAAACTCAGGCAATCACTCGAACGGTGATTGAGTGGCGCTACGCAGACGTATTCGGGGGTCGAAGCTCAGAGCCTTTAGTAAAAGCTCGAAAGAAAGTTAAAAAAGCTCGGAGCAATTTTTAAAAAAAATGCTCGAAATTATTTTTAAAAAAGCTCGGAGCCTTTTTAGAAATAATTTCGAGCATTTTTTTTTTAAATTGCTCCGAGCTTTTTTAGAAATAATTTCAAGCATTTTTTTTTAAATTGCTCCGAGCTTTTTTAAAGAAGCTCGGAGCCTTTTTAAAGAAGCTCGGAGCCTTTTTAAAGAAGCTCGAAAAAAAGTCTTTCGAGCTTTTTTAAAAAGGCTCCGAGCTTTTTTAAAAATGCCTCCGAGCTTTTTTAGAAATAATTTCGAGCATTTTTTTTAAATTGCTCCGAGCTTTTTTAAAAATTGCTCCGAGCTTTTTTAACTTTCTTTCGAGCTTTTTACTAAAGGCTCCGAGCTTTTTTAAAAAAGCTCGGAGCCTTTAGTAAAAAGCTCGGAGATTCAAAATTCCCAGATTCAAACTTCACAAAACTATCTTCATGTTTACAAAAGGAACAGTTAAAGTGTTACAAGACTCATACTCAGAAATGCAGGATAAAAAATAAGCTTTTTAGAAGTATGTTATCTTGTTGTGCTGAAGGATGTCGAGAAGTTTATTTTCAGACAAGTTTATTGTAGAGAGAGAAATAGACGAGTTCAGTGTTCTATGTATGGAGATGAAAGTACAAAGACAATAGAAAAATGATTATTTAAGGGTAATTTTGGTAGTTCACCATAATAGGTGCCTTTTAAACATAACTTATTAAAGCAGTGACGTCGGTACAACTCATGTCCCAAAAGGTGACATTTCTCACCATTCCCACATTCTGTTAATATGTATTCCTAAAAACATATGTAAAATTTAAGAATATTATCCTGCAAATATCATATATATATATATATATATATATATATATATATATATTCTTTAACGATATTAAATTCAGTGTATATTTTTGTTAAAAATAAATATAAATGTTTAAAAAAAAATTGAATCCTTAGCATGATCACGAATAGGGATGGCCATTTCCCCCCGGGGCCTCAAATCCCTGCTCCCCCATCCCCATTTAGGCGAATTTTTTTGGGGGAAAATAGGGAAATGGGGGGGGGGGGGGGGGGGGGGGGGGGATGAGGATGATTTTTAACCCCAAATTAAAATGAGGATGGGGATGGGGGGACCCGATCCCATCCCCATTTCCCCCAAATATTATAATATTATATATAATATATTAATATATTTTTATTTTTATATTTTCTATATTTTTATTATTTATATTTTCTATATATACATTTTTATTTTCTATTTGAATTTAATGAATTGTGTATATGTACGCTTTTTTAATATGCAATTTTTACTGTATTTACTGATACAGGAAAAATGGGGGAATGGAAAAACGGGAGATCTTGGGGAAATGGGAGAAAGGGAAAAAACGAAAAAAAATAAAGGAAATAGGGAAATGGGGTTGGGGATGGGGGGACCTCCCCCCCAAAACTACCCCATCCCCATTTTCCCCAAATGGGGAAATGGGGGGAGGGGGATGGGGGAGGGTTTGGAAAATGGGGTTAGGGATGGGGGGACCTACATCCCCCCCCCCCCCCCCCCCCCATTTCCCCATTGGCCATCCCTAATCACGAATCTATTTAATTAGCTAGAAAGTCACATCACTTGTCGGCTTCAACGAAGAGAGTAGGAATTGAAGTCAAAGATACTTGTGGTTGGATTACATTCTATAAAGAAACAATCAAGAATGGACTCTAATTTAAATAACTTTTTCTATGAGAAATGCAGCTTTGAATGTATACAAATATATATATATATATATATATATATATATACAGAGAAATTTTCAAGTCAGTACGCACTGATATAACTTCATCAGTGCGTTGGATGTGAACCATTAGATTTACATACTTTGACTTAAAGTGTATGCACTTGTCAAAACTTCTCCATAATCAGTGGTCCACATGAGACGCACTGATATAAGTTTTATCAGGGTGCACTGAAGAGAAAATGACTGTATATATATATATATACATATATATCAGTGCGTTGCATGTGGATCACTGATTATGGAGAAGTTTTGACAAGTGCATACACTTTGAGTCAAACTATGTAAATCTAATGGTCCACATCCAACGCACTAATGAAGTTATATTAGTGCGTACTGACTTGAAAATTTCTGTATATATATATATATATATATATATATATATATATATATATACACACACACACACTAGGATAATTGAACTATGAACATATGAGCTTGTATAAAATATAAGGTTTGTCATCATTCTCATCCAATTTTCTACTCCGTTTCCTGAAATTGGTTTGGTTTTTCAGGATATCTGAGATATTTTTGCTTTGTTTCCTGTTTTGGATTTTCGCTTTATTTATATGGAGGCGAAATGCTTCGTAGGTCATTCGTTAGCTCTTTCACTAGACTTTGAGTTAGTTTGGATTGTCTTTTGTTAAGTTTGTTCCCGGACGATATCCATAAGGGGCCGTTCGGTATGAGGTCATCTTTATATGAGAATGAGAATCTCATAATATTCCCATGTTTGGTAGCAGGTTTGAGTTTTTTATTTTTTGGGAAAGTGAATCCCATGAAAATCACATTACCCTCCAAGGGGGTAATCTGAAACCCATCTCAATAGGTAGGTTTCAGATTACCCTCTATCAGATTCCCACTGTGGGACCCACATTTAATTAAAAATAATAATTGATAATTTTAAAAAAATTCGTCCAAAAAATATCCAGTTTTATTATCACACTTTCTCACTACCCAAACACTAAATTTCTAGATTTCAAAACCTAACTTTCATCAACTAAACCATGCCTAACTTCATCTTAATCAAAACATAATCATAACTCACAAATAATCTTGTATTAAACCTTTACCAAATCAGCATCAAACACCATCATCAACACCAAAAGAAAAAAAAATTACAGCAAGTAGCAACAAACAAGATCTGGGCGATGACGAGCTTTGATGATGTGGATGGAGGCTACAACGAGCTTTAATAATGTGGAGGCGACGATGAGCTTCAATGAAGACAACAAGCTTCAGTGAAGATGACAATGAAGATCAAGACCCCAGTCGAAGGCGACGACGATGACATACCTGGCTGGAGGCGATGACTACAAAGATCAAGATCTGAAGAGAAAGACACAGAGAGAGAGAGAGATGGAAAGAAATAGATGAAATGGATCTTGAGAGAAAGAAAGAGAGAGATGAGTGGCTTTGCTCTTGTCACATCTGAAATGTTGAACGCATCTGAGTTTCCAGTGAAGTGGCTTTGCTCTTGTTGATTTAGAACCTGCTATTTTTTTTTTCTTTTGACAAAGAACCTGCTATTTTCAAGCATGAAGTCCAATGAAGATGAACTTTGAATTTTTTTTTAATATTTAAGTTTTTAATAAAAAAAATTCCTATGTACAACCAAACACTTTTACTTGATATTCCCAGGAATCCGACACAACATTCTCATACCCAACCAAACACATGTATACAAGTTTTCCAAGAATCACATTATTGTTTTAACTTTCCTAGGAATCACATTATTTTGATTACCCCATACCTAATGGCCCCTAAGAATAATGCCAAACATCTCACCTACAATCCCACTATTTCCATCCTAACACACGTGGCAACTGATGTGTCATATGGTGAGTGAACACACATTAATTGATACTCATCTCTCTTACCCATGTATTCACTCACCAATTAATGTTTGTCCACTCACCAAGTAACACCTCAGTTGTCCCGTGTATTTGGATGAAAATGGTGGGATTATAGGTGAGATATGTATCATTACTGTTGTATACCTTAGCTAGGCACTACGGTTGGAACAGAAACAAGAGTCTAAAAATGAGAAAGAAAACAAACAGAATCCAATATATATATATATATGTTAAGATTATGCTCAATAGCAAGAGTGTAATATTGTAATTGACAATCTTTTCATATTAATAAAGTGTTTTATGATTCTTACAAATACTTATAGCATTTATTATTATAATTGTCAAGGTAAATAATCATAAGGTCAAAAGACTATGAGATATGAAGAATTGTTCATACATCCGGATATGTGTGAGGTAGACACAATTCTTTAGTTAGTCTTGAATAACGTTCACAATTTAAGTTAAAGGTTGGGCACCTCTATCTTGATAAAGTTGTAGAATTCTTTTACTAGCATTTGAGTGAGATCAAATGAGTTATGATGAGTCTAAAATCATCGAAAGGTTTTCGAGTAAAAGAATCTAGTGCACTGGATGCATTAAACTGGATCACAATGAAATACTTTATCTAGAACCGTCACTATATATAAGTCTTTTCATTATTAGGACAATCGGAGAGTTGATCTTAATCCTGAGATAAATGATGGACTTATGGTTGCAAGTGTTATCATTTGAGCTATCAATGAGTACGATTATATAGCATAGTCTATCCTCGATAGTTTGGTGGTATTCATTTGTTAATCAATAGAGAACTTCATTTATAGATATAGACATCGTGGCTCCATTTATTAAATGAGAGTATAATATCATCATATGGATGTTTTGAGGTATTGGATATTAAATCTCAACGTTGAGTTTTTAATAATGATTATTGAAGACATGGCTTCTGGACAAGTCAAAATATCCAAGTTCAAAATGTGGTCATATGAGGAAATATGGTAACTTGGAGAGCTATAGGCGGTCTATGAGCTCTTGGCGATTACTGATATTATTCACGAGAATACACCATCTCCTATAAAATTGTCTAGGGTATGAATGAGAAACATCTCCTTATTCTATCTTTATTTAAGAGTTCAATTTTAGCTCTTTAGTGGAATGAGTTAAAATTAATAGATCGAATCTAAGTGAATCGTTTGTTGATTGTGATTAGGTTATGTCTATTGAAGCTTAAATTTAGATAGCTCGCCAAGATCCACAATCCACACGTACTTGCATGGATCACTTGATATATTCTACCGGACCAATTTATGGATCCATCTAGAATTGCATTTAATATATTAAGAATATAATATGTCTATTATTTATTTAATGGACTGCTCTATTATATTAATATATTAAAAGGAGACATGTGGGTTTGTTTCTTTTAGTAAGAATAAGTCTGGTTCACATGTAGGCTTTTATTTAAAGTCTAACGGATTAAATAAAATAAGAAAATAATATTAGGCCCATATATATATGGTGTGGGCGGCAAGGCTGATAAAATAGCCCAAGATATTATTTTATTTTATTGTTTTGATTAGATGGAAATTAAGTAATTATTTAATTAATTAATAGTTTAAATCAAAATCTTTTCCTAATCAGTAAATAAAATACTATGTGTTGGATTAGGGTTAGAATTCTTTTAAGTGATATGAGTCCTAATGTGGTAAGGATTAAGTCCACATACACTCCATACCACACAAAGAATTCGGCCACCCTAGTCCTATAAGGGTTAGGATTCTTAAATTGATAGGAATTAGGGAAAAGTACAATTCCTTTTCAAGTAAGGAAATTGGCCAACCCTAGATTTCCTACACAAAGAATTCGGCCAACCCTATTTTGAGAAGGAGAAATTTCGGTCACCTTATAAATATAAGGTGATAAATTTCGGCCACCAAGAAGCTTGAGTGAGAGAGATTTTTGTTTGCTTTGAAAAATAAAAATCTTACTCAATACACATAGAATTTCGGCTAAGAGAGAAAAAAAAAAGTTCTCATTCGATAATGCACTTGCAAGCCTTTAACATCAAAAGGTTTTGTGCACACTTTCGATTTAGGGTTACGCGAGTTCCAATCATATCGATTGTGAATTCAAAAGTAACCGGAACTATTTTTCTAGGCTCTTGGTGTTTTGGGATTGAAGATCAAGACTAGAAGTTCCATACACCCATTCTCAGGTAAGCAATTCAAAGAAAAAAGGGAGACCACGTTCCTATGTGATTCACGTACGTGCTAGGATTGAAGATCTTGCGGATTACCATCGACGTAAGTCAATCGGATCACGCGACAAGAGGTATTTAACTCTAACCGTATATTTGTGTTTAATTAATTAAAGGGTTAAGGTTCAAATCTTTAGAAAAATTTTAAACTATACGAAAATCTACTTTTCGCCTTCCGCTGCGGTTTTAGTTAATTTTTCCCTACAATTTATATATATATATATATATATATAGATATATATATATTAAGATTATTCTTAGATATTTGTCTTAAAATATATATTTTAAAAATGAGTAGTGTTAACATGTGTTCGTAGGGCACATGATAGCAATTGCTTTATTTCCATTTATGGAAATAAAAAATTGCATTTATTGTAACAAAACAATAAATGTACTAGTTGACCTGTGTTTTTATTTCTATAAATAGAAATAAAGTAGTTGTAAGGACACACGTTAACACTACCCATTAAAAAAATATCAATCTAATATCCATATATCGCATGTATGATAGTTCTTCATCACCAACACAAAAAGAAATCCAATATTTGTCCTATACTTTAGAATATCTATTGGCTTCTTCATATTTTATGTTTCTTGGATTATTTATATATACATATGTATATTTTGAGGGACCAATACAAAAATTGATGTAAAATGTTACGCAAGACAAATATATTAATATTTAAGAAATAAGTGGTTAAAAAAATATGATACCCTTTAATCTTAAAGATAATGTTACAACTTCTTTTTTTGAAAATTAAAATATAACTTACCGTTTTTTTAATATCTTGAAAATCATCTAGAACCGAATATTAATTCTTTTTTTCTATAATTAACGAACAATGTGGAGTAAAACTTAAAGAATTGTACGGTATCAAGATACAATGAGTATTGTAGAATAAGATAGTATGCCTTCAATATTTATTTGGCTTTGTACGGTGAAAATATATTAAATAATAATGTATACTAAACTAGACAATAATGTATGAAATAAACCATGTTCAAGTGCTATCAAATATTGTGTCAAATTTGACATATGATATACTTTGTATCAATTTGTACTAATTGACGTAAAGTATAGTATATGCCAAATTTGGTCTAACAATAAATGCTGTTTTTTTAATTACAAAAATACTATTTTATAATTGTATTGAATACATTAATTGTTAACTTTATAATTTTAAATAATAAAAAATATTATATACATTAAATGCATTAATTTTATTTGTTAAATTTTATAATTTTAAATAATAAAAAATATTATATAAATTGAATCCATCGATTATATTTATTGACTTTTATAATTTAAAATAACTAAAATAACATTTCAAATAGAATTATACATTTAAGTACAATGTTAAAATGATATATCAAATACAACATTTTACTATTTTTTATCAAATTTAATATTGATATTGACATATAAATTGAATATGGTCTAATATTATCATTTACATATTAATATATCTTTAACTTTTCTATAATTAAAAGTTAAAACTTAGTGTATTTTCATTGGTGGGGAGGCATCCCCACGCCCCCCCCCCCCCCCCCCCCCCCCCCGTTTTTTCTATAATTAAAAGTTAAAACTTAGTGTATTTTCATTGGTGGGGACCCCCCCCCCCCCCTCCCCTAGAGATGGCAGTATTCCCCGTGGGGCTGGGGCCCCGCGGGGCTCCGCCCCGATTGGGGCGGGTATGGGGGATAATATTCGGGGACGGGGACGGGGATGGGGACAAAGTCTTGTCCCCGAAAGTGAAGCGGGGCGGGGACGGGGGAAGCACTCCCCGCCCCGACTCCGCCCCGATATATATATATATATATATTAATATTATATACATATATATATATATATTTATAATATAATATATAATATTTAGATTTTTAAAATTATTTAAACATAAATTGTTTTTTATTTAACTAAAAAAAAAATTATTCATTTCCGACTATGTTTACGTATGTTTAGATTCTAAATTTTAGAAGTTGGTTGTTTTATGAAATCTTTAACGGGGAATGGGGCGGGTATGGGGAAGACACCTCCAACGGGGAATCCCCGACCTCCGCCCCGCTTCTCTTAATGCGGGGATGGGGACGGGGATGGGGATGGTTTTGAAGGGCGGGGATGGGGATGGAAAAGCATTCCCGACCCGACCCCCGACCCGCCCCGTTGCCATCTCTACCCCCCCCCCCCCCCCCCCCCCCCCCCATAATTTCACCTCTGTTTTGACTTTTGATAATTGTTTTCATTACAAGTAAGAAGTTACAGTGAGGCCACCTGCCGTCTTCTACATACGGGACAAGATAGAAAGTTGAAGTCCAGAAGTGTGAATTTCGTTAAGGGGTCGTTTGTTTTTTTCATTTAAAATTTAATGGGTCTGAATCATAATTATTAAGTTGTTTTGTTTATTTTTTTAAGTGGTCAAACAACTTTAAAATACCCAAAAACAACTTAAAATAAAAAGTAAAAAATCCTGACTTTTCACTTAATTGCAAATCACTGAATTGCGTTAAATACAATCTAAAACCTTTTCTTCCGATACTATCCTCATATATAACATATATCTAATTTCATCATAATTATATTTGGTACAGAAATCTTTATTTTAATATATTGCTTATTTTAAATATCTTTAAAAATAATCACTTCTCATATTATTTTTTAATATAAATATTTTATTATGATATTAGGGTGATGTGTTTATATATTATTTTTTTAGAGTTTTTTGTATGAGTTTTCTTGCTGCCCCTTATATTTTTTATTTAAAAAAACATTTTCTTTTCTTAGTAAAAATGAAGTTTATTTGTAATCAAAGAAGAAGATCATGATCATATGTGTTTATATATAATTATTATTTTTGGATAGTTTTTATTTCATATTATATGTATAATTGTTTAACATTGGTATACATGTAAAATTATTTAGTTTCAGACAATTTTACTTTTAAAAAACAAACGTGTTGACAATACATTCAGATGTGTGGAAAAAAAAACAAACATGTCATTTAAGTTCAGATTTCAGTCCATATTCAGTCTTCATAAAAATTCATGACTATTCAGTTTTCAGATAAAAAAACAAATGACCCCTAAGTGTTACATTTTTTTTTATGATTTGGAAATTCATAATCAATAAAAATTGAGTGGTGCTATTGGCACACCCTCTAATGATCTATTTATACCTCACTTTTTTAATTATATAATATTCTTTTTTTCCCTTTATCAAAATTACTTAAAAGACATACAATTTAGGAAAAAAATCTTCTACAAAGTAAATCTATTAAAATCTCATATTCATTCTCAAAAAAAAAAAAACTCAGTAATCTGTTTCTTCAAAAAAAAAAAATTAACTATTAACCCTAAAATATGCTTCTTACATACATCTAAAATATTATGAAAGAGTTTGAGATTGATATTAAGAATATGGAAGAATTATCTAAGAACGATATCAAACATCTTGAAGAATTGTCTAAAAATGACATAAAACAAGAATTGTCTGACAATGATAGTAAGTATCTGGAAACAATTCATTCTCTGGAAATAAGTTTGAAGTTTATAGTTTATTTTTTTTCTTTAGAATGATATCAAGTCATCGTTGTGTTGAAGTACCTTGTTATTTTTTATTTTTTTCGTTTCTAATATGAAATAAGAAGAAAAAAAAACTAAAAACAAAAAGAAATAAGAAAAAAAAAATTAAATCAATCAATAGAGGTGAGAGAGATGTATACAGATACAGAGATAAGAGATAGATAAATCATATATGGTATGTAGTAAGTTTGAAAAATAAGTAAAATGAGTAGTTTTGAAAATAAACCAAAAAATTTAATAAAAACATTTAATTTTATTTAATTAAATCAAAATTTTAAAAAGTGAGGTATGAATAGATCAGTAGGGGGTGTGCCAATAGCACCGCTCTAAAAATAAAATTAAAAAACAACATATCTCCACCATATATACATTAATAATTATAGTTGTTTCACAAATTCATTTAGAACTTAACAATACTTAGATCAATAAAGATACCGGATACGGGTAAACATGTTTAGATAACTTCTATTGTAGGTTGAAGGTTTGATAATCAACTCGATCAAAAGATTCACTTATTAAACCATACTACTCATATTCGTAATAAATGAAAGACTAGATAAACGTTTATATGGGTTTTGTCACGATATGGTAATAAAGATTTATATCCACAATAAGTGTGTGTTTTGTATGACTTTTGTAAAGATCAAAATCGCTTTTTTAATGCTAGAAACTATTTTGAAGTTTTTTTTAGTTGTTTGACAAAACTCAAAACAGATTTTTTAATATATGAATTGTCTCAATTACCCTTTATAAAAGTCATTTTATGTACATTTGGAGAAGCCCAAAATTTGGACTTTTTCAAAAAAGTTTTTTTTTGAGTTTTTTTAAAGAGGAAATGGTTCCAAATAGCACTTTTTTAAAGTTGAGTTGTGCAATTATCACTACTTTAATAAGTGTTGTTTTACTAGCACCTAAAAGGGTGTGCTGACGAAAATACCCCCCACTTATTATTCATATATTTTTTAGGCTTTTAATTTCTGCATCTCTCTCTCTCTCTCTCTCTCTCTCTCTCTCTCTCTCTCTCTCTCTTTTCCCATTGTCTCAAACAATCTCTCCTCTCATTCATCTTCTACCTCCGATCTCACAGCCGACTGAGAACTCTTGACTCTGCCACTCACAAGCATCACCGCCACTTGAATTTGGGACTTGGGAGATCCAATATATCTCCGATTTTTTTAAATTATCTCTTAAAAAAATTTAAGTTTTTAATTTAAGTTTTCAATTTAGTTTTTATTGTGAATTTGTTATCAATTTGATGTGAATGGTGAGTTTGTTGAATCTGAATAGAGGTTTGTTTGAATCTTGAATTAGTATAGGTTTGGGTTTGGGTTTTTCGAATCTGAAAAGATGAACAATAACCGATGTTGATAATTTTTTTAAAATTTCGAGACTTATTTGCTCCATTTCGAGACTTATGCATTTTCGAGACTTATTCATACGTTGTCGAGACTTATTTATGAATACCCGAGACTTATTGGGGTCAATTCGAGACTTATTTTGGAAATTCGAGACTTATTTTGAAAATTCGGGATTTACTAGGGCGAAATACAAAAAAAAAATTGGTCTTTCTTCTTCCTCGTGAAGGTAACATACCTCCTCAATGGTGAAATTGACAATTCGACAACGGCGCCGGTTGACTCCGGAAGTAGTTGGATCTAGAAGATCAAACGACGCTGAGTTCATTGGAGCCATCGGTTTCGTCGGATTCGTGCCGGATCGTCTCAGATCTGACGATGAAGGTTCGAAGATGATTCTGGTTTTGCTTCGTTTCTCTCTCCACACAGCTCGAAATTGAAAACGGATACTTCAGTTACAATGGGTGGCGCACGACGGACGTTTTGCCGGTGGTTTTGTCGATCAACTTACCGGTGATGTCATCGGCGGTAGAGCTCGAGCTCCATCAATGGAGAAAAAAAATTATAAAAAAATAAAAGATGATTGGTAAGAGAAAATAATAGAAGAGAGAGGGTATTTTTGTCCCAATCCCATTTTTAGTGCTATTTAAACTAGAGTTATTAAAGCGGTGCTAATTGCGCAAATCACTCCCCAAAAAGTGCTATATAAATTTTCAACCCTTTTTTAAAACACATGAATTGTCTTAAATGCCCATACAACTCTTTCATTATAAATGTATTGTCAATACCCTTTATGTAATTTACACAACCAAAAGCCATTTAAAAAAAATACATTGTGAACACTATTTTTGTAATTTACACAACAAAAAGTTTTTTTTTGTTAGAAGCTCTATTCATTAGAAGTTCTACTACAAAAAGATTTATTCTAGAAGCTTTACTTGAAAAGCCATACCAAACACACTCTAAATCTATAAAGTTAAACGTTAAATTTACTATATAAATCACAAAATCGATCCGAAGACTATATATATATATATATAAACTTTTCAATGAAGACTTTTTAAAATGCACACTTTAAGTACCTTTGATAAAATTGCATGTAATCGAATGTTTTTTGATGAGATTTTGTGTATACATCCTAAAAAAAATTAAAAAACACAGTTGGTAAAAATTGGAAATTTTTTGGATTTGAGAACTTTTTTTTTCTTATATTTCCCCATTTTAAATGTTTTGTCTTCAAAAAAGTCGGAAAAAATTAGTTCTTGGATCCGAAATTTTTTTAATTTTTTTTTCTATAAACGTGTTTCAATGTTTTTACCTTCTATAAAAAAAATCAAATCAAGATTCAATATATTCCATTAAATTTCATCAAAATTGCTTAAAGTGTATATTTCAAAAAGTCTTCATTGAAAAATTACTCATATAAATAAATATATATATATATATATATATATATATATATATATGTATGCAAGTTCTGTCATATATACAACCTTAGCAAACCCTATTTGCTCAACATGACAATCTGTCAATTTGCAGATTGGCTTGTAATGAGCAGTAGCTTTTGATTATAGATAAGCCCAAGACTTCAAAACAAAAAAAATGCCTAATATAGATGAAGAAAATTTTGAGTCTTTCTAAGCCTAGCAAGAAAGTGCATATATCCAATTGACCCTACATTATTATTGACATTATTGAGGTCACATTATATTAAATTTTGAAGTTGCCTTGTGTGAAATTTCGTCCACAAATTTTAATTTATAGAAAGAGAAATCAAAAGGGGACCAAGAATTTTTCTTGGTCCCCAAAGCCAAAATAAGTGCAAGTTGCAGTTTCAACCTAACTTTATGTCTATTGAGAAAATATTCGGTGTACTGGAAATCCAAAATACATACACCATAATCATGAATGATATCATACCAAATGATAAAGATGATCAATCAAATACTTTTTCATGACACGTGCACATATATAACATGTTTCTCCTCTCATAGATTTACCTATTTCCCTCACTTTTTGTATCAAAAATTCATTTGGTTTTCTAGGAATATATCCATTTTTTTTCCTATGTAGCTTTGTTTAATTATGTCCTTTATTCTTCCTAATATTTTCACGTTATATTATATATATATATATATATATCCAAACTCACTATAAATAGATTTTAGATTTTAGCGGATATATATATATATATGCTACAAATTATTCATTATTATAAGTTGAGGATCACAAGTTATATGTCTATATTTGTTGGCCAAAATTAACTTATCCACATGCCATTTTCTAGTTGATCATTTTTCTTCTTCCTTTGAGTGGCGGGGGAGATATTGAACTTTACATTTTGTCATATCCATGAGAGTAACTTCATGAAATAGATGCACCATCGATTCAAGCTATAGTTGATAGATAATATAATCTTGAAGAAGCTATCTGATTTGAGATTCGAGATTCTTGATTCTCTTATTTATCTATTCTTTTCTTTTTTCATTTTTTAAACGATTTTTTCAAATAAAAGGGTTTTGTCATCCTTACGTAAGTTAGAACAAAGGTTTTGATATCGTAATTCAAATAACTTATATTAAATTAAACTACACGGACTTTATTTACTGGTATCGTTGATATAACATTTCACTTTAAAAATTATCATGCATATAAGCATCACCATATGCCACATAATTCATATTTTCGATCTATATTTTGATTGACTGTTTTGTTCAACTTCACATCCCTTAACGTGGATATTAATTTCTAAATGGATTTGTACTAAAATTTTCAATCATCATAAGTCATAAGATTTCTTCTATCAAGCATTTATTTAATTAGTTGATCAACACGATAATATGACCGAAACAATTAACAAGTGACCAACAATTTGCATTCGTGAATACATTCTAATGGTATATAACATAAAATTAATACAGTATTTCTAACATAGTAAGACCCGACCCAACAAAGAAATTAAAGTATTATTAAGTAACTAGTACGAATTGGAAACCATGCAACGTACGGTCATGCATGCTGCCACGATCATAGACCATATATATAATTCTCATTCTCGATACTATATAGTATAGTACACTATCCTATTATTTCATTTTGCTTTAATCATATCACAGGCCATTAAAATACATAAATAATCTATTGCTTAAACCGTAGTGGTAATTACTTTTGCCACGGGTAATCCCACCACTGGTCAATCAGATGGTGAAGTGTGCAAGTGGGACCCCAATCCTCCTATCATGTCTGCCCTTATGGTGCACCCCAGTACATGCATGTGTGTGTGGGGACTTGACTTGTCCGGTTGGTGTGGAAACTAGGCTGCAGCAGGATGACGTGGCAGCACAGCAGCCAAAACTTTTTTCGCTCTTTGACAAAATCTTGGTTGGAGAAGTACTGACCACTTGTTTGAGTGGCAAAGACATCTCCTTTGAATGAGTTTTCAAGAAACCCTAGTAATTAGATAAACACTTCACATACGTACATTCTTGTTTTCATTGATTGAAATTATAAATATTCATTCATGCATGTGATTGATGATACGGTGTTGATAAGTATTGTATCGTTTTCATAGGAAATTATATTATAGTATGAAAAGTTGTTTAATTTCTTATAGTGAATTGACCAAATTATCCTTTTATACTGAATTAGCTGTATTTAAAATTCTTAATTAAGTGATTGTACAACTCTTTTTCGGTATAGGATTTTTGAGTCTTACTATATTCATAAAAACACTAGCGTTGAGAGATCTCTTTTTAATATCATTTTCATGCATATTCTTTAAACCTTTATACTCAATTACATGTATGAACGAGGTTTTTGAATCTTACCATACTCGTAAAAAAGACAAGTGTTGAAAGATCTCTTCCATACATGTATTGTGAGGGTAGCTACTTGGATCGCAGAAACGGTACTTACAATCTCCAAAAATCTTGACAAACCTATAAGTTAATAACACGATCTCATTTTTATTTCCATATTCAATTACATTGGTTAATTAAGGTGCCCAATGTTTAGTTTTCAAAGACTTTAAGTTAATGTTATTGTATCTCTAAACAAATACAAACCTTAACAATTTTACTTAAGGATAGTTAATGTAAAGAAATAAACATATGAACATGAACCAAAATCTCAATATTAGAGAAACAAGAGTCAACATCAATTGATGCAAATCAAACATTGCTTCTAATTAAAGGTGACAATCAGTCTGAACGAATACGAATTCGATATGAACAAGAAATAATCAGATCCAATGGAATCCAATTTTTGAGACAATAAACATTAATGATCATGAAGAGAATTAATGAAATTATAATGGATAGATGTCTTATTCAAGCCAGCCATGCATGAACTAGCTAAATACCAGTAGTGAAGATGACATGACTCATGAGATTACATTTAATTAATTTCTTTGAGCTCTCTTTGTCTACAAGTGAAAAGCTGGGGTATATAGAATGATCCAATGAAACACCAATGAAAACTATCGGTCAAAAAAGTTCACTTTTCAGATTAAAAAAATTTAATAAAAGGCAAACTAGTAAAGATAACATAAAATCTCTCTCTATATAACACAAAATCAGATAATTATATTCTTCATCTGAAAACTCTCTCTCTCTCTCTCAAACCAAAATCAGAAGCAAAAGCAACCCAACCATGGCTAGTACTCCTCTCAATAATAGGCTCACCATGGCCATGGAAAGAACTGGCCAATGGTAATTATTCATCATCATCATCTTCAACATGCTTTTTTTTTTTCTTTCATTTTATATGCTAATTAAATTTTGAAACTTTATATGTGTTTTCAGGGTTTTCTCTCAAGAAATTCCAACTGATGTTGTAGTTGTAGTTGGAGAAGCCAATTTCTCTCTTCACAAGGTACATGTTTCGTATTTATATATGCGTTTATTTGATTCGTAATCCGAATACAATTTCATGTTCGTTGCTTGATTGTTAATTATCGTGATTTATAAAACTGTTTTCGAATCACGAACCATATATACGTTACTAATGCCAATTTGTTTACAATTCACGAGTCGTGATTCGAATACTTAATTCTAAATTGTTTTCCGGTCTATGTTTTTGAAAACGAATAAAAGTTTTCCAATCATGAAATATTAATTATCATGATCATATGATCATCAGTTCATGCTGGTAGCTAAGAGCAACTACATAAGGAAGCTAATAATGGAGTCAAAAGAGACGGAGCTGACAAGGATCGATATCTCTGACATTCCGGGAGGCCCGGAGATCTTCGAGAAGGCGGCGAAGTTCTGTTACGGTGTCAACTTCGAGATCACCGTCCACAACGTGGCGGCTCTTCGTTGTGCCGCTGAGTACTTGCAGATGACGGACAAGTACTGTGACAACAACCTCGCCGGACGGACAGAGGACTTCCTCTCTCAAGTGGCTCTTTCGAGCCTCTCCAGCGCCGTTGTGGTTCTCAAGTCTTGTGAGGATCTTCTTCCGTTGGCTGACGAGATTGTTCAGAGATGCCTGGAGGTTGCCACTGTTAAGGTGTGTTTATGTGTTTGTGTTCTACTTGTTCAATTAGCTTCTA
The DNA here is from genome assembly GCA_033220585.1 of Dipteronia sinensis. Lineage (NCBI taxonomy): Eukaryota > Viridiplantae > Streptophyta > Magnoliopsida > Sapindales > Sapindaceae > Dipteronia > Dipteronia sinensis. Next base: position 21,842,413 of record CM065644.1, on the reverse strand, counting down.
TGAAAAGTGCTTTTTGTAAAAGCACGGTTATTCCAAAGTGCTTTTATAAAGAGCTTTCAAAGCATGGGAGAAATTTGGGTGCAGTGATGCATCCCGTTCAGATCCTTTCACGTGACGAAGTGACAGGATTGCAGTGAAAATGCACAGTATATTCCCATTGAGATCCTTTCAAGCGATAAAATTTGTCACGTTATAAAGATCACAACGGGTGATATATTGCCGTTTAGATCCTTTCATGTGATGAAATTTGTTACAAAATTGATCGCGGCGGGAGATGCAAAATGCATCCGCTGCACCCAAGATTTTTCAGGCTGAATTTACAATTTTTGGAAAAATCATTTTTCTTTAAAGTGCTTTTTTTGTAAAAAACACTTTTTTGCACCATATTCGTGTGACTAAATTACGTCATTTAATAACTCAGGCATGTTATGAGGCAAATTTCCCCTGCCGTTCGCCGCCGAACTGGTGGACGGAGGAGCTATCGATCCTCGACGTCGAGTTCTTCGGCAGAATTCTGATCCTGATGAAACAGCGCGGTGCCAAATCCCTAACCTTATCGAGCGCCTTGATCACCTACACCGAGAGATCTCTCCGCGACCTCGTCCGTGACCACTCCGGCAGCGGCGTCAAATCGTCAGAATCCGCAGTCGACGGCGGCGCCGACCTGAGAGTCCAGCAACGCGAGCTTCTCGAGTCGATCATCTCCCTCATGCCATCGGAAAAAGCAGCTTTTCCGATCAACTTCCTCTGCTGCCTCCTCCGGTCGGCAATCTTCCTCAAAGCTTCCACTTCCTGCAAGAACGAGCTCGAGAAACGGATCTCGGCTATCCTCGAGCACGTGACGGTCGACGACCTACTGGTACTGTCGTTCACGTACGACGGCGAGAGGTTGTTCGATCTGGAGAGCGTGAGGAAGATCGTCGGCGGATTCGTGGAGAAAGAGAAGAGCATGGCGGTGTTTAGCGGCGGCGATTTCAGGGAGGTGTGCTCGCCGGCGATGCACCGGGTCGCGAAGACCGTGGACGCGTATCTCGGAGAAATCGCAACGTACGGCGAACTCAGCATCTCGAAATTCAACGGGATCGCGAATCTGGTCCCCAAAGGTTCACGAAAGGTTGATGACGATCTCTATCGCGCCATTGATATCTTTTTGAAGGTAAAATTCTCTAAAACGACATCGTTTCTATCATGTTCATGTTTAATTAATTTCAAATTAATACTAATGAGATTCATTTTTTTTTACCATATATTCACAAATAGCTTTATTAAATAATTATAAAAAATTATTGAGATTTTCGAATTTATTCTGTTATATTTCATTACAAAAAGAAGATTAAAGTGTTTTGTTTGATTAAAAAAAAAAAAAACTTGCATGTTGAAACCATATTCTAATATTTTGTGCGAGATCTAGATTTGCACCTATTCAAAATGGATTCCGAATACATTTTGCACTGTTTGAATATATTTTACACCGTTACAAGAGAAAATCTTGTGTGGGATGGGCTCAGCGATAAGTTGTGAAACCATCCAAATATCCAATCAAGTTTTCTAATTTTGTAAACTTTAATATTTAAAGTTTTATTTTTTATTTTTCAATAGAAATTAGACAACTTGATTTGATGGTTTCACCACCTAACAATGAGATCGTTTCACACAAGTTTTTCTTCCGATACAAATCGGAACCGGACATCAAAAAATGTACAAAATTTTAGCTCTCGATAATATATATATTTACGAAAATTTCAAGTGCATGATTTTCTGTACGGAATTGATTTCTACAGGTAATAATCACTGATTCTGTACAAAAAACCATGCACTGGAAAATTATTATTATATATATATATATATATTTATTATTATATATATAGAGTAGAGGTAATAAATTTTTTTATATATAATTTGTGTATTATAATGATCATCTATCTAAATCTAATTTATATTATCTCACCAGACCCATCCAAATTTGGACGAAATAGAGCGGGAAAAAGTGTGTAGTTCAATGGATCCATTAAAGCTCTCCTACGAAGCTCGTGTTCATGCTTCACAGAACAAGCGCCTGCCCGTACAGATCGTCCTCCATGCCCTCTACTACGACCAGCTAAAGCTCCGCAGCGGCACCGGCATCGACGACAGGACCATCCCGGAAGCCGCTGCGACGAGGAACCAGCTGCAAGCCGACGTGTCGTTGGTTAAGGAGAACGAGGCTCTGCGGTCGGAGCTCATGAAGATGAAGTTGTACATCAATGATATCCAGAAGAACAATAGCGGCAGTAGTCATGGAAACACGTCGTCTAAGGTCAGTTCGAGTGGGCAGCGAAAGCATACGTTTTTCTCATCCATGTCGAAGACGTTAGGGAAACTGAATCCGTTCAAGCACGGGTCGAAGGACACTTTGAACTTGGACGATGGTGTGGATATCACGAAGCCGAGAAGGAGGAGGTTTTCGATTTCATAAGAGAATTAATTGATTGAATAATTGAATGGACTGAGGTGATAAAAGATTGTTTGAATTAAATTTGTATAATATGTAGGGGACAGTTCTTGTTTTTTCTTTTTCTTTTTTGTGTTATTATGTATTGTGGATTTTTTTAGATTGATTTTTGATGATTAAGTTTGGGTTTGTTTGGGGATGAAGATGGATTTTTGTAGTTAAGTTTGAAAATTTGTATATGTATGATAATAAAAACACAAAAATACTAAATAAAAATAAATTGAAAGACATATTTACTGGCTCAATCACTCTTTTAGAAAAACAACTAAATTAATCATTATTGAGAGTTTGAGAGGCAAATGTGTCTCTTGGGCCAATCTCTTATGTATTAGTGGGTGGATTTCAAATTTGAAATTTGGGTTAAGTTTGGTCAATGGAGAAGCAAATGGGCATCCGGCTAGTGGATATTGGTGTTAAATACACTTCACTAATTCGCATCTTAAGCAATTACGATAATCGGGCTCATTCATATTATTGTTATTGTAAATTCTCTCACACATATAAATATACAATCATACTCAATTCCATAAATTATTGATTCTTCTTTACCTGTCGAGTTGTTTTGTCCGATCGGTCACTCTAGACTTGTGGTTTGTACCCTACCTGAGCTCGAAGAAAAACGGGATCATTATTTCTAAACTCTTTGGGAATGTTTATGATCTAGTTCATATCTTATTGAAGTTGAAATCGCTATTGTGAGATCAATATGGATAGAAATATATTACAATCGATTTTCAAAATTATATAATTTCTAATGCACTCATAAAAATTTAAAAAATTGCCCTCAATCTCTTAGACCCTCTTCAATATAGATGTCAATAACAATGCTAAATTTGGTACAAAAAATTAGTAAAATACTATATATTTGACACATCATTTTAACATCGTACTTCAATACATAATTCTATTTGAAATGTTATTTTTATTTTTTTATCATTTAAAATTATAAAAGTCAATAAATATAATTAATGCATTCAATTTATATAATATTTTTTATTATTTAAAATTATAAAAATCATATTAATACATTCAATACAATTATAAATTGGTATTTTTATAATTAAAAAATTAGTATTTATTGCTGTTTCAAATTTGACATATGCTATTATTTATGTCAAATTTAGCACAAACGCACAACATTTGGTAATGCATTGGAGTATGTTTATTTTACTTTGTACTAAATTATAACATTAACACATTAAAATAACATTGCCACACTAAAATAACATTGCATTGGAGATGCTATTACCTTTCTATTTTGGGATATTCTCATGTATTTTTAATTCGTTATCCTCATTGTTGCTTTGTCAAATCATTTATTATAGTTCTATTAAGCGTATCAAATCCCATAGCTCTAATTTGTTAATTTCGTTTTGTGCTTATGTTGATAAGCTTCGTAGATGGAGCCAAAATTACCCTTATTAATCATGTTTAGGTCAATCCTATTATGACACATTGAATTAATCATGTCAAAATTTGCCACCTTAACAAGTTTAAATCACTTTGTATCATATCTAGATATGTTGTCGGTTCCGGTTCAAAATCGATGATTCCGATTTTACTGGTTCCGACGGTTCGGTTCTTTTTTTTTAAACACTAAACCTAAAATATTAAAACCTTATATATATATATATATATATATATATATATATATATATATATATACAAGTATACAACTATAACAAAGTCCCAACTACCCAACCCAGATTTTCCCAAATCCCCTTCATCTCTCTCACACAAATCACCCACCCCATCCTTGAATCGACCATCATCACCACCACACCAACACCCAATGACCCAAACATTTCCTTCTCCTCTCAAGTCTCAACCAGATTCAAATAGAAAAACAAAAAAACAAAATCAAACCAAAAAGATTCTAATCGGCCATCAATCATCATCACCATGACACCATGTATGGTTTAGAGAGTCTTAGCAGATTTAAGAAGAAGATTAGTGGATTTTGGGATTCGAAGGATTTGAATTAGGGTTTTTATGAGAAATGGTTATGGATTTCGAATAGAAATAGAGATGGGTTGTAGAGAGAAGTCAGAGCAAAGTTTAGAGAGAGAGAGAAGGAGTTTGAAAAGAAAAGTTGCACTGAATGGAGTTGTCTGAATAAGAAGTTTTTATAGTGGTGCCATAAGTTGTGGTTTAAATATATATATATATATATATATATATATATATATATTGGATCCGGACAGTTCCTTAAAAATTGGAACCGAAACCAAAACCGTCATGGTTTTGGTTTGTTCCGGACCTTCTAGTTCCGGTTTGGTTTCCCGGTTCGGTCGAACCGGCGCCATGTCTAATCATATCCAATGGTCGTGTTAAAGATTTTCAACTCTAGTTTTGTGCTAATGTAAAAATGGATAATAATAGGGGCAAATTACACTGAACCCCTTGAGGTTTGGACAAGTTACACTTAGATGGATAAGTTTCTTTATTATACACTAACACCCCCAAAATTTAAATTTAACTTTAAAAATACCTAAAATGCCCTTAGTAATATTATTTTACACTTTATTTTTTTATACCTTTTAATCAAACACTTTATAAACTTTAATAAATAAAAAAAATTAAATAAAAGATATGATTCATTAAATAAATAAATAGTTTAAATAAATAAATAGTTTTTTTTAATTAATTAAATAAATAAATATTTTGAATAAATAAAAAATTTAAAAATAAATAAATAAATGAATAGTTTTTAAAAATAAAATAAATAAATAGTTTTAAAAAATAAAATAAATAATTAGTTTTAAAAAAATAAAAAAATAAATTTAAAATATAAATAAATAAGTGAAAAACTTAAAAACATTAAATTTTTTAAGGATATTCATTAATATAGACAAGAAAAACTCTAAATATCTAAACTTTTAGTGTAAAGATAATGGTGAGAGAAGCTTCAAGGTTCTCAACACTCCTTAAATATTTAGAGCTTATATTGTCCCTATTAATAGATATTCTTAAAAAAAATTATTTTTTTTAATTTTTTCACTCATTTTTTAAACTATTTATTTATTTGATTTTTTTAAAACTTTTTTTATTTAATGTTTTAAATTATTTATTTACTTAAGTTTTTTAAAAATATTTATACATTTAATTTTTTAATACTATTTATTTATTTGATTTTTAAAACTATTTATTTATTTAATGAATCATATCTTTTATTTAATTTTTTTTATTTTATTAAAGTTTATAAAGTGTTTGATTAAAAGGTAAAAAAAAAATAAAGTGTAAAATAATATAACTAGGGGTATTTTAGGTATTTTTAAAGTCAAATTTAAATTTTGGGGGTATTAGTGTATAATAAAGAAACTTATCCATCTAAGTGTAACTTGTCTAAACCTTAAGGGGTTCAGTGTAATTTTTCCTAATAATAGTTATAAAAAATAAATAAATAAATTTAATATGAATATAAAAAAATAATTATAAGAAAATAACAAATGTGATAAAAGAAAGAGTATGCAATACATGATGTGTAAAATGGGCCGAGCGGCCTAAGCCTCGCCATCAAATCAAATGTTATTATTGGACGGGTTGGACCGGAAAGCTGAGCTTAAGGACATGATCGAATTTAAAGAAAACAGAAAATTTATCAATTTTGCATACAAAACAAGCTAAAGTTCTGCCGGTAACCCCAACCCTTATGGGCAATCCCGCTTTGGACATGACTCATAGGCAGGGCGGACGGGCCGACTTGGCCCTTTTGACTTCCCTACCTTAAGCTGATTGAGCCTTAAAATTTTGGCCCAGCCCGGCCCGTCCCATTTGGTCTCAACACAGCGGTGTTTAAAACGACGTCGCGTAGATGACAGTATATATAAATATAAAAAGCATCAACAATTTCTTGCTTCTTACTCCAAAATTTTCTCTATCGAAAAATCTCTCAAACATCAACAATGGCAGCCTCAGCGATGGTTCTCGATCCGAAACCCCCATGCGAGCCACCACCGTCGCTACCGTCGACGAGATCTGATCTCAACGGCGGCTGGTTGGAGCAGTCGTCGTCGGACGACGACGACCTCTACAGCCGCCTCAAGTCCCTCCAGCGCCAGCTAGAGTTCATCGACATCCAAGAAGAGTATGTCAAGGATGAGTTGAAAAATCTGAAGCGCGAACTCCTCCGCGCGCAGGAGGAGGTCAAGCGGATCCAGTCGGTGCCGCTGGTAATCGGACAGTTCATGGAGATGGTGGACCAGAACAACGGCATCGTCGGGTCGACTACCGGGTCGAACTATTATGTTCGGATCCTAAGTACTATCAACCGGGAGCTTTTGAAGCCGTCCGCCTCTGTCGCGCTCCACCGCCACTCGAACGCTCTCGTTGATGTGCTCCCGCCTGAGGCAGATTCGAGCATCTCTCTGCTCAGTCAGTCTGAGAAGCCTGACGTTACTTATAATGTGAGTTGAGTTGAGTGAGTGAGTCTCTCTAATGTCTTTACTTTGGGATTAGGTTATGATAATTCGTGAAAAGGCTCTACCTTTTTTGAACTGCGTTAGGGTTTTTAGGTGCAATTATGTTAGTTTTGTTGGTTCTTTGAATGATTTGAAGAAAAGTTGGGTATTTTTGTTTGAAGTGTTAAAGAATTTTTAAAATTGTTTGTTTGTGTTGTTAGGGTTTTAGGAGCAATTATATTAGAATTGTTAGTTGTTGAATGATTGAAGAAAAAATTCTCTGAATGTTTTCGGTTTTGATAATTCAAGAAAAAGCTATGTTTTTTTTAACTGTGTTGGGGTTTTTAGGGGCAGTTATGTTAATTTTGTTAGTTCTTGAATGATTGAAGAAAAAAATGGGTTTTTGCTTAATATGTCAATGAATATTGTTTGTGTTGATCTGGTTTAGGGATAAATTATGTTAGTTTGGTTAATTTTATTGGATAGTTGAAGAAAATGTTGGGGATTTTCTTTAAATTTGTGTTCTATAATTTTTGTTGAAACTTTTTTACATGTTAGATTCTATATATCAATGATTGTTATAGATGTATTTGTTCAAAACAAACATTTTCGTTTTCAAGTCCTTCCGTGTTACTTTTGTACATGTAATGTTAGTCTAGATGTTCACTTGGATAATTCTAGATAAAACTGGGTATTATTTAGCAATTCAAGTAATTAGAATCATTTGTTTGTGTTGATAGGGTTTAGGGTCAATTATGTTAGTTTGTTAGTTAATTCTTGAATTATTGTAGAAAGTTTGAACTTTTGCTTAACATGTCAAAGAATTTCAATTATCTGGTTATGTTGATGGGGTTCAGAGCTAATTTATGTAAGCTTAATTAGTTGAGGATTTTCTTTACTTTGTTTTTTTACATGTTAGATTATAGAAGAACATGTTCAAGAGAAAAAGATTGGCTTTTTGGTGCTTCTGTGTTGCTTTTGTATATCTGATTGTTTGAAACCAAACTTTGTGTTAGGATATTGGAGGATGTGACATTCAGAAACAGGAAATTCGTGAGGCGGTGGAGTTACCACTGACTCACCATGAGCTGTACAAGCAAATCGGGATAGATCCTCCACGAGGTGTTTTACTCTATGGCCCTCCTGGAACTGGCAAAACCATGCTTGCCAAGGCGGTTGCAAACCACACAACTGCAGCTTTCATTAGAGTTGTTGGCTCTGAATTTGTTCAGAAGTATTTGGGAGAGGTATGGGTTGAAGCTCATTACATATCATATATTCTTAAAGATTATCTGCACTTGGTGAATATCCGTGTTTTGTTTGCTTCAGGGACCACGTATGGTTCGTGATGTTTTCCGTCTTGCAAAAGAGAATGCCCCTGCAATTATCTTCATTGACGAGGTCGATGCTATTGCTACTGCTAGGTTTGATGCTCAAACTGGAGCTGATAGAGAAGTTCAGCGAATTCTCATGGAACTCCTGAATCAGGTTGGAGTAAATTACAGTCATTACTAATTGATTTCAATGAATGTTTTATGGTTTATGGATACTATGTTGTTTAGTTGGTATCCTGTTTTCTAATTGAATTCTATTCTTAGATGGATGGATTCGACCAGACAGTGAATGTTAAGGTTATTATGGCAACTAATCGGGCAGACACTTTGGACCCTGCACTTCTGCGTCCTGGAAGGCTTGACCGAAAAATTGAATTCCCTTTGCCTGATAGACGGCAAAAAAGGCTTGTTTTCCAGGTAGGTCTTGTTCTCAGCTCCATGTCTTATATTGTATTTTTCATAAATGGCTGTCTCTGTTCCTAGGTTTTAATAGTGTCTGTCTTTATAACTTCTAAGTATAATTCATTTGGTGCAGGTTTGCACTGCCAAAATGAATTTAAGTGATGAGGTGGACTTGGAGGATTATGTTTCTCGGCCAGATAAAATTAGTGCTGCTGAGGTAATTTTATTTTGCTTTTCTTAATAAGAATAGCCTATTTGTTGGAATAAAACTTAAGTTACAATACCAGTTCTATTGTTATCTAATGGCAAATGTTCTTTTTCACTTTTGCATTTATTATTATTTGGGAATCTCTGTCAATGTGACATTATAGATCTACTGTTATAAGCTAAATGATGCTCCTCTCTCAGTGCACAAAGAGCATTCAAGAGAAGATCCCAAAAATAAATTTCTATTAGAAAACAGGAATTTGAAAAACTAATGGCGAGAGCCACTACAATTATGTCTTCAAAACTCTCATTTGAGCTACTACTTTAGTCTTTCTGGAATGACTGCTCTTTTCATCTCGCTGTTTTTTGTTGCTTCTGGCCTGAGAACTACATATTTTTCTTAATAAAGTAGTTAGTCATGGAATTAGGGCCACTCCTGTGATATTATCTACTGAATAAAGTGTTTATCATTGCTGAGACTACAACTTTGAGAATTGTACAAGGGATCTGATGTTTAAACAATAATTTTACAATGAATGTGGCATGACCCAAAATATAAAATACCCATTATATAATAATATAGCATTTAAGACAACAACAATAATTGTTGTCTTAAATGCTATTTTATCATATAATGGGCATTTTGTTTGGATTGGGCTGTTATACTTAATGTATAATTGTGGACTTCGGTTCAGATGTTTGCCTATGCTTCAACTTGACAAGTCTGTCAAAATGGAAGCAGAAAGAGTTTGTGTGTGGGTGGGAGAGGTTTACTTCCAAGGTTATTTGGATATTTTATGTCAGATATGTTCACAAACTTCACACAGTTATTTTCGCTCTATATTTGAGATTTTTGACTTTTTTTCTTAGTTTCCACTGATGTGTATAACTCATGCTGGTATGCAGATATCAGCTATCTGTCAAGAAGCTGGAATGCATGCTGTAAGGAAGAATAGGTATGTCATTCTCCCCAAAGATTTTGAGAAGGGTTATCGAACCAACGTGAAGAAGCCCGACACCGATTTCGAGTTCTACAAATGAGGGTGCTGGAGATTCATAGAAACACATCAATCGCTTATGTTTGTGAAAACCGTTTAACCTTGTTGTCATTATCTTACATTTACACAACTAGCGATATGGGCCTCCTTGTAGACTTTGTTTGAACAGTTCATCTATTTCACGGAAGAAGTGTTAATTCGCCAAAACTCATGTATGTCCATGAAACCTGACCCTCTGTAAGCTACCTGGACCAAGCTATGGTGGAGGTTGATGAGTGTCATCGCCCAAGCAAATAGGTCTATGATGCATAATTGGAATGTTTTGATTGATATTATTTTTTTAAAATGGAATCAAACTTTCAAGATTGGTAGTTTGATTGATCTTTTGTCTTGATTATATGTTGCTGGTCTTTTAGTTTGATTGATCTTCTGGCAATAGTGAAAATGTTTTTGATAGAGCAAGAAGATTCTTCAAATGAAAAATGTGAGATCATATAAAAGATTTTTTGTTCATAATAAGCAGCTTCTCACAATCTCAAATGCATTTACACAGTGAAATTCATCGGATGCAAAGTATTAGCTACAATTTGATCAGATGCATTTGTCAATTCTATGATTTACTCCAGCAAATGTTAGTGGTAGTGACTTAACGACTTTGATTTATTACAATAAAGTTGATTAGGATGATGGAATACCACTTTAATTATTGGAACTTTAATCATGGATCACTTTAATAAAGTTGACTACTCCAGCTAAAGTCTGTGGCACAGCATGTGAACCTGACTAGCTTGATGGTCGATGGATCACTTTAATTATTGGAACTTGGTTGAATTTTCGGTGGAATTTCATATCACTGTTCTACCGGTTTTGATCTATTTATGTGGAATGAAGAGCTTTTTTATCGGTTAATTTTTATTTTATTTTAATAAAACAGTCATGAGATGAGGTTGATCGAATGATATATTCACATATAATTAATTCATGGATTCAAATTGTTTGATCAAATTTTGAGTTATTTAAAATAGATTTTTTAAAGGTTTTTTTAATAATATTAAAATATCTGATATAATTATATAATTTAATATTGTTTCAAGAATTTCGATAATTCTATAATTTTAGATTTCAGACTTTTCCAAGTTAACGATCGCGTTTTATACAAATATTAGAAATCTCAGCTTAGGTGAGATTTTACGAATTCTATCCAAATACCGTATATAGCGTTTGATCTTTTATTAACTCAAGTGGTGCAGTGTATACATATCCCATATTACATATTTTATAAACATATGGTAAAGCTTTCTAAGAATAGAATTTTGATCATCGCAAATGTATTGATTAATCTCGATATTGATATATTCTATGATTACTTGATTTGTACTTGCAGTGAAATTTTATTGCGATGCAAAGTATTAGCTTTAGCTAACAACCAGTGGCGGATCCAGAAATTTTAATGAGGTGGGACACTTGAACAAATTAATAATTATATAAAAAAATTAATGAAAATTTAAAATCATAATAAAATGTGTTTTTATATATAAAAAATTGATGGTATAATGAATTTTTAATAAAAAAAATTAGAATACTTACTCGAGATGAACTAAATAATCTTACATTTAAATTAACTAAAAACAAGAAACAAAATATTAAAAAAACAAACAATAACAAGAAAAACAACATGAACAATGAAAAATAATAGTATTTATTCATAAAAAAAATTAAAATATAAGTTTTATAATAAAAAAATTTTGTTTTGTATTTATAATGAATTCACTTTAAATTTATACAAAAATAATTGATTAATAAATATTACTAGAAATGTTTTTGAATTTTAATTTTTCTAATTATTGATTCTAAATAAATTAGAATAATAAAATAAATAAAAATATAAATGATAAAATAAAATGAATCATAATAATAGATGAACTATTTTAATACAATAAATTTAAATTTGAGATTTTAGAGTTTATTAATTGGATGTATTAGTTATGTCAAACTAAAAATATTAGAAATAAGAAAATTTTAAAATAATAATAAATAAGATAATTTGCTATATCATAAAATTGAATTAAGTAAACCGTAAATTAAGAGTAGTTAAGAGTTTAACAATGCGGGGAAAAAGAAAATGGATTATTTTGTTGTAGAAGAAGATGGAAATTTGATAAAGGAATTGTAAAAGAGTATAAAATAAAAATAGATCTTGAGAGTTTATTGTTTTGCTTACAAAAAGAATTGAACCATTTTCTATAACATATGTAATGAAGATAGTATATCAACAATGTTTAGTAACATCATATGCTATATCGTATTATTTGTGATATATATATCTATAAATATAAAATCTTTTTTTTTTTTTAAATACGAGGTGGGGCACGGACTCCACTTGGTCTCCATATGGGTCCCCCTTGCTAACAACTCAACCAGCAAATGTTAGTGGCAGGGACCCTTGACTTTAATTTATTACAATAAAGTTGATTATTCCAACACAGCATTTGAATCTGTCTAGGATGATGAATCGCTTTAAATATTGCAACTTTGTTGAATTTTCAACTGTGTGGGAATCCAATAACAATCCTAGGAAGTTAAAAAGAAATTTAATTTATCTAAACAAAATATTTAATTAAACTTTTTTAATGTCGACAAGTGTTTGTTTAAAATAAGATTAGATAGGTTTTCTTTTATGAATATATATTTTTTTTTTTACGAATAAAAACTTAAGTCTTAAATGATGTTTAGAGTTAACAATCCCGTAAATATAAACATTAGAAATGCCATTAGTTCAAGCTCAATGGTGTGCAAATCAGCACTTAAGTAGGTGTGCATATCTCATTTTGTTTATTTTATAAACAGAGAGAAGTAGATTTTCGGATCGTAAATATAATATTTTCTTAAAAGATTTCGACCGGCCGCTTTGAACAGGTTCCTACATTATTTTATATCTTACATTGGTTTACACTTTGAAAGGTTATCTTAACCATATCAGAGAGTCACTGAGAGTAAACCAGTTCCTTCTCTGTGTTCAAAATCGTATCAATCCTACTCTTGATTTCTTTGTTCCTCACAGACAAGACCATGGCTATCGGAGAGATCTTTCTTGCTGCCTCCCTTCAAGCGTTGTTTGATAGATTATTGTCCCCGGATCTGCTGCAGTTCACACGTCGGGAAGGGATACGTCCAACCTTGGAAAAGTGGAAGGGAAAGCTGATGACTTTCGAGTCAGTGCTCAATCACGCAGAGGAGAAGCAGCTGACAGATAAAGACGTGAAAATGTGGCTTGATGATCTTCGAGACTTGGCTTATGATATGGAGGACATACTTGATGAGTTTGCAACTGAAGCTCTAAGACGCAAGCTGGTCATGCCAACACATGATGATGATGATCATCAGGGTGCTAGCAGTAGCACTAGCAAGGTACGAGGTGTTTTCTCTGCTTGTTGTTTCAATACTAGTAATTTGAGTCCAAGTGCTGTTAAGTTTAATATTAGTATGAGTTCCAAGATCAAATCTATCACTAGTAGAATGGAAGAGCTTTACAATCAAAAAGCTGATTTTGAGCTGAAAGAGATTGGTGGGAAGGCGTCAAGTACAAGCACTGCTGCTGCTGCTGTGTATCAGAGACCACCCACCACTTGTTTGCCAACTGAGTTTGCTGTTTATGGGAGAGATAAAGAGAAAGCCAAAGTGCTTGATATGGTGCTTAGTGAAGAAGGACCAAGTGATGCCAACTTTGGTGTAGTACCCATTGTGGGTATGGGTGGGCTCGGGAAAACTACGCTTGCTAGAGAGGTCTACAATGACGAGAAGGTGAAAGATTTCAAACCAAAAGCATGGGTTTGTGTTTCAGATGACTTTGATGTTTTGGGAATTTCAATAACAATTCTTGAGTCAATCACTTCCAAGTCGTGTGATCTAAAACAACTGAATCTGGTGCAGCTTCAATTGAAAAATGCATTAGTTGGGAGAAAATTCTTGATTGTCCTGGATGATGTTTGGAGCAAGAATTATGATTTGTGGGAAACCCTGAGGTCACCTTTTAAGGTCGGAGCACCTGGAAGCAAGGTTATTGTGACAACACGCAGTGCAGATGTTGCGTTGACAATGGGACCGAGACCTGTTGGTTATTATGACTTGAAGCTTCTATCAAATGATGATTGCTGGTCTGTGTTTAAGATGCATGCATTTCAGAACGGAGATATCAATGCACATCGCAACTTGGATCTAATTCGTGATAAAGTTGTTCAAAAATGTGGAGGTTTGCCTCTAGCAGCAAGGACACTTGGTGGCCTTCTATGTTCTAAGCAAGGTGATGATGAATGGGAAGATATATTGAACAGTGCAATATGGGATTTACCATATGAAAATGGGATTCTTCCGGTGTTAAAGTTAAGCTACCACCATCTTCCTTCACATCTTAAAAGATGTTTTGCATACTGTGCAATTTTGTCAAAGGACTATGTGTTTAACAAGAAAGATCTTGTGCTTTTATGGATGGCAGAAGGTCTTATTTTAAAACGAAAAGACAATAAAAAACTTGAAGATCTAGGCGGTAGATATTTTAATGAGTTATTGTCAAGGTCAATTTTTCAACAATCAGGCAACAATGAATCCACATATGTAATGCACGACCTTGTAAATGATCTAGCTCAATGGGCTTCTGGAGAAACAAGTTTTAGATTGGAGGAAGAAGATGAAGAAAATAAGCACTCAAAAATGTTTGAAAGGGCTCGACATTTTTCTTTCATATCAAGACATTATAATGACAAAGCAAAATTTGAAATTTTACCCGAAGTTGAGCAGCTACGGACATTCTTAGCAATACCCCCAAATAATATTGGTTATCCTGATTTTTTTTGCATGTCTGTTGTGGTTGTATCTGATTTTTTGTCGAAGTTTAAAAAATTGAGGGCACTATCTTTAGAAAGGTATCATATAGTTGAATTACCCGATACAATCGGAGGTTTAATCTATTTAAGGTATCTCAACCTTTCTCTCACCATGATTCGAACTTTGCCCGAGACTGCAAGTTCACTATTTAACTTGCAAACTTTGATTTTAAGTAATTGTTCTCGTCTTGTGAAGTTGCCTTCTAAAATTGAGAATATGTGCAATCTACAGCATCTTGATATTAGAGGCACAAGATTAAGAGAGATGCCGTTGGGGATGAAAGAATTAAAAGACCTCCAAACATTGACCAATTTTACTGTAGGAAAAGATGGGGCCGGTTGTGCTTTGGAAGATTTGAAAAACTTTAAGTTTCTTCAAGGGGGGCTTCATATTTCAAGATTAGACAATGTGGTTGGTGTTGATCACACGACAAGAGAAGCCATACTGAGTAATAAGAAAGGCTTAAAAGTGATAGAGCTGGAATGGGGTACACAATTTGATGACTCGCGCAATGAGGTGGAAGAAAAAAATGTGCTTGAGATGCTACAACCTCATACAAATCTAAGAAATCTCACACTCAAATGCTATGGTGGCATAGGATTTCCATCTTGGCTCGGAGATGCATCATTCTCTAACATTACAGTCCTAATGTTGGAAAGATGTGAGAATTGCACAACTTTGCCTTCACTCGGGTTGTTAAGCTCACTTAAAGATCTCACTATCATAGGCATGAAGAGGTTAAAAAGTTTAGCTTCCGAATTCTACGGAGCAGGTTGTTTAAGGCCTTTTCAATCACTGGAGATTCTTAGATTTGAGGATTTGCAAGAATGGGACTGTTGGGAGACTACGGAAAAAAATGAGCATTTTGAAACATTTCCTCGTCTTCGTGAGCTTTCATTTAAAAAATGTCCCAAACTCTCTGGAAAGTTACCCGATCATCTCCCTTTACTGGAAATGCTTGCGATTAGTGAATGTGCACAACTTGTGGTTTTATTGTCTAGCCTTCCGGTGCTTTGCAAATTGGAAGTAAATGGATGCAAACGCGTAGTGTGGTGTAGTACAAGTGACTCCCAGTCAATGCAAGGGTTTCAGAGAGTGGAAAGCCTGAAGATCGATGGTTGTGAACAGCTCATTCATTTGTGGCAGAATGAAATATCTCTTGAGAAGACACCAAAAGAGTTGCATGCCTTCAACTCCCTCAAAAATCTCTGTATTAGAGATTGCCAGAATCTTGTTTTGTTTCCAGAGATTTGTTTTCTTCCCCTTCTGACTCAACTCAAAATTGAAAATTGCTATGCTTTAATGTCCTTACCTGAAGGAATGCAGCAGAAGAATGTACACCTGGAAAGCTTGGTTATTGATGGCAATCATTCACTATCATTCGTGACAAGAGGACAGCTACCTTCATCACTGAAACAACTTCGATTAAAGAAATGTAAGAAACTGCAGTATGTGTTTGCTGATGCAGATGAGGAGAATATCAATGATATCAACGCATTTCTTGAAATGTTGACTGTGGAATCCTGTCCATCTCTCACTTGCTTGTCAACAAGAGATCAGTTACCAGCCACATTCAGATATCTTCACATACAAGGGTGCTCAATGATTACGACATTATCGAGTGGCCAGCTACCGGACTCTCTTCAAGACCTCTGCATTTGGTGTTGTCCGAAATTCGAGTCAATAACAGAGAGGTTCCATAATAGCATGCTTCTCGAAAAAATTTGGATCAGTACTTGTGAAAATTTTGAATCCATACCTGAGGGTATACACAAACTTAGCCGTCTTCGTGAAATTCATATAGATACATGTCCAAGTCTTGTTTGCTTCCCAGAAGGAGTGCTTCCTAGCACCAATTTAAGGTCGTTTACCATCTACGATTGCGAGAACCTCAATGCCCTACCTAGAGGCATGCAAACCCTTAATTCCCTTAGCATATCGGATTCTCCAAGTATCAAATCCCTTCCAGAAGAATGTTTTCACACCAAGCTAACAAAACTTGAAATTGGAATTAGAAATCTCGGTATGTATGAGCATCTAATTCAGTGGGGCCTGCCTAAACTTACCTCTCTCACATCACTCCAAATTCGTGATTGCCCAGATGTATTGTCGTTTGAGATAGGCATGATGTTGCCCACTTCTTTAACTCATCTGACCATTTCACAGTTCCCGAAATTGAAATACCTATCTTCAGATGGTTTCCAAAACCTCACCTCTCTTGTATATTTGTATATCTCCACTTGCCCAAATCTCATATCATTTCCGAAAATAGGCTTGCCGCCCTCACTAATGGAATTGCGTATTTTTTCATGTCCTATGCTGCGAGAACGGTGCAGAAGGGATAAAGGTCAAGAGTGGTCCAAGATAGTCCACATCCCTTGCGTGAAGATAGATTGCAATTTCATAGATGAGCTATAGGAGAAAGAATAAACTCATTCCAGCCTTGAGAAGTTGCTTATGTGATCTCTGTGAAGATGGGCATGACAACATGCAAATTAAAGACTATATATTTGTAAGTCTGGAAACCATTTATTGCTTCATTTTTAGTACTTAAAAATCTCTACAACTCTTTGATCTCATACTTTTCGTTTCAAGAATCTTTCCTTCAGCATTTGCATATTGCAGTTTTAAACTTACAAGACTCGAAATGTTTTGATAAATTTTATTTTTTATGCTACTATGCTCTACAAAAGTATTTTTACTATTTTTTCAGCTTCAATATGACTTTAAGAATTGATGGACAATATATCTCAGTTTATGTCTGTTTCAAAAATCTAATAAATGTTATTGCTAATTTTCTATTTTCAAAACTATTTCTTTTGGGAATTGGTTTGTGCAAAATTATGGTTTTTGTTAGTAAGAATTAACCAGGAAATGATCTTTAGCTAGATTGTTTCTTGTGGGTACTTATCTGCACTTGTTGTTTTGTTAATTGAATTTACCAGGAAATTATTATTTTGTTATAGAGAATTTACTAGTAAATGAATTGGCTTGTCTTCCGGGTAGATCTTGTGATCAGTCCCATGTCTAAATCATCCTTGTCATAAATGACAGTAACTGTTTACTAATTATTTCATTGTCAGTGTTTACAAGTGTGTCATTGATTTATAACACTTCCAAGTATAATTCATTTGGTCCTGGCTTTTTTTTCTACAGGTTTGCTTGGACACATAGTGTCTCACGGGCTCTCTCCCTCTTTGGTGTTCAAAAACTCACAAGGTCACGATCCGCTCTGTTACCAATCATCGAAATGTTTTGGAACAGTGTGAATTTCGTCTGCGACTCTACTTAATTTGGACACACAAGTCCCTCACGGGTTTGATTTTGGGTTTGCAACTTAAAACATGTCTACATGTGAAGAAGCTCACAAGGTATTTAAACCGGTCAAGACCCCCTCTTGTTAGAAGACTTGGGATTTGGCCATAGGTGTAATTGGACAATTATGTTTCTCGTCCAGATAAAATTAGTGATGCTTAGGTAAGTTATTTTTGTTGTTTCTGACATTAGATTAATAAGTTTTCTTGTAAGGAATAATTAGTCTTGGAATTGGATTAATCCTTCTATCATGTAATATTTCTTTTCGACAAAAACTTTCTTGTCAAGGATATGGGAGGTTGTGTGACATTCAAGAGCTGAGGCAGTGGAATTAGTACTGAATCACCACGAGCTGTGCAAGAAAATTGGAATAGATCGTGTACTTTCAAGATGGCCAAGCTATAAAGAAGGGGGCACCGCATAATTTGGACAAGTCACCCTACGTCTTGGATTAAAGCCAATTCTGATGGTTTATTGAAAGGCAAACCAGGCTCTGCAGCTTGTGGAGCTAGCAATATTTAGAACCTCCAGTAACGGTGAGTTCCTTGGTTGTTTTGCTCTCGATCTTGGTTACAACACTGATTTTATTTGTTGAATTCTTTGTTGTGCTTCATGTTATTGAAACTGCTTATACTCAAGGTTGCTTCCATTTATGACTTGAATCCAGAAATAAAGATCTTTGTTGTCTTTGGAGGTGGCTTAACTGTCTGGAGTACATCCCTTGGTGTCATTCTATCAAAATTCACTTTTGGGGAAGGAAATTGTGTTGCTGATTATCTTGCTAATATTGGTTGGGTCTCCATAGATACACTTGGTGGAATTCTTTCAACCGAATCAAATTCAAGGTTTGTCTCTAAGAGAAGCTTGGAGTTTACAGAAGTGTAGATTTTCCTAGATTGCTTTGTATTATTTCCGTTGACATAGTTATGTCTGTACTGGATTTTGTATCTTTTTTCTAATGAGCATGCATTGCATTTTTCTTTCGGTCTAGATTTTGTATTTTTCTAGATATTTTTTTCTTCTATCTTTTGTCATAGATCTTTTCTCCGAGGGTAAGGCTCAATACGTCCCCCCCTAACTAGGTGTAATTTATTATTTATTTTAATAAATTTCCCTCGTACCGTCGAGATTCTACTAAAAAAAGGTATATCTGAAAAAAAAAGTTTGATCTTTATCTGTTTTAAGTCATGTGATGTTATGACCTCTCCTAGTCTCCTTTACTCATTTTCTTTCATTGTGCATTCTTTAAATCACATATTTCTGGTTATATATTTAGTTTGATTGATCTAGAAATAGTGTTATTTTTTTAGCTTCAAATTTCAATGACATTAGAATCAGAAACATTTCTCTAATTCATTTGTTTATATAAACATGTAGTCAAGTTTTTCTTATCAAATCATCTCCCTTCTCTACGTTTGTGGTAGATGATTCAAATCATACCATACATACGTGTGGTGAGATCTATCCTTTATGTCGTATGAATTTATTGGGGCTACATGTGTCCCGATAGACTCTTAATCCATTCCATTTAAAATGAAGAATGAATGAAAACAACAAAAATATATAAGAAATGTAGTGTATGCAAAATTAAAGGTGGGAGAAATGTTGCTGTCTTCTAAGAAGGTAAGAGGAGAAGGACTCAATTTTTGGGCATGCAATGGAATATTCTTAGTCCACTCAAAGACAATAATACAGCATATGAAGTATTACCAAAATTAAAATTATTAATTCTAGACAATTATTTGACTTTTTCTTTCTATCAAATAAATCAAAATTTGGCTGTTATCTTTCTCACTTGCCTTGTATATTTTCTGTCTCCTTTCTTATTTTATAAATTTGTTTTTTTTTTTTTTAACGTCTCACTCTATTGCAAAATAGCCAATGAGGCACAGAGCAAAGAGCAAACCACACCAACTAACCCAGAACAGAGCAAAACAGAGCTGCCTAAAACAAACCCAACTGACACAAAAAAGAAAACACACAACCAAAGGGCCACTGAAAAACCAAACGAAAAAGAGCCGGCAAACACCAGCCAAAAAGGCACAGCTTGCCAAGAAACCTGAACCCAACCCAAAGCAAAGCAACACCACTAGACCACACAAAAAAAATAGAACAGACTGAGAACAAAGAAACCGATTATCAGAACCGGCAACACAATCTGAAAAACCGAAATCTCCCCATTTGAAAATATCCTCACCCATGCTAGACCCTCTCTTGGCAAGCATGTCCACAAAGGAATTTGACACTCTAGAGCTGAAGGTGACCGACATAGTACCAAGGAAATTGAGTTTGCTACGGATTTTATTTTTATACAACCTTTTCCCCTTTATATGTCTACATGTATAGATAGAGACACATATCTATATAAATTCTTAGATCAGGGTGTTGTGATATTAACAAAAATCAAACTTTTAAAGCTATATAAATTCTAGATCAGTAGTTTGATCTATATCTATTTTGATTCAATTCATTTATTGATATAAACTTGTTAGTCTAATTTTTCGCATCAAATTTATTGATGTTATAGGTGAGTAATGAGTCGACCAATTAAGCTGATATGGCATGACAGAAACGCCACGTCGACAAAGTCATCCAAACCCTCTGCCCGAATGGAAGCTTTGCCAAACAACCGAACGGTTCTTGAGGAATGACAGGGGCAAGAGAAAGCCTCGCCAGAATAAGATTCTGGTCAGCCAGAACATCTTACCAATAAGGATCATTTGGTCAGATCCGAATCCAACGCATCTCATTAATTCCTAGCGATCTCACCGAATTCAATTAGGAAACAACCATATCTTCTCCAAAGGGAATTAAAGCTTGAATCAAGCACAATGTCAACCGCATTTACTACGGATAACTTCGAAAGGGAAAGAAATCAAAGCAAACATGAAGACCCAAACAAGGAGAATCACAGTGGATTCTACAAGTCAACTACTTGCACGCCAAGTCTAGGGTTACAAATGTGTATAAATATCATTCATTTTTTCACTGTAAAACATAAGAAAAAGTACGCAAGAGAGAAAAGAGGGCAGAGCTCTGTAACCCCTTTTTATAGTAAACATTTCACGCTGTCATTGACAACCATGGTTTTTTCCCTTTCTCCAGGGTTTTCCACTTAAATCCGTGTTCCTTTCTCATACCACATGGCATCGCATTGTTAACAAATTATAGATAAAATTCTTTGATCACTTAATAGTCCAGTTAACGAAAGATCACCGTCAACAATTGACAACTCATCTCCCCTTCCACATTTGTGGTGGAGGATTCAAGTCATTCTTTATATATTTACAAGTAAGTGTGGGGAGTTCTCTCATTGTGTCGTGAGAGTTTATCAAGGGTATGTCCCAATAGACTCTGAAGCTTAGTGTGAAATGAAAATAGGTATATTACACTTAGTACCTTGAGATTTGGTAAAATGACACATAATGCCACTTTAGGATTAATTACAGAAAAATACCTTTGACTGATTTGCCCAGATGGCAGTTTAACGATGCCTTGACTTGATAAGGGCATAAACGTCTTTTCGTGATTAAAATAATTTAACAATAAACCCTAACTATATCATCAATCAATAGACATAAGATTTTGGTACCAAACCAGAACCCGTAGCTTGGTTGGGTGATTTCGGATAAAGATATCATATATGAATGCTTGGTTGGGTGATTTCAGATTAGCTAGAATGCACTACCATGAACAATTAGCTACCGCATTCCAAGTGATTGGAACTGCTGGTTATTACATGGCACTAGAAGTGGTTAGAACAGGGCGAGCCTTGACGCAAACTGATGTGTTTGGCTTTGGAGTCTTGGTTCTAGAGGTGGTGTGTGGGCGAAGACCTATCGAAGATGGGACCAAACTTGCTTTATTGGTTATGTATGCTGATAGAGAGAGAGGGGGGAATTGCTTTCTGCCCTTGATCAAATAAAGACCAATGGTGGTTATTCCATTGAGGAAGTAGAAAGGCTTTTATGAGCTAACAACAAACAATTTTCATTGTGTGAGAACATAATTCTAGGAATTTTGAGTGATCACAGATTTCACACAAGAAGGAATTCTCTTGGGAGACATACACAGAAGTTCAACCAACTTTCGACAATCTGAAAAGGATGCCATTTGATTGACACTGCACAAAAGGATACCTGATTATTTTTGAGTTTATTGTCGAATACAGAGCACAAAGCAATCAATCGCATAGGCTCTAATAACAAATCTTTCCCATGTATGTTTCGCAACAAATAAGCATGCGTAGCAACAAACAGCTCAATTAATGTTTAATTTAGGTATTATATGGATAAATCACACCCATCATCTAAACTATTGATCATATAAGCATGCGTGGTAAACATTGAATGAGTCCAACACAACATAGGATCCTAATAACTTGATCATATACTTGCTAACATAATAAGCAATAAGAAAGTTAATTATTACTCGTTGAGAAGCATAGCATTATGACTGGGTTAGCTTTAACCTTTTTCCATCAACGCCAACTGATCCAACGCTTAAATATTTCTTTCCCAACTGATCTAATGTTTACATCTTGCTAATTGACACGTTCATTGCTGAAAGCTACATGAAGAAAACACATATAAACAACTAAATAAGACTATACATATGATTAGAAATATATATATATATATACAGAAATTTTCAAGTCAGTACGCACTGATATAACTTCATCAATGCATTGGATGTGGACCATTAGATTTACATATTTTGACTCTAAGTGTATGCACTTGTCAAAACTTCTCCATAATCGGTGGTCCACATGCAACGTACTGATATAATTTATATCAGTACGCACTGAGAAGAAAATGACTGTATATATATATATATATAAATATAAAGGAACAACAAACAAAAGATATTAAATGGTAAACCTATGGCATAGGTGTATTCCCATAAGATAGTTTGGGCTTTTTCGCAATCCATGTCTTTGAAATATGAGAAAAAAGTTTTGCATTAGCTGCTTCCTTGATGTAGTCAATCTCCTGAAAAATGTATATTTATTAGCTTTGAAGAGGTACACCGAATTGGGTTTTTATGATATTTATTAGCTTTGAAGAGGTACACCGAATTGGGTTTTTATGATACAAACCTAATGCTACTCACTTAAGACTTCGAAGTCATTTGTTTGTTTGTCTGAATACTGAACAGTTCTGAATTTTTCTGAAGACTGAATAGGAACTGAAATCTGAAGTTGAATGACATGTTTTTTTTTCCCACACATCTGAATGTATTATCAACACGTTTGTTTTTTAAAAGTAAAATTGTCCAATTTATGCCCATGTTAAACAATTATACATATAATATAGAATAAAAACATTTCAAAAATAAAATTATATATGAACACATATGATCATGATCTTCTTCTTTGATTACAAATAAACTTCATTTTTAATAAGAAATGAAAAGTTTTTTTTTTTCAAAAAATAAAAGGGGCATCACGAAAACTCACATAAAACACTCTAAAAAATAATATATAAATACATCACCATAATATCATAATTAAGTATTGATATTAAACACCAATATGAGAAGTGATTAAGGTTCTTTTTTATTTTTAAAGCTATTTAAAATAAGCAATATATTAAAATAAAGATTTCTTTACCATATATAATTATAATGAAATTAGAAATATGTTATATATGAGAGATAATATCAGAAGAAAAGATTTTAGATTACATTTAATGCAATTCAGTGATTTACAACTAAGTGAAAAGTCAAGATTTTTTACTTTTTATTTTAAGTTTTTTTTAGTATTTTTAAGTTGTTTAACCATTTAAAAAAACAAACAAAACAACCTAATGATTATGATTCAGACCCATTAAGTTTTAAGTGGAAAAAACAAACGACCCCTTACTGTGTCAACTTCTTGTTAGCTCTTGAAAGGGAAAAGGTGGAAGCCATGTCAAACATTCACGATATTTCTCATGTTGTACAAGTAAGTTCATGGCAATGGAAGCTGTACATGCATCTGACATTATATTTCTCTCAACCATTTTCTGTAGAAGTTCCACCACTTTCGTTGTCATGCTATTTTATAAAAATCCCCACATAAGTGTATTATATGTTAAAACATTAGGAGCACAGCCCATGTCTTCCATTTTTGTTAATAGACCATTTGCCTCTTCTAGTTCACCATCTTCACAATGCCTATTGATCATGATAGTATATGTGACAACATTAGGCTCTAAGCCTTCTTGAGATAACTTGTGAAATAGCTTCATAGCAAGTTCAAGCCTCCCTATCTTACACAATCCATCTAGGAGGCAGCTGTAGCTTTCAATGGTAAGATTAAACTTGCCCTTTTCCAAAGTTCGTAATATTTCGATTGCTTTAGTAATATAACCATTCTTGTATAACCCATCGATTAGAATACTATATGTATATTCATTAGACATAACATTTTTACGTCACATCTTTGAAAACAATTCTTTTGCATGTCCAATATTACCGGCTCGCAAAAGGCCACTTAACAAGGTGTTATATGTAATAACATTCGACACAACTCCCTTTGAAACCGTCTCACTGTAAAGACTCATGGCTTCATTTATGTTTTGTTTCTTGCGGTACCCATTGATCTTGATGTTGTAGCTAAAAACATCATGTCTACATCCATTGTTTGTCATAGAAATAAACAACTTCCTCGCATCATCAATTCTATTTGCCAAGCACAAACCATCTATCAATATGTTATAAGTTACTGTACCGGGATTCACACCTCGCTTAATCATTAATTCTAACAGTTCATTCGCTTTGTCTATCTTATCATTCTTGCAGTGCTCGTCTATAATCACACTAAATGTCACAACATCAGGCTGCACATGTTGATCCATCATCTCAACAATCAAATCTTTAGCTTCCTCCGATTTACCCCAACAACAAAAACCATGAATTAAAGAAGTATAAGAGACTACATTTGGACTGATTCCCATACTCTTTATTTCTGAAAAGAGTTCCTTAGCCTTGTCTATTAATCCATCCTTACAAAGACCATCAATCACGCTAGTATAACTAACAATATTTGGCCTACAGAAAACCCCGTTTTCTCCATTCCCTTTAACTATTTGTTCAAGTAACTTAAGAGCAGCACTTGTATTTCCTGTTCGACACAGCCCATTGATTAATGTCCCAAATGTAACCACGGTAGGCCTACAACCAAAGGCAAATCATATTCTTATAGAACTGGGTAGCCTTCATGATTCTACCCTCCCAACACAAACCTTTAATCAAACAATTAAAAGTCACGGAATCTGAGCTGAAACCCAACCTCAAAATCCTCCCTAAAACCACAAAACCATCACAAACTTCTACCAATATTGTAAAAACAATTAAGCAAAAATGTTCAAAGTAATCAAATTTGGCAACAACCCAGTTGAGTCAAGTCTCTTGATAAGAGAAATAACAGTATCAAAATGCTTGTTCTTGGCAAGAGCAGTAACAAAAGATTGAAACACGACATACGAGAAGCGGGTTTCCTTTGAATCAAGCAATCAAAATAGTAATTAGCTTCGCCGGGAGAGACATTACCTGATCTGCATTTGTCTCTGAGAAATCTGTCAAGTGCCTCTGGATTTGGAGGCATCTTTGTTGGACATGAAGATAGGTCATTTTTGGAATTTGAGTTGGTGGGTTTTTGAGAGAAATGTTTACATTTTAAAGCTGAATACAACGAAGAAGAAAATAAAGGACGAAGGGGGGTTTTGAAAGCCATTGCAGACAGTGTGTGTGTAAAGCATCAGCTGCCAAGTGACGACGACGACGACGACAACAACAACAACATAAGAGTTTGGAAGATGGAACTTCAGTCGACCGGGTTTGGATCCGATCCAAGTTTCATTTTGTACTGGGCCGGGTCACATTAAAGTTGACTGAGACTGCTCCAGTAAAACTGCAAAAGTCTGGCACAGGATGTGAATCTAACTAAGTAACTAGTTTGACGAATCGCTTTAGACCTAGTTTGGTATTGCTATGCTGTGGAGGGTAATTGCTTTTAGAATTGTTGTGGGGGGGAATCAGTTGAGTGTTTAGTAAACCGATTTTTAGAAGTGCTATGAGAACCAAAAACAATTTCAATGTATTTGGTAAACTAGAAGTAAAAAGTGATGTGACTAGTGTAAAATTACTAAAAGGACACCATTGTAATTACAAATAATTTAAAAACAAAAACATTTTTAAATTAAGCTTTAAAAACAGAATTTAAAAGATTATATTGAAATAATATTATATATATATATATTAAATGCATTTAAATTAATAAATTAATTAAATTAAATAATAAAAACAACTAAAAAAACAAAATTAATAAAAACTAACCCTAACTCTAATCTCTTTCTCTCTCCCTCACTCTCACCACCTCTCTCTCCCTCTCTCTCTCTCTCTCTCTCCATCTTCTTTCATTTACAACTAAGATCCAACCTCATCTTCATCTTCAATTTTAAATCCAACACATTACAAAATCACAATCATCACCCAACTTCATCTTCATCAGATCCACCAAAATAAGAAAAAAAATTAATTTTTTTTTTTGTGATTCAATGTCTGGGTTGTTCTTCATCTCCATCATAATTATTTTTTTTTATTTTTTTATTTTAAATTGATGATGGTTGGATACTTGGACGGTTGTGGGATTTTTGATGGTATTTAATGAAAAATAAAAATAAAAACAAAGAAAATAATAATTCGGGGTAGAAATCCACAGATACCCGGCTTTTCTTTTAAATATTTTTTTTGTTGTTGAGTTTTTTGTGGTTTGAAAAAAAGTTTGATGAAATGATAATGATTCAAAAAAAATTTATGATTGATGATAATGATTTCTGGAAAAAAAAAGTTTGATTATGATAATAATTGTTGCGAAAGAGGAGAAATCAAAGCTTGAACGAATCAATTTGACTGGTAAATGTCATGAAAGGCTAAGGACAAAATAGGAAAGTTGGGTAAAAATTCATTAAAAAACTACTGTAGCTACATTTTCAAAACAGAAGCTGATTTCCAAAAGCATGTATTTGTAGCTTCTCAAAAACTCAGTTGGGAGAAGTTAAAAGTGGCCAAAAACACTTCCCCATAATTTTACCAAACACCCTATAATTGGTTAGGAATCACTTTTGACCCCAAAAGCAACTGGAGAAGCATTGCCAAATTGGGCCTTAATTATTGCAAGTTGCAACTTTGTTGAATTTTCATCTGTGTGGGTCCTGTGGGAATTCAATATCAATCTTAGGAAGTCAAAAAGAAATTAATTTATCTCAAAAAAAAATTTAATTAAACTTTTTTAATGTCGACAAGTGTTTGATTAAAATAAGATTAGATAGGTATTCTTTTATGAATTTGTTTTTTTAATGGATTTTGTGTTAAATGTGTGCCTTAAATAAAAATAAATTATTCAAACTCTAAAGTTTTTTTAAAAATAATGACTTAAGTTTTAAATGATGTCTAAAGTTAATAATCCCGTTAATATAAACATTAGAAATGCCATTAGCTCAAGCTCAATGGTGGTGCAAATCAGCACTTTAAGTATTTTAAAACATGTGAAATGGTTTTTTCGAATAAATTGTCGAATCACACATATAGTACTTAATCTCCTAATGTAGCTCAAGTTTACGTGCATGTCTCATTTTGCTTGTCCGCTTGAGCTCCTAATAGCTCAAGTGAGTATGTATGTCTCACTTTGCTTATTTTATAGACCTATTGGTCTATGGGAGAGTTTCATATGCAAATGTAATACTTGAGCTCAATGAATTCCGACCGGTCCACTTTGAACCAGTTTCAGTAGAAAGAACCCGTTCTTACGTTATTTATACCTTACATTAGTGTCAGCCCTGGTCCTGTGCAAGAAGTGTACCCGTCTTGGGCCAATAAAGAAAATGGCCCAAATTGTTTTATTTTTGAGTGACGATATTTACAACTCTTAAAA
This sequence comes from Dipteronia sinensis, assembly GCA_033220585.1. Taxonomy (NCBI): domain Eukaryota; kingdom Viridiplantae; phylum Streptophyta; class Magnoliopsida; order Sapindales; family Sapindaceae; genus Dipteronia; species Dipteronia sinensis. Next base: position 21,814,469 of record CM065644.1, on the reverse strand, counting down.
ACCGTATGTACACTTCAAATTAGTATGTTTTTAAAAATCAATAATACCCTTAAGTAAAATTACTAAGAGGACTAATTGTTTGTTAGTACACCCACAAATAATTATTAATTAGTTTCCTATTTTAGTCTTTTGTAATTTTTTTTTCCTATTAATGATTTGATATTAACATATATTATAAAAACTCTTTCCATTTTAATAAATCATAGATTCTCTTTTAAATATATTTAAAATCTCTTTTAAGGAAATACAAATTGATTGCTAAGTATAGAAAATGAATCATAATCATGAGACAAATTTGGTTGTGAAAAGGTAAAGTTTTAAATTAATTTATATTAGAAGAACAAAATTATTATATATATAAACAAACTTCTAAATTAACTATATTATCTATATTTTTTTATTTCTTTTAAACACACTTCAAACTCTTTTTATTTATCAATATTATATGTTTTTTCTTATAAAAAAAATAGATGTCTTCCACATCAATTGGGACATGACACAAATATTATATTCCTACAACTCTTTCAAACAGAAAGTGGTTCTCCAATATAAAAAAAAATTATTTAAATAGATTTTTAACGAAAAATAAATAACGAAATATGGAGCTTGATTTTGAAAATACTAAGAAGAGAAAAGAAGTAGGGAAGATAAAGAATAATAAGAGAATTAAGGGTAACAACAAAATCTGAAATAATAATAAAGTTGATTAAATAACATAATAATAGCTATAGATTGTGTGTACTTATAAAAATAAAATACAGTATAATTACAGAAATGGTATTTTTGACATTAAATGGAGTTTATTTATAAATTGGAGATTTTTTTAAAATTTTAATTGGTGTGATTACGAAAGGGGTGTAGATACAGTTTTTTAGGGGTGTCATTATCGCTTGCTCTTTAAATTTTTTACAAACAAAATTAATTTTTTAGATTAGAATATGATTTTAGGTCCATAATAGAATATGATTTTAGGTCTAGCAGTTTATGTTTTAAATAATGGAATTCAAATATTATTTTAAAAACTAGGATCCAAACTACTACGCATTATTAGATTAGATTAGATTAAATTAGATTATAACTTTTAAACTTGTAAGTTTGTGTCTTAAATAGAGGGGTCCGAAATATATATATATATATATATATTTTAAATAGGTCTATGTTATAAAATAAATGAAGAGTATACGAAAACCAGATGAAGAAATGAAGAAATAAAGTAAGTGAGAGACTGAGAGAAGAGAGAGAGAGAGGAGAGAGGGAGAGATTGTCTGTATTGACTTTAGAGTGATTCTGCTCAGCAACCATTTTGACAATGAATGCCATAAATTTATATAGGCAAAGACAGCCGCCTCTTACCAAGGCTTATCATCAAACCTTACCATACAAATCGAACATCTGTAAAGTGAAGACATGATGTGTATTTGGTGGAATAATCCACCATCTTCCTTCCGGGAACAAGCGTTGGCACAAGTGGTGTAAATCCACCAATATTCACAACAGCCTAATAATAATAAAACTTTATTTTTTTTTTCGCCAGCAGCTCTGCCTTACATTAGCTTAGACTTTCAAAGATTACTATCAAATCATATCAATCCTCTTGATTTCTTTCTTTCTCAGTTCACACAGACAAGACCATGCCTATCGGAGAGCTCTTTCTTTCTGCCTTCCTTCAAGTGTTATTCCAAAGATTAATGTCCCCAGATCTTCTGCAGTTTGCACGTCGAGAAGGGCTGCGTCCAACCTTGAAAAAGTGGGAGAGAAAGCTGAAGATTATTGAGTCAGTGCTCAATGATGCGGAGGAGAAGCAGCTGACAGATAGCAACGTGAAGATGTGGCTCGATGATCTTCAAGACTTGGCATATGATGTGGAGGACATACTTGATGAGTTTGCAACTGAAGCACGAAGACGCAAGCTGGTCATGCCAACACATGATCATCATCATCAGGGTGCTAGCAGTAGCACTAACAAGGTACGAGGTGTTTTCACTGCTTGTTGTTTCAATACTAGTAATTGGAGTCCAACTGCGATTAAGTTTAATATTAGTATGAATTCCAAGATAAACGCCATCACTAGTAGAATGGAAGAGCTTTACAATCAAAAATCTGATTTTGGGTTGAAAGAGATTGGCGGAAAGGCATCCAGTACAAGCACTGCTGCTGTTGTAAGACCACCCACCACTTGTTTGCCAACTGAGTTTGCTGTTTATGGGAGAGATGAAGAGAAAGCCAAAGTGCTTGAAATGGTGCTTAGTCATGAAGGACCAAGTGATGCCAACTTTGGTGTAGTGCCCATTGTGGGTATGGGTGGACTTGGGAAAACTACGCTTGCTCGAGAGGTGTACAATGATCAAGCGGTGAATGATTTCGAGCCAAAAGCATGGGTTTGTGTTTCGGATGTCTTTGATGTTTTAGGGATTTCCAAAGCAATTCTTGAGTCGATCACTTCCAAGTCTTGTGATCTAAAAGATCTAAATCAGGTGCAGCTTCAATTGAAAGATGTATTAGTTGGGAAAAAATTCTTACTTGTCCTGGATGATGTTTGGAGCAAGGATTATAATTTGTGGGAAACCTTGAGGTCACCTTTTAAGGTCGGAGCACCTGGAAGTAAGATTATTGTGACAACACGCAGTGCAGAAGTTGCGTTGACAATGGGACCGGGACCAGTTGGTTATTATAACTTGAAGCTTCTTTCAGATGAGGATTGCTGGTCTGTTTTTAAGAAGCATGCATTTCAAAACAGTGATATCAATGCAATTCGTAACTTGGAGCTAATTCGTGATAGAGTTGTTCAAAAATGTAGAGGTTTGCCTCTAGCAGCACGGACTCTTGGTGGCCTTCTATGTTCTAAACAAGGAGATGATGAATGGGAAGATATATTGAATAGTGCAATATGGGATTTATCAGATGAAAATGGGATTCTTCCTGTGTTGAAATTAAGCTACCACCATCTTCCTTCGCATCTTAAAAGATGTTTTGCTTTCTGTGCAATTATGCCAAAGGATTATGACTTTAATAAGAAGGATCTTGTACTTTTATGGATGGCAGAAGGGCTTATTCAGAAGCGAAATGACAATAAGCAACTTGAAGAACTAGGTGGAAGGTATTTTAATGAGCTATTATCAAGGTCAATTTTTCAACAATCAGTTAGCAATGTATCTAAATTTGTAATGCATGACCTTATTAACGATTTAGCTCAATGGGCTTCTGGAAAAACAAGTTTTAGTTTGGAAGCAAATGATGAAAAAAATAAGCATATGAAAATGTCTGAAAAGGCTCGACATTTTTCTTTCATATCAACACATTATAATGACAAAGCAAAATTTGAAGTCTTACGCAAAGTTGAGCGGCTACGGACATTCTTGGCAATAACCCCAAGTAATAATTACTATATTTTTTATATATCTGTTATGGTTTTATCTGATTTGTTGTTGAAGTTTAAGAAATTGAGGGCACTATCTTAAGAAAAGTATTATATAGTTGAACTACCCAATTCAATTGGAGGTTTAATCCATTTAAGGTATCTCAATCTTTCTAACACTATGATTAGAACTTTGCCCGAGGATGCAAGCTTACTATTTAACTTGCAAACTTTAATATTAAGTTTTTGTCATCGTCTTGTGAAGTTGCCTTCTAAAATGGAGAATATGTCCAATCTGCAACATCTTGATATCAGAGGCTCAAAATTAATACAAGAGATGCCGTTTGGGATAAAAGAATTAAAAGGCCTCCAAATATTGTCTGATTTTATTGTAGGGAAAGATGGGGCTGGTTGTGCTTTGAAAGATTTGAAAAACATATTTCTTCAAGAGGAGCTTTGTATTTCAAAATTAGAGAATGTGGGTGGTGTTGATCAAGACACAAGAGAAGCCATACTGAGTAATAAGAAAGGCTTAAAAGTGTTGGAGCTAGAATGGAGTTATGAATTTGATAACTCACGGAATGAGGTAGAAGAAAAAAATGTGCTTGAGATGTTACAACCTCATACAAATCTAAGAAATCTCACACTCAAATGGTATGGTGGCAAAAGATTTCCATCTTGGCTTGGAGATGCATCATTTTCCAACATGACAGTCCTAAGGTTGGAAAGATGTGAGAATTGCACAACTTTACCTTCGCTCGGGTTGTTAAGCTCACTTAAAGATCTCGCCATCATAGGCATGAAGAGGTTAAAAACTTTAGCTTCTGAATTCTACGGAGCAGGTTGTTTAAGGCCTTTTCAATCACTGGAAATCCTTAGATTTGAGTATTTGCAAGAATGGGACTGTTGGGAGACTACAGAAAAAAAAGAGCATGTTGAAACATTTTCCCGTCTCCGTGAGCTTTCAATTAAAAACTGCCCCGAACTCTTAGGAAAGTTACCCGATCATCTTCCTTTACTGGAAGAACTTGCGATTAGTGGATGTGCACAACTTGTGGTTTCATTGTCTAGCCTTCCGGTGCTTTGCAAATTTGAAGTAATGGGATGCAAACGCATAGTGTGGAGTAGTCCAAGTGACTCCCAGTCACTAAACTCCATGTCTCTTTCAAATATTTCAGAGTTGGGAAACTGGTCAGTGCAAGGGTTTCAGAGAGTGGAAAGCCTGAAGATCGATGGTTGTGAAGAGCTCCTTCATTTGTGGCAGAATGAAATTTCTCGTGAGAAGGCACCAAAAGAGTTGCGTGCTTTCAACTCCCTCAAAAACCTCTGTATTGAAGATTGCCCGAATCTTGTTTTGTTTCCAGAGATTTGTTTTCTTCCCCTTCTGACTGAACTCACAATTAAAAATTGTTATGCTTTAATGTCCTTACCTGAGGGAATTAAGCAGAAGAATGTACACCTGGAAAGCTTGGAAATTAATGGCAATCATTCACTATCATTCGTGACAAGAGGACAGCTACCTTCATCACTGAAACAACTTTGGTTAGCTAAATGTGAGAAATTGCAGTGTGTGTTTACCGATGCAGATGAAATTCATACTTCTTCTAATTCAGTGATACATAAGGAGAAAATCAATGGTGTCAACACATTTCTTGAAAGGTGGACTGTGATATCCTGTCCATCTCTCACATGCTTATCAACAAGAGATCAGTTACCAGCCACACTACTCAGATATCTTTACATAAATAACTGCTCAAAGATCACGACTTTATCCATAGGTCAGCTACCGGACTCGCTTCAAGACCTCAGCATTTATCATTGTCCAAAAGTAGAGTCGATAACAGGGAGGTTCCATAATGGCATGCTTCTCGAAACAATTTCCATCTATAATTGTGCAAATTTTGAATCCATACCTGAGGGTATACACAAACTTAGCCGTCTTTGTGAAATTAGTATATATACATGTCCAAGTCTTGTTTGCTTCCCAGAAGAAGGGCTTCCCAGCACCAATTTGAGGTCGTTTACCATCTATAATTGCAAAAACCTCAAAGCCCTACCCAGAGGCATGCAAACCCTTAATTCCCTCCGCTTACGGGGCTGTCCAAGTATCAAATCCTTTCCAGAAGAATGTTTTCACACCAAGCTAACGACACTTGAACTTGAAAATCTCAATATGTATGAGCAACTAATTCGGTGGGGCCTGCCTAAGCTTACCTCTCTCACATCACTCCAAATTCATGAATGCCAAGATGCAGAGTCTTTTGAGATAGGAATGATGATGCCCGCTTCTTTAACTCATCTGACCATTTCACGGTTCCCCAAATTGAAATACCTATCTTCAGATGGTTTCCAAAACCTCACCTCTCTTGTATATTTATCAATCAAGAATTGCCCAAATCTCATATCATTTCCAAAAATCGGCCTGCCGTCCTCACTAATGGAATTGCATATTTATAATTGTCCTATGCTGCGAAAACAGTGTAGAAGGGATAACGGTCAAGAGTGGTCCAAGATAGCCCACATCTCTTGCGTGGTGATAGATGATGATCTATAGGAGAAAGAATAAAGGTTGCCTCGTTCCAGCCTTGGACTCTTTCCTAGGTCAGCCAATTTCTAATGCCAGAGTTATAGTCTTTTGTGATTAGTCCATTGTTCGTACTTTTTACTGATCCATTTTCATATTTCATCTTACCAGATAATCTGGCAAGGTACTTTGTCAAAACAATGCTCTATCTTCAATAATCTCACAGCACTGTACAGAATTTGGAAGTAAGTTAACTAATTGCTATCTCGAAGTTGCTTTATTGCATTTGATTAAGTTGTAGCTAATACTTTGCACCTGAAATTTCGCTGGAATCGTTGTTTCATTGTTACTGTTTTGATTGCAGATGCATTTGTGAGAAGATGCTTATGTGATCATTATGAAGATGGGATGACAACATGCAAAATAAAGGCCATATATTTGTAAGTCAGCAGCAAACCATTTATTGCTCATTTTAGTACATAAAAAAATCTGGACAACTCTTTGATCTCATACATTTTGTTTCAAAAATCTTTTTGCTTGATCTTGAATTAATTAATTAACATTTGTTAATGGGTTTAATGAACTTATTGATATGGTACTGTTATAGGGACAGCTAGTACTAAGGGTGATTGTATTGATACAATTGAGTATTGACTGACCTTTAATAGGCTCTAACATCCACAATTGGATGATTCCAGCTAAATTATCATCTCAGTATAATTCATTTGGTACTGGTTTGTTTTTCTGCAGGTTTGCAATGCTAAAACAAACTTAAATGATGAGGTGCTGAAACACCCCGGCCAATGTGTAGATATTTTCAGGACCCAAGTCCTTCTCTCGCTAGCAATGTGGGATTATTTGGTGGCTCACACAAATTCAATAGGGTTCACACAGGTGCACTTGGATAATACTGAGGTAAATTGCTTTTGTTATTCTTTATACTAGTTGTTTTTGTTAATATTCCTTCTATCATGTAATGTATATGTACTGTTTAATGCTCTGTGCGTGTTGCTTTTGTTTTGCACATATAGTTAATTCTTTGGACAAAACTTTCTTGTCAAGGATATTGGAGGTCTTTGACATTCAAAATCTGAGGGATGCAGGATTTACCACTGAATCACCATGAGCTATACAAGCAAATTGGAATAGATTGTGTACTTTCAAGATGACAAAGCTATAATGATGGTTACCGTAATTCGGAGAGGTCCCTCTACTTCTTGGGTTAATGCCAATATAGCAATCTTTTGTACCTCAAAAAGTGAGTTCCTCGCTTGTTTTGCTCTTAATCTTCGTTACAACACTGCCTTTTTTTCTTGTTTATGTTATTGAAATCGGTTATATGCTCAAGGTTGGTTCCATTTATATCTTGAATGCAGACTCTTTGCCTGTTCTCACCTTCATCAACATTAAAGGTTTTTGTTGTCCCTGGAGGTTGCAGAGTCGTTGGCTTAACTGCCTGGAGTACATGCATTCTATTAAAATTCACTTTTCGAGAAGGAAATTGTGTTGCTGATTATCTTGCTAATATTGGTTTTGGTCTCCATAATTACATTTGGTGGAATTCTTCAACCGGATCAAACTCAAGGTTTGTTGCTTGGAGAAGATTGGAGTCTACAAAACTGTAGATTTTCTTACATTATTTTTTATTATTTCTGTTGACAGAGTTATGTCTGTATTGGATTTTGTATCTTTTCTTTTTCTAGTGAGCATGCATTGCATTTGTCTACCGGGCTAGATTTTGTGTTTTTGTAGATATTTTTTCGATCAATCTTTTGTTATAGATTTTTTCTCCGAGGGTAATGCTCGTTTTGTCCCTGTTAGCTCGTTTTGTCCCTGTTAATAGGTGTAATCTTATAATTTGTTTTAATAAATTTCCCTCGTACCGTCGAGGTTCTATTAAAAAAAGCTATATTAAATGAAGGGCATCGGGGTCATTGCTGCAACAAATAAGTTCTAGATTGATAGTCTGATCTGTCTATTTTGATTCAATTCATTTGTTGATATAAACATTGTCTAATTTTTTGTATCAAACTTTATTGACAACTCATTTCCCCTTCCACGTTTGTGATGGAGGATTCCTCATGTATTTACGGTAACCGGGGAGATATCTCCTTGTGTAGTGTCAAACGAAGAAAGGAATGAAAGTAAACCAAAAAAAAAGGCAAATTACACTAAAGTACCATGAGATTTGGTAAAATGACACATAATGCCACTTTAGGGTTAATTATAGAAAAATACCTTTGACGGATGTGCCCATACGGATGCTTAACGGTGCTGTTAACTTGATAAGGGCATAAACATCTTTTCATGATTAAAATAATTTAACAATAAAACCTACCTGTATCATCAGTCAATAGATATAAAGGTTTTGGCGCCCTTCCATCTGGCGCCAAACCAGAGAACCGTAGCTTGATTTCATACGCATTTTTCTCAAGTAGGCAGTTTGGGTTTTGGGTTTTGGGTTGTGATCTGTGAGAGTTGATTAGTTGATTAGTTATGTACTGCTGTTACTACTATTTGAATGCACTTATGGAATGTATGTAATAGTGTGAGAAAACTGTGCAAGTAGATATCATTTATTCATTTTCCACCAGAATAACTGTTTCAAGTTGTAAATAAGCTGCCTTCACTTTTGGTGTTGCAGTTGTCCAGCTGTGGGCTTCAAAACATCCTGTATTCTCTTCCATTTAGAGCATCTCCAAAGCTAATGTGGGTTGTGAAAAAATTAGATGACACGTAGGATGGACATCCACTTTATTAAAAAATCTATCTCCAATGTAACCTCTCTAATACAACTTCAAGCTAAGGTGACAACTTTTTTTAGAGGCTGTCAACATGACTCTCTGATTTCAGACGGTCTGTTGGACAGCCATCTTGTTGGCCCAATCATCAACCACTATTGTCTTCTATTTTGTTTTATTCAACAATTATAAAGTATATTTAAGGAGACCAATAATAAATTGACATGTCATTTAAAATATTTATTTTACATGTGAAGCATTGGAGACCACTTTTTCATTTGGATGTCTATCAAGTTTAGTTACATGCCATATAGAAAGCAATTGGCTTGATAATGTTAACATATCACCATTTTTTTTTTCAAATGTAAGCCACATTACCAATGTAGATGCTCTTATAAACTATACTTCACCTTCAATCCTCGATCTCTCTTATAACCACTTCAACTTGTCAGTACCTTAATGGTTGTTCAATATAAGTACCCTTGTGACCTTGAACCTTCAAAGCTGTGAACTTTCAGGTTCCATTCCCAAGGTTCCATAGGAAAGCCTGTATAACTTATGTCAGGGGCGGAACTGGAATTGTGGATTTGAGGGCCAAATGATAAAAACTTAAAAATTATGATACTAAAATGTACCGCCCCTGCTTATGTACTTTAGATCTTTTGGCTAATGATACTACTGGTGAAACGGAGGAATTCGTTGAGTTTCTGTTTGGATTCAGTAATAGAGTTTCTATCTGGAGACCTTGAAGTAAACTCAACTAGTAATTTATCTAATCGCAAGATTCCATGCGGTACTTTAGATCTTTCAAATAATGAATTTGGTGGCGAATCAAAAGAGTTCATTAAGGCTTTGTCAGGATGTAATTGTTGTAACCGGCTGCATCTGTACATGAATTTACTTGATCTCTAGGTTCAATGGGGTGGAAATTACAAGCTTAGCAAATGATTTTTTTCCCTGTGGATTTTCCAAAAACTTTGATTTCACATCTTGTGATTTGTTCTATTGTATGATTGATGTAGAGGTCGAAACAGAGCAGCACAACATAGGTCCCAGCAAACCCTAACTCTATTGATGTCGGATTTAAAATAAAATATAAAATTAACATCTATATATATGTTCACATTGGTATTGTGTCTAGCTATATCTTGAAAACAGAAATGGCTATCAATAACCTTCACGTTCTTCTCTTCCTTCTTTTGTTAACTAAGGGTGTGTTTGGTAAGGAGGAAAGAAAATAAAAATGATAGAAAGATTTTGAGAGATATAAAACATGAGGGAAAGAGAGGAAATAGTTTTCTCTTGAACTTTTTGGTAAACAAGAAGAAAACAAGAGATCTTTATTTTATTTTATTTGGTATTGTTGAGGAAAATATAAAGGATAGAAAATCTTCTTTATTAATTTTACTATTTTAACCTTACATTATAGTGAGAGGACTAAAAAAGAAGGGCAAATTTGTATTTTCAATTAAATACAAAAATCATTCTCTTTTCTCTCCATTTTTCGTCCACTTTTAGGATAATTAAAATTAGCGGGTCCAATTTGTCCTATCATATTTCTCATCCTTCCATTTTTCTCTCATACCAAAAAATATACTTCCCCATTTTCTTCTCCATTTTCCCTCCTTCCTTTTCTTTCCTCTCCCTTTTCATCCCTACCAAACACACTCTAAATCTTTCAATTCCAATGCTGTGAATTTCAACTTGGGTTGTATTTACAAGGAGAGGGAAGGTCTTAGAGATCCTACAGGTCGGCTTTCTTCTTGGGAAGTTGGTGTTGATTGCAGCAACCGGTTTGGTGTAGGCTGTGACAACGAGACGGGCCATGTTTCGACGCTTGACCTCAGAAGTCAGTATTTCTGTTATATGGTCGTGAAGAAAATCAAGCAGCAGATTGCTATTTGTCGTGCTTGTTTGGTGCGTTAAATACTTCTTTGCTTAACTTTACACATTTAAATTATTTGGACCTTAGCAACAACAATTTCTGAGAAATTGCAATACCATAGTTTATAGATTTACTCAGAAATTTGAGGTACCTTAACCTCTCCTTTATGTCATTCATCGGAATGGTTCCTTCTGATCTTAAGTCTCAGTATGTACTCGTACCCGAGCTTATGAGTCTCAGATTTAAACCGGTTGTCTAGTCTCTCTTCCTTGCCATATCAGCTTGCAAGTTTTAAATTGCATTTGTTTTTTTTTTTTTGTAAACTGAGTATCTTCCTTCAATCTGTTCCATTTGTTAATTTTACATCACTTTCAGTCTCTGATCTCTCTGATAACAACTTCAACTCTCTGATACCGAAATGGTTATTCAATATAAGTACCGTCACGACCATTCAACTTTCTTGCTACGAACTTTCAGGTTCCATTCCCAGGGTTAAGCAGGACAACCTATGCAGTTTGCGTAATTTAGATCTTTCGGATAATGGTGTCAGTGGTGAAATAACAGAGTTCATAGAGGCTCTGGCATGATGCAATAACAGTACTTTTATGACATTACTGTTTTCTTCAAATATTTGGAACAACTTGGACTTGCCTTAAAATCATGTATAGGTGCACTTCCGACATCAATAGGAAATTCGTGTCGCACTTGGAATCACTCAACCTAGCATTTAACAGGATGAAAGGGGCGATTCCTGAAACTGTTGGACAACTTACAGAGTTAAAGGTATTGTATCTGTTTGGGAACACATGGGAAGCTGTGGTCACTGAAAATCATTTACAGAATCTCACAAGCAATTCTTTGGTTTTCTAATTGTCATTTCAATTTTTTTTTTTTTTTTTGAACAGCTAAGAGATTTTATTAATCAAAGCCAGGTAACTGGCACCAAAACAGAGAACAGACCGAGCAAGGCAAACACATAGAAACGACCAGACAAATCCAGACCAGAACAGAGAAGAGAAAAGCAGAAACAGAGGAAAAACAGAGAAAGATCCATCAGCTCTCCACCATTTGCAAAAGATCGCCTATATTACCCGCTCCCCTCTTAGCCAACATATCCGCGAAAGAGTTTGTCGCCTAGAATTGAAGACCACCGTTGTGTTGCCAGCCAATCGGGTCCTGCATTTCCGTCATGGCTTAGAACTCAAATAGATGTTGATACATTAATACTCTCAAACGTTTCCATTTCAGATGAAATACATGATTGCTTTTGGAGATCATGATTATCATCGAGTTTATTCTGGTTGGATCTTTCTAATAATCAATTGAGAGGAAAACTTCCCAGGTCAATAAAATGTTCAGTTTGTTTTTGTCATGTGGGTAGTTATGTCATTTACATATGGTTATTTTGTTGTGTTTAGAGTTTTGTATTTGGACTAGGGATGGGCATTTCCCCCACGGGGCCCCATCCCCATTTGCCCCCACCCCCATTTGGGGGCAAATTTTGCCCCCATATGGGGTTTGGGGGCAGGGGTGGGGGCAAGTTTTACCCCCAAAACCTAAATGGGGATGGGGGTGGGGGGACCTACCCCCACCCCCATTTTCCCCATTTCTTTAAATGGGGGTGGGGCTCCATTCCCCCATTTCCCCATATGTATAATATATATATATATATATATTTAAATATTTTTAATATTTTAAAAAAAAGTAACTTTAACTTTAATATTTTTGGTTCCACCACTAATTGACTATCTGACACTTGAATGTACTTAGTATTTTTGTGAATTTGTTTTGGCTTTTATGTGTAATACTAAATTACTATAGTTATTTCTATTAATTTTGAACAATTATATGAATTGGATATCGAAACATGGTGATTTGTAGGATTGGAATCATCGAATTTCGAATTTCGAATTATAAATTTCAAATTTCGAATTTCGGATTGCAAAATATTAGGATTAAAAATAGAGGAAATGGGGGACGGGGATGGGGGCAGAGGAACCTCCCCCCAAACACCCCCATCCCCACTTCCCCCAAATGGGGTTTGGGGGCAGGGATGGGGGGAGGTTTCATAAATGGGGATGGGGGTACCCTCCCCCGCCCCAATGGGGCCCCACGCCCATCCCTAATATGGACTTGAAGGAGGATATAAATACCTCTGTTAGCTTTTGTAAAAATGAGTTGAATATTTTTGATATCAGACTTGTAATTTCTGGATTGATTCCAGTTAGCCATGGATTTGGCTTGAACCTTCTATTTCCGCTGCATCAAAGTGGTATCAAAGCCACTGTTGCATTCTGATGGCTGTCACCGGGGACGAAAGAAGGCGAACACCTGTTGACGAAGATCAAGGTGCTATCGAACAAGTAGCGGCAATTGTGAAAGGCGCTTCGGGAGGGGTTGTGTCCAGACCTCGGTGGCAGTTGATGGTGGCAGGAGCTTTCCTCCGACACCGCTGTTTAGCGGCCCAAGCGATGGAGAGTGCAGATCTCGAAGGTGGAGTGCCCACCAATGGTCCCGTTCTCCACCATCTCTTTACAGGTACCACTATCATCTCTTTACAGGTACCACTATCATCTACATCCATCTTCATCTTCTTCACCTAAACCCATTGATTGTCACACACCATTACACTCAAACACCTATTCCCAAATCCATGAAACCCACTCACTACCTCATCTTACAATTCATGAATCACCAACAGGTGACCATCAAACACGGTTTCGTGAAACCCACAAAACACCAAACCACCAATTCGCTAACATCCATGAAAGCAAAATTGATTCCCCACAAAACCCTTATACACAGTACCGTGAAATCCACAAAACCCAATTCCACCTATTCGAAAATACCCATGAAAATCAATTCGAAACCACAAAACCCCATTCCCGTTTCAGCCCACCAAATCGATTTCTTGACCACCAAAACTCAATCAATCTTACTAGTGAAACCCAATCCACCAAAACTCATCTTCACCAGCAGAATTTGGCTTCAACCCATGACTCTTGCAAGAGAATTCGGAGTCCACAGAGAAGGGATTTGCTTGATTTGGATCTCCAATCAAGCAAACAAAATCATACTACTAGTAATGATCAACAAGTGGGAATTGAAAATTTGAGAGACTTCACTTATGCTTATTGCCCTGTTATTCAACCTGAAAGTAATCGTGTTTCAATTGTTGACCCTCACAAACCCAATGGCATTTTATTCCACAAATGGATAAAACCCGACCCAACTTCAGTTCCAAACTCAAGCCTACTTTGCCTAAAGGTCGACCCACAACCCTGGTTGATATGATGCAATTTGTGTCCAATTGGTTTGATTTTGAGGAAAGTGAAAATGCTTCTTGTGATGTGTTGGGAGACATAGTTGTTGATTGTGATAATAGTGTTCAAGAAAAGCTTGTAGATTGCTCTGATGTGGTTAAAATGAGGAGGAGAATGATGAAATAGAATTTTCAATTTCTGATAATTTTATCCAACCAATGACCGAAGCATTTGATATTGGAGTAGTCATGGAAGTTCACATTGAACCAACAAATCAAGTTGTTGAAGAAATTGACAAAATTACAACACAATTTGTGAAGCTGACAATTGAGAGCAATATTATTGAAGATTTGGTAACAAGGTCATCGACTCTCGTTGGCCAATTTGTTGGTAAATTAGACATTGGATTTGAGTATGCTAAAGTGGGGCAAAAATTGGTTAGTGTTGACTTTGCTTGGGATGGATTTGAGGTGAAGAAAGACCTTGCCAGTTTCATTAGCACTCTTGATCCATTCCATACTTATTTTGTGGGCAAGCTCCCTAGTTCGATGATAATTGATATGGATGGCTTCGAGACCAAAGGGGCAATGCGGCGCCAGTGGTGGATATCTTGGACTTTCTTGGCATTTCGTTGGTCAATTACTTTGGTGCCATTATGGCTTTGGGGTCGCTTCGAAGGGATTTTTACGTTGGGGTCTTCTACTCCCACAAGCCAAATAGGGGACTTAGCTCCGTTGTTGTTCTACTAGTTCATTTCTATGTGCTTCAACCGAACTCGAGGTCGAGTTCTTTTCAAAGAAAGGGTGAACTGATATAGGAAGATTTATATAATTAGCTTGGCTATTTAGTTTGTTTTTGTCATGTGGGTAGTTATGTCATTTATATGTGGTTATTTTGTTGTGTTTAGAGTTTTGTATTTGGACTTGAAGGATGATATAAATACCTCTGTTAGCTTTTGTAAAAAGGGAGTTGAATATTTTTGATATCAGACTTATAATTTCTGGATTGATTCCAGTTAGCCATGGATTTGGCTTGAACCTTCTATTTCCACTGCATCACTAATCTTTTGGAGGGTTCAATTCCACTCTGGAAAAATGTAAAGAGTCTATCATTGAGAAACAATTCACTTAGTGGACCAATTCTCTTATTTTTTTTTTGTTAAATCTAAATCTTTCAAGAAACCTGGTAACCGGTAACATTCTTGCATTCCTGGGTAAATTAAGATATCTGATTGAGATTTCTCGACTTGTCCCACAATTATCTATCAGAATAAATCCCTTCAAATTGGCACAATCTAGAACAACTAAGGGGAGTAGACCTGTCGAGCAACAATTTGAATGATAGTTATGTACTGCTGTTACTACTGTTTGAATGCACAATTTGTCTGTTGTTTAAATGATAGTTATGCTACGTAATTGATGTTAGAAAACTGTGCATAGTTGTTCAGTTATGCATAACTTTCTAAATTTGTTCAGCAAACAAAAATCAGTTGACACAATACCCACTAGAACAACTGTGCTGGGTAGTTATGTGCATAGTTGTCGGAGGCTTTAGGCGCCTCAAGGCCCAGAATAACCCTCCAATCTTGCCAGTGTTCGGTCGACAGCAGTTCGATCTTTCCGGCAAAATTTGTACAAGCGTACTGACTTTGATTTTATTGTGAATTTTTCATATTTATTTTTGTGTTTTACTATAGGGTCGGACTATATTAACTTATACATGTATCTACAACAACATACTTGATAATTGTTTTGAGGTGGAAATGGTGAGAAATGTCAGCTTTTTGTCTCGTTGTTGCACCAATGTCACCGGTTTAATAAGTTATGTTTAAAAGGCACATATTTTGGTAAACTACCAAAATTGCCCTTAAAGAATCAATTTTTTGTTGTCTCTGTACTTCCATCTCCACACTTGGAACACTAAACGCAGTAACTCCTCTCTTTCTTTCTCTACAATAAATTTTAAAACTACTCAACGTTCTTCAGCACAACAAGGTAATATGTTTGTCTGAAATACTGTTTTTTATCCTTCATTGTTAAAAAACGTTCCTTTTGTAAACATGAAGCTGGTTTTGTGAAGTTTGAATCTGTGAAATTTGAATCTTCGATGTTGTTAATAAAAAGCTCGGAGCCATTGGTAAATAGATCGGAGCCCATATTAAATAGCTCGGACCCTTTACTAATATGCTCGGACTCTTTGGAAAAAAGCTCGGAGCCTTGGAAAAAGCTCGGAGCCTTTGGAAAAAAAGCTCGAGCCTTTAGAAAATAAGCTCGGAGACTTGAAAAAAGCTTGGAGCCTTTGGAAAAAAGCTCGAGCCTTTGGAAAAAGCTCGGCTCTTTTGGGAAAACCCTCGGAATCTTTGGAAAAAAAATTGGAGCCTTTACTAAAAGATCGGAGATCATAGTAAAAACCTCGGAAACTACTTTAAAAGGCTCTGAGCCTTTTCCATAGCGTTTATGTTTGTTATAATGGTTTGTGGTGATGAATGTTACAGGAGAATGAATCGGGTGAGAATAGTAATATCTTACAACGGTCGATGGGAGCAGTTACCCGACGGAAGTCAGAGGTTTGTTGGATCCGACAACCAAAGAATGTATGTGTCAAAGAATATGAGTTACGAAGAATTGGTGTCGATCGTGCATACCGTTGTGAAGTATGATGTAAACAAATACAATGTTGATCTACAGTCAATTGTTGGGGTTTTTGCCCTAAAGCTTGTAATATGTAAATAGAATTTGAACATAAATAAAAGAAGTAGTATATTCATTCATTTTGTGTCATACTTTATATAACATGTGCACTTAACATCCAAGATTGCCGGATGTAATTTCGAACTGAGTAGATGAGTGTCATATATAGATGGATTCAGTTTGAAACAAGCAATCTAAAGATTCCGTAGATAGCAAATAAAGCTGGGTACTTTATTTGTGGTTAATCTACAGCTGCGGTCCATTTCGTAGTGTACGGTGATCCTATCCTGGATCATTCATATGTAGATATGAGAATGGAGGCACCTTGTATGATGTGATCATATAGGACTGGGCAATGATCTATATGAATCTCTCACTAAGATCCGTTTAACGATGAGATTCATATATATCAACTAATGATGGCTATATGTGGGTGATCTTAATCCTGAGTGTCTTATCGACTCCTTCAGGTTAGATCGTGGTCTTTGATATACCATGGGTGAGGTCAGAGTTGCATTCCCGATCAATATACTCTGTATGTTGGGATCACGGTTTGGCTTGTGGCTGGGAAGGTTTGTACACAATAGTGGAATCCACTCCTTCTTGTGAGAAGTAGATGGTAGTTCCCTTAAGGGTTGATTCAGGGCTTGAACAATATGAGCGCTCTCCTAATTCCGTAAGGAATGTAGGATTTATTGTTCATTAGAGAATCAATGGTACTTAATGGAAAGATATGATTAGAGGGGTATAACGGACATTATGACCCAGCTCTAATTATGAACTACTTGTGGAGGATTATACCATATGTAATAGCTATATCGATGGACACCGAGAGTTATTGGTTTGTGTAAAATCGTCTACAGTTGAGAGAGTGCAGTTTCGGGTTTTTAGTGGAATAACACCGAAGTTAATAATCATGAAATATTAATTAAAGAGTTTAATTAATAATTTCTAAGGATTATTGGAGCTCAAAATACTGTGGGTCCATTAGGTCCCCTTGCTAGCCCGATCGATTTAGGTAACAAGGGTCACGGTTAATTAATTGGATTGTCCAATTAATTGTGTTACGAAAGTGACACGTATTTATTCGGGAGTTAATTGAATAATGGGAATATTTAATTAATGAATAATGGTGATTAAATGAGTTAAATAATAAGATTATTTAATTATGTTGTTAATCACTAAATGGAGGGTGTTAGTTGATATATGATTTTGAATAAAATAAGATAATATGATTATTTTATTTTATTAAATTAAATATTTGAAATTGAATTTGAAATGTTTGAATTCAAAAAATAAATATTTAATTATTTTTAAAAAAGATAATAGATATCTTTATAAAATTTTAAAAATCAAATATAAGATTTTTGGTTTGTTTTTAATATATATTAGATATTTTTTAAAAAAAAAAATTGAAACCGAATGTCGGTTTTGTTTTTGAAATATATGAGATATATTTTAATTAAAAAGCAAATAAAAAACCAAATGAGATACAAGACACAGTGAATAAAAAAGCAATTGGATTGCTTGAGAGAAGAGAAAAAAAGTCATCGTCCACAGCAACGAAAAGCAAACAAAAAGAAAGAAAAAAATAGGGTGTGGCGAGCTCAAATGTTGCACTCTTAGAGTTTGTTTTTTTGGTGTGTGTGTTCTTCTCTTTTTCCTCCATACAGGTCCTGAATATCGTGACGCGCCCACACGCTGTTACCAGTTCCGGGAGATAGCGAGGAAGATCACGTGGTTCATATCAGGAGCAGTTCGCATTAAAGTGAAGGAGCCTCCTACGTAGGTATGAAAATGTTCATCACTTTATTATTGCATTTGATTATTACTGTACAAATGGGTTAGTTTAATGATTGCATAAAAATTTTAAAACCTTCTGCTGCGTAATCTGTAACCCTAGGTTCCAACATCAATATCAATCATTTCCTGGCGCTACATGTCACACATTTGTAAGAAATGACGATGATGTTCAGTTTATGCTAGGGGAAGATCGGGTGATCCCTCAAGTATGTGTTAGTCTAATTGAGAGGGCAACTGGAGATGTAATACGGAATGATATTCCTGCTCCTGAAAATACCCAACCATTTGGATCCGCTAGCGGTAGCAACCAAATGTTCATACAAAGGAGTGCCAATGAAGGTGGGGAAAACATATGTGTTGTCCAACCGGTAGTGGTCGACCATGCAGATGTTGGTGAACCTCAATTCGACGATGTGTTTGGTTGTCGATTTGAGATGAATGATGGGCGGTACAATGAGCAATACAATGAGATGTACAATGAGGAGAACACTGGACCGAACCTTGGGCCGAACTAGGAGGTGGATAATGAGGCAAATATTGATCTGGTAGATCATGTAGAGAACACTGATGAAGATCATGTCCAAATTCAAAGACGTGGAAGACGTGGAAGACGTGTAGAAGGAGTTAGTTGCACTGGAGCAGATATGCCTGGTACTTTCGAGGTCCGACATAATGTATCTGCAGATGATTCTGATAATACCACAACGTGGGTTATTCCCGGAGTAGATTCATACTCGTTTGGGATTGGTAGAAGCACTACCTTGGTAGCTGAAGAACATACAAGCATGATTTATAAAGGTCAGTTCTTTCCGACTAAAAAGGATTTGAAGAGACTAGTTGGCCTTTTTGCAATGCGGCGAAACTTCGAATGGAAGGTGAAAAGGTCCAATAAGATAACGTTACATCTTGTTTGTTTGATCAACAACTGTACATGGAAATTAAGAGTGGTGAGAAGAGATGAAGGGACGTACTTCCAAGTAAGAAGTTTTGTCAATGAACACAGTTTTCCCTTGGAGGAGATTCACCGTCGCCACCGACAAGCTAGTGCAGTTATAGTTGGAGAAGTGGTTGCACCTAGACTTCAACAACAAGATGGTCGTCTCATGCGTCCCAAGGATATAATCGCCGATATGAAAACAATGTATGGCATCCAAATCATGTACAGTAAGGCATATCAAGCCTTGCATTATGCATTTTCACTGACCTATGGGACACATGAAGAAACCTTCCAACTACTGCTGTCTTTTGGTTACGTGCTGGAACAATAAAATCCCGGCACAATCACTGATTTACAGTGCGCTGACGACTGTAAATTCCTTTACTTTTTCATGTCGTTAGGGGCCTCAGTTAGAGGTTTTTGGAGGTGCATGTGTCCTATTATTGCAGTTGATGGTACCCATTTGAAGGGAAGATTCGGGGGTACAATGTTTGTTGCAACTGCACAAGATGGAAACGAACAGGTGTATCCAATTGCTTTTGGGTACGGCGACTCTGAAAACAACCTTTCATGGGAATGGTTTTTGGATTGCTTGAAGGGTGCCCTTGGTCATATAGATGATCTGGTTTTTATTTCTGATCGACATGCAAGCATTGAAGTAGGGATTTCTAAAGTGTTCCCTTATGTAACCCATACCATATATTGTTGGCACTTTGCTGAAAATGTGAAGAAGCGATTTCACAGAAAAGATGTTGCCAGCTTAATGGACAAAGCAGCTAGAGCGTACACTGAATTCAAATATAACCGGTACATGGGTGAGTTACGTAACCTGCACAATAATGTTTTCGATTATGTTGAATCTGCCGGTCCACACAAATGGTCTAGTGTACACAGTCCCCAAAGAAGGTTCAGGGTGATGACAACAAATGTTGCTGAGTGCATAAACTCATGCCTTAAACTGGCACGACAACTCCCTATGTTGACATTGGTAGAGTTCATTAGGAATATGTTACAGCGTTAGTTTCACGATCGACATCGAGCTGCACAGTCCATGCGTCATCAGTTGACCGACGTATCACATCTTGTGATGCTACAACGGGTCGAGAAGTGCGGTTATATGACTGTCTATCCAGTGGACTGGAACATATTCTCTGTCAAACGGTCCGGAAAGCAGTGGACTGTTGACTTGGCCCGGAAGACATGCATATGCAACAAATTCCAAATGGACCATTTTCCGTGTTCTCACGCACTCGCAGCGGCAAGGTACATTAACAGTATACAATTATACGCTATATTAAGCAAACGTGATTGTCACTTTTTTCATTGTTTTTACAGGGAGCGGAACTTGGATTTCACATCGCTGTGTTCGGACTACTACAAGAGACAGACACTTATTGATGCATACTCAGTTCCTATTATGCATGTTGGCCATCCTTCTTCATGGGTAATGTCATCCGACATCGCTGAGCGGGTGGCTTTAAATCCAAAGACCAAGAGACAATCAGGTCGCCCGATGGAGGGTCGACATGCCTCGTCTTCCGAGAGGACAACCACCCAATCGTGTAGAAGATGTGGACAATCAGGTCATAATAGCAGGAGGTGTTCTAATCCGCCCTTGATTAATGAAGGTCCGAGCAAAATTGTTCCCGAGGAATACTGTCGCAAGTGTAGCGTATGTCATCAAGTTGGACATAACAAACAGACGTGCCCACACAAGGAATCTGCCGTGAAGTGAATCGAGCCATTCATACTTATTATTTAATTAAGTTGGGGTGTTAATTATTACTTTTGTTATTGTATGAAATGTGTGTGTTGTACTTGTAAATGCAAACACTTGAAATTTTAAACAAAAAATTTGAAATTTGAAAGTTCATTACTATAATTGTTTGTACATCGACAACTACAACATCTAATGGGGCTTGGAGTTACAAAAAATCTCCACAGCCATCTTCTCTCGTATGGTGCACATATCTTCTTCTGACCAGTTGAACGTCTTCCTGTTCGCCAGTACGTACTCCATCAATCTCATGGTATGAGCACCACAGTTACCTCTGCGACTCAGCACATGACCAACCGTTACAATTGAAGTTTAATAAAACAAACTTAAAGTTTAAATGATGTTCATACAGTCATACCCTCTAGTCTGTTGAGGCACATGTGTTGTAGACACCATGCTTACCCCAAAGGGCCTATTCCGCTTCTCGTACTTTGCCTCGCCCGTTAGTCTGGCATCGTGAAACCCCACCTGATGCAACATCGAGGGTAGAAACCAGCCGCAATGGAGCGACCTGCTCTTTCCTGACCTGTAGAGGGACTTCCTGTCTGAACGGGTCTAGCAGGTGGATCTTCCAGACAGTAAGGTCGACGCTGGCCACGAGCCAATGCTGGCCACCAATGTTGCACGGAATAAGAACCTGTACCAAGTGTTCAAGATATTGTTATGGTCAAAATAAGAATTATTAATTAAACACATTGAAACCATAACTGTATTGCGTTCACCGCGTCAACCTCGTGTCCATTGTCGGTTCCCTACCGGGAGCAATCCACGTACCGTCATCAGATCTTTAGGGGACCACCTGTACTTCAACACAGACCAGTTTTTCGGGGCTTTGCCCACAGCATCGCGAGGCATGATTCTCTGCCACTGAAACTCCAGCATTGATTGAAAATAGATAACGAACCAAAACGTTACAAACAAGATGAAACACAACAAACAGACGTGCGAAAACAGAACATTTGAAACACTTACATAGAACTGAGAATCTAGTAGGTTCATCCTCTGAATGTAGACATTGGGGAATGCTAGTGTTGGAACCCCGTTCACTGGTAACGCAGCGGAAATAGGTTTTAAAATTTTTTATACAGATCATAAACAATCTGGGACCAGTGAACTTAGGATCGCAATTCTTTTTCCTGAACTAATACATACAATATGTAAATACAGGAAATTGTAATCAATATATTAAAAAAAAAAATTAGAACCTTACCAACGTTTGGAGGCTCCTTCACTTTACGATAGGCTCCTGGTATGTACCACTGATCTTCCTCGCTATATCCCGGGACTAGTAACTGCGTGTGGGCGTGTCACGTACTCAGGAACTTAGGAGGATGTAGAGAGAATGAAGAAGAAACAATTTCTTCCAAGAGAATAATAAAACTAGAACAATTCTAGTTTATATATATATATATATATATTGTGCACCTGATTTGCGTTGAATCAATATTTTTTCTCACGAATATTCTAATTTTATCTAATGCAATTTTTTCTTCTTCTTAAAAACCACCAGGTATCTCGTTTTACCAATATATATATATATATATATATATATATATATATATATCTCATGCACTTGATATATATCAGGTTAGGTTTTATAAAACTTTTTTGTTTTTCTTGTTTATTTCTTTTAATCACCCGCACACTATCTCTCTTGTTTCTCCTTTTTGTGTTATACACAATATGAGTTTGTATCATATACAAACACTTGTGTATCTCCTTTGTGTGCTATATTTTTGTTATCAATATATATCATATATATATATATATATTATTATAACTAAAACTCTTTAATTGATATCTCTTTAGATTTTAAAAGATAATTAAATATTTATTTTGAATTTAAACATTTTAAATTCAATTTCAAATATTTAATTTAATAAAATAAAATAATCATATTATCTTATTCTATTTAAAATCAAATATCAACTAACATCCTCCATTTAGTGAATAATAACAAAATTAAATAATCTTATTATTTAATTTATTTAATCACCGTTATTCATTAATTAAATAATCTCATTATTCAATTATTTCCTGAATAAATACGTGTCACTTTCGTAACACAATTAATTGGACAATCCAATTAATTAACCGTGACCCTTGTTACCTAAATCGATCGGGCTAGCAAAGGGACCTAATGGACCTACAGTATTTTGAGCTCCAATAATCCTCGGAATTATTAATTAAACTCTTTAATTAATATTCCTTGATTATTAACTCCAGTGTTATTCCACTAAAAACCCGAAGCTGCACTCTCTCAACTGCAGACGTTTTTACACAGACCGATACAACTCGGTGTCCATCGATATAGCTATTACACATGGTGTGATCCTCCACAGTAGTTCATAATTAGAGCTGGGTCATAATGTCCGTTATACCCCTCTTATTACATATATCCTTTAAGTACCGTTGATTCTCTAATGAACAATAAATCTTATTTCCTCACGGAATTAGGAGAGCGCTCATATTGTCCAAGCCCCGAATCAACCCTTAAGGGAACTAACATTACTTCTCACAAGAAGAAGTGGATTCCACTATTGTGTACATACCTTCCCAGCCACAAGCCAAACCGCAATCCCAACATACAGAGTATATTGATCAGGAACTGCATCTGACCTCACTCATGGTATATCAAAGACCACGATCTAACCTGACGGAGTCGATAAGACACTCAGGATTAAGATCACCCACATATAGCCATCATTAGTTAATATATATGAATCTCATCAGTAAACGGATCTTGGTGAGAGATTCATATAGATCATGGCCCAGTCCTATATGATCACATCATACAAGGTGCCTCCATTCCTATATCTCATATGAATGATTCAGGATAGAATCACCATACATTACGGAATGGACCGCAGCTATAGATTAACCACAAATAAAGTACCCAGCTTTATTTGCTATCTATGGACTCTTTAGATTGCACGTCTCTTACTGTATCCATCCGCATATGACACTCATATACACAGTTCGAGATTACATCCGGCAATCCAGGATGTTAATATATGCACAAGTTATAAAATAAACAACATAAGAAGAATGAATTGAACTTTTCTTTTTATTTATTTCATAAATCCATTTACAAAATACATCTTTAGGGCATAAACCCCAATAGCTAGTTGACGCTTCCATAAAATATGCAGGTACGCGTCCATATGCTGACAATATAAACGTTATACATTGTTAGTATTCTTCCATAAGTTAAACAAACTTAAAAGACAATCGAAGTAAGGAAAGTACTATGTCCTCCAACTCCATAAAGTTGGTTTGCAACCGGTGGAACCAAGTCACAGGCACGGGGGTCATCAGATCCACATCACGTCTGCGTAATTTTCAATTATTTAGAAAAACAAGTAATTTAACTTAGGTGTTTCAAAATAAATTCACAATATTATAATACGTACAATTCCCCCGTCACGTTCCTCTTATAGGCTTTGTAAGCCTCAAGCTGGTCAGCGTCTACCAAATCATTGGGCCTGAATGTATGTGCTGATGACAGGGGCAGTGTCCTTGGCCTCTTCGACTGACAGGGGTCAGTGTCTGGGCTCACCAACTGCCAGCCTCGTTTGCGAATCTGATGCTGCCTATGCTGACCGTGGACCACTGAAGGGTGTTGGGAGGAGGAACTCTGTCCGCGTGGATCACGTCGAGGGCTCTGATGGGATGAGATAGACCTATGGGGTGGGCTGTGTCTGGATGGACCGGCAGTGTCACTGGGGGGTGAGGTGCGACGGGAACTAGTAGAGGAGAGCGGTGTCGGATGGACCGCAGAGGTGCTCCCTATGGATCGTCTGGTTAGGTCAGGAGTGTGGACTGTACGGGAGGAGGGACTCTGACCCAATAGACTGGACGGGTCCGCTGTGTGGTCCTGGATATGAACAGGAGGATCCATATCATGTACCTCCATAAGCAGCGGAAACTCTAATAACGCCTGGGTAACTGTTTCCCCAAATACTCATGTATCCGTGCCACCAGGGACTTGCATCTGCTGGTCTCGTACTGTATCTCTAGCTATTGGACCCTGTGTCTGAGGTCCATCAGCCTCCGTCGTAGGTCCGGTGGCTGGGTCTGTCCCTCCGTCTCTGTCTCTATCTCTATGTATAGAGTCTCGATCATGGGAGGGTGGACCATCCCTGTCTGACTGTGATGTCGAACCCCACCCCCCCTGGAGAAAGTCCATCACCTTTCTATGTTGCCTATCCCGTTCCTGGTCACTCTTCCAGAGATCCTCCTGTAACGCAGCGACTGCATCTATCACATCTTGGATTTTTCGTTCCAAACGGTCCTGAAACAAAATCATTATTGTCAGTACTAAAACCGAACACTTGTTTCAATATAAATAATATGTTACACCATTTTTGACATACCTGGCGATGCCCTCCAACGTCTTCTCGTGAATGTACTCCATCGGGCATCACAAATCGAACCTGTCTGTGCCTAAGAGGACTCCCAGCGACAAACTCCGGGTCTGAACCCTCCGTATCCGGCATGTGCCTGAGGGGACTCCCACCGCCAAACTCCTGGTCGGAACCCTCCGTATGACTGGGTCCAGTAGTCGTATGATGTAAGGGATCCGGTACCGAGCCGTCGTGTCCATCGGCTGCCATATATAGACTGCCTCCCTTGTATATGCCCTCATAGTACCGTGCAACCCTATCAGCTGCCGTCGGCACCAGTGCAGTCCTCGCAAACATCTGAAATCGTTGTTAGACCATTGTATTTGTATTCGTCGTAATATGTAAACACTTTAACAGAATAGATCCTTACACTGGCTAAGAAAATCTTGTCCAGCTTGTCCGACCTTGGTTGCTTATGCAACTGCCATTTCAGCATACGGGGGGACAACTTAATCTGCCTACAAGTCCCAAATCAGGTCCCAAGCTCAGGATAACCTCATACGCAAATACCTATGTAAAAAAAAGTTATTCAGAATCCAATAATTTATTCCGTAACTCATGTAAAAAAATATTCAGGTTTTCAAACCGATACAAATTCTAAATTCTCACCAACAGTGCGTAAGCTAGACCGTAAATGTTGTACGTCTCCACTGTGTGAACGTCAGCGCCATTTTCCTGCTGTCGTCTCTCATACCGCTCACGTCGACCGTCCAAGGCATGCTTGAATCCAAAAATGGATTGCCTATACACATGGGCACCCCACGCGAATGCATCAAAAGCGTCCAAGTCCTCGACTAGCCGGATCTGCAATAATGGAACTTTCTCTCTCTCGTCCAATCCCATCAATATCCAGTTTAGCATATAAAGGAGGCACAGCTTCACAGCATCGTACTGCTCCTCAAATACACCGATCCGTAGAACAGCTCTCATCTGTTCATAATCCACCTCAGCTACCATCTCATACCTCGTCCTGTCGGGAATCACTCCAAACTTCAATCCGGTGATCAAACAGAATTCAACCTTGGAGAACCGGACCGAACGAGGACTTAACATAAATCTCATCTCATCCTCCGGCCCATCGTGATGTAGCTCGCGCAATAGTAGTCGATGGACTATGCTACCCGAAAACTTCATCCCCCGATCCATCCGAAGGAAATGACCAAAACAAGACTCCGTATACTGACGTCGGTCTTCGACCTTGAATTGTTCTGGTACATTGTCCAGTGCGACGTCGATATCTTTAAGGTCGCTGAAATGGTCATGCCGAGTGATTTTTCCATCGTACCATTCATCCTCTGGAGTTTTAAGCAAATCCTTTAGTTCATTCCCCATCTGCATTTTCACAAAAACAATTCATCAGTAAACTGTAAAAGGCTAGGACATAATAATATATAAAATAGCAAGGAAGCAATTTCAAAAAGCTCGGACTCATTTTGAAAAAGCTCGGGCAGTTTGAAAAAGCTCGGTCGCATTTTGAAAAAGCTCGGAATCATTTTGAAAAAAGCTCGGACACATTTTGAAAAAGCTCGGACTGTTAAAAAGTTCGGACACAATTTGAAAACTCTCGGACTCATTTAAAAAAAGCTCGGAACTGTTGAAAAAAGCTCGGACACTATTTGAAAAAGCTCGGACTATTGAAAAAGCTCGGACTCATTTTCAAAAAGCTCGGACTGTTGAAAAAGCTCGGACTCAGTTTTAAAAAGCTCGGACTGTTTAAAAAGGCTCGGATACTGTTTGAAAAAGCTCGGACAGTTTAAAAAAGCTCGGACTGTTTAAAAAATCTCGGACACTGTTTCAAAAAGCTCGGGCATTTTAAAAAAGCTCAAACAGAGTTTAAAAAAGCTCAGACTCATTTTTAAAACGCTCGGAGACCTAGAAAAAACTCGGAACCAATTTGAAAAAGCTCGAAAACCTAGAAAAAGCTCGGAAAATGTTTTTAAAAGCTCGAAAAAAGTTCGGAAAAAGCTTGGAATCACCTTGAAAAAGCTCGGGAACCCAGATCTTCAACAGATTTACAAATCCTAACCTAACCCACAACCATTCTCAGATCAACAAACAAACCTAATCTACAAGTTTAATCAACAACCAATATCAAACATGAACTTATTAAAAACAAAATCTACAACATAATCTGACTCAACTTACCACAGTCGATTGAAGATGCTCTAGTCTCAACACCCGAAAAAATACTGTTGTCCTACCGCCAGTTACTTCGACGTCTTTTTCAGCCGGAAAACCACTGATCTTCCAATGCGGTTCTTTTTCCTGCCGATGTTTTCTCTCTCTCGGTTTTTCTCACTATTTCTCACTAAGTTTGAAAACGACAAAAACTCACTTGGAAGGGGTATTTTTGTCTAGACACCTATATTGGTGCCTTTTAAATATGAATTAATAATGTGGTGATATTTACACAACACCCACCTCAAATAGTGCTATTTAATTTTTGACCCCTTGTTTTGAGATACCATTGGGTTGGGTTTTTTTTTTTATAAAATTGACTTCAGCTACTTTAACAAAACTCCAAATTTTGTAATTGTTTTTAAAATAAAAAGCATGATGTTCATCGATTGTCTCAACTATGTATAAACAATGACTTCAACAACTCCCACAAAAGTTAGTGAATGTGACTAGGATCGATGCTGGAACTTGATAAGAGACCTGGAACTTGTTGAATTTTTCAATCGGGGTATTGCAAGTATCCTGGACGTGCAATTAAAAAAAATAAGAAGATTAAAGGAAATTTAATTTACATTTTAGAATATTAAGAAGTTGTTAATCAATAGGATTAGATATGATTTATTTTATGAATTTTCACATTATTTTATTCAACAGTTTGAAGGTTCTGATTCAGAGGAGTAAACCAGTTTCTTCTGTGTCTAACATTGTATCAATCCTCTTGATTTCCATCTTTCTCACAGACAAAACCATGGTTATCGGAGAGCTATTTCTCGCTGCATTCCTTCAAGTGTTGTTTGAAAGATTAATGTCTCCTGATTTGCTTCAGTTTGCACGTCGAGAATGGCTGCATCCGACCTTGAAAAAGTGGGAGAGAAAGCTAAAGACTATCGAGTCAGTACTCAACGATGCAGAGGAGAAGCAACTGACAGACAACGACGTGAAGATGTGGCTCGATGATCTTCGAGACTTGGCTTATGATGTGGAGGACATACTTGATGAGTTTTCAACTGAAGCACTAAGACGAAAGCTGATCATGCCAACACATGATCATTATCATCAGGGTGCTAGCAGTAGCACTAGCAAGGTACGAGGTGTTTTCACTGCTTGTGTTATTAAGAATAAATCGCACACACAAATCTAATCACAAATAAATAATATGAAAGCAATAAGAAGAAAAAAGACAACACCAAAGATTTTACGTGGTTCAGCAATTTGCCTACGTCCACGGAGCGCACCGCACTCAATCCACTATTATAGAGTTGATTACAATCTCTCTGTCTCTCTTTCAGTCTCTCTAAAATTGCTCTCTCTCTCTAGTAATTTTTCTCACACATTACGCACTACTAAATACAATGGGAAATAGTAGTATTTATATGGGAACACTAGGGTAAGCCAAAACCCTAAAGGAGCACTTTTCTTTTTCGCACATGTTTTCCTAAAATTACACAGATTTCGTACCTACCGCAGTCTGGGTAGCGGCTGCAGCCCGCGACCTGGACCGCGGTTCTTCTACTGTCTTCCACCGCTCAGAATACCGCGATGTAGGTACTTGTCTATGCCGCGGTCAACACCGCATATCACCTACTGGAAAACACCGCGTCCTATGCCGCGGTATGTGCACTATGTCTGTACCGCGGTCTACACAGCATCAACCTTCTGTAGTTCAACGCTGTGTGTGTCGCGGCTTGGGCTACCTGTCTACGACGCGGTATGCGCCGCGCTGCATGCTGTAATCCGTTCCTCAGTCTGATTTCTGGCTTCACAAAACCCAACAATCTCCCACTTGAAGACTGAAACTCAAATAGGCATTCTCCATCCTTCCTTGATGACTTGGTGGATAAATAACGGTGCGCTCATTCCCCATGTCTTCACTCTTGAAGACCCACTGAAGTTGCGCACAACTCCAGTTTCTCAGTAGTGACTGGCTTGGTTAACATGTCAGCCGGATTCTTAGTTCCTGCGATCTTCACTAACTTCAACACTCCTTCTTCGATTAATGACCAAATAAAGTGATAGCGCAAGTCTATATGCTTGGTCCTAGAATGGAACGCCGAATTTTTGGCCAAGTGTATTGCACTCTGACTATCACTGTGCAACACATTCATCACATGATCGAATCCTAATTCAGCTAACAGTCCTTATAACCATATAAGCTTTTTGCTTGCTTCCGTCGCAGCCACATACTCTGCTTCAGTTGTAGATAATGTTACTATTTTCTGCAACTGAGACACCCAACTAATCGCGGTACTTGCCATTGTGAACATATATCCGGTGGTACTTCTTCTATGATCCACCTCTCCAGCAAAATCTGAATCCACATAACCTTCTAGCTTGAGTCCATCTTTTCTGAAGGTTAGACACTTCTCTGTCGTACCCCGCATATATCTTAGGATCCATTTTACGGCCTCACAGTGAGACTTGCCTGGATTAGACATATATCTGCTCACAATTCCCACTGCTTGGGAAATATCAGGTCTTGTGCAGGTCATGGCATACATTAGACTTCCAATGGCTGAAGCATAAGGCACTTTAGCCATGAAGTCCTTCTCTTCTTCTGTCTTCGGACTCTGGTCCTTGGACAGCCTGAAATGACTAGCCAAAGGTGTTCTTACTGATTTTGCATCACCCATACTGAATCTCTGTAACACCTTCCGAACGTACTCTGCTTGTGAAAGCTTCAATGTACCTTCATGTTCATCTCTGCTAATCCTCATTCCAAGAATCTGCTTTGCTGCACCTAAATCCTTCATCTCGAACTCACTCGAGAGTTGCTTCTTCAAATTGTTAATTTCCTCTAAATCTGCACCAGCTACTAACATGTCATCAACACAAAGTAGCAAAATAATAAAGCTTGACTTAACCTTTTTGAAGTAGCAGCAGTGGTCAGCATTACATCTTAAATAGCCATTGCCTTGCATAAACCCATCAAACTTCTTGTACCACTGTCGGGGAGCTTCTTTTAAACCATACAAGCTCTTCGTCAATTTACATACCAACTCTTCCTTGCCATCTTCCGCAAACCCCTCTGGTTGTTTCATGTATATCTCTTCTTCTAAATCACCATGAAGAAATGCAGTCTTCACATCTAACTGCTCCAGATATAATTCTTTTACTGCGACAATACTCAACACTAACCGGATCGTAGTTAGTTTAACAACAGGAGAGAAAATTTCAGAGTAGTCAATACCTTCAATTTGTTGGAAACCTTTGACTACTAGTCGTGCCTTGTATCTCTTGGAACCATCATGTTCCTCTTTTATCCGAAACACCCACTTATTCTGTAGGGCTTTCTTTCCTTCAGGTAGCTTGGCTAACTCCCAAGTTTGATTGGATACCAACGACTTCATCTCATCCTTCATTGCAAGCTCCCACTTGCTCGCATCTTCTCCCTGACATGCCTCATCATAGCACTCAGGTTCTCCTGCATCTGTCAGCAACATGTATTGCAAGTACTTCCTATTTGGTGTAGGAGTTCGAGTTGATCTTCTTAATGTACTTTGAGCCTGTGTCACTGGAACATCTCTATGTGGGATAGGTTCTTGAACCTGGGGCTGCACACCTTGCTCTTCGTCATTCTGTTTAATATGTTCCATGATTCCGCTATCCTGTACATCATCCGGCCCAAAATACTCTGGCTCTTCCGGCTCAGACACCTGTGTGTTCCTGTCTTTGTACATGACCCTTTAGTTGAAGACGACATGTCTACTTCTGATCATCTTGCGGTTTTGGTCATCCCACAGCTTGTAACCAAATTCATCTTCTCCATAGCCCACCAAAGTGCACTTCACTGACTTGGCGTCTAACTTACTTCTCGCATGATCACCTACATTTACATAGGAAACACACCCAAACACTTTAAGATGAGAAAGTTTTACCTCTTTCCCAGTCCAGATCTCCTCTGGTATAGCGAGGTCCAAGGGTTTTGATGGTCCTCTATTGATCAAATACGCTGCTGTATTGACTGCTTCTGCCCAGAACTGTTTTGGCAACCCTGAATGTAACCTCAT
The DNA here is from genome assembly GCA_033220585.1 of Dipteronia sinensis. Classification (NCBI taxonomy): domain Eukaryota; kingdom Viridiplantae; phylum Streptophyta; class Magnoliopsida; order Sapindales; family Sapindaceae; genus Dipteronia; species Dipteronia sinensis. Next base: position 21,782,903 of record CM065644.1, on the reverse strand, counting down.
GCTTCTGGCTCTCTCAGTCAATGTCCTGTTCATCCGTTCTGCTATACCATTCTGCTGTGGGGTTCCAGGAACCGTTCTACTGAGCTTTATCCCGCTCTGGTAGCAAAACTTCTTGAACTCATTGTCTTCATATTCTCCACTATTGTCTGAATGTAGCTTTTTGATCTTTAAACCTGTCTCGTTCTCAACCCTAGCTTTCCATCTCTTGAAAACATCAAACACTTCAGACTTGTATTTCAAGAAGTAAACCCATACCTTTCTGGAATGATCGTCGATAAAGGTGACAAAATACTGTTTACCCCGGGTTGACGAGACTGAAGCTGGACCCCAAACATCGGTGTGCACTAGTTCCAGCTTCTCATATACTGGTACTCTTCCGGTCTTCTTGAAGCTCACTCGCTTCTGTTTTCCTAATATGCAGCTCTCACATAAATCAACCTCAACATTCTTCAAATCTGGCAACTTTCCTTTCAAATACAGACACTTCAGCCCCTGATTACTCATGTGCCAAACCTCTGGTGCCATAATTTTGAATCGTCTTTACCTTCCGCCATAGCGATTGAACCACAATCATCTGTGGTTGTATAAAGCGACCCATTCTTATTTCCTCGGGCGATTGTCATGATACCCTTCGAAATCTTCCACTTGTCACCTGTGAAAGTTGTCATGTAGCCATCTGATGCCAGTTGCTCAATAGAGATCAAGTTCTTCCTCAAATCCGGTATGTGCCTCACATTGTCGAGTTTCCAAACTGACCCTTTCAGCTGAATCTTCACATCTCCCTTCCCGGTAATATTGCATGCTTGATCGTCACCAAGATACACCTTACCCAAATTTTTGGAGACGTAATTCTCAAACAGTTCCCTGTGAGGTATGGCATGGAATGACGCTCCTGAATCCAAAACCCAGGACTCCGTCTTGCTTTCCAACGAGCAGATGAGGCAGTCATCTGACTCCTCAGATACACAATTTGCGCTGTTCTTGCCCTTATCCTTCTTCTCAGATCTACACTCATACGAGAAGTGGCCCTTCTTACCACAATTCCAGCACTCTACATCCTTCTTGCTTCGTTGCTGATTTCCCGAATAGTTGACCTGATACCTGGATTTAGATTTTCCTCTTGACTTTGATCTTCCCCGTTGATTCGTGTTTCGATTTCTGTTTCTGCCTTCTCTACTTTCCACATTCAGTGCTGAAGATGTAGATGCCCCTAATCCCTCTTCACGCAACCTGATTTCTTCGGTCATGATCATGTTCACAACCTGTTGGAAGTTCAATTTTTCTTTCCCGAACAAGTTGGCAATTGCCTGACTTGTCATCTTCCAACTTTCTGGCAATTGGGTAAGCATAAATACTGCCATAAACTCCTCATCGAAACCCATAGACAATGAGCATAACCCATCCTTCACTTCGTTGAATTGATTCAGAAACTCTTTAAAGTTCTGACTTTCCGCCATCTTCAAGATTGATAGCTTCTTAACAAGATGGACTTTCCTTACCGCAGAAGGCTGTTCATATAGGTCTGATAGAGTATCCATTAGATCTTTGGCAGTCTGTTGATCCTTTACGTTGAAAGCGACCTGCTTCGTCAAACTGAGACGAATTGCTCCCAATGCTTTCCGGTCCAGGAGTTCAAAATCATCATCATCCATATTCTTCGGTTTCCGCTTCTTTGACCAATCTTCGTCGGTCATATCCTTCGGTCTCTCTTTTATCGGCCAGTGTAGATCCTTCTGGTACAGATAATCCTCCATCTGCATCTTCCAGAAGCTGAAATTCGTCCCATTGAATTTCTCAATCTTGTGCGTATCCTTTTCTGATTCCATCTCTACGACGAAATCGTTGACCTCGAGAAAACCTAGATTTGTGTAAAAAAAAAAATTTGTCCCAAACCAAGGGCTCTGATACCAATTGTTATTAAGAATAAATCGCACACACAAATCTAATCACAAATAAATAATATGAAAGCAATAAGAAGAAAAAAGACAACACCAAAGATTTTACGTGGTTCAGCAATTTGCCTACGTCCACGGAGCGCACCGCACTCAATCCACTATTATAGAGTTGATTACAATCTCTCTGTCTCTCTTTCAGTCTCTCTAAAATTGCTCTCTCTCTTTAGTAATTTTTCTCACACATTACGCACTACTAAATACAATGGGAAATAGTAGTATTTATATGGGAACACTAGGGTAAGCCAAAACCCTAAAAGAGCACTTTTCTTTTTCGCACATGTTTTCCTAAAATTACACAGATTTCGTACCTACCGCGGTCTGGGTCGCGGCTGCAGCCCGCGACCTGGACCGCGGTTCTTCTACTGTCTTCCACCGCTCAGAATACCGCGATGTAGGTACTTGTCTATGCCGCGGTCAACACCGCATATCACCTACTGGAAAACATCGCGTCCTATGCCGCGGTATGTGCACTATGTCCGTACCGCGGTCTACACAGCATCAACCTTCTGTAGTTCAACGCTGTGTGTGTCGCGGCTTGGGCTACCTGTCTACGACGCGGTATGCGCCGCGCTGCATGCTGTAATCCGTTCCTCAGGCTGATTTCTGGCTTCACAAAACCCAACAGTTTGTTGTTTCAATACTAGTAATTGGAGTCCAACTGCTATTAAGTTGAATATTAGTATGAATTCCAAGATAAAAGCTATCACTAGTAGAATGGAAGAGCTTTGCAATCAAAAATCTTATTTTGGGTTGAAAGTGTTGTTGAGAATAAATCGCACACACACAAATCTAATCACAAATAAATAATATGAAAGCAATAAGAAGAAAAAGACAACACCAAAGATTTTACGTGGTTCAGCAATTTGCCTACGTCCACGGAACGCACCGCACTCAATCCACTATTTTTAGAGTTGATTACAATCTCTCTGTCTCTCTTTCAGTCTTTCTACAATTGCTCTCTCTCTCTAGCAATTTTTCTCACACATTACGCACTACTAAATACAATGGGAAATAGTAGTATTTATATGGGAACATTAGGGTAAGCCAAAACCCTAAAGGAACACTTTTCTTTTGGCACAAATTTTCCTAAAATTACACAGATTTCGTACCTACTGCGGTCTGAGTCGCGGCTGCAGCCCGCGACCTGGACCGCGGTTCTTCTACTGTCTTTAACCGCTCAAATACCGCGATGTAGGTACTTGTCTATGTCGCGGTCAACACCGCATATCACCTACTGGAAAACATCGCCTCCTATGCCGCGGTATGTGCATTATGTCCGCACCGCGGTCTGCACAGCATCAACCTTTTGTAGTTCAACGCTGTATGTGTCGCGGCTTGGGCTTCCTGTCTAAGCCGCGGTATGCGCCGCACTGCATGCTGGAATCCGTTCCTCAGGATGATTTCTGGTTTCACAAAACCAAACAGAAAGAGATTGGTGGAAAGGCATTGAATACAGGCTCTGCTGCTGCTGCTTCTGTAAGACCACCCACCACTTGTTTGCAACCTGAGTTTGCTGTTTATGGGAGAGATGAAGAGAAAGCTAAAGTGCTTGATATGGTGCTAAGTGGTGAAGGACCAAGTGATGCCAACTTTGGTGTAGTACCCATTGTGGGAATGGGTGGACTTGGGAAAACTACACTTGCTCGTGAGGTGTATAATGCCGAGGCGGTGAAAGGTTTCAAGCCAAAAGCATGGGTTTGCGTTTCAGATGACTTTGATGTTTTGGGGATTTCGAAAGCAATTCTTGAGTCGATCACTTCCAAGTCTTGTGATCTAAAAGATCTGAATCAGGTGCAGCTTCAGTTGAAAGATGTATTAGTTGGGAAAAAATTCTTGCTTGTCCTGGATGATGTTTGGAGCAAGAATTATAATTTGTGGGAAGCCTTGAGGTCACCTTTTAAGGTCGGAGCACCTGGAAGTAAGGTTATTGTGACAACACGAAGTGCAGAAGTTGCGATTGACAATGGGACCGGGACCCGTTGGTTATTATAAGTTGAAGCATCTTTCAGATGATGATTGCTGGTCTGTGTTTACGAAGCATGCATTTCAAAATAGAGATATCAATGCACATTGTAACTTGGAACAAATTCGTGATAAAGTTGTTCAAAAATGTGGAGGTTTGCCACTAGCAGCAAGGACTCTTGGTGGCCTTCTATGTCCTAAGCAAGGAGAGGATGAATGGGAAGATATATTGAACAGTGCAATATGGGATTTATCAGATGAAAATGGGATTCCTCCGGTGTTAAAGTTAAGCTACCACGACCTTCCTTCACATCTTAAAAGATGTTTTGCTTACTGTGCAATTTTACCGAAGGATTATGAGTTCAACAAGAAAAACCTTATGCTATTATGGATGACAGAAGGTCTTATTCAGAACCAAAATGACAACAAGCGACTTGAAAATCTAGGCTATGAGTATTTTAATGAGCTATTATCAAGGTCAATTTTTCAACAATCAATAAGTAATGAATTTGCATATGTAATGCACGACCTTGTTAATGATATGGCTCAATCGGTTTCTAGAGAAACAATTTTTAGGTTGGAGGAAAATAATGACGAAAATAAGCAACCGAAAATGTTTGAAAGGGCTCGATTTTTTTCTTTCATATCAACACTTTACAATGGTAAAACAAAATTTGAAGTCTTACAAAAAGTTGAGCGGCTAAGGACATTCTTGGCAATACCCCCAAGTGATACTATATATGATCATTTTTACATATCTTCTATGGTTGTATCTAACTGGTTGTTAAAGTTAAAAATATTGAGGGCATTATGTTTACAAAAGTATCATATAGTTGAACTACCCGATTCGATTGGACGTTTAATCTATTTAAGGTATCTCAATCTCTCTCCGATTAGAATTTTGCCTTGAGTCTGCAAGTTCACTATATATTTTGCCTTGAGTCTGCAACATCTTGATATTAGAGGCTCAAATTTAATAAGAGAGATGCCGTTTGGGATACAAAAATTAAAAGACCTCCAAACATTGTCTGATTTTATTGTGGGTAAAGATGGGGCCGGTTGTTCTCTGGAAGATTTGAAAACCTTAAAGTTTCTTCAAGGGGAGCTTTATATTTCAAGATTAGAGAATGTGGTTGGTGCTGATCAAGACACGAGAGGCGATATTAAGCAATAAAAAAGGCTTAAAAGTGTTAAAGCTAGAATGGGCTTATCGATTTGATGACTCACGCAATGAGGTGGAAGAAAAAAATGTGCTTGAGATGCTACAACCTCATACTAATCTAAGAAGTCTCACACTCAAATGCTATGGTGGCATAAGATTTTCATCTTGGCTTGGAGATGCATCATTTTCCAACATGACAGTCCTAAGGTTGGAAAGATGTGAGAATTGCACATCTTTGCCTTCTCTCGGGTTGTTAAGCTCACTCAAAGCTCACTCAAAGAGGTTAACAAGTTTAGCTTCTGAATTCTACGAAGAAGATTATATAAAAACTTTTCAATCACTGGAGATTCTTAGATTTGAGGATTTGCATGAATGGGACAGTTGGGAGACTACGGAAAAAAATGAGCATGTTGAAACATTTCCTCGTCTTCGTGAGCTTTCAATAAAAAAATGCCCCAAACTCTCTGGAAAGTTACCTGACCATCTTCCTTCACTAGAAAAGCTTGCGATTAGTGAATGTGCACAACTTGTGGTTTCATTGTCTAGCCTTCCGGAGCTTTGCAAATTTGAAGTAATGGGATGCAAACGCATAGTGTGGAGTAGTCCAAGTGACTCCCAATCACTAAACTCCTTGACTCTTTCAAATATTTCAGAGTTGGGACACTGGTCAATGCAAGGGTTTCAGAGTGTGGAAAGCCTGGAAATCGTTGGTTGTGGAGAGCTAATTCATTTGTGGCAGAATGAAATTTCTCTTGAGAAGACACCAAAAGAGTTGCATGCCTTCAACTCCCTCAAAAACCTCTGTATTGGAGATTGCCCGAATCTTGTTTTGTTTCCAGAGATTTGTTTTCTTCCCCTTCTGACTGAACTCAAAATTAAAAACTGCTATGCTTTAATGTCCTTACCTGCGGGAATGAAGCAGAAGAATGTACCCCTGGAAAGCTTGGAAATTGATGGCAATCATTCACTATCATTCCTGACAAGAGGACAGCTACCTTCATCACTGAAACATCTTCAGTTAAGAAGATGTGAGAAACTGCAGTATGTGTTTGCTGATGCAGATGAAATTGATGAGGAGAATATCAATGATATCAACACATTTCTTGAAAGGTTGATTGTGATATCCTGTCCATCTCTCACGTGCTTGTCAATAAGAGATCAGTTACCAGCCACACTCAGATATCTTCACATAAATAACTGCTCAAAGATTACAACTTTATCGAGAGGCCAACTACCGGACTCGCTTCAAGACCTCAGCATTTATCATTGTCCAAAAGTAGAGTCGATAACAGAGAGGTTCCATAATACCATGCTTCTCGAAATAATTAACATCGGTAATTGTGCAAATTTTGAATCCATACCTGAGGGTACACACAAACTTAGCCGACTTCGTCAAATCGGTATATATGAATGTCCAAGTCTTGTTTGCTTCCCAGAAGGAGGGCTTCCCAACGCCAATTTAAGGTGGTTTAACATCCTTGATCGCAAAAACCTCAAAGCCCTACCCAGAGGCATGCAAACCCTTAATTTCCTTCGCATATTGCAATGTCCATGTATCAAATCCTTTCCAGAAGAATGTTTTCCCACGAAGCTAACAACACTTGTTAGAAATCTCGATATGTGTGAGCAACTAATTCAGTGGGGCCTGCCTAAGCTTACCTCTCTCACATCACTCCAAATTCTTGAAGGCCCAGATGTAGAGTCTTTTGAGATAGGAATGATGTTGCCCACTTCTTTAACTCATCTGACCATTTCACAGTTCCCGAAATTGAAATACCTATCTTCAGATGGTTTCCAAAACCTCACCTCTCTTGTAGGTTTATCAATCGAAGATTGCCCAAACCTCATATCATTTCCGAAAATAGGACTGCCTTCCTCACTAATGGAATTGCATATACATAAATGTCCTATGCTGCGAAAACGGTGCAGAAGGGATAAAGGTCAAGAGTGGTCTAAGATAGCCCACGTCCCTTGTGTGAAGATAGATTACCAACTCATGGATGATCTAGAGGAGGAAGAATTATAAACTGATTCCAGCCTTTTACTCTTTCCTAGGTCAGCCAATTTATATTCTTTTGTAATTTGTCCATCATTTGTAATCAAGAGTTTTACTGATCTATTTTCATATTCATCTTACCAGATAGTCTGTCATGGCAACTGGACAACACAATGCCGATTTACTGCACCGCACTATTGACAGGAAGCTCACAACAGTTCACAGAATTTGGAAGGTAACTAATTGCTACCTCGATGTTGCTATACTTTGCATCTGAAATTTAATTCACTAGAATTGTTTTTCTATTTTTACTGTTTGGATTACAGATGCATTTGTCAGAAGCTGCTTATGTGATCTCTGTGAAGATTGGGCATGACAACATGCAAATTAAAGGCTATATATATTTGTAAGTCAGGAAACCATTTATTGCTTCATTTTTAGTACTTAAAAATCTCTACATTGTCAGGAAACCTTTTCGTTTAAAGAATCTTTTTGCTTGATCTTGAATCAATTAATTAGTGTCAACAAACAAATGACTTCCTTTTCTCCTTCTGTGTGAATCTAATAAGAAACCAAACAAGTAGAACACAATACCACAATAATATATATGCTGTGAATGATCAAAAACACCAACAATAATCAATCAACACATGCACAAAGACACAAGCCAATTTTTACGTGGAAAACTTCATCGGATTGAGGAGTAAAAACCACGGGACCGTAGTCCACCAAAAACTTCACTATCAACCAAATTATGAGTGCACATTATGTCCCTAACTTCATATAGGGATACAAATCAGCTGCAGCATCAAGAAAAACATTCTTGGCAACACAAATACAATATCAATAAGTGAAACAAGAGAGAGGATAGCACAAACTCGGATGCTCTGTTCGGGGTGTATATATCTCTGCAGAAAATTCCGATCAACAATCCAACCAGATTTTAGAACCGCGAGTTAAGAATGTTCTGACCAAATTTCAACCGAATCGAACCACAGATTAAAGAGATGTCACTCTTTGATGAAACCTGCGCAATACTGGAATTTCCTCCCCTGTTTCTGCCCAGCTTTGTTCGGAACCGCAAAACTCACTGCAGCGAACTCCGATAGACAATCCCACCGTACATATTCAAGAACTACAAGAGTGGAACGTGCTTACAAAATTTCAGCCCAAACTTATCTCAGACGAAGGAGATTTCAATGTTTGAACTAGACTGCACAGTGATTTTATTTGGTATGCTCTACAAAATATTTTTACTATTTTCAGCTTCAATATGACTTTGAGAATTGATAAACAATATATCTCAATTTATGTCTGTTTCAAAAATCTAATAAATGTTATTGCTAATTTTCTATTTTCAAAACTATTTCTTTTAGGATTTGGTTTGTGCAAAATTATGGTTTTTGTTAGTAAAAATTTACCAGGAAATGATGTTTAGCTAAGATTGTTTGTTGTGGGTACTTATTTACACTTCCTGTTTTGTTAATTGAAATTATTATTTTTGCTGTAGAGAATTTACTAGTAAATGAATTAGATCTTGTGATCAGTCTCATGTCTACACCGTGTTAGTTATAAATGACGGTCAATGTTACTAATTATTTTATCGTTAGTGTTTACAAGTGTGTCTTTGATTTACAACTCTTCCCAAGTATAATTCATTTGGTGCTGGCTTATGTTTCTGCAGGTTTGCTTGGACACATAGTGTCTCACGGGTTCCAGAGGTGACACTATGCACGGTCACAAGATCTTTTAATTCTAAAATACTGTAATTTTACTATTTCTCATGTTTATAAGATTGATAATTTGGTGGATATTTGTTTTATTGATGAGAATATTTGTAACTCTGAGTAATCATCAATTCCTTTATGACAGATTAAAATAATGGAGGCTAGAAAAAAGCCTGAAGTGATTCATATAGATAGAGGATCTTCTGCAGGGCTTTATCCGATGTATGCCGACGCTATCAACTCTGGTTCTAAAGGTTTTCTGTTTGTATTACTTTATGCTACTGATTTCATTTCCAGCCTATGTCTAGGTCAAATATCTGATTTCCGCTCGTGTATGTACAGTTTGATACTTACTGACGTTTGTTTACACATGTGGCATTCTCCTATCTACTAGATCACTTGCTCCTTACAAACGTCAGAGAATTTGCATCAATGTGCTTTGCCCTGAGGTAATTTCTATATATTTAAGGTGCAATATTTTGTTAGAAGGCATATTCTGGAGAATCAAATAAGACATTTATTTTTTTTCTGATTGTTAATTAAACACCTGGATTTGGAATCAAATCTCAAATGTGATGTCAAATTTGCAAGCAACTTTTGGACTATATTCTGAGTTTCTTTAAGGCCTACCAACTTGTTTGGCCTTCAGTTTTTTACTTCGGTGACATCGGAAAGAGCCTATTAATATGAAGTTCTGTTTTATAAAATCGTCTGTCGGCAGTGCTCATCTTTATAAATTTAATTATGTATGTCACCTGTTTATGTCATTACCTAATCAAACACTGATTCAACATATGATTTTCCAATTGTGCATATAATCCTCCAAAGAAGTAGTTCTTCTGGAAATACCTATCTGTAGACAGTTTTCAAAACCTCACCTCTCTTGTATTTTTATCAATAGGTGATTGCCCAAATCTCATATCATTTCTGAAGACAGGTATTGAATATTTACATATGTCCTATTTTGTAAAAACGGTGCGGAAGGGATAAAGGTCAAGAATGGTCCAAGATAGCCCACATCCCTTGCGTGACTATAGATTACAAACTCGTCGATAATCTATAGGAGGAAGGATAAAGGTTACATCATTCCAGCCTTGTACTCTTTCCTAGGTCAGCCAATTTCTAACGCTTGAGTTATAGATCTTTTGTGAAAAGTCCACTGTTCACACTTGAAAGTTTTACTGATCCATATTCATATTTCATCTTACCAGACAATCTGACAAGGCAATTTGTCAAAATAATGATGATTTGCTGCACCGCACTATCGAGAAGAAGATCACAACACTATACAGAATTTGGAAATAAGTTAACTAATCGTTATCTCGAAGTTGCTTTATTGCATTTGATTAAGCTGTAGCTAATACTTTGCATCTGAAATTTCATTGGAATCGTTGTTTCATTTTACTGTTTTGATTGCAGATGCATTTGTGAGAAGTTGCTTATGTGATGATCACTATGATGATAGGCATGACAACACGAATTTAATGCTATTTGTAAGTAATGAAACCAATTTATTGCTTCATTTTAGTACATAAAAATCTTTACAGCTCTTTGATCTCATACTTTTCGCTTCAAGAATCTCTTTGCTTGATCTTGAATCAATTAATTAAGCATTTGTTTATGAGTTTAATTAACTTAGTGATATGGTACTGTTAGCTGGTACTAACAATGATTTTATTGCAAGTTACAACTGACTGCAATTTAATAGGCCCTAATGGGTTAGGCTAATTGTGGCGATAGAATTTCTTGGGGTGGTGTTTAAGTTTTTCCCTCTGTTTTGTTTCGTTTTGGGTTTGTCTGGGGGTTGTTTTGTTTTGTGGCTTTTAGCTTCTTGCTCTGGCTGTTGTGTTTTTTTGGGTGTCTCTGGTCTTTTTTACTCGGTTTTCTTCTGCCTTGTTGCGGTTCCTTAGTTGTCCCTGGCTTGGTGCCTTTATTTGTTTAAAGCTTACTGTTTCAAAAAAAGAAAAAAAACATCCACCGTTGGCTAGTTCCAGTTAAGTTATCATCTTTGTAATGTATTAAGAGCCTTGTTTGTATTCACAAATGTTTCTTTGCCTTCATTCATAACTCTTCCCGAGTATAACTCTTTTGGTTCTGGTTTGTTTTTCAGCAGGTTTGCAATGCCAAAACGAATACAAATGATGGGGTTATGAAATACCCTGGCCCACGGTAGATAATATCAGGACCCTCTCTTGCTAGCGATGTGGGATTATTTGGTGTCTCACGCGCAAATTCAATAGGGTGAACTTGGACAATTATGTTTCTAGGCCACATAATGCTGAGGTAAGTTGCTTTTGTTATTCTTTGTACTAGTTGTTTTTGTTAATATTCCTTCTATCATTTAATGTATATATACTGTTTAGTGTTCCGCACGTGTTACTTTTGTTCAAGATGACAAAGCTATAATGAAGGGCAGTATAATTCGGAGAGGTCCCTCTACTACTTGGGTTAAAGTAAATATAGCAATCTTTTGAATCTCCAATGGTGAGTTCCTCGCTTGTTTTGCTCTTAATCTTGGTTACAGCACTGCTGTTGTTCATGTTATTGAAACTGCTTATATGCTCAAAGTTGGTTCCATTTATGGCTTGAATGCAGACTCTTTGGTTGTCATCAACTTCATCAATAATAAAGATTTTTGCAGTCCTTGGAGGATGCGGAACACTTGGTGGAATTCTTTCAACTATATCAAATTCAAAGTTTGTCGCCCGGAGAAGTTGGAGTCTACAGAAGTGTAGATTATCTTAGATTGCTTTGTATTATTTCTGTATCTTTTTTATAGTGAGGCATGCATTGCGTTAGTCTTTTAGTCTAGATTTTGTGTTTTTCTAGATATTTTTTCATCGATCTTTTGTTATAGATCTTTTTTTGAAGGTAAGGCTCATTACGTCCCCTAGCTAGGTGTAATCTTATTATTTAATAAATTCCCCTCGGACCATTGAGGTTCCACTAATATATATTAATATATATATATATATATATATATATATATTGAAGGGCATTGGGGTCATTGATGAAACAAATAGTTCTAGTTTAGTAGTTTGATAGTTGCCTATTTTGAGTTAATTCATTTTTTGATATAAACATGTAGTCTAATTTTTCGTATCAAACTTTGGTGACAACTCATTTCCCCTTCCACGTTTGTGGTTGAGGATTCAAGTCATCCCTTACGTATTTAACAATAAGGGTGGGGAGATGTTTCCATTGTGTCATGAGAGTTTATTCGGGCTACGCATCTTCTGATAGACCCGTAATCCATTTCATGTCAAATGAAAACCAAAACAAAAACATATAAATGCAGGGGCATGCAAAATTAAAGGTGGGAGAATGTTGCTGTCTTCTTAGAAGGTAAGAGGAGAATAAAAAATGACTTGAACTACAACATAATTTTGTGGGGTTTATATAAAATGACCCTTCAACTACTCCAACAAAATTAGGAACAAAACTCCTAATTTTGTAATTGTTTTTAAAATAAAAAGCATGCTGTTTATCAATTGACTCAACAAAAGTTAGTGGGCAGCACTACTATTCTCTCCAGTTTAATTTATTACATCATGTGAATGTGACTAAGATTCACATTGGTAAGAGACTTGGAACTTGTTGAATTTTTCAACTGGGGGAATTGCAAGTATCTGTTACGTGCAATTAAAAAAATAAGAATATAAAAGGAAATTTAATTTAAATTTTAGAATATTAACAAGTTGTTAGTCAATAAGATTATATATGATTTATTTTATGAATTTTCACATTATTTTATTCTAACAGTTTGAAGGTTCTGATTTAGAAGAGTAAACCAGTTTCTTCTGTGTGTCTAACGTTGTATCAATCCTCTTGATTTCCATCTTTTTTCACGGACAAAACCATGCCTATCGGAAAGCTATTTCTCGCTGCCTTCCTTCAAGTGTTGTTTGAAAGATTAATGTCTCCTGATTTGCTGCAGTTTGCACTTCAAGAAGGGCTGCGTCCAACCTTGAAAAAGTGGGAGAGAAAGCTAAAGACTATCGAGTCAGTGCTCAACGATGCAGAGGAGAAGCAACTGACAGACAACGATGTGAAGATTTGGCTCGATGATCTTCGAGACTTGGCTTATGATGTGGAGGACATACTTGATGAGTTTGCAACTGAAGCACTAAGACGCAAGCTGGTTACGCCAACACATGATCTTCATCATCAGGGTGCTAGCAGTAGCACCAGCAAGGTACGAGGTGTTTTCAGTAATGCTGCTTGTTTCATTACTAGTAATTGGAGTCCAAGTGCTTTTAAGGTTAATATTAGTATGAGTTCCAAGATCAAATCTATCACTAGTAGAATGGAAGAGCTTTGCAATCAAAAATCTGATTTTAGGTTGAAAGATATTGGTGGAAAGGTGTCGAGTACAAGCACTGCTGCTGCTGCTGTGTATCAGAGACCACCTACCACTTGTTTGCCTACTGAGTTTGCTGTTTATGGGAGAGATGAAGAGAAAGCCAAAGTGCTTGAAATGGTGCTTAGGGAAGAAGGTCTAAGTGATGCCAACTTTGGTGTGATACCCATTGTGGGTATGGGTGGGCTCGGAAAAACTACGCTTGCTCGAGAAGTGTATAATGATGAGGCGGTGAAAGATTTCGAACCAAAAGCATGGGTTTGCGTTTCTAACGACTTTGATGTTTTGGGAATTTCAAAAGCAATTCTTGAGTCGATCACTTCCAAGTCTTGTGATCTAAAAGATCTAAATCAGATGCAGCTTCAATTGAAAGATGTATTAGTTGGGAAAAAATTCTTGCTTGTCTTGGATGATGTTTGGAGCAAGAATTATAATTTGTGGGAAACCTTGAGGTCACCGTTTAAAGTCGGAGCACCTGGAAGTAAGGTTATTGTGACAACAAGCAGTGCAGAAGTTGCATTGACAATGGGACCGGGACCAGTTGGTTATTATAACTTGAAGCTTCTTTCAGATGATGATTGCTGGTCTGTGTTTAAGAAGCATGCATTTCAGAACAGTGATATCAATGCAATTCGTAACTTGGAGCTAATTCGTGATAGAGTTGTTCAAAAATGTAGAGGTTTGCCTCTAACAGCAAGGACTCTTGGTGGTCTTCTATGTTCTAAGCAAGGAGATAATGAATGGGAAGATATATTGAACAGTGCAATATGGAATTTATCGGATGAAAATGGGATTCTTCCGATGCTAAAGTTAAGCTACCACTATCTTCCTTCGTATCTTAAAAGATGTTTTGCTTACTGTGCAATTTTTCCGAAGGATTATGAGTTCGACAAAAAAGATCTTGTGCTTTTATGGACAGCGGAAGGTCTTATTCAGAATCAAAAGGACAACAAGCAACTTGAAGATCTAGGCTGTGAGTATTTTAATAAGCTATTATCAAGGTCAATTTTTCAACAATCGGTCAACAATAAATCTAAATTTGTAATGCACAACCTTGTTAACGATTTGGCTCAATGGGTTTCTGGAGAAACAAGTTTTAGGTTGGTGGTAAATAATGAAGAAAATATGCAACCGAAAATGTCTGAAAGGGTTCGACATTTTTCTTTCATATCAACACTTTACAATGGTAAAGCAAAATTTAAAGTCTTACACAAAGCTGAGCGGCTACGGACATTCTTGGCAATACTCCCAAGTAATTGGCGGCGTTTTGACAATTGTTTTATATCTGTTATGGTTGTATCTGATATGTTGTTGAAGTTTAAAAAATTAAGGGCGCTATCTTTTAAAAGATATCATTTAGTTGAACTACCTGATTCAATAGGAGGTTTAATCCATTTAAGGTATCTCAACCTTTCTCACACTATGATTAGAACTTTGCCCGATTCTGCAAACTCATTATTCAACTTGCAAACTTTAATATTAAGTTATTGTTCTCGTCTCGTGAAGTTACCTTCTAAAATAGAAAATATGTCCAATCTACAACATCTTGTTATTAGAGGTTCAAAATTAATAAGGGAGATGCCGTTGGGGATAAAAGAATTAAAAGACCTCCAAACATTGTCTGATTTTATTGTGGGGAAAGATGGGGCCGGTTGTTCTTTGGAATATTTGAAAACCTTGAAGTTTCTTAAAGGGGAACTTTGTATATCAAAATTAGAGAATGTGGGTGGCGTTGGTCAAGACACGAGAGAAGCCATACTGAGTAATAAGAAAGGCTTAAAAGTGTTAGAGCTAGAATGGGGTTTTCAATTTCATGACTCGGTCAACCAGGTGGAAGAAAAATATGTGCTTGAGATGCTACAACCTCATACAAATCTAAAAAATCTCACACTCAAATGTTATGGTGGCATAAGATTTCCATCTTGGCTTGGAGATGGATCATTCTCCAACATGACAGTCCTAAGGTTGGAAACATGTGAGAATTGCACATATTTACCTTCTCTCGGGTTGTTAAGCTCGCTCAAAGATCTCACCATCGTAGGCATGAAGAGGTTAAAAGGTTTAGCTTCTGAATTCTACGGACCAGGTTGTTTAAGGCCTTTTCAATCACTGGAGATTCTTACATTTGAGGATTTGCAAGAATGGGACTATTGGAAGACTACGCAAAAAAATGAGCATTTTGAAACATTTCCTCATCTTCGTAAGCTTTCAATTAAAAAATGCCCCAAACTCTCTGGAAAGTTACCCGATCATCTTCCTTTACTGGAAAAGCTTGCAATTAGTGGATGTGCACAACTTGTGGTTTCACTGTCTAGCCTTCCGGTACTTTGCAAATTGGAAGTAAATGGATGCAAACGTGTAGTGGGATGTAATCCAAGTGACTACCAATCACTAAACTCCATGACTCTTTCAAATATTTCAGAGTTGGGAAACTGGTCATTGCAATGGTTTCAGAAAGTGGAAAGCCTGAAGATCGTCGGTTGCAAAGAGCTCATTCATATGTGGCAGAATGAAATATCTCTTGAGAAGACACCAAAAGAGTTGCATGCCTTCAACTCCCTCAAAAAACTCTGTATTGGAGATTGCCCGAATCTTGTTTTGTTTCCAGAGATTTGTGTTCTTCCCCTTCTGACTGAACTCAAAATTGAAAATTGCTATGCTTTAATGTCCTTACCTGAGGGAATGAAGCAGAAGAATTTACACCTGGAACGCTTGGAAATTGATGGCAATCATTCACTATCATTCATGACAAGAGGCCAACTACCTTCATCACTGAAACAACTTCGGTTAATTAGATGTGAGAAACTGCAGTACGTGTTTGCTGATGAAACACATACTACTTCTTCTTATTCGGTGAAACATGAGGAGAATATCAATGATATCAACACATTTCTTGAAAGGTTGATTGTGATATCCTGTCCATCTCTCACGCGCTTGTCAACAAGAGATCAGTTACCAGCCACCCTCAAATATCTTTGCATAAATTACTGCTCAAAGATTACTACTCTATCGAGAGGCCAGCTACTAGACTCGCTTCAAGAACTCAGCATTTATGATTGTCCAAAAGTAGAGGCGATAACAGAGAGGTTCCATAATAGCATGCTTCTCGAAACAATTACCATCGGTGATTGTGCAAATTTTGAATCCATACCTGAGGGTATAGACAAACTTAGCCATCTTCATGGAATTCGTATATATGGATGTCCAAGTCTTGTTTGCTTCCCAGAAGAAGGGCTTCCTAACACCAATTTAAGGGAGTTCCACATCTATAATTGCAAGAACCTCAAAGCCCTACCCAGAGGCATGCAAACCCTTAATTCCCTCCGCATACGGGGCTGTCCAAGTATCAAATCCTTTCCAGAGGAATGTTTTCACACCAAGCTAACGACACTTGAAATTGGAAATCTCGATATGTATGAGCAACTAATTCAGTGGGGCCTGCCTAAGCTTACCTCTCTCACCTCACTCCAAATTCATGAATGCCCAGATGTAGAGTCTTTTGAGATAGGAATGATGTTGCCCACTTCTTTGACTCGTCTGACCATTTCACAGTTCCCTAAATTGAAATACCTATCCTCAGATGGTTTCCAAAACCTCACCTCTTTTGTGTCTTTATCAATCTATGGTTGCCCAAATCTCATGTCATTTCCGAAAATAGGCATGCCGTCATCACTAATGGAATTGTATATTGATGAATGTCCTATGCTGCGTAATCGGTGCAGAAGGGATAAAGGTCAAGAGTGGTTCAAGATAGCCCATATCCCTTGCGTGAAGATAGATCTCAAATTCATGGATGAGCTATAGGAGAAAGAATAAACTCATTCCAGCCTTGAGAAGCTGCTTATGTGATCTCTCTGAAGATGTGCATGACAACATGCAAATTAAAGGCTATATATGTGTAAGTCTGGAAACCATTTGTTGCTTCATTTTTAGTACTTAAAAATCTCTACTACTCTTTGATCTCATACTTTTCGTTTCAAGAATCTTTTTGCTTGATCTTGAATCAATTAATTAAGCATTTGTTTATGGGTTTAATTTAGTTAGTGATATGGTACTGTTATAGGGACAGCTAGTACGATGACTGTAATTTAATAGGCTCTAACATCCACCTTTGGATGGTTCCAATTAAGTTATCGAAATGTTTTGATAAATAATTTCGATAAAACAATTTTACTATTTTTCAGCTTCAATGACATTGAGAATTGATGAGCAATATATCTCATTTGATGTCTGTTTCACAAACCTAATAGATGTTATT
This sequence comes from Dipteronia sinensis, assembly GCA_033220585.1. Classification (NCBI taxonomy): domain Eukaryota; kingdom Viridiplantae; phylum Streptophyta; class Magnoliopsida; order Sapindales; family Sapindaceae; genus Dipteronia; species Dipteronia sinensis. The sequence continues at coordinate 21,765,483 of CM065644.1, read as the reverse complement.
GCTAACTTTTTATTTTCAAAACTATTTCTTTTGGGAATTGGTTAGTGCGAAATTATGGTTTTTGTTAGAAAGAATTAATTACCTGGAAATGATATTTAATTAGCTAGATTGTGGGTACTTATCTGCACCTCCTGTTTTGTTAATTGAATTTACTGGGAAATTGCTATTTTTGTTAGAGAGAATTTACTAGTAAATGAATTGGCTTGTCTTGTAGCTAGATCTTGTGATCTGTCCCATGTCTAAATCATCTTTGTCATAAATAACAGTCACTGCTAATGATTATTTCATTGTTAGTGTTTACAAGTGTGTCTTTTATTTAACACTTCCGGGTATAATTCATTTGGTGCTGGCTTATTTTTCTGCAGGTTTTTTTGGACACATCGTGTCTCACGGGCCCTCTCCCTTTGGAGTTCAAAAACTCATGGGAGTCACGATTCATTCCGTTACCAATCGAAACATTTTGTCCCAGTGTAAATATATTGTCTGCTTTTGGACACACAAGTTCCTCACGGATTTGATCTTGTGTTTGCAACCCCCTGAACAAGGTCACAAGGTATTTAAACTAGCCAAGATCCCCTCTCGTTAGCGGTGCACTTGGACAATTATGTTTGCTTAGGTAAGTTGTTTTTGTTGTTACTGGCATTAAATTAATAAGTTTTCTTGTAAGGACTAATTAGTCTTGGAATTGGATTAATCTTTCCATCATGCAATATGATCTTTGTTGTCCTTGGTGGTGGCTTAACTGTCTGGAGACTGGAGTACACTCACTTGGTGGCATTCTTTCAAAATTCACTTTTGGGGAAGGAAATTGTGTTGCTGATTATCTTGCTAATATTGGTTTGGGTCTCCATAGTTACACATGGTGGAATTTTTTCAACCGATTCAAATTCAAGGTTTGTCGCTCAGAGAAGCTTGGATTCTACAGAAGTGTAGATTTTCTTAGATTGCTTTGTATTATTTCTGTTGACAGAGTTATGTCTATACTGATTTTGTATCTTTTTTCTAGTGAGCATGCATTGTATTTTACTATTTTTCTTCAGGTCTCTAGATTTTGCATTTTTCTAGATTTTTTTTTTTCTTCGATCTTTTCTCCAAGGGTAAGGTTCAATACATCCCCCTAACCAGATGTAATTTATTATTTATTTTAATAAATTTCTCTCGTACTGTCGAGGTTCTACTAATTAAAAAAATGTGCATCTAATGAATGGTTTAATCGTTGTCTATTTTGAGTCATGTTATTTCATTATCTCTCCTTAACTCGTTTTCTTTCGTTGTGCATTCTTGTAATCACATATTGCTGGTTATATATTTAGTTTGATTGATCTAGAAATAGTGTTATTTTTTTTAGCTTCAAACTTCAATGGCATTAGAGTCAGAAACATTTCTCTAATTCATTTGTTGATATAAACATGTAGTCAATTTTTTTTCTAATCAAACTTTATTGGCAACTCACCTCCCCTCTCCACGTTTGTGGTTGAGAATTCAAATCATACCTTACATAAGTGTGGAGGGATTTCTCCCTTATGTCGTGTGTCATGAGAGTTTATTAGGGCTACATGTGTCTTGATAGACCACTAATCCACTCCATGTAAAATGAAGATCGAATGAAAACAAAATATATATATATATATATATATATACAAAAAATTTCAAGTTAGTATGTACTGATATAACTTCATCAATGCGTTGAATATGCACCATTAGAATTACATATTTTGACTCAAAGTGTATGTACTTATCAAAACTTCTCCATAATCAATAATCTACATACAACACACTGATATAAGTTATATCAGTGCGCACCGGAGAGAAAATAACTCTATATATATATATATATATATATATATAAAAGAAATGTAGCTAGGGGCATGCAAAATTAAAGGTGGGAGAAATGTTGCTGTGTTCTTATAAGGTAAGACGAGAAGACTCGATTTGTGGGCATGCAATGGAATATTCTTAGCCCACTCAAAGACAATAATATATGAACTGTTACCAACATTAAAATTATTAATTCTAGACAATTATTTGACTTTTTTCTTTCTATCAAATAAATCAAAATTTGGCTGTTATCTTTGTCACTTGCCTTGTATTTTTTCTGTCTCCTTTAATATTTTATAATACTTTTGTTATTCGTTTGGACAACCTATTCCTCTTTTATATGTCTAGACACATACATATATAAATTCTTATATCAGGGTGTTGTGATTTTAACAAAAATCGAACTTTTAAAGTTTAATCATTTTTTGAGACAAATTGATTTTATTAATGTTAATACCTCATCTACGAGATGTTCAATTACCAACAGGATATTATTATTTTCCACCTTCATAAGTGAGGCATTAGTCATTTTTCATTCTCTTGTTTTAATATTATTAGCCAGTTTCCACCTACCGTTAGTTTTGGATGGAAAATTGGTGTTCTGACATCTGCAGGTTGCGAAATTACCTTGTTGCCCTTGAGTCTTTTAACAAAATTGGAAAAAAATTAATTAAAGATCATCGTCTCCAAATCTGTACCCAGTCGGCCAGTCCCAAACACCAAAAAAATCAACTTCATCAACATCATCACTCTCCAGTCTCCACACATACCCAGCCACCACACCACAAAAATCATCTTCATCAACATCATCACTCTCCACACATACACAACCACCACAAAATAAGCAAAAAATCAAAACACCAAACACCAACCCAACCCCTCACCCAAACGACCACCACCCCAGTCCACCCCCACCTGAAATCACCACCATCGGCCGATCAGCGCCCCACACCGACGGCTACACCAACACCCTACTAGAACCAACACACCATAAATCAAAGAAAAGAGGGAGAGAGAGAGAGAGAATAAGAAATCGGTGGTGGGTGGTGAGTGGTGTGTGATTGAATGGGTGGAGATGATGGTGGGGAAGATGATGGGAGGCGATTGAAAGAAGAAATCAAAGAAAAAAAGAGAGAGAGAGATCGGTGGAGGGTGATAGAGAGAGAGAATAAGATATTTGTGGTGGGTGATGGGTGGTAGGTGAGAGAGTAGGTTTAATTTAAGGGATAATATCATTTGGGTCCCTGAAAGATCACAATTTTAAATGAGTTTGATTGTTTAGTAACTTTTTCCGTGACTTATGAAAAATATATCAAATAGGTCCATTTGACTTTCTTTTAACGGTCAAACGTGACAGAATATGTAAATCGACCATTTTACCTTTAACTTTAATTAAAGAATTTAAAAATATAATTTTACCCCTTTAACATTTTAAAATTTTATAATTCAACTTCGATATAATCCAATCAAAATCTAACACGAGTCACAAAGATTTTAAAATAAAAATATAAAAAAAATTTGTATTTATATAATTTATATAAAATAATTATTTTTAAAGAATAAATAAAAAAATAATCTGATCTAGAATTGCGAAAAGAGAGATGAAGAGATCTGAAAAGGAAGAAAAAATTTATCAAAAAAATTACAAAATATTAAAAATATTTTTATAATACAAAAATAAAATAATTATTATATTTATTTTAAAAAATTAAATAAAAAAATTAAATGAAAAAAAATTCCACCATTGAAAACATTTTCTTACAAATACACAATAATTTAAAACAAAATTGAGAAAAGAGAGATCTAAAAAGATAGAAAAAAATTGAGAATATATATAGAAAGCTGAGGAGAGAGATCTGGAAAATGATTCATCAATTCATCATCACCATGAATTATCAATCATCAAACAATACCAAACCCAACACCTATTAATTTATTCCTTACGTACAAATTACAGGTAACAAAAAATCAATTGCAACTAGTATGTATCCAAATTAAAGTATAATAGCTTAAAATTTGAAATCTAGATGAATCTAATATCTTCATAAGTTCACCATCATCATCCAAACCTAGAAAATCATCATCAACAGACCACCAAACCTCAGAAAAACTATAATCCACACCACAAGAAAGCTTATCCGGACCTTCATCATCACCATCACACCTAGATCAAAACCCAGAAAGCAATCATCACCAGCACCAGAACCAAACCCAAAAACCCACCAAATTCTTAACCTCCCAACACCGGAATCAAACCCAAATAACCAAACACAACCACCCAAACCCATCAACCAAACATCCAACACAAGCAAAATCTACCAACCAGGGCGCTGCCGCCGCCGCCACCACCACCACCAAACAAGCAAACACGATACCGATTGTCTTTTCTATTTTTTTTATTTAACAACACACAAAATTTCATCAATATCGCACCTTTGACCCGAAAAAGACCTTCCAACAAAGCGGGCGATAGGGATCTCACACAAAAAAGGCTCATTATAGTGGTGAAGAGCAGTGCATCCGGACAAGTAGCTCCCTCGCCTGCACCCTATGGATCGATAGTACTATTTGTATCTAAGGAATAGAACTAATTGACTCCTACCCCCCACTACCTTACTAGGTCTTACTCATAATCTACCTTATCATATGTCTTCTCGGAGTTTACTTGGACACCGTTTCCACTGAGCGATGGGTTGGACTCCCGGATGCTCACCTTCCCAGATGCTTTAGATACGACGGGGAGAAGAAAGAAAAGATAGATAACTTATAGAGAGGGAGAACGTGTTAATCAAGAAAGGGAGAAGATATGATTTTGGAAAAGTGATTGGGAGAAGATGATAAGATTTGGTAAAGGGATTGGGAGAAGATCATAAGATTTTTATATTTTTTAAATATTAATTTTTATTAATTCTTTTTCTTTCTTTTAAAATTTAATTAATGAAAAAATATTTGAGAATAATTATGTTTTTAATTTAATTTAATTTTTTTATATTAGTAAAAATAAAAATCTCCTTTTTATTATTTTTTTAAATTGTAAAATTTTAAAATATTAGAGGGTAAAATTGTATTTTTAAACTCTTTAATAAAAATTAAGGGTAAAATGGTCAATTTATATATTCTGTTATGTTTGACCAATAAAAAATAAGTCAGAGGGATTTAATTGATATAATTTTCAAAAGTCAGGGAAAATATTGCTAAAAAAGCAAACTCGTTTAAAAATGTGATCTTTCAGCAATACTTAGGGACCCAAATGATATTAACCTTTAATTTAATAATGTTTTAATTGTTTTTATTTAATTTAATAATGTTTATTAATTTTACCACTTCAATTACCATTATACCCTTACTGACTTAGCAGAAAAATAAAAATTTTAACAGAATAGTAACGGTATGGTGGATTTTGACTAATAACTGAAATTAGAGAGTGGATTTTGGTCATTATTAAAATAGATGGTGGAAAATGATAAATATCTCATAAGTGAGGGTGAAAAATAATAACATCCCATTATCAACTTCAATTTAGTCGGCATTTTGAAGTTATATTATATTAGTCTTTTAACTGTCAGTTCGTCCTAATATAAAATATATCAGGACGAAGAATGTGGACCACAGATTATGGAGAAATTTTGATAAGTGCAAACACTTTGAGTCAAAGTATGTGAATCTAATGGTCTACATTCTTTATTCTGATATATTTAATATCAGAACGAGCTGACAATAGAAAAGTTGATATTATTTATTTACTTTTAATTACGATCAAGTGGTTATACATACATTCTGTATTTATGATGAAATAAATGTACGTAGGAAAGACCTTTCATACTATTAGACTAGTAGGCCAGTAGTGTTTGATTTCTGGGGCTTATGACAGACCTTTCATTATCAATTTTGAGAAAAAGAAAAATTATTCATATATGATAAATAGAAACAATGAGAATGAATTCTTTCAAAAATCAAAACCATCCCCACCCCGAAAACAAAAAAATTGAGGGGTCCTACACTATCAAATTCGTGGGTCCAAATTTATAGGCTTGACCTAATTGATTCAAAAACTATGAATTCAAAGACTAGTCTTTTTAATGGGCCTACCATGTGGCTTTATTTTCCTTTACAGAAAGCTTAATTTTTTAAAGTAATAACCCACAAACAAAAAAAGTCATATGAGAAAATGATTGTGAGAAATTCTTGATAATTAAAAAATTCAAATTCTTCATAATTATGTCATAATACACGCAACGGTATAACCATGCCATATACAAGATTAATAATAATAATAATAATATATTAGGTTTTAGATGCTGGATTATACACGTATGTGATTAATTGTCGAATACAATAATATATAAATATATATATAATAATTTTCACATAAGTGCGCATCAATAGAATTATATAAAGACATTGAATGTGAGCCACTCATTTTACATATTTTGACTTGGTATATATACACGTGTCAAAACTCTTTTATAAATGCGTTTCTCAAATTCAATGTCCTTATATAATTTTATCAGTGCACACTGACAGGAAAAAGACTGTATAACAGTCTTTTTTTCTTCGATACGTATTGATATAACTTATATCAGTGCGCTGCATGTGAACTACCGATTATAGACTATATATATATATATATATATATATATATATATATATAAAACTAGTAAAGTTTAATGGTAAATTTTAATTGAAATCCTTATCCCACCAAATACATATTTGTTCCCCATATATATTTGGTACACAAACTGTCTTCTCCGAGCCTTTAGCATTGTTTTCCCCTAAAAACTGTGTACTATCACATAAGTATAGTAATATTACTAGACAGTTAATAAATAATTGGAAAAAATATATAATTTTTACAAGAAACAAATTTTACAAATTGAACAAAGAATTTAATAAACGTTCGAGCAATTATATATATATATATATAGAGAGAGAGAGAGAGGGTCAATTATATATATATAGAGGATATATATATATATATAGAGAGAGAGTCAAACGAAATCAATTTAGATTTGTGATTTAAAATTTTAACTTTAACATCTTAACCACATATATACTCTTAATTTAATAGTTCGGATTTGAATGCACTTATAACAGTTGGATAAAGAGTATACGAGTGGTTGAGATATTGAAATCAAAATTTTAAGTCACAAATCTAAGTTAAATTAGCTTGACCTATATTATAGAGAAATTTTTCAATGATGACTTTTTAAAATGCATACTTTAAGCATTTTTTATGAAATTGTATGCAATCGAATGTTTTTCGATGATATTTTTTGTATGCATCATAAGAAAATTAAAATACACATTTGGTAAAAAGTTGGAAATTTTTTGGATTTGAGAACTATTTTTCTTATATTTCCCTATTTTTAAATGGTTTATCTTCAAAAGTAGGAAAAAATTAGTTCTTGGATCTGAATTTTTTTTTTCCATAAATGTATTTCAATGTTTTTATTATCCATATAAAAAATCAAATCAAAATTCAATATATTCCATCAAATTTCATCAAATGTACTTAAATTGTATATTGTAAAAAGTCATCATCGAAAAATTACTATATATATATATATATCATACGATAAAAACTTATATATATATATATATATATTTTATATATATATATAGAAGGTATATAGAAGGGTTTTATTGGGACCATACATCCAATCAAAGGTCAGAATAACTTATTCAATTTCACTTTTCTTTCATTTATTCACACCTAATCTTTTTATCATAAAAGTGTTTAGATTGGATTGGTGTAAAGATAGGTGGTAAGACTATCCCATATCTTGTAATATTGGAATTCTATAAACCCGTATAACATCATCTATTTTAACTTTTTTTATTTATGTATTAAATCTTATAAACTGAAAAAAAAAATTGCACCGTACATTTTTTATTATGACGGTGTTCAGTTTTGACCTTGTTACAATCAACACGGTCAAAACCGAAGATGTATAGTACATCACATTGCATTGTAGAATCTTTCCGAGAGTCGATATCTTGGACTTTTTGATGTTTCCAATTCTAATAGCTAATTAATTAGTCTAGTATAAAGTCAAACAAATTTGCATGATCCAAGGTAAAAGAAAACTTATTCATTACTCCATTTTGTTAATTGATAAGGTTTCAATATTTTATGTCACTAATTAACATTAAAAGAAAAATGATTACATTTATATGCTTCTTTGTTTCGCTTCCTTCCAACTAATCAAGAATATTAATAGATTGATTTCAAAGCATCCAAATAGCATTTTTCATATAAAATAATAACATTGGCTAGCTCATTTCAATAAATTCACTCTACTCTTGATTTTTGCATGTCGAATTTAATAAATTTTGAAACAAATTTAAATTGATATGTGTCGTCTTATTAGAAATCTCAAATCTCATTTCAATTTTGTATAACTGAAATTATATTTAAATCACTTGTTGTACCATCATTTCTTTTAATATATATGCAATTTATAATTATAAAATGATCAAATTTTGATAATTGAGATGTAAAATTGGGATTAAAGACGAGAAGTCTAGTAAATTTTTATATATATAAAATATGCAGTGCAACGACTAGAACACATAATATTGTTTGATCGAATGAACGATTTACTACCAAGATACTTTGTGCTGTGGTTATTGGAGGTCTAGTATTATTGTTTAACTTAATATATAAAGAAGAAGAAGAAAATTATGAACTATATTAATGAAGATCCTGTTATAAATGTTACCAACAATTAATGGTGATATTGAGCTTTAAAGAGTTAGAAAGCTGATAAATCATGAAAACAAAGAGTTGAAAGTTCCCATTCATGTATTTTCTAAATTAGGTTGGATGTTTCAGTAGTACTCAAATTAGCTTTTTTGGAAGATTTGAACAATAATTGAATGGTCCAAGTAGAATTTATGGTGGCAAAGATTGATCAATCTTAGTTATCACTTACCATTCAACACTATCTTTTTCTTTTTTATGTGTTAATTGCAATTATAAGTTCATTAAGATGAGTTATTGACTGTGGTGGTAGACATAATTCAAGTAGTTTAGATTATTTTGAAATTCATTAAAGACTACTTTGTGATTTATTTTGAAGCCATAAAAAATTTCTTATATTTTTTTTTTGGTTGAACAGAAAAATTTTCTTATATTAAAAGAAAAGAAAAAATAGGATCAGTAATACTAACCCTTCTATTATTTGTGATAATATTATCATCTATCAAAATATAAAAGATTTCGTAAATATATGAATCATTAGCAGAAAGAATCCACGTTGCATGGATACAAAGAAGAGCAAATTAAATAAAATTTTGGTGGGGGTGGTTGAGTAATTAAACAACCATGGGAGTGGTTGGATCAAGATAATGAGTCCTTAATCTTCTTCTTCTTTATAAGTCCCGATTATTATTATACTTATTATATGCATAAACATAATACTTGCCCTCGTTTGAAAGCAAATTCAAATTCTTTTTCATTATTAATCACCTCTAGATAACATTGTTTTAATTTACATATATATATATATATATAATAATTCTATATGTTGATGGATGAAACCGAAGTTATATAATATTATAAAATTATATAACTAAATGTATTTATTATTGTTCTAGTAATCGGTCTAGGTGGCTGTCTAGACCTTAGACGGACCTAACCGCCGTAAGGAAAACCTAATCGGACTTTCTAAACGATCAGACTCCTAGGTGGGCAAGTTAGAGTCAACTCCGTCGACTTTGCCCGTCAATTTTTTTGTTTTAATGCAAAATAAGTTTCTAGTTGGAGTCCATTTGGTTGATTTTGTCAATTTTTTTTAACTAGCTAATACACACGAACCAAAATTAAATGCAACAGAGAGACGTTATCTATCATTATAATGTACATTGAAAACAGTTGGAAAATTAATTTCTGCAATTGAAGAGGAGACCACTTCATGACTTACCAACATATCCATTCACACAAACAAAGTGAAAAGAAAAAAAAAAGTCTCATTTCTCTACTAGAAGCCATTTTAATGCCAACTACTTTCTCTCCCTTCATTCATGATTTTAAATATGTCATTCACATGTTTGGTGAATGAATGCCAATTAAATTCAGAGATTCTGGCTACCAAAATAAGAATTATTAAAATTCACAAGCTTGTTTTATTAGTTGTCACAATTAAATTGACATCTTTATGTTCTCATAAATATTTTTTACTATTATCAAAACTACACCGATTCTTATGTTTCGAGGATATAATTTTATTTTTATTTGAATTTGTACAACATCTCTTACCATGTATCTTTAAAAATACCTTTAAATAATTAAAATAAAAATCTTGGTGATGAGATTGTTTTCATACATCGAGATGAGTATGTAAAATATAATTATCATAGTGAAACTTTAATGACAAGCCAATACTAATATATATAGTCTATTAGATTTTTTTTAATCTACTATAATTGTTTTTCTTTATTTTATAAAAATTTATTTCTAAAAATCATTATACTCATGTATTATGACTTAACTAAACAAATATACTATTAAATTCTTCAAATGAAACCAACATATCAAAATTAAACTATCACGTATTCATTGTTTACCAAATTTGATGATATCTGAGATCATTAAGAATGCATATTTGTAGTATAAATTCATGTGACAACTTCTTAAATAAGTATATATTAATCGTATTTTTAATTTACACTTGTAGTATTTGATATATACAGTTAATTTCGGCATAATTCGAACTAAACCTGACCTAATTATTCGAGTAAAATCCATATTTATTTATTTATTTTCAATAATTTATAATAGTAATAATATATTTATTTTCCTTCAATAATAATAATAATAATAATAATAATAATAGTAATAATAATAAGAAATAAAGTAGTTTTCAACTGAAGGTGAGCTGATAATGTGAAAGCTCTTCTCTCTCTCTATTCACTTCCAGTCAAAAGCCACTTTGCTTCTCTCTGTGTGTGTTTTCATTTCTTCTTCTTCTTCTTCTTCTTCTCTGTTTATTTATTATTTATTTTTTAAAATAAAAAAAAATTTCTTCTCTGTAATCCTCCAGCTCAAAACATCTGCTTGAAAACATGCCAGACAAACGCACCACGTGTTTGGAATTTTCGTGCTTTTTAGTGGAGGAGACTATAATTTAACTCACTCACTCACTCACTTGTAAGTAAACTAATTATATTAATAAAAACCTTTAAAAAGCTCAAGCTGAGTTGTGTTCTCTTCGAGTCAGAGCTTCAATGCTGGATCTGGGTTCACCAATGCCGATGCAGAGAGTCATGTCTCGGAGTTCTAGCTCACCTGGTTGCTTCTGAGTTGATCTGAGCTGACCCGAGTTGAGTTTGTCAACTCATTTGCTGGATGAGAGGTTGGTTTTGGTTTTGGTTTTCTAAAGTTTTGAATCTTTGAAGCTTGTACATTGTTTGCTTTGTGTGTAGATCTGGTAACTGTGAAGCATATTTGTGGGTTATTAGTGTTTTTATTTTTTTGTTTCTTTTAAAGGTCACATTTTTAATTATTTTTTTATAATTTGGTTGAGAATTTGTGATGTGGGTTTCTTGGAGTGTGATTTTTAGATTTGATTAGTGTTTTTTTGTTGTTGTTGAATTGATGACTTCTGCTTTTCTGGGGTTTCTATTTTCTTGCAAAATGCAGCAGCTTTTTTGGTTTGTTGAACTACTCCAGCTATGTCAGCAATTAAGATTTGATTTTTATGTGGAAAGCTTAATTTGAGGTGATATTTTGAAGTTCTTTTGTAAAAAGTGCTTTTGATTATGGTTTTGTGAATGCATTTAAGAGAGCCAATTTTACTGATTCAATAAGCAATATCTAGGACAGCTTCAATTAAGTGCTTCTCAGAAAAACACTCTACAATGTTCTTTTGATTCCAGAAAGTGCTTTCATTTATTTTTCAGCCATGCTTCTCAGAAAAACACTCTACAATGCTCTTTTGATTCCAGAAAGTGCTTTCATTTATTTTTCAGCCAAACACTAGGGATAAATCCAAATGTGCGTTTCAACTATTTAAAAAGAAAATTTTACAATATTGATAGCAATCCCAAAAACACCATCAGACAACACTTTTTTTTACAGTTTAGCATTTAAGTATTGTTTTGGTGTTGGAAGCTCATTGTTGGAGCAATTCATGTGTTGCTTGCTTTGTCACCTTTTTTGTTGTTTATACACATCATTTTCCTTTTCGTATTGGAAATTCTTTTTTTTTTTTTTTCAGGTGCTTTAGTGTATAATTGATAAAGGTAAGTGTATTTCTTATGGGGCCTTATAAATTTCATAGATAAAGTCTTATTCCTGTGCTTTATTCTCTCTATGATGTTCTTGCCTCATGCTTTGCGATAATGCTTACTTTTCGTACTTGTAAATGAACTTTCCTACAAATTTCTGGATTTCATAATAAGATCAAATCATCAAATTATATGGAATTAGCTTCTTTAATGGAATATTTGACAAAATACCAATTGAATCTTTTTGTTGTTATCGATGTATATTAAGCTCTCAATGTTTGGTATTATTGGGTCATCGAAAAAATTGGCACCACTGCCCTTGTATTGGTTGCTCCTTATAGACAAGTATTGTCTTTTGTTGTTAACTTTTGAAAGGATGAACCTACTTCTGCTTTGAGTTTTCAAGTATTGATGAGTAAGATTAGATATAGGTGTCGTGGACTGTTAAAACGATGATTATAACCATTTATAGTGGCAGAAGTAGGTAGTGCTGAAATCACTTCCTCTCAGCATATAAATGCATGTAAATGAGATTTTTTTTTTCAAGCGTGTTACTGTTTGTTTAAGTTAAGCAGATTGTTTGTTGGTCGACAACATTGGGCCGAAAATTCTTCTTTACTGGTCTAAATTCCCTATTCATAACTTTATACTTTAAAGATAAAATGGGAAATGGAAGGCAAGATTCTACTTTATAATTTCTGTTATCCATGAATTCTTTTCTATGAGAAGTTGCAATACCTTTTATTTTTCCTTCACATTTCTTTTGTGCTGCACTATCACTATTATGTGCATAATGTTTGCTGTATTCCCTTCTAGAATTGTGAGTCTTGTTGTCGTTTTAGCACAAATTTCGCTTGCAAGTGGATGGATTTATTTTCTTTTATTTTAAAGATGACTGTTTATTGTTTTTTCACTCATAGTGGTTGTTGCTTTTGTGTTGCTAGTTGCCTAATGTTGTTTGTGGTCTTTTTTGGCTGAACCAGGAATACAAGAAGTTCTCAGAAGGTTGCATTTCTGTCACTACAGTCCCATACATATAACCTGTGTTAAAAAACTCCCCATGAAGTTCAACATCAATTCGGTGTTTGTCTTTCTATTCATCATAGTCACTCTGTTCTCTCTGGCCATTGCTGATCTCAGCTCAGATAGACAAGCCCTTCTTGACTTTGCAGATGCTGTACCCCATGGCAGAAAGATCAATTGGACCTCGACCACCCCTGTCTGCAAATCTTGGGTGGGAGTCACTTGCAATAAAGATGGTACTCGTGTGGTTTCCCTCCGGCTCCCTGGAGTTGGACTTGTAGGACCTATCCCAAACAACACCCTTGGTAAACTAGATGCCCTTAGTATTCTCAGCCTTCGATCCAATGTACTAACTGGAAACCTTCCTTCGGATATTGCCTCCCTGCCTTCTTTGCACTACCTCTACCTCCAACGTAATAACTTCTCTGGTGACATTCCTGCCTCCCTTTCTCCCCAACTCACTGTATTGGATATATCATTCAATTCCTTCACTGGAAAAATTCCACCAAGTGTACAAAATTTGACACAACTCACCGGACTGAACCTCCAAAATAACAGCCTTTCTGGACCTATACCAAATCTTAACAGCCCTAAGCTCAAGCGTTTGAATATAAGCTACAACCATCTTAACGGTTCAATCCCGTCTTCCCTTCAAAATTTTTCCAGTTCTTCCTTTGTGGGAAACTCTTTCCTATGTGGACCACCGCTGCAACCTTGCTCTGTGCCTTCACCTTCTCCATCTCCTTCTTTCTCTCCACCAGCGGTAATTCCCAAAAAACAAAGCCCCAAAAAGAAACTTGCATTGGGAGCTATCATTGCCATTGCAGTAGGAGGGTCTGTGGTGCTATTGCTTGTAGCTGTACTTCTAGTGTGCTGCTGTTTGAAGAAAAAAGATAACGGAAGCAATGGTGTATCGAAAGGAAAGACTTCTGGTGGGGGTAGGAGTGAGAAACCAAAAGAGGAGTTTGGAAGTGGGGTGCAAGAACCTGAGAAAAACAAGCTGGTTTTCTTCGAAGGTTCTTCGTATAATTTTGACCTTGAGGATTTATTAAGGGCTTCTGCTGAAGTGCTCGGAAAGGGTAGTTATGGCACAGCATATAAAGCTGTATTGGAGGAGTCAACGACTGTGGTGGTGAAAAGGTTGAAGGAAGTGGTGGTGGGGAAGAGGGAGTTTGAACAACAGATGGAAATTGTGGGAAGAGTTGGGCAGCACCAAAATGTTGTTCCACTCCGTGCTTATTACTACTCGAAGGACGAAAAGCTCTTGGTGTGCGACTACTTTTCAAATGGCAGCTTATCCACACTCTTGCATGGTATGATTATTTATGCTCCTCTATGTTCTTCTTTCTCGTTGTTTTAGACTTTTAGGAGCATGAATTGTGGATCATAGTGCCATTGTGACATCTTAAGGTTTATTAACGTGGAAGTACTCCTACCATAACGAAATTATTCGAGAAATTAAGCTTGTAAATAAACGTTAAATTACTCTTAAGGATTTGTTTATGTAGGACACTAATTATTTTACTTGATAACAGGAAATAGAGGAGCTGGAAGAACTCCGTTAGACTGGGATTCCAGATTAAAGATATCCCTCGGGACTGCAAGAGGAATCGCCCACATTCATTTAATGGGTGGTCCGAAATTCACTCATGGAAATATTAAGTCCTCAAATGTCCTACTCAACCAAGATCTTGATGCTTGTATCTCTGATTTTGGCCTGACCCCTCTTATGAATGTACCCGCGACTCCATCTCGGAGTGCAGGCTACCGTGCTCCGGAGGTTATCGAAACCCGTAAACACGGTCATAAATCAGATGTGTACAGTTTTGGTGTCCTCCTCCTTGAGATGCTGACCGGGAAAGCTCCACTCCAGTCACCGGGACGTGATGACCTGGTTGATCTCCCTAGATGGGTCCAATCAGTTGTAAGGGAAGAATGGACAGCTGAGGTTTTCGATGTCGAGTTGATGAGATTCCAGAACATAGAAGAAGAAATGGTGCAGATGTTGCAAATTGCCATGGCCTGTGTGGCTAAGGTGCCAGACATGAGACCAAACATGGATGAAGTCGTTAGAATGATCGAAGAAATCCGGCAATCCGACTCAGAAAACCGGCCATCTTCAGAAGAGAATAAATCCAAAGATTCAAATGTGCAGACCCCATGATATTACTACAAGTTGGTTGCTGTTTGCTTTCCAAGTTTGAATACTAATATTGAACATTGTTTGCAACTTTGCATAGTAAGGTTTTCTTCCCGATCATCATTTTGAAACCTACATGCATTCATTTCTCCATATAGTGTGATAATCTGTCCAGCTTCTGTAATTTCTCGTAGGGATGTAGTAGTTCTATGATTTTTTTTTTCTCTAGGTGGGTTTTTCATTTTCATGATTTGTTGTAATAATATTTATTTCAATGTTATGAATCAATTCATGAGGTTCAAGCACCTCTTTTGCATGATTTTTGGTTAGAGGTTTTTGTTGATGACTAGAGGTCTAGAGTTGTCAAGACTATTTTTAGTTTGATTTGTTGAAATATTTATCGACTAACAGTTGAACCAATCTTATGTTATAATAAGATTGGTTCAATCTAATAACTGAAAAGACTTATCTATATATAGAGAAGATACCAATTAAAGTGTTGTTTGTGAAGATGCCAACCTTGATTTACCATGTATGTCTCTGGTTTTTTGTAAAACTTTGGACAACTCAAAATATTCTGAGACATCTAAAAACTAACATTTGAGATTTGAATATTTGGTCACCAATTCCAGTCCTCAGGTCTTCTATCGATGGAAGGTTTGCAGCCAAGCGAAAATGTAAATACAAACTCGTCGACATTGCCACCAGCTATTCGGGGAAGTTGCAGCAAACAAAACAGGCGAAGTTGCAGCAACAAGAGAGTTGCTTTCTGTAATATCTCTCCCAAGAAAACCATGCCGGAGGCCATGAGCGACCACGAAGGAAGAGGGTGTCGTTCAGAGTGCTACGTTTGTTGCGCATGTACATGCTTGGCTGTATTCATTGTCCTCGTGATTGCCGTAATTCTTGGACTAGTTTCCATTTCGTTTCTCCGTTCAACAGTGCCCAGAATCACAGTCAATGCCCTTTCCTTCCCTAGGCTGGAGATTTCCTCCTCTGCAGGACAAAAGCTCTTTACTGCTGATGTTAACATGTCTTTTGAAGTCACCAACAAAAAAGATAAGGTTGTCTTGTACATTCGCCCCTTGACGGTGGACATCTCATCAGAAAAGGTTAACATTGGACGTGCAAAAACTCAAGGGTTTTCTCTTATAACGGGGAAGTCAAGCACGATGAATGCATACTCTTCGGTTGTAAAAAAGAAAGTTGATCTTTCTAACACGGAGCAATTAGAAGCGAATATCCGAGACAAACAGGTGGTTGTTGATATCGAATTGCACGGAGATATGAAGATTAATTACGGATGGTTGACGATAAATGGCTTGCCGATGACCATAAAGTGTAAAGGTATCTGGCCAGCTGTTTTTCAGTCTGGAGATGCACCTAAATGTGATGTTAAACTCTTCTCTTTAGAGTAAAATTTCCCCAGTTAGACAAACCAACTCTGTATTCCTTTTTTTTTTTGCTTAATGTTTCGTATTTTTCGTCCCGTTCAAGAGAGGTTTCTGACGAATTCTAATAAACTTCTAACTAGATTTATAGTGAATCATACAAGAAGTTTATAAAGAATCTCAAAACTTTTAAAGGAAGTAATTAACTAAAAATGTAAACTTTAGGAGTCCTCTGATTATATTTAAATCAAACCTCAAGGTGACTAGAGAGAAGTGCAACATGTATGAATATGGATCGCCTAATTTTAATTTCGTTATTTTTTTTAAGTACTCGTTATCTATTCGAGCTTTATTGCTGCCAATGTTGTATGATTCAAATCTTCATAGGATCACCTACGAGAGATAATTTTCTTAGAGTGATATAATTATAAAAATTGTACCTTAAATTAGATTAAACAAGAGTTGTTATTAGATTATTATAATAATAATTATATTCTCATGAGAAGGTAAATAGTTTTATCGAAGACATAAATTGTAGAGAGAATAAGTGAATTACACTAAATTAAAATGGCATACATGCAAATACAATAAAGATAGGAGGGACGTAACTACAAAAGATTGGATAAATTTAGTACGCTGGTTTTTTTTTTTTTGGGGGGGGGGGGGGGGGGGGGGAGGGGGATATTTGCAAAAAGTACCTCTAATGAGGGATGTCAAACAAATCAAATGGATCCGGTTCCAATCTAACCTAATTCTGATTTAATCGAAAATTTCGATATTCAATCTAACCTAATTTAAAATTTTAGATATTCAATAAGACCCCATCCAAAAGTTAAGGTGTTTGAACTTATTCAGACCACTTATTTCAAGAATCAAATTCAATTTATGCTTCTATGATAAACTATTCGAGTCCAATCTAATTTGATATAAATAGTAAATATTTTACTAAAAATGAAATACAAAAAATACAAAATATGAAGAAACAAGTATTTAGATCTTGATTTTGATCTGAACTGGTACGGTTATATTTGATTTCTAGATAGAATTAAACATTTTGAAAATTATGAAACTTGACCCAATTGAACCAATTCAAACTATTATTTTCGACCACATTAACACATCTAGTTTTACAGGGACTTGCATTTAAATTTGAAACTAGATTGTTATTTCCGAAAAACAAAAAGTTCAAAATTCGAGGGCAGTGTTTGGGAATCTCCCATTTTGATATAATAATATAAAAAAATACAAGGACGTAGATCTTACGCTAATCGAGAGAGAGAATTCTAGAAGCATCTCTCTCTCTCACCTATAATTAAACCATCGAATCCGCTCCATTTCTCTCGTTTTCTCTCTCTATCCATCATCCAAGTTCCAAGGTAACTCTCTCTCTCTCTATTTCTCTCTCTCGCTCTCGCTCTAATCTCTCTTCGTATCCTCACACGAATCGCACAGATCTGGTGTTTCTTTTTTCGCGGTTTTTTTTTTGTTTTTTGTTTCTTGTGTAATCGTTCAGAATCTGATCTGGTGTGTTTGTTTTGTTTCGCAGTTTGATTTTTTTTTTATTTTATTCTGGTTGATTTTCGAGGTCGTTTTTTCAAATGGCGTCGAAACGTATCTTGAAGGAGCTTAAGGATCTGCAGAAGGATCCTCCTACCTCTTGCAGCGCCGGTATAATTTTTATTTTTTCCTTTTTTGTGATAATTAAAATTATTATTATTGTTATTATTTTGAAGGGTTTGATGTTTTTTTAGTTATTTTTATTTTTATTTTATACATTTTTGTTGTGTGATGAAAATTTTGTGTGGTTGGAAAATAATGTAGGTCCGGTTGCGGAGGACATGTTTCATTGGCAAGCGACGATAATGGGACCCACCGATAGCCCATACGCTGGTGGTGTGTTTCTCGTTTCCATTCATTTCCCTCCGGATTATCCTTTTAAGCCTCCCAAGGTAAATTTATTTACGAAATCGAATAATGTGTTTTTTCATGATAGTATAGGTGCTTAACCAGTTAATTAATTCTGGATGTTTGAAAATATTGATAAATTAATAGCAAATATTTTAAAAGAACTCTACTTCAACCATATACCTTAGAATCCAAAATTAAGAGATCAAAATTAAATAAGTTATCAAATTGAATCCTTTGGAGAAGTAGCTAGAGTCAACTTTCGTAAGTAATTAGATTTTTTTTCTTAGACTAAATGAAATCTAATAGTTAGACACAGAATGCGTGGAGCCTTATTTATTTTTAATTATAATTTTTTAATCAAAACTAAGATGCAGAATGCGTTTCAATGGGTCTTTATATATTGGGACTTTTTTTTTTTTCAAAAATCTTGGCTAGGCTATTGCTCAGCCCAGTCAGGTCTAAATCACTACTCATATGGTATATGTATTCGTCGCTTGTTAGAGAAATTTGTTATATTTTGTTGAGTGCGGGTAGATGTCATTAATTTGTTATTGTTGTAAGCCACTAGATTTGTATGAGCGGTTGGTGTGAGTATTTTTGTTCAGTGGCGGATTTAGGCTGGGTTGGATTATATCTCAGCTGAATTTTGGAAGAAAAAAAATAGTAGCCCAACGCAAAGGCCCACTGTACTTAACTTTATAAAGATCCATTAAAACACATTCTCATCTTTGTTATGATTAAAATTTATAAGACTCATTTTGTATTTCTTTTGGACCTATATAAGGATTAGAAACTCTATTAGATCCCGTTTAGTCTAAAAAAAATTTAATTAATTAGGAAAGTTTGGGAGGAGGCATCCCCATCCCAACCCCATTTACTCCAATCCACAATCCCATATTTGATGCCTTTTGACCCTATTATCCTGTAGTATGAGTAGCTATGTGAGAAAACAACCAGCAGCACATAGAGTGAGTGAGTTAGTGAGTGAGAAATCATATTAGGATTTAGGAATATTTATAGTTAGGGACTTAGGTTTAAAATGAGTAATTAGGTATATACATTTAAAATATGTATATATTTTAGGGGAAAATGTGGAAACAGGGATGAGGGGACTTATCCCCAACCCCAGCCCCATTTAGAAATGGGATAAAAATCATTCTCGTTTAGGGATGGGCATTCCCCACTTGTCCCCAACCCCATTTGGGGGCAAATTGTCCTCAAAACCTTAATGGGGATGGGTTGGGCTCCCCCACCCCCATCTCCCCGATTATCTAAATGGGGGTAGGGCGCCATTTCCCCATATATATATATATAAATATATATGGTACATTGGTACCACCACCCAATTTCCCTATCGTTTAATTTTAGTTTTTTTTAGAGTAACATTAACTTTATTATTTTTTATACCACCATTAACTAACCCATGGTACCCACTAACTCATAATACACTAACCCCCATCCACTAATCCAGGTACACACTAACCATTAGTCAATTTCCCACACTCCACTTGTGACCTAAGATATAAATATCTAAGTCGGTCTTTTTTCTCACTTTTCTCTCTTTTATTCTTCACGATTCATAAATGTTCTTTAAAAGACCAAAACCTCATTTGTGATTTGTCCAAGCTCACCCCAAAGGTAGAGCAAATGGAGATAGGACTTGGAAGAACACAGATGAGGTTTTGATCTTATGGAGAAGAACATTCATGAATCGTGAAGAATGAAAGAGAGAAGTGAGAAAAAAGACTTAGTTAGATATTTATATCTTAGGTCACATGTGGGGTGTGTGAAATTGACTAATGGTTAGTGTGTACCCGGGTTAGTGTATTAGGGAGTTAGTGGGGTTGGTGAGTACCATGGGTGGGTTAGTGGTGGTATAAGAAATAATAAACTAAGTTACTTTTAAAAAAAAAAACAATAGGGAAATGAGGTGCCTATCCCTAGATATGGGTTAGTTAGTGGTGGTATAAAAAATAATAAACTAAAGTTACTTTTTTTAAAAAAAAACTAAAGTTAAACGATAGGGAAATGGGGTGGTGGTACGAATGTAACATATATATGGGGCACCACCCCCATTTAGAGAAGTGGGGGTAGGTCCCCTATCCCCATTTAGGTTTTGGGGACAAAATTTGCCATATGGGGATGGGGCCCTGTGGGGGGAAATGCCCATCCCTAGATGGGATACCTCCCCCATCTCTATTTCCTCCAAAAGGGGAAGAGGTTTGGGGATGGGGGAACCCACACACACACTTGGGAGTAACGAGGATAGGACCTATCCCCATTTTTGGAGGATTTTTTTCCTCAAATGGGGAAGTGATGTCAATTTTCATAAAGGGCCACCAAATCCCCATCTCCATTTGAGGAAAAAAAAATCCTCCATAAATGGGAAGGGAAATGGGAATAGGGATGGATATGGGGGTTCCCCATGCCCTAACCTCTTCCTTCCCCATTTGGAGGAAACAAGGATGGGATATATTTTAGATGTATGTACCCAAATATTATAAATAGTCCTAAATGAGGAAGGGGTTAGGGTACCCAATAATTAGATTGTCACTGACTCTCTTTCCAAATGAGGATGGGAATTTTCCAATTGGCATCCCTAATTTTGATGTATGTTTGCTTGCTCGAGTGAATTATGTAATTACATTGGATATCAAAACATGATAGCTAATGAGTTTCAAAAAAAAAAATGATAGCTAATGGAACTACCCCTTGTCGTTTTATATAGGATTGTGAAATTAAAATTTGATTATACTTTTTTTGGCAGATAATTTTGATAAAACTACATGCCATGGTAATGATTCATGAAGAAGTCATGAATCATTAGTTAATTCATTCCATTGAGGTTCATTGAACATTGTTATCTTGTTAAGTCCTCAATTTTGTTACTTAAAATAGAAATAGTATAATTGAGTTAACTGGTGTATGTAATATTAGATTGTCCAAAGAAACCAGGGGCTGAAACATGTTTTCAAAACTAGATTTTGAATTTGATGCTGCAAATATATCATGACAGCACACCACACACCTGGGTTTCAAGTATCTGAAGTTAGAAGAGGTCATTTGTAACAGATGTTATGCCATGAGAGAGTTGGTGGATAGAGTTGAAGAGAACTTTCAGGAAGAAAAAGAAAAATTCTGTAATACTATTTAGATGGAGGGGGAGGGGAAAAAAGCAGATGGGAAACATTTAAGTTCTTTTTTAATTACAGCCTTTAAAATCGTATTTACTTGGTCTTAAATTACTTGATTGCAAAACCTGGGAATCTGGGATATATTTATTTTTTGTCCTTTTTTTTAACTAAATGAGGAAGAATTTGTAAATTGAAAGAAAAAAGTTGATTGCTCCGAGGACAACCATTTTAATTTGTATTGGAAAAATTTTCGATTCTCTTGGCCGTTGGGAGTTGGGGATTCAACTCTCAAACTTTTTTTTTTGGCAATTCAAAACTTAATTATTCGTCTTTCTTTTTTCTTCTTCTTTTTTTAAAGTTTGCTGTTATCTTTCTGATCTGTTTTTGTAACTTGTTGCAGTATTTAAATTTGTAGCCAAAATCGTGGTTCATTTTACATGTATGAAGTTCTGAAAAGGTTAACCAAATTTTCTTATTCAGGTTGCATTTAGGACCAAAGTCTTCCATCCAAATATTAACAGCAACGGGAGCATATGTCTGGATATTCTCAAGGAACAATGGAGCCCAGCACTTACCATTTCCAAGGTTTGGTTCAACTATTTACTTCTACCTTGTTCTTAATAGTCGATTATAGAAATTGAGTTGTTGAACTTGAGTAGCTTTTTATCTTGTAAATAGAGTAATGCTAGATTGTCCAAATGACGTGGTAAATAAGTTGTAATTAATACAATTCTCCACCATGTCATCTCATGATTTAGATGATGGTTATTACGACTCACATGCCACATCTTTTGGGCTAATAATTTTGACCGTAAAATATTTCTATGATGTTAGGGACTTGAGCACTTCAAGACATGACAATTATTTTAACATCTCTCTAAAAGTTGAGGGTACTTAAATTCTCTTTGGCTTGTGAGGAAGTTTACTCTTAGAGTTGTATTTATTATCTTTCACTATTTTTGTTTCTTCAACAAGCTAACACACATCTCATTATAGTTAAAACATATGCTAATAATTCAAACACATATTCATGTTTGCATTCTCACCTATAATTTTGGTAGTTGTTATGTCTACAGCCCAAAGTTTGTGTGCATGCATTATAATTGTATGTGTCACAGGACAAATGCACATGATCATATCTAAGAATGTTTGTTCATTATTTATCCATAGAGGTGGGGATTTACCGGTCCAAACGTTTGATATTATTTTGTAACAGTTTAGTGTAATCAATGATGATAAAATAATATTCATAGAAAATATATTAAATCATATAAAACAAAATAACTTTAACCTGATCCAATCTATGTAAGGTTGGTTGGTCGGTAAAATTCCTCCGACAATTGATGTTAAAATGTATACAATTATTCCTTTTAGTTGAACAATGGTTCAAAGTTTGAGGCTTGGTAGTTGGGAGTACAATATATTGGTGTCGACTGTAACGGTGCTTGAAATTTTACAGAATGATTAAAATTTATAGAAGTTTCCTTGCATAATCTTTTATTTTGATGTTTCTTTCGGTGTTTCATATGAACTTAATGTGTTATTTGGGTTGTAGGTGTTGCTGTCTATATGCTCTCTTTTGACGGACCCAAACCCTGATGATCCGCTTGTTCCTGAAATTGCCCACATGTACAAGACTGATAGGGCCAAGTACGAGGCCACAGCTCGCAGCTGGACTCAAAAGTACGCAATGGGTTGATGGTGATATAATCCCCAGCGATTCGATAGTAATTGAGTCTCCATAATTCTCAGTACCTTTAGGTAAAAAAAAAAAGAGTAAAAGAAATATCCAGATTGCTCCTCTTTTCTGTTTTGTCTTTTGTCGGGATTGATAATTGGTAACAAAACTTGATCGTTCATTTTTGTGAATAGTTGTTTGAAGAAGACGCTAGAAAATTGGGGAAAATCAACTGTAATGTAATGTTTGCTATGTTGTTGTCAAGTGAATGATCTACCTTGTTAAACCAAGTTTTAAAGCTCTTGTTTACTTTTGAGAACTTGAAAATGTGAAAATTATTGGTGACAACTATTGCTCAGAGTAGGACTCATATAATCTTGTGTAGGTAGCTGTTGTTAAAGTTAGTCAAGGTGGATAAACTACTTGTTGGTGAGAACAACGCAACTTCATGGTAAATTACGTCCCACGATTTTTTACTACAGAGATTTTAGAGTATGGCAATAGTTTCTAGTTTAGTGTAGTGAACAATGGATTGTGGGGAGGGCTTTTCTTCCGACCTTTTTGTTCCATGTCTCCCTGACGATCAATGGTGTTACTGTCTCAATCTAACCCATCTATAGATTGTTAATTGACGTTCTCATTTTGATTTTGATAAGGATGTTAAAGTCACATTGGGACAGATTTTGTAGTTGTGATGAGGCTATTGTTGGTCGTAGTTTTGTAACCATTGAAAGTGTAGTAGAGTTGGTCAAATATCAAAAGTTGCTGTGTTGTGTTAATTGTTGGCCAGAGATTAGTGACCATTGAATATTGAAAGTAGTTGTGTTGCGTCAATTGTTGGCCGTAGTTTTGTGACCATTGAAAGTGTAATAGAGTTGACGAAACTGTCAAGTCTTAAAATATATTCATGCAGGTTAAGTGTTTGAAATCTTTTAAGCTTCTGGTCTCACTGGTCTTCAAAATTGTATGCTTAGTTTGATATGATCATGAGAGTTAATATGACTATCAGACCTTGATAGATGCTTCGAAGGTTTCGAAATTAAATGGACCCTTAAACGTTTCAATATCTACAGTATACCCTTCACCTCCCATAATTTTTGCTGGGGGATATGCATATGTTGGGATATAATTGGTCTACTGTTAAAAGCTGTTTGAAATGTAGTTTGATTATTATACATATATGTATCGATTGAAAGTTGGGAGAAGATGAAAGTGTGATAGGGATGGTGGAACTAAATTAGGACATAATTGGTTGGAAGACCTTTTTTTTCAATGCGTGAGAATGAAGCATGAGGTCTTTTATGCATATTCTAGACAATTTAAACATGACACTTGGCTGCTGAATTTTGATATTTGTTATCTTTTAGTGGAGCAAAGCTAACCTTTTTACATCC
Source organism: Dipteronia sinensis (assembly GCA_033220585.1). Lineage (NCBI taxonomy): Eukaryota > Viridiplantae > Streptophyta > Magnoliopsida > Sapindales > Sapindaceae > Dipteronia > Dipteronia sinensis. The sequence goes on along the minus strand of CM065644.1, from coordinate 21,740,767 downwards.
TTCTTGGCTGGAAAGTGATGGGATCGACTTCCAAGTCCTTTGTGGTTGAAAAGGGGATCTTATGTTACTATGATTGTGGTTGGAAAGAAGATAATATTTTCCCTGAGAATTGTCTCGGTTCCATTCCGGTTCTATTGAAAATATATCACTTCCCGAGTTTTTTGTGATACAAGTCTTCTCATTCACATCAATTGTGCTAATCTAGGTTTATTAGATCGGTCCTATTCAACAGGACGGGTATATTACGTTATTTCCACTAAATATCACAATGAATGATTGAGATAGTCAAGAAGAAAGTATGGATATAGATCTAAATGTGATATTTTTCTGTTTTAATAATTATACAAATGATGTTATATGTTTGTTTAAAGAACGATTTGGACGTTATATGTTATCTATTTTATGTTAGAAGTTATATGTTTTTGTTCTAAATGTTCGTACTTTGAATGATTCAAATGTCATATATTCATTCTTTGAACGATTTTGCACTACTACGGAAAACATTTTTGTAGATGGTATTATAAGTTTCCGGAAGACGTGTTTATAAAATCAAAATATTAGTTCTACTTTTGGTTAGATTGAGATTGAATGGGGTAGCAATTGAAGAATTAGAATTACAATCCGGAAAGCATAAAGTGTGATAATAAGCATAGTAGGTCAAGATATTATGATATTCTTCTCAAATGAGAGGCCATTAATAATGTTAGAAGCCCTCAAATGTCATTAGATATTATATTTTTGTAATCAAATGAGAAGGAGAAAGAATTAAGTTGATCACTTGGTTGACAAGCAATGAGGGGGCCATCTCTTCACTCACTCCTCTGATCAATCAAATTTTATTGCATGATTGGTTGCTCACGTGCCACCTCCATCACCATTAGTAGCATAAGGTCCCCTTCTTGCCTTTGCTTTGCTTCACGTCCAAGCTATACGTATATAATAATTCTATGGTTAGGACAATTTCGAAGAAAAAGTTCCAAGACTTTTGTTTTAGTTTTATAATGTTACAAAATCATTTCTATAAGTTATAAATTAATCTTCTAATGATCTTGTAATGTTACATAAATGAATGATTCTGTAACATTACAAAACTAAGATCTTGAAATTTTTAAATTTTTTCAAGACCGTCATAATCAGAGAAACATCCGATATACATCTAGTAAAATAACAATTTCAGCGTTTTTATGTTATTTTAAGCCCATCTAGATGCTTTACCTACTTCTATTTATATGATTGATTATATTGTCACTTCTCAAATAGCTAACAAATGACAGGTTGGAACTTACTTTGTAATTTATATAATCATAATTGACTATCGAGTATTTTGTTTCTGTGTCTAGAGATTTGATATTCAATTGTAATAGATTCTATGTTTAAAGAAATTGAGAAGATAAAAGTCTTGAGAATCTTGGATCTTGCATATGAAAAGGTTTTTATCAATTTATAATCCAAGGAGATAGAATTGATTTGCTATAAAATTGGTGTGGAATGAATGAATGATTGATCTACATGAGTACACTGATTTTTTTTAATAAAATAAAAAAAGAGATTGCATATATGAATTGCTTTAATCAAGTATACACATAACTTTGTTAATGTTATCTGATTGTATACTCGAATACATATTAAAGCTTGTAATTAGTTATTATCCAACTATGCAAATATATCACCGATGACTACCGCCTGATGTAACTTGAAGGAATCGAGGCATCGACACCGTATGTGATATATCAACAATATATTTAGAGCAAATTACACTGAACCCCTTGAGGTTTGGACAAGTTACATTTAGATGGATAAGTTTCTTTATTATACACTAACACCCCCAAAATTTAAATTTGACTTTAAAAATACCTAAAATGCCCGTAGTTATATTATTTTACACTTTATTTTTTTTACCTTTTAATCAAACACTTTATAAACTTTAATAAAATAAAAAAATTAAATAAAAGATATGATTCATTAAATAAATCAATAGTTTAAATAAATAAATAGTTTTTCTAATTAAATAAATAAATAGTTTTTTTAATTAAATAAATAAATATTTTGAATAAATAAACAATTTTAAAATAAATAAATAAATGAATAGTTTTTAAAAATAAAATAAATAAATAGTTTTAAAAAAATAAAATAAATAATTAGTTTTAAAAAATAAATAAATAAATTTAAAATATAAATAAATAAGTGAAAAACTTAAAAACATTAAATTTTTTAAGGATATTCATTAGTAGGGATAAGAAAAACTCTAAATATCTAAACTTTTACTGTAAAGATGATGGTGAGAGAAGCTTCAAGGTTCCCAACACTTCTTAGATATTTAGAGCTTATATTGTCCCTATTAATATATATTCTTAAAAAAATTAATTTTATTTTATTTTTTCACTCATTTTTTAAACTATTTATTTATTTAAAACCATTTATTTATTTGATTTTTTAAGACTTTTTTTATTTAATGTTTTAAATTATTTATTTACTTAATGTTTAAAAAAATATTTATATATTTAATTTTTTTAACTATTTATTTATTTAATTTTTAAAACTATTGATTTATTTAATGAATCATATCTTTTATTTAATTTTTTTATTTTATTAAAGTTTATAAAGTGTTTGATTAAAAGGTAAAAAAAATAAAGTGTAAAATAATATAACTAGGGGCATTTTAGGTATTTTTAAAGTCAAATTTAAATTTTAGAGGTGTTAGTGTATAATAAAGAAACTTATCCATCTAAGTGTAACTTGTCTAAACCTCAAGGAGTTCAATGTAATTTGCCCATATATTTATATATAACCAATGATCATGTGACAAGCACATAACATTATTGATCTTATGATAACATATTTCATATAAAAAATATATGGAATCAATGTTTAACTTCATATATACACTATTCAACGTTTTAACACAAATTTGAGTTTTTGTGTGTGTGCGCACGGGTCCCTCTAACTCACAACCTCGTGACGTAAGTGTAATGGGTATAATACTTCTAACGTTTAACTATATATATTTGAGGGGGAGGGGGGGTTGCTAACCCCATGACGTAGGTATGATGGGTATAACACTTTTAACGTCAAACTATACGTATTTACCGTAAAGCAGTTCTTATATTGGACCGCAACAAATCTAGAGCTTAAATTAACAGAGGATCACAAATCTACGGTGTTGATTTCATGATAGAAAACCCAATGAGTCAAACATGGAGTGTGAGTGAGTAGTTTGAACTTTGAAAGAGTGATGGTCACAAATCTCAATTCACATGGACAAGAGGAGTAGTGTCCCAACCAAGGACAACAACTACAACATCAACAAAAACAATATTGTGTTTTTTACAACAGTTGACACGACAGTAAAGGCAAAAAATAAAATAAAAATTAAAAATCGACAACGTTTTGAGATTCGAATTATTTGGTCGGTTAATTTGAGCTTTTTGAGTTTTTATAAACTGTGTTTTCATGGCATTATTACATTGGTAAAACAAACAGTACTCCTTTTTTTTATTGAAGCTTTTAGTTGTGTTGCATCATTATTACCACAATCGCCTACAACACAATCAACTAATGTGACCCATCAATGTCCACTCTTTGCTCCATAGTCATATTTTTATGTGGTTAAATTCGTTGGTTTTCATACGGCGTACATTAAACAAGACTTAAAATATTTAAAGTTTTGAAAATATCATAATAAGTCTTTGTTTTAAGGACACATATTAGCATGATTAATATTTCTTGAATTCTACTTCTGTACTAAATTTTTGTATTTTATTTTTATCTAGATATTGATCAAACCTAATTTTGGATACAATTCACCAATGGGTAAATGATGTATCATTTTGTTAAGTAATAAAGAGAATTTAGTCTTTGGATGAATCTAATAAAAGAAAATTAAGATTCTAATGAATATATAATTGAGATCCAAAACTTGTTATAAAATTGAGACTTATTTTTACTTTTGATAACCTAGTTGAAACAAATGTTATAAAATATTACTACAATATTAATAGTAACCAAATTCTTTTTCATCTCACTATGAATTCAAGACCTTAATAGAATATCTCTTATATAAGAGACAAGAGACCATACTAGATAATCTATCTAGCACCAATTAAACCTACTATCACTTTATTCTTTATAAAGATAAATAAATGAAAATTCAGATTCAGATAAACATTAAAAATATCTAAATTCCGAATAATTTTACCTTTATACCTTCATCAATGATGAGTAGTAATATTCAACTTTAACAATCCATGTAGAATATATATTGGCATGATTTCAAACTAAAAGAGATAGAGATGTGAAACAAAACTCTAAAAATGCCATATTTTTTGGTATTTTTGGAAGCTTCTGATATAAATTTATTTTATTTTATTTGTTTAAATGTCAAAAAAAGCCTCTCAACATTACTATACAGTGAGTGGAGACGACTTGTAAAGAAATTGCAATTAATATAAAATAATGTGGAAATTTTGATAAAACTGACAAAAGATACCATTTAACCTTTTGACACGTCAATATTGGCAGCTGGATTCATTGCTCCCATTTCTTCTCTTCCATTGACAATGACTCCTAATCATGCCCAGTTGCCCACAACCAAGAAAAGATTTAATCCAACGGACCAATTACGTTTGATTTTTTCGAAAAAATCAAACATCGAAAAACCGACTGATCCAAGTTCCCTCTCTCTCTCTCTCTCTGTATATATTATAGAAGTAAGATGAGATTCGAATTTCTATTACAAATTTACCGGGAGATCTCATTGTAAGATCTTTAATTCATATATGTTCATACATTTTTACGGTTAAGAGCAGACATGACGCCGGTTCCGGTTCGGAATCGACGGTTCCGGTTTTGGGGGAACTAGAACTGGAACCGAAACCTTCCTAAGGGAGGTTCTGGTCCCGGTTCCAGTTTCGGTTTCGGTTCCTGTTCCGGTTCCAGTTCCACGGTTTCGGTCCGGTTCCACCGGTTCCGACGGTTCAGAACCAGTTTTTTTTTTAATTTATTAAAAAAAAAAACCTCAAACTGATCACTTGATCAGTGAATCAGTGATCAGTTGATCACTCTCTACTCGAGTCGACTACACCATGGAATCCACCCAAGTGACCCAACCGGCCAACCCTGTATTTTCAATCTCTAACTACATTCATCAATTTTCATCATAATCGATCTCACAGTCAGTCACAGACTCACACACACAACAAATCAACAATACACATCAGTTTTCATCAGAGTATTTCTCACGTATTTTCAGTTTCTCACAAACACACATCAATACACAACCAATCAACCGATCAAAACTCACACAGCCCACCAAAACTCAAACACACACAATCCACCCCAATCCCATCTCTTTGACTCTCTTGTTCGATCCAAGCAGCAAGAAGAAGAAAAAAAAAGAAGTAGAAAGAAGAAAGAAGAAGAAGCTGAGGATAGCGAAGAAGAAAGAAGAAGAAAGAAGAGAGAAGACGGTCGATGATGGCCGACCGCTGAAAGAAGAAGCTGATCGATGATGGCCGATCGAAGATAGTGGACTGGTGGTGGCTTGACTGCTTGAGAGATGGAGAGAGAGAGAGAGATGAAGGAGAATGAGAGGTGATCTGAGAACTGAGTTCTCAGATCTGTTTTATATATTAAAAAAAATATTTAAAAGAAGAACCGGGTGGTTCGAACCGGAACCGGTTTTTTCGATTCCAATTCCGGTTTTCTGACGCCTGTTCCGGTTCGGTTATCCGGTTCGAACCGAACCGGCGTCATGTCTAGTTAAGAGTTTTGCCTTAAACTATCGATGAATTATAAAATATAAGACAGTATCGTCTATCATTTATTATGTTTTTAAATAAATTCGTTTACAATAGAATGATTAAGATTTAATTGGACGGACATAAAGAGTAACATGGGATAAATATTCGAACTAAAAACCTTTGTCTTCTTGGCCCAAAACCCACAAGACAACACACTCACATGCCGTATATTAACTCTCTTTCTCTCACTTTCTTCCCAATTTCCTTCCTCTGTAACTCTCACTTTCTCTCTCTAGCGGTGGAAAGTCAGTCATTTTCCCGCCAAAAGCTCTTTATGCTGCCTACAACTTGGTGAAAAATTGAGAAAAAAGAAAAATCATAAATATATATATATAAAAAAAAAAAAGTTTATTTGTTTTATTTTTTCTCTGTCTCCCTTATCTCTCTTTTTGTCTCTACACTTTCTATAAATTGCACACTCTTATCTTCAACTCATACTGATCTCTTCACTCTCACTTTCTACTCATTTTTTTTTTATATACCCTCTCAAACCACCACCTCCTCCTCCATCTCCTCCTCCGGACTCACCACCTTTCGTTTACTCCGATCCCTTCGGAAACAACGAATTCCTATACGAAGAAAGTTCGGGGGATTTTCGGATATCTATTTGTAAAATTTTACACCACGAAAAAATTTCGGAAGATTTTCGAGTATTCCTCCGGACAAATCCGTGAAAGTAAGAAAGGCGCCGGTTGAGTTTTGAGTATATATTAAAAAAATTGAAGTATAAAAGAGAGTTCTTGAGATTTCTGGGTACTTATATGAAATATGACTCGATGACTTGATCCACCGGATCCGTACCCATATCGTGATGTCGGATCAAACACTGTCTTTTAGACCCGACTCCGCCTCCGCCTCCATCTCTTCCACCATGATCAAGTTCTCAGAGCATGTGGTCACAACAAACAAGCTCATGATCAATCCGGGTCACCCGACCCACCGACTCAGAAGCTTGTTCGGATCACACTCACGGACGCCGACGCGACGGACTCCTCCAGCGACGAGGACGAGAAGGAGCTGAGGCGACAACGCAGCTTCGTACGGAGAGTGAAGCGGCATGTAAGGGAGATCAACCTCGAATCGCCGCCGTCGAAGGCGGCGGCGACGGAGACGCCTGCTGCTGTTCGCAAGCAGGAACAGAGAAAAAAGAGACCGCTGAAGTCGACGGGAAGTGACGTCGCTCGCCGGAAGAAGTTCAGGGGGGTCCGGCAGAGGCCGTGGGGACGGTGGGCGGCCGAGATCCGGGACCCGACCCGAGGAAAAAGGGTCTGGCTTGGGACCTTCGACACACCAGAAGAAGCAGCAACCGTGTACGACAAAGCGGCGGTGAAACTCAAGGGAGCTAACGCCGTTACAAACTTCCCTAACCCCGTTATAACGAAGGAAGACGAAGAGCCCGTCGTTGACTGTCAACGTGACGGTATCGAGCCTTTTGATTCGCCTGATAACAGTTCCTCGCAGTCTATGTCCTCACCGACGTCAGTCCTCAGTTACGACGAGTCACCGATTCAGTTCGAAGATCACGGTTTGGGTTACGGTGACGTTGACGTCTTTGGTTTCGAGTTCGACGTGCCGTTAAGTCTGCCGGATTTTATGCTGTCGGGGATTTCCTTTGGCAAAGAAGACTTCAGCGAGTTTGACGTTGGTGATTTTTTAGTGGAAGACTAGCATTCACACGTGTCTTATTGATGATGTTTTTGTCGTATAGTGAGGATGATTCATAATAAAACTTCGACCAAATAGAACGGACATACACATACAACGTCAGTCGTATATCCTATTACTACGTAAGTATATATACATAATTGTTCGGATTTGAAATTGGCATTAGATTATAGATTTAGTTAGACGGATGTTCGAATGACTTGATATATTGTTGGATTGAAGCGTCTTTGGCTCGTTTTGTTCGATGCTAAACATATCTCTTATGAGCTTATTGATCGTTTTATTGGGTGACTAAGCCAAAGTTGGAGCTAGTGATGTGGCCAAGTGTGATGTTGCCACTACAAGAGGACAAAGTAGGGTGGTGAATTCCAAAAGTGCCCTCATAGTGAATTTGGTTTGATAAATGATAATATTAATCAAACTATCGGAGTGTAATTATACTATTATAGTGAGTTAGCCAATTTTGACAAATTATAAGGCAATTTTGTCTCCTCTAATGAGGATGTTCTCTGTAATTTTGTTTAAGGTTGTAATAATTATTATTTAAAATAATATTTAAGTTATTATACTGATATTGAACAAGAAAATTATGAGTATAAATTATATAAAAAATTGAAATGAATTCTTCTCATATTGAAAATTATAATTTATTGTAAAAGACACAAATAAATTGAACAAAGTGATTGTGCTAATATCTGTATTATGATATATTTGTTTATCTAGATATTTTGATAAGATATATTTCTTATTTTAATAACATTGCTAACGACCGTAGTGAGTAGTGACGATGATACATGGTATGAATGTAAATGAATATGAACAATTCCTTGAACATCACGCATAGCGTTGAAAATGCAAAGAGATTTTTTTAAAAGAAAAGTAGGCCAAAAATATAATACTAAATTACAAATGATAATAAATAAACAAATGTGTGTTTCTAATTCCTTCTATTTTTCTTGGAACTTTGAATGAATCTTGTTTGCCTTGTCACTATTAATAGTGGCAACCTTCAATTGGGTGAAATAAATAATAAAATAAATACTTGGCGATTTCTTTCGATTGACACGTGGCACAAATTTAGATACCTAATGGGAAATCAATTTGTCCATACCATAGCCTTTGTCGGATATTTTGGGCTCCACTAAAAATTCTTTGTTGCTTTCCTTTTCAAAACAGAAGATCCAATTGAAATTATTTTGTTTTAGATTTTTCGTTGGGTTTAAAATATATATATATATATTTTTTAGAAAAATGTGTATTGAATATTAACAAGTTGATGATTTTGTAAAAGAAAAAGGCAAAATCACTCTTTGCTTAAAATGAATTCTCTATTATCATAATATTTTGGAGGATAATATTTAATCATAGATTCTAAATATATTTCGATTAAAACGTGGATCTGAAACAAGCAAGTTTTTTTTTTTTTTTTTTTTTTGGTAACGAGGATCCCGAATTTTATCCGGACATAAATCCGTTTGTCTTTCTTTAACTGCATGACACACGTATGACATGTATACTATACCGGTCTGTATATTGTATACAGAGCAGGACAGATAAGAAACCTCGGCCCGTACCACTGGTCCCACAACGATACAAGCGGATAAATCATGACTCGTCCCCACGTGGGTAGGATTCGAACCGCTGACGTTAGCCCTATGTCCTGTCCTTCCACCAGCAAGTTGTTAAAAACAAATAAACATGAGACTTCTTTATATTCATTTTCCATTTCCCTCGTTTGGTCGAGGTTTAAAAAAAATTGAAAGGATTGAGAGTAGAAATATAGATTAGTTGGTGAGATCAGGCCCACCCCGCCACCACCACCATCAGAATCACCGGCGGTGGGGCTAATAATAACAATAATAATAATAGTAATAATAATCTCCAACACGCGCCTGAAATACTTTCATAATTGAATTACAATTTGTTGTGATTTTTAAAATAACAATAATTGAATTAACTGTGAACTCGGCGGCCGCTGCTAGAAAAAGCACTTATTTGAAAAGCAAAAGTGATATAATTACCATAAATGAGGGATTTATAGAGTTAATTAGGGTGAGGCCAAACAGGACTTTGGTGGGGGCTCAAAGTGGGTGACCAACCAGATTTTATACTCAGAAATATCAAACCAAAACCGATGATAATGAAATTTGGATACACCACCACCTCCAATACTAAAATTTAACATGAAGAAAAGAAAAGAAAAGTCTTCAATAAAACAGAAATAAATGTGATTCTATGTTTATTTTCAAAGTATTGGTTTAACAATCATATTAATTATCATTATGAATTGATGGCTTTAGGATTTCTTATTAATTAAACAGAAAGTTTTTAGATGATCTATAGCTGGAGTCGATTAATTTTTTAATTGATTGAAAATGGTTGATTTGATTGCCATTGAAGATGGAGAATTTTATCTGTAAAGACATTTCGATGACTAAGTATTATTAATATTAAATCATATATATAACAAATACATATCACCGTAGAAAATATGTAAAATTTTAATTTTGATTACCTATTTGACCCTCTCTTCTCTTATATTGAGAAGAACAATCTTTCATATTAAAAAAACAAAGTTATTGTCTGCCAAAAGATCAATTTGAAGCATTCCTATTTCATATAATTAAGAAAAGAAATAGCACGATGATATAATATTATATACCATTATATATTTACATCATGTTATGAAATATAGATAATTAACCAATGGTTTCTACCAGATATGTAATATTATTATTAGGTGCATTCAAATACGACCATATCGCCATATTTTTGTCAAAATCATATTAAATGATTAATCATATATGTCACATCATATGCTAATACGATAAATATTTGATGCACCTTAGGACTTTTCTTGGAGCTCCACCACAATATCTTCTCCTGACCAAGAAGAGGCAGCCGCCTTCCACTATCACCAATTTCCTATTCGAAGAACAACAAACAAGATAAGGCCTCAGGGTCCCTCATCAATATATGTATATATATATATTATCAAATTACAATTTGTTGGTAAACGGTGACATGTTGTTTAGCCAATGAATTTGAGTGTACATGTATCTCTATTATTTATATTTATACATATACAAATTCAACACGTGTCCTATGTTAACATTGATATGTCCGGAATCACGGTCATCTAAATTAAAATTGAATAATCAAATTATATTTGGGATTCTGAACTTAAGAAGTGCTAAATCGATAGTATATCTTCTAGTGTATAAATGTATACAAGATTTTGAGTAAAAGCTCGTGACCTAAACTGCCACTTAACTTATTGCTTAATTTCGAAATTGCAGACTTTAAATCAATTAATAAAAATTGTTTTTGTTGAGAGGGGCCACAGACATTAAACATTATCATTAAGCAGAGGCCAGGGAGGTTTTATCAGTTCGTTACTAGTCTTTAATCATCACATATTATATATATATATATATATATATATATATATACAAGTGTACAGAGACTACAGTGAAGGTGCATGCATGCACTGTGAAACCAATCAATGCGTACGTTGTTATAATATAATTTATTTTTATTGTTTTTGGACACACTTTTCAGGCTATCACTATTAATAATTCGATTGTTTTATCAATGCTACATTTTGTAGCTGCCGTTCCAATAGTTTGGATTCATTGATATATGTTAGTGAGTTGGTACATCACTTGATCAACTCAGTCCGAGCTATAGTTACAGAAACCCCACTTCCATGCCAAGTACTAAGTGATGGAATTGAGAGTCCGAATTCTAATTTTTTTTTTTTTTTTAACTTTTTATAACCAAGTAACATCTAAATATAAAAAAATACATTACATAGTCATTTTATAGAATTCATTACAAAATGGGTTCGGAGTTGTATGAGTCTTATTTAAACGTAACAAGTATGATATAATCGGATGAAGTATGGTTGAATGTCACGACTCACAATCCTACATCGGATATAAATAGGAATCACCGTGATTTAGACTAAAATAATAGAACAACTGGCCTTTCATATTATCCTAAACAATTGATTTACTATATAAGTTTGGATGAAATTAAAATCAGGACATTAACGAAATATATATTAAAAACAAAATAGGAAAAACTAGTGAGTGGTAAGGGATAGTAGATGTCATAGTAGCTAGGGCCATCCACAAGATTAAAATGAAGATAAGATCAAGAGAAATTAATATAGATCATTTATATGTCATCAATATATCACACATTTTAGATGGCTATGATCGTGGTGATGGATAGTGGGTCTAAGGAGCCCCACTTTGATAAGTGTTCTCTTACCAAATTTGAAGCCGCCAATATCATTGATGATTTGTAGACAAATCGATGATAGTGTGCTTGACAAATTGAATACAGACAAGAGATTTTACATTAGCATAACATGTTTCGTTGAGAAGGATCCAGTAGATGATAGTGTTGCTCGCACCTTACACTATATGGAAGTTGTGAGTTTGAATCATATCTTTTTTTAATATTTATTGAATTAAGGACATATTTGGTGCATCATGTTGTATTGTACCGTATAATATTAGATTATATTAGTCTGTATTGGATTGAACTGTATCGAATAATGCTAATACAATCATGTGTTTGGAGCGTATCAGTATTATATTGTATTATATTTTTATAAAAAAAATAACAAAATTTTTAAAACAAAAATGTTTTAAAATATAGGGCAAACTACACTGAACCCCTTAAGGTTTGAACAAGTTACACTTAGATGAAAAAGTTTCTTTATTATATACTAACACCCCAAAATTTAAATTTAACTTCAAAAATACCTAAAATGCCCCTAGTTATATTATTTTATACTTTATTTTTTTTAATCTTTTAACCAAAAACTTTATAAACTTAAATAAAAATAAAAAAATTAAATAAAAAATATTATTCATTAAATAAATAAATAGTTTAAAAAATTAAATAAATAAATAGTTAAAAAAATTAAATAAATAAATAATTTAAAAAATCAAATAAATAAATATTTTTAAAAAATCAATAAATAAATAGTTTTTTTAAAAAAATAAATGAAAAAAATTAAAACATTAATTTTTTTAAGGATATCCATTAATAGGGACAAGAAAAGTTCTAAATATCAAAATTTATTTATTTTTATTTTTTTAAACTATTTTTTTAGAATATTTATTTTTTTCTTTTAATGAATCATATTTTTTATTTAATTTTTTTATTTTTATTAAAGTTTATAAAGTTTTTGGTTAAAAAAATAAAGTATAAAATAATATAACTAGGGGCATTTTAGGTATTTTCAAAGTCAAATTTAAGTTTTGGGGATGTTATTGTATAATAAAGAAACTTTTCCATCTAAGTGTAACTTGCCCAAACCTTAAAGGGTTCAATGCAATTTGCCCTAAAATATATAAGGGTGTTGATATTCACACATATAAAACTTATTAGTGCAGAGAACTTCTCCTTACAATCCACATATTTCCTATTTACACTCAAATTTAATTTTTTAATGACAATTTTAATATGAATGAAAATTACTAAACAAGACAAAAAAATTTAAGACACTCCAAACTAATTAAATTATTAAAAACTAAATTATCTTTCATAAATCATTAGATTAAATATTACGAACTCTCATAAATCCGTTATTACAATATTAATCACTCTCTCCTAATTACTCTCTCTCTCCCTCTCCATTTTTCAAAAATAAAATAAAATCATATCTCCCTATTTTCTCGATCAATATCTGATTAATAGTTAAAGAAAAAAAACTTATAAATATTTTAGCTTTTTACTAACGGTAATATATATTAAAAGTCAATACAAATACCTGTTTTTTTATAATAAAAAAATCGATATATAAAAACTTGATTTGTTGCAAATGTGTTCGATTAAATTCAGAATTTCTAAGGCTAGTGAAAGAATTAAAGTTCTCTAGGCAATCACATACCTAGAAAAGTAACAAAAACATTTTCATATTTTGATTTTTTTTTTGAAAAAAGGGTACTTGTTTTTTGAGTTTTTTTTTGTTAATATATACATATATGCGGTTCTTAAAAATCAAACTTATTCGTAAGTTTTTTTTTTCTAAACTGTTAGTCTTGCTTGAGAAAGAATATAAATAGAAAATTAGAATTATATATTGGAGGAGAGAGAGTTTAATACGGTAATTAAAAATTTAGGAGAGAGTGTTTAATATGTAATATTTAATCTAATGGTTTATGATAGATAATTTCGTTTTTTTTAATAGGAGTGCCAAAAGATAAAAAGGATAATCTTGGAACAAAATGAATTGTCTTTCAAATCTTTTTAAATTTAAATTTTGAAAATGGAGTGTCTTTTAGAGAAGAAGTGTAAAAAAAAAAATTGGATTGTCAAAAGAGGCTCTCATTAGTACACCTATATTTTATTAAAAAAATTAATTACAAAAATATCATAATAGGAATTTACCAATAAGGACATATTACTTTAATTAAAAATAAGTCAAATACTATATACAATCATTAATTACACTCATATCTTCAATTATATTTCTTTATTAAAAAAAACTTACCTTTAAAAAAAATTATGATAAACCCTAATTAAACTCTTATTTTATTTCAAGTATCAAACTTTTTCATCATCACATGATTATCATATTGTTTTTTTTTAATGTATAGTTATGAATTGTATCAATAAACATTTTTTTAACGATAACCTTAGAGCATCTCCAATGCTATTATGCATTTTTGAATTTCTAAATAGTGCCACATCAGTATTTCTATTCAAAATGGGCACACTTTTGAAAATTTTGTAGAGAAATGCATATTCACATCTCCGATGCAATTATTTAAAATCAAATATGTATCTATTTTTTGACCAATCATAATAAAACAATTATGACATTCTCTCTCTTCTTTTATTTTACAATTAAATGAGCTTTAATATTATTGGTGGAAATAGTTAGAAATCCTAGTAAGCATTTCTAGGAGAGTTTCTAGAATTAGAAACTCAACTCTATATTCTCTAATTTTTTTTTGCCACATCATCTCCATATTCAACTTAGATAATTGTATTGGAGAGAGTTTTTCTAACTTCTTTAGTATCTATCCTATGTGGCACTCCATTTTCTCCAAATGCATAATAACATTGGAGATGCTCTTAGATATCAACAATTTTTTTTAAGATAGTCTTAGATATCAATACGTTTTTTTTAAGATACTTGTATAAATAAGAGAATTACAGATTGGAAATCTCTTTAACCCCATATACGGTTCCAAATATTTCCTTTCATAAGACTTCTATATTCGATATTTCCAAAATTAAATTGGATCATTAATAAAAGAGGATTTGATTCCAAAAATAATAAGGTTTTTTATAAATTGGGTGTGATAATAATTTAAGATTGTTTATAAATAATATATATTAAAATGAATATATTTATGTCAATGAGGACACTATTGGTATTAGGATGAGTGCTTATAGTAATATTTATTTTTTAAATTTTAGACATGGGTGTACTTATAAAAATTGATGTACTAATAAGAGCATCTCTAATGCAAAAGTGGTTTGCATATCAATAATCGTTGACATGACAACAATGTCAAGAGACTTGCTTCCTATGTGGCATAAAAATATACTGGATAGATAATAAACTCAAAATTTTGTTTTAGAAATTTGGTCTTCAATGCTTCTATCTAAAACAAAAAATTTTAATGACGTGTCCATTTTTTTTCCAGTTTTATTTTTTTATTTTTTTTCCTTACCAAAAATAGATGAAAAATTAATATCAGTTTTAAATACTTGTTAGATCAATCGAAAAAATAGCAAAAGTTATGACCCTCCAAAGTCAGGCCCGTTTTGGGTGCTCCAAGCGACCCAAAAACGAATTTGCAATCCGATCCACATCAGTAGGGATGGGAGGAGGATGGGGATGTATAGTATAACCCGTAATGGGTATGGGGCGGGGATGGGTTTTATACTCCCCGCCCCGCCCAGCCCCGCTCCGCTTAAAATAATACTTAGTTAAACTACGTAGTTTCCAAAAAAATTATCTAAAAAAGGAAATATGTAAATACATTAACCCTAACTTTACATCTCTTCATCGTTATTTAACATAAAGTGACAAAACAAAATACTATTAAAAAAACCCTAGCCGCTAACTGTAACTCTAAGGGGTCGTTTGTTTTTTGTCTGAATACTGAACAGTCCTGAATTTTTCTGAAGACTGAATATGGACTGAAATATGAACTTGAATGACATGTTTTTTTTTCCTCACATCTGAATGTATTGTCAACATGTTTGTTTTTTAAAAGTAAAATTATCTGAAACCAAGTAATTTTATATTTATACTCACTTTAAACAATTATACATATAATATGGAATAAAAATAATCCAAAAATAATAATTATATATGAACACATATGATCATGATATTCTTCTTCAATTACAAATAAACTTCATTTTTATTAAGAAAAAAAATGTTTTTTTTTCCAAAAAATAAAAGGGGCAGCATGAAAACTCACATAAAACACTCTAAAAAAATAATATATAAAGACATCACCATAATATTATAATAAAGTATTGATATTAAACATCAATATGAGAAGTGATTAGGGTTCTTTTTTATTTTTAAAGCTATTTAAAATAAACAATATATTAAAATTAAGATTTTTGTACCATATATAATTATGATGAAATTGGAAATATGTAATGTATAGGGGATAGTATCGGAAGAAAAGATTTTGGATTGCATTTAATGCAATTTAGTGATTTGCAATTAAGTGAAAAGTCATGATTTTTTACTTTTTATTTTAAGTTGTTTTTTTGGCATTTTTAAGTTGTTTGACCACTTATAAAAACAAACAAAACAACTTAATAATTATGATTCAGACCCATTAAGTTTTAAGTGGAAAAAACAAACGACCCATAAGTCTCTAATCCTCAAACAACTCGAATCGCCATCCCTAAATGTAATTGATCGTACGAAGAGAGAACTAGAGAAATAAATGCAACTATTAGATTATTAGCGTTATGAATTTTGAACATTTTGACCTCATACTTTATGTTTATGTTTGAAAATGATTGAATTTTATGAGATGTTTTTCAATAGTTTCTTGAAATTATTTATTACTTTATATTATTTATCATATTCAATGGTTATATGTTTGTTATTTTAATAAAAAAAATTATAAATGGGGTTAATGAGTGGGGATGAGGAAAACACTCCCAGTTGTACCCCGCCCCGCCCCACCCCAACCCGCTCTATCTATTGTGGGGTTTTATGAGGGGATGAGTTTTCAAAAAATAAATGGGGTGGGGTGTGGGGAAGGCCACCCCGCCCCGAACCCGCCCCATTGCCATCCCTAGCTTTTGAAAAATCTCTATTGATAAAAGATCTACTTATAGTACATCTATTAGAAATAGAGTTTTTAAAGAAAAAAATATATAATTATTTGGTTGGTAGACATTTTTTTAAATGTCTATTTGAAGAACCATCTCCCCATGAGCTTTTACCTAGTAGATGTTTAAACTCTACTGGTCTCTACTCAATTTAAAATAGACATTCTTAAAAGCTCAACCAAATAACTTTAAAAAAAAAACTCAAATAGACGTTTGTAGACCTTTTGAGGCCGTAGAAAACTCAACCAAACGAGCACTATGTATACAATCTAAAAACTCTTAACATTTTTTTTTTCATAAATATTATGTGTCTTTCATTTAAAAAAAATGACAAATTATATATATATATATATATATATTCTACGTTTAATACCCTTCTAAACTAGTTAAAAGAATTTCATGTAAATATCGATTGAATTATTTCCAAAAATTAAGTTAATACTAAGTTGATTGTTGGAGTATTGTCTTTCCAAACTACACCGTTGTTCACTTCCATAAAGTGGATTCAACCAAACATTAATTTGATACTCAACAATCAACCAAGTCATGGGTCAACTTGAAATGATCATCAAAAGAAAAAATTGTGGCTCATAAAATTTGTCCAAGATTTTGGAAACCGAAACCAAGCATTACAAATAATAATATAAACAAAAGTCTCAAAGACGTGTAAGAAAAGAAAATATGAGAAGACCGTATCTTTCTTTATATTCACAATTCTTTTTTGGACCAAAATCTAAGTTCAGAATTGTTGTTTTGGTCTTTCTGAGTCAAAACACAAATTGTTGGAGAAACCAACTCAAAAGTGAAGACCAAAACATCGAATAATTCAATTTTTAAGTGAGTTTTTATGTCAAATTTTTTTTAATTAGCTCAAACATCATTTTCTTGGTGTGGTGAGGTGAGAACTGGGAAATTAGTATTTGCTAGCTAGGTGTCTTCCATTAATATTGAAATGTCAACAAGTTCATATTATTGTTACTTTCAAATATATAGTTTTTTTGTTCTACACAAATTATATATACATGTGACATGTGGTCATTTTTTCTTCGTTGAAAATTATTAGATGCGGGCTGTTGTTTTTTGTTTGGTCTCCTAATCTAGATAATTGATCTCAGCAATCCGAATGATTTTTGAGATCTAGACAACTGGTTCCGCCATCTATATTCGTTCGGCATTTACACTTGAGAATCATTCTTTTCACAATTCTTTTCCGTAATATATTTTGTTTTGGACACTTTTACTAATCAGGAATTCTAATGAAGGAAAAATAACTTGATTTGTAATTATAGTGTTTACTAAAATCAGTTGGGAATAATATTATGTGAGTTATTTAAAAAAAAGGGTTATTTTTTTTTTAAAAAAATATGGATGTCACACACAAATCATGAATCAAATTCATGTCAGAGAGGAAACTTAATTCTCCTCTCCCGACTAAGTAATCAAGTTGGTAGAAAGAATTTAGGGAGAGAAGTAGAAAATAGAAGAACAGAGGTTGGAAAGTGTTTTGTTTAATTTCTGGATGATTTTTATTCAATGAAAAAAAGGACCTTAAATAGGCCTTAACTTAGTTACAACTAAGAATCCCATAATATTAGGAATTCATGCTGAGTGGACTGAAGATATGGAGGTCTTTCAGCCACTTATAAACAATAACGAATAACAAACAATTTATTCACTTGACTAAATCAAATACTGGTAACAAACTTCCCATCCAGACTTGGTCGTGTGCACCTGGCAGCCCCTCTTACAAGCATGCTGGTAGCACATGCAGATATTCATATCATTCTCCCCCACTTAGAGTGACCTTGTCCGCAAGGTCGAAATTTGGATAGGTCCTAGAGAACCGCCATAAATTTTCCCAAGACGCGTCCTCTAGAGGAACACCCTTCCACTGGACCAAAATCTCAGTCTTTGGACGGTATTTCCCCTTCTGAATAACACGGCGATCCAAGATTAGTTCCGGCTCTGGCAAGACAGAAGCATCTTCAGTCACAGGAGGAAGAGCAGAAATAGTAGCATCCATAGGCCCCCATTTTTTTTAAGCATACTGACATGAAACACATTGTGAATTTGTGATCCAGCTGGAAGTTCCAATCTATATGCTACAACCCCAATACGCGCAAGAACCTTGAAGGGTCCGAAGAACCGTGGTGCCAACTTCAAAGAACTCCGAAAGGCCACTGATTTTTGACGATACGGACTGCAATCGCAAATACACAAAATCACCCACTTCAAATGAGACATTCCGACGGTGTTGGTCTGAAATATTTTTCATGCGGGCATGGGCAGTGATTAAATTCTGCCTGAGTTCTCGAAGGATGACCTCTCTGGTCCGCAAAAGGTCATCTACTACTTGAATTTTGCTTGTACCCGGAATGTAGGACAACATTGAAGGAGGAGGAATTTCGTAAACGGCCTCAAATGGCGATATCTTGGTAGAGGAATGGATTGCCGTATTGTACCCGTATTCGGCCCAAGGTAGCCACTCCATCCACTTCTTCGGTTGGTCAAAGGTATAGCAACGTAAATACTGTTCGAGAACGTGATTAACGACTTCTGTTTGCCCGTCCGACTGCGGGTGATAACTTGAGCTGAAACACAGAGAGGTACCATGTAATTTGAAAAGAGAATTCTAAAAAGAACTTAGGAAGACTCGATCTCGGTCGCTAACAATAGATAGCGGCATCCCATGCAATCAAACTATGTTACTAATGAAGGATTTCACCACTGTCATGGCTGTGTAAGGATGCTTTAAAGGAACAAAGTGAGCATACTTAGACAGCCTATCAACAACTACCATCACCACGTCATGACCTTGTAAAAAAGGCAACCCTTCGACGAAATCCATAGAGATTTTCGTCCAAATCCATTACGGAATCGGAAGCGGCTGGAGCAATCCAGCTGGTCTCAGGGTCTCATACTTACACCTCTGGCACACATCATAAGACCGAATAAATTCTTTCACAGCTGAACGAACTCCCGGCCACACAAAGCTGGAAGACACGCGACCAAATGTATTGAGAAATCCGAAGTGTCCTCCGGCGGGTGAAGAATGAGCCTCTGCTAAAACCGCTGGCAGCAGTGTAGACGTGGGACTCAGATGTATTTTATCATCTTGCAACCAAATTCCATTTCGTTTCACAAACTGATGGCAACTTGAACGAGATAACGTGGAGTAGTAAGGATCATTTGTTACTTCCTGTTGCAATTTCTTCAACCAGTCGGCCACAGGAAAAGACAAGGCAAGGAACTGGAAGGTGGTGACTCGCGATAGAGCATCGGCACCTTGATTTTCTTTTCCATATTTATATTGAATCAAGTAGTCATACCCCATAAGTTTGGGCAACCATCGAGCCTGAGAAGGGGTTGTTATCCGCTGCTCGAGTAGGTATTTCAAGCTCTTATGACCCGTCCTGATTATAAACGACTGCCCCAAGAGATACGGCCGCCACTTACGTACCGCCTTTACCACGGCCAACATTTCTTTATCATAAGTTGACAAAGTTTTAGCAGTCTCTTTCAGTGCTTCGCTGAAATATGCGATCGGCTGATTTTCTTGTGTCAGAATTGCTCCAATTCCCGCCCCACTCGCGTCACATTCCACGACAAATTGTTGAGAAAAATCTGGTAGTCGCAAGCCGGGTGGAGAAACAAGAGCAGCCTTCAACCCATCAAAGGCTGACTATGCTTCAGGCGTCCACTTGAAGCCTTCCTTTGTCAAGAGTTGAGTCAGCGGAGCAGCTATCTCACCAAAACAGCGGACAAATTTCCGGTAGTATCCAGCGAGACCAAGGAACCCTCGAACCCCTCTCGCAGATGTAGGCACTGGCCAACTCTGCACTGCTTGGACCTTGTTTGGGTCGACCGCCACCCCCTCCAAGGAGATACGGTGGCCGAGGTAGTCCACCAGGAGTACACCGAATTGGCACTTAGATTTCTTTACAAACAACCGGGGTGGTCCTTCAGAAGTTGGAAAACCAGTCGGATGTGCTGTAGGTGTTCATGCCATGTCCTACTATAAATTAAAATATCATAAAAAAAAACAAGAATAAACTTTCTCAAAAATGGACGGAAGATGTCATTCATGAGGTTCTGAAAAGTGGCCGGCGTGTTTGTCAACCCAAACGGCATTACTAGGAACTCGTAGTGCCCGTCATGAGTCCGAAATGCAGTTTTTTGGATGTCTTCGTCCTGTACGCGAATTTGGTGATAACCGGACCTCAAATCTAGTTTCGAAAAATATTTGGCACCGTATAACTCATCAAGCAGTTCATCGATCACGGGTATCGAAAACTTGTCCTTTACTGTAATTTCACTTAGAGCACAGTAGTCCACACAAAAACGCCAAGACCTGTCTAATTTTTTGATTAACAAAACCGGTGACGAAAAAGGGCTATGGCTTGGACGGATGATGCCGGATTTGAGGAATTCACGAACTAATTTTTCTGGTAATGTGGATACCTGTAGGGTCTAGTGCTCACAGCTGGCTGGCCTGGTAGTAGAGGTATCTTGTGATCATGGTGGAGCACCGGCGGTAACTGGTTAGGCTCTTCAAAAATACTATCAAATTCGGATAAAATGGCAAGAAGGTCTGAAGGAATTTTTTTGTTCTTTGATGCCTGTGGAGGAACTGATGTGATCATGTGGAGGAAAAATCCATTACCTGATAAGTGGATCAACTCCTTGTTGCTCATTGGTGTCATCTCAGAGCTGCGCAAACCTTGCAAAGTGTAGGTTCGACCTCCTTGTGTGAATGACATACTAAGCTTCCTGTAATCGGTCTCAATTGGCCCCAAAGTCTCAAGCCACTGCACACCTAAGACAGCCTGACAAGCCGCCACAGGAAGGACATAAAAATCGACTCGAACTGTCAACCCTTGAATCTTGAGAGACAGTCCAAAACACCGCCCCGTACACTCTATTGTTTCTTTATTCCCAACCGTAACCTGAAATACCTTGTCTCGTATCACCTGTAATCCCAACTTTGTCACTACGGTTTGATCTATGAAGTTGTGGGTGCTCCCACTATCAATTAGCACCGTCAAATCCTTGTTTCCTACCCGGCCTGTGACGCGAAATGTCTGCGGATGCATCGTTCCAGCCAATGCATGGAATGAGATTTCAGGTATGGCTTCTTGGTCTGGCATCTCAATTTCCATCTCTACATCTTCGGTTTCTTCTCCTATTAACGTGTCCACCATCATGAACAATTGGGGACGAGTGCAACGGTGGCCTGGTACGTATTTCTCGTCGCAGTAAAAACAGAGACCTCTCTCTCACCTGTCCTTTGCTTCTGGTCCCGTGAGCCTGCTGATTGGTGCCTGATATTTCCCTGTTACCTGGTTCGTTTGTTGTGTCGGAGGAGGGCCTAGAAGTCCCGCAATCGGAGGTGGCTGTGAACGGGAATGAACTGCTGGTGTGGCAATCCGCCCCTGGTCTCCTTTGAAGAAGATTCCGTTCCTCAATAAGGTGGGCAACACTGATTGCGTCCGATAGATTCCTTGGTTGCTTGACACGTACATCTAACAGGATGTCATCTTTTAACCCTGCGATGAAACTATCAACCAAAAAATTCTTTGGTAAATCGTCAATCTTGTGTGACAGCTTCTCAAATGCCTCCTAGTATGCGTCCACAGTTGTGGTTTGTTTAAGACGAGACAATGCTTCAGAGGGGTCATCTTAGTCAGTTGGACCAAAGCGTTTTAAGAGAGCCTTGGTGAATTCCGCCCAACTCAACGGACCACGGTATTTGGTGAACCAACGATACCACTGAAGTGATACCTTTTCTAAGTGAAAAGATGCTAACTGAACCTGATCTTGGGGGTTGATTCCCTTGAAGTCAAAGTGTTGCTCCGCTTTAAAAATCCACCCAGTCGGATCCCCCTCTGCGAAGGTTGGGAAACTCAGTTTTAGGTGATTGTGATTCTGGTCGTAATTGGTAGAAGTCTGGACGGTTGGGCCACTGTGAGAGGCCTCTCCTGCCGAGAAGGGATTGATATCTGATGCTAGTCTGGTTTCTGTAGGGGGTGGATTTTGCTGCAGCCGCAAGGCCTGTAGTTCCGTGAAAATATGATCTAACCTGGTATCATTGGCGACCCAACGAGATTCATTGGTGGCTAGAATTTCCTGGACTTTGGCACGGAACTCGGCATGGGATTTACCCCGTGTTTCCATAGAATCGATGGCTCTGATATCACTTGGTAGGAAGAATTTAGGGAGAGAAGTAGAAAATAGAAGAACAGAGGTTGGAAAGTGTTTTGTTTAATTTCAGGATGATTTTTATTCAATGAAAAAAAAGGACCTTAAATAGGCCTTAACTTAGTTACAACTAAGAATCCCATAATATTAAGAATTCATGCTGAGTGGACTGAAGATATGGAGGTCTTTCAGCCACTTATAAACAATAACGAATAACAAACAATTTATTCACTTGACTAAATCGAATACCGGTAACAAACTTCCCATCCAGACTTGGTCATGTGCACCTGGTAGCCCCTCTTGCAAGCACGCTGGTAGCACATGCAGATATTCATATCACAAGTTCCCTTTTATTACATTATCGATTAGTAAACATGCTCCTAATGTATTATCTTATGATAGACATTGACATAATATATTCCAATATCATTTTTTTGATAGGGTCATTGTTATAATGTAAGTCCAGTAACCTTATTAATCAGTTAATATCGATTATATTTCAATCAGGAATTCTGGACAAAATTTTAAGGAAAAAAAATAGTAAAATATTAGTAAAAATTAAATTTGGTGGAACTCTCTATTGTTGCTACTATATCTATGTACAGCCTCATACTATATAGACATTGTAGTAAATAGAATTGAATTGGTGGAATTGATTTGTTGATGACTACCAATTCAATTCAATTCAGACCATCACAACCAATCCCCAAGAAAGTATACTATACTATCACATGAAGCATAGTAAAAATTTGTCAAAAATTGAAGGTGACAATTCATGAATTAATATGCACATATATGAAGAGACAAGAGAAAAATGAAAAGGACAAGAGAGATGGGAAGAAAATTCTTCCAAATGGAAGGCAGGCAACTATCAATTTATATGGCAATGACTTTTCTTCACCAAATTCAATTTAACAAATCAAAAGCCTTTTGTATTTTAATATTCAATTCAAATTAAAGACTTGTAAAGATTGTGAGAAAATCTCAAAGAGTCAATAGAGTTAGAATACAGTCAGATTTGGTGGGTGAATGTAGTTGGAAGAAGTGAAGTAAGAAGAACCGGTCAATAGTTTATTGACCAAGAAAAGTTCTATAATCAATGTTTCCTAGAAATCTCTTCCAATGTTGTCTCTCTCACAAGATCAAGAAAACCTTTGTGATTACTGTAGAATTTTGAAATTTTTGTGTAATCAAAGCGAAAATGAAATGGTAGGAAAATGTGTTTAATAAAATGGGGTTATTGGTTACTTATGTGAAAAGTTTTGATGGAACAGATGAATAACGATGGTGACGTAAATTCATTGAAAGCATTAATGAATAAATATTTTGATAAATTGCATGTCAAATGAGGTTGAAAGTTGTGTTACGAGTTTTATTTAGATAATGAAATGACTTGGTGAAAGATCTTTCAAGCTTCAAATTGTCTTTAGAAATGAATGAGATGCAATAGTCATGTCCAGATTTGTAGTTCATAGAATGAAAAATAAGGCACAACAAGAGTGATTTTTGAATAAGTATGGAAAATGATATATATATTGGGCCTATATTTAGAGGCCCAAAAAAGCATAGATTAACTAACAAAAACATATTGTATGATTTATGAGTTTGACTAGAAGTTGATATGAGCAAATTGTGAATTCCAATTAGATCAGAAGTCCGGTAAGATCAACAACCGTTAAAAGTATAACCTAAAATGCAATTCTCACCATATGGGGAATATGTCCCCCTACATTTAGCGATTTAATGGATTATTTTTTATTTTTCAAAATAGATTAATGGAAAATTTTTGAATCTACGATCACTCACTTTGAACTAATGAATACTAGTAATTAACCCCACCACAATAGCACATTAATATTCACCTAATTACCAAACTCCCAAGTGCCGTCTTCATCAAGAGTTAGGAGGAAAATGTGGTGAATAATACATAAATTTCAACTCTGTCATTATAAAACAATAAGGGTATCTTTAGAAATAAATGAGAAGTTATTTAGCAATTGTCCAAATTCGACAGTCCAAGTAACAAAAAAAGCCCATTTACGTGATTGTTCCAAAATAAAAGCCCAATACAAAGTTTCATAAAATTAAGAAAAAGCCCAATAATGTGAGCCCAAAGATAGGCCTCTCTATAAAAATCTAGTCAATATGTACCAATTTTCGCAACAAAGGAAAACTAAAAAACGCAGACAAACGAAAACCTAAAAACGCCGTTTTTTCAATTTTCTGATTTTATCGTCTCAAGAAAGCGAACAAGAGATAACTCCAGCAGCCACCGCTCACCTCGCCACCACAACAACAACAGATCTTGTCTCACAACCAAATTGTACGGTTTCTGATTTGATTTTTGTTTTGGTTTCTTAATTTCTTGTATTTGATTGATTGATTTCTATTTGTTCTTCGTTTATGTCATTGTTAGGGTTTCAATCTTCGTTTTCTGATTCAAACTGATTTACTTGTTTGTTTGGTTTTGCGCAGTTGATATGGCGGACGATAAACAGAATGATGTGAAGGACGAGGTGGCAGAAGTAAGTTTATTTATGGATTTATTAATTTATAATTTTTACTCTTATTATTTTAATAATATGTATTGTATATTTTCTCTTTGATCATAATCTTGCTACTTTGTAAAGCAAAGTAGGTTTGTTCTGATTTTTTGTATGCATAAACTATATCTCGTGTGTTCAAAATTGTGTTTTGAGGGGTTTGAAGTTGTAGTTAGTATATGTTTGGTGGTTTTTTTTTAATTGAACAGATGTATAGTGTCAAATACTTTTTTATTCTTTTGTGAGGATAAGTTTGTTGTGTTTGTAAATCATAATATCATATTTGGTCTGTTGGTTTCTACTTTCTACTTATTTGCTAAGGGATAGGTTGTTGATTGGTTGGTTGATATGTAGTTACTGAGCAACTGCGAATGATGAATGTTGTGGTATGATTTTAATGATGAGTTTCTTTGTTGCAGCTTGCCCCTTTCGATCCTTCAAAAAAGAAGAAGAAGAAGAAGCCTGTAGTACAGGATGGCATTGATGATTCAGCTGAAAATTTGGCTGAGAAAGTTGAAACCTTGTCAGGTATCTGAATAAGAGTAACTAATTTGTGGATAGATGAGTTGGAAGAACTTTTAACTTGTCATTTTTTTGTTATATCCCACTTTCGGGACTTAATTCTTTTTTAACTCTTGCAGTTTCAGAGGGGCTAGAAAGTACTTTCACTGGTTTGAAAAAGAAGAAGAAGAAACCGGTAAGTTTGAAGGCGTTTACAATTTTTTTTTCAATGATAATAGTTTACCACACATCAGTTCACAATTTTTTTATTTTGTGGCATTGTAGGCTGAAGTCAGTCTATTAAATGAGGAGTCTGTGGAAACCGGAGGAGAGGATTTGGATGGTAAGAAGTTGCATCTTAAAAGCTAGTTATTAATTTCGTAGCTGAGTTTACGAAATCTATTTTGTTTTTGACATGGTTTTTTGTGTTTTGTTTTTATTGAAATCTAAGAATTACTACTTTATTCTCCATTTAGATCTTGCAGCAGAAAGCGAAGAAGGGGAAGGTATTGTCCTGCAACAGCGTTATCCTTGGGAAGGAAGTGACCGTGACTATGAATATGAGGAGGTATATCACTCACTTGATTGGAACAGATTTCTACTTGAATAGTTCTTCTGCTTTTGTTGTCATACTTGATGATCTTTTATCTAATTGTAAAGCATTGTGGTTAATATTGCATTTGCAATTTATGTAGTCAATTTGTTCTAAGTATTTGCAAATTATCTACTTTATTTTGTGTACTCAGTATTTGATTGTTTCTGAAAACCAAATGCCCTTTGTATTGTCCTGCAGTAATTTTTTCAACTTCAGCTTGATATTTTACTTGATGACTTATATTTACGAATCATGATTATTGAGTTACTTTAATTGCCTAGTTTGTGAAGGAACATGATCTTTCGTAATATATCTCTGCTGGCTTTTTGCCATCATGAAGATACTTATGCTTATATTACATATTTGTTTTCTGTTATGATGAAGTTGTCTGATTTAATGTCTGCAGCTTCTTGGGAGGGTCTTCAACATCCTTAGAGAGAATAACCCTGAACTAGCTGGAGACAGGCGCAGAACTGTTATGAGACCTCCACAGGTTCTTCGTGAGGGGACAAAGAAAACGGTCTTTGTGAATTTCATGGATCTCTGCAAGACGTATGTTCCAGTCCTTACCTTACTCTGTTTTTGTAATGACATGCTAGTATTTATGGTTCACCCTTTTTTTGTGTGTATTTAGTTGATAATATTCTTTGGATTTAACTATATAACATTAAAAATGCATTCTTAACTATTATGTGCTTCTTACATTTGTTGGGAAAAATATACAGCATGCATCGGAATGCAGACCATGTGCAGGCATTTTTGCTTGCTGAACTGGGTACAAGTGGATCACTTGATGGACAACAAAGGTTGGTGGTAAAGGGTAGATTTGCTCCAAAAAATTTTGAAGGGATATTGCGTCGATATGTTAGTAAGTATCTTGATGATCAAATTTTTCTCCTGTTATTTGAATTTGCAACTGGGAAGTTTCTTCTCTTGTTTTTGTTCAATCTGACATCTACTTATTGTTTCCAGATGAATATGTTATCTGCCTTGGGTGCAAAAGTCCTGACACAATACTTTCGAAGGAGAATCGACTCTTCTTTCTCAGATGTGAGAAGGTATAGTTTCATTTTCCCTTATATGTTTTCTTTTCTATTCCACCCCACTTTTTCTTCCCTACTTTTTAATGAATGCATAACTGTATTGTGGCTTTTGATAACAATTCTTTTGCTATTTTGACTGCTTTTCATGTAAATGGTGTTTAGCCTGTATTTCTTTTAGTAATGTACAAGATTTTCAAAGATATTTATAAAAAATGTCGGTATCTCCTTTATGTTGTTGTGGATGGAATGGAAAACGAAGTTAATTGATGGCTGTCAATATTTTCCAATTTGGTGACCTATGACGATTTATGAATTGCCTACGTTGTCATATTGTTTTGTCAATGATGATTGAGATTGAATACTTATTTGAGGCCCCTCATGTATTGAGAACATTAGTATATATATTGGGAAAGATTGATGATGTCTTTTGTTGGCTGATTGTTCTGTTCTTGAGTTTATTTATTTATTTTATATTATTGATAGTCTTCTGTTTAGGGGGGCTATGATGATCTTAAAATTGCCTACATTGTCAGATTTACCAATGACCAAGATACATGTAGAACTGATGCCTCCATGGAAAACACTATTGTACTTTCAGAAATTAATGTTTTGACAACAATTTTTCCTTAAAGAATTAATGGAAGGTTTCTAACATATGGTTATTGCAATTTCTTCTACTTAGGTGGCCTATGATGATTTATGAATTGCCTACACTGTCATGTTTTTTTGTCAATGATTGAGATTGAATACTTATTTTGAGGCCCCTCATGTATTGTTGTTGACCGAATTTTTTGTTCTTGAGTTTATGTTCTTATATTATTACAAGTTTTCTGTTTAGGGGGCTATGATGATTTTAAAGTTGCCTACATTGTCAGATTAACCAATGACTGAGAGACACGTAGTACTGATGCCTCCATAGAAGGCCACTATTGTGCTTCCATAAATTATCATTTTGACATAACGCTTTTTCCTTTGAAAAAATTCTCTACTTAGGTGGCTTATGATGTAAGAATTGCCTACATTGTCAGATTGTTTCATTGCTGACTGAGAAACACAGTAGTTCTGAGGCCTTTGCAGAAGTTTTTTTTTTCTTTGGTTAAATACTGTGGAAATTATTTTGACAAAATGTATTCTTTGGTTTCTTTTCAAATTTGGTTGGCCTATGATGCAACATTTGCCTACATTGTCTGATTGTCTTATCAGTGACTGATAAACAATGTAATACTGAGGCCTTTTTGTGCTTTCGTGTGATCATTGGAGATTATTATTAACATTTCAATTTGAATTACTTTTAGGTGTGGTTGATATTGCAAGTTTTGGTCTGGAATTCTTTTTTTTTTTCCTCAAACCATTATTTGCATTTGGGCTTGTTCTTATGATCTCATTATTGCAGTGTGGCTCTGGACGATCGGTTGCACCTATCAAAGCTGGTTTTGTTGCTCGTGTTGGGCGAAGGAATGCTGGAACTTGAGCTTGCTAGCTTCTTATCGATTTTGTATCTTGATATACTGTAACTGATTTTTGACTTGAGAGTTGCTCGTAAAAAGTACTGTTAGATTTGTGTTGATCAAAATTGAGTACCCGTTTTTTCTTTCTTCACCCATTTTTATCAAGGATTTCTGGTGAATGCTCGACATTGCTATATAAATATGACTTAGAAATAACTGAATGGTGTGGCACTCTCACTCTCTCTTTCTTGTGCCCATGCTATTTTATCTGCGTTTTCCGTCAATATTTTTATTAATACTTATTTTATTTGTTTGTTAACATTAGGACATTTTAGGGAATGTGGGAAGGGGTAAAATGAGAACGTTTTCTGTAGTAAACCGACTTCCTTGTAGGTATGAATTTGAAATCTTTGTAAGAGGTTATTAGTGAAAATCCATTGTGAGGAATTGAAATTATTATGATTTGGGCACCGACTATGTTAGAAGCTAATATATATTCTTTATTCATTATATATATATATATATATCTCTCTTTCTCTATTAGAAATTACAACACAATTTTTGGTTTATTTCATCTTTGTAATTTGCCCCTCTATCAGCTCGAGCAAAGTCTAGATTTTGTGTGAGAGTCTCAGATAACTAATGGCACAGTACTCATTGATAAGTGGTCGTATTGATACCTGCCATTGCACCAACCATATAAAGGAAACATTGTTAGGTTAAATGAACATTTAATAATCATGCACTTGAAAAAGAAAAGAAAATAAGGTAGCATAAGATTTACTAGAGTTAGTAGAGCATCCGTGGGTGATACTGTAGCTGATGAATTGGACAGTGGCCTTGTTAGCGAACCAGAAGTCTCTTTTGACTTGATGAATGCAATGTAGCACAATCTTGACATGCTCTAAACATCCACCACAGTAGTTTGTTAACTCTTCTTGGGGCACATTCACTATTCCACTCATCGTTAACTTATACTTTTCATCGCATGGATTTGTTTCCTGTACAATGCCCGGTTTACGAAATAATATATCCGTTCTCATTAGCGTCTATTTGGCATGACTTTCAGACGCTAAGTGTTGTTTTATTGGACTCAAGAGTGGCTTTTAGAAGTGTTTGTTTGAACAATGAAAAGATAATTTAGTTTTTAAAATCTCTTTCAAGAGAAGCTAGACCCTTGATGTGTTTTCAATAACAAACCGTCCTAACGTACGATCGTCGGATCCCATTTTAGAGGAATCCAACGATCAATATTGACCACGGGATGACCAGTCCTGTGAAAAGTGTCATAGGACTATAGCATAACCCTTGTGTAGTTATATATATATATATATATATTTATTTACCAAACAATGGAAATAAATTTGTGTAAGAAGTAAGTTAATTAAATAAGAGGAAGATATGGGTACATTACATTGAGTATGCATTCATAAGCGCTTCTCCATTGCCTGAATGGGGATAAATTTACATATTTCGTAGGATCCCACTTTTCTGAAGACATAATAATATATATCCATTACATTCTATTAGCTTTTGGCTTGCAAAATAAAAATATATTCAACATAAAAAAAAAAAAAATTATTCGTCATAAAACTCATGTTAAAATATGCAGACTTTGTTATCTGTATCATAAATTCAGTGCCCAACTTTGCTTATTAACATGGAGTCTAAATTTTATAGAAAATCCATATGTTTTGATATGATATAATTACAAACTGTCTTATGTTTATGTCATAATATTGTTTAGTTATGTAAAAATATACAAAAAGCACTTGAAAGAATTTTTTTACTGAAAGCACTTTAATAAGAACACTCAAAAACAGCTTTAGTTCTCATAGTGAACTTGTTTGCTATGTATTTGAGAAGGGAAAAGAGAAATTATATACCAGCTTTGGCAGACGAAAATAGGAGAAAGATTATCCCAAAAGAGAACCAAAGAAGACCATTTAAGTTCTTGTAGATCATCACCATCCTTGAAAGAAAGTGCTTCTACTACTTGTTGAAATCTGTTGGAAGTTGAGAAGAAACATGCCATTGAAGCATTTAAATACATGAAGAAGGTCTCCTATTTGAGGAATGAAAAGAAGATTAAACTTTGGAAGGCAAAACTTATGGAATTTAAGCATATTCTGAGAATATATGAAGAATAATTTGTTTGAAAAAACCAAGAAAAGTTATAGTATACAAAGTTTATCAATCAGTGTTTTTGGATTAATATGTCGGAAATTAAGAGGTGGAAACCAAGATTGCATCACCATTTTTTGGTCTGTTTAATCTTATTTGTTTACCTATTTGGTTAACGTGTGTTCTAATTAAGCACTCGTTAAGCAATTATATAATATTACACTTAACATTAAGTAATTATATAATATTACACAACTAACTATGTAATGTTACACAATCATAAATCTTTTTTTTTCTAAATGTGGAAGTCTGTTTTTATTTTTGTTTTTATATAAGATAATGTTACATAGTTGCTTAACGTGTGCTTTTAGGATATATATTAACGTCACCATTTGTTTTCTTCTAATTCTTCTAACTAGAAAGTCATCTAAATGGTCAATTAAGTATCATAATACAATGTATGCTTTTAGGCTTGGGTAAATATTATAAACTTTGGAATTTACGTACACGTCTTTCGTGCTCACACATTAGTTGTAGGAAAACACCATTCATCCATGATCCCAAAATGCGTTTATTTAGGGGTCGTTTGTTTTTTCCATTTAAAATTTAATGAGTCTAAATCATAATTATTAAGTTGTTTTGTTTGTTTTTATAAGTTGTCAAACAACTTAAAAAAAAAACAACAACTTGAAATAAAAAGTAAAAAATCTTGACTTTTCACTTAATTGCAAATCACTGAATTGTATTAAATGCAATCCGAAATCTTTTCTTCCGATACTATCCCCATATATAGCATAGTTCCAATTTCATCATAATTCTATATGGTACATAAATCTTTATTTTAAATGGCTTTAAAAGTAAAAAGAACCCTAACCATTTCTCATATTGGTGTTTAATATCAATACTTTATTATAATATTAAGGTGATGTATTTATATATTATTTTTTTAGAGTATTTTAGAGTTTTCCTGCCCCTTTTATCTTTTGAAAAAAAAAAATCTTTCTTTTTTTAATAAAAATGAAGTTTATTTGTAATCGAAGAAGCAGATCATGATCATATATGTTCATATATAATAATTATTTTTGGATTGTTTTTATTCCATATAATATGTATAATTGTTTAATATAGGTACAAATGCAAAATTACTTAATTTCAGACAATTTTACTTTTAAAAAAACAAACGTGTTCACAATATATTCAGATGTGAGGAAAAAAAAAAAACATGTCATTCAAATTCCAAATTCAGAGTTCAGTCACTATTCAGTATTTGAAAAAATTCAAGATTATTCGGTCTCCAGATAAAAAAACAAACGACCCTTTAGTTTAGGAAAACAAAGTCTTATAATGTTAATCCTATACCTCACTCACCAGTGATTAGCGATATTAGATGCGACAACTTCTTTCTTCGGTACCCTGTACAGGGCCAAATCCACACCCACAATGAGTGGTCAGCCTACTCTAATAATAACATAAGCATTTGATTATGTTTGATACAAAACTGAAATTTTTTATACTATTAATAACTTGATCGGTCTCAACACACTCTAACGCGACCGATCGGTGTCAGAACTTATAAAGTTGAGAAAAAACAAATGAAATCTAGTGTACTAATACATGTAGCATGATAACACTAATAAGTATTATCTTTTGTACAGACTGATTTTCCTTGTTAGTTTTTTCTTTTTGCTTAGTAAAAAAAAAAAAAAAAAAAAATTAGTTGATTGAAGCCACAGCTTTAAGGAGAAAAATGGGCTAGGATCACTCTCTGTTTCAAACACTTGGGATGGTGGCCACCGTCTGATCATAGCATCTTGTAAGTCTGTTGGTATAGATTGATCATGCAGTGTCTTGATATATACACGTGGCACTTTGTCAGCATCTGGTCAGTCCGTGAATTTAGCTCCCCGGATAGCCTTCAACGCTGGTGGTAGACATGACGCCGATTCCGGTTCCGGTTCCGGTCCGGTTCCGGTTCTGATTCCGGTTCCGTTTCTGGTTCCTCCGGTTCCGGTCCGGTTCCAGTGGTTCCAAATCGGAACCGGCCCCCTTTTTTTTTTTAAATCATATTTCATTAAAAAAATTAGTCATGTAAAAATGTAATTGGTAAATGTATTTTATTGGGTCACCCGTAAAATAAAGTTAAATAAATAAATGACAAATTAAAAAATAAAACAAAATAAAACAAAACAAAATAAAATAAAATTGGTCTTGCACTTAATTTTTACCACAATTAAGTTGTCTACGTATCCTCTTAAGGGTTTAGAAGAATCAAAGGCCATGTAGTTCTCTTACCTTTTATTGTAGATTTGGACTTTGGAGTTTGGAGATGGGGATTTGGCGTGGAGTCGTGGACTAATCGTTGCCATGAGCATCTGTTCGACTTTCAGCCGGTTGATCATCTTTGGAGTTTGGAAAGGTTCCTCTTGATCGATTTCTTGTTGTCTATATTGAGCCTTCGTCCAATCTTCAACACAAGCTTGTATCTGAAGTGATTTCGGACTCATAAGGGAACGTTTTGGGTCTAAAATATTCCCACCGGCACTGAACTGTTGTTCTACCGCCACCGTAGAAACTGGTGTTGAAAGGATTTGTTTGGCTATTATAGCCAAGATTGGAAAGTACCTTTCATGCTCTTTCCACCAGTATAGGATATCAAATTTTTTATCTTCGTTGTCTTCTATGAACCCAAAAGAGGTATTTAGATAAGATTCAAGCTCGGAATATGTGGTGGAGCTTGATGAAAAAGATCCTCGTAATTTTTTGGTTTTTTTTGATAAAAGATTATACCATAAATTAACAAATCCAGAGGATGATGATGATGAACGAGATACATTTTGAGTTTGTGGAACATCTATGTTCAGTGATGGACCGTAAACTTTAATATATTCATCATATAATTCATACAATAATGTCTTAACCCTAGCACAACACATATCAACATCATAATCTATTTTTAAACCTTGTTCATAATAAACAGAAAGATAATCAGGCAAACTTTCTAATCTACAACGTGGATCAAAACACAAGGCAATCAAATAAATATTTGGAAACTCCTTCTAATATTCTAACCATTTATCCTTCATAGCAGTAACAAACTCATGTAATTCTGAGTCGGATTCACAATGAGCAAATGCACCAGCAATATTAAGACTCTCAATAATAAATAAATTAGTTGTAGGATAATAAACACCAGATAAATTGTTAGTAGGAGTATAAAAAACTTTTAACAAACCACAAACATTGCTACAAGCATCCCAATGACTTTGATAAAGATTAATGTGACTAACATGATATTGAATAAAAGTAACTAATAAATCTCTATATTCATAACTTCTAGCAAGCAATTTATAAGTAGAATTCCAACGTGTTGGAACATCACGAGGAAATCTAATGACACGCCTACCATTTTGTTTACAATATACTGCCCATGCTTTCATTACAGTAGGATGTTTCCACAAAAAATAGAAGGCATCTTTAATAGGTTGAATAAATTGTTCAAGAGTTTTTAATCCTTTTTGAACACATAAATTAAAAACATGGCATGCACATCTTTGATGAAAAAATTTACCACCAAGATAAGGTTTGCATAATTCAATTAAAGCATGAATAACAACAGTATTGTTAAAAGCATTATCAAAACCAATTGCAAAAATTTTGTTATCAATTTTATACTCTGCAAAAATTATTTTAAGCTGTCTAAATATATTAGCAGCAGTGTGTTTATCATCAAAAACTCTAAATACAAGAATTCTTTTTTGGATAGTCCATGCATTATCCATATAATGGCAAGTGACACCTATGTATAAATGCATTCGCCAATTGTTACTCCATATGTCGGCACATACGGAAACACGACCATTATATTTTTCTAAAAAATTTTCCAACATTTTCTTTTCTTTTTCATAAATGTTTTCAAGTGCTTCTGTGAGCGTGGTTCTAGGAACACGACATGCAGCAGGATTTAATGCTCGTTGACAATAATTATTAAAACCAACATTTTCACCAAAACTAAATGGTAAATGTTCTACTGCAACCATTCTAGCTAATTCTTCTTTATTTTTTGCATCACTATATTTAAATAATTGTTGGTTAGGGGTAGCGTACCTGGGAATTTGAGATTGTGAACTCGATTTGACCTGTGCATCTGGATGTGAGTTCGTTATATGCTTCCGATATGACCCATATCCTCCAGATTTGTGCCATTTAAATACTTTTTTGCAGTAATTGCAAATCACTACTGTGCTTCCATCTTCATGCGTAACTTTCTTCATATGGAGTACGAATAGATCAGATTTGACCTGCTTCGGTAGCTTTTCTTCCATCTGTGGATAAAAATCAAAATCTTGATGTGGGTTAGGATCAGGCTCATCAGGCTCATCAGGCTCATCACCCTCATGGCCAAGATCAGGCATATTTTCTGATTGGCTTGTCAAAATGGGGGTGACATTGAGATCATGTTCAGAAATTCTAAGAGAGGGATGAGAATGAGATTGAGGAAAATTTAGGCCTAAGTCTTCAGCATAGACTTGTTGTTGTAGATACTCGTGATAGGCACGGTCGTCATGACCAAGATTATCCGTCATACGACCCTTACCTTTCATCGAAATGGAGCGTCTAGGAGCGTCACCACTTCCACTTGCCATTTTAAAAATTGAATTGTAAAATTCCTTGAACAAAAAATGTTAAAAAATTGATTTAAAAAATGATTAAATGGTTGGAAATAAATTTGGAAGAAAATTAGAAACTTAGTAGTTAGTAATTGCAATTTGCAAATAAAATATATTGTAAATAAAATAAATTGGATATAAAATAAATTGCAAATAAAATAAATTGGAATATATAGCAAATAAAATAAATTGTAAATAAATGAAATTGGAAACTTAGTAATTGACTAATTGCAAATTAAATAAATTGGAAATAAGAAATATTGCAAATAAAATAAAATTAGAAACTAAGTAATTGTAAATAAAATAAATTGGAAACTTACTAACTTAGTAATTGCAAATAATATAAATTGGAAACTTGGAGACTTGGAGTTTGAGAATTGAGACTTGAAGAATTGAAAGTTTAGAGAGAATTGAGAATTGAGAATTAGAGAGAATTGAGTAAATTGGGTGAGGAAAAATGAATGGAGGGGTATGGGTATTTATAGAAAAGAAAATGATAAGAAAATCTTAAAAAAAAAAAAAGTGAACCGTTGGAGGCCAACGGTCTGCTGACGTCAGCAGGCCTTTGGGCCCAACGGTTCGTTTAAAAAAAAAAAATTTAAAAGAAGAACCGGGCGGTTCGAACCGGAACCGAACTGCCGGTTCTGGTCTGGTTCGAACCGCCCGGTTCTTCGCTGAGGCGTCCGGTTTTCTAACGCCGGTTCCGGTTCGGTTCTCAGATTCGAACCGAACCGGCGTCATGTCTAGCTGGTGGCCTTAGAAGCATTGACGCCAAAATGGAGTCTTAATATACATTAATTATATCAACAATTTATCATATGCTTTTTTTTTTTTTTAAATCCATTACAAATTTACCTTCCTTGCAACGGAAGTTATAACATATTTATCAACTCTTAAATAATAACCGAGCACGCCAGAGACTTTAATTTAAATACTTAGGTAGAACTTAGAAGAAGCACATTAAGGTGTAGATGCATTTTTGGGTTGCAAAGTCCAAAAATAAACCCGTGAAGACAGGAGCGTCTCACTCTCAATCGCCCACTGTATGAATCCTTATGAAATCTCCAAACATGGTAGAGAAAGAAGATTAATATTTAACACTATGTACATAATCACCAGTGTAATCTTTCAAGCTCTGAAATCTTTGGTAGCCTCGGCATTATAATTTGTTTGTGGGAAAGTAATTAATTATGAAACCAGATAATAAAAATCACAATTTCCTCTAAAAAAAATTCTGATTGAATAAGAAGAGAAATTCAATTGTTGTAATCCAACAAGTTCAATAATTCCATGCACAAGGATTAGTAGTACTCTAATTACGAGTGTCTTTGTAAGAAAGGTTTTTGATTCATTTTATGAAACGTTGAAGGAGATTTTAACATTTTTTAGGATAGGTTTACGATATATAATAAAACCGTTCTGAAATATGCCTTTATATATATATATATATATATATATATATATATATATATAGTTAGACATAAAAAAAAAAAAACCCCCCTATATCTGTGGAATCTGGCTCAGTAATATATAAATTAGAGGTTTATTCACCTTATAAGCTAGACTTTTGGATATAATATTACTTTATAGTATTGGAAACTAATTAGACACCCCCATTTAGAGTCGGGGTGTGCTAATTAGGCCCCGTCCTGCAGCTGTTTTTTTTGTTTTCGTTTTTGTTTTCTAAAAACGATTTCGAATTCACGTTCGTTAACCGTTTTTCATTTTACTTTCGAAAAACAAAAATTTTTTTGAAAAACACAATTAATGTTAAAAGTGAAAATTTTGAAAAACATTTGAAAGTTGTTTTCGTTTTTGTTTTTTCACTTATTTTTTTTTTATAAAAAAAATCACTTTTTTTCTTACTTTTCTCCATCTTCCCGTCACTATTCTTCTTCATCTTCTTCCAGACTCCTTTTCTTCTTCTTCTTCGCCGCCGATCAGCTTCTTCTTCTTCGCCTCTTCGCCGCCGATCGGCTCTGCTCTTCTTCTTCACGGCCGATCTGTTTCTTCTTCTTCTTCTTCTTCGCCGATCCGCTGCTTCTTCTTCTTCTTCTTCTTCTTCGCCTCTTCCCCGCCGATCGGCCCTGCTCTTCTTCTTCACCGCCGATCAGCTTCTTCTTCTTCTTCTTCTTCACCGCCGATCGGCTTCTTCTTATTCTTCTCCTCTTCGCCGCCGATCGGCCCTGCTCTTCTTCTTCACCGCCGATCGGCTTTTTCTTCTTCTTCTTCGCCGCCGATCGACTTCTTCTTCTTCTTCGCTGCCAATCTTCTTCTTCTTTAGCTAAACATTTTTTTTTTTAGGTTTTGATTTATGATGGGTTTTTGATGCTGTGATTTTGTGATGGGTTTTGATGTTGTGGTTTTGATTTGTGTGTGATTTTGATGCTGTGATTTTTTTTAACATAATACTTATGATTCTATGAAAAAAATAATAGGAAAATTAAAGATTTTTGATATTTTTCGGTTAGTCTACTAGACTCCTTTTTTTCGTGTTCGTTTTCAGAATCCAGCTATTATCATAGGCTACTAGACGCGTTTTCGGATTTCGAAATTGAAACAAAAAACACCGTTTTCATTTTCATTTTCATTTTTCTTTTCGAAAAACAGTCAATGAAAAACGCTTACAGGACGGACCCAGCGTATCAGCATTCGGCAGCAATATATTCTCAAGTGATTGAACCAAATTATGTAATCTGAATTCGGAAACATTCATCTTCTCAATGAAATAAATTACTGTAACACTTGTGTATATAATTTAACAATATGAAAAATACATACAATTATAACCCATTGACCTCTCCAACTGTGTATCTATATAATATATAAAAGTTGACCCTCGCGTCGCTGTGAGAGTTTCGACTTTAAATTACAATTTACCATCTATCTAATAATTGATTTATTTACTCATATTTATACTATTAATAATTATTTATCTTTTGATATTCTTTCTATTTCATTTATTATATTTATTGCTTTATAATATTATTAATAATTATTTATCTTTTGACATTCCCTTTATTAAAAGCTGAGCCATCATAATATATTAACAACAACCTTTACTCAAAAGTCGTTTCTTTTTTCTCAATTTTTTCAATAAAAACCAACCAAAATCTTATATATTTTCCATACCCTTCCGGTGTCTCTTCCTCATAGATAAACTCAAAAATACTCAAATTGTGGGGAATTGGATGGTGTTGAGAGGTAAGAGTAATTTTTACATATATTTATTTTAATATTTGGTAGAATAATTTAATCTTTATTTTTTTGTTCTGTTGATTTATAAACTTAAAACACTTAAACAAAGGGGAATTGGATGTTGTTGGGAGGTAAGAGTAATTTTTACATATTCTTTTGATATTTGGTAGAATTTATTTTATTTTATTTTTTTATGTTATGTTGATTTCTTATCTTTTTGTTTATTGTTTTTTTAAATAAAAAAATTTGGGATGAATTATTGTTGTAGCGTATTTTGATAGTTTTATCATGTTTTTTTTTATTAACAAAACTTGAGAAAATGAATTTTAACTTTGACAGACTTGAATTTTCAATTATAGATGTGTTCGCTATCCAATCATCCGATAATGCTAGCATTCTACGGTACTCTATACTTATAGATGATGAATTCGAGAGACAAACTACTAAAGATAAATATTGAGGTTACAGTTTTTGGTTCTAAGGTTAGGATGTATTGTCTCTCTCTAAAAAAACATTATATCTACGGTTTCGGTATAAATACCCGGTTTTTTTGTAAGGAAATTTATATAGATTTATTTAATAGTTTTTTTCTTTATATTTGTAACATTGTTTGTTTTCTTTTCTTTTTAGTTTCTTAGAATGTATTAAATATGCATTAAATACAATATAATTATTTTAAAAAGTAAATGTTTTAAAATAATATTTTTTAATCAAATATTAACGGTAATACATTAAAAACATTAATTGTTGCATTTAATTCAATTGATTCATTTTTTAAATATATGAAATTCACTTATAATATATTTTTATAAATGGTAATAAATAATTTTTTTATACGATAATAAAAACAATAACTCCACTACTATTTGCATCTCCATAAAAGTTTTCACCTTTTTTTTATTGAATCATATTTGAGATGGACACATGAAAAAAAATATGAAATGAGTTTATTAAAAAAATATGGAATGCCTTTAGAAAATAAGTATGGAAAAATAAATTAACTATGGCTTTTGCAATTAATGTTCAACGTTATTTTGGATAGAAGGGGAAAATGACCAATATTTTGGTTTTCATGGGGGAGACTGACCATTACTGAAATTAGAAAGGGTAAAGTGTTTAATATGGTAAACTACAAGGAAAAAATGATTACATCCCTTAATTTATCACTAGGATTGACAATAACCTTCATAGAGTTTAAAAAACAATTAAATACTTATACAAGTATTTCTAGAATAAGCGTTTTTATAAAATAATAATAATAATAATAACGTAAACCTCTAATTACACCCCAATTTACTCAAAAAATACATTTTTTATAAATGGTAATAAATAAATATTTTCAAAACAAATTAAAATATCTATAGCTACTGAAAATTTTAAATTTGATGGAGTTTTGGATTTAAATGTATTCATTTATTTATATATCAATAAAATAGGTGAATTTACATTTTGATCGCAATAAATAATATAATTTCATATTAATGGGTTAAAAATCAATTATGGGATTGGTTCACATAATTTACTCATTATCGCATTTATTAAAGGATTTCCTCTTGATTACCTATTGATTTTGTGATTTTCGGATTGCCTCTTGATTACCTATTTATTTGTATATTATAGAGTCCATTTTTGCTCACCCCCCTTCAAGGGGGTGAGCATTACCCCCCTCCCCAATACATGCCACGTGTCTAGGGAGAGGGTAGTTTTGTCCAAACACACGAGAGTTTTTGGACAAAAATACCCCTCTTTAGACTCATGTCATTTATTGGGGGGTGTGGGTGGGGGGTAATGCTCACCGAAAGTCTTCTCTATATTATATAGATATATAAATGGAGAGTTGTTAATGTATTATAGGGTCAGTCTATTGGGTGGGTGGGTGGGGTAATGCTCACCAAAAGTCTTCTCTATATTATATAGATATATAAATGGAGAGTTGTTAATTTATTATAGGGTCAGTTTAAAACAACTTAAAATTACGATTTAAAATTTTGATTTCAACATCTCAATCACCTATAAGCTTTCAATTCAAGAGTTATAAATACATTCAAATCTCAACCATTGGATTAAGAGCACATAAGCAGTTGAGATGTTGAAGTCAAAATTTTAAATCACAAATTTAAGTTGATTTAGCTCGACCTTTTATTATATAAGTGAATTGAAATTTATTTATTGTATTAATTGAAATTGAATCGCTTTCTATCTCTTTAATAGTATATATATATATATATATATATATAATAGATTTTCTATTATTATCAGTTCGATTCGACAATAGAAAAAGTAACGACGAGTCATCCTAAGTTTTGGATTCATCCTAGGGTTATTGTTTTTTATTTTATTTTTAAATAACAAATAAAATCAAAATAATATCTTCTAAGTTTTAATTACCGTATTAATTAAACTCTAAAATTCTTTTTTCTCTCTCCTCTAATGAATGACGATCTTCTGTCTCTCAAGTCTCAGACTTCAGTTCTCTCTCTCTCAACTCTCTAGCTTTCGTTCTCTCCCTCAACTCTCTGGCGATTTGTCTATTCTCTACCAATCTCCGACCTGGGAAAAAAGAAGGTATTTTTTTGAGTTTTTTGTTTTTTTTTTTCTGTCAATACGACGAACAATTCCTCTGTTATTAATTTCATGTTTTATTAAATTAATCCAAACAATTCGGAATCGTGATGGTAGGTACTTCATTTTTATTACTGTGATTTTTCAGTAACTATGCTCATTACCTGTTCGAAGAAATGTTGCACAGAGGCCATATCTGATTAATTTTTTTTTTTGTAATTTTAACGTACCATGTATTACAATTAATTATTTGTCTCCTGTGTAGAAATTAAAAGTTTGACGACGAGAATCCTGATATTTCCAATGACGAATAAGATAGTTTTTCATCTACAGGTAGTACTATTGTATTTAGTAATCTAATTGTTATCAATTTGGATAATGGATGTAGTCATAATTTAATTTAATTTAATTTTTCTTATGCCGGGTAGGGTGCTATTGATTCAGTGTGTTGCTGGTTGAAGCAAGATATTCGATGAATTTTTGAAAAACGTGTTCTGGCTGTGGTGTTCATTGCAGTCCTTCTGGTGTAGAGATTCTGGTCTCAGCTTGGCTTTCTAGTCGCCCTGTTTTCAAGCTTCCTTGCTCTGTTTTGGGTTCTGGTTGGGCTTGTGTAGCTCCTTTTTGTTCTGTTTGTCAGCAGGGTTGGCACGTCTATTGCCTGCTAGCCTTCTTGTTCTCTTGGCTTTTAGCCCTTTTTATGAAATTCTATTGTTTCAAAAAAGAAATGTGTTCATAACTGCAATGCACATTTGTTGTTTTTTTAGAATGCATGTCTTTTTCAATGATAGAAAAAAATATTAAAATTCATGCTATGTGATATGCAGATACATATTACTACTATAAAATACATCCATACCCTAAATGGATGTAGTATGGACTACATCCATGTTCAGAATTGAAACCAAAAGTGCTTTTTGAAGGTTACCTGTAAAGTCGTGCAGTATGCAAGAAAGAAATATATTCAATGAATCAAAAGAGCGATTGGCAGAGGTGATCTTCTTGAAGATACCTACAAATTAACTTTACCATCTGGTTGATGACAACTTAATTATCTAATTCCATTTTGAAGAATTGAATCAATGATCTATATCAGGATTCCGACAGAATATAACAATAGCACTTAATAGCATCAACTAAAAAAACTGAACAATAGGATTTTCTTGGTAAAAGTACACATCCCACTAAAATAGACTACACATCAACTTGTTTGTTCTACATCCATGGAAAGTCATGGTAATTTTACAGATACATGAGTTGATAGCTCTGTCTTGTTCATCATCATCACCAGCGTGGTAGCTCTTGCTTATACTCTGTGTTGTTAGTGTTGGAAATTTTGTGATGAACACATATTTTGAGAGTATTATTTGGGTATGATTGATTCCATGAAAATGGAAGATCAAAGTATATTCGAATTCTCCTCTGTGAGAGCTTCGAAATGGTATACTCAAACTCACAAAATTATTAATGGGTGAATGAGAAATTGAGTCTCAATGTGAGCCCATTGTGTAGGGAAAAATGTGCATCCCACATTGGTTGGGGAAAACACTTATATATGATATATAGGTGGTTGTGATAGTAGCTTATAAACATGTGTGTGGGCGCGTCCTGTGTACACGAATGCTGCACCGATTGGACCGTGAGAGTGCAATCAACTTTTTGCTACTATTTTTAATTTCTTTTTTCCTAAATCAACATTTTATTGATTAGGAAAGAATTAATTTAATTTAATTTAATTTATTTTTCCCTAAGTTAGAAGGTTTAAATGATAAGGAAAAGTTGACTAACGAAATAGTTAATTTCAGTTTTGGGTTATGGAAATTAATTAGATTAAGGAAATAGTTGATTTCCTTTTTGGATTCTGATACTTACTTGATCACTAAGTAATTAGAATCAGTGTTTAATTAGGAATATATTTTTTTTGAAGATTATTCCTTAATTATTTTCCTTTATCATTACAACCATAGTAATTAAGTATTTCCTAAATCAATCCTACTGATTAGGTTTTCTATTTAAACCCTAGTCTATTTTCCTCATTAGAACAATTCTGGAAATCACGAAATTAAGAGAAAATAATTGTTCTCTTTTCGGTTCTTCTGTTCTTCGTGTCTTGGTAAGTTTGAATTCAATTTGAGTTCGCTGAGAGTGGTTTGTGTTCTACACATCCACTGTTTAAATCGTTGTATCCTGGGAGACAATCGCCATACACATACGGTGTTAGCCGGCGAAATTGTCTTAAAGATACCGTGTGAAACACGGGCCTCGATTTCCCTAATGTGATGTTTCCGTTTATTGTGTTTCTGTCTTTTGCAGATTCGAACCAGATTGTTTTTGAGCAATACAAACAACAATCTTAAGACAATTTTTCTTTTTTAAATTTCTTCTCACTTTTTAAATTTCTTTTAAAACCTTCTGGTTCGGTTTCTGTTTTCCTACGTATCGCGACAGAATTGTTTTGTAAACATCACTGGATTGGGTTAATAAAATATTAATCTGTGGAAATTGGGTCTGTTTCGAGACACTGATTTCAAATTATTATCTTATTTAAATTATTGGAAAATCGGGTCTATTAACAGACACTGATTTAGAAATCACGTGTGATTTCAATTGAGTAATCGGGTCTGATACCAGACATTGATTGTGATTTCAATTGTGAAATCTGGAATCGGTTTTGATTCACTTATTTGATATCCGGTATTCGATATC
The DNA here is from genome assembly GCA_033220585.1 of Dipteronia sinensis. Taxonomy (NCBI): domain Eukaryota; kingdom Viridiplantae; phylum Streptophyta; class Magnoliopsida; order Sapindales; family Sapindaceae; genus Dipteronia; species Dipteronia sinensis. Next base: position 21,696,380 of record CM065644.1, on the reverse strand, counting down.
AGTACTGTCATATATATTATATGGTATTTTTGTGATTCTAAGAGTATATCGGTTATACACACGAGTGTGTAAATATTTAATATTTCAGAGATATATAATTGTAGTCTATATCTGGAATAACCGGTAAAAGGATTATATGTTTATGTAATCAAGTGCAAACCAATTTATATATATATATATATATAAGTGTGTATGTATATATATATATATTAAGTTTAGCTATATATATATATATATATATATATATATATATATAAGTCTTGACACTGGTTTTATATCATAGTATTGATTAACCTGTATTGTTGATATATATTAACTTACAAGGTCTATTGATGTATCAATATGGTGCACTGATATGTGTAAAACTAAATTATAATATTTGGTGAACTAAAAGACAATAGTCTTGTTTGATATCAAAAGTGATATCAGTGTTTAAATTGATTATATTGTTATATAATCTAACACCAAGTGCAGCACTTGTTTATATATACATATATTATATTTAAAGTGCTATATTATTGTTTAATACATTATATAAATATCTGATATATTGGTGTATACCGGTTGATATCACTGTTAGATATATCAGTATATACAGTGGATATATATTAACATTGGTTTTGCCTTATCAGTGTTTAATATAAGTGGATATATCGATGTTTAGTGTATGGTATTATTTGATACCAACATTGATAAAACAATATTACGTTGGTGTGTGATATATCTTTGGTTGATATATTAGTTATAGTTATATAAATATCGTATACGTACTGATTATTTGTATTTCAAAGGTTGAGGTGTGTTATATATTATATTTGATATATATATTAACATACTAATTTTGATATATCAGTGATTGATATATTGTTTTATATATATATATATCCTTGTAATATTTATTAGTGGTTCTAAATTATTTGATTTGGTTTGTGAAAGTGATTGCCGAATCAATTGTGAACCCGAGCGTGGGTCAATTGACCGACCTAAAAGTGAACCCTTTTTGTGGGTCAAATGAATACCCCGACGGTGAATTCATTTATGTTTCCGGTTTCTGTTCTGATGAACCATATGGAGAAACTAGAGAAATTCAGTGGTCTGAATTTCAAGAGATGGCAACAAAAGATGTTGCTCTAACTGACCACATTGAATCTTGCGAAATTCTTAATTGTTGAGGCTCATAAGGCCAACAGTGGTGACAAGTTGGATGTGTAAGTTTAAAGTGGTGATTATTGTCATAATCAAGTCTTTTGAACTTCAAAATTGTAATTATCAATTTAATGATGATTTATTTCTATTAATTCCGGGTTAATCGAAATATTAAATTTTGAATTCAAAACAGAACTGATTTGACTTCAATTTTGCCAATTTTAATGAGAATTAATTTCAAAATTAATTCAGTTGATTTCCTCCTGATATTATGGCGGGTAAATCAAACGTGAACACAAGTGTTCCACCTGAGACTCATAGTGCTAATCCAACTGTCGGACTAGACACTTCAGCTGTTAATTAAGTGCTTGTGGGAGATGTGCCTATTTGGGGCCAAGTGTGGCAACATTGACTCTGGCCATCAACTCATTCGTGAGAAACATGGGAGATCCGGTGATGAGCCAATATGTGAGTCACGGGAACTTTTAGTGGTGGTAGCAAAAGATGTTGTTCTATCTAACCACACTGAATCTAGCCAGATTCTTGACTGGAGATGCTCGTAAATCAAATAGTGGTTAAGAGTGAGATGTTCAGGTATGGAATGCTTTGGATTTTCTATGAAAAAAAAAAACCCATACTGAACGGGCAGTCAGACTCGCTGTATAGCTAAAACAGTCAAAGAACTGTGGGAGTCATTAGACCGGACACACAAGGCTGAGGATATTGGATCCAAAAGGTTTGTTGTGGGCCAGTTTCTTGATTACAAAATGGCAGACTCTAAGAGCTTCAAGTGATTATACATGAGATTCATGTCGAAGGGATGATCCCAAGTGAATCCTTTTAGGTGGCTGATATCACTGAGAAGCCAACAGCAAAACAGAGTTGCTGAACAGGAAAATTATTCCTTGAAATGAAGAATGCAATGCTGATAAGTTTTGAATTGCCTCAGAACATATGGGGTGAAGCTATATTAACTAGCAATTACCTTTTAAATAAGGTACCCCGGAAGAAAAAAAAAAGACAAGACCCCATATGAGTTTTGGAAAGGAAGAAAGTCTTCCTATAAATTCTTATGAATGTGGGGGTGTCTTGCCAAAGTGGCCGTCCATACACCTAAGAAGGTGAAAATAGGTCTAAAACCCCGTTGATTGCATTTTCATTGGATATGCACATAATAGTAGTGCTTATCGATTTTTGGTGTATAAATCTGACATCCCAGATATACACAAAAACACGATAATGGAATCTAGAAATGCATCGTTCTTTGAATATGTATTTCCATGTAAATCCAATGATGAAGCTAATGGTGAGCTCTTCAGAAGGACTCTTGTGCAAAGAAGCTATCAAGAGTGAAATTGATTCCATCTTTCAAAATCATACTTGGAAGTCAGTGGATCTTCCTCCGGGATGTAAACCGCTAGGGTCCAAATGGTTTTTCAAGAGAAAAATGAAAGCAGATGGATCAATTGATAAAGAAGGCCTAGATTACTTTGATATGTATTCTCCTGTGAAGAGAATAACCTCCATTAGGATGATACTTGCAATCGCAGCTTTGCGAAATCTTGAAGTACATCAAAAGGATGTGAAAACAGCTTTCTTAAATGGAGATCTAGATGAAGAGATCTACCTGGAACAACCTGAGGGTTTTTCCGCTCCAAGACAAGGAAAGAAAGTCTGTAAATTGGTGAAGTCCTTATATGGTCTAAAGCAAACATCAAAACAATGGCATGAGAAATTTGACTATGTTATGACGTCAAATGGATTTTAAATCAACGAATGTGACACAGGAAATGGCTATGTCATTTCGTGCCTTTATGTTGATGACATGCTCATTGGGTAGTGATGATAAAATCTACCAAGGATATGTTGAAATCAAGATTTCATATGAAAGATATGGGACCGACTGATGTTATATTGGGAATGAAAATCTCAAGGACATCGAACGGACTCATTCTCAGTCAGTCACACTATGTTGACATGATTTTTGAGAATTTCAACAAAAATGATTCTGGAATTTTCAGAACACCAGTAGATACAAATCTACACCTATCAAAGAATAAGGGTGAGAGCGTCTCTCAACTCGAATATTCTAGAGTGATAGGAAGTCTGATGTACTTAATAAGTTGTACAAGACCAGACATTGCTAATGCAGTCAGCAAATTAAGCAGTTATACGAGTAATCTATGAACCGATCACTGGAAAGGAATAGTAAGAGTACCGAGGTACTTACGATTCACTCGCAGTTATGAGCTGCATTATACCAGATATCATGTTGTCCTAGAAGGATACACAGATGCAAATTGGATATCTGATATGAAAGATTCAAAATCTACTAGTGGGTATGTGTTCACACTAGAAGGTGCGGCTGTATCCTGAAAATCCTCCAAACAGACATGTATAGCCAGATCCACTATGGAATCTGAGTTTATTGCTTTATGTGGTGAGGAGGCTGAATGGATATGCCAATTTTAGAGGATATTTCAAGATGGCCAAAGCCTGTACCAGTGATTTGCATCCATTGTGATAGTCAATCAGCAATAGAAAGAGCACAGAGCAACATGTATAATGGAAAGTCTAGACATATACGTCGAAGACATAATACCATTAGACAGCTACTCTCAACTGGAGTTATCTTTATTGACTATGTAAAGTCAAAAGATAACATTGCGGATCCGCTAACCAAAAGGTTAAATAGAGAATTAGTTGAGATATCATCGAGGGGAATGAGACTAAAGCCCATGAAATGAAAGTCGATACAATGGAAACCCAACCTAGTTGACTGGAGATCCCAAGATCTAGGTTCAATGGGACAACCAAGTTGTAAGACTTAGTTGGATCACTGTGGGGGTTACCCTCCAGTCCATTCCTATGATGAAACAGTGATGCCCGTAAGGAAAAGGTTAAACTATGTTTTTAATGATTCTTATGCGTCAGAATTCCAAGCTATGGAAATCTGAGCAGAGTAATGCGGGTTGCTCTTAATTAAGAAATCACCTATGTGAGAGAGAAGTGGGGCCGCTTCTAAAAGAGAATAATGAAGGGCTATATTCTCCAGCGACTCTCACAGAACCAGGCGCATGTTCATGGCCAAAACGAACATAACAATGAGAACCAAATTGGGTCTGGAAGATGCCTGTGTGAGGTACGCTATCGTTTACATAAACGGCAGAACAGTTCAAGGATATCATATCTACTGATCAGCCAGTAAAGTAAGCATACCTTTACGAGGGAATGTTCAAAGGGTAACACCTATCTATCCTATGCAGGCTTCGACCGTTTGAACTTACCAAAAGTCATCTCTCGTGTCTCCTAGGTCAATTTCATTCATGTGGGGGATTGTTGGAAATTTTGTGATGAACACATATTTTGAGAGTATTATTTGGGTATGATTGATTCCATGAAAATGGAAGATCAAAGTATATTCGAATTCTCCTCTGTGAGAGCTTCGAAATGGTATACTCAAACTCACAAAATTATTAATGGGTGAATGAGAAATTGAGTCTCAATGTGAGCCCATTGTGTAGGGAAAAATGTACATCCCACATTGGTTGGGGAAAACACTTATATATGGTATATAGGTGGTTGTGTGATAGTAGCTTATAAACATGTGTGTGAGCGCGTCCTGTGTACACGAATGCTGCACCGATTGGACCGTGAGAGTGTAATCGACTTTTTGCTACTATTTTTAATTTCTTTTTTCCTAAATCAACATTTTATTGATTAGGAAAGAATTAATTTAATTTAATTATTTTCCCTAAGTTAGAAGGTTTAAATGATAAGGAAAAGTTGACTAACGAAATAGTTAATTTCCGTTTTGGGTTATGGAAATTAATTAGATTAAGGAAAAAGTTGATTTCCTTTTTGAATTCTGATACTTACTTGATCACTAAGTAATTAGAATCAGTGTTTAATTAGGAATATATTTTTTTTGAAGATTATTCCTTAATTATTTTCCTTTATCATTACAACCATAGTAATTAAGTATTTCCTAAATCAATCCTACTGATTAGGTTTTCTATTTAAACCCTAGTCTATTTTCCTCATTAGAACAATTCTGGAAATCACGAAATTAAGAGAAAATAATTGTTCTCTTTTCGGTTCTTCTGTTCTTCTGTTCTTCGTGTCTTGGTAAGTTTGAATTCAATTTGAGTTCGCTGAGAGTGGTTTGTGTTCTACACATCCACTGTTTAAATCGTTGTATCCTGGGAGACAATCGCCATACACATACGGTGTTAGCCGGCGAAATTGTCTTAAGGACACGGTGTGAAACACGGGCCTCGATTTCCCTAATGTGATGTTTCCATTTATTGTGTTTCTGTCTTTTGCAGATTCGAACCAGATTGTTTTTGAGCAATACAAACAACAGTTAGTGGTTCCATTAGCTCTGTCTCTCTCTCTCTCTTGTCTCTCTCTGTCTCTGCGGATTGTGTTTGATGGGGTTGTGTTATTTGTTTGTTTCTGCAAGTGTGAGAAAGGCTGAGAAGAAAGTAGAATTTGATGGAGATACTATTGAGAGACAGAATACTTGCCAAAGAAACACTATGTGTTTTATTACAAAATTGACTACAACAATTAACACTCAAATAGACTTTATACACTTGTTTATCTACCAATCAGATATGGCCTATGTGCAACATTTCTTCGAACAGATAATGAGCACATTAATGAAAAATCACAGTAATAAAAATAAAGTACCCGCCATCACGATTCCGATGTCGGGGATTGGTAGAGAATAGACAAATCGTCGGAGAGTTGAGGGAGAGAACGAAAGTCGGAGAGTTGAGAGACAGAAGATCGCCATTCATTAGAGGGGAGAGAGAAAAGAATTTTAGAGTTTAATTAATACGGTAATTAAAACTTAGAAGATATTATTTTGATTTTATTTGTTATATCAAAAAAAAAAACAATAATCATTGGACAAATCCAAAGGTTAAGATGATTCCTCCTGACTTTTACTATTATCAGGTCGAACTGATAATAGAAAATCTAATGAGTTTTTTGTTGTTGAAAATATATAAAGAGCATTTATGGAAAATATGTAGAGAGCATTTATGAGGTGAGTTAAGTTTGGAAGATAAATAAAAAGGGTAATTTTGGAAATATATCACATAAAATTTTGAATTTTAAAAATTGGGGTATTATTAGATCATTAGCGAGTTGCCAATAGCACCACTCTATTTTAATATATAGATACAATTATTTCATCCATACCTTAAAAATAGGTTTTAGTTAATTTTATTTTTACCCTATCTCAACCAATTTTATTTATTTTTTCCGTCCCTAATAAAATTATATATATATATATATACATATATACATAAATTTTCAAGTCAGTATGCACTGTTATAACTTCATCAGTGCGTTGGATGTGGACTCAAAGTGTATATACTTGTCAAAACTTCTCCATAATCAGTGGTGCACATGCAACGTACTGATATAGGTTATATCAGTGCGCACTGAGGAGAAAAGTATTGTATATATATATATATATATATATATATAAAATTTCAATTAATTTATTTAAATTTGTTGGTTGCTATTTATAAGAACAATTACAATAGGACTGTTGGGACCTACCGAGATCAAATAATACATGTGTGGTCCGGATATCTACTCTCATGACGGGAGATAACTACTTCTACAAAATGGGAAGAAAACTCACTACATATGCATGTAAAATGCATATAGAGGAATTTGAACTTCTCAACACTAATATAGAAGGGAGGTGCAACCACCTATGCTAATATGTGATATTATAAGTTAATTTTGCTTGATAAATGTGATGAAAAATTTAAATTATAAGAAAAAACATGTCAATAATTGTTATTTGACTATACCATTTTGAATAATATTTTTATTAATCATATTTTTTAAGCTTGTTTTTGTTTATTATTGTTAATTGTAGTTTATTCTTTTTAATTACAATATCATTTATTCTTTTAATTTAATGGTATATATTACATTTGGTGATAAATAAATTTGAATATTTAATATCTATTTTAGTTAACTTGATAATTTTATTTTTTGGTAAATCTTATTTACGAAACTAGTATAAAATGATATTTTTTACCCGGAATAAAAATACAAGAGAAGGTTTATATAAACATCCAAAAAATATAAAGAAACATAATAAAATATGTAACTTTAGTAATTCATAAACATCTATAAGATTATAACCTCCATAACGTATAATTTCAACTCTTTTTTACTATTGCTTCTTCAACATATATTATTATACCTAGAAGCTCGATATCCAGGGGCGGATACAGCCCTCGCTTGGGTGGGTTAGCCCACCGAAGCATTTGAAAAAAAAAATTAACTAATATATATTAATGCTTTTAAATGTTATATATATATATATATATATATATTATCTATTAATTAAAGAATTAAAGTTAAGATTATCTTTTAGTGAAGATAAAATATACTATATGATCAAGTTTTTTATTTTCTTTTTTATATATGTAAGTATTTCCATATTTAATTCAGACTCAATTACTCTTGAAAAAAAAACATTCATCCTCTTGTTGTCGGTTAATTTTAAATTTTAAAGCAAGTAATTGATTTAAAGTGGTTTTAAAAAATTATTTATAATTTATCAATTTCAACTATACGTACGTTTTTTTTAATTAATGAAATTTCTCCAATAAAGTCGAGACGTACATTTTTTTTTTCAAAATAGCCCACCTTGAAATAAAAATTTGGTTTCGCCCCTGTCAGTATATAATGGTGGATGAAACTTAAACTCAACCGCAAAACAACCGATGAAACTTAATAATTAGTTTATTCAGCTCCCCTATAACTAAAACTCTTGCTTCATCCCTGTTTATTTATTAATATAGTTGTAAGAGATTATATTTATCAGAATCTATATTTATTTAATTCATATTTTTGCTAGACAGCTTGCGTTCAAATCCCACTCGCATTGAATCTTGAAGGGTTTTGTTCATTAGATGTTTAATGATAAAAATAAAATTACAGTTTGATTGAAGCCACAGCTTTGACGATAAAACCGTATAGAACAAAAGGGTTTGAGAAGAATGGGCTGTGATCACTCTCTATATCAAACACTTGGGATGGTGGCCACCGTCTGATCATAGCAGCTTGTTGTTTGTCTGGTTTCAAATACGGATCATACAATGCCCTGATGCAGACACGTGGCACCTTGTCAGCATCTGGTCCGTCTGTGAATTTGGCACGTTTTATACCCTTAGGTTGAGGCCTTAGAAGCATTGACTTCAAAATGGAGTCCTAATAATGCAATTATCAATATATAAATTAATAACATTGAAACATTATATTAATTAATTAATAATCATGAATTCTTTCGTTATTTGGTGTGGGTAAAGTATTTAATAATTAGTTGAACCTTACAAGAGATCTATTTGTAAGTTTTCCATTGTTATACATTTACTAGCCTATTAAATTTTTTTTTTATTATCGAGTTCGAAACTACATATGTCTCCCATCGAACTCTATAATGTTTGAAAAAAATAAAATGAAACTATAGTCTCTGACCGTGTAAATACCCATAAGAGGATTCAAACTTTAGATCTTTACACGATCATATTAAGAACTCCAAACATGATAGATAAATAAAGAATACATATATACACTCACCTCCGGAGAGATCATAGAAAAGGGTATTTTTCCGGACTCCGGAATATCTGGCATTCCCTGCATTAGAATTTGTTTGTAGGAAAAGATTCAAGTGAAATTTATTGATTATACATATAAACACATATATGAAGATTTTTAGGTGTTGGATTAATTTCTATATGGAATCTCCAATAGTTACTGGTAGCTATTTGGAATTCCAAACGGAAAATCCCACACTTGAAAATCACTACAAGAGTAGAAAAAAAGGCTTACATCTTTGAAATCTTGATCAGTAACAAAGCCATTTTTCAACATGTTAGCTGCAACATAAAATGCCATGTGAATTTTCTTAGTTCCAAATGTGTGAATGCAATCTGTCACACTAAGTCCTCCAGCACTGTGTCCCACCAATACCACCTGCTCAACGACTCAACCACAAAGAAAACCAATCAAATATCTAAAATGAAGGTGGGTTTATTATTATATATGGATCAGACAATTCAATGTAAATATAAAATTAAATTTAACTTTTACGTATTAATTAAAACAGTTTCATTTGAATCATCAATTCAACCAGATCGGATCAGATTAACAACAGTTTATAAGGATGGACTTTGAATCATAATTTTTCTGATCTAATGGGATTATTAGATCCGATCCGGCCTACTACAAAATCTAATAGATTTGATTCGCTATACAACCTTAGTAAGTCCAAGGGTCTCAACTCTCTTGAGATCTACTCCTAATTAAAAAAAAAAATTATATATATATATATAATGAGTCCAATGGTATCAATTCTCTTGAGCTCTCCTCCTAACTAATATATATATATATATATATATATTATATATATATATATATTATATATATAACAACTCAAATTCGAAAATAGACAAGGTAAACTTAGTGATACGTACGTGTGAAGTACTGTTTCTAATAAAAGAACTGAAGCATATATTATCAAACCTTGTCATTTCCGGGCAAGTGAAGGAAGAAGTCGATAAGAGGATGATTATACTCATCGAAACTGTCTATCGTTTCGGGGTCGGTTCGATCGATTCCGGCACCTTTAAGGTCAAGACAAGTGACTTTGTAGCCTGAAGTTTCCACTGAGGCAACGAAGCTTGTACCAGCACCAAGCTCCGTGACCAGCCCCATGCACCAGTACAAAGTGCAGCTTTTGACCACTCATTTCTTCGCTCATTATCTATTCACTCACTCTACAACACTAGGATATATATATATATATATATATATATATATATATATAATAATTTTCACATAAGTTCGCACCGATAGAATTATATAAAAACATTGAATGTGAGCCACTCATTTTACATACATATATATATATATATATATAAATTTTCAAGTCAGTACGCACTGATATAACTCTATCAGTGCGTTGGATGTGGACTATTAGATTTACATACTTTGACCCAAAGTGTATGCACTTGTCAAAACTTTTCCATAATCTGTGGTCCACATGCAACGCACTGATATAAGTTATATCAGTGCGCACATAGGAGAAAATGACTGTACATATATATATATATATATATATATATAATATCAATATTTTTATTGTCAATTCGTTCTGATATAAAATATATCATGACGAAGAATGTGAACCATTAGATTTACATACTTTGACTCAAAGTGTATGCACTTATCAAAACTTCTGCATAATTTGTGGTCCACATTCTTCGTCCTGATATATTTTATACCAGAACGAACTGACAGTAGAAAGACTGATATATATAGCAAGTATCTGCATTGTAAACGAGATCTTTCTGAATTCTTCAATCTCTCTCCTCTGATTTCTTCAATCTCTCTCTCGTGTCTCTCTCTCCATCTCTCACTTTCTTTGTTATTTATTATGGATGAGGACCCTCTTCTTGGTCCTAGTTTTTCCTTAGCCTTTTTTAAGTGTTATTAAAATATCAAGTTTCATGAGAGAGAAAAAAGTTATCAAATTTTGACCATGTATTTTTTATTTTGCTTAGGTGTCATTTGATTATGAAAAGTAAAAGAAAAATAAGACGAAGAGGGAATCCTGATCTATTTATTATTCGGGTCATGCTACAGTACGACCAAGAAAGTGGGTCGTACCATACGACCACTACTTTTTTAAAATTTTCAACCGGTAATATTACAACTCACTGGTTATCACCGATTATATCAATCTATTTCTCAATCCAAAAGTCACTATCTAGCTCATTCTGAACCTTCATTCTCTCTCTACACTCCATCTCTACATCTTCTGTCTATCTCTCACGTTGACCTCAACGAAGAGATCTGGAAACAGCGTAGGTTGTCCGACGAGGTGACGTGTGATGGTGATGGTCACGGTGGCGATTCAGTGATGGTTCCATTGTAGAGCTTGGTCGGTCACCAGATTAGACTCGACGCCGGTTCCGGTTTTTTTTTAATTATTTTATTTTATTTTAAATCTTATATCATAACAACATTATTACATTAGCTATGTAAAATTTTAATTTGAAATATATTTTATTGGGTTATTTACCCGTAAAATAAAATAAAATAAATAAATGACAAATTAAAAATTAAAAATAAAATAAATCTAAAAAATGTAAAATTGGCCTTGCACTTAATTTTTACCACAATTAAGTTGCCTATGTATCCTCTTAAAGGTTTAGAGGAATCAAATGACACATAGTTCTCTTACCTTTTATTGCAGGTTGGACTTTGGAGATGACGTAGAGAGTGGAGACTAATCATTAGTTCGGCTTTCAGCCGGTTCGTCATCTTTAAAGAAATCGTACTGTTCCTCCTGATCGATTTCTTGTTGTTGATATTGTGCCTTCGTCCAATCTTCGACACAAGCTTGCATCTGAAGTGATTTCGGACTCATAAGGGAATGTGTTGAGTCTAAAATATTTCCACCGGCGCTGAACAGTTGTTCCACCGCCACTGTAGAAACTAGTGTTGAAAGGATATTTTTGGCTATCATAGCCAAGATTGGAAAGTACCTTTCATGCTCATTCCACCAGTGTAGGATATCAAATTGTTTAACTTCAGTGTCTTCTATGAACTCAAAAGAGGTACTTAGATAAGATTCAAGCTCGGAATATGTGGTGGAACTTGATGAAGAAGAACCTCATAATTTTTTGGTTTTTTTAGATAAAAGATTATAACCTAAACTAATAAATCCAGAGGATGATGAGGAACGAGATACATTTTGAGTTTGTGGAACATCTGTGTTTAGTGATGAACCATAAACTCTAAGATATTCATCATATAAATCATACAATAATTTCTTAACCCTAACACAACACATATCAACATCATAATGTATTTTTAAACCTTGTTCATAATAAGCAGATAGATAATCAGGCAAACTTTCTAGTCTACAACGTGGATCAAAACACATGACAATCAAATAAATATTTGGAAACTCCTTATAATATTCTAACCATTTTTCATTCATAGCAGTAACAGACTCATGTAATTGTAAGTCGATTCACAATGAGCAAATGCACCGGCAATATTAAGACTCTCAATAATAATTAAATTAGTTGTAGGATAATAAATACCAGATAAATTGTTAGTAGCAGTATAAAAAACTTTTAACAAACCACAAACATTGCTACAAACATTCCAACGACTTTGATAAAGATTAATGTGACTAACATGATATTGAATAAAAGTAACTAATAAATCCCTATATTCATAACTTATAGCAAGCAATATATAAGTAGAATTCCAACGTGTTGGAACATCACGAGGAAATCTAATGACACGCCTACCATTTTATTTACAATATGCTGCCAATGGTTTCATTACAGTAGGATGTTTCCATAAAAAATAGAGGGCATCTTTAATAGGTTGAATAAATTGTTCAAGAGTTTTTAATCCTTTTTGAACACATAAATTGAAAACATGGCATGCACATCTTTGATGAAAAAATTTACCACCAAGATAAGGTTTGCATAATTCAATTAAAGCAGGAATAACAGTGGTATTGTTAGAAGCATTATCAAAACCAATTGCAAAAATTTTGTTATCAATTTTATACTCTGCAAAAATTATTCTAAGCTGTCTAAAAATATTAGCAGCAGTGTGTTTATCATCAAAAACTCTAAATACAAGAATTCTTTTTTGGATAGTCCATGCATTATCCATATAATGGCAAGTGACACCTATGTATGAATGCATTCGCCAATGGTCACTCCATATGTCGGCACATACAGAAACACGACCATTATATTGTTCAAAAAAATTTGTCAACATTTCCTTTTTTTTTCATAAATCTTTTCAAGTGTTTCTGTGACCGTAGTTCTAGGAACACGACATACATCAAGATTTAATGTTCGTTGAAAATATTTATTAAAACCAACATTTTCACCAAAACTAAATGATAAGTGTTCTACTGCAAGCATTCTAGCTAATTCTTCTCTATTTGTTGCATCACTATATTTAAATAATTGTTGGTTATGAGTAGCGTACCTGGAAATTTGAGCTTGTGAACTCGATCTGGCATGTGCATCTGGATGTGCATTCGTTATATGCTTCTGATATGTGCCATATCCTCCAGATTTATGCCATTTAAATACTTTTTTTTGCAGTAATTGAAAATGACTATAGTGTTTCCATCTTTTTGTGTAACTTTCTTCATATGGAGTACGAAGAGATCAGATTTGACCTGCTTCGGTAACTTTTCCTCTATACGTGGATCAAAATCAAAATCTGGAGAAGGGTTGGGATCATCAAGCCCATCGGCCCCATCATGGCCAAGATCAGGCATGTTTTCTGATTGGCTTGTCAAATGGGGGGTGTCATTGGGATCGGGTTCAGAAATTCTTAGAGAGGGATGAGATTGAGGAAAGTTTAGGCCTAGGTCTTCGGCATAAACTTGATGTTGTAAATACTCGTGATAGGCACGGTCATCATGACCAAGATTATCGGTCATACGACCCTTACCTTTCATAGAAATGGAACGTCTGAGACCGTCACCACTTCCACTTGCCATTTTAAAAATTGAATTGTAAAATTTCTTGAACAAAAAATGTTAAAAAATTAATAAAAATAAATGATTAAATGGTTGGAAATAAATTTGGAAGAAAATTAGAAACTTAGTAGTTAGTAATTGCAATTTGTAAATAAAATAAATTGCAAATAAGATAAATTGCAAATAAAATAAATTGTAATTTGGAAACTTAGTAATTGCAAATAAAATAAATTGTAAATAAATGAAATTGAGAACTTAGTAATTGACTAATTGTAAATTAAATAGATTGCAAATAAAATAAATTGGAAATAAGATAAATTGTAAATAAAATAAATTGGAAACTTACAAACTTAGTAATTGCAAATAATATAAATTGGAAAATTGGAAAATTGGAAACTTGAACTCTTGGTCTTGGAGAGGAGTGTGGAGATTGGAGAATTGAAAATTGAGGAAATTGGGATGAGAAAAAAATGAAGGGAGGGGGTGGTATTTATAGAATGAAAAAAAAAGAAAAAAAATTAAAAAAAGAAAAGAAAAAAAGTCACCGTTGGGCCCTCCAATGGTTTAAATTTTTTTTTAAAAAAAAAAATAAATTGAGCTGGAACCGGCCGGTTCCGACCCTTAAGGAACCGAAATTCGGTCTGGTCCGGTTCTCAAAACCGGAACCATTTTTCGCGGTTCGGTTCCGGTTTTCTAACACCGGTTTCTGTTCGGTTCGGTTCGGTTCGCCAGTTCGAACCGAACCGGCGTCATGCCTACACCAGGTAAACACAGATCTTGCCATCCGATCTCTTCTGCTGATTTAAAGTTCTTTAATCCTTCTTCAAGCTCCTCATTTTTAGACATTCATTTCATATTTTACTGATTACTTAATTAAAGGTTTGCAATCAATTGAATATTTATGGTTTTAATCATAGATAGGGTTGATTTGATGTCAATAGCAATTTCAGAGTACATAGTGATTTTTTTTAAGAAGAAGGATCGGATAGTAATTTATAACTGAAATTTTGTATTTTTTCTTTTGTGTTTACTTGAAGGCTAAGCAATTTTCCATTTATTTATTTATTTCCCTTATTTAGTTAAACGTAATAAAAATTCAGATTAGTGCGAGAAAATTCAGATTTCACTTCAAGATGTTTGTATAAGATTGTTCAATTGAAACTTCTATATTAAATATTCTCCTTTTTATTTTCTTCATTTTGGAAATCTATAGAGTTTAATTACTTCAATTATATTGCGGCTACTGTCTTACTGATAGGATTGTGAGGAATATGTGACTAGCTTTGTAGGTTTATTCATAATATGGTGATGCCATGATTGGGTTGTATAGGTTTTAGCTTGTCTGCGTCTCTAATGTATATGTTGGTTTGTGTCTTTGTGAGTGCTTTTTTATGAAAAAAAACACTAAGAACAAAGTGTTTGATAAAATGACTCATAGACAATTGAGTCAAAGAGAGAGAACTTGAAAGCTATGAAATGGTGATTTAAATTTTGTAAACACCCTCTATCAGTGTATTCTAAATTCTATGTAGTAGTGTAAGTGGGGGTTCTACTCATTCAAAGTTGTTGACTGACATGGAGTTTGAGCATTATTTGACCTTGTCTTGGTCGCTCCAGGATTATGGTACGTTTCTTGTTCTAAGATCCAACTTTAGCTTTGTGGAAGCTTATGAACCAACCACCAAGTCTTCAACAAGATTCATTGTGTTCTTTTTCTCTCTACATCTTCCTCATATATATTTTTCTGCTACTCTTTTTCAGTCAATTTTAATTTTTTTTTTTGGCCTTTTGTTCTTTGTAGTTTTATATTCAACTTGTTCATTGTTGTTCGGTATAGTTTAGTTTTAGTTGTTTACTTTGATTGAGATGTTATGCTTATTGGAAACTATAGTCACTATGATGAGGTATGTTATCCTTCAAATCTCCTAAAGAGTAGAGCACTCATTTACAATATTGTGTCCCTATGATCCTAAAGAATTATATTGACATCTCATGTCAACTCATCATCTCTCAAAATGAAGACTGCAGGTTATAGCCTACGTTTTTATTTGTAGGTTGTGGCTCTTCCAAATCAGAAATTGCTCAAACTAAATCCAGTGAGTTTTAATTATGTCTCTCTCTAAAATTAAATTTCTTTTTTTGTGTTGAATATGCAAAGTTGATTCTTGGTAAAATTATAAAATAAAATTTACCCATTCTAATATAAATTGTGTAGAATATACATTATTCACACTTGTTTTGATGTTGTGTTAACTGTCAACCAAGATCTTCATCTACCTATTGAGATTTCATGAAAGCTGTATTTGATGTTGTTCACAAGGTTGCTCAATTTATTTATTTTTTCTCCATCAAAAGCTTTTAGAATAACACATAGGTGGTTTTCATGTAGAAGCAGCAGCACTGAAGGTATTCAATCTTTATTTAAGTTTTTGAGAAATTAGGAAACTTAAATAACTCTCTTACAATCATAATTAATCAAACGACTTTTCACTCTAGGATATAATAAAACCCTACAAATCTTTTATTCTTGGACAAATATCAGAAAAATAACTCAATAGAAAATTAGGATTTGGAACACAAATTTAGAGGAAATAGAGGAAACTATAGGAGAAATGAGATTAGAGGAAACTAGAGGGGAGAAAATGGAGGAGATCAAAATTCAGTCACTGCATTTCATTTCAATTAAGAAGATTAGAAGTATATTATTTAAGTTATTTTATACATGTAAAATTGACTTATTTGATTTAATCCTCTGCAGGTGTGCATTTGTAAATAATTTTATGTAATATAATACACATAAATCATGTTTGTTTTGTTTGATATTAATTAATTAGGAGTAATTCCACTTTAGTGGCATTGATTTTGTGTTTGTAATTATATTAATGATTGCAAGTATTGAATTATTTTTCAAATTATTCGTATATAATTTTGCAGGTTATGGAGTGTTGAAGAATGGTAGCTGTAAAAGTTTGAAGAATTAGAAGTAGAAGGTTGAAGATTTAGAGTTTGAGACATTATTATGATATGAAATTGTGTTCACTTCATTTATAGTTAAGGCATTTTTTAGGATGTTATTTGTTATTTGTTTTAATGAATTTTATTGAATCAAACATTAGATATTAATGAATTTGATTTAATAAAAAATTATTCTCTCTATTTTATGATTTGATTTGATTTTTTCTTTTATTATCTATCAATTTTTTATAATCAAATGCAGTTTTCAAAAATCACTTGTGGCCTAGACAGTCAATAAATACCCATAAACTGAGGCGCAACTGCAATATCTCATGTTTATATTAAAAAAAACGCGTGATCAATTAAGGAAACATAGAAACAACAGAGGGAGGAACCTCTATTAGCAAAACAAAAATTTAGAAAGTGCAATCTTGGCAATATTATGTGCAACATTATTATAGACCTCTGAGCAAAAGAAATAGAATGACAATCCACACTTAAGGAGATGGAGAATGCCCTTGGATATCCTTGCTAAAATTATATTAATGATTGATTCAGCATTGACTCCAAAACAAAGGGTTGAGGACTTGTATCCATGGCGAGTTGGATGCCCCAAGAAATTGACTTCGCTTTTGAAACATCCGACAATAGCATTGTCAATATATGTTAATATAAACCAAAATAGTGTGTGAAAATTATTGGTACTCTATAGTTGTTTAAAATTTTTGGGAAAAATCAAAACTCTTAAACATGATAATGAGTAAACTACTAATATGAATTTATGTTTTACAAATTAATTATTGAAGTATATTATTAAATATTTACTAAATTTACTATTAAATCATTAAACATATTATTTGGAATAAGTTTATAAGTCTTATGAATTTACGAATCAGTAATCATGTTCTCTTTCTCTCATTAGGATTCTTGATTACTAAACGTGTCCTTAAGATGATTTGAATAAATTATTAATCTCTCATACATATTTACAAATTCACTAGTGAAATTTACATTATTAAATATATATTTATTAATCAAATATATTATTTGAATATATAAAATATAAAGGTTAAACATTTTATTTGACATCATTAATCACTCTACCAATTTTGAATTTTGTTTAAAATAACTATATAATTTTGATAAGTTATTCATTTTGATTTTTTTTAAGTATTACAAGTTACAACTATTACAATAAGATTATCGAGACTTGTTAAGATCAAACAATACATGTGCGGTCTAAATAACTACTCTCACAAACCGGGAGAAAACTCCACACACATGTTTATAAAGTGCGTATGATCGAATCATTATTAGATTGTTAGTGGGTTGCCAATAGCCCCACTCTATTTTAATATATAGATACAATTATTTCATCCATACCTTAAAAATAGGTTTTAGTTAATTTTATTTTTACCCTATCTCTACCAATTTTATTTATTTTCTTCGTCCCTAATGAAATTATATATATATATATATATATATATATACACACACACACACACATATATATATATATATATATATATATATATATATTCAATTAATTTATTTAAATTTGTTGATTGCTATTTATAAAAACAGTTACAATAGGACTGTCGGGACCTACCGATATCAAACAATACATGTGTGGTCCGGATATCTACTCTCATGACGGAAGATAACTACTTTTATAAACCAGGAAGAAAACTCTCTCTATGTATACATGTAAAATGCGTATGGAGGAATTTGAACTCCTCACCACTAATTTAGAAGGGGGGGGGGGGGGGGGGGGGGGGTTGCTTGATAAATGTGATGAAAAATTTAAATTATAAGAAAAAACATGTCAATAATTGTTATCTGAGTATAGCATTTTGAATAATATTTTTATTAATCATATTTTTTAAAGCTTGTTTTTATTTATTATTGTTAATTATAGTTTATTCTTTTTACCGTATCATTTATTATTTTAATTTAATGGTATATAACGGTGGATGAAACTTAAGCTCAACTGCAAAACAACCTATATTTTTTTTTTTTGATAAATAAACAAACTAAAGAACATAGAAAATAGGTAACTCTTCCATCCAGAAAAGATCGTGATTGCTTCTTAGAACATTCTTAGCAAGACAATGAGCAACTTCGTTGGCCTGCCGAGGGACAAAACAAAAGCTCAAACCACCTCTCTCAACAGACAGACTAGAGATGTCCGAGAGGATTCCTCCGCACACAGAGTCAAAATGAGAACCCTTGTTAATCCAGTTAACAACCACCTCCGCATCAGATTCTAGAACACAGGGAGACATGCCACAATCAATGGAGAACAGGATGGCCCTCAGAATTCCCATAGCTTCCATAATCTGAGCATTGAAAGCTGCAGCAAACACTTGAGAGCTGGAAGCCATGACAAAACCATTAGCATCCCTGATAACAATTCCAATACCGATCCGAGAGGTCTTGGAATCAATAGCAGCATCACAATTGATCTTGTAAAAACCAGGACACGGAGGACACCACTTAGCAGGCCTCCCTCTGTTTGGTCGCTGACCCACAGACACAACAGAGCAACTGCCTTTATACTCACAAAGAAAGGTTGTTGCCCAATCCACCACCTCAGAAACTTCCCACTGCTGCTCACCGCGCAAACCAGCATTACGAAGAAACCAAACTCTCCACAAAATAGTACAAAACAGCTCCAATTCATCAACCTTCAGAATGGGGAACAGGGCAAGAATGAAGTCAAAGAAACTGTGGTACATACCTGGAAGAGTAACACCATTCGGCAGCCAGGAATAGCTGACACATTTCAACTTTTTACACTCCCACAATGCATCAATCGTCAACTCTCCCGACCTTCTACACAAAGGGCATCTATCAACAACTTGGATTTTCCTGTGATGGAGGTTTGACATGGTTGGAATCCAGTTAATGCAAGCCCTCCACATGAAAATTTTGATCTTCAAATGAAGCCTCAAAGTCCAGAGAGTTTTCCACCAGGCGGCGCTGGGACTGAAGAGGCCAGCAGAGGTACTCGGCTGCTGCTCCATGTTTCGAGCCAACCAGTAGCCGCTTTTAACAGAGTATAACCCACTGTCATTAAAATGCCAAATGAGGTAATCACTACGGTTAGTAGAACTAGTAGGAATACTGAGAATTGCTGTCAAATTGTCTTCACAAAAATTATGCTCAAAGAGATTGAGGTCCCAAACACCAGAAGGAGTCAGTAGTTGATTAACTGTCGCCTTTACACTCAATTTTGAGGGAGAAGTAACTTGAAAGGTAGAAGGCTTACGGATCCATTTGTCCTTAAATACCCGGATTGATTTGCCATCACCGACTCTCCATCTCACTCCCTTTGTAAGGATTTCTCTACCCCAAATAAGGCTGGACCACATGAAAGAAGCAGAAGATTTTTCCTTTACCTCCATGAAGGTGCAATCTCTGAAATAACACCATTTGAGAACTCTAGCTGCCAAGGATTCAGAGTTTTTAAGGATTCTCCATCCTTGGTTGGCCAACAAGGCCTGATTGAAAGTCTCCAACTCCCGAAAACCCAAACCACCCTTATATTTATGCTTACAAAGGCGATACCAGGATCCCCAATGCATTTTCCGCTCGGAATCCTTACTCCCCCACCAAAAGCGATTACAGAGTCTGTGAATCTCGTGTATCAGAGTTTTTGGCAGACGGAATAGAGT
Source organism: Dipteronia sinensis (assembly GCA_033220585.1). NCBI lineage: Eukaryota > Viridiplantae > Streptophyta > Magnoliopsida > Sapindales > Sapindaceae > Dipteronia > Dipteronia sinensis. The sequence continues at coordinate 21,676,031 of CM065644.1, read as the reverse complement.
GATTGCATAGGTAGGAATGGACTGCACCACAACTTTAATGGGAATCTCTTTACCTCCAACTAACAGCAATTTCTCTCCCCACCCTTTGATTTTTTGCCAAACACGTTCTATAATATGGTTGAACAGATGCTTTTTACTTCTTCTCGCGAAACACAGAAGACCAAGGTACCTTTCGTGACAATCAACCAGCTTCATTCCTATGATTGATGTGAGTCGTTTACCTTCACCCATTGAAATGGACGGACTAACGCACAAGGCGAATTTATCGAAGTTGACAAGCTGTCCTGAAGCCAAGGTATATGTATTTAACACCCTTCTCACTTCCACACAGTTTGCATCAGTCGCTTTAGCAAAGATCAAGCTGTCGTCGGCGAAGAATAGATGGGAGATGGCCAGCCCACCTCTACTACACTTGAAGCCTGCCAACTTTCCCTTTGAGTCGGCCTCGTTAATCAGACTGGAGAGACCCTTTGCACAAATGAGGAATAGATACGGGGACATGGGATCCCCTTGTCGAAGGCCCCTAGAAGGTTTAAAGTCGCCGCACACTTGACCGTTGAGGTTGAAAGAGTAAGAAACTGACGAGACACCTCATTAGCAACCTGACACAGTTCTCAAAAAATCTCAGGCGTAACAGCATTTGTTCCAGAAAAATCCATTCAACCCTATCATATGCCTTGGACATGTCCAACTTCATGGCCATCGACCCAAATTTTCTTTTCCTACGCTTCAACCTACGTAGGCACTCAAAACCAACAATCGTGTTGTCTAAGATCTGCCGACCAGGAATGAAAGCACTCTGCGTATCTGAAATCATATCATCAAGCACCCTTCTGAACTGATTAGTGATTGCTTTAGCCACAATCTTATAAAGGACAGTACAAAGACTTATTGGACGAAAATCTGAATTTCTCGTCGGGTTGTGTCCCTTAGGTATTAGGGTGATGATAGTACCGTTAATTTTCTCAATCGGCGCACCATCGTTCAGGATGCTAAGGCACGCGGCCACCACACTATGCCCAACTGTGCCCCAATATTTCTGGTAAAAAAGAGCAGGGAAACCGTCTTTACCAAGGGCTTTCATTGGTCCTATGTCGAACACCGCTTTACGAACATCCTCCCTATTAAACTTGGAATGCAGAAAACTAGCCATAGTACTCGACAGTTTAGGTTGAACTGTATCCAACACTGAATCCAAATCCTGTTGAGACGGATTGTGAGAGCTGAAAAGGCTAGAGAAGTACGCACTGATAATATTCTCCATGTCAGGTTTACTATCCCACCATATGCCCTTGTCATCAAACAGACCGTGGATCCTATTCCGGGCCCTCATCGCAGAAGCTTTAGAGTGGAAAAAACTGGTATTGCGATCACCGGATTTGAGCCAATCAACCCTAGCTCTCTGACACCAATACCTCTCATCAATACTTACGGCTGCATTAAGTTGATGTTCTAGGGCAGTAATTTCCTTCCAGGAACCTGGTCTCACATATCGACAGGCCTCTTGGAGGGCAGCCCTTTGTTTTTCTGATGTCTTGCCTCAGGTTTCTCCGTTTCAATATGTTCCATGCCTTTAGCTGCATCCCACAAGAGCCAATATTTTTGAGAATTACATCAGTATTATTCCCACCAGTATCAACAAGCCACGAGTTATTAACAATGTCCTGGCATTCATGATCCTGAGCCCAACACTCCTCAAAGTAAAACCGTTTATTAGTATTCTTCAGCCCTACCTTGGCCCCCATCGAACTGTCCATCGCTTCAAGAACTAAAGACCGATGATCAGACCCCCAAAACTCCATGTGCGTAATTACAGAGTGAGGAAAGGCCAACCTCCACTCATGTGAGCAAATCCCACGACCGAGTCTTTCCAAAATCATCTCAGTTCCCTCCCGTTTGTTACACCACGTATAAGCAGGACCAACAAAACCCATGTCCTCCAAACTGCAGTCGTCCAAAGCTTCCCGAAACTCTGACATTTGCTGCCAGCTCTTCTTTAGACCACCCACCTTTTCAGACTCATAGAGAATTTCGTTGAAATCCCCTATACAAAGCCAAGGAAGGTTACACATACCTGCCAACCTTCGCAGGAGAGTCCAATAATGTTTCCGTTGGGTGGGAACTGGATTACCATAAAAACCCGAGAATCTCCAAATTGGTTTTGAACACTGCCGAACCCGAACATCAATGTGCCCACTAGAATAGCTCAACAGGTCCACCTCTACCGCGTTAGACCAGAATAAACACAGACCACCTGAATTCCCCACACTATCCACAACCAACTTTCCGTCGAACCCGAGTTTCGACCGCCAAGTTTCTAATTTTGCCTGCTTACATCTAGTTTCCATTAAGAACATAATATCCGGATTAGAATCCCGTTTATGATTTTGCAAGATGTTGAACGCACGAGGACTATTCAGACCACAGGCGTTCCAAACAAAAATGATCATTGTGTCCAGCGGACCAGTATAGACTGGTCGGCTAATATTTCAAGGTTTGAGTTACATACCACCGCAGAAGAAACCAAGGAATTGGTAACATTCTCTGTGATTCCCCAATTTGGAACAGGATGTTCACTCTGAGTACTCAAGACTGGATCGATCCAATGAGTGACCTCCAAACGTTCCAGAAAATAGTTCTTACCAGCTGAAGTCTGAGAGTCAACGTTGTCTTGGACCTTAATCTCCCCACGAGAATGTACTCCCCACGAGAATGTACTCTCTCCGCCACTGCTGTCCATCTTCTGACCTTGGGATTTTTTTGAAGAGCTTCATCACCATCAATCGTTGCTTTCCCCCTTTTCCTTTGTAATCCTAATTTCGCACCCTCACCAATATCCCCGAATTTATGTGCCCTAACTCTCCTCACCCACTTCAACTTATGCGCTTGCCGCTGCTCCTACCTGTTTGATCTAGCTGCACCCGAATCCTGTTTCGTATCATGGACATACTTATTTCCATTGCTAGGCCCAACTGCTTTATCCTCCTGTATGAAAGTTGACCCTAATGGGCTTTGATCGATGTGGGCCATATGAACCAGCCCACTACCACCCACTTGCCCCAAATCCAAGGACTCAAGTTGGCCAGCTTTCAAAGCATGACAGGTACTGTGATCATGAGGACCCTCACACTTGTCTGTATTAATTGACTCCATCTTATCAGCCTCCAAAATACACTCCTCGATGCTTGTTGGTGACGACTGCTCACACATAGAAGGGACATTTCCAGCGGTACCAAAAACCCTCCTCCCCATGCAAGACGGCTGACCGCTGAAAGTTGTGGGCAGCTGATTAGAATCTGTTCTGACCTACAGGACTTGGAGGTTCCTGATGCTTCCAACTTCCGCTATTGGCCTTACTGTCGAGTTTTTCCCCTCTAACTACAGTTCTTTTGGACCGTCGATTTCGATTACAGCCGAATGAAGGAGGGGCCCTCATCCAGCCCCCTTAATGTGGACATTCCACACCGTCAACTATTGGAATGGGTTCCTCTGAGGGACACTCAGTCGTGGTGTGATCCACCATTCCACACTTGAAACAGTGATTTGGAAGCCGCTCATGCAGGAGGAGCATTTTGGACTCCACCCCATCTCCCATAATGTCTACTCGTAAGCATCGTATCAGGGGTTCATTAATTCGCACATTAACCCTGACTCGCATGAATTTCCCTCCCGCCACCCCTGTATTTCCACCATCGACATCTAATACTTCTCCAATCATTCCTCCCAGGAATAGACCAATCTTATTGGTCATGCACAAGAGTGGCACCTGGTGGATTTGAACCCAAAAAGCTGCATAGTCAAATCTTAGTGATTCAATAACACACTTACCAGTAGGTTTCTCGAGCGCAATAAGGGCATCATCAAACCTCCACGGGCTGCCAGATACAACCCTGCGACGGTCGTCCTCATTCCTGAAATGAAACGTAAAGATGTTACCTGCGACAGATTCGATATCCAGACCATCCCGAACCTGCCAAATTCTACCAATGACTCACATGAACGCCTCTCTGTTGACCGTTTTCTTTGAAAGTATTTTTCCCACTAAACACAAGGACAATCGTTCGATCGCTTCCTTTTTGATATCTTCCTCCAATTTCCTTACTGGACCGTCCTTATCTGAGAGAGACAAAGATGCGCAGAGACGTGCAATTTCTGCTGGTTCCATAAGAAATAAAAAACTATCACCTAAAACCCTGTCAACCAAATACCAGACTACTTTTACTCTGGATCCTAGAGAGAGGTCAGAGAAAAGACTAAAATTGAAATCCTCTTTAACTGCAAAACAACCTATAAAACTTAATAATTAATTTATTCGGCTCCCCTATAATTAAAATCTTGGTTTCGTTCTAGTTTATTTATTAATGTATTTGTAAGAGATTATATTTATCAGAATCGATATTTATTTAAGGGCAAATTACACTCAACCCCTTGAGTTTTGAACAAGTTACAGTTAGATGGATAATTTTCTTTATTATACACTAACACCCCCAAAATTTAAATTTGACTTTAAAAATACCTAAAATGCCCCTAGTTATATTATTTTACACTTTATATTTTTTTTACCTTTTAATCAAACACTTTATAAACTTTAATAAAATTAAAAAATTAAATAAAAGATATGATTCATTAAATAAATAAATAGTTTTTTAAAAAAATAAATAGTTTTAAAAATTAAATAAATAAATAGTTTGAAAAAATTAAATATATAATTTTTTAAAAAAATTAAGTAAATAAATAATTTAAAACATTAAATAATTTTTTTTTTTAAAAAATCAAATAAATAAATAGTTTTAAATAAATAAATAGTTTAAAAAAACATGAAAAAATTAAAAAAATTAATTTTTTTTAAGAATATCTATTAATATGGACAATATAAGCTCTAAATATCTAAGGAGTGTTGGGAACCTTGAAGCTTCTCTCACCATCATCTTTACAGTAAAAGTTTAGATATTTAGAGTTTTTCTTGTCCCTATTAATGAATATCCTTAAAAATTTAATGTTTTTAAGTTTTTCACTTATTTATTTATATTTTTAATTAATTAATTTATTTTTTTTAAACTAATTATTTATTTTATTTTTTAAAACTATTTATTTATTTTATTTTTTAAAACTATTTATTTATTTTATTTTTAAAAACTATTCATTTATTTATTTATTTTTAAATTATTTATTTATTCAAAATATTTATTTATTTAATTAAAAAACTATTTATTTATTTAAACTATTTATTTATTTAATGAATCATATCTTTTATTTAATTTTTTTATTTTATTAAAGTTTATAAAGTGTTTGATTAAAAGGTAAAAAAAATAAAGTATAAAATAATATAACTAAGGGCATTTGAGGTATTTTTAAAGTCAAATTTAAATTTTGGGAGTATTAGTGTATAATAAATAAACTTATCCATCTAACTGTAACTTGTCCAAACCTCAAGGGGTTCAGTGTAATTTACCCTTTATTTAATTATATTTTTGCAAGACATCTTGCGTTCAAATCCCACTCACATAGCCATTGAATCTTGAAGGGTTTTGTTCATTAGATGTTTAATGATAATTAAAAATAAAATTACAGTTTGATTGAAGCCACAGCTTTGACGATAAAACCGAATAGAACAAAAGGGTTTGAGAAGAATGGGCTGTGATCACTCTCTATATCAAACACTTGGGATGGTGGCCACCGTCTGATCATAGCAGCTTGTTGTTTGTCTGGTTTCAAATATGGATCATACAATGCCCTGATGCAGACACGTGGCACCTTGTCAGCATCTGGTCCGTCTGTAAATTTGGCACGTTTTATACCCTTAGGTTGAGGCCTTAGAAGCATTGACTTCAAAATGGAGTCCTAATAATGCAATTATCAATATATAAATTAATAACATTGAAACATTATATTAATTAATTAATAATCATGAATTCTTTCGTTATTTGGTGTGGGTAAATTATTTAATAATTAGTTGAACCTTACAAGAGATCTATTTGTAAGTTTTCCATTTTTATACATTTACTAGCCTATTAAAATTTATTTTTTTATTATCGAGTTTGAAACTACATATGTCTCCCATCATCGAACTCTATAATGTTTGAAAAAAATAAAATGAAACTATAGTCTTTGACCGTGTAAATACCCATAAGAGGATTCAAACTTTAGATCTTTACACGGTCATATTAAGAACTCCAAACATGATAGATAAATAAAGAATACATATATACACTCACCTCCGGAGAGATCATAGAAAAGGGTATTTTTCCGGGCTCCGGAATATCCGGCATTCCCTGCATTATAATTTGTTTGTAGGAAAAGATTCAAGTGAAATTTATAGATTATACATATAAACACATATATGAAGATTTTTAGGTGTTGGATTAATTTCTATATGGAATCTCCAATAGTTACTGGTAGCTATTTGGAATTCCACATGAAAAATCCCACACTTGAAAGTCACTACAAGAGTAGAAAAAAAGGCTTACATCTTTGAAATCTTGATCAGTAACAAAGCCATTTTTCAACATGTTAGCTGCAACATAAAATGCCATGTGAATTTTCTTAGTTCCAAATGTGTGAATGCAATCTGTCACACTAAGTCCTCCAGCACTGTGTCCCACCAATACCACCTGCTCAACGACTCAACCACAAAGAAAACCAATCAAATATCTAAAATGAAGGTGGGTTTATTATTATATATGGATCAGATAATTCAATGTAAATATAAAATTAAATTTAACTTTTACGTATTAATTAAAACAGTTTCATTTGAATCATCAATTCAACCAGATCGGATCAGATTAACAACAGTTTATAAGGATGGACTTTGAATCATAATTTTTCTGATCTAATGGGATTATTAGATCCGATCCGGCCTACTACAAAATCTAATAGATTTGATTCGCTATACAACCTTAGTAAGTCCAAGGGTCTCAACTCTCTTGAGATCTACTCCTAATTAAAAAAAAATTATATATATATATATATATAATGAGTCCAATGGTATCAATTCTCTTGAGCTCTCCTCCTAACTAATATATATATATATATATATATATATATATATATATATTATATATATAACAACTCAAATTCGAAAATAGACAAGGTAAACTTAGTGATACGTACGTGTGAAGTACTGTTTCTAATAAAAGAACTGAAGCATATATTATCAAACCTTGTCATTTTCGGGCAAGTGAAGGAAGAAGTCGATAAGAGGATGATTATACTCATCGAAACTGTCTATCGTTTCGGGGTCGGTTCGATCGATTCCGGCACCTTTGAGGTCAAGACAAGTGACTTTGTAGCCTGAAGTTTCCATGAGGCAACGAAGCTTGTACCAGCACCAAGCTCCATGACCAGCCCCATGCACCAGTACAAAGTGCAGCTTTTGACCACTCATTATCTTAACTACTAATTCTTTCAATTCACTCACTCTACAACACTTGGAGATATATATATATATATATATATATGTTGTAAACAATGAAGAATATATGAAGAAATAAACTGAGTTGAAGAAGAGAGTGAGAGATGAGAGAAAGACAGTGGCCAGAGAGATGAGAGAGTGAAATGAGTGAGAGAAACTGTTATTGATATTTTGTGATCTCTACTGTTACAAACAAAATAAAACATATATAGGTAATAGAGTAAAGTGGGAGGCGGTGGTGACCGAAGATATTTGTGTGATGTGAGTGGGTAATACTTGTGTGTATTACATAAGTGGTAAAAACCACATATTACAACAACCCCTTGGATTTATACCACTTGTATTAATTTTTTAGGAAAAATCTAATGGGACAAAATTCGAGAAAAAATGTATACAATGATCTCTCTGGATCTAGTGTAGTTGGACATTAAAAACTATCTCATTAAAAACTTTGTCAGGAAAACCCAGTGGAATAAAACATGATCGAAGGGAAAAAGAGTATAGCGTACAATTGTCCAAATTTATTGTTTTCTTCAAAACATTTCTCACATTTATACTTTGCTAGGGAAAACTTAGTGGGATAAAAACCTGAGCAAAGATATTCATTGATCTGTTGGATCAAAGTAATATTTATGATGATCTTCTGGATCAAAGTAACATATATACGATGATTAGCAAGATCAAAGTAATATTTACGATGATCTACTTGATCAAGTCAACATATATACGATGATCAACCGGATAAATGTAATATTTATGATGATCTTTATGGATCAAATAATTTTGGGTGTGCTTATAAAATTGCCTTATTAAAACCTTATCAGGAAAACCCAGTGGGACAAAAACCTGATTGAAAAGAAAAAGAGCACAATGCACATATACCCCAAATAATTAAATATACTTCATTTTATATGCTCTCCCTGATGGGAAGCTCCCCCTAATGGGACGCTCCCCCTGATAAAAGTTCTTTTAAAACAATCTTATAGATTGCTGAACTGTAGCACATTGGTGTTTATTTCATGAAATACAATAACATCATAAATGATTGGGGAGAGTATAAGCAAAGACTTGCTTTGTGAAGTAATATCCATATAGAATATTTTCATAATCTTTTCAACATATTCTGATTGATGGACAAGCATTCCATTTGATCTATGCTCGACCTTCAGGTTGAGACAATGTTTTCTTTCTCATTTCTTTATGAAGACACATGAGTATATAATATGATTATTATATCCTTATCTTTATTGGATATTTAACGGAGATGATTACACTACATCCGTTTATATTGCTTTTAATCCATACATGGATTTTTGTGTGTTCATCAAATACAGATTACGAGATCTAGATTTACATGCTTCTTAGCATTTTAGAATTTTTCAGGATTTATAAATATCTGCATTGAGTGAATCATATAGATAAATGATTACTACGTCTAAGAAACGTATTTCAAGCCTTTTAAAAGCAGCCAAATTTATCAACAACGTAATCGTATTCATCAATTGTGAATACCAAGTTTCTGTAAGAAACCTCGCACTACGAGTCGTGCCTCATATCTCACGATCTCAGTTTTTCTCACTACGTTTCCGTATAAAGACACATTAGTATCCAACTAGTTTGACATCTCCAGGTGTCTGGAGTACTATTGGTCTAAGTACTTTATGTCTGGCTTATGAAGTCAATTCTTCTTGAATTGCTTCTTCCATCTAGGCCAATCATGCATTTTATATACAATCATTGATATTATGAATATCATAATTATCATTTATAATTTCAGTAGCGCTACTGTATATAAAAATACATTATTAATTATTGTTTCCTTATGATTCCACATTTCTCACCTATGACTTATAGAAATTTTCTCAATTTCTATATTTCTATATTCTTGTATCTCTGTTGAGATTACTTCCATTTCAATGAATTTAGTCATTTCATAGACTCCGTATGATTTATAGAATTTCTCTCAATTTCTATATTCTTGTATCTCTGTTGGGATTTCAATGAATTTAGTCATTTCATAGACTCCGTATGATTCATAGAATTTCTCTCAATTTCTTTATTCTTGTATCTCTGTTGAGATTTCAATGAATTTAGTCATTTCATAGACTTCGTATGATTCATAGAATTTCTCTCAATTTATATATTCTTGTATCTCTTTAGATATATCAGACTCTTATAGAGTTGATTTAGAGAAAGTGGATTTATTTATAACTTGAGTTTTATTTACTCTTGGGATCCCAATAACAATACCTTTCAAAAGGTTTATAAACTTATGATATGTATCAGATGATTTATTTATTGCCTTTTTCTCTGATCGTTCTTCAAAAACAATCACTCGGCCGGGGTTTATGAGATGACAACTTATAAAATCATGTTACCTTTAACATATCAGGTACATATTAATAATTATCTGATGATAAATTATCTTTCGTATTTGAGAGATACGAAGATTGAAATGAGACACGTATATAGAGAGAAAACCGAACTGGTATCTCTATTTTGTATATAAGTAACTTTTCATTTACTTTTCTCTTCTAGAGAAACTTTCCCAATTTGGGAATTAATCAATATAATAATATACAGATTGTGCATATAAATATAAACTATCAGAAGTTTAAATGATCTAATAGAATATTACTCAAAATCAATATTAATCTCAAATTGATATAAAAGTCTTATCTTAGATCATGTCAGATATGCAATAAAGGGATATGCAATACAATCAAATATCTTAAAAGTGAGTAAGTCCATATATGGAATTTAGTAATTGTACCGAAATAATGAGGTTCTCGCAACTACCTGGAGACGTTTGATAAGTGATCCCCTAATCCATTTTGATTATGAGTATATCTGAAAACTGGATGTTGAACATCAATCCTAGCTGCTTTGTAGTATTGAGATGTTTGATAATGAATAAACGTGTGATCATCCCATAGATGCATCAATTAGAATTATATAATAATGAAATGGGTCATTTGGTGGATGAATATGTCCACACATATCCCCTTGAATTCTTTATAAGAATGATGAGAATTCAAAACCAACTTTTAGAATAAGATGGTTTTACTGCTAGTTTCCGATGTGAACATGCAGTACATCAGTTCTCATTGGATAAAGAATCTTCTGGTTCTTTAATGGATATCCATGAGAATTTTTAATGATTAAACGTTTCATTGTAGATCCTGAGTGACCTATACGATCACGTCAAAGTACAAACTTTTGGATCTGGGAACTTTTGATTCATAATTGTATAAATATCTACACTCTTTATAATAGTATAATATAATCCAGATGATAAAGCACGTAACTTTTCTATAATGAGTTTCTGGCTTGAATTATGAGAAGTAATGCATATATATTAAATATTTTCATTACTCATAATTTCAATATGATATTCATTCCTCCGTATATCTTTGAAACTAAACAGATTCCCTTATATTCTGCTTGAATGATATAAAGTATCATCGATACACAATTTAATACCATCTGGTAATAAGATTGTTGCCCTTCCAGAGCCTTTAATCATATCCATTGGATCTGATCTAGTATTAACTTTATATGCATTTAAACTGAGCATTTTCCTTTATGTTCTGCTTGAATAATATCAAGTATCACTGATACAATGATTTAGTATTGTTTGATAACATTATCATGGCTCTTCCAGAGCTTTCTATAAGCTCTGTTAGTTCTGATACAGTATTAATATTTGCTCAGATCAAAATCAAATTCATAAAATATATCTAACTCCGCCGAATTGTATGAGTCGTTGCACTCTAGGCAAGACATATATTTCCCTTCTGGGAATTTTATGGACATTATGTGCAATGTCATTTCATATCTCATCTGAAATGATAATAATCTTTTCAATAGGTTTATTCTATAAACATTTTCTCTTGTCATTCACAAACATCCACTCCTATGTATGTTTTGATATCTCATGAATATAAATATATCCAAATTTTACTCTCTTGATATTGCTCATTTAGGAGCAAGTATAAAATGGATAAATTATCCTTTACAATCTCATTATACGTGATATTAGGATCTTAAATCCTTTTAAGATACTCACAACATCCTACTGGATGTGTAGACCATTTTTCTCAATTGAATGATACGTTAAGATCTTAAATCTCTTTTGTGAGAATCACAGCATCCTGCTGGATGTGTATGAAATGGATAAAATATTATTTCCAATTTCATTATTCCTTAGGATCTTAAATCTCTTATATATGATACTCATAACATCTTACTGGATGTGTAGATCTTATTTCTCAAATGAATGATACGTTAGGATCTTAAATCTTTTTTATGATACGTTAGGATCTTAAATCCTTTTTATGATACGTTAGGATCTTAAATCCCTTTTATAATACTCACAGCATCCTGTCAGATGTGTATATCATTCTTTCAAATAAGTGACATATAAACGTATCACTTCATATATATATAAGACCACTTCATATTCTGAATGTGTTTGAAACCTCAAGTTCCAAATAATGAAGTATGACATTCATGTAATAACACTGGATCCAGAACTTCATGTTCTCATCGGCTTTCAAAACCGTACCAACTTAAATATCATAATTCCAGGAACTTTAAGTTTTGGTTAGTCGGTCTAGCCAATCTCATATATTACGTATATATAATACGAATATTTAAACAATTTATTTGGAGACACAGCATAAGCCAGTCCTGGGACACGGTATAAGCCAGTCCCAAGACACGACATAAGCCAGTATCATATATTGTATAAAAATAAATGCTGAATATTTAAACAATTTATTTGGAGACACATCATAAGCCAGTCCTGAAGACACAGCATAAGCCAGTCCTGAGACACTGCATAAACCAGTCCCGAGACACAGCATAAGCCAGTCTCATATATTGCATAAAAATAACAGTGTCAGAGTTATAGTCAGAGTCAGAGTCAGTATATATATATATATATATATATATATATATAGGTTCCGTTGACAGCATAACCATCTTGTACGTTAGGATCTTAAATCATTTTTATGATATTCAGAGCATCATGTTGGATGTGTATGAAATGAATAAAATATTATTCCAATTTCATTATACGTTATGATCTTAGATTATTTTTATGATGCTTATAACATCCGACTGGATGTGTATATTTCTCTGAATATTGCATCAAACATGTATATAATCCTGGATCCAGATCTCCAGATTCTGGATATTCCATCGTGCCCGAAAACAGAGTTAATAAAACTTAAATAAGTCAAAACAATACTTACAAGCTGAGTTAGCTGAAACGGATGGCACGGTTGCGTCTGGAACGGTCGAAATAGCTGGAATCAAGTCCAGCTCGGCAGAAAACGAGCCAAAATTGTACCGAAACGGACAAAAAACATTTATGGCTGATGTGGCGCGCCTGCTGACGTGACAGACCTCCTTGGCTGACATGGCAACCCACTGCTGGCATGGCGCTGCCTTGACGCTGACGTGGAGCACCTGGATGCTGACATGGCGTTGATGTGGCAGCTGAACAACGCTGACGTAGCACGCAGGATGCTGATAGGGCGCTGACGCCGTGCTAATAGGGCGCTGACGCTGTGCTAATGTGGCGCTACAGTGTCGTCTTCAACCTTGGAAAGCTGCAGAAAAACTGGAAAAAATTTCAGAATTGACCGAACTTTGAACGAGTCTAGGGAGTTCGTTAGAGCTCCGTTTGAGACTCGATCAGCGGCCTCGAAATTGTATTTCCGAGAGGAACACAACGATATTCTCCGAAAAACGATTCGAGTATTTTTAATTTTCTGGATTCAATAAAAATTCAAAATCAAAACTAAAAAAACACTAAAAAACTCTCTGAAAGTCCTATTCAATATTCGTGCTGATAACGTGTTGTAAACAATGAAGAATATATGAAGAAATAAACTGAGTTGAAGAAGAGAGTGATAGATGAGAGAAAGACAGTGGCATGAGAGATGAGAGAGTGAAATGAGTGAAATGAGTGAGAGAGAAACTGTTATTGATATTCTGTGATCTCTACTATTACATACAAAATAAAACATATATAGGCAATAGAGTAAAGTGGGAGGCGGTGGTGAGTGAAGATATTTGTGTGATGTAAGTTGGTAATACTTGTGTATATTACATAAGTGATAAAAGCCACACGTTACAACAATATATATATATATATATATATATATATATATATATACACACTTGTCGACAAACTTCTCATATATAATATATACACAGTAGAAAGACTATATATATATAGTCATTTTTTCCTCAGGTTTATATTAGTGCGTTGCATGTAGACCACTGATTATGGAGAAGTTTTGACTAGTGTATACACTTTGAGTCAAAATATGTAAATCTAATGGCCCAAATCTAACGTATCGATAAAGTTGTATCATTGCAAAATTTATCTCTCTCTGTATGTATATAGTTTTAATCTTTCCTTTGGTTTTCTGATGATCTTTTTTTGGTGATGTTTTTCAGCTTCTATTTCTGTCTCAGATCTGAAGCCTCAATTCTATATATCCCATCTATTGCATTAATTTTATCTTATCTTTCTTTTTAGGGTTAATTGCAATAACTTGCGCTGAATTTTTCCGAAAAGACTTGATATTCAACAAATTGACTTAATTGCAGTAGGCCCCCTGTCAACAATTGTCTTCCATCTAATTAACAGATTTTGTATATATATATAAACTAATTGTTCCTTATCTCCTACAAGTAGGATGCACATTTGGGGAATGGGGGTGGATATAGGTCCCTCAATCCCCATCCCCATCCATATCCCCACTTCATAGACCCTCCCCCATCCCCCCCCCCCTATTTCCCCATTTGGGGGAAAATGGGGTTAGGGGATTTTGGAGGGAGGTACCCCCATCCCCAACCCCAGTTTTTCATTTCCCCTTTTTCTCCCATTTTTTTCCCGTTTTTCCGTTTTCCCATTTCTCCATTTTACTAATAATTACAAATAAAAAAATTATATTACAAATATAATATCAAAATTACATCAGTGCGTTACAAATATAAAGAAAATCCATTACAAAATAAAGTATTTCAATAAGAATTTAGATTTTGAAAGAGTAAATGAGATTTGTATAGTTAGATTTTGAAATAATAAAAAAATTAAATATATATATATATATAATTATATCTATAATATTTTTGGAGAAATGGGGAAACCCCATCCCCATCCCCATTTGGGAGAAATTTGTAGGTGAAATGGGGAAATGGGGAAATGGGGTTGGGGGAGGGCCTCCCTATCCCTATCCCCATTTCAATTTGGGGATGAAAATCATCCCCATCCCCATCCCCATCCGTTTCCCCATTTTCCCCTAAAAAAATTCCCCCAAATGGAGATGGGGTTGTGGGGAATCGGGGCTCCGGGGTAAAATGTGCAACCCTACCTACAAGGCTACAACACTTGATTGGAACCCAGAAAGATGAATGGAATTTTGATGAATCCTCAATAACGACTTGTATGAGAAAACTTTGTTCTCCTAAATCTCCATATTCTAATTTCTTTTGCTCTCTTTTTTTTGTTTCCTAATATTTCAACGATTTGAAATCCTAATAAATTCTACACACAAATATATTTGAATCTTCTTCTCCTCCGGTTTTTCCTTCTTCTTTAAAACAAAAATAGATACTTGAAATCAAGAGGGTACTCAACACAATCCAAAATAAGTTACAGGGGTGAAGATATGGAAATTCTTCAAACACATCCATAGTTGACCACCAAAAAATCAATTGTTTTTGCCAATCACGTCAATGGAGTAGACCAATCAAGCGAGAAATTGTCAGTCCCAAATCTCATCCTCGCTAGAACCAAAAATATCCCCTTTTTTTTTTTTTTACAATAACCAAAATCCCTCCTTCGAACCCTTCAAAACCTATAAAAAGAAAAAAGAAATCAAAACTCTATTACATCATCAAAAACCACCTAATCACGAGTTCACAAACCAAACCTTTCAAATCCAAGCCTATCTTGTATCTTTTTTGAGCTTCAAAGTCATTAATGTAGATCTGATTCTTTTTTTTTAGGAGAACCAGGACAATCTCCATTAATGGAGCTCGTCAGAGATCTGGACTAGATCTTCTCCATGTATATCGGTCATGGAGAGAGATAAGATCAAGGAGAAGATCTCTCCAATAGTCCAATATATAATATATATATTCTGTATTTTGTATTTAGTTTTAATTATCAAGGGGTATTATCGTTAAAGTTCCTATCTTTTAACCAATTGTCATACGTTTAAAGGTTTTTGTCATATTAGTCACCTTAGTCCCTTATTTTTTCAAATTACATCATTTTAATCCATTAGACCAAATAACTAACGGTCAACTATAATAGAATGTGTGAAAATACAATTTTATACTTGTTGCTATTTAAAAAAACAAAATTAATAAATTTAAAATTTTAAAAAATAAAAAATTATAATTAAAAAGTCTGTTCATCTCTCTCGAGTAGATGACTACAAAAAAAAAAAACAAAAAAAAAAAAACTTACCACTATCTTTGTTATTTTTGAGAACTGGAATTCATTAATCTGAAACAAAAAAAAAATTCTCTCTCTACATAACAAGAAACATGAAGCAACCAATCTCTTCTAATGAAGCAACAAAACAAATTTCTCTCCGTACAAAATATGAAAAAGCTTATCCTTTCTCTCTGCACATGAAGCAACAACAAAAATTCTCTATACAAAAAGCTTTAATCGTAGAATTTCTTATTTATAATTTTTTGCATTTTGTGGTCGGATCCCAGCAACCAAACATACTCTTTGGGTTTCCATTTCCGACTTTATGGATCCATAAACTCAAAAGAAAAAGAATAATGTATTAGAGATTATACAATTTATTTAATTAATAAAATTAATAACCTAAAATCTAATCATACAACTAGCTGTTCAATTATACAAATCCAATACCATCCAATCTATGATCAAACAACACATTATCACTGTAGTAACTGTCCCTCTCAAGTCTCATCTTCAGTGCCACCCCATTGACAAAACTTGTAGATGATGAATTCAATGGAGTCGAGCTCCTTGAAGCTTGGCAGATAGAAGCGAACCAAAACTCATGTTGTTTGGGACATTTGATGATGACGATCACCGGTCTGTAAACAGAGTAAAATGACGAGAAAGAAACAAGTTGCACAAAGGTGCTTGATAAAATGTCATAGAGAAAAGAAACTTAAAGAAGCCATTTTTTAGACTCTGTTTTCATTCATTGTATATGTACACATTTCTCAATTGAGAATCTATATATACAAGTAACTAAAGATTGATCTTTTTAACCAACTTATAATAATCACAAGAATGTAACTAACTATGTAACTAACTGTGCCACATCAGATTCCCATAATAACCAACTGTGCCACATCAGATTCTCTAACAACCTGCCTAACTAACTTTGTATTCAACTGATCTTTTTCTCAGCTTGAGGCCACGCTCATTGTTGCTAGTTTTATTGAGCTTTTCCTTGCTTGCATATAGTGCTAGTCCAGCCTGATAAGTTGTGGCTTCTCTTCCTGGATTGTAGCTAGCATTTTTATTGTGAGCTATAGAATCAATGTTATCTCTTACTATTCCCCTGCAAGATGAACCGGAGTGAGACAACCAAGTTCAGCTTAGAACAAAGGTAGTGAAATCTGTCCTTTGTCAATGCTTTTGTGAACACATCCGCAATCTGAGAATCAGAAGGCACATAACGAGGTTCAACAACTCCTAAGGCAACCTTTTCCAGAATAAAATGAGTGTCGATATCAATATGTTTCGTCCTTGCGTGAAATACATGATTTTTAGCCAAAAAGTTTACCCCAATATTATCACACCAGATCATAGCAGGAAAGGGAACATGAACATGAAGCTCTTTGAATAATGATTGTAACCAAATAATTTCAGTTGTTAGCTGATACATGGACTTGTATTCAGCTTATGTGCTTGATTTAGCTACAACTTGCTGCTTCTTGGCACTTCAAGAAATCAAATTCCCTCCTAGAAAGATACAGTTACCACTTGTTGATCTTTGATCATCCAAGCAGCTTGCCCAATCCTGCATCATCATATCCAACAAGATTGAGAGTAGAAGATGAGGTCTTAAAGAACAGACCCTTGTGAAGAGATCCTCTTAAATATCTGAGAACCCTTTTGCAAGCTTGCCAGTGAACTTGAGTTGGAGCCACAAGGAATTGACTTAACTTGTTGACACTAAAACAGATATCTGGTATGGTATAACACATATATTGCAATGCCTCAACAGTGTTGCGATAAAGAGTGGGATTTTCAAGCAATGCACCATCTGTCAATGATAATTTTGAGCCTGAACTAGGATTGTCACATGGTCTGGAATCAAACATGTTGGTACGCTTGAGAAGATCTACAGTGTATTTGGCCCGAGTCAAGTACAAACCAGAAGAATTTCTAAAGGCCTCAAAGCCTAAGAAGTAGCTGACAGAGCCTAATGTTTTTAAGTCAAATGCTGACTTAAGATAAGAGATGGTTTGTTGAATGAGAGAGTTGCTGGTGCCTAATATTAGGATGTCATTAACACATACAAGCAAATATAAGGTATCAGTACCAGTTCTTTTTATGAAGAGAGAAGAATCTGATATGTTGTTGATGAATCCCCACTCAAGAAGGGCTGATCGAAGCTTGTGGAACCAGGATCGTGGAGCTTGCTTGAGGCTATACAAGGCCTTGTTCAGCTGACAAACGAAAGATGGTTGAGTGGAGTCTTCAAAACCCTCTAGGTTGTTTCATAAAAACCTTCTCATGGAGATCACTATTAAGTAAGGAATTATTAATATCAATTTGTTGAATGTCCCAACCAAAGTGAACTGCAAGAGCAAAAAGAACTCGAATGGTGGAAGGTTTAGCAACTGGACTGAAGGTGTCAAAATAGTCAAGGCCAGCTGTCTGGTGAAAGCCCTTCGCAACAAGCCTCTCTTTGTGCTTCAAGATTGAGCCATCAGGATTAAATTTTGTTCGAAACACCCACTTGATTCCCACTACATTCATATTATCAGTAGCAGGGACCAAAGTCCATGTTTTATTCCTCTGTAATGCTTGAAATTCATTCTTCATGGCAGTGAGCCATTTCTGGTCTAGCATAGCAGACTTGACAGATTTTGGTTCCAATTCTTTAAGAAAGCCACTTGGAAATGTACATTATGAGAGAAAAATAAGGGGTTTGAAAATACCATTTCTACTCCTGGTTACCATAGGATGTTGATGTATATGTGGAGTCATTTAAGGCTCAGATGTAGGATCAGAAACAGAATTAGAAGGAGTAGCAGAATGACCTGAATCAGCAGCATCTGAGACAGCATCTGAGAGATGATGATTGGCTAATGAATTTCCTGACAATTGAGAACTAGCTGCAGCTGGAAGAGTGACAAGTGAAGATGTAATTGCTGGTGAGAACATCTAAAACAATCTTGGAATAGCAGCTGTGCACTCTTGTCCATTGGAGGTATGACTTTGAGATGAGCAAAACAAGCTTTTATAAGGAAATTCTAGTTCATTGAAAATAACATGCCTGGAAGTAAACACTTTGCCTGATGAATGAAGGCATCGATAACCCTTGTAAGACAAGCTATAACCAATGAAGACACACTTACTAGTATGGAAATCCAATTTATGTTTGGAATAGTCTCGTAAATATGGAAAGCAAGAGCAACCAAACACTTTGAAGAAATTATAGTTTGGTTTTCTACCATATAACAGTTTCAAAAAGTGAAGCAAAGTGTAGAATAGGTGTTGAAGATTGTTTATCAGAAAAATAGCTATGGAGAAAGCCTCAAACCAGAATTTTAACGGAAGGTCAGCATGAGCTAGCAAAGTGAGACCCATTTCCACTACACTTCTATGATTTCTCTTAGGTATTCCATTCTGTTTGTGAGTGTAGGGACACGAGAAACGAACTTGAACACCATTTTCAGACAAGTAGGAAGCAATGAGAAGATACTCCCCACCCATATCAGCTTGAAAATTTTTAATCTTCCTCTCAAATAGCAACTCTACCATTTGTTTAAACCTTACAAAGACTGACAGTGCATCTGATTTGAGCTTTAGAGGAAATATCCAAGTAAAATGAGTGAAGGCATCCACACATGCAATGTAGTATCTAAATCCATCTATTGACAACACGGAAGCAGGGCCCCAAACATCACTATAGATCAGCTCAAGAAAAGCTTTGGCTGTTATACATGCTTTTGTAAATGGTAGCTTGTGAAGCTTACCAAGTTTACAAGAATCACAAAAAGGAAGACTTGATACATTGAAAGGGAAATGTAAAGTAGCTAACACTTTTTGAACAATTAGAGGAGCATGGTGACCTAGTTTTGCATGCCAAATAGCCAAATTGGTATTGGCAGCAACTAGAGCATTGAAATCTGGTAAAGCAACATTGCCAAGTAACGCCTTATTACAATTTTATTCATATCATGAGTACATTTATTATTATTTACATCTGAAGACATTAAGGACAAAGACTTGAGAACATGTAGGCTCCGAGGAGAAGCTTCCACCAGTCTCATTTCGTAGAGGACATGATTAAGGGTACCTTGAAGAAGAACCTTCTTGGTTTTCTGGTCCTTAATCACACACCAAACAGAACAAACTCAGCATAAGCATGATTATCTTGTGTAAACTTTGACAAACTAAGCAAATTCTTGGTAATATTAGGCACACATAGCACGTGTTTTAGATTTAAATCATGGTGTGGTGTGTAATGTGATCTCACCCTAGTGTTTCCAATATGAGAAATCTGTAATTGAGCACCATTGCTAACATAAAGTTTGTCATTACCTCGATATTCTGATCTCATAGAGAGATTATTGAGATTGGATGTCACATGGTTGGTGGCTCCGCTATCTACGTACCACGT
The DNA here is from genome assembly GCA_033220585.1 of Dipteronia sinensis. Lineage (NCBI taxonomy): Eukaryota > Viridiplantae > Streptophyta > Magnoliopsida > Sapindales > Sapindaceae > Dipteronia > Dipteronia sinensis. Next base: position 21,655,739 of record CM065644.1, on the reverse strand, counting down.
TGGATCTAAAACTGTCTCTGGAGTATCAAAGAAAGCAGAGTTTTGAGTTGCAACGAAGACATTATCAGAAGTTTGATTTCCACCTTGATCAAATAGTTTGTTCTGGAGTTGTTGTTGAATATAAGGAGCTTGAACTTGATGTCCAGTAAAGAAAGCCTGACTTCCTTGATTGGCTTGATTTCCTCGACCAAAACGACTTGTTTGAGCTGGTCCTTGGTATTGTTGATCAAATCGTCGATAGCATTGAAGAACCACATGTCCAAGTTTTCCACATAATTGACGAAAATTCTCTGATTTCCTTTACCACCATCTCTTCCACCTCTTCTATTTCTGCCTCTTGAATGACCTTGTGAACTGTTATTGTTTGAACCTCCTATATTGTCAAAACATCGTTTATTGTTGTTCATATTTTGATTGCTGGAGACAAACTGAGCTGATGGATTCAAGTTGAGGTTTGCACTACTATTTAAATGCTCGATTCTCTGCTCATGCATTTGAAACAAAAATTATTCATCTTCAAGAAGCATAGAATTTTGTTGAGAAGATATCAACGTGACCACAGAATCATATCCATGACCGACTCCGTGTAGCAAACTCATTATCATATCCCTACCACTAACAACTTCTCATGCTGCAACTAAAGCATCACTAATCTCTTATTTTCACAACAAAATCACTAATCGAATCAGATCCCTTCTTGACGGACTGAAGTTGTTGTTTTAATTGCATAATTCTGGCTAAAGAACTTTGAGAAAAGGATCGTTCAATTTTAGACCAGACCTCAAAAGAAGATTTGGAAGCGGTTACCTGGCCAAGAACAATAGGTGTCAATGTTGAGAAGATTCAACTCATCAAAAGTTTGTTAGATTTCTTCCAGTTGATAAACTCAGGATTTTTATGTTGTTCTTCAACTTCACCAGACTGAACAACGATACATTTTGGTAGAGGAAGTTTCTTACCATTCACGAAACCTTCAAGATCTAGAGCCTCTATTGCTGTTAGAACTTGAGTTTTCCAGTAAATGAAATTGCTGTGATCCAGTTTCCTTTAAGACAACAATTATCTAAATATTAAAAGACAACAATTATCTTTTCTTAAAGACGACCTTTCTTTTGAGAAACAACTCATCCGATTATATGATCCTCATATGCAAGAAAAAATTAAACAATTTCAATCCCAAATTGAAAAAGAAGTCTGTTCTTCTTTTCCTAATGCCTTTTGGGATAGGAAAAAACATGTTGTTACCTTACCTTATAATCCTGAGTTTTCTGAAAAGGGTATTCCAACCAAAGCCCGACCTATGCAGATGAATGCGAATCTTGTTGACTTTTGTAAGCAAGAAATACAAGACTTATTAACCAAAGGTCTAATCCGACCTTCTAAATCTCCATGGAGCTGTCCTGCTTTCTATGTTCAGAAGAATGCTGAAATTGAAAGAGGAGTTCCACGACTTGTTATCAATTATAAATCCTTAAACAAAGCTTTACAATGGATACGATATCCTATTCCCAACAAATCTGATTTACTAAAACGACTTTATAACTCTAAAATCTTTTCTAAGTTTGATATGAAATCTGGATTTTGGCAGATCCAAATTGCAGAACAAGATAAATATAAAACTGCATTTACCGTACCTTTTGGACAACATGAATGGAATGTTATGCCTTTCGGCCTCAAAAATGCCCCTAGTGAATTCCAATGCATTATGAATGATATATTTAATCCTTACTCTGAATTCACTATTGTTTATATTGATGATGTTCTTTTATTTAGCAACAATATTGACAAACACTGGAAATATTTGCATACCTTCCTTAAAACTATTAAACACCATGGTCTAGTCATCTCCGCTCCAAAGATTACTTTATTTCAAACCAAAATCAGATTTCTTGGCCATAATATTACCAAAGGAACCATTTTCCCTATTCAACGAAGTCTTGAGTTTGCCAATAAATTTCCTGACATTATTAAAGACAAGAACCAGTTGCAAAGATTTCTGGGTTGTCTTAATTATATCTCAAACTTTTTCCAAGAACTCAGACTCATATGCAAACCACTATTCCAAAGACTTAAGAAAAATCCTCCTCCTTGGACAGATATTCACACTCAAGCTATTAGACAAATAAAGACTCATGTCCAAACCCTTCCTTGTTTAAATATTTATCATCCCACAGCTCAAAAAATCGTAGAAACCGATGCTTCAAATTTGGGCTATGGTGGTATTTTAAAACAAACTATTAACAATAAAGAATGTCTAGTCCGATATGTATCTGGTGCTTGGAATGACACCCAACTAAAATATTCCACTGTTAAAAAAGAAATCCTTGCAATTGTTCTAACTATCCAAAAATTCCAGGATGATTTAATTAACCAAAATTTTATTCTCCGGGTTGATTGTCAATCTGCGAAATTTATTTTAAATAGTGATGTTAAAAATCTTGCTTCTAAGCAAATATTTGCTAGATGGCAAGCCCTATTATCAGTATTCGATTTCAATATTGAATATATTAAAGGTTCTGACAATAGTTTGCCTGATTTCTTGACTCGTGAATTTTTACAGGGACATGTCTAGCATTCGCGGTAGAAGTCCCCGCGAACGTGGACGTAGTTCTCGTGGTCGTGGCAGTAGCCTTAGCCTTGGACCACACCGATCAGAATTATCCACAGACTTATCCTTATCTTTATCAAACTCTCCTTCTTCTTCAAGACCATCATCTTTACCAACTACTCCATCTTTGTCAAGACCAAATCCAAAAGACAAATATGCTCATATTCTTGGTATAGGCGTTACCTCAGACATTCGCTCCAGAGAAAATTCTCCCTCCTTAGCCCTATCAACCCCATCATTGACAACAACAAATACCTTTAGCCCTTTACAAATTGATTCTCCTTCATATAAGACTGTAACATCCTCCCATTTCAGCCCTCATTCGGTTAAACAGAATTAGGCCAAGAGAACTTTTCCGACAATCCCCTACTCAACCATCTCCCAGACCTATAACCCAATCATATCCCTACGTCCTTAAGACATTTTTTGATAGATATTGTACATTGGAACCCCCAATTTTATCAGACCAATATTTTGATGAGCCAAAAAGATTGGCAGATGCTCTTATTGACCCTCTTTTCTTTCGTTTTCCTGAAGATCATTCCAAAAGACACATATTTTATGAATTCATTTTAGTTGACACTGATTCAATTGTCCTCTCCGATGTCTTTGACAAAGTTGACACAGAAAAACTCCTATTTAGAAAAATTAAACTTTGCAAAATTATCACTCTAGAACAATGGGGAAATCCCAATTCTAGAAAACCTTTTTCCCAACCATTTATAATTCCTGAATTTCATTATTGGGATTACATCAAGGCATGGACTTATCTTTTATATGGACAAAACCCTGACAATTCCCTTTCCTGGTTCATCTACTTTGACAAAAATTTCCAACTTGAAATTCCTTTTTGGTTTATTGAGTGGTGGGACAAATATAGCCCTACTACTGTTATCCTTCCTCCTCCTGTCCTTGACGGATACCGATACTGGCTTGACCATTTTGACAAACCTATCAACTGGGATTTTATCCCTGACTTATTACTTTTCTTCAAATATTTTAGTCTGACATGGATCCTCATGTTAGAATACGCTATCTCTGACAAATTAATTGACAATATTAATGTTCCCTATTTTGGTAGACAGACAAAAATTAAATGGTGGAGTGGCATGAATATTGCAGACCTTGGCACCCATCGCGTGGCTGCATGGTTTAATGAAAATCCTACATTTTGCAAGACAATTATTGATCAAACCCCTTTCCTCATGGCCAAATCTCAATCCAGAGCACAGCTTGCTGCTGCCAGCTCTCGATTAGCTATTGCCAGCACACCTGAAGAACTTAAGACAATCGCAAAAGACATGGAACAGGCCATGAACACTATTTCTGCCCAAATGGACACTGGGTCCAGTAGTCACCATGACAAAGATGACAACGAGGATAATGATGACTATGACCCGACAAAGTTCTTTTGCCATGACGAGGACTGATCTTATCCGAACACCAGACTTATCTCCTTATCTCTTAATTGTCGGTAGAAAAAGACAAACAGTAACATTACAGCTGGACTGTCGGCGGACTGATCTTATCCGAACACCAGACTTATCTCCTTATCTCTTAATTGTCGGCAGAAAAAGACAAACAGTAACATTACAGCTGGACTATCGGCAGAAACAGACAATCCCTGAAGATTCTATTTTCCGACAACATTATTAAAGTTTAATCATGTAAATAAATTATGGTTTGAGTTTACTGTAGTTATTTCTGTACCCTAGTTAAATATAACTCACCTTTTCTTGTCTATATAAAGAAGCGATGACTTCTCAGTAGAGGCAGAGTTGGTTTAGGTTTTTGAGTTTTAAGTTTATTTGAGAGCATTGAAACTTTCCTCTCTTGGAATCTTTCCTCTCTGCACTTGTAATCATCCCTCTCTCACTGTAAAATATTTTGAGTGATCAATAAAGCTTGCGACATATTCCTATACTTCATTGCTGTCAGAATATTTTAATTACTGTAAGAATTTTCTGATCTTTCATTTTCATTTATGATTCTGTATTTGCTGCATGTTATCTTGTGGGTACTTTTATATTTGTTAGTGTGTATATATATATATATATATATATATATATATATATATATATATATATAGCAAGCATCTGTAAAGTTAACGAGATCTTTTTTAAACTCTTTGATATATAAATAAATAAGAAAGTCTTTAGTCGATCGCTTGCCAATTAAAAATAAACTTTTTTAATAATAAAATTACTAAAACATTTTAGTAAATATTAAATTATAGAGTTATTAAAAAAACTTTAAAATATCTATTTAAAAAAACTTTAAATTTAGATTTCTCCAAATAGATATAAAATTGTTTTTTTAATCATCCAAAATCTCTACTGAATAACAATCAAACAATAAAACAAAATTGAAAGAGATTAAACTCTTTTAGTCGATAGATAAATCCTTTCAAACTGGCACTAAATCTCTTCTCTCTCCTATAATTTCTTCAATCTCACTAAATCTCATCTCTCTCCTATGATTTCTTCAATCTCTCTCGTGTGATCGTGTCTCTCTCACCATCTCTCACTTTATCTCTCTCAGTTTCTTTGTTATTTATTCTTCCTTTACAACACTTTTCACATTTTAAAACTATACGTTTGAACCTCCACTTGACACATATACACTTACCCATGTTATATAAATAATTAAAAGTATATTTTGGAAAAGCAAATCTTGTATGAGACTGCCATGTGGTGCGACCGTGAAACCATCCAATGAGACTGCATCAAATTAAAATTTTATAATTTTTTTTTGAGTGGTGCTATTGGCACACCCCCTACTGATCTATTCATATCCCACTTTTTAAAATTTTGATTTAATTAAATAAAATTAAATGTTTTTATTATATTTTTTGGTTTATTTCCAAAACTGTCCATTTTACTTATTTTTCAAACTTAATACATGCTATATATGATCTCTCTATCTCTGATCTCTGTATTTGTATACATCTCTCACCTCCATTGATTGATTTATTTTTTTCTTCTTATTTCTTTTTTCTTAGTTTTTTTTTTTTCTTATTTCATGATGGAAAAGAAAAAAAAATAAAAAAAATAGGGTACTTCAACACAACAACAGCTTGATATCATTCTAAAGAAAATATAAACTTCAAACTTATATTCAGAGAATGAATTGTTTCCAGATACTTACTATCATTGTCAGACAATTCTTGCTTTATTAGACTGAATGAGTATCATTTACCACCAAATAACATTGGACAATGATCGGATCTCCTTGAATTAATGAGGCTATCAATAATCGAGTCTGTTTCTTATGTGTATTATTAATGTTATTTGTTCAAATTAAAGTGTCTTGATTTTTGCATATATAGAAAATGAGGTATGACTACAGTATGAGTAGTAAGCTAATCAAATGAATTTTAAAGTCCATTTTTCAAATAAATTTATAAAAAAAGGTATCATACCAACTAAAAGTATGAACATAACATTTTTAATTCTTTTTTGTATAAAGATGTTGATTGAAAATATGTAGTTGAAATTAAAGCAATTACAGCCGAACCTGTTAGTTGAGCAAAGCAAGCAGAATCTCTCTCATCTATAGAGAATAGTTAATTATGATAAATTACAGAGAAACTTTAAAACGAGTTCTTTAATAATTTATGTGATAAAATGTAAACATATACCCTTAAAATATAATTTATATATGTCTAGACTTTAACACATACGCGTACATCGTCATCTATGCACACCCGTCTAATAAAATTTTTCACGCATGCTATTATCTTGGAATTAAAATTCAAAATCAAACTTGAACTCTATTTTTCGATTCATTATTTATTGACGCTTATTTCATATTTTTATTTTAGCATAAAAATATATAGGATTCAGATTGATTCCCTAAATAGTAAATACCTTCTTCATAGTTAATGGTTTTTCATTCTTTTGAACGAACTTCCATACTATCGTTGTATACTCGTTTTATCGAAACTTTTAGACGGATTCAAAATATTTTAAAATTTGCCCATTCAAAAAATATTGAAGACATGGCATGGGAAGTGACTAGTGAGTGGGCTACCAAGATGATCCACCATTTGACATGTTTTTAATTCTTTAGAATTTAAAACTTTCATGTGTAATAAATAAATCATGAAAAAAAAAAGTAATAATAATAAGGCTTATTAGCACTAGAACCCCATGAACTATACATGAGTTTGCATTATCCTCCATAAACTTTTTTTTAAACGTTAAACCCCCTGAACTCATGAAAATTGGCAACCATTGACGGAATGTGGACAGAACCCTTATTCCGTCTGTGTTTCGCATCACATGATTTTCACGGGTGTGTTAAAAAAGTCAAAATTTGAATTACAAAGATGAAGTTGATTATATATATATGCCCTAAATGTAAGAAAAGAAAAGAAAAACAACAGAAACCGGTTCTAAAGCTTATTCTTCTTCATAATTTCTAGGGCAAAAATGAATGATATTGGTGATTTTTACCCAAATTGTTTTTTGTGGAAGAAGAGCTAGGTGTTGCACGTCTTGGACAGATTCAAACCCTAGAAGACGTTTCTTTGGTTGCTCCAAATTTCGGGTGTGTGAGTGTTTCAAGTTGTGTTCTTATTGATCCATATTTTCTGGAATTGAAGTCAGTTTCTGTTGTTTTTTGGCTTGTTAGGGTGATGATAATTGTGCTTTCTTTAGATGGTATGACCCTCCTAATTTGTGCAAGGTCTAAGGCTTAGAAGAATCAGTGAGCTATAGATGAGATTGGGGGAAGAAAAATGATTTGAAGGTATTGATACAAGCTATACTACTGCAGTTAGTGTTGACGAAAAAGTTAGTTCTGCAGATGCATTGATACGAAACCGTCATAGTAGAAGAAATTGGTTTGGTCTGTTGGTTTTAGCAATATGGATTTTCTTTGTTGTTGGCAAGAATTATCTGGACAATTTGTAATCCTGTAACAGTGTGTTTATTGGTTCTAAATATGTAATTTTATCTTTGTGGTATCTTTATCTTCAACTAATGACACATCGTTTTCTTGATGCTATTCTAAATATGTCCTAGCATTGAATGACCATGGAAACCACATTGTAAATGTTCATTAAATTGCAATAAACCTGTCCAAATGTAAGCACATTATCATTGATCAAACACATGAACTTGTATTTAATTTGATCAAACACATTAATCTATCCAAATAAACTTGTATTTAATTTGATCATACACATAACTTGTCCAAGTAAACTTGTTCCCAACAATACTACCGGATAACATCAATACAACTAGGAGAATTATGTAGTATCAAGCAATAGCAAGAGATTGCATAATTCAGGTATGTCCAAAAACCCTAAGTACCATACATCTCTTAACATTACAAATGCAAAGTTGTTCAAAATAAAAGTACCAGAAGAACAGACATCAAAATATCCAGGTATACATAATACATATCTCCTAAAATATCCCTACACATAATCTTCTACATCTAAAGTACTCAGGTATGCATAATTGACATCAAAATAGCACAAAAACACATGTTAAATAAACAGCAACCCTTCACTAGGTAGCTTCAGTCTCAGCTGCATTCCCTCCAACAGATTCAGTCCCAACAACAGATTTAGTCCCATATGCATTCTCCCAAATAGATTCAGTGGCAGCCCTTCTGTCACAAGTGGTTATGTTGTGACCTTGTTGCCTACATTTGCTGCACCTTACCATAATGTAATTCCTCATTAGCTTGGTGATCCCTATCTCATCAGACTGCAGATGCATTGCTTTCTTTGGTCTGCCCCTTTATTTTTTAAACTCTGGACATTGGACAAGTTCGTCATTGGTTTTTGGCCACATGCTTGGCCTATTGATGCCATATATCACATAAGTATAAGCCTTGAGAAAGCATTCCTTCTTGTACTTGTTGTCTACGAAGTGAATATGGTCTCTGTTGGAACTCAACAGAGCAGACATTCATGGATACAAGGAATTCCAATTAGCTGCCATTTGTTTCAAGCACAAGTCTTCTTCTCAATGTCCACCACATATTGCTCATCTCCATGACCCCTTACTTGAAATTGGAGTTGCCACTGTAATCGGAGTGACAGATCCTACTCTCTACCTTCAGCTTACCAACAAACTTGAACACTTTTGGACCTATGTCATAATGCCATTTCTCCACTTCTGTTCTCTTCCTTACTAACCTTTTCATCAAGTAGTTCCTAATCATCTCCATAAGAGTGATCAATGGCTTGTCACGTGCATTTAATATTGCACGATTGAAGGACTCACACATGTTATTGCATAACATGCCACACATTGCAGTGCCTTTAAAGAAAGCCCTCGACCAGTGCATAAGTTCTTTCCCAAGTAACCATCGATGTGCAGCTGCACTTTCAGTCTTCATCCGTTCCATACATTGTTTAAATCTGTCAAGTCAAACAAGATAACAAGCAACTTCAAGATTTTACAAACAATAACAACCAAACATATTAGGCAATAAAAGATAACAACTTGTAATGAGTACCATTCTTCAGTTGTCGACTTTGCAGCACCCCACAATATCTGCTTTAACAGCAACCCCTTGTGTTCCGATTTGAAGTTGTTGTAAAAATGCTTCACACAAAATCTATGCTATGAATTTGGAAACAAGTCCCCAATGGCATCAATTAATCCTTTTTGTTTATCAATGATCCAAATAATGCCATAGGAGTTGTTTAATTCCAAATCAGCTCCCAATAGCTCTAAGAACCAACACCATGTATCTTTACACTCATACTCTACTAAAGAATATGCTACTGGATACATTTGGTTGTTTGGATCAACCCTAACGATTGTGAGAAGCTGTTCGGTGTGAAAACCTTTGATAAAACAACCATCTAACCCTGAAATCGGCTTACATCTTTCTTTCCAGCCCTTTTTCAAAGCACTCAGGCAAATGTAGAGCCTCTGAAACATTGGATTTTCACCACCAGCTTCCTTATCACACTTCTTCACAACTGAACTATATAGGTTCATCCTCCTAAACTATACACAATATTCTCAAAGTTTGGAGTATTGCTCCTTAACTGAACCATGGATCATCCATCTAGCAGCATTCCTAGCACAGTAGTATTGCCATATGGATGTATCCACATTGGTGTCTGTCCTTAGTTGCTGAGGCATTCCTGCAAAGGTTCCAATTTGGGTTTTCCCTCCATTGCCCTATATACTTCTCAGCTATAAGTTTTGAACTAACAAACTTATTCTTAAAGGACATAGCATATGTGTGTTCATCATTCAAAGACTTTATCTTGAAAGTCTTGTGATCAACTAACATTGAAGCAAACACAAACCATTTGCAACACTTAGCCATGCACACTGCCCTAACCATATTGGAATCATTTTTCTTAAACTGAACTGCCCTTCTATGTTTTACAGCATGTGCTTTAACTACCTTCCTAAAAATATCAGCACTGCCAAACTCCATACCAAGCCTAAACACTGGATTTTGCATGTCACGACTTGTTGTGAATTCATGATACCTAGTGTTGATACACTTCCTATGTTGTACTCATTGATCCTCCTCACTAACAGATCCATCCAAACTACTCAAATTCTCTAATCCATTATCATCAGAATTTGGAAGATTTAGAACTTGTAAAATGGCCTACAAATTAGTAGGATCTACACAAGTTTCAGCTGCTATATATTCTACTTCTTGGTCATAATCTGATTCCACGAGATCCCTTCCATCAACAGACTCTGCCTCAAATGGCACTTGTTTGTCTTTCCTTGTCCTCTCAAAGTCAGTTCTCTCAGCTGATTCTCCAATCAATACCTCAGGCCTGGCACCAGCCACCCCATGCCCATCACCAAACACCTCAAGCCCATCATCAGCCAGCCCATCACCACCCACCTCAGGCCCTTCACCACCTACCTCAAGCCCATCACCCTCTTCAACAGGTTGTGCCCCATTGTGATCATTAGTAATCTTGTAGCTATGAACCTGGGATTCTAGTTGCTGAGATAGAATCAACTCATTTCCTCCGATTGTTTGCAATGCTTCTATACGCTCGAAATATAAATCTACTACCCCATCTCCATGAATTTTATCCCCAAACCATAACAAATCCTGATCACATGCTATGTTAAATGCATTATATGCCCTGACAGCTGAATCCAATACCCCATAGGTAACTTATAACCCAGGCTAATAGCAATGTCATCAATATCAAATAAAGATAATTCATCTAAACTCACATAGTCAAAAAACCTTATTAATCCCCCATTGTAGTTTTCCATTCGTTCATCGAACTCTCCACCACGATGCACCCTAAAAGTGAATAATTGGTCTGGGTCATCCGGATATGCAAAGGAAATCAAAAATTGGAATCAAAGTAATTCACAAATATAACACATCATTTTAAGTTGTAGCACGCCACTCTTTCCATTTTGAATTAGTGTAATAACAAAAGCTGGTGGATCTCATTTCGAGAATATATTAACAATTCTTGTGGTCCCTCCCTTTTTATAGTTTATAGTTATGTCTGTTATCTACAGACATAATCTTTACATACGTTACAACTTTCAATTGACCATTACAATAAATAACCTATAAAAACATACCATTATATAATAGTAAAAACAAGAATTGAAACAAGGGTCTGATTTGCAGATTTTTAAAAAAATCCATTTGGTTCCGAAAATTTTTGTAGTTTCATAGTTAGGTCTACTACCCACTAAAATACATAACCCAAAAACATAAAAACCCAGAAAAGTTAACCAGATATCTTACCATAACGATGTTGTTCATCTCCAGTGGACCTTGCTCCAGCCATTTCTCCACCCCGATCGTCAACATAACAAGCACCAAAACAAGACCGAACAACCCATATCGAGCTGAATTTCTAAATCGGAGCATATTTCTAACAAAAAACCACATACTGTCTTCCTAGATCCTAATCAAATGAACAAACCCTAAAAAGTTGTAAATGTGCCAAGCGAGAACAAGTCAAAACAAATTTAGAAAAATTTGGGGATTTCGTGAAATAATAAGAATTTGCAACATACCCCCTAACAGATAGATTGGAAACGACGTTATTGCCCTTAGTCATTTGACACGTGAGGCGCGCGTGTTTGGGTCAGAAGTCGGAATAAAGGTTATGTCCCTATTCTGTCAATGGTTACCAATTTCCATGAGTTCAGGAGGTTTAACGTCTAAAAAAAAGTTTATAGGGGATAATACAAACTCGAGTATAATTCAGGGGAGTCTGATGCTAATAAGCCTAATAATAATAAAAGCCTAATAATAATTAAAGCAAAGAAACTCCAGACGACTCGGGATTTGCATTGCTGTCTTCCAAGTTCCAAAGGGACAGATTTGATTTTTCAAAAAAAAAAAAGAAAAAAAAAAAGAAAAAGAAAAAGAGGGACATATTTGATATTTTAATTGATTATTTTATATCCCTCACTCACCACGCTATCCATGTAATATTGTCATGTAATGACATATATATCCATTGATGTTTATATATATATATATATATATATATAACTTTTTTATTGTCCTTTTGAACTGATATAAAATATATCATGTTCTTCTATGTTAGTAATTGGATTTAAATGTTTTAACTTGACTACATGCATTTGTCAAAGCATCTTTTAAATCCAATGACCCACATATAAGAAACTGATATATCTTATATCAGTTTCAACTGATAATAGAAATACTATATATATATATATATATACCACATCACGATAGTACATACGGTATAAACAGGTTCACTTATTTGTATCGGTACAAATTGAAAATATTAATTTTATATTTTTAGGATGAAAATTGATAGTATAATTCATATGAAATTAACAAATTTTAGATCTTGACCCTCTTCAATTTGTGGTTTAGATTTTGAACCTTCAAATTTTCAAGAGCTGGATATATTTGATTGACATGATTTGTTAGTGTTTTATTTTATCATTTAACAATTTAAATTTCCATTGTATAATTTTGATCATAAAAAAAACAATAAATCACATAAAACAAGTCAATTTCAATTTAAGTTTTCATTAATGAGTTTCAAATAATGTGAACATGACTTTAACAAATCGTTTTCAAAATTTGAAGTACCTTTTTATTGAGTAAATACTTATTATTTTTTTCTTCTTAATTAAAGAGCCTTAAAACTTTATGACAATTATAATCAATTGAGATAATTATTTGGTGACTATCGATTTAGGTCATCACTATCAAAATGACCATTAGATGGATAATTAGTTTTAAAATGGTTAATTTTTGATAAATACTGTTACATTAATGGTAATTCCACCAAACTTCGTTAAGTTTACTATTAAATAGGTGGGTAGTTGTCAAAAATTGTCCTTTTGAATCCTATTCTCTATCTAATAGCCATTTAGACCGTTGTTATCCAAATTGATGACCGTCAGAATAATTATCCCATTATAATTTGATAAATTATCTTACAACACCGACTTTATGTGAATAAAAAATGATGTGAACTATTCGTACTCGAAACGAAATACATATAATTTAATGGGTCATTAAAATGTAATGAGGCCTGCATGGACACCGTAACCCTATTTTATTTATAGAAAAAAAATTATAATAATTTTGTAAGAGAATTATTAATTGTTGTCGGTCAACTGGGTACGTATTTGCTGGATGGTCGAGGGACAGATGGCAATATATTGAGTGTAAAAACTTCTTCAGAATTTTTAATATTTTGATATTTTAATGCCTAAAATCAACCAGCGATCCATGTAACATTTATTTTCATGTGACCATCAAAGAATTCTAGTTATAAGTTATAACCACCACTAACTCCATGCCTTCTTGACTCATCCTCTTTAGGGGTGGGCATAAAAACCGAAACCAAATTAAACCGAACCGAAGCGAAAAAGAGTATCATAGCTTCTATTCGGTGCAAACCGATTGAAAATTTGAAAACCGAATTGAATTCGATTATGTTTTGGTTTTAAACATGTAAAATCAAACCGATCCGAATAAACTGAATTGTCCTTATGAATTATTTTGTAAAGTTTAATTTTATTATGGACCGTTTATTGATGATGTTTTATTGTAGACGGAATATAATTGAAATTTTAGAATTGGATTGAAAATTGGATTGTATTTTGTTTAATTTTTTTTTTACATATTATGTTTTCTTTAAAAAAGTTTAAGCCTAAATGCCAAAAAACCAACTTAAAAGCCCAAAAAGATTAAAAAAAACATATAAAAAAAACCTTTAGAGCCAAATAGATCCAAAACAGAATTGAACCGAACCGAACCGAACTGAGATAAAGGTGTTCGGTTCAATTCGGTTTTCAGGTTCAAAATGGTTTAAACCGATTTACATTTTTAAAAATCGAATATATATTGGTTCAATACGGTTTTGACTAAAATCGAACCGAACTAATCCATGCCACCCCTAATCCTCTTTAACACCGACAAAAAAAATTTACCCACTATATTAAGCATATATATATATTTATAGGGTTTACGATTTCCGTCCTTTACTAATCTAATTTGTTGAAATTCTTTATCAAATACTAAATTGATATATCACCTTATTCATATATGGGTGAATAAACTACAATAATATTGAAATATAAGATTTGGCACAATAACAATTTGAACATGAAATCCCTTATATAAATTTCTCAAGTTGTCTTCTTCCAAACAAAACTCCAAGAACTTGAAATTCTATAAAAATAAAAATAAAAATTAGGTTATATTTATTATCCTCAACAGTCAACTCGACTTTGCTTTTATTAGTTTTTTTTTTTTTTTGGGATTATGAGATTTTTTAAAAAAAAGATAAATTTGTATATAATACAACATGCTAGTCTTTTTTCTATGTTGACATGTTGTATTTAAATTGTTTAAGTGTATTTTAAGTTAGTATTTAAGGGAAAAGTTCAAAGGTTTGGTGCATCATCCCATCATAATTAAATAATTTTATTAAATTTCATTAAAAATTATCTATCATTAATTGACTTCTGTTTTTTTTAAATGAAATAATTTCGATTATTTTATAATATAGGAATTTAAAAAAATTTAATTAACAATGAAAAAGTAAGATGACATGATGCATCATGTGGAAGTGAACCTATTTAAAAAAAAAGAGTGTAAAATAGATGCAATTAGTATATAAACATTTTTATAATTATACAGGAAGGAAAATTCACATCATATCATGTCGATTTTATATTCACTTAGTGAATTATATTTTAAATTTTTGTAATTGAATGCTAACTTTGTAAATTGACAACAAACATACATAGTTTTAACAAAATTTTGCCTATTTTAATATGAATTTTACAATATTTGCATTTTAATGAACACTTTATAAAAGGGTTTCATAATTACAATGAGATTTCATCCACTAAACATTATATTTAAATCAAAAAATTAAGAACCCACAAAAAAATGTCCATAAAAACACAAAGAAAAAACAGTATGGTGTTTTTTTTTTTTGCAATTATATTTCTTCTATTTTAGAAAGTAGTGGCAATAAATTGTGGTTGTTTGGTGAGATATTGAAAGATGAAGAAGTCAATAAATGGAGTCCAAAAAAAAAATTGATAATAATGATGGGTCGGCAATTCGGCATAAACATAATAGCCGAATAATTCAAATTAAAAGTCCTTGTAATTAACACTAAAAAAGAGAAAGAAAGTGAAAGAGTAGTGCTTAGACTTGTCTAGATCTTTTCGATCTCTTTAAAAAAAAGATATTATTCAAATCCAATCAAATCAGAATAAAAATATAATTTATTCTCACTTTTTAGAAGAGTAATCCTATGGATTCTACTAGAATATCATGATAAGATAGAATTATTCTAACTTATTAGTGAATGCTTATTAGTTTCATTCGTATTCATAACATTTTAGTTGAATAAAACTGTCACCTCATAAATTAATATATTCGGTGTGAATAATACATACTTTGATCACGTCATGTGGCATGAAATTTGATGAGACTCATACACTATATATATAAAAGATTTTCTCGAACTCTCGATAAAACAATTTTATTCAACTAATATGTAACTATTGAAATTTAAAGGTGAATTCGGTCTAGTTGAGCAACTTCCGTTTATATTAATAATAAAGGCTACCATATACCGTAGGAGTAATAGTCCCGGACCGTGCTAACAAGATTTAATCTCGACATAACCCGATATTATTATTATTATTATTATTATTATTATTATTATTATTAGATATACTGATTCGAGTATAATATATTGACAAACTGAATGATTGTATTTTTTATCAAGTCATATTGGGAGTAATAGTCCGGACAGTGATGGATGAGTTTGGTTAGTAGATAAACGCGCTTAAGGTTTGAATAAATGATTCCCAAGTTAGCGGTTCGAATACTACTAATGATAAAAAGTTAAAAAAAAATACATGTTCTAGATGGATGGATGGATGGATGGATAGATGGATACTATTAAAAAAGAGTAATGCTAGGTTTCCTAAATTTTTTTCCAAATGGTGTTGGCACGTGAGGTGTTAACATCTTGTAAATTATGAGATTATGTGGTGAGTGATGTGATGGTAATACCTCACGTGCCAACATCATTTGGAAAGAAATTTGATAAATTTTTTTTTTGAAAGTCTAGCATTACTCGTTACAAAATGGGTAGTACAACTTTATTGCAAAAAAGCGAAACAAAAACATATATCAATAAATATATTTATTGTCTTATTATAATAAATACATATTATAATAAACGGTAGTGTTAACATGTACCCTAAGGGCATATGTTAAGATACTATAAATAGAAAGTCAAAGTATATTTATTGTTATGTTTATGTATATATTATGATTAAAAGCAATTAAAATAGTATTAATCTTTCCATTTATAGTGTCTTAATATATGCTCTAAGGGCACATGTTAACACTACCCTATAATAAATACTATAGTTTTTTTTTCTTTTTTATAGCAATAAAGTGGTTGTTAACTAAGAGCACATGTTAACACAATAAATATTTAACTAAGAGCACATGTTAACACAATAAATATTTTTATAAGAGGAAACTAGACAATGTATTTATTATCTTATTTTAATAAATGCAGTAATTAAATGTATTATATAAATTTCATTTATAGTAAAAAATTATTTGTCTTAACTTAAGCCCTATCCTAAAAATATAGTACGGACTGCGATAGCAAGTTTTGATCTCGATAGGGATTCAGTTTACGAGATTAGTTTTTAATCATTGGATTCCAGTTGAGAGACAAAATCAAAAATTTAATAAAAAAAAATAACAATATTTGGATACTGACTGATCGGTACCTAAAATATTGACCCAACCAATGAGAGTGCAGTGTGTGACTTTTTTTCTTTTACTTTTTACAATTATCTCACAAATTGGGCCATGTGTAGCACTCACATTTGCAGAGTTAGTATTTTGGTTACTGACTGGTCAGTACCCAAGTATTGTTCAAAAAAAAAAATCTCTCATAGCTCCCCAAGACTAGGGGTGGGCAAAAAATCAAAAAACTGAACCGGTCCAATCGTTTTTTTTTTTTCCGGTTTTCTTATGTTGACAGGTTTAGTTCAGTTCAGTTCAGTTCATTTTTTTGAAAACCGATTAGATTAGTTTTTTTCCGGTTCGCTATTCCAAACCGGAAAACCGAACCGAGATCCAACATATATATATATATATATATATATATAAACCTTAGTTTAATTTTTAATAGTCTATAAAACTATAAAACTATGAAACAGTCAATAAAATTATAAAACTATGAAAGTGTGTCATATTATATTTTGTTTTTGTTTTTTTTTTTTTTTGTTGAATATTATTTTAAACTAGTATTTTCAATTTGTTTAAGTCTATAATTTAATTTGATGAAAGACCCAAAATGATTAAAATATGAAAATATGTGTAATAATTAAAACCCATGAATTTTGTCCAGTATGACCAAAACCAAAACCGAAAAAACCAAACCAAACCGAACATGTCCAACTCGATCGGTTTTTAATCGGTTAATATTTGTAAATTTTATTGGATCAGTTCATATTTTCAAAAACCGAACTTTATCGGTTCTATTGAAAAATAAACTGATTTATTAAATATCCACCCCTACCTAAGACTATATATAGTAACTAAATCCACTGCAGTAAATAAATCCACGGCAGTAAATAAATCCTCGTAAATTATTAATGATTTTTGAATACTCAAAAAGACTTTTGACTTTATTGAGATTCCATGTGAAAAAGAGCCAAGAGACAAAGGAAGCTCCATTTTAAAAAGCTCTCTCTCTCTCTCTCCCCCACATCTTCTCTCTTGAGAGTTGAGTCCAAACAAAAACTCTACTCTCTCTCTCTTTTGTCTGAAATTCAAATTCTCCATTCCAATTTCTTCTGGATCCATTCGTGTGGCTTCGCTCGATCGGTTATTACCAGTCACTTGAAGTTTGAAGAAACACTCAACTTGTAAGTTTTCTTATTTGTTTATTTTCACACTTTGAACATCTGGATCTGTCTGAATATTATTTTTAGACTTTTTTTTCCATTTGTATTTTCAATTGTATTTTTAAGAAAATGTTTTTTTGTGAAAAGTTTCGAATTTTATAACTGCTTCAATTCTAATAAAAAAAAATTCAGTTTTGGTTAAAACAACAATTAATTCCATTTTATTTTATGAGAAATTATAATATTAATGGAGATATTTTAAATTTAATTAATATTAGTTCCTTTTAGACAATTGCTAAAAGTCCCTTGAATTTTAAGTGGAATTTGTTTGTCACGAACAAAAATTATTTGTCACGAAAAATATCATTTGTCACAAAAGAAAGTTATTTGTCACGATAAAAAATTATTTGTCACGAAAAAAATTATTTGTCAAGTCAGAAAATCATTTATCACGAAAAAATATATATTTGTCACGGCGAAAATAATTTTTCACTAAAAAAATAATTTTTCACGAAAAAATAATTATTTTTCATGAAAAAATAATTGAAAGAAACTAAAAAAATAAAAATAAAATTAGTGAAATTTAGTTTTTCTCTCTTTAAAAAAAAGAGTGAATCGCGTGGAATTAGCTGGACGTTTCGTTTGTACAGTTGTTTGTTTTCTGGACAATTTCGCGCCGATTAGTGTAATCAAGGACTGTTCACTGTTCAATCCCCCGCGCTTCTCATGCGCGTGATTTCACTTTACATCTTCAATGTTATATATGGGCCGACCTAACCGGCCCATTTAATCCGGTCCACCGGGAGCTACCGAGATCAAACACACTCCGATTAAGGATAGCTTCTGTGTTTAAACATAATTAATGTCGGGAGCTGTTGAGATCAAAATGTGCTCTAAATAGCTCCCCCATTACAAAAATAAAATTTATTTTTATTCAATTCTTTGCGTTAAGAGTTTGCTAGCGATAAGATTATACGATAAAATTATACGTAGCGGATACATATTGAATTACATAGTGGATACATATGGGAAATTCAATATGTATTCATGTAATGTAACCAGCTGAATTTTCCATATGTATAGTCTTTTTATTATATGGTGGGGTGCAGCTAAAATGAAGATATCTAGTAGGGAGAGAGGAGAATTTTTCATATTAATAACTATAAAAAAGAGAAATTTTTCATGCAATAATTATAGTTCAAATTACTATTTTATTATGAGAATGTATGGTTTTTGAAATTACTAAAAATGTTTAATAAAATATCATTGTATTTAAATTGAGGGTGTTGTAAGTTTGTGCTAATTATAGGAGAGGTTTTTTATAATTGATTAGTTTTATTATATTTATGTGTATATATTACTGATTTGTGCTTGTTTTAATTTTTATGTGACCAGGTGTATATTGTCAGCTCTTTATTTTGATCAACTCTTTAAATGGCTACATCTTTGGTAAGAATTAATATCCATCACTCGAACCATATTTGTTTTTGAGCCTATTTGAAATGTTTAATATATAAACAAACATTGTAGTTCATCTATAAAAAAATTTATTGTGCGGTTAGAAGAGGCCATCACTCCCGGCCTAAATGTGGCTTCATCAATGTCTCTGTGTGTTGATCTTAACCTACTAATATAACGTTTTCACCGAGAAAGACTATACATTAATTTCACTATGTGTTCATCATGTAATACAGAGAATCATAATCTTGATCGTATCCGTTATATAAGGTGGCATTTTTATGTAATTTTTGTTTTTAATAATATGATGTTACTCGTGGCATGATGTACAGATTAAATTTCTGCTTACACTAGTGTAATGTTAATATATCACTCTTCCTCACCATAATTCAGCGGGTTTCTTCAGCTAAATATTTGGAAACTCAATTGGCTTTCGCGTAATATTTTGTGGTTCTTTTTTTTTTATAATTTTTTTTATCAGATTCACTCGAATAAGATGATGAAGAAAATGGACGCAAAAAAGTCGCATTCGTGGTGGTGGGATAGCCACATCAGTCCTAAAAATTCTAAGTGGCTTGCGGACAATCTTGAAGGTAAGCAACTGAGAATGCTTTTATGTTTCGGTCCTATTTTTGGTTTATAAGCCAAGTTGTTTGTTGAAACAGAGTTTTGTTAATATATTGTTCGTTTTGAACCGTAATTTGTTCCTGCTATCTTTTCCTATACTAACAAATATATGGGTGGTTTCGAATCTTTTGATGTATAGACGTCTCTGCAGTATTTGTTTTTGCCTTTTATTTGACCGAAACATGGAATTTTCTTTTTGTGAACATCCTAAAAAGAGCAGGTTGAATATGTTTAAAAGTGGAAAACAGTTGGATAATTTTAGTCACGCAATTTCCTCGTAATGTCTGTTGGTCTTGGTGTTGCCTGATTCCAACAGCCGGGCTGTTGGAACCAGGAAATTTTCAATTCATTCATTTGAACTTTGAATAGAAAAGAAAAGCAGAAAAAAGTTGATTTTTTAATTGTTTTGATTGCCAAAATGCCTAACAAGAAACTAAGCATACGATCTCTGTCTTCAGAGATGGACCAGAGCGTTAAACGGATGTTGAAGCTAATCGAAGAGGATGCAGATTCGTTTGCAAAAAAAGCTGAGATGTATTATAAGAAGAGGCCACAACTAATATCTCATGTGGAGGAGTTCTACCGCATGTATAGGTCGTTGGCCGAGCGTTACGATCATGTAACTGGGGAGTTGAGGAAGAATGCTCCAATGGACCTCCAATCACAAGGCTCCGGCATTTCTGACATTGGCTCTGAACTGCCCTCCGTATGTCCCTCTCCTGAAGTCAGGCTAAGTCGTAGAAAGTCTGGCCCCCGAGCTGCTGGTTTTGAGTTCTTCCTAGGCTCGAATGGAAGTACTATCAGCGATTATTACCAAAAGGAAGGAGATGAATCGTCATCGTTAACTGATTCCGAGCCAGAATCGGATGATTCCTCGGTGAACAATTACTTAGTTGGTGGTAGTGGTGGTGGTGGTGGTGGTGGTGATAATGGGATGCAGAGGAGGATCATTGAGTTGGAGATTGAGCTTCGTCAAGTGAAAGAGAAACTCCGATTTCAACAGGAAGAAAGCGCGGATGATTCTGTAAAAGGTGGGAAAAATGAGAATTGTGCAGATCATCTTACTAGCATTGCTAGATATGAGCAAGATTTGAGACTTGCTAATGAAAAGATACAGCTTTCAAGAGAAGAAATTTCTCGGTTGAAGATCGAGCTCCACAAATATAAATCAGAAGTTATCAATGATTTACAAGCTGAACCCGGATCATCAACGGAGAAAGATGTTGCGTTGCGGGAGGCTGAGACAGACTCTGAAGGAAGGATTAGTGAGCTGGATCAAGTGGAAACTTTGGAACCGGATAACAAGATTCAAGCACTGGTAGAAGAACTAAGAATCACGAAAGAGAAACTTCAGGTTTCAGAAGTAGAGATTGCTAGCTTGAAACGAGATATTGAAACGGGAAAATCTGAAAAGATCAGGACTTTGCAGAATCAGCTTGAGTTGGCTCAGAAAGACATTGCTGCATGGAAAGCTAAGGTGAATTCCGAGAGAAGAGAGGTGTCGAAGCTGCAGGAAAGAATTACCCGGTTGAAAACTAGTTTGACAGACCGTGATCACGAGGTCAGGGATTTGAAGCTAGCAGTATCAGATGCCGAGGAGAAGATTTTCCCGGAAAAGGCACAGATTAAGGCTGAAATATCAGGATTGTTTGAGGGGAAGACTCGTTTAGAGGAGCAGCTAAAAGAATGGGAACAACGCGGCAGGTCTCTAGAGGAGGAGATTAGAAGGATAAAGGCGGAGAAAATGGAAATGGAGGAAAGACTTAAAGCTGAAATTGAGCAGTTAAAAACAGACATTACCAAGAGAGGCGATAGCATAGAAGACTTAAACGGAAGCCTTGATGCTTTAAAATCCGCAAGAGATGGACTCAATGAAGAGCTTCTTAAACTCAAAGCAGATTTGATATCTCGAGATGATCAAATCGATCAACTGGAAAAGCATTTGCATGATTTACATATGGAACATATGGAGCTAAATGCCCATGCAGATGAGGCACGTAAGCTAATACGGGAGCTGAGATTGAGAACCAAGGAACTCGAGGAAGAGATCGAGAAACAAAGAGTCATAATCCTGGAAGGAGCAGAAGAGAAACGGGAAGCTATTCGACAACTTTGCTTCTCATTGGAGCATTATAGAAACGGGTATCTTAGGCTTCGTGAAGCATTCATAGGAAACAAAAGAGTTCCAGTTTTAGCTTCATGAGTTTGCCATATATATACATATATCTATATATTGTATGTATATGTATGTATTGTAGTGTTGCATATGTGCATCTGGTGCTTGTTTCTCCATTACACAAAAATTTTGTAACTGGTCATTGTGGGTTGTTGGTCAAGGGTCATTTTGAGATCTTTGGTTTTGTTTTCTTGAACACACAATATTCAGGAAAACATATATAGCATGGTCACCCTTA
Organism: Dipteronia sinensis; assembly: GCA_033220585.1. NCBI lineage: Eukaryota > Viridiplantae > Streptophyta > Magnoliopsida > Sapindales > Sapindaceae > Dipteronia > Dipteronia sinensis. Next base: position 21,633,246 of record CM065644.1, on the reverse strand, counting down.
TCAGGGAATCACTTAGGCACAGTGAGAAAACTTCCCCGGCGATGGCTGGCAGACAGGTAGAGAGCTGAACTGCCACGGCTGGTGGTGGCTGGCAGGTATACGATTGTCAGAAAATCTGTTTATTGATGTTTTAGTTTGGGTTGTATTTGTATGAAATGTGTTGTGAATGAAAAATTGGCAAGTGTTTTGCCATATAGTTTCTGACCATTTCTGGTTCTCTCCGAAAACTGAAATTCAAAACAATATTCGCGCCAGGTAGGGGTCGAACCTACGACTTTCTGCTTAGGAAACAGACGCTCTATCCACTGAGCTACAGGCGCTTTGTTGTTAAATTTACTATGTAATGTTTTATCAAATTTGTAAAGAATAAAACCATTAGTTTTCAAGTTATTTGTTGTTGTTTAATATATTTTTTTTCTTTTGTTATCATCTCATTGTCAATTTGTTAATTGGTATCATTATCATTAATATTTTACAGTGAAAACTATATCCCAGATCAAGATTGATAAGCATATAGCTGTCATGATTGGTAATTTTTCTTTTTAACAGAAAAACAGTTGATTGATTACATTGACCAATGACCATAAACAGTTTGTTAATAAAAGGTTAATAACTTCTAACATGATTTGAAATCAATTGAAAATTGTTTATTTCCCATTTTCTAAAAACTTATAATTCTATCAAACTTTTAAAAACTATTTTCGGATCACGATCAAGTCAGCCAACGACATAGTTATATTCAAACAGGCTGTTGCCAGAACCATGAAGCCATGAACATGTCCTACATGCATCTTCATAGCTGTCACAACTCACAAGCATCAAAGATCTCTGTAGATTTTTCTTTTACTAATATCCTGTAACCCCACGACCGCACGACCTTTCTTTGTTCAACGAGCTCTAAACAATAAACATACAACAGCCTTGGTTTGAGTAGGGTTCGGATTCGCAAGGCCATGTATATAGAGGATAAATGTTTCATTTATCAAACAATCATTTATTTTCCAGAATAACCAAAAACCAATAAAATCAAAATAAAAAATCAACATCAAAGCTTGATTGGCAAAGATATGGAAACTGTGAATCTATAGATTGCTCTCAAAGATTCCGAGTATCTGTCACCAAATATTTCATTCCAGTATGAAGCAGTTTTCGGATAGAAAATTTCCAAGATATACAATGTACAGAACCTGTAAGCCAATCCTACAAACTCTAATCGCATCAAACCCAGTTTGTACGTGTTGCTATTCACTAAGTACATTGATGTTGCGTGGGAACAACAGGAATGAAACATGAAACAACTTACAAGAAACTTGATCACCAGGAGTTAGCGGCTTAATAAGACCTGTAAATGCAATTTCTTTTTGTTACGACAAAATTTCAAACACAAATAATGGACACTGGACAGTTGTAGAACCTACAAAAATGTTCACTGACCTTTCAATTTCTGATCCTGGATCATCGATCATTGATCATCTTTTGAGAGGAATCCGAGTGGACTTCTATTAATCATCCCAAGCACTATCTGCTGCACCCTCTTTTTTCATGTTTGAAGCCGCAATCATGAATTTATACTTGTCTTCAATGTTTACTGATGCAGGTCCATTAATTGAAAGCTTGGACATAGCAATTCTTGCTCCTTTTTGCGCTGCTGCTGCTTCTCTCTCCTTCCTTCTTGCAATCTAAAAGCAAAGAGCACCAAATTGTACTTAACAAGGAGATAGCTACATGCGGTAAACCGTTTACGGTAGGAAGTATAAATAATAGTCCTACTTTATTCATCCACTTGGCAAACGACAAGTAACACTAAAATAATATTATACTGCAAATCTTTACCTTGCCAGTTGCAAATCCAATAACATTCCCAGATTCAGCATCTGCTATTGCTTTCTTTATTTGTGCCACGAGGAACTGGAGTAGGTCAAACCAAATAAAGACATTAGTGTCATATCTACTCGGGGGAAGGAGCAAAAGAAATGGAAAGACGGAGGAAAGTAGAGAATACCATGTCACGATCTGTGTAAAACGAAGTAGCATGGCCCATTGATCCAGCACGTCCAGTCCTTCCAATCCGGTGTACGTAATCTTCCATGGTCTATATATATAATTGATGCAGCCATAACTGAAGCTTCAGATTCGCTATTTCACAAAAAATTAATCTTGACTGAAAATATGAGGCTAATGAGATGGTGACAAATCAGAACAGAAAGAGTTCATGACCAATTGATCATAGGCAGAGATGTAGGTCATGAGGGGGAACTTGGCTCACCACAACCTGAGAGTTGCATCATATGATATCTTCGACAAGACCAATACCAATGAAGTTTTGATTTATTTCTAATTGTTATATTATACAACATTCTCAATTGATCAACTAATCACGTCAAGTTAGCAACTACAAAAACAAATTGGTTATCAACAATGCCTCACTTGCAGCCAAACGTACCTTTGGAAGATCTAGATTAACAACATGTGAAACTCCAGTGACATCCAAACCACGAGATGCAACATCCGTTGCAACCTGCAAATAAAGACCTCAATTACCTCATCGTTTAAAGGATTATTTAAGAATTTCCCTATTATATTCAAATAGAACCCAGAGAAACAGAAATTATAAATGGCCACCAAATGAAAAAAATGAAAAGGTGCAATTTCGGCTCAATCAAATGCCACACACCACTTGATATGATACAACTGATAATAATCTCACAATCTCAAGTTCATACCACTGTTAATAATCACACGATCTCAGAAAACTTCAAAGAATACATTGCATCTCACCGTACCAATATATTAACAATGATTGCAACGTCATTAAAAATTGTAAAGAAATTAAATCACTGTCATTTCCAGATACCCTAATAATTATTCCATGCCACTAGTATTGTCAATGGATATCATATTTGTTTTAATTGGCTGCAATCTGAGATTATGTATAAGCGACTTGAAATCATAAAGCTAGGGACCATTTCACATTACCATACGATGCAATATGATCAGTAATGACTCATGATAAACATGGTTTTGTACACAAGCATCAAAGCTGTATAGCAATAGATAAGAGTACCAAAATATTAGTAGAGCCATTTCTAAAATCACGTAAAGCAGATTCCCTTTCACTCTGACTACGGCCGCCATGAAGAGCAACTGCACGCAAACCTTGTGCTACCAAAGCTTCAGCGACCTCATCACACCTTGTCTACATCCAGAAGCACATTCAAGTATAAATATCCACAAGAAACTTGTAAAATAAAGATGCAAATAGCACAACCAGATGTATATAAATAGCAAAATATTTTGGTGCAATTACTTTCTTAACTTTGTTGCCAAATCAGGTGCGCTGGTAATATACAAATCCAATTTTAGAGGCTATCCATTTCAAATTTTTAGCTTAAGTCTTGAATATGAACTATTTCAGAAAATTTAGTGCAAAGCTTCATAATGTAAGGTTAGAAATGAGACGCATTCAATTAAAAATATATACTTTTTGAGTTGAATGTTGATAGGCACAAACCAAAAAGAAACAAAGCATGAGTGTCTGACAACACATGAATGCATGTCTTGATTAAGACTGTCAAAATACAAAATAACTAGGGTAGAAAAAATACACCAAAAAAGTAAAACATAACACATTGATATCTGCAATCAAAATGCTGTAACTTTGAAACCTAAACTAACAAACAACGATGGTAATTATAATTATGAAGTATATCGAACTCAACCTACCTTCCTTTCCACAAACACAATAGTCATAGGAAAGGGATGGTCAGATCTTTCAGCCAGAGAAGCCTCCTCTACGAGCAAAGCTAAAAGTCGGTCAATCTGCAACAGAATAAATGCCATCACAGCACAACCATCAAGCCAACAACACTAGGAAAGAATTATTTTATAGTATGCTATTCCAAGATAATATGACCGATATCATGCATATTGCATAGTATAATTACTTAGAAGTTAGAATAGATAAGTTCTACGAGTCTCTAGAATAATCTGTTTAGCCACAAGGTACAATGCAGCATCCTTGTTAACCTCTATAAAAATATTTTAAGAGTGGGATTTTCCATTCAGAATTAGTATGGTTGTCATTTAGATCATGGTAATGATGAAATCAAAGATTGTTGAGATTAGATACCTTCTCAATCTCAGAAATCTTCTCTAAAATCTGACTAACATTTGCCGTTGGGCTACTAACTTTACCCACCTTAACTTGCACGGGGTTACTAAGATACTCCTGAAATTAGATGAAACAACAGTGTAAATTCGGAAAAATTTATCTGTAATAAGATAATAATCTAATATGAAAGAATATAAAAACGAAAGTCTGTTCTTCTAACTGCGTTCTTGTTGCTTCACAAAGTTAAATCAAATTATCAAACCAATTAAAATACGCAGATTCATCACACTTTTCATTATACTCATATTTTGGCTGTTTACCTTACTGAGAAGAGAGACATGAGCACTTTAGAATCTTAAATATCCTTTATATCTACAGGATTACCTTTACTAAACAAAACCCTAAATGTGACAAAAAGAACATATAAAAAGTAGGTACAAGAGTTACAACCAGACGAACTGATCATTCGGAGTTGCTATAAAAATAACCATTCATTGTGTCTTTTGACTATGTTTCAGCACTATACTTAATAGAAATTTATAAGTAAGCAGTCTATACATCGGGATGGACTTCTAGGCCACAGGTTATATAATCAACCTTCATGGTTGTTAAAAGAATATCCGAGCACTGTTTCAGAATTCTAGAATAGGGAGGAGTACCAATTTATACCAACTCTACTCCACATTACAAGATCCCAAACACGAACTCTAATACTACTTTTAGATTTGTGTCAACCAACAGTCTAGTCATATTATATGAGTGGTGTCTGAATCTGAAAGCAAAACCTGCCCTCCCAACATCTCCAATCTCCTCATTTTGAAGTGTTATTCATTTATAAAACTACATACTAATTTAAACTGGATTTGTAATACAAATCAACAGGCAATTTGATAACATTTCATGGACTAAGAATGCACTCAGATTGACTGCTAATTCCTTCTTTTTTCCGTTCATCTTTTTATCAGAATATGATGCCTGGTAATTCACTGCAACACAGCCTTTCCAGATAATGTCACTTTCTCCTTCTTATAACTTAAATGAAGCTCATAGAAAAGGAAAATGGAAGACTAACGAAAGCCTAACCTGTGCTAGTTCTTCAATCTCCACAGGCATGGTCGCACTAAACAACAAAGTTTGATGCTTTTCTGGAAGGTTCCGCATTACCTGAAACAGTATCAAACAGCACAATGGTTTCTCATACAAGGTAAATGAAGAATGCATAAAGAATGGGATGATGTCATGCGGGCACCACATAAGTGATCACCATTAACGCAGTGCTTAACACATAGCAAGATCAAGGAAACTTTCCCATCAAGCAATTATATACACACAAAAAAAGTTGAAAGTTCATCTACATCAATACATCATACAAAAGGCCTCACAAAGTAGAATTGAACGTAAATGAAGTCTACCAAGTATGGTCTATATCTGCCTCACGTCGCATGTTTACATTAAGAACTGAATGTGTTGCTGTTTTTGGATTTGTCTACCTGTTCTCATCATGAAGAAAATGTTCTTGTCCATACCTTATCACTCTTGTTTTAAGGCCATAAACAATTATACCAAAAAGAAATGACTTATGGAACTGCAAGAAAGAGAACTAAATAAACAGATCCATAGACTTCAGAAAAGACAGTGGAATCTAAAAGGAAACGGATCATATAACCGAAACAATGAAGGATCTAAAAGAGAACATTGCATTGCATATGTGTCTACTTACATGAATGTATACAAGTGTAAGTATGAGTGTATGCACTAATGAAGGAAATAATAAAATTAAGACACCATATACCTCTCTTATCTGTGGTTCAAACCCCATATCAAGCATTCTATCAGCTTCATCCAGTACAACAAATGAAATTCTACCAAGGGAAGTGTTTCCTTGCTGTAAATGATCAAGAAATCTTCCCGGAGTAGCAACCACTATGCTGACTCCTCCTCGTAGCTCAGACCTCTGCATAGCATCCAGTAACAAAAGCGAAACAAACAAGCATTAGCAGGAACTACGTAAAAATTATTCCATCATAATAACAAGAAATCAGAGCCTTTAACATGAGAAGGGGGAAAATTTGACCAACAATTAACATGAGAACGAAATTATCATGCCAAAAATAATCACCTGTTCAGCAATGTTTGTTCCCCCCACCACTATTGCAGTTTTGAAGTTTTCAAGAGATCGACTAAAAGCTTTAACCTATAAAGATACAACAACAATATGATAACACATAAAGTGAGAATCAATAATTGCTCTGGCATCAGAAGATAGCAATCATAATGTACATAGAAACCATTTGCGAGCTGAACACAATGTACTTTATAATCAGTATAAATAGTTCTCTGACATAAAATGCAGTGATCCAAAATAAAAGAGCGGAAATGGGTGCTGAAAGTGATGAATTAAAAAATAACAAAAACAAAAGATACTACAAAGTTATTGGATGAAAGAAAACATAGTATCTGGCTATCTGCTTGCAGATAATTTAAACTACAGAAAAGCATATGGAAATTTTAGCTGAAATGAACCAGAAAGAGGTACAAATCATTTGCCAAGATTTTCTTTCTAAATTCGATTGTGCAGACTGATCCTAGAATCCTCGGCTTTTAGAAAGCTGTTTCAGCAGAGTATTATATATTAAAGAGCAACATAAAGAAATATTAAAAGAACAAACAGTTCCAACTACTTCCAAAACCAACTCATAAATATTTATAACTACATTAACAAATTCTGCAGCTAACAAACGCTTATTCACCTCCTTTTCTATTTGTTGGGCAAGCTCTCTAGTAGGAGCCAATACCAATGCCAAAGGTCCATCACCACGCTTAATAGGTGCTTGTGCCAAGCAGTGCTGCATATTGACATTAGAAAACACAAAGAAGTACGAACACAAAATGAAAATCATAAACACGATAATATCCAATTCATTATCACAAAATAGTATGGACAAGAACCTGTATCATAGGAATGGTAAATGCCGCGGTTTTTCCACTCCCAGTTTCCGCGCAACCCAGCAAATCCCTTCCACTAAGAGCAACAGGCATGGCCTGAGCCTGAATAGAAGTCGGCCTAGTGTATTCATGAAATTCGATATCCTTCATAATACTCACGTGCAAACACTGGATAAATTACATTTCAAAAGCTTTGTAAGCTCACTCACACATTTTCACCAATCAAACCAAAAATATAATAACTTCACTGTAAACAAACAAACTCCAATATAATTTATTAATTTACCATGTCCATAAACGATTCCACGGGAGCATGGGCCGGAGGTGAGTCCGAAGCAACCGTAACATCAACATTAAGCCGCGAACGAACCTCTTCGATCTATATAATACAAATTATATTTTCAGAAATTAAATTTCAAATTTTGAGATGATCATTTTTTCGCGTGTATAATAAATAAATATTCACTTTCAATAAATTAAAAACAAAACAAAAAATCACAATAATAGCAAAATCATCACTTGTTTTCTACGAAATCACATTCAATAAATTCATTTTTTTTAATGAACATATCAACTCAGTAACTATCAAAACGCCACCATTTTAGCTAAATAACAAGAAGAAAAAAAACGTAAAATCGAAAGCTGACCTGTTCAGGAGTCAAGCGGAGGACGCGGTCTGAGGGATTCCAGAGAGTGAAGACGGGGTCGGGGAGAGGGAGAGAAGGGGAGGTGCGGCGACAGGAGAAGGAGACGTGGTTCTGATGGTGGTGGTGGTGGTTGTCGGCGGCGGTGGAGGTGTCTAGGGTTACAACAGATGAGGAAGAGGTGGAGGTCGACGACGACGGAGAAATAGAGGAGTTGGAATTGGAGTTTCTGAGGTGCGGTGGGACATACGACATCGTTTTGGATCGTGTTGGTGGAGTGAGTGGACTGGGACTATGGATATAGTTATGAGTTACTGAGTCAGTTGGTCGTTTCTTCACAGATTTATTTTGATTGACGATGATAATAATATATGTCCATGTGTACTCACTCTATTGATTCACTTTGAGTGTTTTTGTTTTTCCATTATTCTTATTATTATTTCTTTTGAATATTAGGATTTGTCAAAATGGACAATACACGTGCGTCTCTGATAATCAGAGTTGTACAAAACGCTAGGCGCTAGTCAGGCGGCGACCCTTGCCTAGCGTCAAGACCGTCTAGTTGGGGACTAGTCAGGTGGCCAGAGGTTGACCCTTGGTTCGGAATTTTTTTAATATAATTTTTTGTTTGAATTGAGTAAATGTTCATACTATTTCATGTATTGAACTTCAAATTAAAAATCAAATTCCAAAAAACTTAATATTAAAAATCAAAATCTATAAACACCTAAACAAAATCTAACAAACTCAATCAAATTCTAAAAAGTCAGTCCTCAACCTAGTAAGTCAACGGTGACTAGTCATTGACTTTGATCGACCAGTCAAAGATCAGTGACTCGAATATAGAATATTGTCGGTTATTATTATTATTATTTCTTAAAAAATAAGTATAACATAAGTAGTCTTGTTCAGCTGGAGTAGTGTTGAGATCAAACACTATGGTGGCGTTTGGTTACCATGGCGGAATGGTAATCGGAATGGTAATGGGAATGTGAATTGGAATGGAAAGGAAATGAAAGGAATGGAAAGCTAATTCCTTTGTTTGGTTGGGACTGTAGAAGCACAGAACAGAACAGAAACAGAGGAGCACAGAACAACAACAGAGGAGCACAGAACAACAACCCAGAAGTCTCAGAATACAAGTACGAAGTCTCAGAATACAAGTACAAAGTCTCGGAATACAAACACAAAGTCTCGGAACACAAACACATAGTCTCGGACACATAAGCATAAAGTCTCGGAACACAAGCATATAGTCTCGGAACACAAGCACATAGTCTTGGACACACAAATACATAGTCTCGGACACACAAATACATAGTCTCAGACACACAAGCATAAAGTCTCGGAACACAAGCACAAAGTCTCGGACATACAAGCACAAAATCTCGGACATACAAACACAAAGTCTTAGACACAAACAAAAAGTCTCGGAACACATTCACAAAGTCTCAGACACACAAACAAAAAGTCTCGAAACACATTCACAAAGTCTCAGACACACAAACACAAACTCTCGGAACACATTCACAAAGTCTCGGACAACATACAAAAGTTATTGTTCATCATCTTCCCCACTCAAAAATCTCAACCATCAACAACTTTAACAATGAAATATTCAAAACCGAAACACAATTTGGGTTTTAAATTGAAAAAAAAGCTCTGGGGGCGCCCCCTGCCTACCCCTCCCCACAAGCTGACCGGGCAGCTCGACCCCCGAGTGCATCTGCATAGCGCCACTAAACTAATCCAATAAAGATGCATTGATAATGTTATAAAATTGGTTTTGTTGGAGTTAGGAAAAACTATACAAAAACAAAGCCAAACCCTAATTCAAAAATCTCATTTTCTTGTCACTTTCTTGAGAAAATAAGGAGACGAAGAGAACAAAAAAGAATGAGATGAAAAAAATACCTGGAATCAAGAAAGTGAAGTCGAGATGGGAAGAAACCTCTGCTCAGTCATGACTCAATGGAGGAGGAGGCAATTGTTACTCATCAGAGAAAAGTTATAAATTATTAAGACAGAGGCCGGGTTAATTTTGGAAGAAAAATGTATTAATGGAATGGGATGAGCATTCCATTGGTTCTTGGATGGAAAGCCCATTCCACCAAAATGATGGAATCTCCATTCCATTGTATTTTAACAAACCAAACACATGAAAAGCATTTTTTTCCATTCCATTCCGCCCAACTAAACACCGCCTATATACGTGATCCGAAAATCGTCGAAACGTGTTGAAATCAAACATTTTATGTGCGATATAAAAAATCAACTCTCATAATACAAATCAATCGGAAAATGTATACACTTTAATGATGATTTATTCCACCCTTGTGATATGCAATGAAAAAGGTGAGTGTGGCCAAGTCGTTTGTTGATCCTCACAAGATCAATGGCTATGTCTTGAAGACTGGGAGTGTATAAGAAGGAATTTGTGTGTTGAAAGGTGAGTAAAATGCAAATTCTACTATTTCCTTGACCATTTGTTAATCCATACGTGTGTGATAAACAGTCACGAAGAAATCACGCTGGTCAATTGGGACTATCAAAAAGATTGGGAGATGATTTGGACCATGAGAATGAATTTAGGTATTGCTTAGTTTTGCTAAAGTTTGGTCGATGTTTATGTATATACAAACTTTTTAAGGCAAAATTCTCTAGGGTTGAACTACATGCACTTTGGTCCTTAAACTAAACTTTGTACGGTTAATAACATAATATTCAACTCCACGTACAAATACATATTAAAATTAGGATATGGTGTAAAGCTTCAATCTACACACAATTCTCGTTAAACTTCAAGCATTTTATGTGCATGTTAAATTGTGAAGTTGAACAATACGAAATTAAATACAAAATGTAATGATTTAGAGCAAAGCATATGTTGTTTAAAGCCAACAATATAAAAAAGGAAATATAAATAGCAGCTGTTGTTGTCAGTTGGGTGAATGAGGTTGGTCATTTTAATTCTGATGTTGGTTTAATTCTTGCTGATATTCAGTAAGGTTTGTGTCTGGGAAGGCGAATTGTGTAGCCCATTGTCTTGCCAAGTTGGCTTTATGTTTGCCTTTCTGGATGGAAGATTACCCTTCCTGTGTTAGGAGGTTTCTTCTTACGAATTTTTCAAGGTGTTTGTAGTTCCGTATTGTTTAAATAAGAGCATCTCCAATGCTATTATGCATTTAGAGAAAATGGAGTGCCACATAGGATAGATACTTAAGAAGTTAGAAAAACTCTCTCCAATGCAATTATCTAAGTTGAATATAAAGATAATGTGGCAAAAAAAAGTTAGAGAATATGGAGTTGAGTTTCTAATTCTAGAAACTCTCCTAGAAATGCTGACTAGGATTTCTAACTATTTCCACCAATAATATTAAAGCTTATTTAATTGTAAAATAAAAGAGGAGAGAGAATGTAATAATTGTTTTATTATGATTGGTCAAAAAATAGATACATATTTGATTTTAGATAATTGCATTGGAGATGTGAATATGCATTTCTCTACAAAATTTTCAAAAGTGGACCCATTTTGAATAGAAATGCTGAGGTGACACTATTTAGAAACTCAAAAATGCAAAATAGCATTGGAGATGCTCTAAAGTTCTTATTTGTCAAAAAAAAAATTGGTGTGGATATTGACACCCATAAAAGTTATTAGTACATCCATTTTTGTAAGTACACCAATGTCTAAAATTTGAAAAATAAATATTGCTATAAACACCCATCCTAATGCAAATAGTACCTCATTGAAATAAATATATTCATTTTAAAACATATTATTTATAAATACTCTTAAATTATTATCACACCCAATTTATATATAAAAAAATTTATATTATTTTAGTATCAAATCCTCTTTTCATGATGATCCAATTTTTTTTTTTGAAATATCTCGAATGTAGGAGCTTTATAAAAGGGAATATGAGGAACCGTATATGGGGTCAAGAGATTTTCAATCTGGAATTTTTTTTATTTATATAGTTATCTTAAAACAAACTTATCTATATTTACGGCTAGTCGGCTATCTAAAAAAAAAAACTTTTTGATATCTACAACTTTCGTTAAAAAAAATATATTTTTTTATCGATAGAGTTCATAACTATACATAAAAGAAAGAAATAAACGATATGATAATCATGTGATGATGGACAAATTTGATACTTGAAATAAAATTAGAGTTTAATTACGGTTTAACATAAAAATTATGGTTTATTATAAGTTTTTTTTAATAAAGAAATATAGTTAAATATATGAGCGTAATTAATTAGTGTATATAGTATTTACTTTACTTTTAATTAAAGTAATTTATTTTTATTGGTAAATTTCTATTGAGATATTTTTATAATTAATTTTTTTTAATAAAATATGGGTGTACTAATATGTTTTATTGGTATCAATATCGGCACCTATAAAAACAAGGACATATAATTAGTGATGTAAAAACGACTGGGTTAGCCAGAAAACTTGGGTCTTTGTGGCTGATAGCCTAACCCAAAGAAGATCCATCTTGACTCGAGTCAAGTCCACAGACTCATCAAGATTCAACAATGATAATGTATTTAATCAAATCTCAATTTCAATCTCACCAAATCTCAATTTTATATCATTATATAATGAAATTTTTCTTCTTGGTAGACTAGAAAGTAGAAACACAATAAGGATAACATAATATCATACCAAAGCAGCATTGACTAATGAAATCTTCTACCATTCCCAAGTAAGTTCTCACAATTTTGCACAATATTTTTTGCAAATCAAAACATAAAACATCATTTCTCATAAGCAATGACATCACATATGCTCTCTGACCTTGCTCTATACTAAATAGCTTATAGCATCTCATTGTTTGATTCACTGGAACACCAACACTTGATTAAAAAAAAGAGGATGACAATTGGTTTTGTAGGATTTGTGGGCAAGTGGTTATGCAATGAGGGTGGGAATTGCACTTAGACTCACTCCAAATGGGCGCTCACAAGTGTATGAGGCCGGAATGTAGTACAATAATAAGTAAAGTTCGTTCCCACGAAGATTGAGGAGCTGATTACCGAAATTGATTGATTCAATTACTATTTGAACAATGATTAAAAGGGATATTTTGTCTTGAAACTACAATTACTCTAAATTAAACTAGCACGCAACTATAAAGTAAAATATGAACTTGAATGTAATGATGAATGTAAATATATGATGAGAAGTGCTAAGACAAAGAATCCACCTCACCCTCCAACTAATGAAGTTCTAGACTCACTCAATTGCCCAATTAGTGCACTTGTGTGTTGTAGATCCGTGTACCCAACAATAACCTATATTCTCCCTCGAGTAATAGAAATAATACCCAAACACACCCAAAACCTATCTCTCGATGACCCTAGAATACATGCATGAATTCATTAGGAGCTTTGGCACACATACAAGGATCCTATACTCTAGCCTCGTGTACCTCTACCTTACTAGACATAAATAGTGAACATTTTATCAAACATGTGGTGTGCATCACCCCTCGGTCCATAACATACCACCAAAAATCATTCACAAGGTGATCAATCTAGTGAAAGCATTAAGTATTCAAAAACATCCATATATAACACAAGACATAAATGAATAAATGAGTAGTCTTTATAGATAAAATCAAGGGTTTGGTTTCATCAAGTCTTAGCAAAGGAAAGTTAGTTCATTTTACACATGGGAGCCATCCAAAATATATATGATAGTAAATACATAGCTCTACAACAAAAAGTAAAGGAGAAAGAGTTGAGAGAAAACTAAATGAAGAGCTTCCTCCTTGCAATTTAAGGAGAATCCGTTTCAGTTGTTCTTTTTGGGAGTTGAATAAGCAAGCCAGGGGTGATTGGGCTTCCTTCCCCAAGGGCAGAGCGCTTCGCGTTTTTTCTATTTCATCTCACTTCATTCCGGGATAGGCCAAGTAGATACTCCTTCATTCCTTGGCTTGGGAAAGCAGTCTCATTCAGAGATGGAAAGCAATAGCTCAAGCTGTCCCGGCTGGATTGAATAAGGTCTTGATTCTTCTTCTCCTTCTTGTTGTCTTCAACCCTCTTTTGCCCAAGAAGTGTGAGATGATGATGGATTTGGTGTATGGAAGTGATGAAGGCTTTAGATTGTAGGGAAATGTGGTGTCTTGGTAGTTTTCTTGGAAAATGTGTGAGTTGTGTATGAGGAAGATGAAAGGGTGAGGTTTCAAGAGAGTGTTTTTGGGTAGGGAGTGGTCGTTAGGTCTGAAAATGGCAAAAATATATATAGAAAAGTGAATTATGGTAGGGGCAAAAGGGTCATTTTGATGATCTTGTACCTTTTTTCGGGCACGGGACGACCTTGGGGCGATCTGGATTGAAGTCGTCCTGAGGTCGCTTTCTTCTAGGACTAACATCCCGTGGCAATAGCGACCTTGGGGCGACCTTGGTTGAAGTCGTCCTGAGGTCGCTTTCTTCTCTGCTGATGAAGCTTCAACCCGACGCAATAGCGACCTTGGGGTGACCTTGACTGAGGTCGCCCTGAGGTCGCTTTCTTTTCTGCTGGAGGAGCTTCAACCCGACGCAATAGCGACCTTGGGGTAGAGGTGCCCAAGGTTCGGTTAAACCGTGGGCACCAAACCGAAACCGGTTTTAAAAAACTGAAACCTGAACCGTAACCGTAACCGCCGGTTACAGAACCGGTTGGAAACCGGTTCCGAATCGGTTCGGTTATGGTTACGGTTACGGTTACGGTAGGTTGAAAACCGACCAAAACCGACGGTTTCGACCGTTGTTAGTAAAAAAAAAAAAAAATTCGACGAATCACGGATTGCCACGCGTACCACACATTTGAAAAAAAAAACAAACAAACGAATTGGTGACCGTTGGGAGTTGGGTGAGATGACCAACGGTCATGATACCAACGGTCATCTACCCATCTCCCAAGTCCCAACGGCCATATATATATATATATATATATATATATATATAAATTATTTTTTTCCCTTAATTTCTTAAAATTATAAATTCGCCCCTCCACTATAATCCTATAAATACCCACCCCCCCCCCCCCCCCCCATTTCAATATTCTTCACACCACTCTCAACTTCTCTCAATCTCTCTCAATCTCAAATTCTCAATTCTCTCTAGTCTCTACATTCTACAATTTTCTTTATTTTTCATTTTTCATAAAAATTAATATCTATTTTTTTCTTCAATTTTTTACAATCATCTATTTACAATTTTCTTTAATTCTCATTTATTATAGAAATTAATATCTATTTACAAATTCTATTTTTTTTACAATCATCTATTATTTATTTACAATTATCTATTTTTCTTAGTGTTACCACTATTATTCCAACAATATTTTGAGTGTCTCACATATCTATATATATTTTTTACTATTAGTATTTATAATTAATTATTCAATGGCAAGTGGGGGAGAAGGTTCAAGAAATTTGAACAAGGGAAAGGGTCCATTGCAAGATTTGTTGGGACACCAAGGTGATGATGTCAGTTATAACGACCGACTTTACCACAAGTTCCTTCAATCTCAATTTGGATCTGATCTCCCTCGTAGTCCTAATCCCCCTCTAATAATTTCCGACGAACCCGACCCCAATCTATATGACCCTGATAGTAATGAAAATCTATCTACCTCCCAACCCCCTTCAAATGAATTTGTTGCAGGTGAAGAAGAAAAGCCGATGAAGTCCGATCTCTTCAAATTGCATATGAAGAAAATTCAGTTAGATGACGGGATGATCCAAATCAAGTGCAACTACTGCTCCAAAATATACAGGACCAACAAATCATTCGGATATGGCACGTACTGGAACCATATTAGGAAAAATCACCCTTCTGACTTGGTAAAGACTAGTAACCAATCCCAAATCTCCAGGTACGGAACCCCTACTAATCAACTATTTCATTATACGTCTGAAAAAAACAAGGAAGAATTAGCAGTAATGGTTGCAGTTGAACATTCACCTTTTAGTTTTGGTGAGAAAGTAGGTTTTGTTAATTATTGTCAAAATGCATTAAATCCTGCAATGCAACGTGTTCCTAGATCCACTCTCACACGTACAATGTTTTCCATTTACAAAAAACAAAAAAACAAATTGAAATCATTTTTTTATCAATTTGAAGGTCGCGTTTCCGTATGTGCCGACATATGGACCGATAATTTTGGTAGTCACCAGTATATGGGTGTGACATGTCATTATATGGATAATGACTGGGTCATGCAAAAAAGAATTATTGCATTTCGTGTTTTCGATGAATCACACACGGTTCAAAATATTTTTCGACTCCTTAAAATTATTTTTGAAGAGTTTCATATCCAAAACAAAATTTTTGCGATCGGTTTTGATAATGCTGCAAGCAATACCGCATCTATTCCTATGTTGCAGGATTTGTGCAATCCCTATTTTGGGGGTAAATTATTTCATCAAAGATGTGCATGCCATATTTTAAATTTGTGTGTTCAAGCTGGATTACAAATTCTTTCTGTTTATATTAAACCAATTAGAGATAGTATTAACTATATCTGGAGGCAAAACAAACTCCAAAAACTATTGTTAAAATATTGCTCTCAAAATGGTATGCGTCCCATTAAATTTTCTTGGGACATTAGTACTCGTTGGAATTCTACTTATAAGTTGCTTAATGAAAGTGTTGTATATAAGGAATTATTAGTTTCTTTTATTACTTATAACGTTCCATCAATTTCTCTTCAATTGAAGCATTGAGATATATGTATAAAAATTCTTGAATTGTTACGTGTTTTTAATGATGCTACTAATGCTTTATCTGCTATTTACTATCCTACTACTCATTTATTTCTTATTCAAAGTGTTAATATTGCTGGTGCATTCAGTGAGTGTGAACTCGATGTTCAATTGAGTGAATGTGTTGCTGCCATGAAAAAAAAATGGTTACAGTATTATAAGGAGATTCCAAATATTTATTTGTTTGCATCATGTTTTGATCCACGTTTTAAATTAGAATGTTTGCAAGATTATTTAACTCATTATTACAAAAGTTTAGATTTAGAAGTTGATGTTCTTAGTTATTGTAATTCCATTAAGGCTTTGCTTTATGAATTATATGATGAATATCTTAAAATATATGGTCCGTCTTTGAACATGCCGGTTTCACAACATCAACCGACATCTGATAGTACTGGTACTTCCTCAACTTTTAAATTAAAGGGTTTAGGGGATCGATTGTTTTCCCAAAGAGCCAAAAAATTAAGAACATCTTCTTCATCCTCATCCGGCTCAATTTCTGAGCTTGACCGGTATTTAGAAACATCTCATGAATTTTTTGAAGATAGTGAATTTAGTATCCAGGTTTGGTGGAAGGATCATGAACAGATTTTCCCAATTTTGGCTATTATTGCCAAACAAATTTTGGGAACACCGGTTTCTACCGTAGCTGTGGAACAAGAATTTAATGCAGGTGGAAATATTTTGGAACCAAGATGGTCGGTTATGTGTCCGCAGACACTTGAAGCTCAGGCGTGTCTTGTTGATTGGACAAAGGCAAAATACAGACAACAAGAAATCAAGGCGGAGATAGTGAATGATTTTTTCGAAGATGACCAAACCACGGGAACGGAAGGTAGCGATTAGATTCCATTCCAACTTCCAACCTTCAACACCGAACATCTAATTAAAGGTAAAAGAACTACGTGGCCTTTGATTCCTCTACTGCTCTACATTTATGGAGGATACGTAGGCAACTTAATTGAGGTCAAATTAAGTGCAAGGCCGATTTTTTTATTTTTTATTTTTAATTCAATTTTGTTACATTGTATATTTGAATTCAATATCCATTTAATTATTTTTTTAATACATCTGCAATTGTAATTTTGTATCAATTTATCAATGTCAATTTCTTTTATTTTCAACATTATTAAATACCTAAATGCTTCAATTGTATATTATATATTTATATAATTGTATTGAATATTTTATATTAATTTCATTTTATTACAATGTTTCAATTTCATTTTATTACAAATGTTTCAATTTCATATTATATTTTAAATTTTATTCATTTGTCAAAAAAAAATTATGGAACATTATTTTTCCCATTATTTTAATTACGTTTAGTAATTATTGTAATTAGGTTTTGTTTGGAAAAAATAAATAAAACCGAAACCGAAACCGGCGGTTCGAAACCGAAAACCAAACCGGTTTTCTCGGTTACGGTTACGGTTTGGGTGGCCACGGAACCGAAACCGCCCCGAAACCGAACCGTGGCCACCTCTACCTTGGGGCGACCTTGGCTGAGGTCGCCCTGAGGTCGCTTTCTTCTCTGCTGGAGGAGTCTCTGGGCCGATTGTATATCGACCTTGGCTGAGGTCGCCCTGAGGTCGCTTTTGCCTCTGTGCTAGCTTCTTGGATTGATTCTGGTCCACTTCGACTCTGGCCAACATAATTACGCTCCAATCCTATCTTGACATGCAGAACTTGATTTAAAGGTTAAAAACGTGGTTTTACCCGAAGGATGCACACAAATTGAATAGATTTTGGGGCTACATTTACATGTAGAAATATAGCAGTCACACTGGCTACAAAGAAATTTGGAAACTAAATGGTGAGTAAAACGCAAATTTGATTACTCTCGACTAATTGTTATGCTATAATCTAACAATGAAATCACACCGTTCAATTGAGACTAACAAAAAGTTCGGTTGAACTACATGTACCGTTAGCATTCAACTTCAGATACAAATGCATATTAAAACTAGGATATGGTGTAAAACTTCAATCTTCAAACTGTTGGGGATTTGAATCGATGATCACGGAAGCGTCATGCCTAATATACGCCCATAACTCATAGCAATCAATAATGTCAATAGCAGAAAAATAAGATGAGAGAAAATAAACCAATCACAACACAAGATATACGTGGAAAACCCAAATCGGGTAAAAAACCACGGGCCATCAGGACAACAGAGAAAGTTCCACTATATGATAAATTGTTACAACCATATATATTCCAAGATTCTCTCTCACGCCTCAACCCCAAACCACTCTCACAACGCTCAAAAGATCCTCACAAAGAACCCTACAATATCCCCTAGGTCTCCCCTAAATATCACCCATGTATCTCTAACTTGATCCATTGATATTCCCTTAGATCCTTCCCCGGATATTCCTTTGGGTCTCTCACCCGGATCTCACAACTCTCTGATGTTACATGGTGTTTCTTTTTGCTCCATACAAAATAACATAATTACAAGGTCTATTTATACTAGCTATAGGGAGTTTAAGATAAAAAGAAATCCTACTCTTAAACATACAAGAATTACTTGTTTCACTTAAATACTATTTCTTATTTATGACAAGTCTTCTTGTAAGTAGAAATCTTTTCCTTCAAGTATAAGACTTTCCTATTCTTCATGAAGACAAACTCTTTTTCCTTTTCCGATAAACATAAGAACTTCCTAGAAGAAAACCTTTCCTTTTTTGCGTAACATTCATGATCTCAGCAAAATACGCCATTACCGCGGTCTAGGTCGCGGTGTGCACCCCGCTCCCTACACAGTGAAAAAGCCACTGAATTCCACTGCTCAGAATACCGCGGTTGGTGCATTTGCCTCCGCCGCAGCCTACACCGCGCTATACATACTAGAATTGACCGCTCCCTGTGCCGTGATCCATGCACTTGTCCGCATCGCAGTCCACGCCGCGGTTTCTTCCAGAATCCGTTTCTTCAGTTCTTCTTCGGTCTTTAAGCTCCCTTAAACACCAACTCTGACTTCCAAATGTATCCCACGTCTCCAGAAAGTTCCAACATCAGTTGAGTCTCGTTTGGTTCACATTGGGTTCACTTGAGAATACGAGCCAAAACCTAACACAAACAACTTCGGTTAAACTATAATATTTTATGTTCACGACATGTGAAGTTGAAACTAAATTATATAAAATTCAATACAAAATATGAAGTCTAAAACAAAGCATGGGAATATAATTAGTTGTGTAAAATGGATTAGGCTTGCCCGAAAACTCGGGTCTTCTGAGCTAATAGTCCAACCCAAACAAAGTTAAGGAGATCTATCTTGACTTAGTCAAGTACATAAGCTCATCAAGATCCAAAAATGATAATGTAATTTAATTAAGGGAAAGTATCATTTTCCCCCCTATATTATGCCATATTGGTAAATTTCCCCCCTGTATTTTGTTTAATGGCCATTTTTCCCTTTAAAACTAACGTATTCGCCACGTACCCCCTTACCATTACCTTTTCCGTTAAAATGTCCAATTGATTGTTATCTTGACATTGACACGAAGGGTAATATGGTAATTTAATAAGTAAAATGAATGAGAATTAATATGGGAGGGCAAAAGGTAAAATCATTAACAATAGGATAAAAATTAAATAAACAAAATATTAAAATAGAAATTTAATTTAAATAAATATTAATATCTAAAATAATAAAATGATAAAATAAAATTTTAAAATTTTAAAATTTTAAAAATTAAAAATAAAAATTCTATCTATCGCTCTCTCTTCATCTGAACTCTCTCTACGATCTCTCTCTCAATCTTTCTCCGATCTCTCTCTGTCTTCTTCATTCCGTTACCGGTGAGAAGCCGCGATCTCTTCCACTGAAAGGAGATCGGCTCACTTCTTTTCACGCATCTCTCTCTCTTTTCTTTCTCTCCCTATTCGAGCTAATCGGTTGGCCGCCGGTGAGGATTCGAGCGCCGATCTCCTCTGCTAAGAAAAGATTGATGCGCATGGTGATAGTTATTGGTGGGGGTGGTTGCTGGTGGTGTTGGTCGGAATTGGGGTCATGGATTTCGTCCAATTTGGGGGCTAGGGATTTCAGTGGATTTGGGGGTTAGAGATTTGGTCGGATTTGAGGGTTAGGGTTACTGAAGATTGATGGATTTGGAGGTTAGGGTTTCTGGAGATTGATGGATTTGGGGGTTAGGGTTTCTGGCAATGATTCAATGTGGGTTGGTGTGGTTCGGGTTTGTGTTTGGGTTTGTGGTGGATGGTTTGTTTTGATTTGGGGAAGAACATTGATTTTTTTTTCTTTTGATCTCCACTGTTTTTTTTTTGGATCAGACTGATGATTCTCAATGTTTTTTTCTTTTGATCTCCAATGTTTTTTCTTTGTATCAGATTGATGATTATGTCTGGGATTCTTTGGTGTCAGTGATGTTGAGTCTGGATCGGTGATGGTGGTGTTATTAATGATTATATTCTATGTTTGATTTTGTTGATGATGGTGATGAAGTCTGGGTTGCGTATTTTGACGATGGTGATGAGTTGTGAATTTTTTTTTTGGCCTTTCTTTTGACGAATGTGATGAGTATTCCTGGGTCGGGTTCATCAATGGCAGAAAAGTATTTTCATTTCAAGCAATCAACTGTTTTTTTCTTTCAAGGGTAAAATAGTCTTTCTATTAACTGATGTTGTCAGAGTTAGAGGTTTAAACGGAAAAGGTAATGGTAAGGGGGTACGTGGCGAATACTTTTATTTTGAGGGGGAAAAATGGACATTAAACAAAATTAGGGGGAAATTTACCAATATGGCATAATATAGGGGCTAAAATGATACTTTCCCTTTAATTAAATATCAATCTCAATCTCACCAATCTCCAATTTTACATCAATGCATGATTAATACATTTCTATTATATTATTATATAATGAAATCTTCTGCCGTTCCCAAGTAAGTTCTCACAATTTTCCAAAACACCATAAATCATAAGCAATGACATCACATACTCTGACCTTTACTCTATAATAAATAGCTTATAGCATCTCATTGTTGATTCACCAAAATTTGATCTAAACAAAATGGAAGACAAAAAATTGGTTTTGCTGGATTTGTGGCCAAGTGCTTTTGCAATGAGGGTGAGAATTGCACTAGCTGAGAAGGGGATCAAATATGAGTCCAAAGAAGAGGACTTGTTTGACAAAAGTCCTCTGTTGCTAGAAATGAACCCAGTTCACAAGAAAGTCCCTGTATTGATTCATGATGGGAAATCCATTTGTGAATCACTCATCATTCTTGAATACATTGATGAGGTTTGGCATGACAAATCTCCTCCTCTCCTCCCCTCTGATCCTTATCAGAGATCCCAAGCCAGGTTTTGGGCCGATTATACCGACAAAACGGTAAGATATCAAATTTCTGTTACGTTAAATATGTTTTTATATCATATCAGTAACCACTCAACCTGATGTATACACGTATACTTAGTTATATATATATATATCTTATGTGCATTAATTGGTCTGATACGTAGTTATATATATATATATCTTATGTGCTTATAACGCAGATATCCGGTATTGGGAGGAAGTTATGGGCAGGCAAAGGAGAAGAACATGAGGCAGCAAAGAAAGAGTTGATAGAGTATTTGAAGACAATGGAAGGAGAGCTTGGAGACAAGCACTTCTTTGGTGGAGAGACAATTGGCTTTGTAGATGTGGCTTTGATGCCCATTACAAGCTGGTTTTACACATATGAGACTCATGGGAATTTCAGCATTGAAGCTGCGTGCCCCAAGTTCATTGCTTGGTCTAAGAGATGCTTAGAGAAGGAGAGTGTAGCCAAGTCACTTCCTCATCCTCACAAGATCTATGAAGCTGCCTTGTGGTTTAAGAAGAAACTTGGGATTGAATAGAGAGTACAAAGATCTACATGAATTGAGATGATCGATGTTGGTATCGTTTGTCATGTATTTTGAGAATCAATAAAGGGTCGATAATATTATCAGTGTTATCGTACCAATGATATAATATTAAATTAAACGATTAAACGATTTTCGTAGAATTAAGAAGTTTTATAAAGTTGATAATGGAGTTAAAAGATTATTATAAGCTTGACGTGAGTTTTATAATGTTGGTATTGTTTTATATATTGTTGGTCATTATACTTTCAGGGACGAGATAAGGTTGATTCGATAGTAAATTTGTCATACTTACGCCACGAAATTGTGGGTTAGAGTCTCCTATCACAAAAAAAAAACCTGAATTTATGTAATATATATTTTTTAAAGTATAGTTTCCTATCGAAATTCATACAAATTACAGTTTTTACAGAAAAAAACTGTTCACAAATACAAGCTAAAATAAATTAGTGATTTTGAACCAGTTTGGTACATGAAAAATCCGGGCAATATATATTATATATTTATATCAAATGAAGTTGAATCGATGGATGTGGATTATGATCTGAAACTAAATTGGTTCAAAATCCGCTCATTTCTATAGCTCTGTATAAAAAAGGAGAGTTGAGAAACAACCTTTAGTATTTTGTTGTGATTTTTTTTCATTGTGAAAAGATTTATATACCCCCGTTCTTTTCATTTTTTTTTCTAACTAATTATGAATACTTTATTCAATAGAAAGGTGAAAAAGTAATTTATAAATTTAAAATTATTTTATTAATTTTTTAACAGTAAGAATACAGAAAAACCCTTAAAGGGTTCAAAAATATATAAAATTTATATAACATGAATAATTATGAAGGATAAAAATGTCATTTTATGTTTACGATCAAGGTTGTTTTAGAAATTGAATGAAGAACATATTATAAATGGTAGTGTTAACCTGTACCCTTATTAACAACTAAAAATTTACCCAAAAAGGAAAATATTTATTGCATTTATTATCTTAATCAATGTAATAAATATATATCTATAATAAATATTTTTTATTTTTAGTATACTTTTTGTTGTTAACCTGTGCCCTAAAGGTACATGTTAATACTACCCTATTATAAATTATATATGGGGTTCATATTATTAAACAAATTAAAATACATTAAAACAAGACAGAGAGGCAAAAAGAGCTTTGAATTGTAAACATCTTACCTGAGTTTTAGGAGAGAGACAGAGGACTGAGATGAGAAAACGTTTTTATCTTCAATATGATATGATTGCTGAGTATTTGCATAGCCTTGTCCGGATATCTAGCTCTATTGCCACATACTTACTCTACCCAGTGTATAGGTGCATCTATGGCTGCATTTTTTTTTTGGGTGTGTGAACAGTTTCCTCCCAAATTATTTAGTTGAGGAATTTGATGCTGTAGTGAATGAGAAATTTGCTTGTCTATATTTCTGCTGGATTTATGGGTCGATTATTTTTTACACTTAAAATTTAATGGATCTGAAATGAAATTATTAATTTGTTTTGTTTGTTTTTTCAAGTGGTCAAACAACTTAAAAATACCAAAAAATAATTTAAAATACAAAGTAAGAAATCCTAACTTTTAACTTAATTATAAATCACTAAATTGCATTTAATTTATTTTCTTCAAAGATTATCCTACCAAAGATAATATATTTTCAATTTTATCATAATTTTATATTATACACATTTATTTTTTTTTAACCAATTACTTATGATAAAATCTCAAAAAAAAAAAAATCACATTGTAACTTTCAACACCATCGTTGAACATTCCATTTTTTTAAATCAAAATCATTATTTATCCTTTTTTAAAATTATTATTTATCATATCTTAATCATGAACAATATATTGCAATTATTATAAAAAAAATGGTTTAAGATTTGTTAAATTATTTAGATGTTTGTATCATATAAAATGAAAATACATAACAATTAATAGTAACAAGGGTATAAATGTCAAATTAATTGTTTTTAAACCATTTTATATTTAAAAAAACAATAAAATTGACATTCTATTTAAAGATGATAAAAATAAAAATGTCATTCAGATTTAGATTTCTGTCACTATTCAATTAGTAAAATTCAGGACTACTTAGTTTTCGGTTAAAAAAATAAACGACCCTTTACTTTGTGGTTTATTCCTTTAAATTGGTTCAAATTGGAAAATATGGTTTCGGCTAAAATAGCAGAAGATCATTAAATTGAATTTTCGGTGCTTTTTTTTAATTTTAATTTTCAATTTTGAGTTGGGGAATATCAATTGTTGTCCATTGTGCCACTAAAACTGCTCCTGAAATTTGTAAGTCCCTATTTGGAAATCACCACCCTGGTTTATTATGTATTTATAATTAGAAATGATAGCTCTTGAAATTTTTATTCTTGGAGTTTCTTAAATGCGTTTCCTTGTTTTATTTACTTTTTTTTTTATAATTAAATTAGAAACTATAACAGAAAATTATTTGGTTTCTGTATTGAAGTTAAATTTGATTTTGTGAAATTTTCGAAGTTGAATTTAATTTGTTGAGCATCATTCTTCTGAATATGTGTAATTGTCCTTAGCATCGATCCAGTTTCTGTTCTCTGTCCAATGACTATGATTTATGCATTTGGGGTTTTGTAACTCCTAATTCTACTTATATTTTAGTCATTATAAGAAATGTGTTATTTCCCCAAGCTCATGCTTTTGCTCTAGAATTTCCCATAAGCTGATTTGATGGTTTTGTTTGCTTTTCAGAAACACAGGTTGATCGTTGTTGGTTGGTCCAGATTATAACGTCTCTTAAATAGTTGATGCGTGGCAGTGTCCGAGTACAATACCCTAGAAATAAGCACAGGTTGATTATGTTTGACCATAAGCTGTATTTGATGGTTCCTTCTGATTTCTTATATATTGTTCTGTGTTTCTTTGTTTGCTCATTGTTTATAGCTTTTTAACCAATCATTGTCTTTGTTTGCTCATAGTTATAGCTTTGGTAGTGAGATTATAAATCTGGGTTATATTTGTGGAGGAGTCGTATGATTTGATTTGTTTCGCATCTGCTTGGCAATTTAGAATTTCAGTTTTAGCATTGATTTTATCCTCCCTTTCTCAATAACAATGGGCTAAGTGGATCCATAACCATGCTTAAATTGAAATTTTGGAGTTTGTTAGTCTTCTTGAACTCTTTATAGTTCTTGGAGTTCGGGAACTCCTATACTGTTTTATCTAACTTGAAATATCTTCTGTAATAATTTCTTCATGAGTAGCTGGGATGATTTTTTTTTGTATTCTGCTTCTACTTATCTGTCTTCTTCACTAGAATATTTTTTGTAAATTTTAACATAATTATCATGCCATTTGTATAACCTTAGAGTTCGGTTTGGTTATTAATCACGAGTTTTGCTTCACATAATTAAGTCTTGGTACGATGCCAGTAAACATATTATGAAGATCAGGCCAGAGAGGGATGTGAGATATTAATTGCCTTTCTGCTGTCTTAGCCTGGACTTGAAACTTTTTTCTCTCTTCTTTTTTAAACGGAATTTATAATTCATTAGAACATGCAGGTTAGCAAGATTCCGTGATGTTTTACGGTTGGTGGACAATGGACATGTCACTCTGACAATGAACAATGCCCATATCGTTCTAAGTCATGCTGTTTTGTAACAAATTTGGAGAAATTTATTTACTTTTTTGTACTTAAAATAGAAACAAAACAGAAAATTATTTGCTTTCTGTATTTAAGTTAATTTGATTTTGTGAAATTTTCAAGGTAGTTGATCATGGATGGTGTGGCACAGGTTGATACCCTCTAGAAAGTAGTCCCAGCATAATACCCTCTAGAAATATGCAAATGTTGATTATGTGTGACAATAAGCTGTGTTTGACAGTTCCTTTGGATTTCTGTTATATTGTTGTGCTTCTTTTTTTGCTCATTGTTATAGTTTTTTAACCAATCGTTGTCTTTGTTTTGCTCTTTGTTATAGCTTTGGTTGTGAGATCATAAATTTGGATTATCATAAACTTGGGTTGTATTTGTGGAATCGTACGATTTGTTTCACATCCACTTAGCATAATAGAATTTCAGTTTTATCATTGATTTACTCCTCCCTTTCAGCGGTGGGTGAAAAGGATCCATAACATTGCTTAAATTGAAGATTTTGAGTTTGTTGCATTAGTCTTCTTGAACCCTTTATAGTTCTTGACGTTTGGGAACTCCTTAATGCTCTGTATCCGACTTGGAAATTCTGCTGTAATAATTTCTTCATTAGTAGGATGACTCTTGTGTCTTATGTTTTGCACCTTATCTATCTTCCACGGTAATACTTACTCCATAAGTGTTTTCGATACTCTAAAAATTTGTTTTTGTGATTTAAGTATTTAACTATTATGTCATTGTATAAACTTAAAGTTCAGTTTGGTTGTCGATCACCATTTCTGCTTCACATTATAGGATTTGATATAATGTCATTAGACATATAATGGGTGGCAGCCCGCAGCCCTAACACCTGAAATAGTTGATCATGGGTGGCGGACCCTAAGAATAATTCCTGAAGAATACATGGAGGTTGATTTTGGGCGACCATAAACTGTGTTTGATGGTTCCATTGGCTTTCTTGTATATTGTTGTGTGTTGCTTTCCACTTCTTTTTTTATCTTTTAAAGGTTTTTGTTAGCTTGTCATAGTGTTGGTTGTGAAATTATGTGATCGAGTTAAACTTTTTGGAATTGTTGTAGATTTCTTTAATGCTTGCTTGGTAGAATAGAATGTTGTTAGCTTTGATTTGCTACACCTTTTCCCAATAACAATGGGCTAAGAGGATCACAACAATGCATAAATTGAATAATCGGAGTTTGTTAGTCTTCTTGAACTCTTTATAGCTCTTGGAGTTCGGAAACTCCTATACCGCTCTATTTTGGACTTGAGAATTCTGCAGTAATAATTTTTTCATGATTTTTGTGTATTCTACTTCTACTCATCTGTCTTATTCAATGATGCAAGTGTTAGGATCCTACATTTGCTAGGCGCACTTTGCTTGTAAATATGCTGTAAATAAGTTTGTATTCATATATAAAAGAACAATTTTTCTATTGTCAGTTCGTCATGATATAAATATATCAGGACGAAGAATGTGGATCATTAGATTTACATACTTTGACTGTCAAAACTTCTCCATAATCTGTGGTCCACATTCTTCGTCCCGATATATTTTATATCAAAATTAACTGACAGTAGTAAAACTGTATAAAAGTATTTATACATATATATCATATTTACGGCTTAATACTACAATGCACGTGCCCCTCCCACTAGTTATCTTTACCCACTAGTTATCTTTAAAAGAGAAGGGAGAAGACGTCCTTTTAGTAAAGTGAGTGAATGAACTTTCATCGTCTTCTTGCTCAAGCTTGTTCGTCTCCAGCGATCTGGCATCGACTGCCGGTCCGGTCCGGTTCAGTTAGATTCATTGTTCGTCTTCTTTTTCCTCGTTGCCATTAACGATTTTTTGGGTTTATTCAATTTTTAGCCACTTTCCAGAACTGAGTCAGCCATGGCTGACGTGTCAAAACACGTAAGCGTGGAGTAGTTCATGTGATTAGTCACGTCAGTTAGATTCATTCAGGTGTTTGGACATGTAATCAAATAAGCTGATATGTCAATCCACGCGAGTAACTCTCTGCTGAGGTGGCCAATCTCGTCAGCCATTTTTGATGATGTGCACACATACATCAGCACCGTACGACTGTTGAGTTTATTTGTACACGTCTTGGCTGATGTGCCATGACACGTCGGCCATTCGTGATAACGTGCTCAAACGCATCATAAGTTTTTATTTCCAATTTTTTTTTGCATTAAAAAAATGGAGGCTCTGGTTTCGTATCTGTGCAAAAACACATGGTGATACGATGGCGGCGGCGACGATTGAGTATCAAAAGTACTCCCTATCTCCTCCCTCACTCTCTCTCTCTCTCTCTAAAAGCATCAATCTTGTGATACTCGTTCATTTCGAAGACTGTTTCGATTTTCAAAAGACACTCATAAATCATATCTCAGCACACAAAAGAGTGAAAATACCAAACTATATGTAATTTCATCGAGTATCTTGATTTGTGAGATTGCATTTTTGATTTGTGTATGTCTTTCAAGTCTTTTTTGACCTTCAAATTACTCCATTTCCATGTTTAATTTGCTTTGATTTGCTGTTCCTTGTCTGTTTAAGTTTCTTCATTTTGTTTGTTTGTTGATTCTGTTAAATATATATAATTCACTAGCTAAGAATGATTGAGATAGTTTATAATGTTTACTCAGATGTGAACTTACTAGTTTCTGTGTTCTTCCTTTGAAAGTCCAGCAAATTAACAACTAATTATGCAAATGTAGTGTAAGAGGATTCATTCTTCAAGGTTGAAATTTGCTCTTGTAGATTTCATTTAGTGCGCTGAAATCTTTATGCGCTGTTCGAATTCGTGTAAATATTGAAGTTTGCTTATAGAATTTCAACATTTTGGCCTTGCTGAGTTTCTTAAGTAGAAGATATATAAATCTTGTATGTTTATCACTTGTAATAACTACTGCATCTTCTTCATCTAATTTATAGGTTATATTAGATTTCATTTGATTTTTCGTTTATGGAGAATCATTTACAAGTGATCCAAAAAGCCTCATCCTACACATTGCTAGAAAAATTTACTCTTGATTGTGAACTTATACTTGATTGCTCTCAAGTCCCCTCAAGACCCTATAGAACTTCTCATTTTTTAGGACTTACATTGGAAGGCCATGGAAGGATTATTTAAAGGGTGCAGGAGCAAGACAAGAATTGGGAGTAGGAAACTTTGATTTGGCATGGTGTCGGGTAACGCTTAAAGAAAAGAATTTTGAGCTGTTGTTGGATTCCATAAGAACTAGAGATTGTGAATTTCTGGATAGTAGAAAACCGACAGACTTTCTACTTGATGAAGAAACGGGTTGTTTATCAGAAATAGTTTGTGGCAAGGAGATATATAACGCTGATGCAGTCATTTTGGCTGTTGGTATCTCTTCACTTCAAGAACTTGTCATTTCGTCTTACATTTCCATCTCCATGAATTTTCGATTCACTCATTAATTGATGTTTGATTTGAAATACATTATTGATGAACAATGTTAAGACCTGATTAATATTTTGTTGTCATTTTTATGTCATCTTCGATATGGTTAGTAACGATAATGCTTTGTTGCTTAATTTACCTGGCTGATGATGCCATCCGGTTTTGTCTTGGCAGTTGTTCTATTTAGTGCAGCGTTGTGTACGCGGGAGGAGTTTCTAAAGGGTTTCGATCCTGGCTTGCATTGACATAGTCTCTGTTAAACTTCGGTGTGACAAGAAGGTGAGAGTGAACAAATTTCTGGATGCCAATTCGTAATACATTCTTAAGTTTTATTTCTTTTTCTATACTTTGTGGTGGTCATTGAAATGAGCTTAGACTGTATGTCATATTTCACGAGTAGGTTACATTCCAAATGCAAGAAATGCTTTCTCTGGATTCGGTGATTCATTCGCTTGGACCTTCTTCGACTTGAACCAAATTTATGATGAGCATAAAGGTGACCCATTAACGGTCTTACAAGCTGATTTTACCTACAAATTTCTTCTCATTTTCGAATATAAAACTAATCTAATTTTTCTGTTCTTTAACCTTCATGTACTATCATGCAAATGAGTTGTTGCCCCTGAAAGATGAACATGTACTTGCAAAAGTTATGTCTTGTCTCTCAAAATGCATCGAAGAATTTGACACTTGCTACTTTACGGATAAGCAAATCAGAAGATTTCCAAAATTCTAGACTTATTATTTTCCATGTATAGCCTTCTAAGAGTTTCACTTTGATCAAAAGACAGTTTCAAATGCTGTGTGATTTCATGGTTTTTGTTTTCTCAAAGGTTCATACAAGTACATGATGCACCATGTGTTGATGATAATGGACACGTATCATAGGATCTTTCGAAGTTCAAGAGAGCTTGATCAATAAGGAGTGAATTTTTGACTTGTAGTTGAATAGTTTCTTCTATATTCTAATGATTCGAATCGACTAAAATGAAACTCGTTCTATGTTCTATGTTCTATGTTCTATGTTCTCTGTTACATGTATGTAATAATAATTAAATGGGAAAGGAGTAGAAATTATCTGTGGCAGGCTGCTGGTTGGTGGAGGAATCAATTGCAAATTTCGATTTGATGAATCAATTGACTAATGAAATCTTCTACCCTTCTAAGCAACTTCTCACAATTTTGCACAGTATTTATTATTATTATTTTTATTTTTATTTTGCAAATCAAAACATCATAAGCAATGACATCACATACGCTCTCTGTCTCTCACCTTACTCTATAATAAATAGCTTATAGCATCTTATTGTTTGATTCACTACAACACCAAAATTTGATTAAATAAAAATGGAAGACAAATTGGTTTTGTTGGATTTCTGGGCAAGTCCTTTTGCAATGAGGGTGAGAATTGCACTGGCTGAGAAAGGAATCGAATATGAGTCCAAAGAAGAGGACCTATTTGACAAAAGTCCTCTGTTGCTAGAAATGAACCCAGTTCACAAGAAGGTCCCTGTATTGATTCATAATGGGAAACCAATTTGTGAATCACTCATCATTGTTGAATACATTGATGAGGTTTGGCATGACAAATCAACTCCTCTCCTCCCCTCTGATCCTTATCAGAGATCCCAAGCCAGGTTTTGGGCAGATTATGTTGACAAAAAGGTAAGATATCGTCTATAATACGTGCATTAAATCTTCTGGATTGAAGCACAAACCCGTTTTTATTACTTTAAATATGTTCTCATTTCATATTAGTAACCGCTTAATCTAATGCATATATGCATAAGTAGTTATATCTGATGTGCTTATATCGCAGATATTCGGTATTGGGAGGAAGGTTTGGGCAGGCAAAGGAGAGGATCAGGAGGCAGCAAAGAAGGAGTTGATAGAGATTTTGAAAACCATGGAAGGAGAGCTTGGAGACAAGCACTTTTTTGGGGGAGAGAGAATTGGCTTTGTAGATGTGGCTTTGGTAACCAGCACAAGTTGGTTCTACACATTTGAGACTCTTGGGAATTTCAGCATTGAAGCTGAGTGCCCAAAGTTGATTGCTTGGTCCAAGAGATGCTTGGAGAAGGAGAGTGTAGCCAAGTCACTTCCTCATCCTCACAAGATCTATGAAGCTGCCTTGTGGCTTAAGCAGAAATTTGGGATTGAATAGAGAGTACAAAGATATATATATATATATATGTACACACGCACGTGTGATCATCAATATTGGTATTGTTTGTCATGCATTTTGAAAATCAATAATGGATTGATAACATTATTGTCGTTATCGTGCTAGATATATACTATTAAAATTGTTTTAAGTCGTTATCGTGCCAATCATATACCGTTAAAATCGTTTAAATTACATTAAAACGTTACTGGTTAATATCTATTTAATTGAAATTTGATAATGCAATTTTAAAAAGATATTTAAGGACATGATAAAATTGAAAATTGGTCAAATGGGAAGTTTCAACTTGATGTGCAAGCCAACCTACTTTTTCCACAATGAAAAATCGTAAGCAGTGACACCGGACAAATACTATTTGACCTTACTATCTGTAAAGCATCAAAATTTGATATCTCAAAGTAGATTATTTTGTGTGTGTTGGTATTGATTTGGTAAAAACAAATGGAAGACAAAGTGGTTTTGTTGGATTTGTGGCAAGTTCTAATGCAATGAGAGTGAAAATTGCATTAGCTGAGAAGGGAATTGAATACGAGTGCAAGGCAGAGAATCTGTTTGACAAAAGTCCTCTGTTACTGGAATGAATCCAACTCATAAAAAAATCCCTGTTTTGATTCATAATGGAAAACCCATTTGTGAATCACTTGTTATTGTTGAATACATTGATGAGGTTTGGCATGACAAGTCTCCTCTGCTCCCTTCTGATCCTTATCAGAAATCTCAAGCCAAGTTTTGGGCTGATTATGTTGATAAAAAGGCAAGTTCATTCATTCCAATCCCTACGTTTTTTTTTGTATCAGCTGTTCATTTTTTAAATATCTGAGGTAACATATGATATGTGAATGTGGAGATAATCTTTGGTGCACTAGAATGCATTATGCAATGCATTCGGCCTCTGAAATCATGCCACATGATATGAAAATTTAATCTTATTGGTTGTCAATGCCATATGCATGCAAGATTTTCTAGTGAATGTGATATTTTGATTTCTCTATTCAACATTTTTATAAAGAAGGTAATAAAGTGGCAGATGTCTTGGCTCGTAATGGTGCCAGTGGTAGGAATAATTTGTTTACAAGTACTAGTCAGCTTCCTAGATTAATAAAAGGTTTGTATAGATTGGATAAGTTGGGTACAGTTTATGTTAGGTATGGTTAGTTTGTTTTATTCTTGAGTTTATGGTGAATGTATACGTTATTTTTTTTTTTTTGGTTCGTTTTGATTCTTGGGATAGGTTTTTAGTCAATTCTTGTAATCCCTTAGTGTCCATTTTGGTTCCACGGTTTTCCTCCGCCACAAGTGAGGGCTTTTAATAAACTTGGGAAAGGACTGCTTTGTAGGTAGCTTCTGTCTCTTCCATATAAAATATATATATATATATATATATATATATATGTGCAGTAATTATTTTGTAAAGACTTATGTCACGCGATCAGTTATCTAAGTCGTGGGACATGACATATAACAAAAATCTTGCTAAACTATAGAAAATCTTTACTACAATTTCTTGAAAATGTCACTGAATTTTGTTAAGAGTTTTTCAAATACTTTCCCATATAAGTAGTTATCAAGGAATGAGTACAAACTTGCTTTCTGCCCATGTTCAAGCTACAAATGATTGAGAAAAGAGCAAAATTATATATATATATATATATATATGCTATGTATGTGTTTATACTGATGTATTGAAATGATATTACAGACATCCGGCACCAGGAAAAGGGTTTGGGCAGGAGGCAGGAAAGGAGAAGATCAAGAGGCAGCAAAGAAAGAGTTGATAGAGTTTTTGAAGACAATGGAAGGAGAGCTTGGAGACAAGCACTTGTTTGGTGGAGAGACAATTGGTTTTGTAGATGTGGCTTTGGTTCCCATCACAAGTTGGTTCTACACATTTGAGACTTTTCGGAATTTCGGCATTGAAGCTGAGTTCCCCAAGTTCATTGCTTGGTATAAGAGATGCTTGGAAAAAGAGTGTGGTCAAGTTACTGCCTGATCCTAAGAAGATCTATGGCTATGCTTTGGAGCTCAAGAAGAAATTTGGGAGTGCATAGAGTGTAAGAACACGTCTACTATTAAGAAATCATAATTTGAGAAATATAATTTTATTCGTTATTTGTGATTATAGTATAGTTAGGAATCAATTTGTGGACTCGAGTCACCATCTCTCTCCTGCAAACCTCAAATTAATTGTAATATTTTTGCTATTTTGGTTATGGCCAACCTTCAAGGCATACCACACCATTTTTATTTGACCTCTTCTACATATAACAAACTTCCAACAAAAAAAAAAAACACACACACACAAATTGAAAACTACATGTACATATTATATGTATACGTACGTTGATATATGAAGTTGAACATAATATGTAAAAATCTCTAAACAATAGAATGATTAAAATAATTTGATTGACACTTGGCATGATATTGCAATACTAAATAGTAGTCTTATATTGCTTAGCTTATACAAAAGTGACATAATCTCTGTAACATTATAAATAGGGCTCTGAAACGTTATCGATCATATGATGGGAAGCAAGCAACTAATACTAGCTATAGATGACATTTTTATACTCTCTCGGCTCTAGCTATTCAAATCCCCAATTTCTTATTTTGTTCTAATGCATATTCATAGATTTAGTGAGGATGAGGAAGTGACTTGGCCACACTCTCCTTCTCCAAGCATCTCTTAGCCCAAGCAATCAACTTGGGGCAATCACCTTCAATGCTGAAATTTCCAAGAGTCTCATATGTGTAAAATCAGCTTGTGATGGGAACCAAAGCCACATCTACAAAGCCAATGTTGTCTCCTCCAAAGAAGTGCTTGTCTCCAAGCTTTCCTTCCATGGTCTTCAAATACTCTAGCAACTCTTTCTTTGCTATCTCCTTATCTTCTCCTTTCCCTGTCCGAACCCTCCTTCCAGTACCATATATATTATGGTATAATTTCGATCCTTTAATTAGAACATCTTCTTGTGAAAGGTATTTGAAAATTCTAACAAAAATATTTCCAACAAATTATAGAAGAAATTTTCAATGATTTAGATATTCCAAAGATGTCATAATATGCAAATAACACAAACATCACATCTATTAATGTTGAGTCAAAACTTCAGAAGGGTTAATAAAATTATATATATATATATATATATGAAAATTTTCACCTCAGCGCGCACGGATCAGTGCGTTGTATGTGCACCAGTAGATTCATTTGCTTTGATCTAGTATGTATGCACTTGTCAATGCTTATCCATAATCTGTGGCAACATACAATGCACTGATATATTTTATATCAGTGCATATTAAGGAGAAAAGAACTAATAAATATATATATATATATATATATATACGAGTTAGGGGTTTGTCTAGAGCTGTTGAGATTAAATACTATATTGTGCGGTCTGAATGTCTACTTTTGCAACTGGGAGTACCAAGACCTGAGACAACATTCTTGTAAAATGCGAATGAATGATGTGACTCAAACTTCTCATCACTAACTAGGAAGAAGAGTACATATCATTTGAACTAAAATTGAATGTGTCGTATGTATCTATAATATACTATATTGATATATTTTTAATTTAACTGAGATTACATATGCGCATGCATAATTCATGCAAATATTATTATATATACTAAAACAGGACTTCCAATTTGACACAGTAAAATTGGTGTCAATTTTGATTTATTTATAAAAATATCACTGCAGTTTATTTACAAAAATATAATTGAATATATAATAATAATAATAATAATATTAATAATATTATTATTATTATTATTATTATATATACTAAATAATTAACTAATTAATATTAATATTTACAAAAATACGATTGAATATTATAAATTAGGCATGACGCCAGTTCCGGTTCCGGCGGTTCCTGTTCCTTTTTTTTAATTTCTATTTAAACTTATTTCAAAAAAAATTAGATATGTAAAATTGTAATTTATAAATGTATCTTATTGGGTCACCCACAAAATAAAAAAAAGTAAATAAATGTATTTTATTGGTTCAATCAATTTATTTTTAAAAAAATAAGGTTTGAACTGCCCGATTCGAACCGGGCGGTTCCTCCAAAAAGAGAACCGGAACCGGTACCGGTTTTTAAACAGGAATAGGAAAAATCGGTTCCGGTTCCGGTTCTGATTCTCCCCCGGCGGTTCCGGTTCGGTTGGCCGATTGGAACCAAACCGGCGACATGTCTATTATAAATTGAACTGTTCACATGAACAATGAAATTGAATGGATTTCTACTTATCTACAAAAATACCATTGAACAGTAAAATTAAATAGATTTCTATTTATCTAAAACAAGACTTTCAATTTGAGAGAGTGAAATTGAATTGAATTTTGATTTATTTATAAAAATGTCATTGAATATATAATAATAATAATAATATTATCATATTAATATTAATATTATTATTAATTAATATATATACTAAATAATTAAATAATTAATATTAATATTTACAAAAATACCATTGAATATTATAAATTAGGCATGACTGCCGGTTCCGGATCTGGTCCGGTTCGGGCGGTTCCTGTTCCTTTTTCTTTTAATTTTTAATTTTTATTTAATCTTATTTCATAAAAAAAATTAGATATGTAAAATTATAATTTGTAAATGCATCTTATTGGGTCACCCACAAAATAAAATAAAGTAAATAAATTATTTTATTGGTTCGATCAAATTTTTTTTTGTTAAAAAAAATTAAAGTTGAAACCGTCCGGTTCGAACCGGAACCAAACCGCCGATTCCGGTCCAGTTTGAACCGGGCGGTTCCTCCAAAAATAGAACTGGAACCAGAACCGGAACCGTCCCGGTATCGGTTCCGATCCGGTTCCGAAACCAGAATAGGAAAAATCGGTTTCAGTTCCGGTTTTCCTCTGACGGTTCCTGTTCGAACCGAACCGGCGTCATGTCTATTATAAATTGAACTATTCACATGAACAGTAAAATTAAATAGATTTCTACTTATCTACAAAAATTTCATGGAACAGTAAAATTAAATATATTTATATTTATCTACAAAAATGCTATTAAACAGTAAATTGAATAGATTTCTGTTTAGCTATTGAACTTTTCATTAAACTAAAACACAACTTTTAATTTTACTGTTCATATGAACAGTAAAATTGAATAGATTTCGGTTTATTTACAAAAATGTCATTGAATATTATAAATTGAACTGTTCACTTGAACAGTGAAATTGAATAGATTTCTACTTATCTACAAAAATGTCATTGAACAGTAAAATTAAATAGATTTCTATTTATCCATAAAAATACCATTAAACAGTAAATTGAATAAATTTCTATTTAGCTATTGAACTATTCATATGAACAGTGAAATTGAATGGATTTTTATTTATCTACAAAAATGTCATTGAACAGTAAAATTAAATAGATTCATATTTTCACATATTAATATTCAATCATTTTAATTTTGTCTGTGTCATAATTTAGATAAATAAAATTTATTAAAATTGAATAAT
This sequence comes from Dipteronia sinensis, assembly GCA_033220585.1. Taxonomy (NCBI): domain Eukaryota; kingdom Viridiplantae; phylum Streptophyta; class Magnoliopsida; order Sapindales; family Sapindaceae; genus Dipteronia; species Dipteronia sinensis. The sequence goes on along the minus strand of CM065644.1, from coordinate 21,596,140 downwards.
ACTCTCGTAGTGAAGCGCGGGTAGTTTTACTAGTGAAATCTATATCACTTATCATATCTACATATGAAATCAATTCTAAAGTGTCAAAAAAACAGCAGCTGAAACAATAAAAGATACAAAGAATTGCTAGAAGTATTGACCAAAAAACATGTAAATTAACAAAAAATAAATGAAGAAATGATGATGAAAGGTAGGGAATTAAATTACCTTTTTATCAACAAAATCAGCCCAAAACCTGGCTTGAGATCTCTGATAAGGATCAGAGGGAGGTAGAGGAGCTCTATCATGCCAAACCTCATCAATATATTCGACAATAACAAGTGATTCACAAATGGGTTTTCCAACATGAACTAAAACAGGAACTTTTTTATGAATTGGGTTCATTTCTAGTAAAAAAGCACTTTTATTGAAGAGATTCTCTTCTTTGGACTCATATTTGATTCCCTTCTCAGCCAATGCAATTCTCACTCTCATTGCAAAAGTACTTGCCCACAAATCCAACAAAACAACTTTTCCTTCCATTTTTTTTATCAATCCAACACCAAAATAAGAGCTTTTTAAAAAAAAAATCCAAATGTTGATGGTTTTTTTTTTTAATAAAAAAAACCCAATGTCGATACTTTTTTTAGTGAATCTGTAATGGGATGGTATAAACTATTTATAAGAGTGAAATGAGGAAGAAAAAACTATGTCATTGCTTATGAGAGCATGTGAATTTTTAGTTTTTATTTCTAAAAAAAATGAATTTTAGTTGAACTATATTTTAATTGGCTGCCTCTCGTTTATAAGTTATAATATAATTTTAGGGTATTATCATTAAAGTCCCAATTTTTTCATGAATTGTCACGTTTTTAAACGTCTTTATCATATTAGTCATTTTAATCTCTTGTTTTTTCAAAATGCATCACTTTAGTCAATTTGACCAAAAACTAACAGTCAACTATAACAGAATATGTAAAAATACAATTTTACCCTTTATTGTTATTTTAAAAAAATTTCATGAATCAGCTGAGCTACTCTAACTTATTGTTAAAAATTTGTTGATTTAAATATGTATATATAGTTGTATAATTTGTTTAAACTAATTTAAATATAGTTATATAATATAAAATAAACTCATATATATAATTTAAAATAAAATAATATTTAATTATAATAATAATAATATATAAAAACATATTTATGAAAATGAAAAAGAAAATAACAAAACAAAAGGAAACCCAGAAAATCCAAAAAATTAAAGGCTGTAATATTTTCTTTCTTTCTTTTTTCTATTTAGATTTTTTTCCTTTCAAAAAATATATTATTTCAATTTGATAAAAAAAAAACCCCAAATTAATGGTTTGATAGTACTCAAAACAAAAGATACAATATTCCAATCTATGCAGATAACTAGATATTGACTAATTAATGGTTTGATAAAGTTTGCTTTCATTTGTTGTGATGCAGGAAAGTAATAAAGTTCAAAATGATAAGGTTGTTGAATGTCATTTATGGGTCATTTTCCTCCTTCTGTCAAGTTGCGACCTTGTGATCAAAATTCACAAACCCTAACCAGCTAAGCTACTCAAATTCACTATTAATGATATGTTGATTTAAATGTATATATAGTTATATAGTTATATAATTTGTGTAAAATAATTTAAATCTGTTTATATAATTTAAAATAAGCTCATATATATAATTTAAAATAAGCTCATATATTTAATTTAAATAAAATTATATTTAATAATAATATATAAAAAAATATTTATGAAAACGAAAATAAGAAAATAAAAGGAAAAACAATTAAAAAAAGATTTATTATTAATATTTTTCTTTCTTTCTTTTTCGTTTTTGATTTTTTTCCCTTTCAATTTATGGGCTTTAATTTTCTGAATTTTATATCAAATAGAAATAATATAATTTTTGAAAAGGAAAAAAATAAAAAATAAAAGATTTTTTTTTTGAATTTTTTTTCCTTTTGTTTTCTTATTAACTTTTTCTTTTTCATAAATATGTTATTATGTATTATTATTAAATATGATTTTATTTAAATGTTATATACATAAAAGTTTATTTTAAATTATATAAACATATTTAAATTATTTTACACAAATTATATAACTATATAACTATATATACATTTAAATCAACAAATCACCAATAATGAGCTTGAGTAGTTTAGCTGGTTAGTGTTGGTGGATTTTGGTCCAATTCTTGTTAGAGGCATTTTATTTTTGTAATTAATTGTCAATGTTAGTTTGGATGGAAAACTTGACAGAAGGGGAAAAATGACCAATATTTTGGTTTTCAGGGGGAGGCTAACCATTACTGAAACTAGGGGGTAAATTTTCTAATATGGCAAACTACGGGGGGAAAAATGATTATATCCCGTCATTGGATTTAAACGTTTTGACTTAGAGGTCGTTTGCTTTTTCCACTTAAAACTTAATGGGTCTGAATCATAATTATTAAGTTGTTTTGTTTGTTTTTATAAGTGGTCAAACAACTTAAAAATACCAAAAAACAACTTAAAATAAAAAGTAAGAAATCTTGACTTTTCACTTAATTGCAAATCACTGGATTACATTAAATGCAGTCCAAAATCTTTTCTTCCTATACTATCCCACATATATAATATATTTCCAATTTCATTATAATTATATATGGTACATAAATCTTTATTTTAATATATTGTTTAATTTAAATGGCTTTAAAAATAAAAAGAACCTTAGTCACTTTCTCATATTGATATTTAATATCGATACTTCATTATAATATTAGGGTGATGTATTTATATATTATTTTTTTAGAGTGTTTTATGTGAGTTTTCCTGCTGCCCATTTTATTTTTTGAAGAAAAAAAAAACTTTTCTTTTCTTAGTAAAAATGAAGTTTATTTGTAATCGAAGAAGAATATCATGATCATATGTGTTCATATATAATTATTATTTTTGGATTGTTTTTATTTCATATTATTTGTACAATTCTTTAACTATGGGTATAGATGTAAAATTACTTAGTTTCAGACAATTTTACTTTTAAAAAACAAATGGGTTAACAATACATTCAGATGTGGAAAAAAAAACAAACATGTTATTCAAATTCAGATTTCGGTCACTATTCAGTTTTCAGAAAAATTGAGGACTATTCAGTCTTCAGGTAAAAAAACAAATGACCCCTTAGTTGCATGCACTTGTCGAAGCATCTTTTAAATCTAATGAGCCACATGTAAGAAACTTCTATATTTTATATCAATTCGAACTGACAATAGAAAAACCTGTTATTTTCTATATGATTAAATTTGGTTGGATTGTAAACATGCATGTGAAGCAGCGTATGCTCAACACTCTACCTAAAACCCTTTTTAGTAGTAGTGAATAATTTAGAAAAGTCAACAAAGGAGAGAAACTTGGATGGGGATGCATCCAAGATTCTCAATCAGACAAGTCAGATTGGATCATGTCCTATTTTTTAGGACCAACCGTACTTGCATCAATGCATGGTCAGACGTCAACCAACGAACCTAACCACATTGAATCCAATAAAAGACATTATTGTTGTTAGGCCCACAACTACTGACCCAAATCCAAGAATCCTTTATGGTTCGTTGGTTTTTTCACACAAACCCTATAAGAGTTGTCTCTGTTCCAGAGATGGGCATTTGTTCCCCAAGAAAAAGGGTGATAAGAATAATTTCGAAGAAAGAAATAGAAAGGAAGAAGAATAGATCAGGGAAAGATATTGGTTGTATTTTTAATCGATATCCTTTATTGAATTCAAAGCAAACCTTATATAGGTATTACAAACAACTGACTCTTAAGCAAATAACTGACTCCTAGTAACTGACTCTGGATGGAGGGAAAACAACTACCCACTCACCAGCAAATAACATCCACTATCTAAAATAAGGGACACTAACAACAAGGCCCCAAATTAAGGGAAACATGCAAAACACTAACTTACTGATGATCAGACTTGGTCTACCATGCAACTGCTGCACGGATACATCATTCCCCATCCCTTAAATTTCCCTTGTCTGCAAGGGAAAAATCTGGATATAACTGAATAAATCGGCGCTGATTTTCCCATGTCGCGTCTTCCGGCGGTGCACCAACCCATTTGACAAGTATCTCCGTTTTAGGACGATAACTTCCTTTCTGAATAACTCTCGAGTCCAAAACGATCTCAGGCTGTGGAAGGATGGTAGACTCAGTGGTAGTAGGTGGAAGAGATGTAGACACAGGCATGTTAGGACCCAAATACTTCTTCAGGACGCTGACATGAAATACATTGTGAATTTGAGACCCAATTGGGAGGTCGAGTTTGTATGCCACCGGTCCAACTCGTGCAAGTATCTTGTATGGCCAGAAGAATCGGGGTGCCAGTTTAAGTGACCCACGAAGGACAACGGATTGCTGTCGATATGGACGTAATTTAAGATATACGTAAGTCATCCACATTGAAATTAACTTCCCTTCGTTTCTGATCAGCCTGAGATTTCATGCGGTCACGGGATGACATTAAGTTGTGACGTAATGTGCGTAAAATCTCCTCACGAGTCCGCAGGAGCTCATCCACTGCCTGAATCCTTGTGGTGCCAGGAACATATGAGACCAATGTTGGTGGAGGAATGCCGTATACGGCCTCAAAGGGGGACATGCCGGTAGAGGTGTGAGCGGCTGTGTTATAGCTGTATTCGGCCCAAGCGATCCAATCGGTCCATTTTTTGGGTTGATCACTAGTAAAACAGCGTAATACTGTTCCAACGTGCGATTCACGACCTCGGTTTGTCCATCCGTTTGCGGATGGTAACTAGAGCTCATGCAAGGCTTGGTTCCCTGAAATTCGAACAAATGTTTCCAAAAAGCACTAATAACAATTCTATCACGGTCACTTACAATGGAAACTGGGACTCCGTGCAAACGAACAATTTCTTGAATGAAGGCTTTCGAAACAGATAGAGCAGTTAGGTCCTATGGACACACGTTATCTTCCGGTGTTTTTCGATGATACATATGTATCGGAGGTTTTTGTCAATTTTGATAAGCCACCAATATTCGATGAATATGTATTTGAGACAATCCCATATAAAAGCGATTCACATTTTGTGGATTGTTTTTACGAATCACACATTTCCCTTACCACGCAATCAACCTCCCCGACCCTCCGCACCATGTTCGACCGGCACACCCGACACAAGCTACCATTTCGTAAGCTAGGTGGAGACTTTCTAACTAGATGGATCAACAACAACAGGGTTGAACTTCCGACGGACTTATTCGGAATTTATCCTTGTGGACAAGGATAATTTAGGAATGATGGAATGATACGTGCAAAGAAAGAGGAGGACTTGGTCAAGTAGTTAATGGTAGAGTAGTTAGTTAGTGTGTTAGTGTTGCCAATAAAAAAGGGATCCATGAGTATTTAATGGCCATATTTTGTAGAAGTGCTTCCATGATCCACGATTACGTCATGTGGACAACATGTCCCTATTATTTCTACTGTTTTGTTAACTGCAATTTACTATGTTGTTTGCCCATTCCTGATATGTAATTCAATTGTAAGCATTTGCCAACAAAAGGCTCTCTAGAATTCAATATAATGATATGGAATATTTCAAAAAACACAGAACCTATATTCTCCTGAATTCTTCTTCTATTTCTCTTCCTCTGAATTTCTTATGTATTTCAAGCTTGAAATACTACATCTATCCTAAATTATCCTTATGTATTTTCCAGGATCGGAAAAGTACATAACAAAGGGATCCCTAAACGGAGAAATGGGTGGGGATGGGAATAAATGTTATTCCCAAATTGAAATGGGGATAGCCCATTTCCCTCCAAAACTATTTTATTTTAATAATAAGTATTTTTTTTCCATTAGATTTTATTTGCATTTGTATTGGTATTTTTTATGCATGTTATAACTTATAAGCATTATTTTTTTTAATATGTAATTTTTAGTCAATTTGAGTCAAACAGAGGAACATGAGAAACAGAGACAAAATTCAAATTAGAAAAATAGGAGAAATGGAGGAAACGAGGAAATCGGGATAGATAGGGATACCTCCCCCAAAACTCCCCCATCCCCAATTCCCCATTAATGGGGAGGGATGGGGGAAGGTTTGGGAAATGGGGATGGGGATAGGGATGGGGGGATCAATAACCATCTCTATTTCCCAAATTCCCATCTCTACAGTCTCTTCCTCGTATAAATATATATACAAGCTAATTATACTGTTCAGCAGCTGCATTGAATCATTGATGTTCTCAGATTGTCAAGGGCTATTAAAGATTTAAAGGTTCAGTTTTGATTGGAGTTTTCTTTAAATCTGGGTTTCTGTTTTGTTGCTGGAGTTTTCTTTTAAGCAGTTCAGCAGCAGCAGAGCTGCATTGGCGTTCTCATAGATTGTCAAGGGCTTTTAAAGTTTCTGTTTTGTTTGGAGATTTCTTTTCATATGGTTTTCTCTTTTGTTGTTCAAAGTTTTTTTGTGTTTGTGTGTGTGTTTGTTTTGAAAAGTTAATGTTTTTAATATTTTTGTTATCAGAAAGAATGATTTGTATACAATAAGCCGATGCTCTTGATAGTTGATATATAAAAAAGAGGTAATTACCCTGGTGGCCATCGACTTTTGCCACCACTCTCAAAATGGCCACCAGTTGGGGATTTGGTTTAGAAATGGCTATTTTTGGCAAACAAAGTTACACCGGTGGCCATTCCGTTATAACACCGTTAACTTTTTCAAAGAATGTTACACTAATGGCCATTAATTTGTTCACTTGGTATCAAAATGACCATTATAATAAATTTTCTCCAAAATTACTCTAGTGGCCATCCATTTGGTCAATTGGTATCAAAATGACCATTATAATTGTCCCATTTTTTCTAAAACATGTGTATTGACCATCAATTTGGTTAATTGGTATCAAAATAATCATTATATGTACAACTATATTCTATTAGAAAAATAAAGTAAGCAATCATTAAAAATAAAATTTCATTTCAATAGAGAAAATAAATAATTCATTTGATTCAATATAATTTTAGCTAGTCATACACATCAAATACTACTTGTCAAACTGCACAAGTATACCAAAGTGTGTATGACTAGCTAAAATTATATTGAATCAAATGAATTATTGGACATAGGGGCGGAGCTACATGCAACTTAGTCTGGGCTCAAGCCCAGGCTAATATTTTTCCAAAAAAAAAAAAAATTATTAACAATTAAAAATCTATTTTATCAAAACAATTAAAAACTATTACAATAAATCATAATTGGTCCTTATTTTAATTTTTTTAGATTAAACTTGTTATGTTTTCTATATTTAAGTGTATACTTTTAAATTAATAAAAAAATTAAATTATGGAGAACCGTTTAAAAAAAATTATATTTAATTTAGCCCACCCTAAGATTAAGTTCTGGATTCGCCTCTGATTGGACACTATTTTTCTCTCTTCTTTAAAAGTAAGAGGTTGTTTGTTTTTTCTACTTAAAATTTAATGTGTCTGAATCATAATTATTAAGATGTTTTGTTTGTTTTTATAAGTGGTCAAACAACTTAAAAATACCAAAAAACAACTTAAAATAAAAATTAAAAAATCTTGACTTTTCACTTAATTGCAAATCACTAAATTGTATTAAATGCAATCAAAAATCTTTTCTTCCGATATTATCCCCCATATAAATAACATATTTCCAATTTCATCATAATTATATATGGTACAAAAATATTTATTTTAATATATTGTTTAATTTAAATGGCTTTAAAAATAAAAAGAACCCTAATTATTTCTCATATTGGTGTTTAATATCAATACTTTATTATAATATTAGGATGATGTATTTATATATTATTTTTTTAGAGTATTTTGTGTGGGTTTTCTTGCTGCCTCTTTTATTTATTTATTTTAAAAACATTTCTTTTCTTAATAAAAATGAAGTTTATTTTTAATCGAAGAAGAAGATCATGATTATATGTGTTCATATATATATATATAATAATTATTTTTAGATTGTTTTTATTCTATAATATATGTATAATTCTTTAACATGAGTATAAAATGTAAAATTACTTCGTTTTAGATAAGAATGGTGTCATTGGCACACCCCCTACTGATCTATTCATGCCCCATTTTTTAATTATATAATTTGTTTTTCCTTTATCAAAATTACTTAAAGAGACATACAATTTAGGAAAGAAATCTTCTACAAAGTAAATATATTAAAATCTCATATTCTTTTTCCAAAAAAAAACCCCAGTAATCTGTTTCTTCAAAAACAAAATTAACTCTTAAACCCTAAAATATACTTCTTACATACATCTAAAATATTATGAAAGAGTTTGAGAACGATATCAAGAAAATTGAAGAATTGTCTAAGAACAATATCAAACATCTTGAAGAATTTTCTGAGAATGACATAAATTAAGAATTGTCTGACAATGATAGTAAGCATCTGGAAACAATTCATTCTTTGGAAATAAGTTTGAAGTGTATTTTTTCTTTAGAATGATATCAAGTTGTCGTTGTGTTAAAGTATTTTGTTATTTTTTATTTTTTCGTTTCTGAAATAAAAAGAAAAAAAACTAAAAATAAAGAAATAAGAAGAAAAAAAATCAATCAATGGAGGTGAGAGAGGTGAGAGAGATGTATACAGATACATAGATAAGAGATAGAGAAATCATATATTATATGTATTAAGTTTGAAAAATAAGTAAAATGGGTAGTTTTGGAAATAAACAAAAAAATTTAATAAAAACATTTAATTTTATTTAATTAAATCAAAATTTTAAAAAGTGGGGCATGAATAGATCAGTAGGGGGAATGCCAATAGCACCACTCTTCAGATAATTTTACTTTTAAAAAACAAACGGGTTGACAATACATTCAAATCTGAGAAGAAAAAAAACATGTCATTCAAGTTCAGATTTCAGTCACTATCAAGTCTTTAGAAAAATTCAGAAATGTTCAGTCTTCAAACAAATTCATGATTGTTCAGTCTTCAGACAAAAAAATAAACGACCTCTAAGTTTAGAACCTGTATTTGGTTTGTTTTTTTTTTTTTTTTAAAAAGAATGCCTGTCTGGCTGTCTTTGATTTTATCATCATTATATCAGATTATTTTTAAAAGGTTAGTACATCACACTCACAAGTTTGAAAATTAGTGGGTTCTCCCCAATAGAAAATTTGTACTTGGTGGACAAGGAACATAGAAAGATAATTTAAAAAAGAACCGACAAAAAGGAAATTTATTAAAAAAGAAAATAATAGAAAATAATAGAAAATAATAGAAAATATATTTCACATAAGCAAAGACATATTGGTTTCTACTTAACCTCTCAATGTACATTAAAAATGAACTGCTTATAAATATAGCTTATGGATGATTTCATTACTGATTCACAAGAGCAACAATATTTGAACCGGAAATAAACCATAAATAGCTTAGAAGCTTTTTCATTCGTCAATTTATATATATATATATATATATATATATATATATATATATATACAATAATTTTCAAATAAGTGCGCACCGATAGAATTATATAAGAACATTGAATGTGAACCACTCATTTTATATATTTTGACTTGGCATGTATGTACTTGTCAAAACTCTTTTATAAATGAATGACTCACATTCAATGTCTTTATATAATTCTATGAGTACGCACTGACAGGAAAAAGTATATATATATATATTTTGAGTGCTTGGGCTAAAAGGTGTATGTAGAGGACTAAGATTGATCATCTACTGCGCTGACCTCAAACCGTTAAAAACAGGGACGGAGCCACCTTAGAACGAGAGGGGGCCACTGCCTCCCCTGAAGTTGCACAATTTTACAAATTGCTTTCTAAATTTTTAGAGTTTTATGTTGTTACCCTTGTTTAATATCCCTCATGTTTTATAGTTTTATATATTTTTCCTCTATACTTTCATATTTTTATATTTTTGCCTTTACTTCATTTTAGATTTTCTAATTCTTTTATAAATTACCCTGTTAATAATTTATGGATAATGTCAAGAAAAAAGTTCTTTCTTAACTAATTTTAGTATATTATTAAAATATTTTCCCTCTTTCCAAATCTTACTTATCTCACTCTAATACGGTAATACCATATATATTTTTAATAAGCTATTTACTTATTTATTTAATTTTCCCAATTTAAAAAAATGTGTTGATTTATATAACTAAAACATGTCAAGTAAACATAATCATATATTTATGTTTAGTTATTAAGAAATGTTATCAAACAAACTTTTATAATTATAAACAATTAAAATAGTTTTTGGATTTTAAAAACATATTAGGAGTCCAGTTTAAATTTCAATTTGTTTTCTAACTATTAAACACTATTATTGAATCTTGAATTAATGACCATAAATGTTAGTCTATTTTATTTTTAGAGTAATGTTAGACATACCGTCAATTTTTTATTTCAACTTGTATTCCAACTAGTTGCATGTAGATTAACAAATTGATACATATATTATGATTTATTTCACTCGTTGCATTTATATGAATTAAATTGTTTAAGTTACAAGTTGAGATATGAGTTGGAATATCTAAGCATTGTTTTTATTTTTATTATGTTTTCGTCAAAAACATAATATCCGGTCTAGATAGACAAACTGTAAAACAAAAAAAAATATGTTTTTGTCACTATTCAAGGATTATCTTAATTTTTTTTTCATAAATACCCAAATTAAGAAAATTTATCTCAATAATATTTTTTATTCATTTTAAATAATTAATGAAAAATAATAATGTTTTAAAATATAAACAACGCTTTTAATAACTATTTTTTTTACGGCGCCCCCTCTGGAACGTAATCATGGCTCCGTCCCTGGTTAAAAATAAGAACAAATTGCAGATATTGATTATAAATTTTACTGGATCTATTGAAGTGGATACAAAAAGATCAACTTAATAGAAAATTTTAAATCGTATTGAGAATGAGAGAGCGGCTTAGTCACTTCTCACAAGATCTCTTGGTCATGGGGATTAAGAAGAAATTTGGGTGTGATTGAACATAGAAGAAATATAAAAAGCAAAAATGTATGATATGACTTCTTTAATTTTTTTAAGAAATTCTCTCGCTACCATTAATAAATATTATATTCTCATCATCTAAGTTTTTTAATTTATTATTTATTTATATACACCTTACGGTGCGATGACTCGTACCTACAAATGAACATCGCTCACGATCAAGCCACATCAAAAGGTTGTTAATCATCTAAGTTTAACTTAATTGTTTTCTGAAGTTTGTGTTATATCAATAAACTAATGGATGGAAAGGAAATATACATTAACGATCTATTACTAATAAAGTTTATGTGCGATATAGTATATCCTTAAAAGCTTACATCATATTATAAAAGCTTATATATAAAAATGCGATGAGAAAATAATCTAAATACTTTATAGTTATATACATAGTGATTTTATCCTTAGTTCATACTGATATAAAATATATGAGTGCATTGTATGTAGACCATAGATTATAGATAAGCACTGACGAGTATACGCATACTGAATCAAAGCAATTAAATCTAATGGTCCACTATGTAAGGCACTGATATATATTTATCGGTACACACTGATGAGAAAAGTTTCCTATATATATATATATATATATATATATATATTTATCACATACAATACGACAACTCGAAATTTGAATATTATCGAACTGAATGGACACGCTGCACCACCAAACCATATTAGGCGGCAGTAATAATCTAAATACATTTACCAATACTAATTTTAATTGATGTGTTAATTATGAAAAATTATATATATTACTCTATATAAAAAATGGCTATGGAACAAGTGAATAGTCCCCTTGATTATAGACCTCTCCAATTTGTTTGAAAGGAAAAGGACACATGTACGGATGTACCATTTCATGTTTTAAAATGGTATTTAAATTTATATATAAAAAAATTATATTTAAAAAGTGTGTAAATTACCAGGCAAGTATGTGTAGATATGCCATTTGTGATTTATAATTTAATTTATCTACTTTTTTTTAATTCTTCATTTTTTAAAGACGATTATACCCCTAATAAGTTTTAAATTACATAAAATATATTTGTAAAGTGTATTTAAAAGGGCAAAATCGTCTTTGGAATTAAAGACAATTCAGCTTCACTCTCACTGCCTGCTACAATCATAGGTATAGTGATAACTGATAACTGAATAAGTATGGGCATAGATTTTTATATATTTTTCTATTTCTGAAATGTACCTTTTTTTTAGAATGTTTATGATTTAATTTTAAAAAGTGTGACACTGTGACCGTGTGAGTATATATATTCGGTTAGTATGTCATTGATTAATTCCTTCATGAATTATATTTCTTTTTGGAGTTAAGAGTTGCTTTTATCTTATTATTTTAAGGGATAATGACCACAGGTGGTCATATGATCATACGCTATCAAAATAATCATTATTAGATTGGAAATTCGATTCAAAGTGACTATTTTTGACAAACAGTGTGAATGTGTAACGGAAATGACCATTCTTAGAGAAAAATGTTATAGTGGACACCCATTTTAATTTTGTAAATATAATTAATCAATAGAGATTTTTAAATTTTTTTAAAAAATGAACATTAATTTAAAAAAAAATAAACATTAATGTTTTTAATTAATATTTTTTTATTTTTTGAAAAGAATTAATGTTCATTTTAATTTTTTTTTATTTTTTTTTAATTTTCTATTCATTAATTCTATTTATAAAATTAAAATGGATGACCTTCTAGGATAAAACTTTATCAAATGAGTAGCCATAGGCCACTAGGATAATTTTCTCAATGAATAGCCATTTACGTCACACTATTTGCTAAAAAATTGTAATTTTAAATTGAATTTTTTTTCTAATGGTCATTTTGATAGTACATAACTAAATGTAAGACTATTAGGGTGATTATACCTTTTAAATTGTTTTTTAAAGTTAAAAAAAAGTGTAAATATCAATATTATTGACAAAATAGTACACAAGAAATCAGATGGTGCAGACTCCGGAGAGAAAAAAATGAAAGTAAACTGTTAATCTGATTTTTCTGACCTACATTTGTACTCTTGCATAAATCAATGTTAACTACAAGTATTTCCGATAGCCTTTCTCGGATAACCTTTATTTAAGGGTGGATGTTGTTGTAAAGAGCCATTAAAATGAGTATATGTTTTAAGAATACTCCTTAAATAACTTATTTATAATTTTTTATTATTATTTTATATGGAACCCCCTTATTCTTTATTATTATCATATATATACTTCATTAGTTATATTTCTTATTTATATGTGGAACTCACTTAATTAAAGGAGGCTGAAGCCACCTCTTAATTAAGGAAGTGTGCTCCACTAAATTTTAATTAAGGGAGTCATTAAGAATCTCTTGGAACAGTAAATATTGCAGCTCATCCCCTAATCAAACTAAAGGGCTTGATTAGGGGTCTATTGGAGATACTCTAACCTCTTACACTATAATTTTTTTTCACCTACTTTGTACTCCTTCACTAATCAATCGAAATGAGTTCTTGTTGGGAATTGGAACCGGTGAACACGGAAACGACATGCCTAATATTCGTCTATAACTCACATCAATTAAAATCTATAGCAGAAAAATAAGATGAGAGAAAATAAACAATCACACAACGCAAGATATACTGTGGAAAACCCTAAATCAGGAAAAAAAACTACAGGCCATCAGGACAACAGAGAAAGTTCCACTATATGATAAATTGTTACAACCATATACTTCAGGATTCTCTTACACACCTCAACCCAAAACCTTAGAGCCTTACCAAGTCCCCAAGCTCACAAACCGAGCTTTACATCATGACTTTCAGCTCACAACGCTCATAAGATTCTCACCAAGAAACCCCCATCCCTCTAAATATCTCATAGGTCTCCCCTGAATATCACTAGCGGATCTCTAACTTGATCCACTGATATTCCCCGGATCCCTCCTCAGATATTCCTTGGGGTCTCCCCCGGATCTCACCACTCTCTGATATTACAGGTGTTTCTTTGACTCCATACCCTAAATCTAATAACATAGATATTAGGTCTATTTATACTAGTTACAGAGATTTTAAGATAAAATGAAATCCTAATCTTAAACATACAAGACTTTCTTGTTTCACAAAAAGGCTATTTCTTTTTATGCACAAGTCTTCTTATTCAACGCAAAGAGTTTCTTTTCATTCAAGCACAAGAACTTTCCAAAAAAGAACACTTTCCTTTTCTGCTCAACATTCCCGATCTTAGCAAAATATGCCGTCACTGAGGTATGGGTCGCTGTGTGCACCATACGCCCTATACCGCAGAAAGTCACTAGAAACGACCGCTCAGAATACCGCGGTCTGTGTCTCTTGCCTATGTTGTGGTATGCACCATGCTGATCTCACTGGAATAGACCACTCCATGTGTCGCGGTCCATGCCGCGGTTCCTATTGAAATCCGATTCTTCAGTTCTTCTTCGGTCTTCAGACCTCCCTATAACACCATCTCTAACTTCCAAACGTTTTCCATGTCTCCAGGAATATTCACATCAATTGAGTCTCATTTAGTTTACATTGGGTTCACTTAAGAATACGAGTCAAAACCTAACAGTTCTCATTTGAGAAACTATCCCGGTCAACATTTTTCACAAGTTTGAAATAAATGTAAATATAAATTAAGTATGAATTAATCTACTCAAACCTATTCTGTTTTTAAAATTGAACCGATCAAAATGTCAAATTACCTTTAGATATTAAAATGTAGCATTGTGATAATTTTGGGGGAGGTCCCTCATCCCCATCCCCATTTCAATTTGGAGATGAAATTTATCTCTATCGCTCCCTATTTCCGCATTTGAGGATTTTGTTTTTTAATTGGAGACAGGGATTTGAGGAAATGTAGATTTCTGGGAAAATACCCATCTCTAAATTCAATGCCAAACAAGTCTTTAAAATCAATCCAAAGCTGCCGCTTGTGACAAACTCACAACAGAGTAGAGCATTTATTAATTTCTCAACTGCTAATAGAAATCATATGGAAAACAAACAACCATTAATTATTATCTCTTATCAATTTCCTCTTAATTTGCATTGTACTCTACTTAATTAATTTGTGTTGTAGTACATTACATAGTCGTGAGTTATGTTAAACATTACGACTCAAATCCCTATCTTATATTTCAACTAATGATGTGTTAATGTGATTAGTATATCCATGGAATACACCAACATTCAGTTTCTACCGTCAAATTGTTGTTTACAATACTGAAACAAATACACTCGGTTTCAGCTCTCTGTATTTTCGATTCATCTTGTCACTATAAACCCTAAAAATACAAAGAGGTTAAATACTAAAATCCTTAGGGTAAAACTGTCATTCCGGAGTATAACTTAAATAATTCAAATTTTACTTCATAATTAACCCAACAAAACAATGATAAATAATCACTCAACCCTCATCACAGATTCACAACTTGGTTTTTATTTTTTATTCAACTTAATTTTCTCCAACTTTCTGTCAAAATTGATGTAACTATCATTGCAAATTCAGATGTTATAAACTTATAACCCTTTTTCGGAGAATGCATCATATCTGTGATTTAATTTGGGCACTAATAAGCCTAAATTTATTAATGCAAAAATTTTATTAGTTTGTAGACAGCGACTCCTTTAGTGGGACCGTGACGGATTTAATCCTAAATATATGTATTTAAATTTTAATGGTTGATATAATTAGTATGTTATGTACCTGATTTAATTTAGACATCAGTAAAGTCTAAATTTATTAAAGTAGAATTTTGTTTAGTTACCAAATTCAAGTTTGGTGAGTCCATTGTTAACCAAACCAAACATCAATAAAGTCTAAATTTATTAAAGTATAATTTTGTTTTGTTACCAAATTCAAGTCTTGGTGAGTCCATTGTTAACCAAACCAATATAAATAGCTAAACCACTCAGTTAGATTGTGGTGTTGCGCTTATTGTAAATTTCCATTTACATTTTTCTTTTTTAAGACCTCTCTATTTGGAAAAATGAAGCCGAGATAGCTTATGATGTTGCACTCATTGAAGTATTTGTTGCACTCATTTTAATTTTTCAATTCCATTTTTTCTTTCTAAGATCTCTCTTTTTGAAAAAAAAAAATTATGTTAGAATATATCAACAACTTGCTACAAGAAAAGTAGAAAAAATTTCAATTACATTTTTCATATTAAGACCTATCTTTTTCAACAATATTGATCTGAATTGATCAATACGATTTCTAATTCTCATGATTGGGGAGACAATGTTGAAGCCGCTAACAATTCGAAGAGGAGGAATGGTAGGAGTTATTGCCTTGCAGTTAAGGGTCATGGCATGAAGTTAAGGAGTTCCAAGAATTGTTTTGATATGTCATGAAACCTTGAGGAGGAGATTTTTAGGGTTATAGACTTTAGCGTTGCTGTGGGATACGATCTCAAAGATAAAGAAGTGACTAGTGAGGATGGCTGACATCGTTGATAAGGCTATTTCGAAGCTGACGGGAATCAAGTTGAAAATAGTGAAGGATCCGTAATTTTTCTAGCTTGTGGTCGTGGTTTTTCCTGGAGTGGCTGTTCTTCGTTGTCTAGCTTTTGAGTAGTGTGGGTCTGTTTTCTTAGTGGCCGGTTTATTGCTTTTGTTTTGGGCTTCTTCTGTTTTTGATGTTTTCGCTTTGGACCAGTTGCGGCAGTCCCCTATTCTATATGGCTTGTGTTTAGTTTAGGCTTGTTGTGGGCTTTTGTCTATGGCCTTAGTTGTCTGTTTTTGGGAGCCTTCGTTATGTCTGGCCTTTTAGGTCTTTTGTAGCTTGCTTGTTCTTGGGCTTTATAGGCCCTTTGAATAAATTTACTGTTTAAAAAAAAAATGGGTAATCTTTTAACAAAATTATATCGTAATGTAATAATAACGTTAGACATAAAAAATGTATCAATTCGATTCAGATTACTATATTACAGGCAGCTAGTGAATTTTCACAAATGAGTTATCTTGGTAAGGTAATTAAAGGTAAAATGGGAGAGCATTGAAGAACATTAAAGAGCTGAATGAGTCGGTGGTAGCCGGTTGGTGCAAGGGTTGAGGACCATGTGAATCTAATAAAATTACAAATCCGGACAAATTCACGTTGAATATTGACAGACAGACTGAATAACCTTTTACCATCCAGACATGTCAAATCTGTAATCGGATGTGATATACTTTGTAAACATTAAGTATCGAGTGACTTTAACTGAATGTGCCAGTTGTAAAATGTATAATTAACCATAGTTTTATTTGATCTACATAAAGACATTTGAGTGAGTCCTTATATGTCTTTGCAGAAACCAGCTAATGGCAACCATGAATAACTCCAATAAATTTAACCTGCAACCCTACCTATCAACATTTATTGAAGCCTGAGTAATGAGTATAAAAAAAAAAAGAACATTTATTGAAGCCTGAAGAAGATAACAATAATATTTTTGGGAAACTTTATGGGTGGATATGAACATTTATATTTATGACACATTGCCATAATGATATTTATATTCTTCAGAATCATTATGAATCATGAGTACTACACGTCTACACTTAATTAAAGGTTATTGAAACATCAATTTTCTGGACAATGTGGCCATTGGTGTACCGGGAGAGGTGGAGAATTTTGAAGCTAGTTGTTTGGAATTTGGGGAAACATCACTCCCTCCCCAATAAATGACATGTGTTCGGACAAAACTACCATCTCCCTAGACACATGGTATGTATTGGGGAGATGGGTAATGCTCACCCCCTTGAAGGAGGGTGAGCAAAAATGGACTCATCATAGAGGGGTATATTTGGAATAATAAAAGATGATTTGACATATCAAAACACATCTCCCACTCTCATGTCTGATCCCTAGGGGCTAGGGATGTGTGCGGGTTTTCCATTACCATTCTCAATCCCAATTTATATAAGAAATACCATCTCGATGTATACCTACCTTAAAATAAACGGTGTGGGTACGAGGATTTCCATTAAAGGATCGGTTCATTGTCTCAAACCATTTCCATACCGTTAATGTATTTTTTTAATGATTTTTTTATTGAAATCATATCAAAATTATTGAATATATAATATAAAAATAATACAAAACGTGGTTACAAACTCAAAATCAATTATAACATAGCTCGTTATCAATCACATATATAACTTCATAAAGTCATGACAAAATATACATCTTCTATTAGAAATATGTGGCTACAAGGGACTTTGACAAAAATGTAGATTAACTATTTTGAATATTTATTATTAATAGTGTGGAAGTGAAATGGAGTGGTTGAAGGAAGTGTGTAGCTGGATTTGAAAGAAAGTAAAATAGAGTTAATAGTCAGTACTTGGTTGATCCGAAAAGAATTAAAATCTGCCTTGAAACATATTTATAAATGATTGTATTCGTTTGATCCTAAAAGAAATGAAAATCTTGGTCTATGACAAGCTATTTTGTTAAAGATTTCAAAAGTTGGTCTTTTGTTTATCGATGCTTTGATGGGGATCATCTGATTAGGACAACCAAGTTTGTTGCGTTCAAGATATATCTAAACCAAATCAGGAGAAGTTGTGACTTGGAGCTGGGGAGATTAGAGTAAATATGTGTAGGGATGAATATGAGATTTGAATTTATTCTTGTAAAAATTAACCTCATATATTTACAACTAAATACTTCGATACGTCTGATGCATATGCTCAAACTCAGTTAACTGGAAATAAATAGCCAATACCAATCATATAAAAAATGAATATCACGTTGCAAGTGGGAGGAGATAATTCCAGTATGGGTGGTTGAGGCTTTTCTGATATAAAAAAAATACATGACAGTATTTCAATTGAAAGATTTTTATTTAACTATTACAATATTTAGGAAATGTGTGAATATAATAATAATAATAATAATATATTAGGGATTTTAATGTGAGGTTCTGAAAGTAACTCACCACCAATTTCTCATTTTACTGAGAAAAGCTTTGTTTCAAAATATTCTAAAACAATTTTTGTACCATCTATTCGGTAGATATTCAAAATGACCACATTATAATCAATTCACTAGAAAAACAAAACTAGTTCAAACACCATATGTGAAATCCATCATCAGTTAACTTTGAAAATCTTTGACCACCCATATATAATCTCCCCCATCTGAAATGTGTATCATATATAATCTCACAACATAAATGTGTCAACTAAGAAGGAATTGAAGCACTTTTTCGTCTGAAATTCAAGTCTCTCACCTCACAACATAAATGTGTCAATTCGTGAGTCTTACTTGCATATTACACTATTATGTTTTGTCAATATGTATTGGTTTTTTTTTTTTATACCAATTACGATATCAGCAACTTAAACCTAAGACATTATTATGATTACCAAGAGTTTTTATCACCGAATAAACATGCATTGTTAATTTTGTTGAAAATCATTTATAATCTGGACTTTTTCACAAAACAGTTTATTGTGAAACATCTTCATTCTTTGTTTTGTGAAATATCTTATATCTTCATATGAAATTAGTATAGGGGTATTGTGGTACTTTCAACTCTAGAAAAGTGGCTTAAAAAAGTAATTATAAAAGTTAGAGAGAGTTACCAATAAATTTTCCCCCATTTGTTTTTCTAAATATCAAATATGTATATACTAAGGTTGTCTTCTAAATTCTAATCCATTACCATTTACTGGTTAATCTTTCATGTTATATTATATGTTTTGCGGTTTTTTAGTTGAAATATCAGACTGTAGCATGTAGAAGATCATGAATTCTGGTCGCTCACCTCACAACATAAATGTGTCAACTAACAAGTGTAGAAATGGCAGACGGAAATGTATTTTCTAAACGTGTTTTCAGCTATGATTGAAAAATCAGGTAATATCATTAATATTTTGTCAATATTTTCATGTCTTAAAAGTATCGATATCAATATGAGGTGTAATATATTTCCCGTAAATTGTTAAACACTAATGTTCGTCAACCAAAAAATTTAGTCAAAAAACCAATCTAAATGATGTGGTAAATGATTTGTCCTTATTTCATTATTCATGATATCACCACATGATTTGTGTTTAATGACAACTCATTTGCCACATTATTTTGATTGAATTTTTGGTTAATTTTTTAGGTTGTATAATATTATTCTTCCTTAAAATGTCTTGGAAGTTTTCGAAAATATCTGTCAATGAACTTGTAGTTTAACTTGATATAATATCGTGGAACTTTTCCTGAAATTTCCGATATATTTCCATCGGGTGTCAATATTGTCACACATAAAACAAATTAATACATCCATATTTTATTAAAAATTTCAATTATAAAAATATCTCAATAGAAATTTATCAACAATGACAAATTACTTTAATTAAAAATAAACCACATACTATATACACTCATATCTTCAACTATATTTCTTTATTAAAAAAAACATATCTTTTATAAAAAAAAACTTATGCTAAATCCTAACATATGATAAACCCTAATTAAACTATAATTTAATTTTAAGTATCAAACTTTCTTATCATCACATGATTATCATATTTTTTTTATCTTGCGTTTATGTATAGTTATGAATTCTATCAATAAACAAAAAAATTATTTTTTAAATATAGTTATAGATATCAATTTTTTTTTAAGATAGTCGTAGATATCAATAAGTTTGTTGTTATTATTATTTTTAAGATATTCGTATAAATAAAAGAATTCTAAATTGAAAATCTATTGACCTCATATACAATTCAATTCCACATATTCTATTTCATAAGGCTTCTACATTCGAGATATTTCCAAAAGTAAATTTAAATCATCATTAAAAGAGGATTTGATTTCAAAAATAATGTGATTTTTTATATTTGTTAATTGTTTAAGAGAGTTTATAAATAATATATATTGAAATAAATATATTCATTTCAATGAGGTTACTATTGGCATTATGAGTGTTTATAGTAATATTTATTTTTAAAATTTTAGATATGAGTGTACTAATAAGTCTTATAGAGGATAATATCTACACCCATTTCCATCTATGTAAAATGAGAAAGTAATGATATTCCCAAATGTTTTTATTTATTTCTTTTATTAAATAAAATATGTATGCACATTTCACTTTTTATTTGTGTTAATGTTAATGGATTCCAAATAAACTATATAACAATCTATAATTATAATTTATGAAAGTATATTAAATTTTTTTTTTCCGATGAGAATCTCATAAGTAACTTTTTTCTTTTCAAGCATGAATCATGTAATATTTTTCAAGTAAGAATCTTGTAAGCTTTGAACAAGAATATCATAATTTGTTTTTGCTTTCCTTTTTTGATCATTATTTTTTTGTTTTGTTTTGTTTGAAAGTACAAGAATCTCATTATTAAAATTGTACAACATGTGTTTTCTTCGCATTATATCAATTGGGTTGTTTATTTAAGAAAACTCGACCTATTTTTTCTATCACACATCACCTCCTATCGACAGGGATGGGGTGTATCTCTCTTTTACAGTAGTACGAGGAGTTCAAGTTTCACCACCCTCGTTTACAAGCTTAGTCTAACTTAAAAAAAAATTATTTTCTTTCATCACTTCAACCATAAACAAGAAGAATATAATATAACCGGTTTTAACTTAGACATGCCGCCGGTTCCGGTTCCGGTCCGGTTCCCTCCGGTTCTGAACCGGAACCGGTCTATTTTTTTTTTATATCATATTTCATTAAAAAAAATTAGCCATGTAGAAATGTAATTGGTAAATGTATTTTATTGGGTCACCCGCAAAATAAAGTTAAATAAATAAATGACAAATTAAAAAATAAAATAAAATAAAACAAAACCAAAAAAAATAAAATTGGCCTTGCACTTAATTTTTACCACAATTAAGTTGTCTAAGTATCCTCTTAAGGATTTAGAGGAATCAAAGGCCACGTAGTTCTCTTACCTTTTATTATAGATTTGGACTTTGGAGTTTGGAGATGCGGATTTGGCGTGGAGTCGACGAGTCGTGGAGACGTGGACTAATCGTTGCCATGATCATCCGTTCGACTTTCAGCCGGTTGATCATCTTTAAAGAAATCGTATGGTTCCTCTTGATCGATTTCTTGTTGTTTATTTTGAGCCTTCGTCCAATCTTCAACACAAGCTTGTATCTGAAGTGATTTCGGACTCATAAGGGAACGTCTTGGGTCTAAAATATTCCCACCGGCACTGAACTGTTGTTCTACCGCCACCGTAGAAACTGGTGTTGAAAGGATTTGTTTGGCTATCATAGCCAAGATTGGAAAGTACCTTTCATGCTCTTTCCACCAGTGTAGGATATCAAATTTTTTATCTTCAGTGTCTTCTATGAACCCAAAAGAGGTACTTAGATAAGATTCAAGCTCGGAATATGTGGTGGAGCTTGATGAAGAAGAACCTCGGAATTTTTTGGTTTTTTTTGGTAAAAGATTATACCCTAAATTAACAAATGAAGAGGATGATGATGATGAACGAGATACATTTTGAGTTTGTGCTATGTTCAGTGATGGACCGTAAACTTTAATATATTCATCATATAATTCATACAATAATGTCTTAACCCTAGCACAACACATATCAACATCATAATCTATTTTTAAACCTTGTTCATAATAAACAGAAAGATAATCAGGCAAACTTTCTAATCTACAACGTGGATCAAAACACAATGCAATCAAATAAATATTTAGAAACTCCTTATAATATTCTAACCATTTATCCTTCATAGCAGTAACAGACTCATGTAATTCTGAGTCGGATTCACAATGAGCAAATGCACCAGCAATATTAAGACTTTCAATAATAAATAAATTAGTTGTAGGATAATAAACACCAGATAAATTGTTAGTAGCAGTATAAAATTTTTTTAACAAACCACAAACATTGCTACAAGCATCTCAATGACTTTGATAAAGATTAATGTGACTAACATGATATTGAATAAAAGTAACTAATAAATCCCTATATTCATAACTTCTAGCAAGCAATTTATAAGTAGAATTCCAATGTGTTGGAACATCACGAGGAAATCTAATGGCAACGCTTACCATTTTGTTTACAATATGCTGCCCATAATTTCATTACAGAAGGATGTTTCCACAAAAAATAGAGGGCATCTTTAATAGGTTGAATAAACTGTTCAAGAGTTTTTAATCCTTTTTGAACACATAAATTGAAAACATGGCATGCACATCTTTGATGAAAAAATTTACCACCAAGATAAGGTTTGCATAATTCAATTAAAGCAGGAATAGCAGCGGTATTGTTAGAAGCATTATCAAAACCAATTGCAAAAATTTTGTTCTCAATTTTATACTCTGTGAAAATAATTCTAAGATGTCTAAAAATATTAGCAGCAGTATGTTTTTCATCAAAAACTCTATATGCAAGAATTCTTTTTTGGATAGCCCATGCATTATCCATATAATGGCAAGTGACACCTATGTATGAATGCATTCGCCAATGATCACTCCATATGTCGGCACATACGGAAACACGACCATTATATTTTTCAAAAAAAATTTCCAACATTTTCTTTTCTTTTTCATAAATGTTTTCAAGTGCTTCTGTGAGCGTGGTTCTAGGAACACGACATGCAGCAGGATTTAATGCTCGTTGACAATAATTATTAAAACCAACTTTTTCACCAAAACTAAATGGTAAGTGTTCTACTGCAACCATTCTAGCTAATTCTTCTCTATTTTTTGCATCACTATATTTAAATAATTGTTGGTTAGGGTAGCGTACCTGGGAATTTGAGATTGTGAACTCGATTTGGCCTGTGCATGTGGATGTGAGTTCGTTATATGCTTCCGATATGAGTCATATCCTCCAGATTTGTGCCATTTAAATACTTTTTTGCAGTAATTGCAAATCACTACTGTGCTTCCATCTTCATTCGTAACTTTCTTCATATGGAGTACGAATAGATCAGATTTGACCTGCTTCGGTAACTTTTCTTCCATCTGTGGATAAAAATCAAAATCTTGATGTGGGTTGGGATCAGGGTCATCATGCTCATCACCATCATGGCCAAGATCAGACATATTTTTTTATTGGCTTGTCAAAATGGGGGTGACATTGAGATCGGGTTCAGAAATTCTAAGAGAGGGATGAGAATGAGGAAAGTTTAGGCCTAAGTCTTCAGTATAGACTTGTTGTTGTAGATACTCGTGATAAGCACGGTCGTCATGACCGAGATTATCAGTCATAAGACCCTTACCTTTCATCGAAATGGAGCGTCTAGGAGCGTCACCACTTCCACTTGCCATTTTAAAAATTGAATTGTAAAATTCCTTGAACAAAAAATGTTAAAAAATTGATTTAAAAAATAATTAAATGGTTGGAAATAAATTTGGAAGAAAATTAGAAACTTAGTAGTTAGTAATTGCAATTTGCAAATAAAATATATTGTAAATAAAATAAATTGGAATATATAGCAAATAAAATAAATTGTAAATAAATGATATTGGAAACTTAGTAATTGACTAATTGCAAATTAAATAAATTTGAAATAAGAAATATTGCAAATAAAATAAAATTAGAAGCTAAGTAGTTGTAAATAAAATAAATTGGAAACTTACTAACTTAGTAATTGCAAATAATATAAATTGGAAACTTTGAGACTTGGAGTTTGAGAATTGAGACTTGGAGAATTGAAAGTTTAGAGAGAATTGAGAATTAGAGAGAATTGAGGAAATTGGGGTGAGGAAAAATGAATGGAGGGGTAGGGGTATTTATAGAAAAGAAAATTAAAAGAAAATTAAAAAAAAAACATGAACCGTTGGAGGCCCAACCGTTATTTAAAAAATATATATATTTAAAAGAAGAACCGGGCGGTTCGAACCGGACCAGAACCGCCGGTTCTGGTCCGGTTCGAACCGCCCAGTTCTTCGTTGAAGCGAACCGGAACCGGAACCGGGCCGGACTGGTTCCGGTTTTCTGACAGTGGTTCCGGTTCGAACCGAACCGCCGTCATGTCTATTTTAACTGAGATAAAATAAAATAAATTAATTTACAAAGAAAAAGAAAGATTTCTTCTCTCTCATTTTATTAATCTAGAATTAAAATTATGGTATTTAAAAAAAAATGTTATACTACACTCTTACCATTCTTTTTAATTTAATTTTTGAATTAATTAATTAAATTGATACTACATAAGATATATGATTCTAGCAATTTTTTTTTTGGGATTTGAACTTACTACCTCAACTCGGTTGAGAAATATGTTTTCAGCTGTGATTGAAAAATTTGTAATATTATTAACGCTCCAACTCATTCATTTAAATCATACAAATCTAATATAATTTTAATACAAATTATACTGTTGACACATCATTTTGACATTAGATTTGGACAAACTAGTATTATTATATCATTAATATTATAAGTAGTATATTACACCAATATCGATATAGGGTGTAATATATTTCTGCAAAATGTCTTGAAAGTTGTCGAAAATATCCGTGATATTTCTGTAAAATATTGTTTATCAATGAACTTTTAGAACATCTCCAATATAAAAATTGTTTGCATACCAAAAATTATTGACATGACAACAATATCAAAAGATTTGCTTCCTATATGGTATAAAGATAGATTTAATAGACAATCAACTCAAAATTTAGTTTCCAATACTTCTGTTTAAAACACATTTATTTTCAATAATGTGTCCAAATTTTTTTATTTTTTCTTTTTTATTTTATTTCCTTATCAAAAATAGATGAAAAATTAATGTCAATTTTAAATACTAGCTGAGTCAATCGAAAAAATAGTTGCACAATATGTCGTCTGAAAGTAGACGATTATGTTGACAATATCTAATATTTTTTTGCCACATCAGTATGAGGTTGAATATGTATGACTATATTGAAGATACATTTTTTAACGGACTATCTATTTATCATATATACATTTTTTTTTTTCACAAGTCACTACTGTATTAGAGATGCTCTTAGTGAGCTTGACATAATGTCATGGAACTTTTTGTGAAATTTCAGATATATTTTCATTAATGTAAAGTGAGAAATCAATTATATTTTCAAATATTTTTATCTACTTTTTTGTTTATTTTTTTTAATTAAACAAATTATGTACCCACATTCTACTTTTTATTTGTGTTAATGGATTCCAAACAAACCATTTAACAATCTATTAACTATTATTTATAAAAATATGTTATAATTTTATTTTTATTTTTCCACCGAGAATCTCATAATTAACTTTTGTCTTTTCAAGCAAGAATCTTGTAAGCTTTAAAGAAGAATATCATAATTTGCTTTTGGTTTTTTTTTTCTCTTTTTTTTTTTCAATAAGAATCTGATCATTATTTTTATTTTATTTTTTTTAAAGAACAAGAATCGCATTATTATATTTGTACGACGCATACCTGTTTTCTCATTTTCTTAAGGGCAATTATCATTTTCCCCCCTGAGGTTTGCCATATTAGATAAACTAGTCCATCTAGTTTCAATAATAACCTATTAGTCATTTTATCCTTTCTGTCAAGTTTTCCATCCAAAAAGCCTTTGACAGTTAATTGAAAAATTAAAACAACCCATCAGGGATTGAACCATTGACCTTGGGCTAAAAACTACACACTTTGACCAACTGAGCTACTCAAACTAGTTGTTAGAAGTTTGTTGATTTAAATGTATATATAGTTATATAATTTGTTTAAAAAAATTTTAATCTGTTTGTATAATTTAAAATAAACTCATATATATATATATATATATATATATATATAACTTAAAATAAACTTATATTTAATAATAATATACAAAAATAGATTTATGATAATAATAATAAAACAAAAGGAAACACAAAAAATCCAGAAAATCAAAGCCGTAATTTTTTTTAAATTCGTTTTAAATATATGAGCTTATTTTAAATTATAAATAACTCATATTTAAAATAAACTCATATATTTAAAAGGAATTTATTATGTTATTTTTCTTTCTTTCTTTCTTTTTTGAATTTTTTCCCTTTCAATTTATGAGCTTTGATTTTCAGGGTTTTTTTTTATCAAATTGAAATAATATATTTTTTGAAAAGGAAAAAAATTCAAAGAAAAAGAAAGAAAATTTTTTACTGATTTTGATTTTCTAGATTTTTGGGTTTCCTTTTGTTTTCTTATTATTTTTATTATTTTCATAAATTTGTTTATATATATTATTATTATTAAATATAAGTTTATTTGAAATTATATATATGAGTTTATTTTAAGTTATACACATATTTAAATTATTTTAAACAAATTATATAACTATATATATATACATTTAAATCAACATACCTCCAACAATGAGTTGAAATAGCTCAGCTGGTTAGAGTGTGTGGTTTTTAACCACAAAGTCAAGGGTTCTATCCCTGATGGATGTGTTTTAATTTTTCAATTAACGGTCAAAAGCTTTTTGGATTGAAAACTTGACAGAATAGGGCAAAATGACTAATAGTTTGGGTTTCAGAGGGTTGACTGACCATTATTGAAACTAGAGGGACCAGTTTATCTATTATGGTAAACCTCAGGGGACGAAAATGATAATTTCCCTTGTCTTAATCTAAAACTAAAATTATGGCATTTTAATAAAAGAAAAATGTTATACTACTCTCCATTCTCTCATTAACTCTTATCATTCTCTTATTAATATTATAAATTAGTATTATATCATAAATCTCTACCAAACTAGAGTTTTGTTCAACTTTAATGAAGTGGTCAAGTGACAATGCGTATTTACTGTCAATGTGATTATTCGTTCAAATCATATTCATCTCTCTCAATTTTCAAATCTATAATAAAAAAAAATCAGGTGACCCATGTAAGCTGTAATAAATATGTGATTAAAATATATTTCCTTGTTATTTTATTTTTATTAGAGTGTTGATTGCATATTTTACTTTTATGAAATTTGTTAAAAATTTAATGATCCAACAGTTTTAAGTTTTTTTCTTTTTGTTTTTAATCACTTTTTGTTTTTTGAAATATTACATACACTACCATATAAATTCAGGATTTTTTTAGAGACGGAAAGGACTCAAACCCGTAACCTCGTGATATTGGTGTGAGGGCTTTACTACCATACCAACCTCATCTCGTCATTTTTAATCACATTTACAAATTTAATTGTGCCATACTGCCATTATAACAGATTTTCAGTATTAAATTTTGGAGAATAACTAAACAATGTCTAAAATTCCCATATCTTGATACAATTCATGAGTTTTACTTGCATATTAGTAGATTAAATTAGTTATGTTATGTGAATATGGTTTATATATATACCACTTACTATGCACGACAACTTGAAATTGAAACATTACCGAACTAAATGAGTGTTCTTACCATGAGTGAATATGCATTATTAATTTTGTTGAAAATCATTTAAACTCTAGATAAAATTATATTCTTTTTATCGGATACGGATTTGAAAAGAGCGTTGATAGATATCTCTACCTTAATTCGGGGATTGTCCGAATCCGTTCCGTTCACTTAGAAACGATAATGTATGCGGGGATGAAGATATATATCTATTTAAAAAAAAAGATAAATTAATTTTTTTTACCTCTCTACATCTTGTTTCTCTTTGTTAATTGTTTTTAGGAACGCAATTTAATGTTTCTTCCCGGTGCACGTACTCATTTTCACATTTACCATTATATTTTCAACTAAAGTGTTTTTTTTTTTTTTTTTTCTCTTCACGAGAATATCGAGCAATTGAATTGATTAACGACAGCATATTTTATATAACTTTTTCTTTCGGACAGTGTTAACATATCCCCTTATATAGTCTTCTTTTGTTCTGAACACCGTCTCCAATTCAAAATGTATAGTTTTAACGGTTCGAATCCTATCAATAACTAGAATTTTTAAAAAAATATCTGAATTAATAAATATATTATCTTAAAAAAAAAATCAATAAAAACATGTATCTTTACCTTTCCACGTTTTCTTACACAAATTATTATCTTAATTTTGTGATTTTGTCAGACCACCACCAAAAATAAGACAAGCCACAACAACCAAAACATGCCAGACAAATAAATAAATTTACAACATATTGGAAATTACGTACGGTAGGTTATCAGTTTGCACATTTACCATTGATGCTATTTCTCATAAATGTGTATCAGCTCTCATAACATGTCCGGAAAGTGGAAACTACATGCACCTAGTTGCCAGTTAGAATGGAACTAGCTTGGTTGAATACTTGAATCTATTTACAACAAAACTTAACAAGTTTGATAAATGATGATTGAACGTACTTGTTGGAATTGTTAATAGTGTGGAAGTGAAATAAAGTAGACCAGTTGAAAAAAGTTTGTAGCTGGATTATCTATTAATTAAGGTCATCTCTAATAGAAGATATAGAGCGAGAGTTATTGTTATATTTGAGTTTTAAATAGAACCGAGAGTGATACTTAAATGTATTTTTGCTCTAATGATGTTGAAAGTGATAGTATTCAATATATTGTAATTTATAAATTTTAATGTGTGATAATAATAATCCTATTATAAATTTCTCAATGAGATCTTTTAAATTGTCCAAATATTTAGTTTATCTAAATATTTTTAAATTATTACTAAGTTTGATATTGTTGGAAGGCTTTTGTATTTTCTATAATTATTTACTGAAAATATTTCAATATGCCCGGTCAAAATGCTTAAACCATCTTAAGTAGAATAAATAGTTAATCATATAAAAGATGCATGACAATAATACAATTTATATTGAATTTTTTTTAAGTATTGTATTATTATATAAATTCGTATTTTTTTTAAAATAAAATGACTCGAATCCATATCTTATAATGCATGTGTGAGAGATTTACCAACGACCAACCTCTTCCCGTATGATTCAATTGATGTTGATAACCGTAAATTAACGTGACTTGACATAAGTTCCATAATAAAAAATTGGTAAGTAAAAAATGTAAAAACTCATTATTGTCAAAAAAGAAAAAGAAAAAAAGAAAGTAAAAACCCATTCAATTTAACCTGCAACTCTGCAACTCCTACCTATCAACATTTATTACATTTTCAACTTTCTAAAATTTTATCCACTGTGTATACTTTGTTGTGCTGGCTTTGTTTTATGCATTGATCAACCATTTATCATAGCACTAGCTACCCTTTTGTACTATCTTTCATATCTGCTTAATTCATGTTAATACAATAACTTATATTGTTTACAAAGTAAGACAGGTTAATTATACTTTTAAGAATAATTGATTAAGTAAATAAAAAGTTGATAAATATTATAATTCTTTTTATTGAAAAAGTGGAAAAGGTTGAAAATTTTCTCAATCTTCTTTATTATTATTATTATTATTATTAAGGGTCCGTCCTATAAGCGTTTTTCAGTCGACGTTTTTCGAAAATAAAAATGAAAAATGAAAACAGTGTTTTTGGTTTCAATTTCGAAATCCGAAAACACGTCTGGTAGCATATACTGAAATCCGTATTTTAAAAATAAAAACGGGAAAAACACGTCTGGTAGACTAACTGAAAACTATTGAAAATGTGAACCTAACCAAAGTTGTACTCTCACTTATAGATTTCAATTCCAAATCAGTTCTATCAACTGGTTTTCTACTCTGTTTTTTCCCTTCAAAATCACATGTCTATGCCAAAGATCACACAATCGAATCCGCACACAATCGAATCCATAACGCGAACATATATTGAAATTGGGCAGGAAATCGTCGATTAGGATTTGGTAAGCTACCCAGCAGGACTCGAAGGAATTGAGC
The DNA here is from genome assembly GCA_033220585.1 of Dipteronia sinensis. Classification (NCBI taxonomy): domain Eukaryota; kingdom Viridiplantae; phylum Streptophyta; class Magnoliopsida; order Sapindales; family Sapindaceae; genus Dipteronia; species Dipteronia sinensis. Next base: position 21,565,363 of record CM065644.1, on the reverse strand, counting down.
GGTGGCAAGAAAAACCCAGTTCGTCGGAGCTAAACGGACTGGACAAGTAGAAGCCCTTGTAGAATGAACTGACACCTCCTTGAAGAATCAACTTCGGGGCGGTTCGACCCGGCTAGCTGACTCATAACATTGAAGTCAAGTGGGCAAGAAACGGTGGCGTTACCGCTCTACAAGGTGGACAAGCCCGTCGTACAAGCAGCACAAGGAGATCAGATCTACGGTGGCTGCTATCGACGAAGGAAGGAAGGAAGGAAGAAGAAAAGGAATAGCTGATCGGTCAGCGGCGGCTGCGATCAGTGAAGGAAGGAAGAAGAAAAAAGAAAGAAGATGATGATCGGCCGCCGGCAGTGAGCAGATCGGCGGCGAGCAGATTGATGAAGGAGAAAGAATATGGAGATGAGGAAGAAAGATATGTCTGGTGGATTATAAAAAGAAAAAGAATTTGTTAATTTTTTTGAAAAACAAAAACAAAAACGAAAAACAACTTTCAAATGTTTTTCAAAATTTTCACTTTTAACATTAATTGTGTTTTTCAATTTTTGTTTTGTTTTTCGAAAATAAAATGAAAAACGGTTAACGAACGCGAATTCGAAATCGTTTTTAGAAAACAAAAACGAAAAAAAAAACAGCTGCAGGACGGGGTCTAAATATCCCCAAGATTTTAATTGTTTTGTCTTCCTATAGATTAATTGTAGATACATTAATGTATGAAAATGATTATTCAGGTTAGGAATTTGATTGAATTCAACATACATCTGCCTTTTTCTTTTTCCATTACTATTTTTAGACCCTTTTATTATTTATTTATTTTTATTTCTTTTAGACCCTTATTGATGAAAAAATAATAATTACAATTATATATCAACAATTAGCTTTGCTTGGGAAGAAAAAGATAATTATTTTAAAACTTTTATCTAATCGATATTGGGAGCCCACCAATCACATATACACCCTTATCCGAACAAAAATATATAGAAATTCCAAAAGTACATGAAGAAAAAGAAAATAAATTTAAAAGCATTTGTCTTTTTTGTTTTTTAACAATTTTTTTATCACTTATCAATCCTACTTAATTTGTATTGTACAACATTAATTATAGCTAATTAACAATTATTCGGGGTGGTTGGTCGGTTATAACTCAATTTTTTTTACATATAACCTGCGTTGGCAAATTGCAACCCCAATGACTCAAATATAAGATATAGTCCGCCGTACGAGCTCCTTTGGCCATTATTGAAAGGTGTTGGTTTTAACAGTTAACTCAAATTAGATTGTAAGGGTACGTTTTGATGTTGTATTAGTTAATACAATCTAATATAATATAATATAAAATATCATTAAATATGTGATTGTATAAAAATAAATCCAATAAAATAAGGTTATTGTTTGTGGAACACTACACCATTACTAATTGAGAGAGACTGATATCAACTCACACTACTACTCTACCGAAAGCTACATATAATTAAGCATAGCCAGTAGCCATGGAAGCTCTCAGAGCATCCTGATCGGTTCCTTCTTCATCATCACTAAGTCTTGTTAGGGATTTGAACCGATGATCGCGGAAGCGTCATGCATAATATTTGCTCATAACTCATAGCAATTAACATCAATAGCAGAAAAAATAAGATGAGAATAGATAAACCAATCACAACACAATATATACGTGGAAAACCCAAATTGGGTAAAAAACCACGGGCCGTCAGGACGACAGAGAAAGTTCCACTATATAATAAATTGTTACAACCATATACTTCAGGATTCTCTCTCACGCCTTAACCCCAAACCCAAACCACGCTCACAATGCTGACAAGATCCTCACCAAGAATCCCCCCCTAGGTCTCCCCTGAATATCATCCACGGATCTCTAACTTGATCCACTGATATTCCCTTAGATCCCTCCCCGGATATTCCCTTGGGTCTCTCACCCGGATCTCACCACTCTCTGATGTTACACGGTGTTTCTTTTTACTCCACACAAAATAACCTAATTACAAGGTCTATTTATACTAGCTATAGGGAGTTTAAGAGAAAAGGAAATCCTACTCCTAAACATACAAGAATTACTTGTTCCACATAAATACTATTTCCTATTTATGACAAGTCTTCTTGTAAAGAGTATTCATTTTCCTTCAAGCACAAGAACTTCCCAAAAGAATTACTTTCCTTTTCCGCTGAAGATTTCCTTATCCACGCATGCTTATGATTGACTACGATTCGGGTCTCGGTTGCGCACCCGTTTCCTAAACCGTTACAAGTCACCTAGAATGCCCCGCGTTTCCTTCCGGAATCCAATTCTTCAGTTCTTCTTCGGTTTTCAAATCTCCCTCAAACACCATCTCCAACTTCCAAACGTTATCCCACGTCTACATGAAGTTTCACATCAGTTGAGTCTCGTTTAGTTAATATCGGGTTCACTTGAGAATACGAGCCAAAACCTAACAATTCTCCCATTTGGCTTGAATTCTCAAGATCTTTGTCCACAGCCACGACTCTCATCGCCGAGAATTAACATACCCCACCACAAGGTATAACCACTTAGGAACGAACCATCCTAAGATTTGTTTTTATTCGTTGTTCCGGCACCATATCGAAATAACTTGCTGAAATTGTGGTGCAACTCCTCACGTCAGATTACCAGGGAGTTCGTCAGCCATCGATATCTTTGTCCACCATACACCTTGCATCACTTTTTGATCAATGCCTTGTGCACAATTGTGGACCACTAGCAGCAACATATCCTCTTCTATGGCTAGTGGGGAAAACTGCCAAAAGGATAAACATGTCCTTACATCACCCAACCTTATGAAAGACTTTTAGTCCTTACATCACATACCTGGTGAAAGACTTGCTACTAGAACTGAGAGTGCTTTGCCGGATAAGCCCCACACCACCACCAGACATGAGTTTTTTTTATCGCCTTGTGTAACCCAGATTGGATCTCCATGACTTGTACCTGCCACCACAAGCCAAAATTCTCCTCCATCTATATTCTTCTTTTCATCAAACCCTACCGAGTTCGAAACCGCTTTTAAAACGTATCTCCATTGCTAAACCCATATTAGGCAACCATCATCATCATCCTAATGCCACAAAGTCCTCCATACGATCTCCTGTAAAGACTTGAAAAAACGCCATTGCTAAACCATATGGCTCTGATACCAATTGTTAGGGATTTGAACTGATGATCGCGGAAGCGTCATGCATAATATTTGCTCATAACTCATAGTAATTAACATCAATAGTAGAAAAAATAAGATGAGAATAAATAAACCAATCACAACACAATATATACGTGGAAAACCCAAATCGGGTAAAAAACCACGGGCCGTCAGGACGACAGAGAAAATTCCACTATATGATAAATTGTTACAACAATATACTTCAGGATTCTCTCTCACGCCTTAACCCCAAACCCAAACCACGCTCACAACGCTGACAAGATCCTCACCAAGACCCCCCACCCCCCCCCCCCCCCCCCCCCCCCCCCTCCTCCAATATCCCCCTAGGTCTCCCCTGAATATCACCCACGGATCTCTAACTTGATCCACTGATATTCCCTTAGATCCCTCCCCGGATATTCCCTTGGGTCTCTCACCCGGATCTCACCACTCTCTGATGTTACATGGTGTTTCTTTTTACTCCACACAAAAAACCTAATTACAAGGTCTATTTATACTAGCTATAGGGAGTTTAAGAGAAAAGAAAATCCTACTCCTAAACATACAAGAATTACTTGTTCCACATAAATACTATTTCCTATTTATAACAAGTCTTCTTGTAAAGAGTATTCCTTTTCCTTCAAGCACAAGAACTTCCCAAAAGAATTACTTTCCTTTTCCGCTGAAGATTTCCTTTTCCACGCATGCTTATGATTGACTACGATTCGGGTCACGGTTCCACACCCGCTTCCTAAACCGTTACAAGTCACCTAAAATGCACCGCATTTCCTTCCGGAATCCAATTCTTCAGTTCTTCTTCGGTCTTCAAATCTCCCTCAAACATCATCTCTAACTTCCAAACGTTATCCCATGACTCCAGGAAGTTTCACATCAGTTGAGTCTCGTTTGGTAAATATCGGGTTCACTTGAGAATACGAGCCAAAACCTAACAAGTCTAAGCCTAACTAGTTAAATTTTTAGTCGAATCCATTAATACCCGGTTGGTGTTTCTCATCAACATCCTTCAAAATCTTCTCCATATCATCATCATCATCATCGACTATTAATTCAGCAGAAAACACAGACCCACCACCACTACTTGTTCGAGCTAGAGCTATGGTGTTGACGAAGGAGGGATCGATGATGGAGGGCTTGTTCCTTTGCTGGTATATCTCTCTCTCTCTCTCTCTCTCTCTCTCTCTCTCTCTCTCTCTCTCTCTCTGTTTGTTCATGGCAGACCATTCTTATTAGGACTCTTTGTATGTCTTGACTCTGAACTAGTTTATCTTCTTCTTCCATTACAATAGTGCTGTCGGGATAAAACTCCTCATACATTTTTATATAAAATGTGGGATTGGAATCCCTCGTTACCAATATAGAAAGGAAGTGCACTACCACATGTGCTAAGAGGTGTTGTATTATTTTCACAATTATTTGTTCCCATTAATTTCACTGTTAAGGCACTGTTTCAAATTCAAATTGTTTAATATTTTCAACAATATCTTTTCTTAAAAATTCGGTATGATATTGTTCGGAAGATTTGGAAATTGGAAGTGACTATGGAAGGATGAAATATGTTCTAATTTAAATTTTCTTACATATATATATTTTCTTCACTTTCTCCAACTTTTTGTAAATATTGATGTTATATATTTACGAATGTTATTGCAGAAGGAATGTGGTTATCGTTGCAAATGCAGATGTTAAAAGTAACTATCGTTGCAAATGTCGATGTTACATCATTTTGTAACTTTTTGGATGGTACGGTACATCCCATCCAGAAGTACCTTTCTCTTCATCTTCTACTGTCACCATTGTTTTTAATTTGATGTTTATTTGATATTATCTACCTTCTTAGGGATTAGATTAAACTTTATGTTGAATTCTCTTCTCTTTTGCATTGACATTTGGCATGTACAGAAAATGGAAGCATGTTCTGTGTGAAATGCCTGATATTTTTTCTGATTGGATTCGATATTTTTTATCTTCCTAGGGATTAGCTTTAACAGTTGTGATGATGTTTTATACTCAGCATCTGCTGCAAGGGGAGTGCAATCCGGCTCAAATGAAATCTTCCGCAAGGGAAGCTCCTCTACCGAAAGGGTATGTACTCCATGTCTTTTTTTTCCTCAATGGTGTAATGTATTTTGGAATGGGAACCCACATGCGAAATCAAACTCGATAAAAATATTTATCACGAAAATTTGGCCCAATGCATAAATTATGATGCAAGGGACATACTTGACGCATATATTCTGGTATATAGGATATATCCTTTCATTATTGTGCATAATTCAATTTTTTCAGGCTGAGATGAAGAAAACGTTGTTAACAGTGGAAATATATAACGAGGAAACCAACAAAAAATGTTTTACATGATGCTGTGGTAACCAAGGAAAAACATACTGAGCATGCCCTTCAAAAAGTGAAAACATCTCGATTTCCGGATATTGAAAACTTAGGGGCCGTTCGGTAACGTTTTTGGTTTTTGTTTTCTATTTTCTCGTTTTCATTTGATTTCGAAAAATTGATTTTTGTATTTTTTGGATTCGAAAACGCGTCTGGTAGCAATCGTTGAAATCGATATTACGAGAATGAAAACATTAAAAACCCGTCTGGCAGAACTGATTTTCATAATAATTTTCAATTAAGTTGAACCTTATAATCAAATATTTTATAAGGTTATAATTCAAATTTTAAGGTTTTTTATGTTGTAAAATATACTAATAATAATCAAACAAAGTTTATTAAAAAAATTTAAACTACGAAGTTTAATTAATAGCAGTGTTTATTGGTTAGATCAGACTTTTTATTAACAATTTTTTTATCAGATTTGATTATAGTTGAATTACATTGAACATTTGGAAAAAAAAAAACTCATTTTGGAATAAAAAATGGATTTCAGTTCTTCATCGCACGATGAAGACGAGGAAGACGAAGAGGAAGCATACTTGCCGACCTCTACCATCATCGACAATCCCATCATCAATGACCTTCGTCGTCGACAACTCAACCATCGCCGACTCCATCACCACACATCACCACCATTTTTTTCCTTTTTGAGTTCAACAACTAAATATAGAGTTTTGAGACCAGAGTTTTGAAGAAAAGAGAAAGATGATACCAGATCGTGCGAAGGAGAGATAGACCATAATTTTGAAGAAAAAAAATAGAGGAAGAGATGAGATGATACCAGAGTTTTGAAGAAAACAAAAAGCCTAGATCGTGAGAGGGAGAGAGAAGAGATAAACCATTACCATATTTTATTCTTACTTTTGTATTGTTAATAATTAATGTAATTGGTGGGCCCATATAAAACGAAAACAAAAAAAAAGAAAACAACTTTGAGTTGTTTTCTCTCTGCACGGCTTTTCATACTTTAATTAAATAAATCGTTTTTGTTGTTTTTGTTTCTTTTTTTCTTCAAAACGTTACCGAATAAATTTTCAATATTTTTTTAACCCAAAAAACAGATAAACGCATCTCAAAAACGACGCCGAACGCGCCCTTATTTTTGTAATTTTTCTTACTGTCACTTTGTTTGTTGGGAAAACGAAGGAAAAAGAAACAGGAAACAATGAACTGTTTTAATTTAACAGGTGTTGTGTCAATGCACACGGAAATGAAGTATGACAAGTTGGCTTTGACCGTGATCGGAGACTTTGATGCGGTATCCATAACATCAAACTGAGCTATGCGCCACAAAGTTAGTCTCCTTTAGACCAGCATAGGTGTCATACTCACCAGATATTGATTTTAATCTTGTTTTGCATGCTAGATATATTCCGGTGGTGAATTATTGCATAATGGTGTGTAGATATTTGATTTTAATCACGTCATGTATTTCTTATCCATTGATCTTCGATCTATTTATTTATTTAGTTGGATATTATCATTCATATAACATCGATGATATCGAATTAAATTGATAGAAGATCAAAAATCATTATATAGATATTTTTTAAACGCGGACGTAGCTCTACCGGTAGATAGACGAGTTTGAGGGGTTTGGACAAATGACTTTCAAGTTAGCAGCTTAAATCCTACCAACGGTAAAAAACTTCAAAAAAAAATATGGTCTAGGTATGTAGATAGATAATGTATAAAAAAAAAATCAAATTTAAATAGCAATATTTCTTATCCAAATCAATATTTATTGTGTATCTAAATATTTATTATTTAAATATTGATTTCAACGATGATTCGAATTAAAATCAAATTTAAATAGCCACATTTCTTATCCAAATCAATATTTATTGTCTATCTAGCTGTTAAACTAGTTTCTTTGAACGCTTCCAGGTCTTTATTGCTGGATTGGTTTGTACATGAAATGGATTCTTAAACCTTGAATTACTGTAATATTAAAAAAAACATCGATGGTCAATCACAAATCTTTGTACTCACTATTCAATCCCAAATTTCTGCGTAAGCCACAGGGCAGATCCATAGATCTTGTGATATGTCGTAATTGATTTGATTTATAACAGCAAAAATAGAAGAGTCGTTTTTATGCTTTTTGAGTTTTTGGGATGGGAATTCTATTTTGTGAAAATATCACTATCATCCACGTTATTTAATTAAAAATCAATTTAGTCCAATGGTTTGAAGAATTATGTTTTAGTCCTTATTGTTTTATTAGCTATCAAAAAAGTCCTTCTGTTTAAATTTGTATCAAAAACTTCCTTTTGGACTGTTACCACTTACCAATAACATCTCTCTTAATTTTTATGTAAAAAGACTATTTTACCCTTGTTCATAAAATTTGAACAAAATTACTAAATTATTTATTAAATACTACAAACAAATCTTTGAAAATTGCATAAAAGCTTTACTAATCTTTGATCAAGCCCCTAAAAACCAAGCTTCTCTTTTCAAGAATTTTATATCTAATAAATTTCTATTACATTTTCTCCGCTATTAAAATTTCTCATATAGTTTCCACATCATGGAGAAATATGATGAACATAACCAAACAAACCATATATAATCAATCCACAAAAATAAATTTTGAAGAATAAAAATGAGGAATGATGCATATTGAATTAGTGGCTACATAACACGTTGGAATGATACGTATGAGTGAGTCTCTCATGAATGATTCTTTATTTTAATTTCGGTAAGGACCTTGATAAAAATATATTGATTTTAATGAATTTCGATCTGAATATTTTTGTGGATGATAAGTTCAATGAAATCTATATATAAACAAAATTTGATGATTTTTCGAGCACTAGAACAATTTTTCAAATTTTGTTAAATATGAACGTATCGGAAAATAGGGGAAATATAGGAAAATTAAAAAACAAATAGTTATAGTATTCGAAAAAATTCTCAAATTTTGTTCATAAGTAGATTTCAATGAACTCATCATCTACAAAAAAAAAATCAGATCAAAATTCATTCAAATCATTGTATTTTTATCAAGGTCTTTAACAAAATTAAAATAAGTGATTCCTCGTAAGCGATTTACTCATATTTTATATATATATATATATATATATATATATATATATATATATATATAAGTGCTGCAACTATTGTTTTGGTGAATTATATTGGGCTTTACTCGGCCCATTAATGGACTTGTAATTTTTTTTAAAGTTTTTGTTTATTTTATTTTCCGATATCATTCCAAGCTCTATGACTTCAAATTTTTTCGAAATTTGTTTGATAGAAACTAAGTGCAACTATCCAACACTAACCGATAATAACTTAAACTTGTTATTTTCTAATACTTTTGAATTTTTTTTTTTTGGTTGAAAATCACTGTAATTAAGTTCAACAATCTTACAATCACATTTTTTTTGAAATTTGTTTGATAGAAACCGAGTGCCGCTAACCGACAATTGCTTATACTTGTAATTTGGTAGGTATAGACGATTTTAATTTCAAACCAAATTTATCAAAATCCTCAAAACAGGTTCTTATATGTACAAATTATAATTATTTTTTCATTTTATCAGTTTTATTACTTATATTTACGTAAAACTTTTGACATCCCTAATATTCTTTACGATTGACTATTGATTTAGTTTTCCTAAAGAAAAAGTGACTGTTGATAGTTTAAGTAAGTAACAAAGCATCTTTTAGATAGAATGACCCATTTGGTTATCTATGTAATTGTGTTCACATTGCACCACATTGTATCCATTTTAGGTCATTGAAAATTAGGCCCAAAATTTATGTAGACCTACACTTCTCTTCACTTAATTGCTTCTTTCTTGTAAAAGCACTTGTCAAAACTCAAAAGCTCGTTTTTTTGTTTGATTGTTTTGGTTTATGATTATGCATGTTTTGAGGGTGTTTCTGTTTTGTTTTGTAGGAAGCGATATTATGTATGTATGACCACTTAAATGTTTCTGGAAAAAGCACGTGAAAATCTTCTTATAAGTGCTTTTAAAGGCATTGTATGTATGTATGTAAGTCTGTTTTTGATAATGAAAAACGTATTTGTGGTTTTCAAGTGTCAACAATTTTTAGAAGGGCTTCTCGATTATGCCTTTTTATACCCATCGAGACTCTCCCAACTTATCGAGAAATGGTTGTTGTCTCCACAAATTTAGACCTGAAAATCACTTAATTAAGACTGGATTGGTTAGATTAAAAATTAAACGCTATAAATTAAAAAGCTTGCTTGGATTTGTGATTAATCGAACCCAGCCGGACTCTTAATTATGATGGGCTTTATTCGGCCCATTAATGGACTTTACTTGACCCATCACATCCTGGCCACATCATTGAAGGATGATGACTTGTCTGGGCACTTCAGCACCATGTGCTGATGTATTCTTTGACGTGTCAGGCATGTAAGAACTATACAATGATGTCTGGTAACATGTCTGTACACGTCATAAGACAATGGCAATGTTTCTAGATGTGCCCGAATAACCATTTGGGTTATTCCATGATGTGTCCAATGACATGCCGAACATGCCATAACTAATACCGGTCTCTACAACTATGGAACGAGTATACAACCACCAACACTCTACTACAAATGTGGAATGAGTGGTATACTACAAATATGGAACGAGTAGTACATGAACGCTCAACGAAAAGTAAATGGGCTTTTAAACCTAACAGAAAGTGGTTTATTAAAAATAAAAAATACACTAAATTCATATTCTCTATGAATCCAAACTTGTACCACTTTCATGCAGAGAACTAATATCACAAAGATGGTCATCCAAAAAAGGCACAAATAGATAGAGCATCAAAATTCTTACGTGAGACCCAAGAAACAAAAAATAAACTCTTAAGATGTCAACACCTACATTTGAGCTTGTTCTTGTCTTGTTTTTATAGATTTGAACTTCCATCTCAGTATATGAATATTTTGTCATGTTTAAGATTGGGCAGCAAGTTCCAGGAGTAGAGTGTGATTGACAGCAGTAGGCTGTTGCACCGATAAATTGAATAGGACCTGGATGCGAAAATCGATCAAAGTCGCATAGTTAGGGGAAAATAATGTGGCTTGAAACGAAGTAACATCGATCAAAAAAACAAAAAAAAAGTAATGAAGTAACACGATCGAATTCTAAGTTGGTTAAAGCTCAATAAAAGAACCAACCTGGACTGATGTAGTGATTCTTAAGAGCCCACTCATCCCGCAAGGATGAAAACTTCATGAATGGTGCACCTGGAGATTCACAATAAATAAACTGACGATTAGCTGTCGAGATCGAAGAAGCTGATAGCAGGAGAAAGAATAATATATAGCAAATGTTTACGGAAGTGAAGAGCTGGAAACAGGAAAAGTGTGCCTCGATGATTCTTACCGTCAAGTTCCACCATTGCCTTCTTGATCACAGGCTTGAACTTACCTGCAAAAAGCAAATTCAGATTTCAGGAATATCAGGAAAAAATTTGTGTGAAAAAATTATGATATATTAGCAAAAACACCAACATATCTCTTTTAATTTTCATATGAATGATGTATAAGGAACGGTTTTCCATACCATGTCTCCTCTCCACATCCATTAATGAAGTCAGAGCAGTCCCACCAACAGTCCATTGGTCGACCGGAGCACCCAAATTTCCTACCTGGAAATATTATGAGAAATACATACAAACAATTGAGTTATTATTAATTATGCGTTTCACAGTTGAAAAAACTCTTAAAGGGATATCATAGAAAGCCAAGAAGAAAGAGTTTCAAGGTAATTGGTAAATTAAGGAAGAAAAAGCACAAACCGATGATATCAATCCAGTTTTCCCGTCATGCAGGAGAGCTCCTGCAGCATAACCCAATGCATAGCAGTAGGAAGCATCGAAGTTAGTTGGCAAACCGCATCTTCCTTCATACCTGCTAAATAGAAATTACATGTGAGTTTTACAACTTATACGGGGATCTAAAGTTTGTTCAAAAAATAATGTTTCTATGCATATACAGTGGTCAATATGAAGCGATTGAGAGTTGAGACACAATTACAAACATAAAATTCTTATGATGTGGACTCATAAACAATAATGCTCAAGCTTAAACATAATGTTAGCAACTTGATAAATCTTGCAACTCAAAACAATCGTATCTTTATAGGTGGAGAAGTTAAATACCCGAAAAAGTGGGACTGCCCTTTGAATTGGCCTTTATATGCACCTTCCTGCTTTCTCTTCTCCAATTCAGTCTCAGGCCATTTGAATAAGCATTTTCTCTGTTTCTATTTTTGCAACCTGGTGGCCAAATGATGCAACATAAACAATCCTGGTCGGGAAAACTTTAGAAATTGAAAAGTCAAAACACAATATACAGTATATACCTGGACATTTCCATGTGGATCCCTTTCAAGCATCAATTGTTCTTGAATTGCTTCAGGTAAGAAGTCAAAAAGCTGCAGAGATTGACTTGTGAGTTTCTTTTTCCATACCCCGCCTTCATCAACGACATCATGGGCCAGAATTTCATTCAGTTCTGCAATAAGCTGCTGCACCTGGAAATAGAATAAAAACAATTCAGAAAAAAGAACTGCAGGAATTTATTGTCTATAATTTGATTTCAAGAACCATATACAAAAAAGAGTAAAGAACATAATAACAAGTTCATATGATTGAGATATACCTCAGGAATGAAATCAATAAGACCTTCTGGGATAAGTATGACACCATAGTTGAAGCCGATTTCAGCACGTTTACTGATAACATCTACAATGTAGTCTGTGACATTTTTAAGTGTTTGCTTTTTGGCAGCAACCTGCAGAATAGAGATATCACAGTCAAATTAAAATTCATTTGTGCTGAAAGCTTGTCTCTTAAATGACAAGACTGCAATACATGCCAAGGAGATTAAAGCTAAAAGACTTCTCTTAGGTGATAAATTACAGAGCATTATGGGGTTCTTAATCTATGAAGTATTTCTAGTAACCTTTGGTCAACCGTGCTTTTCCAATCAATCATTACACAAAGGAGGGGGAGAGAAGCTTGAAGTACAAAGCCCTCAGAAAGTAAAATTCCTGCCATTTGATTTGGTTTGTACCCTTTATTTTAATTCACCTAAATCTTTATGGTTGGAAGTTTTGCACTTGAAACAGAAGTTCATTTCCTAAAAGCATGTTACTACAGTTGGAGGGGACCTTCAACCGATTCACCACAGAAATTAATTGGATAAATATATCAAGGCATTTTTTTTTGCCTAATAACCATCTAAGTAGAATTTATCATAATCGTGAAGAAAGCTCATCATAATGCATTACATATTTACATGTCCATGAATACAGAAACAGTGCCCTAATGCCAGAGCACCAAAAATGTTGATCCAAATGAAGAGCACCATGAACAAGGCAAAAATCATTTGAAAGCTAAGCAATAACATGAGCGAATTACCTCTTCTCCGATAATGGTAACGTTTGGGTGAGTTTGCAAGGCACACTCCAGAGTAATATGAGAAGCTGCACGCCCCATAAGCCGTACAACTGCAGATGCAAACAAGTTAGAGTTACATATAATGTTTCCCAAAGAAACACAAAGCATGAGAAATAGTGGGACAGCTCATGCTTTGATTGTCCATAAGTAAGTGTTAAACAATAGTAGACGTTGATATGTTGAAAAGTTGTTTCTAAGCTATCTGAAATAAGGATATTACATTTAGTGCAATTCCAGGGTATCATTGGATGCTATAGTAAGTAGGAAGAACCAGTAACATAAGAGAAACTAAAGCATAAGCATTGTATTAATGGAAATTAGAGATTCAAATAATATGCTAAAGGTCTTGGGTAAAGTAGTAAAGGAAGAGAGTTGAATGGGATCATACTTATCTTCACATTTTATCAATCAAAAAGGTAAAAAAGATATCATCAAAGGAACCAATGCTAGGTTTCAGTTAGATGCAATGCATTTTTAACTTGTCCAAAAATCAAGTAGATGAAAGTCAGCTGGAAAAGTAAATTTCCTTTATAAAAGTCTAGCCCAAACAAAATTGAGAAATGGATTCCGTATAGCCTATTAAATACAGCTGGGACTGGCTTTGGCTACTTAATTGAGTTCAAAACTGCATCAGGAAATCCCAATAGTTGGGTAAATATTATAAACTACACTAATCAATAGTAACTAAAAATTAGGGACAAGAGGCATGCAGGCAAACTAAATTAGTGACACTACTTTGAAAAGCTAATTAAAATGTTAACGTAAGTTAACAGTACGCCGCACCAGACCTCATTAATGGAAATATCAAGCCAAGCACTTACAGTGGTAATACTTTCCAGTTGACCGCGCATCTATCATGACATTTCCAATCATTTCTGCATATATCTGCATACCACAAGACTATATTACAATTATTTTAAACCACATAACTCCAACAATAGATACAGTCATACAGATAAGATTAACCAATAATAAGTTCAATTTTTGACTGGTTATTGAAGTACTGCGGTGCTTGGGGAAAAGGAAATTTTTTTGTCTCTGCAATTCTTTCAATTTCCTTTATCGAACAGCAAAAACAATCATATACATGATAGCCACATTCAGACCAGAAAAAAAACTAAAGTACATGTAGTACCTGCTAATGACTGAACATAAAATTAAGGATACGCTGGTCTTAAGAAAAACCTTTAGCTTCATTCACACCATTGACATATTATTATATTAAACATTTTCCAAATACCCCATGAAGGCAACCTTTATTTTAGGAAAGCAATAATTCTTAGGCAGTATGTCCAGAAAATATAAAACAAAATAACTTTTTTTTTGCAATGTGTTAACATGAAAGATCAAATTGTTATTTTTTTAAATCTGCATGCACAGCTATACTCACCCTGCATGCCGTATCAAATCCAAAACTTGTGGGGACTTCTTTGCACTTCAAGTCACCATCAATGGTTTTTGGGCAGCCCAATGACCCTAGTTTTCAAATTTTTACTCCTGATTCAATAGAACATAAATCAAAATTATATGAAAAGGACCAATTAAAGCTATAGCAGAAACGCTGAACTTCTTTTCTCATTATTGCGTCAAAGGTTTCACCAAAAAATATATTAAAACAACTAATTAAATTTTAATCTCAGAATTAGAATTAATTAAACAACATTATATCATCACAGTATACCTGAAGTTTTCAGCAAGGAGGCAAGCATTCGTGTTCGAGTCATCACCACCAATAACCACAAGGCCATCCAAATCAAGCTTCTTTGCTGTTTCCTCAGCTTGTTTAAACTGGAAACCATGTCAAGTATAAATCATCCAAACTTTACTAATAAGAATCGAATACAAATTACACACAAATCACTAGTCTCACCTGCTCTGGAGTTTCGATCTTGTCTCTCCCACTGCAGATCATATCAAAGCCACCCTTTGCAAATACACAAATAAATAAGTTACAACCAATACTTACTTCAATAATTTAACATGCATGTTTGGAATTTACTATTACATAGCCAAAACAGATGCGAACTTGCTCAAAATTCTACATTTGCTTGTCAATGTGCAATTCAGAACAAAACATATTCATTTTCAATATATTAACTACTAATTATTATCATTACTATATAAACAAACTATTGCAACTACTTATAATCAAACAAACAACGTATAACCACCAGTCATTTAAAGTGACTGAATTATAACCTAAAACATTTAAATTGCGAGTACACACTATTACACTACTTTGTAAGCTACAAATTACATGAAATAGACAATACCTGGTTTCTGTAAGGATAAATGTAATCTGGAGTCAATTCAATATACTTGCACTTCATGATTCCAGCTGGACCTCCTCTAAATCCATACAAGATGCTTCCTTTGGTGCGATCCTGCAAGTAATCTATCACCAAAAAAATCAAGTTTTCAAAACCACATTATTCAATCGAATATTTGAATCATGCGTTTCGAATTATATCAGCAACTTCAAAAAACCAGATGAGATCCTCACCGAATATTCCAGAGATCACATTGTGTCCACCTGGCGCTTGGCCTCCAGACAAAACGACGCCGATTTTCAACTTCTGATCCTGCTTCAACGAATCGGTATCGTTCGGCAGCAACATTGCCGACGGTTGTCCGAACACATAAGGAAACAGCTTTGCAATCTCATCTGTAGAAACACGAAACACATCAAATAACTTCTTCAACTCGATCTCATAAAAAAAAAAAGAAACAAAAAACCGAATACTTTCTTCACTGAGAATTACTATTGTATTGATTTTATCGAAAAAAAATAATACCCGGATTGCCGGCGGCGGAGCTACGGGGACCTTCGACGATTTTGAAAGGATTTCTAAGGACAGAAGGAAGAGGAAGCGCGTGGTCAATACGGCTGGCTTGGACTTCGCTGTAAACGGAGGCTACGCGGCCGGTGACGGCACCGGATTTGACGGGAACTAGATCGCCGTTAACAACCAAAGACGGAGACATAATAGTTTTGATATTTTTTTTCCGGTTTTACCTAACTCTTCGACTGTGAGTGAGAGAGAGAGAGAGAGTGAGAGAGTGAGTGAGTGCTTTAAATATGATTGAAAAGGGTAGGATCGTCTCCTTACTGTTCGGGCTTCGGAGTCTCCGCCCCAGAAAGGTAGATGCGGCCCAATGGATTTGAGGGGTAGTTTTGGGATTTCGGGGAATTTGAAATGACTGTTTGTGTTCACTTGTTGGTTTGGTAGGTAATTTTTATGTCCAATCGGAGTTGAGGGACGACCCGGACGAGTATAGTCCGGGCACTTAATATAGAGCGGCTTGGGTGATCCTCCGGATATTAACTTATTATGTAAGGATATATTTTGTATGATTTTTTAAGTACAGCTTTTGAAATAGATTTTTTACTAATGAAGTTTTGATTTAATAGAGTTTTTAATAAAAAAAATTTTTAGTTGTATAAATTATGAGTGGTGTTATTGGCACACTCCTACTGATCTATTTATGCCCCACTTTTTAAAATTTTGATTTAATTAAATTAAATTAATTTTTTTTATTAAATTTTTTAGTTTATTTCCAAAACTACCCATTTTATTTATTTTTCAAACTTAATACATACTATATATGATCTATCTATCTCTTATCTCAGTATCTGTATACATCTCTCTCACCTTCATTGATTGATTTATTTTTTTCTTCTTATTTCTTTTTTTTTTTTAGTTTTTTTTCTTCTTATTTCATGATGGAAACGAAAAAATAAAAAATAACAGGGTACTTCAACACAACGACGGCTTGATATCATTCTAAAGAAAAAATAAATTTCAAACTTATTTCCAGAGAATGAATTGTTTCCAGATGCTTACTATCATTGTCAGACAATTCTTGTTTTATATCATTCTCAGACAATTTTTCAAGATATTTGATATCGTTCTTAAACAATTTTTCCATATTCTTGATATCGTTCTCAAACTCTTTCATAATATTTTAGATGTATGTAAGAAGCATATTTTAGGGTTTAAGAATTATATATATTTTTTTAAGAAGAAGAAACAGATTACGGGTTTAAGAATTAATTTTTTTTTTGAAGAAGAAACAGATTATTGGGTTTTTTTTTTTGGAAAAGGAATATGAAATTTTAATAGATTTACTTTGTAGAAGATTTCTTTCTTAAATTGTATGTCTCTTTAAGTAATTTTGATAAAGGAAAAAAAAGAATATTCTATAATTTAAAAAGTGGGGCATGAATAGATCAGTAGGGGGTATGCCAATAGCACCACTCATAAATTATAAGAATGGTGCTGGCAATGTATTTTTTAAAAATAACTTTTTGTTGTGTAAATTACAACAAAAATATTGACAATGTATTTATAATGAAAGAGTTTTATGATGAAATACCTACAATTTATAAATGGTAGTTGAAACAATTTATAAGATTTAAAAAATCTCAAAAAAAAGCTTTTAGGAAAAACCTAAATTTTGAGCTTTTTCTAGTTATATAAAATAGTTTTTATAAAGGGTAATTAAGACAATTCATATATTAAAAAAATTTTACAAAAAAAAATAAATAATAAAACTTCAAAACAGCTTCTAACATTAAAAAAAAATGTTTTTTATCTTTATAAAAGTCATATCATATACATGCTTAGGGTATGTTTGGTATGACTTTTTAAATAGAGCTTATAGAGTAGATCTTTTTAGAGTAGAACTTCTAACAAAAAGTTGTATGTTGTTTGGTATTTAGTTACATAAGTGCTTTTCAGTTACTAGATTGTTTGGCAGTATATTTCCAAAAGTGCTTTTGATTGTGATAAATTACAAATAAGGGCATAAATAAAGGATTTGTAAATTATAACTCTAACGAAATAAAAAAGATTACCAAATCAACTGCTACAAGCCAAAAAAAAAATCAAAAGTATTATATAAATAGGCAATTAAAGATATACACATAGTTGGTTTAAAAAAATCACAAATTAACAAACACATCAATATCTTTGAACAATTACAATACACAAAAATCACACTACTTAAGTTTAAAAAACAATCACATATACATGATTTTTTTTTAAAAAAAAATAAAAGGTATTTAGCAAACATATCAATATCCTTTAACAATCACAGACACACAAGTAAAAGTATTTGAGTTAAAAAAATTCAAAGATATAGAAGTTTAAAAAAAAAATCAAAAGTATATAACAAACATGTTGTCAATGAAGATAAGGAGACAAAAATGATGTATAATAAGCATTCATATATAATAGGGTTGTATAATAGAAGGGGTATCTAATGAAATATTTAAAATTCATAGAGGGTAGTATTGACAATACAACTATATTAAAAAAGCTCAAAAAGAGCTTCTTGGGAGAAGCCCAAAATCTGGGCTTTTCCTAGTAGACACAAAATGACTTTTTTTAGATTAAAAAAACTGTTTTTCAAATTTGCCAAACAAAACAAAAACCTTAAAATATCTTCTAACCTTAAAAAAATTCGTTTGACCTCTGTAGAAGTCATATCAAACATACACTTAGGGGTCGTTTGTTTTTTTCACTTAAGACTTAATGGGTCTGAATTGAACTCATTAAGTTGTTTTGTTTATTTTTTTAAGTGGTCAAACAACTTAAAAATATCAAAAAACAACTTAAAATAAAAAGTAAGAAATCCTGACTTTTAACTTAATTCCAAATCACTGGATTACAATTAAAATATTATATTCCAATTCTATACTCCAAAAAAAGATATATTTCCAAATTTATATTAATTTAATATGGTATAAAAAAATTTCTTTTAACATATTTCTTATTTTAAACATGTTTTAGAAAAGAAAAAAAAACCTAAATACTTTTCATAATGAAATTTTTCAGAGATTAAACAATTGAATTTCTCTCCTGCCAAATCCCGGTAAGAACTCTTTATTTATTTATTTTTATCTAACTATTAGTATAGTACTCAATAAAATTGTCTATCATATTAAGTAGATTTCATGGCTCGAAAATGTTATAGAATTATTTTATATAAAAATTCAAGAACTTTTTTTTTATTTGGTTTCCGGTGCATATGATCCTGGAAACAAAAAAAAAACAAAAAAGGTTTCATGAATTATATTCACCGGAAACGTGGACAACGTATAAAATTGAACTTGAATTTGAAAAAAATTTTAACAATAAATTTAACTTAAACTTTGTTTGCAGAACATGCAAAATTATATTCTTTATTTAACTTTTTATTTTGTTAAATTAAACTTTGTTTGAAAAAAAAAACCCATACAAAATGTTATAAAGAATGGTGCATGTTAAATTACTTCTTTTAATTAGTATGGGTATAAATGTACAATTACATATTTTCAGACAGTTTTATTTTCAAAAAACAAACATGTTAACATCACATTCAGATGTGAGGAAAAAAAAAAACATGTCATTCAGATTCAGATTTCAGTCCCTATTCGATCTTCAAAAAAATTCAAAACTGTTCGGTGTTCAGACAAAAAAACAAACGACCCCTTAGTAAATATGTTAATACTCAATTTTGCTCTAAAGTCATGCATGTCGATAGTCAAACCCTGCTCACTCGATCATAGAAATTAAACGCGGGTCGAACTCTTGAAGGTTGGACATGGGTCGAGGTCGGACCACCAAACCAATTTAAAAGCTCGATGTTTACCTAACTTTCTTTTGGTTGGTGGCAAAATGGCATATTCCCTAATTTATCCTACTTGAGCTATAATAAATAATTTGGGTGTGCTTGGGAATTTCTTGTAAAGTAAGAAATATTTTCAAGTTATTCTAAATGTAAAAAATACTTTTTTTAATCTATCTTAATAATATATTAGAAAATAAGTAAAGAAAACATATTTCCACATTTTTTTTTCTTTTTAAGTTTTCATTTTTTGAAAGAAACTTAAGAAAGTAAGGAAAACTGTTTTTTATTTTTCAAAATAATGTTATTCTAAAACCATTTCTCTTACTAATTTTGAATTTCCACGGAGAATAGAATAGTCCTAGAGCATCATTACTTCTTAAAATTAACAATTCAAGTTGCCATTTTGAATTAATTAAAAACAATTAATTCTACTTAAATTGAACTATGATGATGATTTTCACAGAAGTATATATTTATTAGTTTAAAGAAATTCTAACTCTATCTAAATCATGATAATTTTATAAGTGTTATTTGAAGAAAAAAAAAATACATAATAATAAAGAGTAAAATTCAAGAATTTGTTAATTAATGACAATTTTGAAAAAAAAAATAGGAAAGAAAAAGGAAAAAGAAAAAGAAATTCAAGAGTTCTAAAGCTTTCCTGCTTATTATGGCCCATAGGTTCGAGTTGGGCTGCAACTAAATTACAACAAGAAAGAAGGAAGAGAGAAACAAGGAAGAGAACATATATTGGTCAACCAAAAGGTGGTTGCCTTGGTGGTCCAAAGGCTTGTGATGAAACCCAAGTCCTTGGTTCTACTCTTGGCAATTACTTTGAGGCCAGCCTTTAGGGCGCTTAGCCTTGCTGGTGGACGGACGGACATGGGACTAACGTCAGCGGTTCGAATCCTACCCAAACGGATGCGAGTCCTGATTTACCCGCTTGCATCGTTGTGAGGCCAGTAGTGCGGGCCGAAGGTTCTTATCTGTCCTACTCTGTATCCAACATATAGATCGGTAGGGTATACAGGCCTTACGTGTGTCATGCAGTTGAAGGAGAACAGACGGATTTGTGTCCGGACGAAGTTCAGGATCCTCGTTACCAAAATATATATATATATATATATGAGTAATGCTAGACGTCCCAAATTTCTTTTCCAAATTTTGTCCCAAATGATGTGGCACGTGAGGTGTCAACATTACATCAGTTACCGTATAATATCTTGATTTATAAGATGCTGACACCTAGAGATGCACATTTGGGGAATGGGGATGGATATAGGTCCCCATATCCCCATCCCCACTTCTCAGACCTTTCCCCCATCCCCCCCATTTCCCCTTTTGGGGAAAATGGGGATGGGGAATTTTGGGGGGAGGTATATCCATCCCCAACCCCAGTTCCCCGTTTTTCCCGTTTTTCCCCATTTTTTCCCGTTTCCCCATTCTCCCTTTTGATTAAAAATTAAAAATTAAAAAAAATAATTCAATTACAAATTAAAATTAAAATCCATTAGTGTATTATAAATATATAATAAAATCATAAAATGTGCATTACAATACATAATAATATCATAAAATGTTATATAATATATATATATATATTTATTTATATATGTTTTGGAGAAAATGGGGAAATGGGGATGGGGTGACCTCCCCCCAACCCCATTTCAATATATTTATGGGGAAAATTGGGAAATGAGGATGGGGGGACCTCCCCCCATCCCCATCCCCATTTCAATTTGGGGATGAAAATCATCCCCATCCCCACCCCATTCCCCATTTTCCCCCCAAAAAAATTTCCCCAAATGGGGATGTGGACATGGGATTTGGGGATTCGGGGGAAAATGTGCATCTCTACTGACACCTCACGTGCCACATCATTTGAAACAGAATTTGGGAAAGAAATTTGAAACGTCTAGCATTACTATATATATATATATATATATATATATATTGGTCATTCAAAATTATGAAAATATTGGTTAAAATATTGACAAAATTCCAATATTTCAACTATATTTTTGATTTACTTTTAAAAAAACTATATTTTTGATATTGGTATCTTATTATTCCGAAAGTATTGAGTATATTGTCTATATACTCTATCTTAATTTAAGTTAAAATAGATAAAAAAAACTCATCTTTAAAAAAAAAAAAAACCCCTTAGAAAAACTCATTGTCATTGCTGTGACGTCCCAAAGTCCTACATGAATATAGAGTTTAAGAATTTCAGAGTTTATAAATAGATTAATAGTTTCCTCCGTCTAGTAGACACCCGAATTCTATATATATAGATTCTGAGTTAAGAGGCTGGTATTCGAGTCCACTATTTGGACTAATCTTTTGATATGAGATATATTCGATGAAAAGACAACTACCGATCAATATCATTTATTAATTCATTCACTAGAGATAACAATCGGTCTTTTTGATTAGCCTACTGTATATAGAACTTATTATCACAAAGAAGAGATTGAATTTTTAATTGCTTTTCACTAAATAAGCATCATAGCAGCATGTGGCATTGTGTTGAATTGGTACTTGTTAGTAGTGCATTGTAGTACTGATCAATTAATATTTAATCAAAAGAATGAAACTCATGTCTACAAGATCAGTAGTACTAGTAATTCATGATACACACAAATGATTATCTCATGCCTAACTAACAAGCACCACCTATATTGTTAATGCATGTTTAATTTCTTTAATTATCTTATTAATAAATTGCTTTTGTGTCCCCAAGAGAACAAGGAGTGATACTTCAAAAGAGATTCTATCCAGCTATGTAGATCTTCAAACGGATTCTCTCCATAATTGGATTAGGTTAACAAGAATTCCACAAGCATCAGCCAAGTGCTTGAACTTGGATTAATTGAATTTTACTCTCCAATATTCAGTGCTTCTAATCATCTAAAACAGGAAACAAAACACAAGTTGCCAACACAAAAATGTATGTATTGTCTTTAAAACTGATCATATCCCTATTATTATTATTATATTATCATCATGTATATTTGGACCTTGGATCATTAGACACATCAGTCACTTTTTGAAAGCCCATATTGCCACCAGATTAATATGTCTGTTAATGTATCATTATAGTTTCATGATCTATTATAGTTTGCTGTAATACATGTGTTATGTGTAGTCGGTTCAATTATATCCTGTAATCAATCAGATTGATGAATTATATATGCTACTCATATTATGTGTTCCTCTTTATATATGATGACTAGATATGATGTTATATGAGATTGAAAATTTGCTGATCGATGGTTAGATGATTCAGACATAAGATCCGAGACTTTTGAGATATGTATACATAGGTCATGATCTGAGATTCTTGAGTTACAGAGGGATTTTACCGGTTAATTAAATATATGTGCAGAGACTCTTCTCAAATTAGCTAGTATAAGGTACGTCTTTCAGTTGAAAACCTAAGACCAAAATCATGTGAAACTAGTTCGATCCAAAGAAAAATATCAATGTCATACGAATCATTACGGGTTTAGAGCAATGTCAAAGGCATGTGAGGCCAACCAAAGTTTTCTTTTATCCACTCTTTGTACTATATTTTTTAAGTAAAAGGTTTACAGGCCACCTAACACTGCCCTATAAAGGAAATTATTAAAGGTGATCAATATCTTCTTCACATTATAATTAATCACTCTAGCTCAATTAACAATACAAATGTTCCCCAGTTTGGTTTCCAATCTTCATCCTCCAACCTCACCTAATCTCTCAAAGTTGTGTACTTGTTGTTTTAAAATCAAACATAATCATGTTTAATGTGACCCCACTTGACAATATTTTGTGCTTAAATCATTCTTATGGTACAAGATTTTTCTTCAAAGCCTCCGGAGAACATTACAAATTGTTTCATTTTTCCTGCCTGAAAAATGAAGGAGCACTCCAGAGAACAACATTACAATAAGAAGCATCAACAAAGATCAGGAGGATGCTGCAGGGTCTCCTTTTGTTGTAGTAATTGCAGGCTTAGTGTCTCTTCGTCGGAGGAAGCTGATCAGAGCTCGAATTCTGATCGTTTTGCATCCATATCAAGCCTAGCGCACGCCATGGTTCAAGAGAGACTTGACCAAATGATTAGACAACAAAGGCAGCAGCAAGATCAGGCAAGAGTACTACATAGAGATAGATCATCGAGGAAGCAAATTAGAGATCATGATCATCATCAAGGGACTAGATTCATTGTGATGGTGGCCATGGAGAAGTGTTCTTATGATCCAAGAGAAGATTTTAAAGAATCCATGATCGAAATGATCATGGCAAACCGGATTGAAGAGGCAAAGGATCTTCGTAGCCTCTTGAACTATTACATGTCCATGAATTCTAAGGAGTATCATGGGGTTATACTTGAGGTTTTCTATGAGGTTTGTTCTAATTTGTTCCCATTTTGTAAATGTGATTGATGGGGAGCCTTTGAAATGTTAGAACTAATGTGGCGTTTGGTTACCATGGTGGAATGGTAATGTGAATAGGAATTGGAATGGAAAGGAATGAAAATCTAATTTCTTTGTTTGGTTAGGACTTTAAAATCAGTATCTAAATCAGTATTATTTTGTTTTGTTACAACTGAATGAAATTGAAATAACTGTATTTTGACCAAAATACTCATAATTACAAAACATGTATAATAACGTGATATATTATGGATAATAATAATAAAATATATAATATAAATATTATATATTTTTTAATATATTATATATTATATATTAGTAATATAAATAATATTATATATATTTTAATATATAATTATATATAATATAATATATAATATATATTATATGTTAGTAATATTAATATTATTATATATTATATAATATATATAATACACATATATTACATAATAGAATATATAATATAAATATTATATATATTTTTAATATATATTTATATATAATATAATATATATTATATATTAGTAATATAAATATTATTATATATTACATATTATATAAAATATAAATATATTACATAATAATATATATAATATGAAAATACAACTAAGGTGCTAAGGTGTGTCTAAATAACCTAGAGTTGGGAAAATACAAAGGGGTGTGTGTGTGTCTAAATAAGGAGGGATATTTATATATAATATGAAAATACAACTAAGGTGCTAAAGTGTGTCTACATAACCTAGAGTTAGGAAAATACAACTAATGT
Source organism: Dipteronia sinensis (assembly GCA_033220585.1). Taxonomy (NCBI): domain Eukaryota; kingdom Viridiplantae; phylum Streptophyta; class Magnoliopsida; order Sapindales; family Sapindaceae; genus Dipteronia; species Dipteronia sinensis. The sequence continues at coordinate 21,540,542 of CM065644.1, read as the reverse complement.
GCTAAGGGGATATTTATATACAACTAATTAATAAATCTAATATATCTATCACCGAGATAATATGAAAATACAACTAAGGTGCTAAGGTCTGTCTAAATAACCTAGAGTTCAACTAATTAATTAATATATCTAATATATCTATAATATCTACATAGATATAATATAATATGAAAATACAACTAAAGTGTTAAGGTTTTTCTCTTGGAAGAAATAGTTTCTTCTTCATTTTCTCTACATCCTCTTAAGTTCCTGAGTATGTGACGTGCCCACACGCAGTTATCAGTTTCGGGAATAGCTAGAAAGATCGGTGGTACAAACCAAGAGCATATCGTAAAGTGAAGGGAGCCTCCAAACGTTGGTAAGGTTCTAAATATTTTTTTTATATATTGATTACAATTTCTTGTGTTTACATATTGTATGTAATAGTTTCGAAAAAATAATTACGATCTCAAGTTCACTGGTTCCAGATCGTTTACGATCTGTATAAAATTTTTAAAACTTAGGGGTCGTTTGTTTTTTTCACTTAAAACTTAATGGGTCTGAATTGAACTCATTAAGTTGTTTTGTTTGTTTTTTTAAGTGGTCAAACAACTTAAAAATATTAAAAAACAACTTAAAATAAAAAGTAAAAAATCCTGACTTTTAACTTAATTCCAAATCACTGGATTACAATTAAAATATTCTCTTCCAAGTCTATCCTTTTAAAAAAGATATATTTCCAAATTTATCTTAATTTGATATAGTATAAAAAAATTTCTTTTAACATATTTCTTATTTAAACAGGTTTTAGAAAAGAAAAAAAACCCTAATTACTTCTCATAATGAAATTTTTCAAAGATTGAACAATTGAATTTCTCTAAGATTGAACAATTGAATTTCTCTTTTGCCAAATCCCGGTAAGAACTCTTTATTTTTTTTATCTAACTATTCGTATAGTGCTCAATAAATTTGTCTATCATATTGAGTAGATTTTGTGGCTTGAAGATGTTATAGAATTATTGTATATGAAAAATTCAAGAACTTTTTTTTTATTTGGTTTCCGGTGGATATGATCCAGGAAACCAAAAAAAAAAATGGTTTCATGAATTATATTCACCGGAAACGTGGACAACATAAAAATTGAACTTGAACTTGAACTTTTTTTTTTACAATAAATTTAACTTAAACTTTGTTTGCAAAATATGCAAAATTATATTCTTTGATTAATTTTTTTTTTATTTTGTTAAATTGAACTTTGTTTGTAAAAAAAAACATACAAAATGTTATAAAGAATTATACATGTTAAATTACTTCTTTTAATTAGTATATGTATAAATGTCAAATTACATATTTTCAGACAATTTTATTTTTAAAAAACAAACATGTTGACAGTACATTCAGATGTGAGAAAAAACAAACAAACATGTCATTCAGGTTCAGATTTCAGTCCCTATTCAGTTTTCAAAAAAATTCAGGACTGTTAAGTCTTCAGACAAAAAAACAAATGACCCCTTATTCCACTGCGTTATAAGTGATCGGGGTTCCAACACTCAAAACAGCCAAGACAAATAAATGGTCAATATATATGAAGCCTTAGACAAAGTGACGTCGTTTTGAACTTTGAAAACAAAAACCCATCAAAACCGTTGTGTATATTTGATAACATAGCAAAATACACCTTTTGAGATTCCTATTTCCTATCGTTTGCTTTCGTTTTCGAGCGTTTTTGTGAATATAATGTGTTTGATGAGCCTTGTGCAGGTTCACTATGGTTTGGGGAGGTCATCGTGCGGAAACGGGGTGTTTCCGGGCCGAAATTGATCTTGGAGGACAACATGAGTGATTTCCGCAGTACGCCTAGTCAGAGCGTACCACAGACGTGCAAAATATGAATTGCGGAGGTTGGCAAAAAGTCCTCCGCGGTTGGATTAGTCCAAGCGAACCGCGGAAAACAAGGGCAGCTCCACTGCCAAGTTTCGCGGTATGTCTCGTCAAAGCGTACCGCGGACGACCAAATGACGAACCGCGGAAAACCACCAGAAGGAATTCCGAGGTTCAGTTCGTCCAGCTAAACCAAGGAATGCACCAGATCTGCATTTTTAGGGCTTTTTCTGAGGGGTAAAATTGTCCTTCCCCCCAATTCATACCCTAACCTCCCCAATTCGAAGAGAGACCCACACCATTTCCTTCTCCTCTCTCATTCCCAAATCCTTTTTTTTTTCCATCTAATTCATCTATTCCATCTTCTTCACATAATAAGGAGAGAAATAGCTCCCCTAGAGGATTGTCCTCTATGGGAGCTCACCATACACCTCCATAACACCATTTTACACTTCCTTCATCCATTTTAGAACCGATTTCAAGGAAATACGAGCTGTTTTAGGACCAAATCCGAGCTAGGAAAGTTTGGAGCATCTTTGGAGGACCTGTCTTCAAGGGTTTGCTCTTATTTACTCTTTTTTTTATAATTTTCGTTTCTTTAATGTGTAACCCCAATTTGGAAATATTGCAAACCTTCACATGTGCCATATATGTATGTTTGTGCCTAAATTCAGTTGGGTTTTCTTTTACTCTTTGTTAATTTCATGATTTAAACTCTTATTGTGAAATCCATGTGTGTGGAGGGTCAAAACAACTTACCAAGTCAACTAATGATGAAAACCCATGCCTTAAAGATGCTTAGAAATGCATGAAGATGATGGGTTTTGGGTTTGAAGAGTCAATTAACAAAGCTTGAAGCTTTCTCTCTCTCTAAGGGTTGTTCTCTCTCATAAAAAATGGGTTCTTGAAGCTCTTAAAACGAGTTGGGGAAGAAGAGAACATATATATAGAAACCCTAGACAAAACTGTGTCGTTTTGGGCTTGGGAATCAAAATCCCAGTCAATACCGCTCGCTGGACCGCGGCTCGGGTAAGTACCTAGACCGCGGTACACGCAGCAGTGTGCCTACTGGACAACATCGCTGTTGGGACCGCTGTGCGTGCAGTGCACAGGCCGCGGTCTAGGCACCAGGGGCCTACTGAAGTATACCACGGTATGGACCGCTGCGAATACAAGTGCACAGACCGCGGTCTTTAACGCATGCAACTTCTGGAACCAACCGCTATTGGGACCTGCTTCGGACGCAGGTGCCCAACAAGCCACCTGTACTGTGGTAAAGAGGAAAATCCTCTTTTCCAGGCAGACTCAACACACTAATCTAATATTGCAAAAACGTGCAAGTGTGGAGTGTGATGAATGGCATACAATGCATCATTCAATAGCATGTAATCAAGAATGTAATTCATGCAAGTGAGTGTGTGCAACTAAAATCTCTTCAAAAGAGTTAAAGACAAGTGAACTACCTCCCTTGAAGCTCTTTGGGATAACCGGAAGCATGTCTTCGAGAAAACCACACTTGGAGAACCTATGCTACCCGTTACATAAATATTCCCAATGTGATTTGTCATGAAATAAGCCAATCATAAAAATGAGGTTCTTACAATCTCCCCCTTTGGCTATTTCATGACAAAATCACCACTCACAAAATAATCCTCACAAAAAAAAAAACAAAGCTATTGGCAACAAGTATATTCTACGTTACAATAAGAGAAACCTAAGATCTAAGTCTTCAAGGTCATCAATCTCTTCATAGATCATCATACGTACACATAATAGCAAGAAAGCACTTTCCAAGAACAAGTGCATGTAAGGTGAACAAAAATAAAAAGCAATTGCACTCAATAAAGCAATATAAAGAAATGCATGTGCAATGCTCCCCCTAAAAGGTTACTCTCTCTCATGAGGCTTTTCCCCCAAAGCATAAACATGCTCCCTTATGCTCCCCCTATATTTCTCAAGACTTCTCCCTCTTTTTGTCATGAGATAGGCAAATGAGCTCCCCCTATAGGGTTGCTTTAGCAAAGAGAGATATTTGCACAAAAGCTGATTGCATAATTATGTACATAAACTTTATGCAACTCAATTAAGTAAAAGAGATTCAAGGAGTTTTATTTTAAAGAGAATGTGTGACGGTGTTGCTTTGCATGCAAGACATATAACATCAAAGTTCAAAAACAATGGTATTTGGCAAAGCAAACATCAAAAGGGTTTCCATAAGAATTCAAACCAATTTGTACCCTTTTGTCATAAGCAAACATGATATAGTTTTAAGGATAAACATTTTAGCACACAAGAACTAAATCAATCCTTAGTGGAAAATCAAGACATTGGATCAAGAGATCATTTTAGATTTTTCCGGATAATTATCCGTATGATAGTAGTCTTTGTTTAACCATTAAGAAGAGAGAGAAGACTAATTTGGATATAAAATCCTTATTGATTGCATGGATACAAGATCCTTATTTATTAGTCTTCTCATTTGCATTCACATACATTTGCATTAAAGCAATCAAAACATATTTCATGTATATCATTTAAAGCATGTCATAAAAACAAGTTCACATGTCATGGAGATAAATTATAGGTCATTCAAAGGTACTTCCCAATTAATTCTCCTAGTCCAAAAATGCATGTTTGAACGTAAATGTGACATGGATTGCAAACAAAGCAAGGTTACACACTTATTGAACGAAAATACCATATAATCATATATGTGCAACCTAGTATCTCAAGCAATTAATAAAGAGGCATAAAGTATATCAAATTTTTGTACATTTCAAAAATGCAAGTTCGCTCTCTTTGCTTGAGCTCCCCTCATGGGGTCACAACCTTACCGTATCAGGACGAGGGGTAAGTTCCACTAGACATACTAAGTCCATTTGACTCGGTAGTATCCAAGGGTGTCATATGATCATGATTGCAATTGGGTTCAATTTTTCTAACCCACCTAGATTCCACCTTTTTAATTTAGTGGTCAAAAACTTCAAGTCTCTAGGTTCCCTAGGATCATGCAATTTAGCCCTACGGTTCATTTTCTTTTCTCTCATGCTTTCAATTCTACACATTCTAATGTAGTTAATGCACTTTGGTCGAATGTGACCAATCATACCACAATAATGACAAGTAGGTATAAAAGAAGGATTCATACCATTGCATTTAGCTCTCATCGAGGCATGGCCATGTTGATGAGTTTGTCTTTGATGTTGCACCGGTTGGCTTTCCTTGGGAGCATTAGCCGGATGTTTGTGCCTTTGTGGTTGAGCATGAGAAGCACGATTAGCTTGCCTCAAAGGTTGATTGAGCTTTGATTGAGGCATCCTCAAGGGTTGGGGTTGAGCTTGTTTCCTCGGAAGCATCTTCAAGGTTGAGCTCTTAGAAGATTCACCCACAACAAGAATCTTCTTGGGTGATGAAGGCGGACATTTAGGAGAAATCTCATTCACAAATGTAGTCTTGCCCGCGAATGGAGTGGACTCATCATCAATGAAACCAAGCCCTCGCTTGTCACATGGCATCTTGCCAATACTTAACATGTTGTCAAGCATCTTCGAACCCAAAGTCATCTTAGCAAGATACATTCTTGCTTCATCAAGTTCCATCTTCAACTTATCTTCATTCTCTTTTAAGCATCTCACTTTATCATTCAAGTGAGTCATCTTGGCTTGTAGTTGAAGGTTATCCTTTTCCAATCTAAGGATATCATTATCTTTCTCCTTCAAAGGCTTTTGAACAGAATCAACCAACTCTTGATAATCCACCTTATTATCACAAGAGTTCTCGGAGCATGAGCCATCACTAGTCAAGGCTTCTCCCACTTGTGCTTGTGAGAGTCATATCATCAAGGCTTGCTACACTCAAGCATGCTCCACTTTGGTTTCCAAACTCCAAGTCACCAAACTTGAACTCTTCAAGTGGCACACATTTGGTGATGACTTGTGTTTCTTCATTGTAGGAAACCGGAAATGCAAAGTAGTTGTTCACACACTCACCCGAGCTTGTGGAACAACTTTCAACCCCATCAACTTCGTTATCACACCGATTAGCGATCATATCAACTCCTCCATTCTTGTACTTCAAGTTACCACACTTGGAGGCAATGTGGCCAATTCCACCACATTCAAGGCAAGGGTCATTTTTCCTGGACATTTTCTTTTCCTCCTTGACTTTGGAGGTCATACACTTCTCCTCCTTCACTTTGGAGGCCAAACCCTTCTTTTGTGATTTCAGAAATCTCCTAAATCTCTCAACCATGAGAGTCATCTCCTTATCGGAGTCATCTATCTTCCTCTCAATATTAGAGGTCATCGAAGCAAATCCTACTCTAAGTGTTTCACTCTCACACATGGTGTTTAGGTGAAGTGAGTGAATGAATGCAATTGAAATGCAAAGATCAAAAAGCACACAAATGCAAGATACACAAACAAGAGCAAAGATCACCTAAGTATGTCTAGGAACCCGCTTTGATACCAATTGAAAATACTACTCAAGCGTGTGTCTACAACCTAGAGGGGGGGGGGGGGGGGGGGGGGGGGGGGGGGGGTGAATAGGTTTTAATCAAGTTAATTACCAATTTTTCTTGATTAGTCAATATTAAAAATTCACCTCATAAACAAACATACAAAATCAAGTGTAAAGTGTGGAATAATAAATAACACTTGATTTTTACGTGGAAACCCTTCAACAAGGGAAAAACCACGGGCTATCCTTCTAGCCACACACGATCCTCAAATCCACTATTGTAATGATGTTTACAACCTAGGTTGACCTCTAGTCACACCATTCTCGGTCACTAACCCTACCACTACTACCCAACGGGCCTTTATAGTGAATCCTTGATCACTTTGCTTGCCAACCACACCTTGGTTGCAAGACTTCACTTGCTTGTGCACTATACCTTGTAGTCACAAGACTTAACTCTCTAAGAAGTGATTAACAACCTAAGTGAATATATGAATATTCAAAATACAAATAATGCTAGGCATCACTAAATGCTTATCTAAGGATTAAAGATGACACTAAGTACAAATCTTAGATATCAATGTCTATATGAATGCTCATAAAGACCTAACTAGATATAGATATGCAAGTCCAAACTCTAGTCATCAAACAAAGCCATATCAACACATGTTGTTACATAAAATGGCAAAGACAATAAATGCAATTAACAAATGCAATCAATGAGTCCTAATTAGCTAGAGGGCAAATATGTCCTAAATGCAAGCTATCACAATACAAACCCAATCATGTAAGGGGACTCATAAATAGGTGCATTAAATAGAGTCCTAGCATTTAATCAACTAATAAATGCAATAAAAACACAATCTTGGAAAGTATGAACAAATGATAAAGATGAGGTTTTTTGTTCAACTTACCAAGTCAACTAATAATGAAAACCCTTGCCTTAAAGATGCTTAGAAATGCATGAAGATGATGGGTTTTGGGTTTGGAGAGTCAAGTAACAAAACTTGAAGCTTTCTCTCTCTAAGGGTTGTTTTCTCTCATAAAAATGGGTTCTTGAAGCTCTTAAAACGAGTTGGAGAAGAAGAGAATATATATATAGGAAACCCTAGACAAAACTGCGTCATTTTGGGCTTGGGAATCAAAATCCCGTCAATACCGCTCGCTGGACCGCGGCTACGGGTAAGTATCTAGACCGCGGTACACGCAGCAGTGTGCCTACTGGACAACATCGCGGTTGGGACCGCTGTGCGTGCAGTGCACAGGCCGCGGTCTATGCAGCAGGGGCCTACTGAAGTATACCGCGATATGGACCGCTGTGCATACAAGTGCACAGACCGCGGTCTTTAACGCATGCACTTTCTGGAACCAACCGCTGTTGGGACCGCGACGGAGGCAGGTGCCCAACAAATGACCTGCACCGCGGTAAAGAAGAAAATCCTCTTTTCCAAGCAGACTCAACACACTAATCTAATATGCAAAAAACATGCAAGTGTGGAGTGTGATGAATGGCATACAATGCATCATTCAATAGCATGTAATCAAGAATGTAATTCATACAAGTGAGTGTGTGCAACTAAAATCTCTTCAAAAGAGTTAAGGACAAGTGAACTACCTCCCTTGAAGCTCTTTGGGATAACCGGAAGCATGTCTTCGAGAAAACCACACTTGGAGAACCTATGCTACCCGTTACATAAATATTCCCAATGTGATTTGTCATGAAATAAGCCAATCATAAAAATGAGGTTCTTACACAATCAATATAATGTAGTGCAATGCAATGCTCCCCCTAAATAGACTACTCTCTCCCAGGACTACTCCCTCAAAGCATAAAAGATGCTCCCCCTATATCTCTCAAGACTTCTCCCCTTTTTTGTCATGAGATAGGCAAGGGAGCTCCCCCTATTGTGGTGCTATTGCAAAGAGAGATATTCGCACAAAAGATGATTGCATAGTCATACACATAAACTTTATGCAACTTAATTAATTCTAAGAGATTCAAGGAGTTTTATTTGAAAGAAAATGTGTGAAGTTGTTGCTTTGCCTGCAAGACATACAATATCAAAGTTCAAGCAATGGTATTTGGCAAAACAAACATCAAAAGAGTTTTCATAAGAATTCAAATCAATTTGTGCCCTTTTATCATAAACAAACATGATATAGTTTTTCAAAAGCATTTGTAAGACACAAGCAACTATATCAATCCTTAACTACCAAACAAGACATGGATATAAAATCCTTATTAATTGAATGGATATGAAATCCTTATTGGTTGTTGTCTTGTTCAATACATCAAGAAGAGAGCGTATGCTAAATTGGATGAAACATCCTTATTAATTAAATGGATACAAGATCCTTATTGGGTTTAGTTTTCTCATTTACTTTCACACACATTTTACATATCAAACAATCAAAAATATTTCATGCATGTCATAATCAAGTTCACATGTCATGGAGATAAATTATAGGTCATTCAATTGTACTTCCTAATCAATTCTCCTAGTCCAAAAATGCATGTTTGAACATAAATACGACATGGATTACACGCAAAGCAAAGTTACACACTTATTGAATAAAATATCATATAAGCATAAGTGCAACCAAGATTCTCAAGAAATGTAAGGACCTCGATTTTATGATTGGCTTATTTCATGACAAACCACCACATTGGGGATGATTGTGTAATGGGTAGCTTAGGTCCGTGTTGGCTAGCTTCCAAGCATCTCCATGACTTCAAGAGCAAAAGGTATATTCACTTGACTTTGTCTCTTAAAGAGTTTAGGTGCATACACACACTTCATGCATGTTTTGTTTATCTTGCATTTGTGTTCTTTATTGTTTGTTTAAGTGTGCATTCTTTTCTAAAACACTCACTAGCTTGCATTAGATATCATATCTTGCATTGTATCTCATTTGATAAACATGTTTGACATATTAATTGTGCTTCATTGTGTGCATCTCACTCACTTCACACTTGCATAACATTCATGTAAGATAGTCTTTTTTCTTGAATGTTAAAAAGGGATTTTTCCCTTTAGCGCGGCCTAGACCGCTTGGCAGGCTCTGCTTGCACCGCAGCGCACGAAGCGGTATTCTCCAGTGCGTCATGCGCGACGTGGACCGCGACCTGTGCACTTGCACGCACAGCGGTCCCAACCGCGGTGTTGTCCAGACGGTGCACTGCTGTATGTACCGCGGTCTGGACACTTACCTGAGCTGCGGTCTAGCAAGCGGTTTTGACAGGGATTCTGTTTCCCAAGTTCAAAACGATGTAGTTTTAACTAGGGCTTCATATATATTCTTCCTCTTCTCTTCTTGGCCGACCGAGAGCTCAGAAAATCATTTTTAGAGAGAGGTTAGAGCTCCTAAAGAGAGAAAGCTTCAAGAAAGCATCTTTGACTCTCCAAACCCAAAACCCATCTCCATCTTGCATCATTCAACATCATTTGAGCATGGGTCTTCATTGTTTCATGACTAGGTAAGCAAGAACTTCTTTGAATATCATTTATTGTTCTTCTTACTCTAGATTAGGTATTTATTGCATGATTAAATACCTAGATTCTACTCTATTGCATATTTATGAGTCTTGATAACATGATTGGGTTTGTATTTTGATAGCATAATTGATTAAGTCATTTTTACCTAAAAGCTATGTCATAAATATTCATGTGTGATTTATTGATAACTAGGTTGAGAAATTGTGTTTTAATCAACTAGTTAATGTTCATGAATATTTGATTGTGTTTGTTTGTGATAGCTTGCATTATTAGGTCAAATAAGCCTAAATAGCTAATCCATAAATGTTCATGTATGCTTAATTGATGATTAGGTTGACTTTGTGCATCTAGTCAAGTTTATGAATGTTTATGTGAATTTAATTGACAATTAGGTTGTTAGAATTTCTCTACAACTAATTGAGACCTCATGTGTGTACATGTAGGCATTGTTTGATAACTAGAGTGTTTAATTGCTTTATAACATCTAGTTAGGCATTTTGTGTGTGGTCTTACACATTATTGCATTTGAGCATATTGTCTCACTTTCACATAGACCCTATACTCTTCATTGAGTCAAAGTCTTGTGGCTTCGGGGTGAAGTTGCACAAGCACTGAAGTCTTGCAACCAAGTTGTGGTTGGCAAGCATCGGTCAAGAATCCATTGTAAAAGGCCTGCGGGTAGAGTAGAAGGTGCTCACGCCAATAGTAGTGTATCAGTGGATATCACTAGGGATAGAACCAAGAGTGACGAGTGGTAGTGTCCATAGCGTGAGGTTATCTAGAGTGAGAGTTCGAATATCACTTGAGGGTGTAACTTTGTACTCATATAGTGGATTTGAGGATCGTATGTGGCTAGAAGGATAGCCCGTGGTTTTTCCCTTTGTTTAAGGGTTTCCACGTAAAAATCAAGTGTTATTTATTATTCCGCACTTTACACTTGATTTTGTATGGTTGATTTAATTGGGTTATATGTTTAATATTGACTAATCGAAAAAGTTGGTAATAATCGATTAACAACCCATTCACCCCCCCTCTAGGTTGTAGACACACGCTTAGAGTGTAATTTCAAGAAATTAATGAAGAAGCATAAAGTTGATCAAATTTTTGCTCATATCAATAATGCGAGTTTGCTTTCTTTGCTTGATCTCCCTATATAGGGTCAATTCCAACCAAGTTAGTGGGAGGCATGTGCTCCTATAGACCTACCAAGTCCATTAGACCTAGTTGAATCAATGGGAGACATGTTGGCACAATAACATACGAGTTCATCTTTTCTAATCCACTTGGGTGACACATTTTCATTCTCAGAGGCCATAGTTAACATGTTGCTCGAATTCCTAGGATTATTGACTTTAGATTTCCTAGGCACATGCATATTGGCTCTTCTAAGCCTATTTCTTTCCATCATGCTTTCAAACTTACATTTCTTAATGTACCTAAAGAAATTTGGCCCAATATGCCCATCAACACCACAAAAATGACAAGTTGGTATAAAATAAGGAGCCATACCATATCCTTGTGAGGTCATTAGAGACTTATCATGCATTTGATGTAGTCTTTGGTGTTGAACCGGTTCTCTCCTTGGTTGAACCTGGTTGACTTGCCTTCTTAGTTGGTTAAGCCATGGTTGAGGAATGCTTGGGTGTGGAGCTCTTGGATGTTGAGGTTGAGCTTCACTCCTTATTGGCATCTTCATTTGGCCATTCTTGGATGACCCTCCAAGTTCAAGCTTCCTCATATGATATTGTGGATGTGAAGCTTTCTCCATGCCCTTTCCCTTGACAAACAACGTTTTGTTTGAGGAGGGGGTTTGCTTGTCATCAATGTATCCAAGACCACTCTTGTCATTCAGGTTCTTTCCATGCCCCAACATTTGGTCAAGCTTCTCCGAACCCAAAGTTAACATAGCAAGGGTGTTTCTTGCCTCTTCAACCTCTTTCTCTAACCTAACTTAATTTACTTTGATAAGTGTCACTTCTTCATCTAAGTGAGTATCTTTAGTTATTAGTTAGAGATTATCTTCCATCAACCTAAATATCTCCCCTTTCTTCTTCTTCAAGCATTTTTGGAGATAATCAATAAACTCTTGATAGTTTATTACACTACCATTAAAGTTTTCGGATCATGTACTTTCTTGATTGAAGCTTCTTTCACTTGTACTTTCGTTGCTCATATCTTTAATGATAGTTTTTTTCAATCTAGATCCTCTTTGGTTTACATTCTTCAAGTCACCGTTCTTGGGTCCTTCAAGAATTTTGGTGAAGGATTGAATATCTTCATGGTAAGAGTCCGGAAATGCAAAGTAGTTCTTCTCAGAATCATTCAAGCTTAAGGGACTTTCTTCAACAATTTTCACTTTGTTGTTCTGCTTGTGAGAGGTAGCAAACACTACAAATTTGGCCACATCCTCTTTATCACTCGAGGAGTCATCATTATCTTCAGTGCCATCACTGTCACTCCATGTGGCAACCATAGCCTTTCCTTTCTTTTTATCCTTCAAGTTACCACAATCCGGTGAGATATGCCAGATTCCACCACATTCGTAGCACTGAACATCCTTTCTTGAATGCTTGTCATAGCTATTCACCGGTCTTAAATCCGATCTTCTTCTTGAAGTCATTTCCTCTTGAGTTGATGCCTTTCTTCTCAAGATTCAAGAGTTGCTTGAATCGCCTCAAGGTGAGGGCCATCTCATCATTGGAGTTACTATACCTCTTTTCATCCTTGTTAGTCCTCAAGGCAATCCCTTTTTACCATTTTGGTTGAGAAGTTAGCTTTATCGCCTCTTAGGCCAACAACTTCCCAATAATCTCACTTGGCTTCATTTTCTTATACTTGTTATTCTCCTCTATAGCCGTCACCTTTGATTTAAACCTTTTCGGAAGAGATATCATGATATTTTGCTTGATCCTCATATCGGTGTAAAGATCCCCAATTTGATGGGTTCGATTGACAATATCCATCAACTTGATTTGGAAGTCATTGAAGCACGCATCTTCTTCCATCTTGATGGTCTCGAACTTGGATTGCAACATTTGAAGCTTAAAGTATTTGACCGTGTCTGTCCCCTCATGTGACGTCTCAATAATCTTTCATGTTTCATGGGAATTCTTGGTAATTTGGATGAGCTTGTATTGGTTGTCATCCATGGCACAAAAGATGTCATGCATTGCCTTGTTGTACCACTTGGAGGCTTCGAAATCTTGAGCACTCTATTCCGACTTCGGCTTGAGAACAATGGTTCCATCTTCAAGAGTCTTTGTGGGTGGAGTATATACATCCTTAATCACCATCCAAACCTTGTCATCTATTGGCGATAGATATGACTCCATCTTCCCCTTCCATGAGGAGTAATTGTCACTTTTGAGCAGTGGTGGTCTTATGCTTAAAGCTCCCTCTTTGTTCATCCGGAATCACTCATAATGTTTAGGTAAATGTATGAAAATGAATGCAAAGAACAAAAAGCACACAAAAGCAATACACACAAATAAAAGCAAGGATTACCTAAGTATGTCTAGGAATTCGCTCTGATACCAATTGAAAATACAACTAAGGTGTGTCTAAATAACCTAGGAGTAAGAGTGGGTGGGGGGTGAACAAGTTTTAATCAAGTTAATTACCAACTTTTCTTGATTAGTCAATATTAAAAATTACTCAAATAAAACAAGCAATCAATCGACAATTTAAAGTGCGAAAACAATAAATAATACGTCGATTGATTTACGTGAGAAACCTCCAACTGGGCAAAACTCACGGGCTATCCTTCTAGCTACACACGGTCCTCAAATCCATTATATGTAATTATGTTTACAACCTAGGTTGACCTTTAGTCACACCATTCTCGGTCATTAACTCACCATTACTATCCAACGAGCCTTTGATAGTGATTCTTGACCACTTTGCTTATACGCTACACACATGTAGTCACAAGACTTAACTCTCAAAGAAGAGATAAACAAGCCTAAGTGAATATGTGAATATTCTAAGTGCAAACAATGTCAGACAACACTAAAAGCTTATCTAGAGATTAAATGATGACAATAAATGCAATCCTAGATATCAATGTCTATATGAAGACTCATAAAGACTTAACTAGATAAAGATACGAGAATATTAAATCTAGTCATCAAACAAAGCCCAATTAACACAAGTTGTCATAAAGCATGGCAAGGACAATAAATGCAACCAAGAAATACAATCAATGAGTCCTACACATCAATGTCTAAATGCAAGACATATAGATTTAGCTAGAGGGCAAAATAATCCTAAATTCTAGCTATCAATAAATGGGCAATCTCAACAATAAACAAAAACACAAACATACTCAAAATATGCTTAATCAAAGAGATATGCAATTAATCAACAAAGTAATTGCTAATCCTAAGTAAAGATGAACAAATATGCAAACATTAGGTTCTAGGACATGTTCAACTTACAAGGATGTGAAAGCATGAAAACCCATGCGAAGATGATGCTTGAAAGTGTTAGATGCACATGGGGTTTGTGTTTGGTTGAGTAAAAATCAAGTCTTGGAGCTCTCTCTCTCTCTCTCTAGGAGTTAATCTCTCTCTCACTAAAAATGGGGGGGGGGGGGTGAACAAGTTTTAATCAAGTTAATTACCAACTTTTCTTGATTAGTCAATATTAAAAATTACTCAAATAAAACAAGCAATCAATCGACAATTTAAAGTGCGAAAACAATAAATAATACGTCGATTGATTTACGTGAGAAACCTCCAACTGGACAAAACTCACGGGCTATCCTTCTAGCTACACACGGTCCTCAAATCCATTATATGTAATTATGTTTACAACCTAGGTTGACCTTTAGTCACACCATTCTCGGTCATTAACTCACCATTACTATCCAACGAGCCTTTGATAGTGATTCTTGACCACTTTGCTTATACGCTACACACATGTAGTCACAAGACTTAACTCTCAAAGAAGAGATAAACAAGCCTAAGTGAATATGTGAATATTCTAAGTGCAAACAATGCCAGACAACACTAAAAGCTTATCTAGAGATTAAATGATGACAATAAATGCAATCCTAGATATCAATGTCTATATGAAGACTCATAAAGACTTAACTAGATAAAGATACGAGAATATTAAATCTAGTCATCAAACAAAGCCCAATTAACACAAGTTGTCATAAAGCATGACAAGGACAATAAATGCAACCAAGAAATACAATCAATGAGTCCTACACATCAAGACATATAGATTTAGCTAGAGGGCAAAATAATCCTAAATTCTAGCTATCAATAAATGGGCAATCTCAACAATAAACAAAAACACAAACATACTCAAAATATGCTTAATCAAAGAGATATGCAATTAATCAACAAAGTAATTGCTAATCCTAAGTAAAGATGAACAAATATGCAAACATTAGGTTCTAGGACATGTTCAACTTACAAGGATGTGAAAGCATGAAAACCCATGCGAAGATGATGCTTGAAAGTGTTAGATGCACATGGGGTTTGTGTTTGGTTGAGTAAAAATCAAGTCTTGGAGCTCTCTCTCTCTCTCTCTAGGAGTTAATCTCTCTCTCACTAAAAATGGGTTCTTGAGGCTCTCATATGAAGCTTTAGACAAAGTGACGTCGTTTTGGACTTTGTAAACAAAACCCGTCAAAACTGCTGTGTATACCGCGGTGCATGCAAGTGCACAGATTGCGGTAAATGCCGCGTCAAACGCACTGGGAACTTTCACGGTAGGAACTGCTGCAGAGGCAACATGCACCTGCCGCATCATAAGCCACGGTCATAAACAGAGGCTACACTGGGCAGAACCGTTCTAAGCGTCTCGGTATGTGCAAGTGCATACAAGCGGTCTACGCTGCGGTCAAGAGAAAAAATCCCTTTCACAATACAACTAAAACATCTAAACATACATGGAAGAAGTGCAAGTGTGAAGTGAGAGAAATGCACACAAAAGAATGCCTAATTATCATGTAAGACATGTTATGTAAAAGAAACTCAATGCAAGACAAGAAAATATGCATGTAAGTATGTCTATGTAACTAAATCTCTTCAAGAGGTTAAGAGTAAGTGAACTACCTCTCTTGAAACTCTTTGGGATCTTGGAAGCTTGTTGATGAAGAATCACAATTGGAGACCTAAGCTACCCATTACAAATAATTCCAATGTGGTTTGTCATGAAATAATTCAATCATAAATAGAGGTCCTTACATAATATAATATATAATATATACTATATATTAGTAATATTAATATTATTATATATTATATATTATTATAATATATATATACATATTATATAATATAATAATTTATAATATATAATATATAGTACATATATATATATATTATAATATATGTAATAATAAAATATGATATATATTTTGGATAATAATAATAAAATATAAAAGTATAAATAATATAATATAATATAATAATATATATATATTATATAATCAATAATATATAATACATATATATAATATAATATATAATTTATATTATATATAATATATGTAATAATATATATATATATTATATTATATATAATATATATAATATATATATATATATGTATATAGTAATAATATAATATATATATATATATGTAATATATATATATATTATATTATATTATATTATATATATGTAATTATATAATATGTATAACAATATATATATTATATAATAGTATAATATATATATATAATATTATATAATATGTTATACTTATATATATATATATATTTATATATCATTATATATTATAATGGTATAATAATATATATATATATATATATATAATAATATAAGATATATAAATATTATATATATTATACTAATATAATAAATAATAATAATAATATAAATAATATTATTTTTGGAAAGGAGGGTATTTTTGGTATAGAATTGGGGCATATGAGGGTATTTATGGAATACCAATTTTAGTTTGGAATTGGAATGGGCATTCCATTCGTTTTTGGATGGAAAACCCATTCCATCAAAATGGTGGAATCAACATTCCAATGGAATCCCCATTCTATTCCATTTTAACAAACCAAACATTAGGAATGACTTTCTTTCCATTCTATTCCATTCCATCCAACCAAACATGACATAATAGTCTATTAATTAATGAGATTACTTGTGAGTTTCAAGGAGTAATAATTTTTTACATTTTTTATTTTATAACTATAACAGATTTAGAATTTGAGGTAGGGGAACATAATTCGACAACTCAATTTTATTACAATACTAGTATACTACTACTTTATTCAAAACAGTGCCTAAATGATCTGGCATAGTATGCCTTGCCACATCATTACACAATTCATTAATTTTAATTCATTAAAACTTGATATTTTAACCCCTATTTTCATTAATTATCAGATAATTCCTCTAAAATAAAAAAGAGCAACCCAAAAATTATAACACTAAAATCAATAAAATCGTTAAATTAGAACTCTTTCAAAATTTGAGATTGTATCTAGATTCTAGAACCCTAAAATCAGGGGTGGACCCCATGGAGGCTAGGGGGCCTAAGCCAGTAAAAAAAATTATAGTTAAAAAATTATAAATTTTTTTTAAAAATTTATAATTTACATTTTACTATTATAAATTTTAGGTTTTTATCATTTAACCTCCCAACTCTTGAATCTTGATACAAATTCACAAATACTAATGTTGTTCCTTGTTCTTGTTCATACGATCTACGGTAACCAATTGTGGGTCAATGACAAAGCAGTATAAAGGTTTTCTAGCATGCTAGATTTTTTTAGCATCGTTCATACAACTTGTTTCTTGGCAAACTGATATACAATTGCAGTTTCTCAGCAACAGAATCTGTACTAAGCACTTCTTTTTTATTATAATTTTGAAACACAACCCTTATTTAAAATATTGATTTAGCTACTATACATGATATGTATAATTGCATGGATAGGTAAAAGAGAAAATTATTTTGTTTTAGTTTTTATTAACAACTAACACAGTAACTATAGTTGGCTAGTAGCTAAACCCAATTTGCTTCAAAATTTAACTGAACCAATTGACTCCCACCCTTACTCTACTCATGAACAATCACATTTAGAAGAGATGTACGTAATTTGGAACTTTACATGTATAGGCGTATTCAGTGGCGGACCCAGAAATTTTAACGAGATGGGGCACTTGAACAAAAAATAATTATTTAAAAAAATTAATGAAAATTTAAAATCATAATAAAATGTGTTTTTTATATAAAAAATGATAGTATAATGACCTTTTAATTAAAAAAAATAGAATACTTACTTGAATTGAATTAAATAATCTTACATTTAAAAGAACTAAAAACAAGAAACAAAATATAAAAAAAATAAACAATAACAAGAAAAACAATATGAACAATGAAAAATTATAGTATTTATTCGTAAAAAAAAATTAAAATATAGTTTTATAATAAAAAAATTTGTTTTGTATTTATAATGAATTCACTTTAATTTATATAAAAATAATTGATTAATAAATATTACTATAAATGTTTTTAAATTTTTTATTTTTCTAATTATTGATTCTAAATAAATTAGAATAATAAAATAAAGAAAAAATATAAGGGATAAAATAAAATGAATCATAATAATATATGGACTATTTTAATATAATAAATTTAAATTTGAGATTTTATGGTTTATTGATTGGATGTGTTAGGTATGTCAAACTAAAAATATTAGAAATGAGAAAATTTCAAAATAATAATAGATAAGATAATTTACTATATAATAAAATTGAATTAAGTAAACCACAAATTAAGGGTACTTAAAAATTTAACAATGAGGGGAAAAAGAAAATGGATTATTTTGTTGTAGAAGAAAATGGAAATTTGATAAAGGAATTGAAGACGAGTGTAAAATAAAAATAGATATTAAAAGGTATTTGTTTTGCTTACACATTAAACCAACAGTGCTGTGTAATAACATATGCCATTATGTGTTATTTGTGA
The DNA here is from genome assembly GCA_033220585.1 of Dipteronia sinensis. Classification (NCBI taxonomy): domain Eukaryota; kingdom Viridiplantae; phylum Streptophyta; class Magnoliopsida; order Sapindales; family Sapindaceae; genus Dipteronia; species Dipteronia sinensis. The sequence continues at coordinate 21,521,760 of CM065644.1, read as the reverse complement.
TATATATATATATATATAAAATGATTTTTTTTTTGAAAATTTGAGGTGGGGCACGGGCCCCATCTGGTCTCTATGTGGGTCCGCCCCTGGGCGTATTCAGGGGCGTACCTAGGAAATATTTACCTTCCGGGCTAAATTATATATATAATATTTTTTTTGGTATACACTAACATTATAAAGTCAACTCCTTAACTATCAATAGTTATTTATCTATTTTTATTTAGTCAATATATTATCATGCTTAATTAATGACTACCAAACTCTTTCACACTAAATTTATTAAATTCGGTGTGTATTATGGAGAAAAATCTTGTGATTTTCTTCCTAAATGCATACGGATTTAATAATATCAGTACAAGACATGCGAGTCTTTGATTAAGATTAAACAAAAATTATATAATTCTTGATAAACGTATTTGTTTATTTTTTTAATAATAAATGACACCAATTCAATAATGGACTACTCAGTAATATGAAATACGTTGTAAAATTTATGCATAAACAATTATTTAAACTTGTAATTAAAAAATATATTTAATCTTTCAAATTGCTTAATTCTATAATGTTAGAACCATAATATCATGTGTATTTTTACAATAAACAATAAAATATTTATATTTCACTAAATTTAGATTAAATATCATAATTTAGTAATATTATCAAACGTTAGGGGGGTTTATGTAATTAGACCTTTATATATTGAATTAAAAAAAAAAATTTAGAGGGTTGCCCGGCTATAGCCCGGGCAAGCCCTCTCTTAAGTATGCTCCTGGACGTATTTGTGTTTGATTTCTCTGTATAGTTTCATTTAATAATGCGATTCTAATATTCTCTACAAATTTCCCTCAATAACCTCTTTATATATACTTATATTTTCCGAGTATCCTAGAAATTAGAATTGTCCCAAATTTTATAAATAGGTAGAGTAGAGCATTTTAAGTAGTTCCATGAATTTTTTTTAATAGAATCATGTTCTTCTATAAATTTCCCTCAAACTATTTTGCTCAAATTTCTCTAACTAACTCATTTTAAAAGTTTATATTTTGTGAATGTCTTAGAATTACCTTAAATTTTATAAATAGGTAGAGTATGGTATTTTAAGTTGTTCCATGAAAACAATTTGGATAAAATCGCATTCTTTCATGAAATATGCGTCTCGCAAATTTTTGGTCAAATTTCCCTTACTAACCTTTTAAAAGTTTATATTTGGTGAATGTCTTAGAATTACCTCAAATTTTATAAGTATGTAGTGTAGACTATTTTAAGTAGTTCCATGAAATTTGTTTTCTTGGATAGAATCACAAGGGGTTATTAAGGGAAATTTGGGTAAAATATTATGATGCTCGTATTTCATTTAATCATGCAATTCAACTTTTTTTTTTCCATGGAACTACTTAAAATACTCTACTGTACCTATTTATAAAATTTGGAGTAATACTAAGACATTCGAAAATAAAAACTTTGAAAATGGCTTATTATTAGAAATTTGGGTAAGTAAAAAGATGAGAGAGAGTGGTAGAGAGAAGCTCCTTTTCAACTAGCCTAGGAAGGAATCCGTATGAAGCTTATGGGCAGGGAGTGGGTAAAGATTTTAGAGAGAGTTTGTTCTCGGTTTGTATGGGCAATCTCAACACAGTTGTGGATTCAATAGGTCTTTAGGGGCATTTTTAAACCCTTTGGCAAGGTAAGAGATGTTTTCCTTTCATAAAAAAAGCACTCAAGGAAGAGCTGTTACACATTCATTTGATTCAAATCACTTGAAGAAGCTTGCAAGGTGGCTAAGATGGTGAATGTCATGCATGTGTATGGATGGCCAATCAATGCAAATGTAGCTGCTTATGGATGGAATAGACGTCGCTCTCCGCTCGAAAAATTCACAGGAAGAGTCAAGACAGTCTATGCAAGGCCTAATGATGGAAGATGGAAAGAAGGTGGAACCAAATAGGATTCTCATAGTCAATCTTATTCTCATGTGAAACGTTCCTATGCTGATGCCGTTAAGGAAGACAAGACTAGGGGTTTCGAGGTAAGACCAGTAAAGAAGACAAGTTTCTTATCAATGTCTTGGACAATATCGAAAGACGAAGAGGAATGGTTGTCAAGGAGTGCAATGAGGGTTCTAAAGGAATTTGCAATCATTGAATCAATCAATAGGAAATTGGAATACAACGGTTTAGTTTTCGTTTCTTCTTTCCTAGGGGGGGAGCATTATGTCGACGTTTGAATCCGAATGTGACAGAGATGGTTTTATCATGAATAATTTTTCTAGGAGAGAAAGTTTTCTATCTATGTCGAAATGGGATGAGTCTCAGCAAAGTCTGAAAGTGCAAAAATGGATTAATGTCTATGGAGTCCCAGTAAGTTGCTGGTGTAAACCATTCTTCAAGAAGCTAGGAGGGCAGGTGGGTGAGACCATCTGGGTCGATGTAGGAACAGAGCATAAGAGCAGACTAGACAAAGGCAAAATCATTGTACTTACTCCTCTAGAAAACAAGATATCTTGCATTGTCAAAGTAAATGCAGGTAAAAATCCTACTAGGTAAGAATGGAGGAACTTCCAACTTTGGTATCCATCTCTTGGGTGTCTCAATTTCTGGGCTCACGACTACTATTTTTGAATTTGAATCCCAATACAGAAACAGAGACAAACGACACGCCTCTATTAAAAGTAGGGGAAATAGGTTGTCATGATGAGAGCGACAACTTGATAAAAAGTAAGATAGGTCATTTCAAACTCAGAGAAAAGGAAACGAAAAAGGAGTTTTGGAAAGCTAAGCTTGTCTTTTCATAGGCTAGGATCAAAGATGGGAAATAGTTCGTCTGACAAAGAACCTTGCGCTAGGATTCCTAAGCTCCAATCGAAGGATATAAGTGATGATTTGTGTGCCTGGATCAAGGGAAAGGTAAGTGGATCCGAATTTTGATGCCAAAATCCAGGTGGTATCTTCCCTGTAAGGACAACATGTGGATTGAGAAGGATAAGAAAGGTGGCACGGTAGTGAGCAGTGAAAACGAGACCAGCTCATCGGATGATGAGACTGATATATAGGCTTTCTCGAATATCAGATTATTAAAGGGGGATTGTTCTAATCTCAAGAATATTGGGCCTATGAACGATGGACCGACTGATATTGGGCCTAAAGAATGGGCTGTTTCAGTAGAGGAAATAGATGAGGCCTCCAAAGGGCTGGGTCAAGTTATAATGAGCCCCCAGTCCATTCTAGTGTCCAATCCAGAAGAAACAGAGATTATAAGCCCACCCGTGATAAGGTCTATACAAGAAGGAGAGGGCATGAAGGAAAATTTGAAGGTAAAACAGGGGATCAACTTATGTATATATTTGAGAGAACAAGAAGCTGAACTTCTCAACCACACCAACTACTCCACAGAAACAGCAACTAGAGATGTGCATGTAGAAGTTGAAGACTTAATTCAGATCATCACGCAAGCTCAACCGCAGATGGGTGGTAAAAGGGGAACTCATGCCAATTCTCTGAAAGGTAGATGATCTGATTCCACTTTAAAGATTCATCCTATGACAACTAGAAGATTCAAACATACTGCCAGTATACCTCAAAATATGTCAGATAATCCAGATCAAATAAGCTCATGTAAGAAGATTGTTTGGAACCTAGAAGAAGAGATTGCAAATGTGATTGAGAAATGTGTGGCAAGGGGAGTTGAATTGCAAGCAAGAAACTCAGCTAGATTTAAAGAAACAAATACTATAGTGGTTTCGTCGTCAGATTGGGACTTGGAGGTAGAGGTTGTTAAGGTGTTAGAAACTAGAGCAGCCTTGGGTTTAGATTTTAACGGAAAAAAGGAAGAGATAACAACGGTAGTGATGGAAAGAGAAAGGAAGGATGAGGTTAGATTGAAATCTCAAGCTTAACTTTGTGTTTTTCTCTTGTGTATGGGTTTCTTTTCTTTTTCAATGTTAGTCATATCCTGGAATGTGAGAGGTTTGGGAGAAGAGGTTAAGAGGAGAAATGTAAGAAGTCTCGTATTGGCTGATCGGAACGATTTATACACCTAATTGAAGTCCCCATTTCCTAGCTTTCGTTCTTGTTTTCGAGCATATTTTTGTATATAACGGGTTTTGTGAGCCTTGTGTAGGTTATATTCCTTAAAATAAGGTGTTGAGCTTAATTGAAGAGTTTTAGAGGTTAGATGGGCTGAAATTGGAAATCTTCGTACAATATACTCAAATTTCGGGGGCCATATCTTCCTCATCAGATCGAACTACATTTTATGCCACCACTTTCCAAAACTCACCGAATGTCTACTTTTCAACAGTTTTACGGATCGTGATTCCGATATTTTTGGAGGAAGTTATAGTCGTTTTTGTAACAGTGCGCGAAGTTGTCGAACTGTACATCGCCCAACCGCATGTCATACCAAGGAAGTTGGCAGAATGTCCATTTTTTGGCCGAATTTGAGGGGCAATCTTGTCCTTTCATGCCCAATTCTTTCCTTAACCTCCCAACTCTATAAATAACCCCATTTTCTCTCATTCTTCTTTCTTTTAGAGCACACACCCAAACATCATCTCACCTTTCTTTTCATCTTCTTCATCTCTTCCATCTTCTTCACGAAATAAAGAAAGAAATAGCTCCCATGGAGGTTCTTCCTCCATGGGAGCTCACCATACACCTCTACCACTTCATTATAGACATCTTCCTCCATCTTAGAGTAGACTGCAAGGAGCAAGAAGTGGTCTTTAGACCAATATTGAGCTAGGAAAGCATGAAGCATCTTCGGAGGGTTTTCTTCAAGGATTGTCTCCTTTTTTAAACTCATTTCTTTTTGTATTTCTTATTTTATTTGATGTGTATCCCCAATTTGGGAATTTTTAAACCTACACTTGTGCTATATATGTATGATTGTTCTTAAATTCGTTTGAGTTTTGTTCTATTCTTTGTTTATTCATGATATTAAACTCTTATTGTGATATTCATGTGTGTGGAGAGTCTAAATTGATATGTGTCCATGAATGAGATTATGAGTAGAGTAATTTAATTTAGTAGTAGTGTAATTTAGCATCACATGATTGTTGATTGATTGATGATGGCTCAAAATACCATGTGTGAAATGATTTGAGTGCTAGAGCTTTAGCTTTAAAGAGTGGGATAAGCTTGGTTGAAGCATTTATATGCTAAATTAGGTTTGGTTCAATATTCTTGTGCTAAATGGGTATTTTTATTAAGGCACAATTGCTCTCCCATAGCTTGGTTTGGGTGATGAATTGATTTTAGTAAATTCCTTTATCAAGAGAATGAACCCCTAACTTAAATTGAAAAGTCTTAATGATATAACAATCACTTTGTTGCATATAGTTGTTTTGTAAGCTTATTTCCATTTTTACCCTTCCTAGAGAGATTGATAAAATCGAACCCTTGACCTAGAGTCAAGTCTACTGAATTCCTCTAGTGCTCGTGTACTTATATGGGCATTTCATTGCTTAATGCTTTCACTCGGTTAGCCACCTTATGAATGATATTTAGGCTGTGTGTTATATATCGTGTGGTTCGCATTAACATGCTTATGATGATATACTCTACATTTGACCAGAAAGTTGAGAGATCACTAGGCTGACGTGTAGGGCTCGTGTGTGTGTCCCATAGAGGATTCATGCATATGTATGGATGCAATCTCTATGCCGCTCGAGAGAGGGTAGAGATTAATTAAGAGGACACGAGCATATAACATATGTGTTGTTTGAGTATCTCATATTCTTCATGCTTTCACTTGGTTGCCATCCCATATTTGGTTAGCTTCGTGGATGAATTATTGGTTGTAGTATGGCCTATGCGGTTGCGCATTACATGCTCAACGAAATAACCATTGTATTTGACCAGAACGTTGATAGATCACTAGGCTGGCATACATGGCTTGAGTGTGTGCCCTAAAGTACTTAATGAATCCATGCAATTGTGTGGATGTGATTTCTACGACATCGAGAGAGATTAGAGATCAATTAAGGGGACACGAGCCTATAACACATACTTGCACATTTGAGGGACTATGTGAGTCTAGTGCTTAATTAAGAGGATTGTTACGGTTGAGTCATTTCTTTAGTGTACAACACATTTCATGCATCTCTCCATTCCACCGTATCCATGTAAATATTATTTATGTAATTTATTTAGTTATATTATTATTTACTTTTCCGAACATGCAGCACACGAGTTCTCTCGGCGTGTTGTAATAATAGCTAGAACTAGTGACGGTCGACGGATCCCACATCCCTACGGAACGATCCTTGCTTATTGCTGTGCTAGTCCCTGTGGCTAGCGCGCTTGCGAGGATGAACTTAATCAATCTTTTGACGACACTGCAACGACGTGTCATAGGCTTATAAACTTGTAGTCCTTTTCATTCATGAATTGAAATTGGGAGTCTTTGACAATAAAACTTTTAGAAGTATCGGTGGAGTCTGTCTTTCTAAAGGAGTGGGAGTTGAAGTTGTGGGATCGGCAGGGGGTCTGATAACATTATGGGATGATGAGTTGGTGACAGTTACCGACTGTATTTCTAAAAAATGGTGTATTGTTCTGGTGGTGCTTTTGAAAAAACTTGGCAGAGAATTAGTTTTATGCAATGTTTATGCGCCAAATGTGGAAATTGAAAGAAAAGAGTTGTGGGAATTTCTCCTCAATGCCCAACATCGTTTACAATGCCGTGATGTCTCGGAGGGGATTTCAATATAGTTCTACATGCTTCAGAAAGGAAAAGTGGTGTCTTTAATAATGGGTCTGCCAGAGCTTTCAACAATTTTATCCTTCAAGCAAAGGTGATAGACATTCCTTTGTAGGGAATCTCTTTTACTTGGTTTAACAATCGGGAAGACAGGTCATGGGCGAGACTTGATCGTTTCCTGGTGTCCCCTATCTTTCTATCCTGTTTCCCTAATATCATTCAAAATGGGCTTTCGAGATCAATTTCAGACCATTATGCCATTACTTTAGGTGATCACAAGGATGAATGGGGACCTAGCTCTTTCACACTGTACAAGAACTAGCTGGAAGATAAGGATTTGATGGCTGAAGTCAAGAAAGGATGGGTGGGTTGCAAAACTGTTCGGACTAGTAGTTACATTCTACATTCTAAAACGAAATTGTAAATTGTTAAAGAGATGGTCGCTGGCTAAGAATAAAGAAATGGTTTTTACCAAAAGCTTAGAAGTTCGTTTGGCCAAGTTGGACGATTGTGCTATTAGTGGAGGATGGACGGATCCTTTGAGGCATGAGAGATTGAAGATTTTGGAGGAATTTTGGAAGATTCTTCCCTTGGAGGAACAACAGTGGAGACAAAAATCTAGGGTTAAGTGGTTGCTTGAGAGCGATAGGAACTGACCATACCATATTTATACCTATTTGAGGTCCTTATTTCCTATCATTTGTTCTCGTTTTTGAGCATATTTTTATATATAATGTGTTTTGTGAGCTTTGTGTAGGTTATATCCCCTAAAATAAGATGTTAAATCTTAACTGAAGAGTTTTAGAGGTTAAAGGGCAGAAGTTGTAATGACTCGTGCAGAACACCCAACTTCAGAAGGTCATATCTCCCTCCTCATATCCAACCACGTTAAGATCTATATATATTCAGAAAGCCCGGACTATCTACTTTCCAACAGTTTTTACAAATTGTAATTCTGAGTTTTCTAGAAGAAGTTATGCCCATTTCCGTAATGGTGTGTAAAACTGTCATGCTAATCCTCTATATGCATCGTTGAAGTGAACAACGGAAGACCAATTTGTGAATGGCGGATTTTCTGTCAAAGAGAACAACGGATTTTCTGTCAAAGTGAATAGAGGAAGTTGGCGGAATAGTACAGCGATTGGTTCCATCGATGCGTACCGCGGAACGAACAGCGGAATGGCCTATAATTGTGATTTTCAGCCATTTTCTGAGGGGTATTCTTGGCTTTTTACCCTAAAGTCATGCCCTAACTTCCATACACTATATATACCCCATTTTCTCACCTCTCTTGAGACTTTTTTCACTCTTCCACACCCCAAAACCGATCCAACACAAAACCCTATTCATCTTCTTTATCTATTCCATTTTCTTCGCCAAATAAGTGAGAGAATCAAGCTCTTTATCTTTTCCTCCATGTGAGCTCACTATACATCTCCATCACCCTTTTTACACTACATCCACTAATCTTAGATTAGATTACAAGAAGAAATGAGTGGTATTTGGACCAAAAACGAGCTAGGAAATTAATGAGGGCTTGAAGGAGATTTCTTCAAGGGTTGTCTCCTTTAAACTCATTTCTTTTTGTATTTCTTATTTTCTTTGATGTGTATCCCTAATTTGGAAATTTGAAAACCTACACTTGTGCTATATATGTATGATTGTTCTTAAATTCATTTGAGTTTTGTTTTACTCTTTGTTTATTCATGATATTAAACTCTTATTGTGATATTCATGTGTGTGGAGAGTCTAAATTGATACGTGTCCATGAATGAGATTATGGTAGAGTAATTTAATTTAGTAGTAGTGTAATTTAGTATCTCATGATTGTTGATTGATTGATGATGACTCAAAGTACCTTGTGTGGAATGATTTGAGTGCTAGAGTTTTAGCTCTAAAGAGTGGGGGAACCTTGGTTGATGCATTTATATGCTAAATTAGGTTTGGTTCAATGTTCTTATGCTTAATGGATCTTTTTATTAAGGCACAATTGCTCTCCCATGGCTTGGGTTGGGTGATGAATTGATTTTGGTGAATTCTTTAATCAAGAGAATGAACCATTAACTTAAATTGAATGGTCTTAATGAATAACAATCAACTTATTGCATATTGTTGTTTGGTAAACTTGTTTTCCATTTTTAGCCATCCTAGGGAGATTGATAAAATCGAATCCTTGACCTAGAGTAAAGACCACCAAATTCTTCTTGTGCTTGTGTAGTTATAAGTGCATTTCATTGCTTAATGCTTTCACTCGGTTAGCCATCTTGTGAATGATATTTAAACTGTGTGTTATATATCGTGTGGTTCGCATTAACATGCTCAATATGATATCCTCTACATTTGACCAGAAAGTTGAGAGATCACTAGGCTAACGTGTAGGGCTCGTGTGTGTGTCCCATAGGGGATTAATGCATATGTATGAATGCAATCTTTATGTCGCTTGAGAGAGGGTAGAGATTAATTAAGAGGACACGAGCATATAACATACGTGTTGTATGGGTATTTCTTATTCTTCATGCTTTCACTTGGTTGCCATCCCGTATTTGATTAGCCTCGTGGATGAATTATTGGCTGTAGTATGGCCCACATGGTTGCATATTACATGCCCAACGAAATAACTTGACTAGAAAGTTGAGAGATCACTAGGCTGTCCTACATGGCTCGAGTGTGTGTCCCAAAGTACTTAATGAATCTATGCAATTATGTGGATGTGATTTCTAAGACATCGAGAGAGATTAGAGATCAATTAAAGGGACACAAGCCTATGATATACTTGTACATTTGAGGGACTAAGTGAGTATAGTGCTTAATTATGAGGATTGTTACGGTTGAGTCATTTCCTTAGTGTATCCATACATTTCATGCCATCTCTCCAATCCACCCTACACTTGTAAATATTATTTATGTAATTTATTTAGTTATATTATTATTTACTTTTCGCACACACAACACACGAGTTCGCTCAGCGTGTTGTAAATATAGCTAGAACTAGTGACGGTCGACATATCCCACCTCCCTGTGAAACGATCCTTGCTTGCCGCTGTGGTAGTTCATACGGCTCGCGTGCTTGCAAGACCGAACTAAATTTTCAATCTTTTGACAGCATTTCAATGATGTGTCATCAAGAACACGAGGTTCTTCCATTGTGTGGCAAGCGGGAGATGTCGGAATAATTTCATCAACGGTATTTCTTTTGACGGAAGGAAAGAGTCGAATCCAGATGAGGTTAGGGAAAAGGTGACCGACTTTTTTGTGAGACAATATAAGAAGGAAACTTGGTGCCGACCTAAAATCCATGGCATACCCATTAAGAAGCTATCGACATTAGAGAAAGACTCTTTGGAGGAGGTTTTTAGTAAAGAGGAGGTATTGAATGCTTTGTCAAGTTGCGACTATAATAAAGCTCCTGGTCCGGACGGTTTTAACCTAAAATTTTTCAAGGATAATTAAGACGTAATTGAAGGGGATTATACGAAGTTTATGGACGATTTTCACCTGAATGGAGAGATCATGAAAGAGTTCAAACAAATGTTCATTGCCCTTATTCCAAAATGTACCAAACCGGAAACAATGAAGAATTTCAAACCTATAAGCTTGATAGGCTCCTTATACAAAATTCTTGCTAAAGTTTTGGCGAATCGGATGAAGAGGGTTACTAGTTCGGTGATCGGTGAAACGCAAATGACGTTTGTTAAGAACCGCCAAATTCTTGACAGTTTCGTCATAGCAGAAGAAATAATCCACCATTGGAAAATAAATAAAGAATGAGGCCTAATGGTGAAACTTGATTTCGAAAAGGTGTATGATAGTTTGGACCATGTTTTCTTGAAGGATATGTTGAATGAGATGGGTTTCGGTTGGAAATGGAGACAATGGATAAGGAATTGTATCTCTATTCAGTTATTATCGGTTCTAGTGAATGGGTGCCCGACAAGATAATTCAGGATTGCAAGGGGTCTTCGACAAGGCTACCCTCTCTCCATTTTCTTATTTAATGTGGTTGTGGAAGGCTTGAGTGCGTTGATTAGAAAGGCAAAGAATATGGAACAGTTGAAAGAAGCAATATTTGGAGCTAATGCGGTTCACATTTCGCACCTTCAATTTGCGGATGACACTATCATTTTTCTCCAACCAAAAAAAGAATATCTCATGAATGCTAGAGGATCTTGAGATGCTTTGATTTGGCATCGTGTTTGATAATCAACTTCTATAAAACTTGTGTTGTAAAGGTTGGCAAAATAGGGGAAATGGAGTTGAATTTGGCCTACATTTTCAGATGTTGTAACGCTTCACTTCCGATATCCTATTTAGGCCTTCCTCTCGGGGGCCGTCTGTGTTCGAAAATTTTCTAGTCAGATTTGGTGAGGCATTTAGAGTGTCGCTTAGCTCATTGGAAAAAAATGTTTCTTAATAAGGGTGGTAGATTGGTCCTTATTTAAACAGTGATGACTAGTATTCCGATTTATTACATGTCAGTTTTCAAAATACCCGTTTGTGTTGCTTAAAAGATTGAACGCTTGCAAAGGAACTTCTTTTGGGGTGTGATGGAATGGAAAAAAAAAAGATTCACTCTATTAAGTAGGACTTGATGTGTAAAAGAAAAAACAACGGAGGCTTAGGCATTTGCTCGGTTCTTCACAAGAATAAAACTCTCTTGGCAAAATGGGCTTAGAGATTTGGTGTTGAAGAAGCGCCCTTATGGAAAAGGGTGATTTGTGCTAAATACGGGGTATCTTTGGACATTCTAAAATGGGATTGGAATTGCGCTGTGAGCTGCTCGGTCTTCACAAAATCTATAGGCACCTTGTTTTAGGAAGGTTCAAAAATGGCTAGAATCTTAGATGAAAGAATCGGTGTTGTTGTGGGAAGAGGAAACAGAGCTAGACTCTGGTATGATATCTTGGTGGAAGGAACACCTTTAAAGGAGGCTTTCCCTAGAATTTTTTCCTTAGCTGCTAACAAATGTGGTTGTATTAGAGATTATGGTCAAAAGGAATGAAATGTATAGAAATGGGAGATTATTCTAAGAAGACCTTTGTTTAATTGAGAAATTGAACAATGGGACTATTTTAAAGTGTGCCTTGAGAGTGTTCAAATCAGGGACTCGATTGATGATACGATTGGCTGGAATCATGAATCGAAAGGAAACTATACTGTTAAGTCTTTTTGAAGTCGTTTAGATGATGGTCTATCAGAGGAGTTTGAGGATTGCAAAGACATATGGCAAGGCATTTGTCCTCCCAAGATCGAGATTTTCCTATGGCAACTCCTCAATGGAAGAATTCTGGTAAGAGAGGTTCCTAGCAGGTTTGGTGTGCAAGCGATTACAAACTTGGAATGTCCTCTTTGCCAGGATAACGTGGAATCTGTAGACCATCTCTCCTTATTATGCAAGTGGTCGTGGATGCTATGGCAGAAATACATGAATTGGTGGGGGTGTTCAGCCACTCCTCCCCTTCCTTATTGGAGTGGTGGAGAGGGTGACTCGGTCTATGTCCCAACCAGAATTCTGAAAGGGCTTGGAGGTCTCTGTTTTTCACGTTAACTTGGACCATATGGGAAACAAGAAATCGCAAAGTGTTCAAGAAGGGTGAGTTGGGTATGATCCAAGCTGAGGATATGGTGCGTTTTCGAGTGGCCTGGTGGTTCAAAAACTTTGGTGGAGGCTCTTTGAATCCAATTATGCATATCCTCTTGAATATTAAGATTTGCTGCAAAGAAATTAGGAAAATAAAGCTCCCGAATTTGGACGATTGGATCCCCCCGCCTGTTGATTCCTTAAAGTTTAATGTTGACGGTTCTACGAAGGGCTCGCAGGATCCGGTGGGCATATGATGGGTGCTTCGGGACCATAGAGGGAAGGCATTATGCACTTTTTCAATAAATGTGGGTATTCAAGATGCCATTACGGCTGAAGTTTTAGCTATAGCCAAGACCGTTGAGTTGTACGCTTCTAGACTAGAGCTGGGAGATATGAGTGTTATTGTTGTCAGTGACTCCAAGTTGGCAGTGTCTTGGATCAACGACAGTGGCTACTGTAGCATTAAACATGCGTAATACATTTACGATATTCGTAACTATCTTAGTCTGGGTGGCAAGGCCTCTGTTGTGTTCTGCTCTAGGAATTCCAACTCCTTAGCGGATTCCTTGGCGAAAAAGGGATCAGGGTCTAGTGGAAACATGGTTACACTACAAGAAAAAAAGGGCTATTGGGACTATTTTTTTTTCGTCCCAATAGCCCGAAATTCGTCTCTATTGACCTATTCAGACGAATAAAATTCGTTCCAAAATTCGCCGCTTCAGGTGGGTCGCAATAGCCTCTTTGGGACGAAAATTAAAATTCGTCCCTAAAGACGACCTATAGGAACGATTTTTGATTCGTCCCATTTGATAATATATAGAGACAAAATATTTCATCCCTTTTGATAACCTATAGGGACGAAATTGTATTTCGTTCCCTTTGACCACCTGTAGGGACGAAATTTGAAAAAAAACCAAATAATTTTAGAACCCACTACCCATCGACCCACCCACCCGCCAGCCAGTCAGGCACATAAACCAGCTTCGACCCACCCGCCAACCCACCAACAACTTCTCATTAAATATTTGGTTCACAGCCAGAGTTGAACTCGTGATCAACACCAACACCAATGCTTATCCGCTTTGCTAAAGTCTCGAATTTGTCAATAATAGCATACTATTTATATATAAACTCTATATATTATTAACTTTTTATTGTAAATTAATTCCAATAATTTAAATTTTATTTTTATATAATATACAAATTGATATTTAAAAAAGTTTATTGTAGCATTTAATTAAACTATTATTTTTTGAAATATTACAAGAACTATCCGCTCCTATAATGGGAGATAATTGCTTCCCACAACCCGGGAAGAAAACTCCCCACACATACTTGTGAAATGATCATAGTGGGATTTGAACCCCTCACCACTTATGTGGAAGGGAGGTGCACTGCCACCTCTACTAAGAAGTGATGTGCAATTAAACTATTTTTAAAAAACATATATTGTCAGATCAAAGAGTCTATCGTTAATCGTACATGGAAATAATATATATATATATATATTATTTTTTCTTAATTTTTTGAATTAATATAAAAGTGAAGCAAATTTAATTATTAATATGTCTCTTAGGAAAAACTTAAAAAAAATAAAGATAAAGAAAAAAGAAAAATTAAATCCCAATAAATCATTATCAGAAACAAATATTATTTTTGTCTTAATAAGTCCCCAAGTCTATAATTTCTTTTTTTTTTTCAAAAAAAAAATATCAAACTTTTTAGGGACGAATAATTTTCGTCCCAATAGGATTTCTATTGGGACAAATGATTTATTTCGTCCCAATACACTTTCTATTGAGACAAATTATTTTCGTCCCTAAATGTCTGGTTATTTTTGCACTTTTTAGGGACGAATACTTATTTTCAGTTCCAATAGACAATCTATCGGGACAAATATTTTTCGTCTCTAAAAGTCTCGTCGGGTTTGTCCTTTTTAGGGACGGATAATTTGTTTCATCCCAATAGACGTTCTATTGGGATAAATTTTTTAGTCCCTAAAGGTTTCTTTAAGTTTGAAATTTTTAGGGACGAATATGTTATTGCAGTCCCAATAGACGTTTTATTGGGACGAATAAAATTCGTCCTAACAAAATTTCGTCCTTATAGCCCTATTTTCTTGTAGTGTTACCTGGAGTGATATCTGATACCTGTTTGTTTTCTCTTCAGTTGGTTCTGGGTTGCATGGGTTTCTTCTGGGTTTGTTATTCTGCCCAGTTTCTGTTTCCCCTGTTTTCTCTTGCTTGTTAGTGTTTTGTTTTCTGGTGGGTGTTCCTGTCTGTGTATCTTGTTTGTTGTGGTTTGGCTCTTGTCCATCACCTTTTATGAATACATTTGCCTTTAAAAAAAAAGAAAAAAAAAAGAAATTTGGGTAAGTGGGATTGGATGAGTGAGAGTGTTGGGTTTTAGAAACAATCCCAATTTGTAAAGGAGTTTTAATTCAATGAATATCTTGATTTTATAGCTACTAGTATAGTTTAGAATACAAATGAGAGAGAAATTTCTATACTTTAATGTCCAAAGGTGACTCGGAATGCTCTCAGACATGTGTAAAGGTAAAAGCGTATATAATTACCGGAGGCACACACAAATCACTAAAGCAATTGTTACGTAAAGTGCAAGTAAATGTAACCTTTTCTAAACAAAGGGATTACTAATTTTACCTTTATTATATTCTTATATAGTAGCTTTATTTATTTACTATTATATTATTATTATTTTGAAAAAAAAAAGGATTTATTTAGTAATTCAAGCAAAGTATTGATACCTTTTATAAAAAAAAAGAAAAGAAAGAAATGATGCCGGTTTATTGGCATACATTTCGAGAGGCACAATTGCATATAACTATTTAAGTTTATAAGTTTATAATAAACATATTAGCTATTTCATCGCATGTAACTGTGTATATACATACAAAATGATGAGTTCAAACTCCACATATATAATTAAGGATCGAGGATCGAAGTTGCGCAATGTTGTGTTATTTAACTAGCAACTTGGGTCCTGGCTTTGTTATGTTCGATCTTTAGTACTGCAAAACTATTTTTTGTTTATTTTTTTTTTAAATAATGTCAGTAAACTATTTTGTTGCATCATAAGGAGTGTCAAGCATTTTAACTAAGTTGTCACACAGCAAGACTTTAAATCATGAGATAATCACATAAGATAATTAGTGATTCTAGACATAAATTATGTCCAGGGGTTTGCACTTGAGAAATGTCCTATATCACTGATCGGGTATGGAATTTATGCGTGTTTATTCGTACAGGATTCCAAAAAAACACCCGTATTTATTGAATTAACACCGACATCCATTCAATTAACACCGATATTTATTGGGAATCTCGCATAAAAAAAACGTATAGAATCCCACAAATGATAATTTCAAACATAAGTATTTCTCTAATCATGATAGTCTTTATGTAATGCTGTAGAACGGGTAACATTACAAAACTAGGCCTTTAGTTTTTGTATTTAACTTTAGTCTCGATAAACTTATATTCATCTGGTGTCAGCATTTACTGTAATACTATAAAAATAATATATATTATCCAAAAATTCAACTTTCAATAAATATATTATTAATCTTAGTGAAGCTTCAGAGTAAGAAATGGATCTTTACACTTCCATGTGAATCAAGGCTGCTTTCACACACACTCACACTCACACACATGTATATAGAGACGAGACAGAGAGCTATAGTTAGAGAAAGAACTGAACCCATTTTCGTGGTTTATTCACTCATCAATACTTTCATTTTCCTTCACCAAGTGATCAAGATGTTTAACGACATATCATCAATGCAGGAGCCGTATCAAGCAGTGATAATGGAAGGGAAATGGAAAGCCCTGGAAGAGTTCTTTGACAACGACGAAGGCTTCAGCATTTCATATCCAATAATGACTCTCGCCAAAGACAACGTATTTCACATTGCTGTCCACAGCAAAAGCGAAGAGCCGCTTAAAAAATTACTGGAACGGGTTGCCAATTATGACCATATCCGCACCAACGTCTTGAACACCACAAACGCCTACGAAAACACGGTTCTTCACGAGGCAGCTATCAACCACAACATCGCGGCGGTGAAGCTTTTGGTGAGAGGTTCTTATGTTACTCCAGAGCAGCTTCTGGAGCGGAATAAGTCCGGCCAGACACCATTGTTCAAAGCTGCTGCTTTTGGGAGCACCAAAGTGGTCAAGTATTTAGCTTCTCAACCAGGTCAAATGATGACCACTGGTGATAATAAGCAGCAGTTGGACGATAAGCACCGCACTAAAAACGATAACACCTCCATTCTCCATGCTGCTGTCCGAGGGGAGCACTTTGGTCATTCTCTCTATCTTTAATTTCGTATTTCGATTCAGAACGTTACGTAACTTTGTCCTGAATTTTTTTTTAATACTAACTTCGATTCTTTTCTTCCACATACAGGAACGGCTCTAGAGTTACTGAAACTGGACGAAGGATTAGCAGAATTGAAGATCAATAATGGAACGACAAGTCTTCATATTTTGACTAATTTACCATATGCTTTCGCTAATAAATTTGGCATCCACTTATGGCACAGACTTCTCTACTGTTGTATGTCTACCAATTACAATATTGATCATTTCAGTCTTCAATTCAGAAAAATTGATGTGTGCAATTTATATATATATATATATATATATATATATATATTGAATTGTGGATTATTGAAACAATTCAATTATTTTGACCTTCACCGAAATTATTAATTACAGGCATTCCAACCGGTGATGATAACTACGATGATGCCGATAGTACTGACGAAGATGAAAATGATGCCAAAGTTCAATATGTTGTCAAAGTTGCCGATAGCAATATTAGCTATCAGGATGATGTAGACGGTGATCACGAAGTTGGCTACAATTATTATCAGAGTAAGAATGCCCCACCCCAATTGACAATCTGTCAGGGTTAATTAAAATAAATTGCAAAGTTATATACTATTGCTTTGCTGTAACATAACTTTGCAAGTCTAGATTTTTCTTAATTAGAGTCTTGAATTTGATTGTACGTCAAACTCTAACATATCACATATGTAGACTACTTCCCGTGCATAAATTATTTTAGGGATTCGAGCTAGCAATTTTCTATTAAACGGGGACCAGATTTTTTTTGAAAGATTTTGTCATTGGTAGAAGCTGCTGACCTAGAATTCATTTGTTTAAACCTCAAGCTCATCCATCTACAGACTGAGCTACGCCTCCTTTGGCATATAACAAATGATTTATACTTCAAAAAAATATAACAAATGATTTTTAACCGTTTACAATGAGACAATGAGATGATGAAGGGAATGATATTACAATTTTAAATCAGTTATCGTATTATATTTGAGATTTTCATTCCCAAATGAGATATTATTAGACTTTCAAAAAAAAAAGATATTATTATATTATATATAAATTAATCATTAAATTTTACAGGTGGTTCAACTTTTCAACAATGTTTGTACACTATTATTTCAACAGCTTTAGAAACTATCAAGAAATCATTCTGGAAATCATTCTGGGAATATTTCATAAGAGGTACGCCTCTCTTTATCTCTCAGATATGATTATATTACTCTAAAAGTTTTTCCTATTTTATATATTTGTATAAGTATAAACATAGACATTCAGATGACAGATGGCCAACGGTGAGAAAAATTTGGAAAGAAAAGAGAAAGCTTAAATTTGCTTTTATGCTGGCCCATGAATTGGTAAAGAACGATGACTCCTGGCAGGCAAGTAATACAGAAGACACGACTCAATATTATAGATCATCTATAGAAATTGAGTCAGACGATCATCTTCAGACGTCAGATATTATAGAAGATAATAAAGAAAGTGGACGGATAGATCAAATGCCGCGGATAGAATATAAACATCATGTGGAGACTCCACTGCTTGCTGCAACAAGATCAGGAGTGATAGAGCTTGTGAAGGAGATACTGAAGATGCATCCTCAAGCAGTTGAGCACATTAGCCTTAAGAAGCAGAACATATTACACGTTGCGGCCAGCTACCGTCAAAAAGAGGTCTTCGATTTCGTCAAAAAAATGCAGATACCAACAAGCAGGTTGATTCTGGGAATTGACGATGAAAGCTACACTGTTTTACACCATGTTGCAGATACCAGGAACTATAATGGAGGTACCCGCCCTGGTCCTGCCTACCAACTTCAAGAGGAGTTAGAATGGTTCAAGGTACGTGTGTGGGTGTGTATATTGGCAGACCCATCTTAAGGTCAGGTAGGGCCCGTGCCCTACCTCACATTTAAAAAAAAAAAGATTTTGTATTTACATATATATATATATATATATATATAAATATATTAAATACCACATATTGCAATAATACACCTTTTAACACAATTGGTCACTCCCATTTCACACAAGTTTGTTGTGTTGGATTCAATTCCTGCTAATACTTTTTTTCAAGAATCCAGTGATTTTAATAATATTTGTTACGCCTATTTTATTTTATCATTTTTTTTTTCGATTCCTTTCTCAAATTTTCATCTTCTCATGAAACCAAAAAATTCACATTTTTTTGGTCATTATCAACTTCTTAATTACCATCAATTTGTGGTTATTTAATTAGATTTTAGTTTATTTTAAATTATATATTATTATTTACAGTAGTTTTAGTTTAACATACATTATACATAACACATCAAATCAATAAATTTTAAAATCTCAAATTTTAATTTATTTTATTAAAATAGTCCTTATCTATTATTATGATATACTTTATTTTATCCTTAGTATTTTTTTATTTTATAGTTTTAATTTATTTGAAATCAATAATTTACCAATAATTAGAAGAATAAAAATTCAAAAACATGTCTAGTAATATTTATCAATCAATTATCTTTATATAAATTTAAATTGAATTCATTATAAATACAAAACAAAATTTCTTATTATAAAATTAGATTGTAGTTTATTATTTTAAAAATAAATATTATAATTTATCATTGTTTATGTTGTTTGCTTGTTATCATTTATTTTTAATTTTGTGTTTCTTGTTTTTATTTCTTTTTTGAATATAAGATTATTTAGTTCATCTTGAATAAGTGTTCTATTTGTTTTATTTTTTCTAAACTTCATTTTACCATCGATTTTTTTTATATAAAAAACTTTTAAAAAAAAAATCATTTTATTATGATCTTAATTTTTCAGTAATTTTTATATATAATTTCTACTTTGTTTAGGTGCCTCACCTTATTAAAATTTCTGGATCCACAACTGAAATATATATAGGCTCTGATAACTTATTTCCATCCAATTAATGTGGTTGGGTGAGCATTCACTATAATAATAATTCAGGTTCAAATCCATATTACGTGGTTTGGGTCGCTCTGTTTTTGGTTCTGTTTGTTCTTGTTTTCCTTGGTTGCTGTTCTGGTTCTTTGTTACTGTTTTGGGGCGTTGTTTGTAGCTGGGTGCTCCTTGTGTAGCTTTGTTGCCTGGCTTTCTTTGGCCTTGTTGGCTCCTTTTTAAAGTTCATTTTTAATGTTCAAAAAAAAAATCCCTTTTACGTGGTATTTAAAAAAAAAAAAAAAACCTCTGATATGATCTTATAATAAAAAAATGTATACAATTATTATTATTATTATTTACATTTGGTCTACCAAAACTTTTAAATATTTTCAAAACGGTCCTCCCATTAATTTTTTGAGGCTGGATCCATACTAATGTTCTGCAATCCATGTGATAAGTAATTTGTTTTTTACTTTTTTATACGTCATTTACAACATTATTCTATTTTTATAATAAAGACAAATCACTTGATTTTTATTTACTATTTATGTGTGTGTATATGCAGAGTGTGGAGGAAATAATGCCATCCTATTTTACCCAGCACCATGACAAAAACAATAAGACTGCCAAAGAGCTCTTCAGACAGAAGCACGAGACTCAACTTCAGGAGGCACAAAAATGGATAAAAGAGACTTCTCAGTCATGCTCCGGAGTTGCTGTTCTAGTTGCCACCGTCGTGTTTGCAGCCGCCTTCACAGTACCTGGTGGTAATAATGACGAGAATGGTCTTCCGATTCTCCTCCACTCCCCTTTCTTCATGTTTTTCACTGTAATGGATGTTGTCTCCTTGTCTTGTTCCTTGACTGCTGTTGTTATGTTTCTCTCCATAATCACATCCCCATTCGAGCTGGACAATTTCCGTCTCTTGCTCCCTCGAAGACTGACGCTAGGCTTCGCCTTGCTCTTCATGTCCGTGGCAACAACCATGCTCGCGTTCACTTCCACAATTTTCCTCATCATCCGTTCGGAGCAGCGTAGACGATGGACACTGACTCTCATATGCTCTGCTGCATTCGTCCCCGTGAGCGTGTTGGCCCTTACACACTTCCCGTTGTTCGTTTCGTTTATAAGAGCTTGGAATAGCATTTTCAAGCTCATTTGGATGGCTTTTCCTTACAATTTGATACTGCAAATTTTAAAGTTTCTGGGGAATTATATCAAACAACTTGGACTTGGCTTTCTCGAACTTGGACTTTATATCAAAGAACTTGGACTTGGCTCTCTCAAGTTTCTTCACAAGTTAGTCGTTCGATTTGGACTTTATATCAAAGAACTTGGAATTAGCTTTCTCGAACTTGGAATTTATATCAAGGGACTTGGAACTGACTTTCTCAAGTTTCTTCACAAGTCAGTCCAACAACTTGGATTGCACTTTCTCAAGTTTCTTCACTACTTAGTCCGCTGAGATCTACTGTCAAATGACGAGGGAAATGCATAAGAGCTTTGCATTCTCGACAATTATATCTATCCTTATTTTTTTTTTTTCTGTCTTAATTGTGTGTGTTCGATTAAGATCAAGAGGTTTATTTGCAAGCCGAATGAGCGCCCTCAGCTCATTGGGTGGTGGTTGTTTGTTATTAACTAATAGTTGGTTTTCTATTGAGTTAAAAGCCCTTTAAATAGATTTTAACTTTGAGAATGATTATTATATTTAGAGAGAATTTCATCGCTATCAACTTTATTGGTTGAATAAATTGTCTAATTAGAGATGATCATCAACAACATCAAGGTACTAGATTCATTTATGATATATGTTCATGAATTCTCAGGAGTATCATGGGATTATACTTGAGGTTTTCTATGAGGTTTATTCTAATTTGTTCCCATTTTGTAAATGTGATTGATGCAGAGTTTTTGAAATGTTAGATCTATAGTCTAATATTAAATGAGATTGCTTACGAGTTGCAAGGAGTAATAATTTTTTTTAAACTATAAAAGATGTAGAATTTGAGGCAAGGGATCATGATTCGATCCCCCATTAATTAATTTTTTTATTATTAGGATAGGTGAATTCTTATATATCCCCCCTCTCCCAAAGAACCCAAAATGTTAATTTTTCATCATCAGGCTCGAGCAAGAATCCACCGAACTAAATGGATACATATAAAAAAAATATAGATTTTATAAAAACTATATTTAGCCACATCCACACATATATAAATAATTCTATACGTAGGATTTCCAAAAGTGTAAGTGGTTTAGAGAATACAAATGTTTCTGATGTATCCTCAGCTGCTAATAGAAAGAAACCTCCAACAAGTCTACTAAGTGTAAAATCGTGTACAAGGAAAGCTGATGGTATTGGACTAAATACAGAGCATTGCAGAACTATCTCTTCTGGTGATCAGCATATACCATCCGTTGATCATGTTATGATCAACAATAACGTACAGATAATCTGATGTTAGTTATAGTTAAGACTAGTCAACCAATTAGAATAGTTAGTAATTGGTTAAATAACATATTGCTGACTAGGATTAATAATTTGTTAGAGTTTATTAGAATTTCCAGATCACGACTATTGTATGATTCACTGGTGTATAAACCTGTCTCTCTTGTAACGTTTTTCATTCATTGAATTTACAGAGAATATTCTCTCATGAACCTCCATTAATGGAGCTTCTTCAAGCTTTGCTTTGATTGTTTTTCATTTAGAACTTTTGTCCAACACTTTTTCACCGCTATCAAATACCCTGTTTAAAGTGAAACACCTGCTTGCATGAGAAATTAAAAAATAATAAATCTAAAAATGTATATTCTTTTAATTAGGTGTCACTAAATTAATAAAAGTCTAAGAAAAAAAATAACATCATGGTCACTATTTAGATCCCTCCACCATTAATGGTTAGTCTAGTCTACGATTGTCTATAATTTTATAGTAAATAAATTTTTATAAATCTTTTTCTTTTTGAGAAGAATTAAATAAAATTAGTAGTTATCTAGTAGACAAAACATATATAATAATACTTTTGTAATCAGGTCGATCCCAAAAAAAAAATGTCAAGACCCCATGTATATAATTACCTCATGCATATACAAATAACAAAAGGAATATTTTTTTTTGTTCTATGACAAACGAAAACCTTTATTAAAAACCAAACTTATACGGTTATACACTCCAACCAGAACTGGTCCTCATCACAGCATAAGGTCAACCTAGCTAAATTGCGGGCAACTTCAAAGTGAAGAAATCAAAATTATTGTAAATAAAAAAAAAAAACAGTAAAAAACGAAAAGAAAAAACAAAAAAGTAAAAAGTAAAAGCAAAGTAATGATACCAGTTTATTTTTTTTATTGGCATACTTTTTGAGGGGCACACACAATTACAATATAACCTCATAATTGTTTCCTCACGTTGGTTCTTATTATTATTATTTTTTCTTTTGTATATAAAAAGGCGGAGGTTTTTGGTGCTACTCCGTATTCTTCCGATAAAAGGTGAGGAAAAAATATATTTTTTTCTGCAAAAATTCATAGGATGAAGACTTAGAATGTGGCTTGTGGTTACAATTTCAGTGGTGTTGTCGAAGAGTTGGCAGACCAAATTGCTAGAGGGAAAGATGATGATATAGGATAGCTTCTTTTGTTTAGGATTGGGCAGTTTATTGTTGTTTTTTCTTGGTTGCATCAGGTCTGTTGTTTGTTTTGTTTTCTCTTGGTTTCATCAGGTCTGATGTGGTTTTGGTTTGTTCTGTTGTTGTGTGGGCAGTGTGTGGTGGTCTTTGTTTCTTGGCCTGTGTTTGGTCTGGTGGCTTGGTAGTCTTCTGTTTTTCTTCCGACCTTTTGGTTTGATGAATAAACTTTGCCTTTTTCAAAAAAATAAATAAATATTATATATATATATATATATATATAAATGGTTCTCTCATGAGAGATTCTTATTTTAACATAAAGTATGAACTTCTATGAAATCTATTGATTTGAATGAATTTTGATTTGAATTGTTTTGTGAATGATAAGTTCAATGAAATCTACTTATATATAAAATTTAATTTTTTTTTCAAATACTATAACTATATGTTTTCCAGATTTTGTAAAATATGAAGCATCGGAAAAAATTGGCGAAAATTAAGAAAAATGAAAAAAAAAGTTGAATAGTTGATTAATAATAATAATAATAATAATTGATTAATTTCAATTATATTGTACCAAAAATTCAATGGAGTGTATGATTTGATTTTTTGTTGATTGCCTTATCGGTTATGATACATAATGTTTTTTTCAAAGAAAAGTAGGTTCAGATAGAAAAAACATGCAAACATACCAATGTTCTATTATCTTATGATTGAAGACTTCAAAAGGAAGATCCACCACTAAGGTTCAAACTCTAATATTGTATATAAAATCTCATAGTGTGGAGGAGACCCTTGTATATATATATATATATATATATATATATATAGAGAGAGAGAGAGAGAGAGAGAGAGAGAGAGAGAGAGAGAGAGAGAGAGAGAGAGAGAGAGCTAGTTAGAGCAAGATCAATAGAACCCATTTGCTTGGTTTATTCACTCATTAATTTCATTTTCCTTGATAAAGTGATCAAGATGTTTAACATTGAGGCCTAATTAGGGACGGCAAATGTACCCGGTCGGGATGGGTACCCGGGCCAGAATTCCTTGGCAAAACCTGAACATTCCTTACACGGCACCGGGTAAGGGTTGTCCGGGTACTCAGGCAAGTTGTGTTCCGGCTCGGGTCCTGGTATATCCTGATTCCCGGTTTTGAATTTTTTTATTTTAACTTTCAAATTAAAAATAAAAACAAACAAACAAACTTAACTCTAACTTAACAAACTTAACTGATCTAGTATTTCCATTATGAAAAAGGATAAAAGGAATACTTATTCAATGAATTTAATATTTCTTCTACATATATATGATCCTAGAGTTAGCACCAATTCTTACAAAATGATATCTGTCTAAACATTGCAAAACAAGACAAAGAAAAACGTGTGATGCAGACTATATCCTCTTATTTGACCATGATCAAAATATTAATATGATCAACTTTGATCGGAGAAAAACATCTAAACTACAATAAGTATAAGATTTCAGATCATAGAAATATAGCTAATTATAGTCATCATAATCTATGAAAAGCCTGGAAAATCTAATCGATCTCAAGTGATGTAGGACAATTGGCTTTGGACTTTGAAGAAGAGATGGATAGAAAATTGTCCAAAAGAGGTGTTTCAAAGAAACGGGCATAACTTTTCTCTCGGTTGTCAGATTTCCTATTATAATATGTTTTCGGAAAGGTTTTTTAGAGATCCATAGCGGGACATCCGGGGCTTGCTCTGTTGACGTCATTTACTCCCTCAACGGAGCTGTTTAAATTAGGTTATCGGGCATCCGAAGATTTTCGTGTTTTAATTTGTTTTTTATTTTTTTTTATTTAGATGATGATATTTTAGTCTTTTCTGTTTTTAGGGTTTTCTGAGCCTATTTAAGGCTTTTGTTATCAGTTTCGAGGTATTCAATAAATTTTACAATTTGGTTTCAGTTCTTTTTTCTGGTGGATTCCAGTTTATGTTCTAGAACTTCCGTTCTGCGTCATCAAGTCATTATATGCAAAAAAAGAAAAGAAAAAAGAAATAAAAAAAAGGTAAATCTCATCAAGTATTGTTGAAATGAAAGAAGCAAATTGTGGCTGTCCAGGATCAAACTGGGGACCTTTAGTGAAGAGACTAAGGTGAATTTTTTTTTTCATCTTCTTTCTAGATGAACTTTGATTATTATCTCTGCTTAGCTTATAACAAAATCATACTTCAACTCAATGCTTTAACATCATGCAAGGATGATCATAATATTTTTTTTTTGAACAGCTTAAATACTTTATTGATAAGCCAAAAGGCAACCATCCGAGAACTGAGAACAGAGCAAGGATGATCATAATATTGAAGACATTTTTTCTGCTGGTCCTCTGTTGCTTTTGTGTTGGTTGCTGTGTTGTTCCGTTTGGCTTTCGTGCCTTTTGTGTGGTTTCGTCTCTGGCTTCTTCATTGAATAAAAATGATTTAAAAAATAATAATATTGAAGACATGTTATATTTTATTTATTTCCTTATCACACATATTTATATTCCCGTCATCTCCAAATTCTGTAAATTATATTTATTTACATTATTGTTTGTTTAAAAGATTTAATTCAAAAAATACATTGGTTATAACTTATAAGAATATAATAATTTTTTATTATTAAAATGACATTGAACAACAATACTGATAGCATATACAACCCAGTTCAAAAAATTGAATTTTTTTTTGATCAAGCAACAGAAACAAATTCTACTATTTTACATTGAAAAAAAAATTGATCCGACAAAACAAAGTAAAAAAAAAAAACAAAAATGAAAAAAAAAAATACTAGGAACCCGGATAAAATCCGGGTATGGATATCCGAATTGCAACATCCGAGATTTTCCCAAATGAATATCCAGATTCTCTAAACTCGGATACCCAACTAGGTCTAGGTATACCCGGTTCGGACCTACGTTTTTACCATCCCAAGGCATAATCGTGCCGGGTGCTGCCAATTCCAGACTCACAATGGATATATATATAAATATGCCGTGTGTGTGAAGCCAAACATCTTGATCCCTCTTAGTCAAGAAAATGGACTTCACATGGAATCGTAAAGGTCTCTCTCTCTCTCTCTCTCTCTCTCTCTCTCTCTCTCTCTCTCTCTCTCTCTATATATATATATATATAAAAGAGTAAAATTCATAAATAGGCATAAAATTAAGGGTAAATTCAAAACTATTACTTTTCAATAAGTTTTCTTTTTTTATCCAAGAGAAATGTTTTTCGGACAAGTTTGCCCTTAATGCATATCTGATGTGGCACTCAATGAACGGTGATTTTATTTGAAATTTTTGCCATTTGAAATCATTAATGAAATACAAAATCTAAAACGTAAAAGAAATTAGAAATCATTTTGGCTTGTAAACTTGGGAAAAGATAGCGGTTTTGAGAAAGTGGTATTTTACAGTGAGAAAGTGGTTTTTACAGAGAGAAAACAGTGTGGACTGAGAAAGAAGACCGGAGACGGGATTAGTTTGTCGCCGACGAACTGTTCATCAATAAAGAGTTTCGTTGTGGAGATAGAAAGACTATGTGGGTATGTGCCTTATTTCGATTAAAGATTGTTGAACTTTGAGTTATATTTTTGTGAACAATGTCTGTGTTTTGTATGATTGAATTCTTAGATTAAGCTTCAAATTACCCAGAATGATTACACGCTAAATTTACTTTACAATCGAGCGTGTAAACCCTAACGCAAGTCATCGTGTTTGTTATACAGTGTGTAAACACTTGTATGTTGGGTAGTAGATGACTTGTTATGTTATAGAAGTCTAGATAGGTATTGTATGTTTTGTACCAGATCAATTGTTGTTTTTATTCTACAGCGTGTAATGTAAAGTTTTTGGGTTTGATTTCTGTGAGTATGTAAATGGCCCAGAATGGTTACACGCTAAAATGGGAATACAATCGAGCGTGTAATCCCTTGTACAATACATCGTGTAACGATGGTTAATCTATAGCGTGTAAAGATTGCAATTTTTAGTTCACGTTGAAATGGGATTGCAATCACTCGTGTAATCCCTTTTATAATAAAGCTTGTAATGATGTTTAATGTATAGCGTATAAAGGTTACACGCTAAAATGGGTTTACAATGTAGCGTGTAACCCATTGTACAATAGAGCGTATAAAGATGTTTTATGCACAGCGTGTAAAGATGTTTTATGCACATGTGTAAAGATATTTCTGTGAACCTTGTAAATTATCCAGAATGGTTACACGCAATAGCTTACAATTAAGTGTGTAAACCATTGTATAATCCATCGTGTAAACATTTTGATTGTACATCGTGTAAAGATTGTTAGCATGCTTTTATTGGAACTTTTTCTGTGTGTCATCTTGATGTTAACTATCCTGGGAATATTTTCAGGTTTTAACCAGAGAATGAGAACATACAAGAGACTGAGGACAAACAAGAGAGATTTGATGGCAGAGAATCAAGACCGAGCAGAGAATGAAAATGTTGCAGAGAATGTGAACCCACTAGAAGCTGAGAACCTACCAGTGACGGGGAACGTACCGGAGAACGAGCATGTACAAGTGACTGAGAACTTACCACAGAATGAGAACGTAGTAGAGACTGAAGAGGCATCAGAGAATTGAGACCTAGATCAGTATTTAGTACACCCAAGGAATACGTGGGCGTATGACATAACGATAATAGTGCATTGCAAACTGAAATTGATAGATGAAATTAAGACGGTGTTGGCGGACTGTGGTGAGTTGGATGATTTCAAGGAAAGTTGTTTCGGGCATTACTTGGATATGCCACATTACATGAGGGGTTTATTTCAAGCGCAGTATATACATAACCTGTTGCTCCACCAAATTCGGTTCCCGAGTGCCAACGATGACGAGATGTGGTTTGCTTTGGGGAAGACCAAGGTTAGACTAGAAAAGAGAGAGTTTTGTTAAGGTTTGGCGTTTTACCGGATATATTTTTGAGAGATTACGTGCCAGTGCGGGATGGGATCCACATTAGATATTTTGGCGGGGACGGAAATTTATTATTGGCCGATCTTCTGAACCGATTTTTGAGGGGGGGGGGGGGGGGGGGGGGGGGGGGGGGGTTTGAGCAGAAGGGTGATGGTTTGAAGATGGCACTTGTGTTGTTTGGGAACAACATTCTATTCGGGCAGGATTACCGGAGACAAGTTACGTACTGGCTACTGTCGTTGGTTGAGGATATAGAGGCCTTTAATTTGTTCCAATGGGGACATTACGTTTTCAAGATGACATTGCACTACCTCCGAATCGGTTTTAATGTGCCAGAGCCAATGAGTCCTGCTAGAAGATACAACCTTTACGGTTTTATTTGGGGAGTTCAGGTATCGTGCAAATAGCAGAAAACTATTATTTTTTGTGAACAATGT
Organism: Dipteronia sinensis; assembly: GCA_033220585.1. Classification (NCBI taxonomy): domain Eukaryota; kingdom Viridiplantae; phylum Streptophyta; class Magnoliopsida; order Sapindales; family Sapindaceae; genus Dipteronia; species Dipteronia sinensis. The sequence continues at coordinate 21,493,197 of CM065644.1, read as the reverse complement.
ATTTTTATTCTCACGCTAAACTGTTTTTTTTTTGGTAGTTTTGAGCAATGGAGGCCATCCAATCGATGCAGAAGAAATTGGGCAACAGATTCGCTCCCCAGGGACACCCATGTTTTAAAAAAATGGGAATTTATCAAACGGGGATCACATATGAGTGAGTCATGGTTGAAGAAAGAGCTTGAAGGAAAGGTAAATATAATTTCGGATGGTTATCTAAATATTTACTGTATTTTTTTACTGATTGACATTTTGCTTGTAATTTTCAGCTCACTGGATTACTCGAGATCTCTCCTACTCAGATGGAGGAAAAAGAGGACTATTGGTTTGGCATTGATGACGACTTGTCTGAAGGTCCTCAGTTTGTACCGTTGAAGGATTTAGGGAACAAAGAGGACGGAAACGAGCGTGGGGGACGGAAACGAAACCGATACAGAGGTCCTGATGAACCAATTAAAAGACGGCAGAACTTGCGAGATATGTCACCACCTAGGCACACCACTGGGGAGGACAGTGACAGGCGCACCACTCGAGATGGTAGTGACAGACCTGATATGTCACCCCCTTTGTTTTCATACCGTGGCATACCTGTTGAGGACCCACACTCGCCTGTACAGCATCCGTCATCTGGCGATAACTAGAGAACTCCATCTCCTACTCGTCAGCAACCTCCATCTCCTACTCGTCAGCGACCTCCATCTCCTACTCGTCAGCGTCCTCCATATCATCGTACACGACACTCGAGTGCACGGGTAATTATTTTCTCATGTTATGTTTTTTTTCGTTTCAAATAACATAACATGTTCATTATTATCATTGAATTTCAATTATCTTTCTTAGGGATCGACCTATACTGCAATTCCAAATCAACTACTTGACCAGGTGCGCATCATCGTACGTGAGGAGGTCCAAACGGCGATGGAATCTGAGTTTGCAAAGTTTCGGGCCAACTTTTTCAAGATGTTTTCTAATCAGGTATGTATATATAGTTGTATTGTTTTTCTGCTTGTACAAATTTGGTGATATTATCAACACACATTATCAATTGGACTGTTTAAGTAACGTGTTTCCATTTTTGACAGATACCCTCTCGTTTCAGCACGGAGGATTATGCAGAACACGATGACAGTGATGGAGAACCTGTATTTCAGTTGAACACCACCTATTCCGCCCCCACCACCACCGAGACAGCCCCCACCACCACCGAGACAACCCCCACCACCACCGAGACAGCCTCCACCACCACCGAGACAGCCCCCACCATCGAGACAGCCCCCACCACTGAGACAGCCCCCACCACCTCTGAGACAGCCCCCACTATACATTCCCTTGTTGCCCCCGTACCACCCTCAGATGACATACATACCCCTCTCCTACCGTCACATGAGATACATACCCCTCCAACTCAATCTACAAAAATCCAACCCGAAACATCCAAAAGTGGTAAAGCCGAAACATCCAGTCGAGGCGGTAATAGTCCAATTCCACCACCACCACTATATGACCGGACTGAGCGTGTTCGAGAGCGACTGTTGTCAAAGTGGTTAAGAAGTCCTTACACAGATCCCTTCAGAGCACAGAAGAAGGTGGAAGTAGCCGAGCAATATACCGCCTTTATGAATGCTTCGGGGTTGTTGTAGTAAGTGCTTCACCAAGTTATTTTTTTTATATTTTGTAATTTGATAAATGTTTTATTCTGGGCGACTCATGTTGGTGAAATATTTTATAATGCAGTCGTAACATTGGCATAGACGCTTGTGTTTCACGGTCATTCTTCACAGTATTAGAACAACCCACAACATGGTTGGGCAGTGACCATGTGGATGCATACATCAACTTACTATGTAAGCGGAAGCAAGACCCAGTCCAAGGTCGAAGCTTTCATGCAAAGTAGCTGTACTTGATTGCGCTTTCTTCATAACTACCGGCATGATTCTTCCTTGGTTATGCTAACTGACCCGTTATGTAACTTCGTTGCAGGATTCCCTAAGCTCAATTTGGCTGTAAATTTCAGCCAAATTTCCATAGACCACTGCCGAATCCATTCTACCTGAAGGACTTCGAAGTCCCGACAGACTTGATTATCTATGCTATAGGGCAGAAACCAGCCTGGGGGATGCCATGGGCGGATGTTGATGATGTAAGATACTTTAATTACTCAATTGAATACATATTTACTCACTGTATCTATCAGCTGAAACAACTTTGTTTGTAACAGGTTTTAGTCCCTTGCAACGTAGGAGATAGCCATTGGGTGTTATGTGTTGTTCGTCTCAACGATTGGGTAATTACAATTTTTGACTCAGCCGCACATCTACAACCTAACTACCTGAAGTTTAGAGAACATCAGGTTTTGCCTTTATGTCGCTTGTTCCCACTCATTTGCAAGGCGTCTGGTTACAATGATGTTAGTAAACGGCGGCCGTAAAATATGAATTGTATGAAGGCTGTCAGATTGGCCCCCCACCTATTCCTATGTCAGAGAGACAGTGACAGTTGTGGTGTTTTCATGCTTAAGGGATTAGAGTATGTAATGATGAACAAAGATGCCAACTTTGATTTCAACCAATATAACATCCCTGCCTTTAGAAAATAAATGGCTCGGGATATCTTTGCCAACTCTTTGCCTTTTCATTAGTTTGAACAATAGACCACAAATGATTAATGGAGTAGAAAGTTATTTTGATATAGTTGCAATGCAAATTGTGTGTGAATATTACTTGTTTGGATATGTTAACAGGTATACATTACAGTCTGATTACACGATACATAATGTTTACACGATAAGAATGATTACACGTAATTTTGTAATCATGATTACACGCTAAGTTTTGTGCGTGTAATCGTGATTATAAGACTGCGTGTAATAATTCACGTTGCACCACTGTAATCATGATTACACGATTAAAAGTCAGCATGCTTACACGCTGAAATTCAACGTGTTATTATGCTACTTTTAGCTTCGTGTAAAATTCCTCATTGGTGCATCTTGAATACACGTTGGATCAATACCAGTGATTACATGCAATTTTGTAATCATGATTACACGCAACATTGTGAGCGTGTAATCATTATTAAACGATACGTTATCTAGCGTGTAATAATGGTTACAAAATGGCGTGTTATTATTCTGAGCGTGAATCATGTACATAATTATCAGACTGTTACCAGTTACTGTTACATTGATTTGCTCCATAAACGATAACATACACGAAATCATCATCTTTTAAATAAATTACGTTTCTGATAGTATAGCACAAATACAACACTTGTTACAACACTTATGTCATACATTGAAATCCGTAATTGATAAACAATTATGGATTGATAGTTGCAATAGAAGGCTCTGTCCTGCTCATCTGACCTTGTGGGCATGTCTGTCTGTTGTGTCCTAGTTCACCTCAAACCCTACACTTACGCTGTCTCCGTGCCAGACCACGTGACGGACCAGGTTCAGGTTCACAAATGTTGTCTACGGTTGGGAGCCCGAGGAGGTTTGGACAATTTTGGCGATTGTGACCGGCTTGTTTGCAAAGGGAATATGTTTTTCCCTTCCTTGAACGAAACTCTCCTTTTGATTTCCTAACCATACATGGCCGGCCAACCTGAGACATCCATTCAGAAGGGTGCACTACTAATGAGCTGATTTCATCAGGGATTTCCCAGTCGCTCATGTGACCAACTGGTCGGATAACTCCTGCATACGCTTCAATTAAACTCGACTTTTTGTAGTAATGCAAGCATAAATCAATGAATGGTCTTTTACAAGCTCGCAATGCATCCAATGCATGAGCACATGGCAATAAATCGATTTCAAATTCTCAACACGTACATGTCCTATCCAACAGATTTACGAGTCCGTCCTTAGCCCCATCTTTAACTTCGAATTCATTCCAATCAATTGGACGCACCGTATAAAAAGTAGATTCTTCATTACGTTCCGTTAAATACTTTGTTGCCCATGGTGTCAATTGTGTGTGCAATGAGTCCGTAAAAGTCCGCTGATCATAGAACCATTTCTGCATCATATCACGTATGTACTCGATCAGAACAGTAACAAGGAACTGTCGTGCATGTCGGAGACATGAGTTGATGCATTCTGCGACGTTTGAAGTCATCATGAAGTATCGTCTTACTAGAGAGTAAGCACGTGACCATCTTGCAGGACCAATTGTCATGAGATCGTTGTACGCATTCGGGTGCACCCGCATCAGTTCACTCATTTCTTCATTAAACTCGGACTCCCTGTAAATCTTATATGCACGCTTGAAAATACCTGTGACATCTTCCCTTTTGAACGTATTCTTAAGGTTTAATACACAGAGGCCGTGTGGTGCATCGGGGTAAACAATTCTCATCGCCTTCTTAATGCCCTTGTGCTGGTCAGATATGAACATACAATCGGTCGGACAATCGATGCACTTACGGACACGCCTCAAAAACCAAGTCCACGACTCTCTATTTTCCTTATGACCTATCCCAAAAGCAAGTGGATATACTTGTTCATTTCCATCTGAGCATGCAGCCACGAACAATATACCACGAAATCTTCCTTTAAGATGAGTGCAGTCAATAGCAATAACGGGCCTAATTGATAACCGAAAACCGTGAATACAAGCACTGTATGAGAAGAAACAAAATTTGAATCGTCCATCATCATCCAACTCAAAATCAGTCACACTGCCAGGGTTCGTCCGCTCAAGCATATACAGATACGAAGGAATCCGCTGGAACGACTCTGCCGCGGGTCCGAACACAATAGATTCTGCATGATCCGTCGCTCGCCAAGCCTTTGTGTATTGAATGTGGAGACCGTAATGAACCTCCATCTCCGTCATGATTTCTTTCGGTTTCAAGGCTGTTCCATTAACCCAAAGCTTTGGAGATACCAATTCACCAATAACAGAAGAATTAGCTTGCCGAAACCGACATTGGAAACCCTCAATGGTGCAACTGTGTTCCTTGTCAATTTTTCGTATCTGCCAATACTCTCCCTCATCCAATTTTTTTACATGCACTCTGAACGAACAATTGTCATCCTTGCAAGTTGCTTGAAATCTGGCCTTACTAGACTTCCTGATTCTGAATTCAAAATGTTGCTTCAAAGCCATCAAACTCACTTCTCGTTTTAGCTCTTTCTTGGAAGAAAATATTCTGCCTTTGTAAAATCGAGAATTGCTACTAGAACACTCATGGTTGATGGTTTGGAATGAGTATTGCTCTGATCCAAGAATGCTACAAGGGCGAGGGACTAAAGAGGAGGAACCCCTTTGTGTTGTAGTATTGCCGACTAGATCGTCATCATGATGACCACTGGAGTGACTGTGATCAGAAGCATCAGATTCACCGCCACTATCAACTTCAAAATTAGGACTACCACAATTCACCCCCTCTCGATTGTCTTCCTCAACAATAAAATCAACGAAACTTTCATCTTCTGTCAACGGGTATTTTTCATCCAAGTTATCCAGCCCATGATCAGTATTGGTTTCAAATTCAGGTGGAGTGCCCTCACAACCTATTGCACCATCTCTGTCATTACTGTCTGATTCTTGTGATGTCTCTTCATCAGTTGTGTGTATTGTTAGGGTAGGTTCGACACCTTGTGCAAATGACAATGACCCGCCCATTGTGTTTCTCCCTGCAGATTGAAACTGGGATTTCAGTTGTTCAGAAAATCTTTGATTCACTAGTTCACTTGGTGGTATAGGTTGGTGACGGTGTGGTGTAGGTTGGCCAGTATGTTGTTGTGCAACCGGTTTAGATGTTTGGGCATATGTTGAGCAGTATTGTTGGATATATGGTTAGGAATATGGTTGGGAATATGGTTGGGAATAGGGTTGTTGTATATGCGTATAGTATGGATTTACAAACTGTTGGGGAAAATAGGGGTATATTTGGACGGGAATTAGTTCATGCGGTATTTGTGTTGGTATTTGGGTTGGCATTTGGGTTGGCATATTACCACCCGTAGTTTGATCTCTTCCGTCGATTGTAACATATTCTTCAGGAATTACCTTTTCTTCCTGCATCAAAAATGACACATCCCTGTCGTTTTTAATGCGCACAATAGTACGCCTCCCACTCGTATTCATAATAGCTCTTAATTCTATGTTGAAAGTGGACGAATCAAATGTAACAATATCTTCCACCGTTTTTATCAACCCATTGTAAGTCAAATCAGGAGGTACAAAAGCCATTTCAGAATCTCATTCTTCATAATTCTGACCAAACCACTGCCCACCGTGCGATATAAGTAATCGCAAATCTCCCATCAATCTGTGCATAATGGAGGATAAAATTAATATTACATAATAAATCATTCCATGCTGGTTAAACAAAGGAAAGGAAATGTTCAATGTTAACAAGCTGAAAACATGATTTCACGCTGACCAAATGAATCTGATATCTAAATGTTTACACGCTTAACAATGCGCATGCTTACACGATGCTATTTCTAAATTTTTACACGCTGTCATCTCTAAATTTTTACACGTTCAACAATGTGAATGCTTTACACGCTCAAATCTCTACATGTTTACACGCTCTCAAATCTCTACATGTTTACACGCTCAAATCTCTACATGTTTACACGCTTAATGTGAATGCTTACAAGCTGTTACAATGCATGCTTACACGATCAAATTGGAGAATGATTACACGCTGCATAGCATATATAATAATGAATATATCTATGAAATGAATTTTTTTTAAGGTGGATGTATGGGTGGTTACAAGCCGGAATAAGAATCAGCCATTCTACCGTGTAAACATTCTGATAAATTTTTTATGCTTGTGTTCATTCTGGAAATTTACAGTCACTTCAACCACTCCTAACTACTAGAAAAATAAAAAGAAAATGCAACAACAAAAACGAACTAATGTTTTTGAAAGTAATTTAAACAAAAAAAATAACATACCTTCTTTAGATTACAAACCCTTGACAGATATGATCTGAAGATTTACAAAAACCTTGTGAGTTTAAAGAAAATTCCGAGAGGGAAATACTTGTGTCTGAGATGTGACATAATTGTGTCTGAGACTCTGAGAGGGAAATAAATCTGAGAGGGAAATAAATCTGAGAGGAAAATAAAATATTAAAGTCGTCTGACAAGTTGATAAGGGCATACTTGGTAAAAAAATATTTCTCTTGGATAAAAAAAGAAAACTTATTGATATGGGACATTTTCGCAAACGCTAAAAACAATTGTGTAAGAAATGGACCTTTAGGATTCCATGTGAAGTCCATTTTCTTGACTAAGAGGGATTAAGATGTTTGGTTTCACACACACGTCATATATATATATATATATATATATATATATATATATGTGTGTGTTAATAGATATATAGAGAGAGAATTAAACCCATTTTCTTGGTTATTCACTCATCAGATCCTTTACTACGAGGGATCAAGATGTTTGACTTTTCATCAGTGAAGGAGTCGTATGAAGCAGTGATTGAAGGGAAATGGGAAGACCTGGAAGAGATCTTCGACAACGACAAAGGCTTTAACATTTCGTATCTAATAATGACTGTCGCCAAAGACAACGCATTTCATATTGCTGTCCACAGCAAAAGCGAGCAGCCACTTAAACATTTACTGGAACGCCTCAATCATGACCAAATGTGCACAAACGTCTTGCACACCATTAATGCCTACGAAAACACAGTTCTTCACGACGCAGCCATTAACCACAACATTGCTGCGGTGAAGCTTTTGGTGGGAGGTGGTTACGTTACTGATGAGCATCTTCTGGAGCAGAATAAGTCCGGCCAGACACCATTGCTCAAAGCTGCTGCTTTTGGGAGCACCAAAGTGATCAAGTATTTAGCTTCTCAACCAGGTCAAATGATGACCACTGGTGATAATAAGCAGCAGTTGGACGATAAGCACCGCACTAAAAACGATACCACCTCCATTCTCCATGCTGCTGTCTGAGGGGAGAACTTCGGTCATTCTCTCTTTCTTTATCTCTCTCTCTCTCTCTCTCTCTATATATATATATGTATATAAATTTTTGTTTAGGGCCAAAAACTTAAATAGCACTTTTTTGGGTGGGGTTTGTGCAAATAGCACCACATTAATAAGTGTTGTTTTAATAGCACTAAAGATGAGATTTGGACAAAAATACCCCCTCTCTTCTATTCTTTTTTCTTATCAGTCCTTTCCTTTTTTCTTTTTTCTTTTTCTTTTTTTATTTAGAAACCTCCATTGATGGAGTTCAGAGCTCCATCAATGGAGTTGTCGCAGCCGACCGGTGAGTTGACCGTCAAAACCACCGGAAAAACGTTCTTCCATTGCCAATCGTTGTAACTGAAGTGTTTGTTTTCAATTTCGAGCTGTGTGGAGAGAGAAACAAAGACAAACCCGACCACGGTCGAACCTTCATCGTCAGATCTGTGACGATCCATCGTGAATTTGTCGAAACCGATGGCGCCAACGAACTCAGCGTCGTCCGATCTTCCAGATCCGACTATCTCCGGAGTCAACGAGCGTTGTCGTCTGCTTGTCACTGTCATCATTGATGGAGGTCGAACAGACCTCCATCACGATGAAGAAGAAGACGCATGAATAAGTCTTGAAAAAACATGAATTAAGTCTAAAAAAATCATGAATAAGTCTCGAAACGCATGGATAAGTCTCATAAATAAGTCTCGGGTATTCATAAATAAGTCTCGAAATTGAACAAATAAGTATTCATAAATTAAGTCTCGAATAACCGGAGTCAACCGGCGCCGTTGTCGAATCGTCAATTTCACCATTGATGGAGGTCTGTTACCATCACGAGGAAGAAGAAAGACCAAAAAAAAATTTTGTATTTCGCCCCAGTAAGTCTCGAATTTTCAAAATAAGTCTCGAATTTACCCCAATAAGTCTCGAAAATGCATAAGTCTCGAAAATTTATGAGTAAGTCTCGGGTATTCATGAATTAAGTCTCGAGTAAGTCTAATAAGTCTCTGGTATTCATAAATAAGTCTCAAAATGGAACAAATAAGTCTCGAAATTAAAAAAAAAATCTCAACTTCGGCTACAGTTCATTTTCTTCGATTTGACAAACTCAAACCCAAACCCACCAATTCAAGATTCAAACAAACCCCCATTCAGATTCAACAAACTCACCATTCACATCAAATTGACAACAAATTCACAATAAAAACTAAATTTAAAACTCAAAATCAACCAAAACGAAATTAATATCTCAAAATCAACAAAATCTCATTTGAAAACTTAAGAAGATATGGTCTACTGGTTTAGTAATTAGTACAAATCATTAAGTGAGAACAAAATAAAAGTAAGAGAGCTTGAGAGAGATGTGTTCGACTAAAATGAGAGAAAGAAATTCGTTGAAATGGGAAGAAGAAAGGGAGAGAGAAAGACATAAAATAAAAAAGTTAAAAAATTATATAATAAGTGGGGATATTTTGGTCTCACCACTTATTTTGGTGCCATTAAAACAAGAAGTATTAATCTAGTGATAGTTCTAAAAATTGAGATGGATTTAGTGTCATTTAGGCCCATTTCCTCTTTTTGTTTATATATTTATAATAATTTCTAGTTCCCTTAAAAAAAAAGTTATAGTTTCGTTTGGAAAAAAAAATCAGGACCAAAGTCCCTTTTACAGTATAATATAATAATATTATAGTCAGGTCGGTTTTGAAAAGGTTTTTTTTCAGTATAATATAATAATATTATAGTCAGGTCGGTTTTGAAAAGGTTTTTTTTTTCTACCGAAATTATGTAATTCCGCCAAGGATGTACTGCATGATTAAATCCAATCCATTAAGATTTATTGGATCCGATCCAATTCATTAAATTGAATTAGATTCTAAATTCTAAAATCTATTAGATCAAATTAGTTCTTGGAATATTCTCATATGGAAATCCGTCAATCCATTGGATCAGTCAAAACATAAAGCATAATTTATTTTGGGCAAATTTATTTTGTCATATATATAGATGACTATTAAGCAAATTTTGAGTTCTATTTATTTTTTTATGAAAAATAATTATATTTTTATTTTGTACTCTTAGATGATTTTATTTATGTTTGGACTTTATGTTTAATGTTTAAAATTTGTTAATTTTTTGAACTTTAAAATGTATGTATTGCTTTTACGTTAATTATTAGTTTGTTAATTTTATTTGAAGTTAATAATTTTATTTTGTTAACTTTATAAATGTTTTAACTTTTATATATTAAGAATTGCTTTATATATATGAATCTGATCAATTGGATCAGATTAGATCTATTTTTTATTGGATTGGTTTGGATAGGATTCCACTCTAAGGCTGGAATCAGATCAGATCTTAAATCATAGCAAATCTAATAGATCTGATTTGCCATAGTTGTAAAGTTCTTTATTTACGTGTTTTTGAAAATGGAAAATGGTGTTTTAAATTTATAACTACAAAGTTAAATACAAAAATGCACTGTTTTTCATTATTTTCAAATCGATGTTTTAAAATAAATCATAACTATACCGTACAAACAATTATTTTATCCATTTCAAAAAATAATATCAAACACTTTGACATAGAAAACTACTATAATCAAACTCTACCAAACACATTCACATTTTCATTAAAATCATTATTTTTAGTCCTCTGTTGTTTTTTTCTGACGTGAGTAGGACCCCACATATATATATATATATAATCATTTTCCTGTCGGTGCGCACTGATAGAATTATATAAGGACATTAAATATGAACCACTCATTTATAAAAGAGTTTTGACAAGTGCATACATACCAAGTCAAAATATGTAAAATGAGTGTCTCATATTCAATATCCTTATATAATTCTATCTATGCGTATTTATATAAAAATTATTATATATATATATATATTTATATATATTTTTTTGAAAAGACAATATATTAAGACCAACAAAAGCAGCAACAAAGCAAATAGAACAAGCAATTAGAAACGTCCAACACCGAAACAGAAAACACAAAAAGGAAACAAACTGCAGAACAGACCAAACAGGCAGACAAAGGCAAAACAGAGCCCACCGAAAAGAACCAGAACAGAGAAACCCAACCCCCAAGAAACAAAACTAAAAAACTAACAATGACCAAGCCATAATGAGAGGGCATTATTTCCTTCACACGCTACATAATTAAATATAACAATTGATAATTAAGGAATTGATTGTAATGAAATACGCAGTCAAAAAGTAAGAATCAAAAAATACAAAAGAAAAGAAAATAAAGATAGGTGGTTCGGCGTAAACATATATACACGTTCAAGTATAAAATCCGAGAATTACAATAGTGTATATATAATAAAGGTTAAAAATGAAACTAACAATATTAGTGGAGTTTTTATTTTGAGAGCTCTTTGGACAATCAAATATTTTATTTTAGATTGGTGCTATTGGCACACCCCATACTGATCTATTCATGCCCCACTTTTTAAAATTTTGATTTAATTAAATAAATTAAATGTTTTTATTAAATATTTTTGTTTATTTCCAAAACTACCCATTTTACTTATTTTTCAAACTTAATATATATCATATATGATCTCTCTATCTCTTATCTATGTATTTGTATACATCTCTCTCACCTCCATTGATTGATTTATTTATTTTTTTCTTATTTCGGAAACGAAAAAATAAAAAATAACAGAGTACTTTAACACAACGACAACTTGATATCATTCTAAAGAAAAAATAAACTTCAAACTTATTTCCAAAGAATGAATTGTTTCCAGATGCTTACTATCATTGTCAGACAATTCTTGCTTTATGTCATTCTCAGATAATTCTTCAAGATGTTTGATATTGTTCTTAGATAATTCTTCAATTTTCTTGATATCGTTCTCAAACTCTTTCATAATATTTTAGATGTATGTAAGAAGCAGATTTTAGGGTTTAAGAGTTAATTTTTTTTTTGAAGAAATAGATTACTGGTTTTTATTTTTTAAAAGGAATATGAGATTTTAATATATTTACTTTGTAGAAGATTTCTTTCCTAAATTGTATGTCTCTTTAAGTAATTTTGATAAAGGAAAAAAAAGAATATTATATAATTAAAAAATGGGGCATGAATAGATCAGTGTGGGGTGTGCCAATAGCACCACTCTTTCTTTTAATACTTCTTTTCCATAGATACTCCATTCTCAAAATTTAAATTTAAAAAAAAAATCTAAAGACACTTCTTTTTGTTTATAAGATTATCCTTTTTATCTTTTGGTATTACTATTCTAAAAACATTCCATTTTAAAAAATAAATTTATAAAGACACTCTATTTTATTTAATAAAAGTTAGGACAAATCATCGTAGCCTTTGAATTCATCCGATGAATAATTTTTTTTGAATTAAATTATTAATTATCTCTCCTAAATTATTAGATTAAATATTACATGTTAAATACTCTCTCCTAAATTTTTAATTACCATATTAAACTCTCTATCCTCTAATACATACCTCTAATTTTCTATTTCCATTCTTCCTCAAGTAAGACTAAGGGGTTGTTTGTTTTTTTATCTGAACACTGAACAGTCCTGATTTTTTCTGAAGACTGAATAGGGACTGAAATCTGAATCTGAATGATATTTTTGTTTTTTTTTCCTCACATCTGAATATACTGTCAACATGTTTGTTTTTAAAAATAAAACTGTCTGAAAATAAGTAATTTTACATTTATACCCATACTAATTAAAAGAGATAATTTAACATGCACCATTCTTTATAACATTTTGTATGTTTTTTTTTACAAACAAAGTTCAATTTAACAAAATAAAAAATCAATCAAAGAATATAATTTTGCATATTCTGCAAACAAAGTTTAAGTTAAATTTATTGTCAAAAAAAAGTTCAAGTTTAAGTTCAATTTTATATGTTGTCCACGTTTCCGGTGAATATAATTCCTGAAACCATTTTTATTTTTTTGGTTTCTTGGATTATATGCACCGGACACCAAATAAAAGAAAGGTTCTTGAATTTTTTATATATAATAATTCTATAACTTTTTCGAGCTACGAAATCTACTTAATATAATAGACAAATTTATTGAGTATTATACGAATAGTTAGATAAAAATAAATAAATAAAGAGTTCTTACCAGGATTTGGCAGGAGAGAAATTCAATTGTTCAATCCTTGAAAAATTTCATTATGAGAAGTAATTAGAGTTTTTTTTTTTCTAAAACATGTTTAAAATAAGAAATATATTAAAAGAAAATTTTATACACCATATTAAATTAAGATAAATTTGGAAATATATCTTTTTTTAGAGGATAGACTTGGAAGAGAATATTTTAATTGTAATTCAGTGATTTAGAATTAAGTTAAAAGTCAAGATTTCTTACTTTTTATTTTAAGTTGTTTTTTGATATTTTTAAGTTGTTTGATCACTTAAAAAAACAAACAAAACAACTTAATGAGTTCAATTCAGACCCATTAAGTTTTAAGTGAAAAAAACAAACGACCCCTAACAGTTAAGAAAAAAAAAACTTGCGAATAAGCTTGATTTTTAGGAATCATATATATGTATGTATTAAAAAAAAACCCAAAAAACAAGTAGCCTATTTTTCGAAAAATAAAAATCCAAAATATCAAAATGCTTTTTGTTACTTTTGTAGGTATTTGATTGCCTAGAGAACTTTAATTCTTTCATTAGTCTTAGAAGTTTTGAGTTTAATCGAATCTAGTTGCAACAAATCAAGTTTTCATATATCTATTTTTTTTAAAAAAACAAGGTATTTGTATTGACTTTTTAATATATATATATATATATATATATATATATATATATTACTGTTAGTAAAAAACCAAAATATTCATAAGTTTTTTTTTTCTTTAACTATTAATCAAAGATTGATTGAAAAAGTGTAGAGATAGGATTTAAAAAAAATGGAGAGAGAGAAAGTGTTAAATATGATAATAATAATAAATTTAGGAGAGAGAGAGAGTTTAATAAGTAATATTTAATCTAATGATTTTTGCAGAAAGAATTTCTTTTTTAATAATTTAATTAGTTTGAAGGTCTTTAGAATTTTTTTTATCTTGTTTAGTAATTTTAATTCAAGTTAAAATTGTCATTAATAATAAAAAAAAATTGTTGTGTAAATAGATAATTTGTGAATTGTAAAGAGAAACTCTCTTTTATTTTTATCTACCATTAGTCTTTTCATTATTTTACCAATCTTTCCACCGATGAAACAAAAAAATACCCTTAATGATTTCTCAAATTTTTTTTTGAACTGCCTGTATATTAGAAAAGGCTAGGAAGCCAACAAACAAGAGACACACCCCTGAGAAGGGCTACCCAAAAGAAAACGAGCAAAAGAGAAACATAGCATAGAAACAAAAGCCAAAACAACAGGAGGACCCAGAACAGAGGACCAAAACAAAGCAACGAAAGGGAACACAGAAGAGACAGTTGATAAAACAAACGGCCCAGCTGAGGAGATGACTGTCAATGAATCTCCTAAATCAGCTTGTCTCCCTCCTTGGCTGATCCCTTTTTCGCTAAACTAACAGCGAAAATGTTACCAGCTCTTCAGATAAAAATGACCCGAGTGTTACCCATATAATTCAAAATAGAGCGAATGCCATAAATTAACTTGACGTGCTTCAAACTTCCCAAACCATCTGAATTAATCCACGAAACCACAACTTTTGAACCATTTGAAATGTCTATCTTCTTGCCAATAAACGATGTTAATTCATCACACAAGGAAACCGCTCAATGAATCGCTAAAAGCTCTGCAGAGTTGGACTCAAGAAACCCCACATGAGTAGTAAACAGACCCAAAACCTTGCCCGAGTTGTCTCTAAGGACTCCACCTATCCCGACGCTACCAGGATTTCCTAATGCCGAACTTTCAAGATTAAATTTCAACAATAAGCCAATAGGAGGGGTCCAGGCATCACCATTTCGATATCAGCGCATCTCTGTTTCACGTTTAGAAGCGTTGTAGATATTGAAAGCTTAGAACCAACCCATGATGTTTATACCACCAAACTACTCTGAATTTCACCATATCGGATGCTTGAGTAACCGTGGTCGTAACTCCTTTGTAAATCAACTGGTTTCTTGATTCCCAAATGGTCCAGGTCACAGCAAAAAACAAAGTATCCTAAGCACGCCAATATCTGAAAGAAGAACATAGACCAGACCATCCTTGAAACCATGCCTTCACAGAGTTGTTGGCACAGCTTTCTACCCCCCACTAATCCATGCATAACATCCAAAGTTTCCATGACCACGGGCATATGAGGAAAAGGTGATCAATAGTTTCTGTCCCATTATTACAAAGAGAGCAGTCCATAAATGGAACCGAATCACTCCGAAATTTCTTAACACCTGACATACCATCACCCTGCCTCTTAAGACTTGCCAAATAATGATATCTATCTTAGGCAGGCATCATCCTTGCCATATAGTTTTATGATCCAAAGAACTGTCATCATGATGATCTTCCATGCAATAGCGAAAAGTATTGCAAATTTGCCATCCGGGCGATGCGGCCAAGCCAAAGTATCCGGAATCGATCTCCTAATTGTAATGATATCCATTATACTTTTAAAGACACTCTATTGATCCTTTTCCCAGTCAAAAAGGGGTCAACACAACTCCACCTCCCAAACCCATTTAGAACCATGCCATCTTTCGAAGTCTTGGACCACTCCATGTTTCCTAATTGCTAACGTGTAAATCCTTAGGCATGCAACCTAATTGCTAACGTGTAAATCCTTAGGTCTTTAACTCAATAAAGAGATTAAATCAAGTCTATGCGAATATGCTATGATACTAAAGATGCAATATAATGCTAGATTGCTAGACAACACTATATGTTTAATTAGAGATTTAATGACAAGTCAATAAATTCTAATTATCAAGGTCTAGATGAATAATCACAAAGACCGAGCTAGATGGCATGAAAACACTTGGAATACTAGCTATCAAAAATCAACCACAATCAATCAATATAATCACTCATAATATATTTATGTGGTAGAATCAATGCATATAATCATCTAATAAATGCAAAACCTAGAATCAACTATCATCAACAAATTCAATCATTCAATGGAAAGATTTAGCTAGATGATATGAGAACTTAGAATACTAGCTATCACAAATTAACTCAATCAAAGAGAGACTCACGAAATTCCTCAATCAATATTCATCATATGTTCAACAAAAATACTCAACAAACTATTTAACATATAATCAGGGAAAAGATCGTTTTGCCCCCTGACATTTGCCCTATTAGAAAGGTGAGGATATGATTTCCTTATAATTGTTGGTTTTCCCCCTGAAATGAAAATATTATAAATCTCACTCCTTCTGTTAGAATTTCCATCCTAAAAATATGTTGACCGTCAGTCTCACGGTCAACAGACCGTTTTATCCTTAATATAATCAGGAAATGACCATTAAACCCTAAAATATTTATTAAATAAAAAATACATTTACAAAATAGAAAACAACAAAATTGAAAAAACATAATTGAAAACAAAATGGATCTCCACCGTCCATCTTTGAGATGGATGGTGTAGATACCTCTTTTTATTTTTTTTATTTAATTTTAAAAACAAAAAAAAAATAAAAAAAAGTTAAAAAAAAATTATTTTTATCTCTTTTTACAAAAAAAAACTAAAAAAAAATTCAAACATATCCGGAACTATGATATGCTGGAATTTTTTTTGAATCATCCTATGTAGTTAATCAAAGTCCATACTAGAAAAAATTCTCCATTTCATCAAAATTCATCCTCAAACACAAAAAATCCATCACAATTCATCATCATCATCACCAATCTCAAACAACACTAATCTCAAACCAAAACCCATTGTAAAAAAAAAACCCCAATACAAATCAAACCCAGAAAAAAAAAATCAAACCACCTCTTAAACCCAATACAAATCTTCAAAATCCAAATCCATATATCAAGATTACTAAGAAAGTTTTATACGAATTTTTTTTTCTCTTAAAGAACCAAAAAAATCAAAATACAGAATCGAACAAAATCAAAACCATCACACCAGACTCGCAACACAAAATCAAAATCAAACCCAGACAAAATCACACAAGAAAATAAATTCGAACAAAATCAAAATCAAACCTTGACACACCAGCGTCAACCACATCATCTAATAAACCCAAGAGATGGGTTCTTGAAGAAGAAGAAGAGTTGTGTTTTTGATGATGATGATGATGAAACAGATTCTTTGTTTGTCGTCGCCGATGAACCACAAGCCCCAATCCGCCGCCGACGTCGCCTATATATGGTGTTGACCCGATGTGAGAGAGATTGAGATGGAAAGAACGAGAGATAAGATCGATCGAAGATCTCTTCGGCTCCCATATCGATCGATGGTGTGATTTTGTTGGTGGCTAGGTTTGGGTTCGGGTTCGGGTTCGTGTGATTTGCTGGGTTTGAATTTTATAGGTTGAAAATGGTGGTGTGGTGGTTTGTCGATGGTGTGTTGATGATGTTGGTGGTGTGGTTTGCTGACGGTTGGTGATTCCAGATTTTGTTTTTGTTTTTAATTTTTTATTTGTTTAATTATTTGCGTTTACGATATTACCCCTTCAATTGTAATGGTCAACGTGATTTTGGATAGAAAATGTGACAGAAGGGGTTCGTTTTCCATTCTTTCCATTTCAAGGGGATTAAAAGCCAATATTGACAAACTCTGTCCTCACATTTCTAATAGGGTAAAAGTCAGGTGGGGAAATGATAATATCCCCATATAATCAACATGGATTCAACTATATAATCATCAAGAGATAATAATCAAGCATTTAATCAAGTAATAAATGCTAAACCTAGGTCAAGAACACCAATATATGAAATCGAGATGAAAATGATGTTACCTAATCAACAACTTGAGGACCCATGTCATATAGATGATGAATGATGAAGTTGATGCATGATTTATGGTGTTTGGAGAGTTATAAACTCAAGCTTAGAAGCTTTCTCTCTCTAAAAATGAATTCTCTCTCTAGGGTTTTTAATTTCTGAGTTCTGGTTGAAAGGAGGAAGAAGAAGATGTATTTATAGAGTGAGACACGAGCTGCATGTGAAATGACTAAAATACCCATGAATTATCATTCGGCGGTCGGGTTAGGCGGTCAGGCAAACCGCCGAATTAACCGCCGTTTGTGAATAGTGTGTCAGGTGTCATTCGGCTGTCTGGTTTAGCGGTCAGTCCGACCACCGATTCAACCGCAGAATATTTTTTCCAAAAGACATAACATTCTGGAGCAAAACGGCGGTCTGATCGGCAGTTGGGTGACGGTCGATTAAACCGTAGAATGAAGAACAGAAACTCTGGTCTCAAACAGTGGTTCCAAACGGCGGCCTGTCCACCTATCTGAGACCGCCGATTCCCCACAGAAAGGAAATCAAATCGGTTAATCAACGCGCTGAAACTAGCACACCACCGTGCGAGCGTAAATGTTTCTGAGCACAGAACTACATAAATGCAAGTGTTATGGAAATGTATATGCAGGTGTGTGTGTGCAACTAATCTCTTCAACATAGTCAAGTACAAGTGATTACCTTCTCGAAGTCCAGAAGCTTGCTAATAACAAACACCTAAGCTATCCGTTAAATCATAATCCCAATGTGGTTTTGACAACGAAATAAGCCAACAAAAAAACTGAGGATCTTACAATCTCCCTTTTTGGCTATTTCATGACAAAATCACCACTCACAAATATCCTCACATCAAAAAACAAAATAAGATATGGTCAACAAATGTTTTCTATGTTACAAGAGTTACAAGATCCAGAAAGTCTTCAAAACTTCAATCTCTTGTAGAAAAATTACGCCTTGCAAAAACATAGCAACTACATTTTCTAAGAATCAAGTGTATGTGAGTTGATCAAAAAACATAATAGCATTTTCACAAAAGAATAATCAATGCAAAATGCTCCCTCTAAAATGTTACTCTCCCTCAAGTAGTTAACTCCCCAAAAATGCCCACGGCTTAACAAAACACAATTGCTACCCCCATATCCATACTACTCTCCCATTTTGTCATGATATAGGCAAATGAGTTCCCCATAACGAGTAGCCACGACAAAGAGAGTTTCAAGTTGAATTACATTGCATAATCATATATACCAATTTTATGCCACAAAGGTGATTGAGAGAGATTAAATGGGATTTAAATTCAGAAAAGTGTGTGTATGAAAAGGTTGCTTGGCATGTAATATAAACACTATTAGGCGCATGCATGAATATCAATCGAAGCAACACTCAAAAGGATTTCCAAATAAAGTTAGACCAATTTAAGTCCTGTTGTAATGAAAATAAGATATATACCAAAGCATTTGTGTGTGGAGTGTACTTATCACATCAAGAGTATATCATCTTTTCACCATCTCAAGACACATCATAAATCAACAATTTTGAGGTCTTTCATGAGTAATGCATCACACATATCATCAATAAAATTTCAACTTTTCTGTTTTTCTCCTTTAAACCAAGCAAGCATGTATTTATGTTTTTCATGCTAACGTAACTCTCTTGAAGGCTTTCACTCGGCTTCAAATGAGTAACATTGCCAACATTGGGCGGCTTCACGTCATATTGCTACTAGCCCTTTTTCAGAAGAGAGCTTAATAATGCATATCAAAGAATCATGAACATGGAGAATAATTTGAGGTTAATCATACGTACTAACAAGTAGAACATATCTAAAATAGATAGGCATATTCAAGCACTAACAGAAAACCATAGCTTACAATACAAAGCAATCGTGCAAGTTGTCATCAAAAACATTATTCATTCCTTTAACCAAAGTTATTCATCAAGTACTCTCAAGCAATTATAATGAGCATAAAAATATGTAAATTTTTTGCAAAAGAAGATTCATGCAAGTTTTGCTCTCTTTGCTTTAGCTCCTCATATGGGGTCAATCCACAAACATATTAAGGCATCATGCAAAGGACAATAGACTTACTAAGTCCTTTAAACCTAATAGTATCTAATGGTTTTGTAAAAGTATCCGCTAGTTGATCATTTGTACCCACATGCTTGAGTAATATGCTTTTGTTTTCAACCAGTTCACGAATGAAATGATGTCGGATGTCTATGTGCTTTGTCCTAGAATGTTGTACAAGATTTTTAGAGATGTTAATCGCACTCAGGCTATCACAAAATAGAGTAAGTGTACCTGATTCAAAACCATAGTCTGCTATCATTTGTCTCATCCAAAGGAGTTTTGTGCATGCACTCCCTGCATCAATATATTCACCCTCAGCTGTGGATAAAGAGATCGAGTTTTGCTTCTTGCAAAACCATGACACTAGATTATTCCCTAGGAAAAAGCAACCGCCATATGTACTTTTCCTATCATCACAGTTACCTACCCAATATGCATCACTAAAACCTAAAAGGCTAGGATTAGTTTCAAAATAATAGCTTATCCATTGATTAGAAGTTCCATTCACAAAACATATGATTCTTTTCACGGCCGAGAGATGGGAATCCTTGGGGTCAGCATGGTACCTAGCATATACACCCACACTGAAGGATATATTGGACCTACTTGCGGTCAGGTAAAGCAAGCTACCAATCATACCACAATACAAACTTTGATCAACACTTTTTTCGACTACCATCCTTGCTAAGTTTCAAAGTGGTGCTCATAGGGGTGTCACAATGTTTGGCATTTTCAAGACCAAACTTCTTCACTAGGTTCTTTGCATATTTGACTTGGGATATAAAAATTCCATCATCCATTTGCCTAATTTGCAAACCTAGAAAGTAATTAAGTTCTCCAACCATACTCATCTCAAACTCTTAAGACATGACTTCAACAAATTGTTGGACTTTGGACTCTTTGGTAGAACCAAAAACAATATCATCAACATAAATTTGAGCTATAAAAAGCTCATCTTTGTTACCCTTGATGAAAAGAATTTTGTCAACACTACCCCTAAAGTAGTCATTATTAACAAGAAATTGGGTGAGCCACTCATACCAAGCCCTCGGTGCTCGCTTCAACCCATACAAAGCCTTTTTGAGGTGAAAGACATAACCTGGGGTGGTATGGATCCATAAACCCCTTGGTTCGCTCAACAAACACTTCCTCTTGCAATAAGCCATTGAGGAAAGCACTCTTAACATTCATTTTATACAATTAAATTACAAACATAAGAAATGGATAAGAGAAGTTGTATAGACTCAAGTCGAGCAACGAGAGCAAAAGTCTCCTCAAAATCAATACCCTCAATTTGAGAGTAACCTTGTGCAACAAACCTAGCCTTGTTTCACACAATGTTGCCATTTTCATTAGACTTATTTCTAAACACCCATTTGATGCCTATGAAATTAGTATTTTTAGGTCTAGGAACAAGAGTCCAAACATCATTTCTTTCGAATTGGTTTAACTCTTCTTGCAGAGTAAGGACCCAAAACTCATCACTCAAAGCCTCATCAACTTTCTTTGGCTCAATTTGTGAGGTGTAACAAGTATAGCTAATTTGATTAGCTATTTAACGCCTAGTCCTAACACCCATTTCTACATCTCCAATGATATCATCATTGTCATGAAGGCGTCTAACCCAAGGAGCCGGTTCTTGAGAATCCAAAGTAAGAATATTATCAAGAGGTTGGACAACCTCAACATTTTGGCTTGACTTCTCATCACTTGAAGTCTTACCAACCTTCTTCAAAGGAGAATCATCAACAACATTAACATCCTTATCATGGTCAATAGTCACAAGCCTATCATCATCAATAACAACATTGGATGATTCCATGACACTTCGAGTCTTCAAATTGAAAACTCTATAGGCCTTACTATTTAGGGCATAACCAATAAATATACCCTCATCAGTGTTAGCATCAAATTTGACAAGTTGATCACGGTCATTTAGAATATTGCATTTGCTTCCAAAGGTGTGAAAGTAGCTAACATTCAGCATTCTACCCATCCATAATTCGTAGGAAGTTTGCCTAGTTCCGGGCCTTAGGAAAACTTTATTCCTAATGTAACATGCCATATTGACGGCTTCGGCCCAAAGATTTCTAAGAACATTGTTGCTAAGCAACATCACATGGGCCATGCCAGACCTTATTTTTCCTTTCGACAACCTCATTTTGTTAAGGTGTCCTAGGAGCAGAAAACTCATGAGAAATAACAAGATTATCACAAAAAATTTCAAAACACATATTTCCAAATTCGTTCCCATGGTCACTTCTAATCCTTTTTATGCTTTTAATGTGAGAATCTTTCTCATTTTGAATTTTAGTACAAAGCATTTTAAAAAACCCCTTATCACTTCATCTTCTTTGATCTCACCCATGTTGCAGAAACCCTAGAGAGAGATAGATTTTAGAGAGAGAAGCTCCAAGAGTTATTCTTTAACTCGCCAAACCCAAAACCCATCACTCATTCATGAATCAAACATCATCTAGCTTTATCTAGGATGTGTTCTTGCGTGGGTCTTCATCAACATGCATGACTTGGGTCTTTATCAACACATATAACTTGTTAAGTAGAACACCATCTTCATTCATTCTAGTGTTCTTATTTAACAAGAAATCTCTTTTATGACTAGTTTGCATCAAAATTAGTTTTTTATTTGCAAGTCGAGATTTTTATGTTGATTGTTGGGTTTGTTTTGTGATAGCTTGCATCTAGGACAATATTTCCCTCTAGCTAAGTCTCTATGCTTTACATTTAGACATTGTTGATTAGGACTCATTGATTGCATTCATTAATTGCATATTTATTATCCTTGCCATATTGTGTGACAACTTGTGTTGATTTGACTTTGTCTGATAATTAGGTTGTTAGATTTGCATCTCAACATCTAATTAAGCAATTAGTGTCTAGTCTTACACTCTATTGCATCTACAATATTCATATATTCACTTAGACTATTGTTATCTCTTCATTGAGTGTTAAGTCTTGTGACTATGGTGATGTAGTGCACAAGCATTGGTCAAAAATCACTATAAAAGGCATGTTGGGTAGTAGTGGTGGGTCAGTGACCGAGAATGGTGTGATTAGAGGTCAACATAGGTTGTAAACATCATTACATATTGTAGATTTGATGACCGTGTGTGGCTAGAAGGATAGCCCATGAGTTTTTCCCAGTTGGAGGGTTTCTCACGTAAATCAATCAACATGTTATTGATTGTTTTCCGCACTTTAATTTAGTTGATTGATTACTTGTTTTGTAAGTTATTTTTGATATTGACTAATCAAGAAAAGTTGCTAATTAACTTGATTAAAACCTATTCCCCCATTCCCCCCCTTCTAGGTTAGTTTAGACATACTTTGTGTATTTTCAACTGGTATCAAAGCGGGTTTCTAGACATACTTAGGTGATCCTTGCTCTTGTTTGTGTGTTTTGCATTTGTGTGCACTTTGCTATTTGCATTCATTTGCATACATTGACCCAAACACTATGAGTGAATTTGGGGTGAGTAAAGAGGGAGTGTCGAGCATAAGACCATCTTTGCTCAAGGGTGAAAATTACTCATCATGAAAAGGGAAGATGAAGCTCTATCTATCGGCAATAGATGATAGAGTTTGGATGATGATTGAGGATGGATACACACCACCCACCTTGACCGCCAAAGATGGAAGTGTGGCTCTCAAGCCTAAGTCGAAATGGACATCTCAAGAGTTCGAGTCCTCTAAATGGAACAACAAGGCAATGCATGCATTATTTTGTTCAGTGGATGAGAGTCAATACAAACTCATCCAAATAACCAAGAATGCACATAAAGCTTAGAAAGTCCTAGAGACGGCTCATGAGGGAACTGAGGTGGTTAAAGAATCTAAGCTCCAAGTCCTCTAAATGCAATTTGAGACGATTAGGATGAAGTAGCATGAGTGCTTCAATGATTTTCAAGTGAAGTTGATGGACATCGTGAACTAGGTGACCCATACTCGGATAGGAGGATCAAGTAAAAGATCTTGAGGTCACTTCATACTAGATTCGAATCCAAGGTGACGAAACTTGAAGAAAATAGTGATTACAAGATGATGAAGCCAAGTGAAGTGATTGGAAGGCTCCTAGCCTATGAGTTTGAATGGGTTCCCACCTCCACATATCCTAAGAAACAAAAGAGTATAACCTTTAAGACCTCCAAGGTTGAGAAGGAGGATGATGATTTAGATGAAGACATGGCTCTAACGGTGAAGAGATTCAAGAAGTTCATGAAGCTAAAAAAGAGTGGCTTTAGCTCTAGAGGGAATCACTTCAAGAAGAAGACCCACTTCAAGAAGATTGAGCTAAGTCAAAAGAAGCCGTCAAGAAAGAGCATTCAATGTCTTGAATGTGCAAGATTCGAGTATATCTCCACGGATTGTGGTAACTTGAAGGACAAAAGAAAAGAAAAGGCAATGGCTACCTCATGTAATGATAATGAGAGTGAAAAAGACTCTTCAAGTGATGAAGAGCTTGCAATCAACTACACGGCTTTTGGTGCCTCCTATTTGGAAGTTGAAAAAGAAGGCAATAATGCCTTGTATTGTGACCTTGAAGAAAGGATAGATGAAGTGGTAGCTAGATGTGTGATTGATGTAGCTACACATAGGGAAGTTGTTGGCACAACAACAATTGACCAAGGTAAAAAGTCTTGATGATGAAGTTGACACATTTAATGTGAGGCAAAGTGAGAAGAGTGCATCATCCTCAAGTGTAGGAAATGACTCTTGTGATGAGAGGTCTTCATCTCATTCTAGAGGGATTTTTGAAGGCATGGACCTTGAAGACTTCATTGGAGTACTTTGAAGACTCTAGATTGAAGAAGAAAAGAGAGATTCAAAAGTTGAAGGAGGAGAATCTCAAGCTTTCAACCAGTGCGACTCACTTAAATGAAGAAGTGAGGAGAGTCAAGGAAAGTGAACACTTATTAAAGAAGGAAAACTTTCAACTGAAGGCCAAGTTATATGACTCCTCGAAGACAGACATGATTGATGTGTCCAATTACAAAAAAAGAGATTCATGATTGCCACCAAATGATGAAGGCAATGAATGATGAACTTGCCAACAAAGAAAATTCCTTGAAGATTGTCAAGGATAAAGAGATGAGGCACTTTCGAGATTTGAAGAAGGCTAAGATCAAGCAACCTCAAGCTCAAGGCAAAAGCAAAGCTTCACCTTCTAAACATCCTAGGAGGAAGATTGATCTTGGAGAGTCATCCAAGAGTGGCCATATGAAGATGCCAACAAAGAGTGAAGCTCTACCTCAACCTCCAAAAGCTCCACACCCAAGCTTCCCTCAACCAAGATTTCCCCAACCAAGAAGGCAAACGATGCAAACTCAACCAAGGAGGCATCCCAACCCGATTCAACAACAAAGAATGAGAGCCGATTCCATACCAAAGGCAACATCAAAAGCATGACAAGTCTCCAATGACCTCACAAGGATATGGTATGACTCCTCACTTTATACCTACTTGTCACTTTTGTGGTGTTGATGGGCATATTATGCCAAATTGCCATAGGTACACAAAAAAATGTAGAGTTGATAGCATGATGGAAAAGAATAGACTTAGAAGAGCCAATATGCATGTGCCTAGGAAATCTTTACTTAATGATTCTAGGAAATCTAGCAATATGTTGACCAGGACCACTAGGAATGAAAATGTGTCACCTAAATGGATTAGAAAAGCTGAACCCGTATGTTATTGTGCCAGCATGTCTCTCATAGATTCAACTAGGTCTAATGGATTTGGTAGGTCTATAGGAGCTCATGCCTCTTATTGACTTGGTTGAAATTGACCCTATTTGGGGCGCTCAAGCAAAGAGAGCGAACTTGTATTGTTGAAATGAGCAAAAATTTGATCAACTTTATGCTTCTTCATTAATTGTTTGAGAATCTTTATTACATATATATGTTTCATGGTATTTTTATTCAATAAGTGTGTAACCTTGCTTTAATTGGTATCCATGTCACATTTATGTTCAAACATGTATTTTTGGATTAGGAGAATTGATTGGGAAGTACAATTGCATGATCTATAATTTTTCTCCATGACATATGAACTTGATTATGACATACTTCAAATGATATGCATGAAATGTTGTTGATTACTTGATATGCAAAATATCAGTGAAAGCAAATAAGAAGACTAATCTCAATAAGGATCTTGCATCCATCTAATCAATAAGAATTATATATCCAAATTAGTCTTCTCTCTCTTCTTAATGATTTGAGCAAGACAACAATCAATAAGGATTTCATATCCATTCAATCAATAAGGATTCTTTTATTGCTAAAATCCGAAAGGATGACTCATCAGCATAAACACCATGTTTCGTAGGGATTAAAGGTGACGTGTCAACAAATGACATTTGAACTCAACCAACCTGAGTTGATTAAAGATAACCCCATAATACCTGGAAAGGGTGACTTAGATGGTCAGGTGGAAGCAACTCAACTAAGTTAATTAGATTGACCAAGTAAAGATGATCCGGTCGGGATAACCCAAATGGTCAGGTCTAGTCATTCGATCGGGTGTAGATCTCAGGTCGGGGGTGAAAGAAGTCTGGTCGGGTTTGGTGGATGGTCAGCTAAGCGACACATAGACAATTCTAAGAGAAGTCTGATTGAACGACACGTAGATATCGTGGAGTTCAATGTAATCATGACTCAAATACGTAAAAGAAGAATCTTATTCAAATAAGGTGTCACGAAGCATATTCTGATAAGGAAACATACTTCCTTAGAGATATCAGAGTCTAGATTAATCAAAAAATCTAATGTGTTTAAAACACAAGCAACGCAGAACAAGAAAGAATACTAGAACGATTTCAACACGTCAGGGTCTCATTAAATCACTACTACTTTTCTTTTACTTGTACACCGAGAATTAGGGTTTCATGGATGTATAAATAGATCCGAAAAACATCCTTAGTATATAAGAGTGCAAGAGAGGTTGAGTTTGTAATCAAAAATATTCATTGTGAAATTTTTCTCTTGCCGTCTCCGGCAACCGTGGGTTTTTCCCTTCCTAGGGTTTTCCATATAAAACTTCGTGTTTTGTATGTTTAATTTCTTTACCCTTTTTTATAGTTTGATTATTGATCCGTATTAACTTGTTTGACACGTGGTTACTTTTATATAATCCAAAAATCACTGTCAACAATTGACGATAGAAGAAGGGGGGCACTAAACATAAAACCTAAGGGAATTTGTGTGACAGTAACATGGCGAAAAGTAGAGACAGAATTCAATCTCCACATGAAGCTGGCACCTCCGTGTGGTGTTTGATCGTACCGATAAATACACCTTTTGGGGTCCCTATTTCCAATTATTTATTTTGTTTTCAAGCATATCTTGGTATATAATGTGTTTGTGAGTGTTTTGTAGGTACATGTTCCCTACGGGAGGTATCTGAGCTTAATTGAAGAGTTTTGGAGTTATTTGGGCTGATTTGGATGCCGTGTAGTACACCTAACTTTCGGGGGCCATATTTCCCTCCTCAGAATGAAATACATTAGCTACTACCTATTTTTGGAAAGCCCCAGATGTATAATTTCCAAGGGTTTTTACAGATTGAAATTCCAGGTTTTCTAGAGGAAGTTATGCCCGGCACACGCAATTGGAAATTCTGCTCCAGAGGGTTAGGCGACTTGTGAGGCGACTTCCCACATGTCGCCTTTAGCACTGTCAAAACGTGAATTTCAGACCAGTATGTTAGGCAACTTGAGAGGCTACTTCCCCAAGTCACCTCTGATGTCGCCTTTTGCCCAGATCAGCCATTTTCAGCCCATTTTAGAGGGGTAATCTTGTCTTTTCACACCCAATTCTTGCCCTAACCTCTCAACTCTATAAATACACCATTTTCTCTCATATTTTTCAAACAACTCTTATTTCCCTCACACACCACAAACCCGTCAAACCCTTCTTTTCATTTCTTCATCTCTTTCACCTTCTCCACCAATCAAGGAGAGATTCAAGCTCCCATGAAGGAGTTTCCTTCATAGGAGCTCACCATACACCTCCACCACCATATTTCACACTTCTTCCACCATCTTAGAGTAGAATACTAGGAGAAAGAGGGCTTTAAGGATCAATTTCTAGCCAAGCACAATCAATGGAAGTGGAGAGGCTTTGGAGGAGATTTTTTCAAGGGTTTTCTCTACAACTTATCTCTTCTTGTATTTCTTGTTTTCTTTGATGTATAATCATAATTTGGGAATTTTGTAAGCCTACACTTGTATAATATATGTATGGTTGTTCTTAAATTTTTTGGGTTTTGTTTTACTCTTTGATTTATGCATAATTTTCTCTCTTATTATGATATTCATGTGTGAATGGTCAACATTAATGTGTATGCATGAATGGGATTAGGAGTAGAGTAATTTAATTTAGGAGTAGTGTAATTTAACATCCCATGATTGTTTGTATGTTGATGAAGGAACTATTATGCCATGTGTAGAATGATTCGAGTGTTTAAGTTTTAGCTGCAAGGAGTAGGAGAAGCTTGGTTGATTATGCATTCACATGCTAGATTAGCCTTTGGTTCTATATTCTTGTGCTTAATGGGTCTTTGTATTAAGGCACAATTGCTCATCCTATGGTTTGGGTTGGGTGATGAATTGATTTTGGTGAATTCCTTAATCAAGAGAATGAACCCTTAACTTAAATTGAATGTTCTTTTATGTTTAACAATCAACTATTTGTGCATTGTTGTTTGGTGAGCTTGTTCTCATTTTAGTCATCCATCTTAGGGAGATTAGAGATATATGGAGAGAGCTTTCTCTTTTATTGAGAGAGTTGTGCATTCATGAGATTGGAGACCACTGTTTTTGTCCGGTGGTTAGGATTATCGCGATTGACAACAATGAGAACCCGGTGTTCGATTCCCGGTTCGGATGAGTTCTCATCTCTATCTATTTTATATTTCTCTCCTTGTATTTTTGTCTCTTCTTTGATGCGTACTTTCATTCATTAGGGAGTTGATGTAAACCTAGCATTGTTCCCTTTTTATTGAATGTGTTTGTTGATGGTTGAGTGGTCATTTGAAGTGCTTAATGCTTTTGAGTGGTTAGCCACCGCTTGAATGAACTTTGGTTGTTGTGTGAAGGATCGAAAGGTGAAGCATGCAATGTGCATGAGTAGTTTGGCCGCTACATGCAGGGTAAAGTAGAAATATGCAAGGCTTTTGCATGTATAGTCGCTATGTGTGTCTCATAGTTCTTAATGAATTCGAGTGTAGTTCAGGTAACCATGTAGAAATAGGTTGCTGGTGCATGTCGGTATAGCCCTTATTACTTGAAAGAGATTATTGGTGAGGATTAAGTGAGCACGACTTTTAACATTGACAATGCATATTTGTATAAAATTATGTGATTGCTATGGTGGAGTCATTTGCTTAGTGTAACCATTTACATTCCTTATCGCTCCATTCCATCCTATTCTTGTACATATTTGTTTATGTAGTTTGTTATGTTAGTTTAGCATTTACTTTTCCACATTCTTTTTCATGTACAACACATGAGTCTGCTCGGCATGTTGTAAAAATAGATAGAACTAGAGACGGTCGGTGAATCCCACCTCCCTGCGGAACGATCCTTGCTTGCCGCTGTGCTAGTCTCTGTGACTTGCACGCTTGCGATACCGAACTTAAATGTTCAATCTTTTGATGGCAATTCAACGACGTGCCCGTCAGTGTAAACGACCCTGGTTTAGCAAACACCAGTGTTACAGGAGGAGATTTACCCTTCAAGACCCTGACTTCCACCGGTCAAGATGCGATAACCTTTACAGATGCCATTCCCGGTATTTCCTCGGATGTGTTCCGGTAAGTCTATGAATCCCTGTAGAGATTCATTGAAGAGGCCGTTAGACAAAGAATCAACATAACTGCTACCACCAACTTGACCTCACCATATCAGCTATCTACGCCGACAGTAGCTCGGGACCTCAAGATAGGTTCTGAAATAGTGGCCAAGACCTCGGGCGTGCTGTAGAAAACTAGTAGAGATAGGGCAGATTGTCTCGAAAGATTGGAACACTCCTAAAAGAGAGATAATCGCCAAGATAACCAAGACCACATGAAGCATGGGGGTTGCGAAAACCCAGAAACAAGAGAACACAAGGAGTCCAATTTGTAAGAGGATGCAGGGAGATACCACAGATGAGGAATGAGTTATGACCAGGAAGACATGTATGGTTGTTATAGTAGGAGATCCCGATCAGCTTCAACTGGCAAGGAAGCTCTACCCAGAAGCTGCATGGAGATAACCCCCACACTAAAATACTACTTTCGTGATGCCCAAGTCATATGGCGAGTCTCAAGGGACCCTTATGGTCTCACTATTCGCCTAAAAGTTCGACGAGCATGGCGAACCTAAAGGTGAACGGGAGATTCTATTAAGAAGAATATAAGCACTGGAGCGTAGCTAAGGTCGCAGGATCTTATTGATTGGTAACTCTAGTAGTCCATTCACCGTTTCCATAAGGCAAGCCCACTTTTCAGAAAAGTTCAAGATGCCCCACGTGGAGCATTTCAAGGCCAATACCGACCCCTAAGAGTACGTTAGAAGATTTCAGAGTGCGATGGCCCAATATGACTATGATGATGTGCTCCTATGTAGGATGTTTCCTCAAACATTATAGGACCAAGGGTCTAGATGGTTTGGTGGCCTCTCTAGAGGATCAATCAAGAGCTTTGAAGAATTAATACAAGCCTTCACAAGGCAATTCATGGGGAACATCCAGCGGAGAAAATCAATATCCGTCCTTTCAACCTTGAAGCGGAGAAAAGATGAGAAATCGAAGGACTACCTCACCAGGTTCTCGTAAGAAGTATCGAAAGTGTAGGATCCCAACGGTGAGGCGGTAATGTCTGCATTTGTCAATAGTTTACAGCACAGCCAGTTGTTACTCAGTCTAAGGCAGAGGGGGCCAACCACTTACGTAAATATGGTGGGTGATGTGGGTGATGTGGGAGGATATGCAATGGCAGAAGAAGAGTAGATAGCCCACGGAGGAGAACTCATACATGATGGCCTACCAGGAGAAGGCCAAAAACCCAAAGATAATAGTTCGAATGGAAATAATAAAGGAAACCAAAAGAATAATTCGGGGAAAGGCAAGGAAGGTTGCAAGGATGGGGATTAAAAAGGCAATAGAACCTTCAAGATGCAGTACACTAACTATACCCCACTAGCCCATAAACATGAAGAATTTCTGACTATGATAGAAGATAAGAACCTGTACAAGAAACCCCCAAAGCGATCCAATTTTACGAGAGGGGACACCTCCAAGTATTGTCGATTTCACCGTGAAAATGGTCACGAGACTTCCAAATGCTACAAATTAAGGGATTATATCGAGAAGTTGATTAGGCAAGGGCACCTGAAAGATGTGGTTTTGAAAGGTGGCGATGACCGACAGAATGACCTCACAAAGAATGACCAAGACAATAAGGGCAAGTCCTAGAGGAAATTCAGATGGGGGAGCCATCAACACGATTTTCGAACGACCATGAACTAGGAGAAGTAGCCGAGAGAGAATGACTGAAGTTTGTGAGGCAATAGATGGCCATAGAAACTTGGACGTAAACTCAGTAAGTCCCTACAAAAAGAAACTCAAGCAAGGCTGGGACCCGATCGATTTTTCCGAAGCCGATGCACATGGACTTGAAGTTAGACCAAAGGATACGATCATGGTATCAGTCCGCTTTGGTCATAGGGAAGTAAGAAGAGTGCTGATCGATAATGGAAGCTCGGCGAACATCTTAAGCGTCGAGGTATTTAATCAGTTGGGGCTACATAGAAAGGATTTGCAACCACTGATGATTGTACTAAGAGGATTTAACGGAGCTAAAGTGAGATCATTAGGGACGTTAAGCTGCCTATGGAAATAGGGAGTTACCCGTGTCAGAAGACAATACTACTCGATTTATGGTTGTTGACACTGAGAATTGGCCTTACAATGCCTTATTGGGAAGGTCTTTCCAAAACAAGTCAAAAGCAGTCACTGCAACCTATACCCTGGACGTCAAATTCCTAACTGAGGCAGGGGTCGGTGTCATGTAAGTTTCTCAGGAATAGGCCAGGAAAGAAAATCTGGCTGTATATAGGGAAAACACAGAGCCGGATGTAACGCAAATAGACCTCATCGAAGGGGAAAAATGTTTAAAGATAGACAAAAAGGAGGAGAAAACAGAGACACCAACCCGGTTCAACTTGGACCTAATGGAGACATCTCCAGAAGATGGGAAAAACTAGGAAGGGGAACCGACTAATGAAGTCATAACATATAACAATAACCCCGAGCAGACAGTAAAGCTAGGGGCACGACTAGCAGAACAGGTACAAAGTAAGCTAGTCAACTTGTTAAAAGAATACAAGGACGTGTTCACATGGAAGCATAAAGACATGCCAGAGATTAATGCCAAAATAATTTCCTATAATTTGGCAGTTGACCCTGAGTAGAAACCAGTTATCAAGAAGAGGCGACTTTTCAACCCTGAGAGATGCCAAGGTGATCAATGAAGAAGTAAATAAGCTATCGGTAGCTGAGTCAATCAGGGAAGTACAGTACCCCGAGTGGGTCGCCAATGTCGTACTCGTAAAAAGAAGAATGGGCAATGGAGGATATGTGTGGATTTCACGGACTTGAACAAGGTATGCATGAAAGACTGTTTCCCCATTGCCTCGAATAGACCTGCTGGTCGACGCAACAGCGAGGCATGAATTTTTAAGTTTCATGGACACCTATTTGGGTTATAATCATATTAGAATGTTCGGACCAGATGAAGAAAATACTACATTCACAACCAACCAGTGGCTTTACTATTATAAAGTGATGCCTTTTGGCTTCAAGAATGCTGGGGCAACTTACCAAAGGTTGGTAAACAAGATGTTCGCTCCACAGATAGACAAAAACATGGAGATATATATAGATGACATGTTGACGAAGAGAGTCACAGCAGAGAGGCATGCAACTGATCTAGAAGAAACATTCAGGGTGCTGAAAAAGTATCTAATGAAGCTCAACTGGAACAAATGTGTCTTTGAGGTACCATCGGGAAAACTCCTTGGTTTCCAAGTTCACCAGAGGGGGATCGAAGTAAATCCTGAGAAGATGAGGACCTTGGAGAAAATGAGATCCCCGGTTACCCTAAAAGACATTCAAAGGTTGATAGGTTGCTTGACCTCGTTAAACCGATTCATCAGCAAATCAATAGACAAATGCTTACCTTTCCTCAAAGCCATAAGGAAAGGTAAATAAGTGGAATGGAACAAAGAGTGTGAACAAGCTTTCAGAAAATCAAGGAATATCTAGGCAAGGCCTCAATCCTGTCAATGCCGATGGACGGAAAAGTGTTATACTTGTACCTGTCAGTCACAGTAGTGGCCACAGGGTTGGTACTGGTTAGGCTAGATGGAGGAATACAAAAGCAAGTGTATTACACTAGCAAGGCCATGCTGCCGACAGAAACGATGTATTCAGTAGCCAAGCAGATGTCATTAGCACCGGTGACGGCAGCAAGAAAACCCAGACTTTACTTTCATGCGCACAAGATCGAGGTTTACACAGACTACCCTCTAAAACAGATCTTGTCGAAACCCGAAGTGTCAGGAAGATTGATAAAATGGGTAGTTAAGCCGAGTGAATTCGATATCACTTACTTACCAAATGTTGCAATAAAGGGTCAGACAGTGGCAGATTTGATCGTTGAGCTCACTGAACCAAACAGCGAAGTGATCAGAATGCTTGAAGACAAAGAAATGAAGGTTTTTCACTGGAGGTTGCACGTCGATGGGTCATCAAATACGCATGGCAGCGGGGCAGGCATAGTGGTATCCACCTCAGAAGGTGATCAGGTAGAATGTGCCTTGCGATTTGATTTCAAAGCTACCAACAACATGGCCGAATATGTCGCATTGTTGGCAGGACTCTGTGTTTGCATGACATTGTGAGCGGATGAGTTAGAAATATTCAGTGATTCACAGGTTGTGGTTAACCAGGTCTAAGATGAGTACCATGCGAAAGACAACAATATGGCAGCCTACTTGTAGATAGTTAGGGCCTTACTCGGGAGATTCAAAACTTACAGAATCGCTCAGATCCTGAGAGAGATGAATGAGAAGGCCGATGCTCTATCAAGATTGGTATTAACGACCACTAGTATCTTGTCCAAAATGATCGTAGTGGCCCATCTTAAGAAACACAGCATCAAAGAAGAAGAAAAATTGATAGTTTAAGTAATTAGAGAGGGGCATTGCACATGGATCACCCCAATTAGAGAGTACCTAGAAGATGGCACGCTTCTTGAAGATACGATTGAAGTAAAACGTATTAGGTACATGACGGCTCGGTATTCTATAGTTGGGGGAGAGCTCTACAGAAAGGGGTTTTCAAAGGCATTATAGAGATGTGTTGGTCAGGTTGAGGGAGATAAGATTCTGGCAAGTATACATAGAGGGGTGTGTGGAAACCATGCTAGGGGAAAAAGTTTAGCTCATAAAACCCTCAGACAAGGTTTCTATTGGCCAACCCTATTCCAGGATGCGCAATCGATGGCTGAGAAGTGTAATACTTGTCAAAGGCTTGCAAATGACATCAAGCAATCACCCGAACGCTTGAAGAATCTGACTTCGCCCTGCCCATTCACAATATGGGGATTAGATATAATCGGCCCAATGCCAACGACGACCAAAGGAGGTGAAAAGTATGCCAAAGTAGCAGTATACTATTTTACAAAATGGGCAGAAGCAGAGGCATTGGTACACATAACCGAAGCTAACACCATCAGCTTCGTGAAGAAAAATAACATCTACCAATTTAGGATCCCGTATACAATCATCACTGATAACGGGACCCAATTTGATAGTGATAACTTCAAGGAGATATGTCAAAAGTACCACATCAATAACACTATGCCACGCCAGCCCATTCTCAGACCAATGGGCAAACTGAAGGTGTGAACAAGATCATCAAGCACACTTTGAATGCCAAACTTGATGATAAAAAAGGGAATTAGGTAGACAAGTTGCACGAGGTAGTCTGGGCATACCGGCCGACTTAAAGAACATCAACATGAGAAACTCCCTATTCCTTAGCGTTTGGGACTTAGGCAGTTATCGAGGTCAAAATATTACACACCTCCCCCAGAGTCCAGCTGCACCAACTCGATACAAATGTAAGTATTCTGGAACAGAATCTGGATGACCTGGAAGAGAAAAGGGACATGACGAGAGTAAGAAACATTGCCAATCAGCAAATGGTGGCTAGATACTACAACTCGCACGTCCAAGTTAGAAAATTTTAAGCTCGGACATCTGGTCTTCAGAAGAGTATCCCTAAAAACTAAAGAAAAAGCAGATGGATTCCTGGCAGATAAGTGGGAAGAACCTATCAAGTGGTCGGGTTAACTGGGCATTGAGCATATCGCCTTACCCGATCAGAAGGGGGAGAGTTTTCCCAACCTTGCAATGCTCAGATTTGAAGATATTCTACCCATAAGGGGGTTTTTTCTTTCAACTTATTTAGTTGCCTTGTTAAGTTTAGAATTAGTGCAAATTTTATTTGTTTCTAATCTGTTGTCTCTTTTTCTAGCTTTTTGATTGAAGTTATTTATAAAACCTCCTTGAGGGAAGAATGGATCAAGAAAAGTATTATAATATTGCCTTCGTTTATAAAGGCAATCTCGTAGCACCTGAGATTGTTAACACCAAATAGGTGCTTGGGGGGGCTAGTGATTGGGCCAAAAGCATATGTCGTAAAGACAATGCACACTCACAAAAACTAATTGGGTGTACATAAACACTGTTAGAGCGTCTTCAGGTCATAAGTACCTGATGGGATATGCAGAAAGTTGGATGAGGGAGTCAAATTCTCATACTTGAACACTAGTGAGCCAGATACTCTATTAAGACAAGTTTAGTTAATGAGATGCATGTCATTCCCATTAAACGAATCTTGTGCGACAGACTACTAGAAGACGTCCCAATGACTTAGTCGACAGATAAAAGACAGACGTTTATAAATTAGATACCATGCAAATGGCTCGTAAAAAGAACACTACTTGACAGATATCAAAAGCGACCACAAACAGCCAAGGCAAACAAGGTCAAAAATTGTTCACACAACAAACCAAAAATGGTCAATTGATAACGAAACTGGCTAAACCAAGTTTGATAGGTTATAATATAACTGATCGGGCTAGTAACGATAAGTTAATAAGATAATTGATCAAGCCAAAACGTCAGTTAGCACTAAAATTGGCTAGACTAAGTTCGGTTAGTTAATAACACAACTGATCGAGTCAATAACAATCATTTAGTAAAATAATTGATCAAACCAAAAGTGATGATCAACAAAGACTATCAACCAAGGTGTAGAAACCAACATGATAAAATAGAGATTTATATTATTGGTAATAAAAGAATCTTTCATACAATTTTATAGAAAAATTACGAGATATACAATGACGAGGAATGAGTGATAAAAGTAATGCAGCAAGATCAGGCTCCAGGTGTGCTCGAGGGACCGCCAGGCTTAGAACTGCTAGGGGGTTGCTTTCATCTTCATAGCCCTTGGTCTGGACCCTAAAGTCTGGCCAGCA
Organism: Dipteronia sinensis; assembly: GCA_033220585.1. Taxonomy (NCBI): domain Eukaryota; kingdom Viridiplantae; phylum Streptophyta; class Magnoliopsida; order Sapindales; family Sapindaceae; genus Dipteronia; species Dipteronia sinensis. The sequence continues at coordinate 21,456,668 of CM065644.1, read as the reverse complement.
GATGTCATCCTCTGGGTCATCAGTCATAAAGGGAGAATAGTCGGCATCGAGTAAGGCTCCAGCATCAATCCCTTTTGTCGGAACACTATTCTTCCTATCTGCATGGAAAGTTAGCAAGAAGGACTTAAATGGGAGTTCAAGATGCGTGATGTGAGGATCCTTCCCGATCGATCTGTAGTAAGCCTTACATCTCATCCTTTGGTTCTTTATAGCAAATAGTGACTCAGCCTTGTGTTTCTAGATCGTCCAATCCTGTTTTCAGTAAGCCTTCCCCGGAGACCTCTCTTTGGCCCTAAAAAACATTCAAGCTGTAACAAGCCCTCGCTCGAGCTCCCTCAGCATAACATCCTCGAACGCAAGAGACCTCTTGTATCGATCAACGCTCTAGGCCTCGAGAGCCAATTTAACCTCTTAGGAAAGCATCTTGACACTGACCTTCTACTGTTTTAGGTTTTCAACCATCCTCTCATAACGAAGCTTAGCCTCCTCAGATTCCTAACGAGTCTCAAGCATTGACTGTTGGGAAGCATCCAAAGTTTCTTTAGCGGCGTGAGCATCCATTTATTGGTTAACAACTGCTTGTTCGGCCAGAATGACCTTTTGCTCCATTTCAGTGCATCTCTACTCAGCTTTGGATAGGCTTGCCTCAAATTGAGCACTCTTTTTATTTAGTTCACTGAAGTTTTCAGTGGTCATATTAGCTCGGGTCTCAGCATTGGTCAGCGATCTACTCAAAGCAGCCTCAATCACATCACGCTGCCTCAGTTTTTCTGTGAATGATTCCTTTAGTTTCGATCCACTTGCTGAGGCAGAATCGAGCACTTTCTTCTTCCCTACAAGCTCTTTTTTCAGTAAGGAAATCTCAGTTGCTTGCCTTTTCTGAGCAATCAAGCCCTGAGTCACCTCTTCTATGGCTTGAAAAGAAAAAAAAATCATAATAATAAACCCAAAACCGAATAAATTGTTCAAAGAATGAAGGATACTTACGTATACACCATTTTTGAAGATCGTGCTGATTTGCTCCGGGTTGTTGGTATTCAGTAGATCCTACCAATATCCGTCTCTAACATAGCCTTTTCCAGCAGAAATGAAATATAACATGTCAAGTGGGTCAATCGACACTTCCCCAGAGCTAGAAGGGCCAGCAATAGTAGGTAGATTCATCGCTTCATGCCCTTAAGGCTACTGACCAACCGAGTGTGCACTAAGGGTGGTAGGGGCGACCTCAGGAGTTGGTTCTGAAGGCATAGCAACAGCCTGTTCCCGATCGGTGTCACCTGAGAAACCCGCCTCAATATCATACGTAAGTAGGGCCACTTCAGCATTTGACAAGACCCCGGAAGGTCGGCCCAGTCGCATGGAAATCTTATCAATATAGTCAACCCTGCGGCCGTTTATGTTGTCTTCAACGATAGGTGCGGGAGGTCCATCCTGCTTCCCATCAGAGTTAGCCCGCTCCCCATCAGAGTCAGCCCGCTCTTCATCAGCATCAGAGTCAGTAAAAACTATGTGACGCTTGACTGAAAGTTGCATTGGGGCTTTACCAGCACACTATGCGGGAGGCTCAGTTAGGGCTTGATCTATTTGGTGATCAATTTGGGCATGAGATGATCGAGACTGGGGAAGAGGTTGCACCTATTGCGGAATAGTCTGCTCATCAATCCTAACTAGGGGCCCGATCATCCACTTTTGACTGTTCAGGTGGAAGGGAGATAGACATTGCAGAAACATGATCACTTCTCTTCTTCGATCGCTGCTCCCTTAAGATCATACAGTCAACATCTCCTGATCAACATCTTCTTCTTCAGGGTCTACAAACCTGACCTCAGTGCGATAAGCCTCTGGACCCACTACTAGCTGAATCTCTTTCTGTTTGCGAGCAACCTTTTGCAGTTTTGGTCACCCTTTTGGTAGGGAACCTTTCTACAGTTTTGGCCACCTTTCTAGGGGTCGTCTCTTTGGTGAACCTCATCTTCAGGTTCTTAGAAGAGTTTCTCTTCTTGTTCTCCCCGATCAGAGGTTCTCTTCTCTTGCTCCCTATCGGTCGGGCTCGTAGGTATGTTCTACAAAGTTTTGTTGTGAGGGAGCGATTCCCTGAGCTAGTTGGGCAGCAGCTTCTGCTTGGCTAGCCCTATCAATGTTCTTAACCTTTTTAGCTTGCTCACCAACAACAATATCCATTTCATACACTGAGCAATTAACCCAAAGAAATTTCACAAAAGAAAAATATGGAAGGGAATTAAACTTACAGCGTTTGTGCTGATTGGAGATAGCAAGGAACAATCCCATCTTGATCAGGTCCCTCACAACAAGTAACATCTGGCGGTCTCTGGTTTCCCAAGATGTCAGGGCTGTTTTGATCTCTATTTTGGCCTAATCTTTTGTTAGCATTGCAGGCATTTTTTTCAACAGATCAGGGCTGGAAAAGTGCCTTGGACACTATTTCTAGCAAGGTTTTGGCAAGGGTCAGTAATGGTGGTCTCGCCCCAATCACCTCTCACGAAAAACTAGTAATGGTGGTCTCGCCCTTTTGATCTTTGCTAGATGCGGGGGTGGGCCTCTAGACATACCCACAGGGAATCTAGTGGCTAAGAGAGATGGATTGAAGATGGAAAGTACCCCAGTAGTCCGATCGACCCAAAGTATTGAAGTTGCAAATTTACTGGGGGGTCGGGGGATGTTTGGCACCAATTTGTTTCCACAAGTGCCACAAACTGATCAGGACTCGGTGAGAGTCCGGGGTTAGTTATGCAAGAGCGATCTCAACCTCGGCTAGGAATTGGGAGATAAAAAGCTGCATGGGCAGTGTTACCCCAGATGTGAGCATGTCCCTGTAAATAGCCACGACGCCTCTAGGGGGTTCCAGATAGCACGCCAACTGCTCAAAAAGAGTTCCATTGACTGAGAAAGGTCAAACCTTTTGCTATATTTCAATATCTCTTATTCAACCACCACATTTACTTCGGGATCAAAGGGTTTTGGAGGTCACCAGAAAACTTCAATAGGTGTGCCTGACGCCTCTTAGGGATGTCTTCCAACTTCAACAATTGGCATAGGTAGCGATCTTTAAATCGATCAAAGAGGAATCTCTAATGGTCGTTCTGCTCCCCCGACCGGTTCCTGTTGTCCTCAACATGTCTAGGTATGTATTAACAAAAGCCATGTTTGGGTTAGCAGTGTCTGGATCAAAATAAGAAGATTGAAATTTAGGGTGAGCAACTGAATAATCAGTGCTGAGAGCTGTGGGTTCAGTTGAAGGGTTATAATCTTGAGAACGTTCCCTTAAAGTGAACTCAATCCTATCAGCATGCTCTTTGTCGCCCGTCTTGACGGCACGCTTTAAAAGTTTAATAAAATGGTGACGGGTAATAGGATCCATACCTGAATGATTAAGGTGGATGAAATATGAACAACGATGATGGTAGAACTGAAGGTCCGATGGAGGTGGAAATATTCAAGAGAGTTTAAGCAATAAAAATCTTATAAGAAAAGTAGGGTTGCAGTATTGAAGAAGAAACATGCAAAGTAAGATCGTGTGAGAGGGAAAATGAAGAGTTTTCAAAATATATATAGGTAAAGGTGACGTCATCCCCAAATTGGAAATAAGCGTGTGAGAGTGGGGGTTAGTGTACGAATCCCAAAGATCACGCACCATTTAAAATTCAAATAAACCACCGTCAGTTTCGTCACTCACGTTAAATCATCTAGGCAAATCAAACGTTTATGGTTAAAAATTAAAGCTTAGCTGTTAAGCATTAAAAAGTATTAATGAGCCAAAAGAAAAATGAACACCTGAGTTAAACATACCTCACTTAGCTAGTTCTCTTTGTTGAATGAGATGCTCGGTTCAAATGTTTAAGGGGGTATTGTTATTAATAAAATCCGGAAGGATGACTCATCAGCATAAACACCATGTTTCATCGGGATTAAAGGTGACGTGTCAACAAATGACATTTGAACTCAACCAACCTGAGTTGATTAAAGATAACCCCATAATACCTGGAAAGGGTTACTTAGCTGGTCGGGTGGAAGCAACTCAACTAAGTTAATTAGATTGACCAAGTAAAGATGATCCGGTCGGGATAACCCAAATGGTCAGGTCTAGTCATTCAATAGGGTGTAGATCTCAGGTCAGGGGTGAAAGAAGTCTGGTCAGGTGTGGTGGATGGTCAGCTAAGCAACACATAGACAATTCTGACAGACTTTTTATTGAACAACACGTAGATAATGTGGAGTTCAATGTAATCATGACTCAAATACGCAAAAGAAGAATCTTATTCAAATAAGGTGTCACGAAGCTTTCTCTGATAAGGAAATAGACTTCCTTAGAGATATCAGAGTCCAGATTAAGCAAAAGATCTAATGTATTTAAAACACAAGCAACACAGAACAAGAATGAAGACTAGAACGATTTCAACACGTCAGGGTCTCATTAAATCACTACCACCTTTCTTTTACTTGTACACCAAGAATTAGGGTTTCATGCATGTAGAATTAGATCTTAAAAACACCCTTGAAGGGGTTAACGAAAACTACGTATACAAGAGTGCAAGAGAGGTTGAGTTTGTAATCAAAAGTATTCATAGTGAAGATTTTCTCTCGCCGTCTCCGGCAACCGTGGTTTTTTCCCTTCCACGTAAAACTTCGTGTTTTACATACTTAATTTATTTACCCTTTTTCATAGTTTGATTATTGATTCGTATTAACTTATTAGACACTTGGTTAATTTTATATAATCCAAAAATCACTGCCAACAGATTCTATATCCATGTCTTGTTTGGTCTTTAAGGATTGATATAGTTGTTTGTGTGCTACAAATTCTTTTCTTTAAAACTATATATTGTTTGCTTATAAAAAAAGTGTACAAATTGGTTTGAATTCTTTGGAAACCTTTTTGATGTTTGTTTTTCCAAATACCACTGCTTGAACTTTGATGTCTTGCATACAAAGCAACAACTTCACACATTTCTCTTTCAAACAAAACTCCTTGAATCTCTCTCAATTATTTAAGTTGGATAAAGTGTATGTATATGATTATACGATCATCTTTTGTGTGAATATCTCTCTTTGCTAAAGCAACCCAATAGGGGGAGCTCTTTTTGCCTATCTCACGACAAAAAGGGGGAGAAGTCTTGAGAATTTTAGGGGGAGCGTTGTGTATGCTTTGGGGGAGAAGTCTTGAGAGGCAGTAACCTTTTTAAGGGGAGCATTATATATGGATTTATTTGTATTGCTTTATTAAGTGCAAATGCCTTTTTATGTTTGATCACCTCACATGCACTTGTTCTTGGAAAATGTTTTCTTGCTATTGTATGTAGGCATGTTGATCTACGAAAAGATTGAAGACCTTGAAGACCTTGAAGAATTAGTATCTTAGGGCTCTCTTTGTGTAACATAGAACATACATTCATTGACCAATATCTTATTTTTGTGTTGTGAGGATTATTTTTACTAGTGGTTGTTTTGTCATGAAATAGCCAAAGAGGGAGATTGTAAGGACCTCAATATATAATTCGCTTATTTCATGACAAACCATATTGAGATGATTTGTAATGGGTAATTTAGGCCTTCAATTGCGACTCTTTATCAATAAGCTTCCAAGATCCTAAAGAGCTTCAAGAGAGGTAGTTCACTTGTTCTTAACCTCTTGACAAGATTAGTTGCACACACACACACTCACACACACACACACACACACACACACACACACACACTATTTCATGCATGCTTTGATCATCTTGCATTTGTGTATCATTTCTTATATGTGTGCTTTATGTACACTACTCACACTTATACTTTGTTGTCTAGATTTAAGTGTGGTTGTTGTGTTTTTTTGTTTCCCGATGGTATTGCTTCGGAAACGTCCGGGCTTGCACAATAGTGTGCTTGGGTTTTTAGCACGTTGTTTGACCGTTTTGGAAGTTGTCTCATCCAAGTGTTGATCGACGGTCATGATCGGCGGTTATGGTGACCGCCGAATGGATCGTCGTTTTGAAACCAGAATGTCTGTTCTTCATTCTGCAGTTGGGATCGTCAGTTGGGGGATCATCGAATTGGGTGTCGTTTGAATCCTGTTGGATTCGGCGGTTGGATCAGTGGCCATATGACCACTGAAGTTACCCGTTTAATTGCACCTAACAAGACAATTTCGTCTTTTCACGTCATCTCATTTTTGGTCACTATAAAAACCCCCTTATCTCTTCTTCTTCTTTGAACTCTCCCATTTGCAGAATCCCTAGAGAGAGAAAAAGAGATTCTAGAGAGAGAAGCTCGAAGAGTTGTTCTTTAACTCTTCAAACTCAAAATCCATCATGCATTCATGAATCAAACATCATCTAGCTTTATCTAGGATGTTTTCTTGCATGGGTCTTCATCAACACACATGAATTGGTAAGTAGAATACCATCTTCATTCATTATAGTGTTCTTATTTAACAAGAAATCTCTTTTATGATTTGTTTGCATCAAGATTAGTTTTTTATTTGCAAGTTGATATTTTTATGTTGATTGTTAGGTTTGTTTTGTGATAGCTTGCATCTACGATAATATTTCCCTCTAGCTAAGTCTCTATGCTTTGCATTTAGACATTATTGATTATGGCTCATTGATTGCATTCATTAATTGCATATTTATTGTCCTTGCCATATTGTGTGACAACTTGTGTTGATTTGGCTTTGTTTGATAATTAGGTTGTTAGATTTGCATCTTAACATCTAATTAAGCAATTAATGTCTAGTCTTATACTATATTGCATCTACAATATTCATATATTCACTTAGACTATTGTTATCTCTTCATTGAGTGTTAATTTTTGTGACTACGGTGATGTAGTGCACAAGCATTGGTCAAATATCACTATAAAAGGCCCGTTGGGTAGTAGTGGTGGGTTAGTGACCGAGAATGGTGTGACTAGAGGGCAACCTAAATTGTAAATATCATTACTTATAGTGGATTTGAGGACCATGCGTGGCTAGAAAGATAACCCGTGAGTTTTGCCTAGTTGAAGAGTTTCTCATGTAAATCAATCAACGTGTTATTTATTGTTTTATGTACTTTAATTTAATTGATTGATTGCTTGTTTTTGTGGGGTATTTTTAAGACTTTCTTTTTAAATTCATCACCAAAAGTGGCAAATCCGTCATCCTTCATAACAAGAGATTCGAAGAAACTCTTGTTCCCCGTCATGTGCCTAGAGCACCCACTATCAAGGTACCAACTATTAGAGGCATTAGCTTTCAAAGCAATTTGAGCAACATGGTAAAAGTATTCAGCTTTTCTAGTCCACCTAGAAGACAGATTTTCATTTCTATTTGCCATTGGTTCATTGTTTCTAGATTCCCTAGGAACATGCATGTTAGCTCTTCTATTTCTAGTTCTTTCTGTCATGCTTTCAACCGTACATTTCTTTATGTAACAAAAGCAATTTGGTCGAATGTGACCAACAAAACCACAAAAATGACATGTTGGTATAAAGGGAGAGGTCATATCATATCGTTGTGATCTCATGGGAGACTTACCATACCATTGAGGTTGTCTTTGGTATTGCTTCGGTTGAGCATGCATACCTTGCCTTCTAGCATGATGAAAATTCAGTTGAGGGAATGATGGTTGCACAGGTCTTGTTGGTGGAGTTTGAGATTGACTCTTTGTAGGCAACTTCTCATTTGAATTTTTGGAACACCTTTTGGTTTCTAATTTCCTCTTAGACTCCATAGGAGGTGGAGAATCATGCATACCATTTCCTTTTACAAACACTATCTTGACCGGGGAGGAAGTCTTCTTTTCAACTTCAAATCCAAGGCCTCTCTTGTCATTTGAGGTTCTTTTCATATATTTTATTATAGTATCTATCTTAAAAATACAACTCAAGCATGTGTCTAAACAACCTAGAAGGGGGGGGGGGGGTGGGTAAATGGGTTGTTAATTAATTATTACCAACTTTTTCGATTAGTCGTTATTCAACATAATTAACCCAAACAATCAAACAATAAAATCAAGTATAAAGTGCGGAAATATAAAGAACACTTGATTTTTACGTGGAAATCCTTCAACAAGGGAAAAATCACGAGCTATCCTTTTAGCCACACACGATCATAGAAATCCACTATATGAGTAAAAAGTTACACCCTCAAGTGATACTCAGACTCTCACTCTCGACAACCTCAGGCTATGGACACTACCACTCGCCACTCTTGATTCAATCCCTACTGATATCCCCTGATCCACTACTCTTGGCGTGAGCACCTCCTACTATACCCGACGGGCCTTTTACAGTGGCACTTGACCAATGCTTGCCAGTCATACCTTGGTTGCAAGGCTTGAATGCTTGTGCAACTTCACCCTGAAGCCACAAGACTTTGACTCAATGAAGAGTATAAAAGTCTAAGTGTATATATGACAATATACTCAATGCAATAATGTGCAAGACCAAACAGAAAATGCTTAACTAGATGTTATAATGCAATTGAACAACCTAGTTATCAAACAATGCCTACATGTACACACATGAGATCTTAATTAGTTGTAGAGAAATTCTAACAACATAATTGTCAAATAAAACTCACATAAATATTCAATAACTTAACTAGATACACAAAGTCAACCTAATCATAACTAAGCATACATGAACATTTATGGATTAGCTATTTAGGCAAAAATGACCTAATAATGCAAGCTATCACAAACAAACTCAATCATGCAATTTTGACTCATAAATATATGCAATAAAGTGAGTCAAGGTATTTAATCAAGCAATAAATACCTAATCTAGAGTAAGTAAAACAATAAATGATATTCAATGAAGTTCTAACTTACCTAGTCATGAAACCAAGAAGACCCATGCTCATATGATGTTGAATGATGCAAGATGGAAATGGGTTTTGGGTTTGGAGAGTTAAACAACTCAAATGGAGCTTTCTCTCTCTAGACTCTCTCTATATCTCTCTAGGGTTTCTGTAATTTCAGAGGAGTTAGAGAAGAAGAAGAGATAATGATGTATTTATAGTGGAGAAAAAATGAGCTGACGCGAAAAGACTAAAATGCCCAGTTTTTTGGTGCCAGGCGACATGAGAGGCGACATGCCCAAGTCGCCTAGCATGTAGCCTTCTGTTCTGGAAAGAAACAGATCAGCCTGAGGCGACATCCAAGGTGACATGTACAAGTCGCCTAGCATGTCACCTTTTGTTCTAGAGAGAAATATCAAGTCTTAGGCGACTTATGAGGCGACATGCACAAATGGCCTTGCATGTCGCCTAACACACTGGACAACACTCTAGCTCCATAAACAAGTGACCCAAAACATGACCAAATGACATCAAAACCTTTCATATGATATACCGTTGGAAAGGTATGGAAGTCTACTTTTACTCCAATTAACAAAACATGATTTGGATAAACATAGAAAGAATTATGGTCAAACAAGTAACCAAAGGTCAGAATTGGTCAATAACACAAATCCCATAATCATGGTATAAAACCATGTAACCAAATACTAATCCAAGAGAGCACAAATGAGCCTCTCTATGGTCAAAAATCATGCTAAGACTAAAGCACACCAACGTGCAAGCACGGACACAACACAAGCACACCATCGTGCGAGTGAGGACGTTTCTGAACACACACGGAAAACGTAAAACAAAACAACCACACGTAAATATAAACAAAGACGTGCTCTTGTGAGTTGTATAACGGATGCACACATATACATAATAAAGAACACAAATGCAAGATGAACAAAGCATGCATGAAGTGTGTGTGTGTGTGTACCTAAACTTTTCAAGAGACAAAGTCAAGTGAGTATACATTTTGCTCTTGAAGTCATGGATATGCTTGGAAGCTTGCCGACACGGACCTAAGCTACCCATTACACAATCATCCCTAATGTGGTGTGGTTTGTCATGAAATAAACCAATCATAAAAATGAGGTTCTTACATATCTTCTCCTTACTTGAAGTCATATTGACAAGTAGATTTCTTGCTTTAGCTACCTCTTCTCTCAACTCATCTTCACCCCCCTTTGCCCTTATGATCTCCTCACTCAAGTGAGTCACCTTAGAAGTAAGCTTAAGGTTTTTTACCTTTAGCTTTTCAATTCTCTTTTGACTATTCAATCTAGAGCATTCAAAATAGTCAATGTAGTCATCGTAGTCCATTTTCCTTACATCCCTATTGTTGGAATAGGATGAAGTACTTCTATTGCTGGACTCGTCTTCAACTTGGATTTCTTCATCAACATCACTGCAATCTTCATTGCCTTTGTGGGAAGCTATGAAGGCAATGAACTTAGCAATATTTTCTTCATCATCCGAAGATTCTTCTTTATTTTCCAAGTCATCATTATCACTCCAAAAGGCGACCATAACTTTTCCTTTCTTCTTGTCTCTTAAATTTGCACAATTATGAGGAATGTGACCAAACCCTTCACATTCATAGCATTGGATACCTTTTCTGGAATTCTTTTCTTCACCAAGTTCTGCTTACTTGAAGGGAGTCTTTTTCTTGAAATTCTTGTTTTGAAATCCCATGCTCTTCTTGTTGAACTTCATAAATTTCTGGAAATTCTTAGCCGCTAAGGCCAAGTCATGGTCAGACTCAACATTCTCCTTGTCACCTTTCGAGATCTTCAAAGCAATCCCTTTTTGCTTCTTTGGTGGAGAGTTATTTGTAATTCTAGACTCATATTCTCTCCAATCTCTCTCATTCTCTGCACCACACTCTCTACATTCTATATCGTCATAAAAATAACATTTAATGATTTATTAAAAAAAAATCCATACCTGGCCAGTTCATCATCACCACCAAATTAAACCCAAACTTCACAGACCTAGTTCATCCAAACCTCAACCAAACCGAAGATCAACACCAAACCTCAAAAATCCATACCCAGTTCATCACCATCATAAACCAATACCAGAAAAATAAAATAAAAATTAATAAAATTAATAAAGAAAAATGATTCTGGACCTTCACAGTATTCAAAGAACAAACCCTCACAGACCTCTCACTACCGCTCGCCCCTCTCTCTCGTCTTGTATTTAACTCGCTCAGCTCCAACTCGCACTAGCTCCTCTCCTCTGAGTGTGCTCGCCTCTCTAATTTTGATGGTGGGAGGGGTTGCTAGAAGGAGATTTGATGGTTGGTTTGTTTGGATTTAGGGAAGAACTCTTTATTTTTTCTTTGGATCTCTACTGTTTTTTTTTTCTTTGGATCCAGATTGGTGGTGTTGAATCTAGACTGATAATGGTGGCGGTGGTGTTAATGATATTCTGGGTTTGGTGTTGAAGATGATGGTGACGAATTGTTGAATTTGGTTTTTATTTTTTGTGTTTTGTCTTTTTATTAATTATCTCCACTGTCCATGTATGAGATGGACTGTGGAGATTGAACCAATTTTTCCTTTTTCATTTTCTTTTTTTCATTTTTTCATTTTTTCTTTTTGTTTTCTTTTTTGCTTGGTAAATTATCGTTTATTCTCCACCATCCATCTCAAAATGGATGATGATGGAGATCCATTTAAGAAAAATATATAATTTTGTGATTGAATATTTTTTTAGACCCATTAATTTACAATAAATTGAATAGCATTAATGTTTTTTACCTTGAAAATTAACGGTCAGCGAGAGTTTTAACGGAAAAGCTAACGGTAAGGGGAAAATGACGATTAATTTCATTTTCAGGGGGAAGAACAATCGTTACTGAAATTAGAGGGGGTAGAATGTCTAATAGGGTAAACTTCAGGGGAAAAATGATTATATCCCTAAATTAATCAAGCATTATTCATTACTGTTAAATTTCGATACTTGTGTATTTTAGTTTGTTTATGAGAATAGGTATATACATTAGAGGATAAGCCTAAGAGCTAGAGGTAACCACGGTTCGGTTCAACCGGAACCGTGGCTTTTGGAACCGAACCGAAACCTATATCCTGTTTCGGTTCTTGAAATTGCAGAACCGGTCTGAAACCGATTCCAGACCAGTTTCTTTTTTAAAATAAAAAGAAATTGTTTTTGGACTGCAGAGCCTCCAACGGTCAGTTTTTTTAAAAGGTTCGGAACAAGTCTCGAACCGGAACCGTCTCCTTCCGGTTCTGGTTCTCTGAGGAACAGGAAACTGGGTCACCGCTACTAAGAGCATCTCCAAAAGATCCCTTAATCAAGCCTCTTAGCTTAATTAAGGGAGGAACTGCAATTTTTAATTTAGGAACTGCAAATTTTACAGCTCCAAGAAATCCCTTAATGACTCTCATAATCAGAATCCTGTGGAGCTCACTCCCTTAATTAAAGGGTGGCTTCAGCCTTCTGTAATTAAGTGGACTCCATGTATAATGAAGACAATCTACCATGTACTGTAGCTGTGTGCTTTGTATGGTAGCCGTGTCTGTTTTGGCATTCATTTCTTTAAATAAAATTTAACTTCTTCAAAAAAAATAAATTAAGTGGACCAAATTAAATAATAAAAAATAGGTAGACTCCAAAGAAAATAATAATAATAAATTATAAATGAGTAATTTAAGGGAGTATTCTTAGAACACATATCCCTTTACAACAACAACAACCACCCTTAAATAAGGGGGTCTCCAAAGGAGACTTTTGGACATGCTCTAACGACTCAAAAGAATTCTATTGAAGATAAGCCAAACAACTAAAAAGAATTCTATTGAGTTGTGACACACACACACAGTTATACATATCCGTTCTCTTACCTTTTATCTTTCCAATGTGGAATTCACCCTTTTTTTTAGCTTTACATGTGAGTTCTATTAGATAATGGTATGTGATGTTCTCCGCCCTCATTAATTTTCTAACATAATAAAACAGAAGAAAACATCGTTACTATTGTAGAAAAAACAAACTCTCCACACAAGTAGAGAAGCCCGTGTTATTCATTGATGGGGTACCATTCGAAAAAACCTTTATTCAACAACACAAACCTTATTAGTAGAGAATTTTTTGGATGTTGAATAATCAAATAGGTTAAATTGAAAATTAGTTAAACAATGGTATAATAACCATTCTCATTATTACAATTTATTAGTGAACATCTTCAACAGTCTCCTTTGAAGACCTCTCATAGCTTAATTAAGAGAGAAGATGTATTTTTGCTGCTCAACAAGTCCCTTAGGGTGCGTTTGGTACGCGGTCGGGACGGGACTGGACTGGACAGGACAGGACAGTACAGGACAGTTGTTCCATGGTGTGTTTGGAATGTCTGGGACAGGACTGTAGACTGTACTGTTATGTGTTTGGTATGGCTGGGACAGAACGGGACAAGATATTCAAATGACCAGAGTGCCCTCCTTGTTCTATATAATATTAAACAATATATTAAACAATTTTTATATATCGTATTTAATAATATTAAATAATTATTATAATTGAAATATATTATAATATTTAATAAAAACAAGAGGTTCAAATGACCTCTTGTTTTCAATTACAATTTTATTATATTTAACACAAATAGTAATATTGTAATTGAAATATATTATAATTATTTAATAATATTGTATATTATATATATTATATATAATAATATGATATATTATATCATTATATATAATAATATATAAGATATATATATAATATTAAATATAATATTATATATATATATATATTATTAATATTGTATATTATATATATGTATCCTATATATATATATATAATAATAATAATAATAATAATATAGTATATATATGATATATATGTATCCTATATATATATATAATAATAATAATAATAATAATATAGTATATATATGATATATATTATTAAAAATATATATATAATATATTATTTATATATATATATTATTATATATAATAATATTTAATAATATATATAAATTATAATTACATATAATATTATATATTAAATATATTATTATTATATATAATAATATATAAAAATTATAATTACATATATAATATTATATTTTAATATAACTCATATTATATAATTACATATATAATATAATATATAATATATTAAATATATTATTATTATATATAAAAATATTTAATTATATATATTATAAAATTATATATAATAATATATAATATATTAAATATATTATTATATATATAATAATATTTAATAATATATATTATATATAATAATATATATAGGATATATTATTATATAATATATATATATATAAATATATAATAATATATTTTATTATAATATATTATATATATTAATATATAATATGATCTATATTATATATATCCTATATATATTATTATATATAATATATATGTGATATAGTATATATTATTAAATATAATTATATATAATAATATATTTAATATATTATATATAATTTTATAATATATATTATATTATATATGTAATTATAATTTTTATATATTATTAAATATTAATATATATAATAATATATTATATATTATATATTATTATATATAATTTTATAATATATATTAATATATATTATATTTAAATTATAATTTTATAATATATATTATATTTAAATTATAATTTATATATATAATATATAATATATTGGATATGTTTGTAATTGTTTGAACATTTAAAGGGTAAATTGGGCTTTTGGACACTTGTCCCATGTCATGGGACAAGTTGTCCTAGGGTCTTGGGTGGGACAAGTTGTCCTAGGGTCTTGGGTGGGACAAGTTTTTGTGATTTTTGTCCCACCTTGTCCCGTCCTGTCCCATGCTAAGATCGCGCCAAACGTGGGACAAGAACAAGTTGTCCCACCTTGTCCCGTCCCGTCCCGCGTACAAAACGCACCCTTAGGGTGCGTTTGGTATGCAGGACGAGACGGGATAATGTGGGACAACTTTTTGTTGTCCCACGTTTGGCGCGCTATTATGGGAGGTGACAACGTGGGACAAAACCCACAAAAATTGTCCTACCCCAGACCCTCGGCCAGACTTGTCCCACGAATGGGACAAGTGCTAAAAGGACTCTTTTACCCTTAATATTTCTAAAAATTACAAACATTAGATGGGGGCACTCTGGTCATTTGAACCTCTTGTCCCGTCTTGTCTCAGCCATACCAAATGTATAACAGTACAGTCCACAGTTCTGTCTCACACATTCCAAACACATTACAGAACAACTATCATGTCTCGTCCTGTTATGTTATGTCATGTCCCGTCCCATCCCGGTATCAAACGCACCCTTAAAGACTCCCTTAAATGTGATTTGGTGGTGCTCACTCCCTTAATTAGGGGGTGGCTTCGGTCCCTTGAGTGGGCTCTACATATTTAAATTTATTTTATTTTTTGAAAAACGCCGGATATTTAACTTTTAAATCTCAACAATTCTTTTATTATTCAATCAGTAATTTGTTTTATAATAATAATTACAAAGTAAAACATCAAGACAATAATAAAAAATTATTAAGAGAGCCATTTAAGGGAATATTGTTGGAACAGATACTCCCTTAATGGCCCTTTAGAACAACATTCACCCTTATTTAAGTGGGTCTTCAAGGGAGACTGTTGAGATACTCTTCAAGTAATTTCCATCCCACTCAAGAGAACACAGATAGATAAGGGCTCAAAAAATAAATAGCACATTTTGGAGGTGGTATTTCAACAATGTCACTGCTTTAATAACTTATGTTTAAAAGGCACATATTATGGTGAACGGACAAAAATACCCCCAATAGTTGTTTCACATCAAATTTCTTTCATTCAGTTTACAGTGACAAAGTTGTGAAGTAGAGAGAGAAAATCCGATTGAAACTCAGGCAATCACTTGAGCGGTGATGGAGTGGCGCTACGCAGACGCATTCGGGGGTCGAGCTTTTTTTTTCAATTCATGAAAAAGCTCGGGCCTTCATGAAAAAGCTCGGAGCCATTCATGAAAAAGCTCGGAGCCATTCATAAAAAAGCTCGGGCCTTCATGAAAAAGCTCGGGGCCTTCATGAAAAAGCTCGAAGCATTCATGAAAAAGCTCGGAGCATTCATGAAAAAGCTCGGAGCTATTTTTAAAAAAGCTCGGAGACATGAAAAAGCTCGGGGCCTTCATGAAAAAGCTCGGGGCCTTCATGAAAAAGCTCGAAGCCTTCATGAAAAAGATCGGAGCCATTTTTAAAAAGCTCGGAGCCATGAAAAAGCTCGGGGCCTTCATGAAAAAGCTCGAAGCGTTCATGAAAAAGCTCGGAGCCATTTTTAAAAAAGCTCGGAGCCATTTTTAAAAAAAGCTCGAAAACATTCTAAAAAGGCTCGGAGCCATTTTTTTAACTTTTTTTCGAGCTTTTTTAACTTTCTTTCGAGCTTTTTACTAAAGGCTCCGAGCTTTTTTAAAAAAGCTCGGAGCCTTTAGTAAAAAGCTCGGAGATTCAAAATTCCCAGATTCAAACTTCACAAAACGACTTTCATGTTTACAAAAGGAACGGTTAAAGTGTTACAAGACTCATACTCAAAAATGCAGGATAAAAAAGAAGTATTTCAGAAATATGTTATCTTGTTGTGCTGAAGAATGTCGAGAAGTTTATTTTCAAACAAGTTTATTGTAGAGAGAGAAACAGACAAGTTCAGTGTTCTAAGTATGGAGATGAAAGTACAAAGACAATAGAAAAATGATTATTTAAGGGCAATTTTGGTAGTTCACCATAATAGGTGCATTTTAAACATAACTTATTAAAGGAGTGACGTCGGTGCAACTCATATTCAAAAATGTGATATTTCTCACCATTCCCACGATAGATAATAATAGATGGGCAAACAAATGATGACGACTTAAACACTCACAAATAAGAAAAACAAATATCTTATCTTATGTGTCAACCTTGTCTTTAGATTGTGGAAACCTGAGAAATCGAGCTACTAAATTGCGATCTCGAGGACGAGCCATCCAATTGCTGAAGTGCTCGAAAAAATACTTCCATGGTTTTATAAACGTCGCAAACAAAGGAAAGTGTGTCAGTGCAAACACGCCCACAGGGAAGAAAGAAGCACAGCATATGAGAGTCGTCGTCCACCTTCGACGCTCGTCCAAACGGATGACGAGCAAAATGGTGGATGCAAACGCGAGCATGGTTGTAGCCACTGACATGAAGAGCAAGACGAAGCCGAGTGTCAGTTTTCTTGGGATCGTATCAAGGAAATTTTCAAGGTCAAAAGACGACGTCAGGATGCCGAGGAACATAACAACAGCGGTCAAGGAACAGGATAGAGAAATTATGTCTGAGATGGTGAAAAACAGGAAGAATGGGGAGTTGATGAGAATTGGACGGCCATTTTTGTCATTAGTACCTCCAGGTACGGTGAAGGCGGCTGCAAAGACCACCCCAGAGACTAGAACAGCAACTACGGAGCACTTCTCAGAAGTATCTTTAAGCCATTGTTGTGCTTCTTCGTGTTGGATTTTATGCTTCGCTTCGAAAACTTCACGCGCAGTCATGTTGTTATTATTAGGTAGCATGGTATAGTAGGACGGTATTATTTTCTCCACATCCTGCATCCACAAAGATATATAAAATAAAGAGTAATAATGTCTAACAATTATCATGTAAATATTATCATTTTCAGAATTTTTTAATAATAGTAAATGATCCAATATTAATATTCAATCACTCGTGTAATACACCGGTCACATGTGTTAGGCTGACAAACTTAAATTCTAATTTAAACCCTCTGTTACCAATGGGATTGGCATATAGACCAAACCCAAATCTGAATGCAGATTGCAGAATAAATATATAAATAAATGTACTATATGTGAGAGGATTCAAATCCAAGACTCTTAGGTCAAAAATGACTCTGATAATATCATCTAATACACCTCTCAAGTGTCTATACACTCATGACATGTCAAACCGTAAGACTTAATCCTAATAATAGTATTTAAACACTTTGCTAGAGCAACAAGCTGCTTAGCAAGTGATGAAACAATCCCAAATAAAGATGCATATTTCATAATACATACATAAACAATTATGCATGCGATGAGACTTTAACCTAGATCTCCTAAATCAATCATGGCTTTAATATCATATAATTAGTAACCATCAACTCAAAAGCATTGTTGATCATATTGTATATATATTTCATTATATATATGAACAAAAGAAATAAACAAGAGCTAGCTAGGGGCAGTGAATCTCACCTTGAACCATTTTAACTCCTCTAGTAGTTGGTAGGCAGGACCGGAGCGAGCTCCGCCTCCTTTGTAATGCAGTGTGTCTGCAACACTGTGTAAGACGGTGTTGCCGTTTATGTCGGTTTGTCGGGCCAACCTGACCATCGGTACTTCTTTCGATTTGACAAGATCGAAGATCTCCTTTTCGCGGTGCATGGCAGCGACATGTAATATGTTCTGCTTTTTATGGTTAATTTGCTCATGCGCCTGAGGATGCTCTTTAAGTATAAACTTGACCAACTCTACATTTCCAGTTCTTATTGCAGCAAACAATGGGTTTCCAGGTTCTTTTTTTTCTTTCTTTTCATCAGGTAGCCTATCTTCGTTCATGAATTGCATGCAGTTTTGGTTAAACGATTTGTCATTCCTTATTAGGATCCGAGCAAGTTTGGGGGCCAATTCATATTCTCTCTTCTCTTTCCAGAGTCTCCTCGCTACTGACCACCCTATAATATTCATGCACTATTAATTTGTTTGAAGACCTTTAAAAAAAAAGATAGAGATTATACCTTGAATGACAACGTCCCAGATTGATATATAGATCTTATATGAAACTGCGCGCCAAAAAGTTCACAATCAAATTTGATATATAGAAATACCCCAAATATATATATATAGGGTGGAAATGGTGATAAATGTCACTTTTTTGGAAGTGTGTTGCACAAACGTCACTGCTTTAATAAGTTATGTTTAAAAGGCACCTATTATGGTGAACTACCAAAATTGCCCTTAAATAATCAATTTTTTATTCTGTTTGTACTTCTATCTCCACGCTTCAAACAATGAACTCAGTAACTCATCTCTCTCTCTCTCTACAATAAACTTGTCTGAAAATTGAGTTGGTAAAATTTATGTATAAGATGATGAAGATCTGGGTCCAAGACTTTTAACACTGTGTCTGAGCCTTTTGTAAAACTATCCGAGCCTTTTAAATTGTTGTCCGAGCTTTTTTCAAGGATATTAGTTTTGTCAATTTTGAATCTCCAAACATTTTTAATAAGTCTTCGAGCTTTTTCATAGCTTTTTCTTAAACTGCCCGAGTTTTTTCATGAATTGCCCTGCCCGAGCTTTTTAGATATGGCTCCGAGCTTTTTCATAAAAGCTCCGAGCTTTTTCATTAAAGCTCCGAGCTTTTTCATGAACTGCTCGAGATTTTTCGTGAATTGCCCTGCCCGAGCTTTTTGCATAAGGCACCGAGCTTTTTCATAAAAGCTCCGAGCTTTTTCATGAACTGCCCGAGATTTTTCATTAATTGTTCTGCCCGAGCTTTTTCATAAAAGCTCCGAGCTTTTTCATAAAAGCTCCGAGCTTTTTCATCCGAGCTTTTTCATAAAAGCTCTGAGCTTTTTCATCCGAGCGTTTTCATAAAAGCTCCGAGCTTTTTCATCCGAGCTTTTTCATAAAAGCCCCGAGCTTTTTCATCCGAGCGTTTTCATAAAAGCTCCGAGCTTTTTCATCCGAGCTTTTTTATAAAAGCCCCGAGCTTTTTCATAAAAGCTCCGAGCTTTTTCATCCGAGCTTTTTCATAATAGCTCCGAGCTTTTTCATGAATTGCTCTGCCCGAGCTTTTTGCATAATGCTCCGAGCTTTTTCCGAGCTCGACCCCCGAATGCGTCTGCATAGCGCCACTCTGTCACCGTTCAAGTGATTGCCTGAGTTTCAACCGGACTTTCTCTCTCTACTTCACAACTTTGTCACTGTAAACTGAATAAAAGAAAGCTGATGTGGAACAACAATTGAGGGTATTTTTGTCCGTTCACCATAATAGGTGCATTTTAAATATAAGTTATTAAAGCATTGACATTGTTGAAATACCACCTCCAAAAAGTGCTATTTATTTTTTGAGCCCTATATATAGGTTCAGCTACTATACATGTACTTTATAGTTGCTAGGTTAGTTTCTAATTATTGGATATTTCAATCTAATGATCCACAAAAATCACTACATATTATATCTGAGCATTAAAAAATAAATTAACAAAAATAAACTAATAAACATCTCTCACTCTCACATAACTACGCACGGCCAGCAACTATATATACAATTCTTGAATACTAGCCAATTATTTTATTATTTATATATAGAGTACTGGTTGGGTAGGGGATTTGATCTGTTAGTTTTTTTTTTTTTTTGTGGGATTCTAATAAACACCAATAGCTATTGAATTAACACCGGTATCTATAAGAAATTGATCTCACACGAAAAAATGTACAGATTTACTACCCGATCACTACTCTCTATATAAATATATGAACTTTAAAATTTTTTGAAAAGTGAGGAAATCGGCCTCCTCATTTGGAACGGAGGAGTCCTTTGTGGAGGCAACAGCATATACTTCGTGGAGAATTGGAGTGAATATTATAAAAATATTTATTACCTTTGTAGACACGACCACTCTTTCCATTTTCTACTTTCTTTTCCTGCTCACTACCAGCTGGAAGGTCTGTAAATTTCAAGAATTATTAAGCATACCGATCCAAATAATGAAACTATAATTATTTTGCAAAACAATATATAATCAATCAATTAATTCCGGTAGAAAGAAAGTCTATAATACATCTGGTGTGCAATGTGTGCATGTATTTCATTCGATTTATAAGCATTATATATATATATATATATATATATATATATATATTACTTTGTTGTAAGCCACTCTCTATATCTGGATCTTCGTCTTCTTTTATCTTGTCAATGCTATCGTCGTAACCACTAACAACTGGAAGGCCTGTAAATTTCAGAAATTATAAAAATAAATATACACCTGAATGAATTATTAATGGTTTTGAAAACAATAAACAATTAATTACTGTATGCATCTTCTCCTATATATTCTAATAAGTGTTACTGTTAAGAGTTCAACAGTAAATAATAAATATGATTAAAAAAATGATCTTGACCATTAATTAATTATATTATTGATGATATAGTATAATTAATTACTAGTTTCGTTAATCAAAACTGAAAAGGGTGATAGTTAAAAAAAGATAAAATCAAAAGGGGAATCTTTGTCATATATATAGAGAGAGAAAGAGCAATGAGCAGGTAAATATACAGCAATAAGCAGGTAAATGTGTAGGATTCTAAATAAATACCAGTATTTATTATTTATTGAAAAATACTCAATTAAAACCGATATCTATCGGGAATTTCTATGCATATTTAATTAACATGAATGGTAGAAATTAAATTTACATACAATGGTAGAAAAGCCTTTTCCAAATGCCCATTTGGCGTCTACTCTTGAAAACGGATGGTATCTGAGCTAGCATGTAAAGACTACTCCCATTTTTGTCATCCAATCCAGTTAATTCTTCATCCAATTCCAGCAACTCTAAAGCCGTTCCTGAAATTAATTAAACATCTTAGATATGTCTCATGACTCATGCATGTCATCTAACTTCTATGATCAAGAATTATTTGTAAAAGACCAAAAAAATTAAAACATTATTTGTTTAAATATCAAAAAGAGAAAAAAAAAAACCCCTGCCAATAAATGTAGCTTAGTGGTAGGTCATTCATGCTGGCAATATATATTCCAGGTTCGAATAGTAGCCACCCCATATGCTCAGTCAAAACCCGGCCCCCAAGCACACAATATTTTTAAAAAAATTATTAACATTTTACCCTAATGTTCTTTATTATTTACATTTTTCTGTTAAAATTTTGATAGTTTTTAAAATTGGTATAGAGAGAGAGAGAGACCAAATTGCTTTCCTTCAATGGCCGCACGAAGAATGGAGGCACCATCATTCTTGCTGCGATGAATACCTTTGAGCTGTACTTTATGTTCAAATGACAAAACCCTTTGGCCTGGTTGAGAAATCAAATACTTGACAATTTTCGTATTCCCGTATGCGGCAGCTCTGAACAGTGGTGTTTCACCAGAATTGTTCTTCATATCAATTAGCTCTTTGTTTTTCTTAACCAGAAGCTTCACCGCCTGGTAATTCCTGCAGATGGCTGCCTCGTGCAGGACTGTATTCCCATAAGCATTCACCGAGCTTGTGACACTGTAGCGTTGCTCGTCGTTGTCTACAATATCAAGAATCTGTTGAAGTGGTTCCACCTTCTTGCTGTGTACTGCCAAATGGATTATATTGTCCTGGTGCATCGATATTGGTTGTAAATATTTTGAGACGTCTTTCTCCTTGGAGATTCGTTTCTTCATGGTTTCCCAGTCTTTTTTCAAAACTGCATCATAAAGCTCCTTTGTTCTTTTTTTGAAGTAAAGGTCCTTTGTTAATGTTGTAGAAGCCTCCTCCATTTGCCCCATTTGGAAATGGAAGAATTAAGAAAAAAAAAAAAAAAAAACGGTTCGATTGATTTCTTTCAGTATTGGAGAGCTACATACGTAATGATGAAGAGGAGAGTTTGTGGTTTTAATTAAAAAGAAAAGGTGATGATGAAAGAGTATTCGGGAAGCTTGTTCCTTTAGATACAAGGATGGCAATTTTCTTCACAGAATCACGGTCCCAACTCCCAAATCTTTAATTGGAAAAAAAAAAATCCTCCATGCACAGTGATGAGGACAATTTTTCGTCCAAATTTTTAAATGAGAATGGGGATGGGATAGGTCCCAATTATAATAAGAGTACTGCTCTTCGCAACTAATGATCAAACAATGCCTCGGTTTTTAAAATTCAAATAGTTAATTGGTTTATTTTCTAAACTGTCCTTTTTAATTTTCTTCCAAACTTAACTCACCTCATAAATGCTCTCTATAATATATATATATATATTTTAAATAACAACTTCTCTCAGCACCCCTCCATTGCAATTTTTTTCCTTCGTTTCGTTTATTACAATATGAACTAATTAAATTCTAATAAAACCTCCACATCTTTGAATAACGTGTTTATCTAAAAAAAGTTTTTTTAATGCTTTAAACCCTAATTTTATATGTTTATTTTATTGAATACAACTTATATTATTGAAGAAAGCGAAGAAATTGATAACATCGTACATTTCAAAACAATCATTATTAAAAGTAACTATGAAGTTAGTTGATTTTTTTTCTTTTCTTTTCACTGTCCCCAAGTTTTTTTTTTGCTCTCTAATGAACATAATATAATTAAATAAATTTTTACTTTTTTTATTTTTATCTTCCCTATATGATAAACAACATGAATGAAAAAAATGAAGGGGTGCAGGATGAGAGTAAAAGAAATGGAGGAAAAAAGGTATGTAACTTAATATATATATATATATATATATATATATATATTTAGAGAGAGAGAGATGGGTTTTTCTTTTGAAAATATATAGAGAGCATTTATAGAAAATATATAGAGAGCATTTATGAGGTAAGTTAAGTTTGGAAGATAAATAAAAAAGGGTAGTTTTGGAAATATATCAAACAGTTTTAAAAATTTTAAAAACTGGGACATTATTAGATCATCTGTGGGTTGCCAATAGTACTACTCTTATAATAAAGTTAATTTAGTAGACAAGAAATTAAGTGGTAAGATCTTTATTACTTTCCTTATTTAAACAATAAAACACTAAAGTTGTTAATTACCATGTGTATAGTAAGCAAAAAGATTCTTATTTTATTATATAATAATTATAGTCATTTAGAATTTGTCCAAAAAGTATCAATTCTTTTTTTTTTTTGGTGAGAAAAGTATCAATTCTTTAATCTTAAAGCCAAAGACCTAGAATAAGAACCGAATTCCACAAATCCATCAAGGCTTCAACACTCCTTTGGTTTTTGGGTTCTCAACCGGGTGTCCCTAGTCATATTGGAGTGGGACTAATCCTGTTTGGCCGGAGGCAGATGGCCCTAGCCACGAGGTGCTCCAAAACTGGCTCAAACTCGAGTAGTGCCTGAACGATTCTGTTGAATCGGATACGGAATGGTTAAATTTCCATATTCGGTGTATTTTTATGTGGTGATGATGAAAGTTTATTCATGATGCTGGTTCCTTTAAATACAATTATGGCAATTTTCTTCATGGAGTCTGAGCATCTCCAATAAATCCCTTAATCAATCCCCTTAGTTTAATTAAGAGAGAAGCGACAATTTTTACAGCTCTAAAAGGTCCCTTAATGACTTCCCTAATTAATTAAGGGGTGGTTTCAGCCTCCCTTAATTTAGTGGGCTCTATATAAAAAAGAAAAAATATAGTTCATGAATATATAAAAAATATTAAATATTAAGTGGGTTCCATATAAAATAATAATAACAAATTATAAAAGAATTATTTAAGGAAGTATTCTTGAAATACACTCTCTTAATGACCTATTGCAACAACATACACCCTCAAATAAGGGTTCCAAGTGAAACTTTTGGAGATGCCCTCACGGCTCCGAATCTTTATTTGAAAAAAAAAATCCTCCTTGATGAGGACATTTTAATCCCAATTTTTAAATGAGAATGGGATGGGACATGGGATAGGTCCCAATAATAAAGTTAATATTAGCAAAAAGATATTCTTATCTTAACCTATAGTAATTATAGTCATTTAGAATTTGTTCCAAAAGTATCGATTCTTTTATCTTAAAGCCAAATACCTAGAATAAAGAACCGAATTCCACGATTCCTTCAAGGCTTCAACACTCCCACTAGAGAAAAAAAAAAGATATACAGTGATACATTTTCTTTTGAATATATCACGCTAAATTTCAAGGCCCGATCGTGCCCTATGTTTATAAGGCCCGGCCCTGCCCACTTGCCCTCTCCAAAGCGGGTTTGCTTGCATGGGTTTGAACCACTAGACGGGCCTTGATTAAAAATAAATAAAAAGGTCAAAATTTTATCACAAATCTTCTTTATTGCACGTTTGGTTGGGCTTTCTACTACCTTAAAAACTCTATACATCTTTATTTGAGTTTTTTTTTGAGCTGTTTGGTTGGGTTTTTAAGATTGTCTATTTTAAATTGAGTGACAGTATTTGCAGCCCTTTAAAACCGTTTATACACCCCTTTAGTATGTTCACCCCAGTAAAAATTTAAAAATAATTATAATTTGTCATTGTAACCGATCTAATACCGATATTACCCTTTTTATAATTTTGTTTTATAACGGATATTATGTTATCAAGTTCATCCTTGCACCATCGGTTTCATCATCGATACAATCATAAGCTCCAATTAGAAGAGAAGCCATGAAAGAACTAATATGGGAAATTCTTTCAATATTCTCGTAAACTTCGCTTTATGTTTCAAATATCTTCATTATCTGTGGTTTAGTAAATCTTTCATAAGCCTTTGAACCAGTAATTTTAGACAATTCTAATGCACCACCAACACCAACAGCCTTCTCCATCTCCCTACATTGAACTGTGGTGTTGCTATCTATCCATATCGGCGATTCTTTTTTTGAAAAGGCACTGCCAAGCTGATCAACCAATGGCTTCTTTATATCCAAACAAGATAAAATTGCAACGCTACCATTCTTCCAAGACATACTACCCTGTTGTTGTACACTACCAGATAAGCAACGATTTTCAAGAAATCCAAACTAGATTTTGAGATCAAAAGCCTTTACCCACATCAAGGTGGGTGAAACAATTCTGCCATCAATTGCAGGGTCTCGATAAACCCCGTCTTTGGTCTTGTACATGTAATGGGGCAAATCAAAATCAAAATAAACTGTCTCTGATTCTCTAAAGCAACTATGTTGAGATTGGAGTCCAACACAATTTTTCTTTTTGAAATTTTAATTTGTTCTCAGTTTTTTATAAACTAAAGTATGAATTGAAAAGATAAAAATAATAAAAATAATAATAATAATAATAAAAAGTACAAATCAATTCAGGTTTAAATAAAAAAAAAAACTCCTTCAAATCTGTTTTTTTTTTAATCTCCTCCACCTATATTAATCAATTTTTTTAAAACTTGCTGAACTCCATTTTTTTCTAAGAAAATCAGAAATTAGATTGAATCTAGTTCATTCATATAATGGAATAATGGAATATATGTATATAAAAATTACAACTGATTAACTCTACGTAACAGCATTTAAAAATAAAAAAACCAATGTGACTGCAATTTCTCTCATTCTTCTTTTTCCTAATATCACTCAAGGGTAATAATGGAATTTTAAAAAGTTCATGATTTGGGGTGCACATACAATTTTTTAGGAGTATAAATATCGTCACTCTTTTAAATTCAGTAGAGGTTGGTAGAGTTTAAACCTCTACTAAGTAAAAGCTTATAAGGAAGAGCTTCTCGAAATAGACCATTTTTTGTATAAAAAAAAGTCTACCGACTAAATAATTATAATTTTTTTTTTCAAAAAACTTCATTTCTAATAGATTTATTACAACTTACAAGTAAACCTTAGAGATTTTTCAAAAGTCCAACCAATCAAGCCCATAATCTATAAGTTTTCATCACAAATCTTTTGTTAGATCCATTAATATATATATATATATATATATACATAAATTTTCACGTCAGTACGCACTGATATAACTTCATCGGTGCATTGGATGTGAACCATTATATTTACATACTTTGACCCAAAGACCCAAAGTGTATACACTTGTCAAAACTTCTTCATAATCTGTGATCCACATACAACGCACTGATATAAGTTATATCAGTGCGCTATGAAGAAAAAAGGACTATATATCTATATATATATATATATATATATATATATATATAAACAAACAAAGAACACAAACAACTTGATGTCTTATACAAAGATGCATCAAGTGTTATTTCTCAACCCAACAACAAAAAACAAAAAAGCAAAGTTTTACATCGTTAGATCAAACAAATATGAAAGTTGATCAACTTCAATGAATAAAACTTTGATATCATGACAATTTAAAGGCCAACCCGGATCCAGAAAACTTCTCCTCCATTAAATTTTTCAATCGTTCTGACATTGAAGGAGTTAAATGGTTTGTCCAATCTCCCACCTCCCATTTCCTAAAATATTCACTATTTTTAGGTGCGTGCCCGGGGACATTTCTACCAGGCTTGTTCACTTCCAATCTTTCATGTTCTCAAAACTACACAACTTTACGATTTCTTCTATCACTCTTTCGTTCTCTTCAACATTAAAAAAAAGACATCTTAAGAATTCGGCGAATTTCTTAACATAAAAGTGGGCCGTCATTTTCTTATCAGTGTGCACTGATGTAATTATATAAGGATATTAAATGTGAATCACTCATTTATAAAAAAAAAACTTTGATAAATGTATACATACCAAGTCAAAGTATGTAAAACGAGTGGCTCACATTCAATGTTTTTATATAATTTTATTAGTGCGCAATTATGTGAAATGTTTTTGTAAAAATGGGTATCCTCTTTTAGGTCTTCGTATTTCAAGAATAATATCTTATGTGAATTGTCTAAACTAGACTTCCAGTAACCTAATATATGTTCCTCAAAAGGTCCAACGTTTTGGATTCCATTGCAAACCATCTTAAAAGACTCTGGCCTCTAATGAAAGTGTCTCACTTACTTTGTCATGAGCCAGTTTTAACAAGAAATTCCATTGGCAGATGAATTGGTCCAAAGGGTTTCTACAGATATACACAATTCGACAATTGGAATTTACTACGGAATCTGGTAATGCGAAATATGGGATATGGGTTCTGAAAAACCTTGGGGTATATATAGATGTTGAAAACTAGGTATATCATTTTTGTTCAAATAATAGGAAATCTCGAAAAACGTTACTAGCTCACGAGGATTGGTGGTGAGTAAAGGGCTATGTTCAAATGCACAACGTGAACGATGAAAAATTGCATATGTGAGGGCCTTCAACCCATTTGTTATATTTTGGTCCTGAATACAATCTGCTGGTATGACATCTAGTCATAAGCTGATGCGGCAAAGATTTACACTTGTCTTTTGTGGAAATATTTTCTTTCTCAGCAAGAAATATTCCTTCTAGAATTATATGCTTTGTGTAGGCACGTGTGAGAGAAAATTTGTTAGGGTCTGATATATTGCTTTTTGGCTCACATAGCAGAGCAGGTGAGGTGTTCTCTGTATTGATTTATGAGGGTGTATTAGGTGTATTCTTCTTGATCTTGATATTGAAATCCTTTCTTGAGTTCCCCTTCCCGTGGAGTAGATCATTTTGATCGAACCATGTAAATCAGCTGTGTTCTTTATTTTTCATTTTATTGTTTTCGAATACTGTTCAACTGATATTTTTCATATCCAGTAGCTTGGGTCTTATTTTTCTGGTTTATTTGAGTAAGATTGCATAACAAACTGGTATCAGAGCATCTGGATCAAGCTTCTATTGTTGATCTGAGTCGATCGGAGAAATAGCTTGGAATTTTTGGGTTTTTGTTTTGCAATTGAGATCAAATATGGGTACGAAATTTGAAGTAGAAAAGTTTACTGGTGAAAATGATTTTGGACTGTGGAAAATGAAGATGAAGGCTGTGATGGTGAAGGAAGGTTTAGATATAGCTTTAGATGGTGAAAAGAAGCTACCTAATGATATGAAGACTGATTAGAAGAAGAACTTGCTGAAGAAGGCATATAGTTCATTAATTCTGGGCTTAGGTGACAGAGTTCTACGTGAGGTTTCAAAAGAAACTACAACTACTAGTGTTTGGGAAAAATTGGAAGAATTATATATGTCAAAGACAGTGCCGGATCGAATTTATCTGAAGCAGAGATTGTTTGGCTTCAAGATGCTCGATCAAAGGTCCACGACAGATAGCATGGATGAATTTTGAAAATTAATTCAAGATTTGGAAGGTATGTCTGTGACTGTAGATGATGAAGATCAAGCTGTAATTCTTCTTAATTCATTACCAGAAAGATATAAGAATTTTTTTGAAGCAATTAAGTATGGTAGACAAACACTTCAACTATCTGAGGTCCAAGCTACTATTACAGCAAAGGATGCTGAAATCAGGACTGGAGAGAAGAAAACTAATGATGCAGAAGGTTTGATCATTAGAGTTAGACCTGATACAAGAAATAACAAGCAGAGAGGGAGATCTAGATCAAAGTCCAGGCAAGTAGAAAGAAGGAGGTGCTATGGATGTGGTAAGAAAGGTCATCTAAAAAAGGATTGCACAAATAAAGATCATTCTAAAGCAAAGAAGCAAGATGATGATGGTGATGTTGTTGTGGTCTCGGATGGATATGAGTCATTTGAGGTGCTCACTGTATCATATTCAAATTCAGGAAAAGACTGGGTGCTCGACTCTGGTTGCACATTTCACATGTGTCCAAACAAGTGCTGGTTTTCTGATTTAAAATCAGTAAATGGAGGAAAGGTATTGCTTGAAAATAATGAAGCATGTGCAGTGGATGGCATTAGTTCTGTGAGGATTAAGATGTTCGATGGCATAGAAAGAACATTGAAAAATGTACGCTATGTGCCTAGACTTAGGAGAAATCTAATATCTCTCGGAATGTTGGATCAATCTTGTTGTGCGATCAAGACTCAAGATGGAAAGATGAGAGTTATCAACGACTCTATGATTGTGATGAAAGGCAGTTGGAAAAATGGTCTATACATGCTGCATGGAGAAACTGTCACTTGTTTGGCAGGTGCAGCAACAATCACATAATCACAAAAAACTAAGTTGTTGCATCTACGGCTCGGACATATGAGTGAAAGAGGCATGTTAGAATTGCAGAAACAAGGACTGCTAGGAAATGTTGAAGTTTCTAAGCTCAATTTCTGCGAGGCATGTGTACTTGGAAAGGCTACTAAAGTAAAGTTTGATAGAGGGAAACATGTGACAAAGCAAACACTGGATTATGTTCATTCACATTTATGGGGGCCATCCAAAGTGCGATCACTAGGTGAGCCAGGTATTTTCTTTCCATAATTGATCATTATTCTTGTAAAGTTTGGCTTTACGTTTTAAAGTCGAAAGAAGAAGCTTTCCATAAATTTAAAGACTAGAAAACTTTGATTGAAAATCAAACAGGAAAACGGTTCAAAAGATTGAGAACAGATAATGGATTGGAGTATGTCAATGACAAATTTAATGATTTGTGTAGAGAGTGAGGAATAGCAAGACACAAGACAACTCCGGGTAATCCGCAGCCTAAATGGAGTGGCTAAGAAAATGAATCAAACTCTCATGGATAAAGTTAGGTGTATGCTTATTAATGCTAAACTTTCTGAGAAATTTTGGGCAGAGGCTGTAATGACAGCTTGTTATCTTGTGAATAGAAGTCTTTCTACAACTATAAGTTTGAAGACTCCTAAGGAAATGTGGTCGGGGAGGTGTGCTGATTATAATAACTTAAGGGTTTTCGGGTGTCCAGCTTATGTCCATATTAAGCAAGGAAAACTTGAGCCTAGAGCAATGAAGGGAGTTTTCTTGGGATATCCAGAAGGGGTTAAAGGATATAAGATTTGGTGTCAAAATGGAAACTCTAGAAAAAGTGTGATCAGTCGTGATGTCACATTCAATGAGCTTGAAATGTTGAAATCAGAAGTTGCAGAATCAAGCTCAAAAGTTAATAATCACCAGACTATTGATATTGATCCATTTTCAAAATATTAAGTTGATTTTCAGAGCAAGATTTAGCATAAATAGAAGAAGCATCATCAGAAACCGACTTACAAAACTATTAGCTAGCTAGAGATAGAGAGAAAAGACAAGTCAGACCTCCTGATCGTTTTGGTTATGTAGATCTGATTGCTTTTGATTCTATTGCAGCTGAAGCATTCATTGATAAGG
This sequence comes from Dipteronia sinensis, assembly GCA_033220585.1. Lineage (NCBI taxonomy): Eukaryota > Viridiplantae > Streptophyta > Magnoliopsida > Sapindales > Sapindaceae > Dipteronia > Dipteronia sinensis. The sequence goes on along the minus strand of CM065644.1, from coordinate 21,425,899 downwards.
AGCCAAGATCCTATGCTGAAGCCATTAAAAACAAGGAAGCCAGGAAATAGAAGTCTGCTATGAAAGAGGAATTAGACTCATGTTACAAAAATAAAACATGGATTTTGGTCAATAAGCCTAAAGATCATAAGGTTGTCACTTGTAAATGGGTGAATAAACGCAAAGAAGGAATGGATGCAAATGATCCAATCAGGTATAAAGCAAGGTTGGTTGCAAGAGCTTTCACACAATAATAAGGGATTGATTTTAACGAAGTATTCTCTCCGGTTATGAAACATAGTTCAATCAAAACAATACTTGCTTTTACAACATTTTTGGATTTGGAACTTGATCAGCTTGATGTCAAGACAACATTTTTACATGGGGACCTTGAAGAGACCATTTATATGAGGCAACCGGAGGGTTATGAGGAACCAGAAAAAGATGATCACGTATGCTTACTAAAGAGATCTTTGTATGGCTTAAAACAATCACCTCGTTAATGGTACAACAAGTTTGATCGGTTTATGGTAAGCAGTGGCTTCAAGAGGAGTAAGTACGATAGTTGTATCTACTACCAGAATCTTAAGCAAGGTGGAGCAATTTATTTGCTCTTATATGTTGATGATATGTTGGTGGCTTGCACAGATAGAAGAGAAATTGAAGGGCTCAAAAGGCAGTTGAATACACAATTCGAGATGAATGATCTCGGTGCTGCAAAGAAAAATCTTGGAATGGATATTAAAAGAAATAGAGAAAAAAGAATTCTTTTCCTAACTCAAGAGAATTATATTAATAAAGTCCTTGAACGATTCGCAATGCTGGACTCCAACCAGTAAGTGTTCTTTTGGCAAGCCATTTCAAGCTATCAAATTCACAATCACCTATAACAGAAGAAGAAAGAGATGAAATGAATAAAATTCCATATGCTAGTGCAGTAGGTAGTATAATGTACCTTATGGTATGCTGAAGACCAGATTTACCTTATGTCCTGAGTGTTGTTAGTAGATTCATGAGTAACCCGGGTATGGAGCATTGGAATGCTGTCAAATGGGTGCTCAGGTATCTAAAGGGAACAACGGGATATGGTTTGGCTTATGGAGGTTTAGAGGTAGGTAGTGCAGGGGTATGTTGATTCTGATTTCGCTGGGGACTTGGATAATAGGCGGTCAACTACAGGTTACTTGTTTGAATTCTACAATGGTTTGGTAAGCTGGAAGTCGGGACTACAACCAATTGTAACTTTGTCTGAGTATGTGGCCTTGACCGAAGCAATAAAGGAAGCCATATGGCTTAAAGGTCTGGTGTCTGAGTTTGGTTTTGCACAGGAATCAACCACAATATGGTGTGACAATCAAAGTGCAATACATCTTTGCAAAAATCAGGTATTCCATGAACGTACAAAGCATATTGATGTAAAGTTACATTTCATTAGAGAGGAAGTAACTAAGAAGACAGTATTGATTGAAAAGATTTATACTTCGAAGAACTTAGCTGACATGCTAACTAAGGTTGTTCCAGCAGCCAAGTTCCAAGACAGCTTGGATTTGGCTAATGTGATTCATCTGTGAAGAATAGGTGGACAGGAAAGGGGACTCGGTTTCTGATTGGATTGTTTATCAAGACAAAAGGTGGAGAATTGTTATATTTTGGTCCTGAATACAATCAGCTGGTATGACATCTAGTCATAAGCTGATGTGGCAAAGTTTTACACTTGTCTTTTGTGGAAACATTTTCTTTCTCAGCAAGAAATATTCCTTCTAGAATTATATGCTTTGTGTAGGCACGTGTGAGAGAAAATTTGTTAGGGTCTGATATATTACTTTTTGGCTCACATAGCAGAGCAGTCCTACTAGGGTGAGGTGTTCTCTATGTTGATTTATGAGGGTGTATTGGGTGTATTCTTCTTGATCTTGATAATGAAATCCTTTCTTGTGTTCCCCTTCCCGTGGAGTAGATCATTTTGAGCGAACCACGTAAATCAACTGTGTTTTTTATTTTTCATTTTACTGTTTTCGAATACTGTTCAACTGAAATTTGTCATATCCAGTAGCTTGGGTCTTATTTTTCTAGTTTATTTGTGTAAGATTGCATAACACCAATAGTACCTGATTTCAGATAAGTGATCACTATTATATCATGTTAGGGATTTGAACCAATGATTGTGGAAACGACATGCCTAATTATTGCCCATAACTCATAGCAATTAATAACGTCTATAGCAGAAAAATAAGATGAGAGAAAATAGACCAATCACAACACAAGATATACGTGGAAACCCAAATAGGGTAAAAACCACGGGCCGTCAAGACGATAGAGAAAGTTCCATTATATGACAAATTGTTACAACCATATACTTCAGGATTCTCTCTCACACTTCAACCCCAAACCACGCTCACAACGTTCACAAGATCCTCACCAAGAAACTCCCCCCCCCCCCCCCCCCCCCCCATATCCTCCTAGGTCTCCCCTGAATATCACCCACGGATCTCATACTTGATCCACTGATATTCCTCTAGATCCCTCCCCGGATACTCTTTTTGGTCTCTCTCCCGGCTCTCACCACTCTCTGATGTTACATGGTATTTCTTTTGACTCCACACAAAATAACCTAATTATAAGGTTTATTTATACTAGCTATAGGGAGTTTAAGATAAAAGGAAATCCTACTCCTAAACATACAAGAATTACTTGTTCTACATAAATACTATTTCCTATTTATGACAAGTCTTCTTGTTAAGGAGAAATCATTTTCCTTCAAGTACATGACTTTCCTATTCTTCATGAAGACAAACTCTTTTTCCTTTTCCGATATGCACAAGAACTTCTAGAAGAATTACTTTCCTTTTCCGCTGAATATTTCCCGTTTCACGCATGCTTATGATTCACTACGGTTCCGGTCACGGTTGGTCACCCGCTCCTTACACCATTATCACCTAGAATGCACCGCGTTTCTTTTCAGAATCCAATTCTTCAGTTCTTCTTCGGTCTTCAAATCTCCCTCAAACACCATCTCCAACTTCCAAACGTTATCTCTCGTCTCTAGGAAGTTTCATATCAGTTGAGTCTCGTTTGGTTAATATCGGGTTCACTTAGAATACAAGCCAAAACCTAACATATCACTGTCTCGTGCTTGGAAATGCCTTTGAGTTATCATGCCATAAAGAAAATTGTGACGATACTAAACACCAATGAATTGATAGAGATAAGTTCTATCAAAGTTTTTCTCTCTAGGGGTCAAGATTAGTTCTTCTACCTCATTGCTCAGATTATCTTCAACTCCATGTGAGGCCTTCGGCTTGGAGCTATCTATTGCTTTCTCCATGGAAAATTAATTTAGACAGAGATGTAGAGAAGTGAAATGGTGGACCTCTGTATATACATAGAGAATGATAAGACTATTGATCAAACTGAATTTTCCATAATACGAAGTAAGCAAGTATAATTAATAGGAAACCCCCTAAAAAATCACACCAATAAAATATACAAACATACTCAATACACTTTTGGGTATGGACGGAACTGTGTGGGGGCTAGGGTGGACTTGAGCCCACCCTGCCACCCTTAAAACAATTAACATAGTAAAAACAATTAAAATTAATTAAATAATTTATTTTAATTTCTAATCAAAGTAAAAAATTATAATTTTTCTTTCCCTTTTCTTCTTTTTATAATAACAATTATTTCTCCACATTCTTCAAATTTGATTCAATCTATTTATCTACATCAACATTTAGATAAGTTTGAGTGAATATTATAGCTTTAAATATTTTATTTTATTACTTTAAAAAAATATTTTTTAATTTTTTTTAAAATTTTAGGGTTATTGTTAAATATAGATAATGAGATTTAGGAGTAATCCAATTATTATTTAATCCAATTTTAAATTTACAAAGTAACGATATTGTTAAATTAATTTCATTAAATTTCTCAGAACATTGTATGAGTATATTTCGAATTAATCAAACTAATATAAAAATGTTGTATAATTTAATTAGTGTTCGTATTTGCGTTTTATATTTCTCTTATAATTTAATTTATTTTTTAAAAATAAAATAAAATTCTGTAACTTATTTATTTAGAATATACATTTTACAATGACGTCTCACTATGTCCTCCTCATTAGGTGATGTCAATGTTCAGTAAAAAAAGAAAATCTAACCTACCCCAATTTTTAATCCTGGTTACGTACCTGCTTTTGGGTTGTATAAAATTCTACTATTTAACAAAAATGGAGTAAAACGTACCAATTTTGCTTGTTGGTGGTCGAAAAAAGCAGATACCGGCAAGTAATGGGAGTTGCGATGTTGTCTCTACAAGTGGCTGTGCTGCTGCTGCTTGTTATAATGTTAGGATAAAATTATAAATGTTAAGTAGAAATATATGGAAAACTTTAATCCAGCACTTTTTAAATAATGAATATAAAAGCCAACTAATTTGACTTTCTTTGTCAGACATGTATATCTTAAATTAAAATTAAAGTTAGGAAAACAAATTAATCTATTATTTTTTTACAAAAAAAATATAAAATAAAATACCTTCCCCTTAGTTTATAAAATTCAAATTTCAAAATTAACGAAATTGCCAGATTATAAATAAAGTAATCTACCTGTCAAAAAAAAATTTAATTCATTGTTTAAATAATGTGTCAAACTAATTTGTAATTTCCATGTTATAAATAAGCCATCCGATAATTAGTATAGTAGTTACAAATTAGTTTGCTATAAAAAAAATTTCCAATCTAACTTATTCTTAAGAGTATCGAAGCTCAATCACAACAAGACACTCGCATTGCCACAAGGCAACTCATGAGGCTGTCATAGCCAAATAATTGACCTTGGTGATGCAACTCACATTTGCTCTAAGCTCGGTGGTTACCGTAGAAAGCCGCACGTATATACAACATGTTTGAGACATTTTGTTTTGTTTGTTTTCTGAACTTATCAATGAAAAGGGTCCTTTATTAATAATATTGTTAATAGGGTTTTTTGACAAGGGATCAAAAGAGAATTTTCCAACAAATATCTACCTAGGAGGGATCAATCTCAGCTCCCCGATACCTAGCGGGATCAGTGCCACAAACCAGAGGAAATCTGGTAAGGCCGGAACCTCGACCACCTACCTACCCAAATAAAGCACCGGAGGTACGAACCAGGAAGAGCAGGTACCACGCTGAGCATCCACTATGACACCTGGTACTGCGATGTCACATACCTCTCAAATATCCGATACTTCATACCTGGTATGCCGGTACCACGACGTGTACCCGGTATCCCAGAGCACCTCGACATCAACCCAGAATCCAACCAATACAGGCATCCTACCTGCTCAGCAAGACAAATCTCACCACCAAGTCGACAGAATGATCGAACAAGCACCACGACAGCAGATCAGATCAACACACCAGCATACCGCACCATGAGATCATTATTCTCCTCCAAAGTAATACGAGCAGGAAGAGTTGACTTCTTCGTCATTTAAAGCATCATAAATGAGACCAAACGGTCAACCGAATCAAAGTTTAAATACGTCAGTGATTAACGGAATTAAATCCTGCGCCTTTAGCCTCACTCAAATCCTTTCAAAGCCTAAAATAGGACTCCAAATAATCCTTATTAATATGACCGGATTCTGAGGAGAATGGAGGATCTATATATACGGCCATGAGGGACAAAGAGGGGGATGGAATTTTTTGGATCACCAAAAAATAAAAAGAGAGACTGAACCCCAAAAAATCTCCTTCTGAATTCCTTGAAGCCAGTGAGAGTTTGAGACAATTACTGGGAGGATAATAGCTACTTATCCACATAAACGTATTCTCCAACACCATCCCGTGTAAAAAATAGAGAAAAGAGAGAAAAGAGTGTGTTGTAACTTCGATGTAGCAAAACCATCAATTAATGCAATTAGACTGTTTTTGGCATGAAATTATGACTGAATTTTAATTATACTTGGTATAGGATTTGTGTAACTAGTGGAGTTTAGAAGTAAGCTAAATTATTATACGGATTCGAGGTAAGTAAATTCCATATACAACGCCTACGTATCGAATATATTTTGAAATGCTTTACTTCCTACAACTATTTGATCATCGATTTTAAACTACTGTATATATGTCCGCTGCTAGTTTGAAAGCATATTGGTTTACTCATACTAAATTATTTTTGCAACTGAAAAGTAAAGTTACTTTGCTCATGGATTATGCCTCTACTTGACTGTCTTTGTTACATTGGAAAGGTTACTTTCAAATTTTTATGTACAAACGAAGATTAGACTGTATGGTTTCATATGATATAGTTGTAATGGTAATAAAATGTTTTGGCTCCTCTATTCGTAGTTTGTTGAATTGTTTTAAACGGTTCAACAGGAATAATAGTTGCGCAGCGCTACTGATATTAATGGCCAGGTTACCGGGAATACATGTGTCTTAACGAAATATTATCAATGGCCGGGTCATTGGAAATACATGTATTATAACGAAATGTTATTAATGGTCAGGTCACCGGAAATACAGGTGTCCTAATGAAATATTATTAATGGCTAGGTCACCAGGAATACGGGTGATACTACGTGACATGAGCCAATCACATATTGTTCTTAGTGTTATTGAAAGGTTTTTATTTAGCATTATATGATATATATGAATCAAGGTTTATAATTCCAGTTTTATAGAAATGTGTTTTGAACTTGAGATAAGAATCTTACCTCATTCTTGTTGCATATTTACTACTTGTTGTGTGTGCAATTTACTAACCGAGTTGATGGCTCATCCTTCGTCACCACCATTTTACAGATTAAGTTTTTAGATATAGAAATTATGGGGTTACATTTGCATAGTGGAGATACGTATCGCCTAAGAGTTAGATTCCATGTTTGTATGTGTTGTAAGTGCTCGGGTTAATTAATATTGTAATTAAGTTAGACTTTGAAGATTTTATTGAAATGTGTGGTATCAGTTTCGGGTATTGTAATTTGCGGTTATATTGTTGATGATTCTAATTGTGAAGATTTATAAATTAATGTTTTTGTAAGGTCTTAATCACGTAACATCCTGGTCCGTTAGGTTTCGGATTTAGGGTGTTACAATATATGTATATCAAAAAACAAATAATGTTTGTCAAAAAATAATAATGATAATAACATCAAATATATTAGATGAAGTAGGTGTGTGGTAATTATCATGGGTTAGGATCATGAGATCATCTCCTATGGCTATCATTGTTTCTTAACCGGTTCTATCAAATTAAAAAATATATACATATAATAGTTTAAAGGGCATATTACACTGAATCCCTTGAGGTTTAGACAAGTTACACTTAGATGGATAAGTTTCTTTATTATACACTAATACCCCCAAAATTTAAATTCAACTTTAAAAACACTTAAAATGCCCCTAGTTATATTATTTTACACTTTATTTTTTTTTTACCTTTTAATCAAACACTTTATAAACTTTAATAAAATAAAAAAAATTAAATAAAAGATATGATTTATTAAATAAATAAATAGTTTTAAAAAAATAAATAGTTTTAAAAATTAAATAAATAAATAGTTAAAAAATTAAATATATAAATATTTTTTAAAACATTAAGTAAATAAATAATTTAAAACATTAAATTTAAAAAAAATCAAATATATAAATAGTTTTAAATAAATAAATAAATAGTTTAAAAAAATGAGTGAAAAAATTAAAAAAATTAATTTTTTTAAGAATATATATTAATAGGGACAATATAAGTTCTAAATATCTAAGGAGTGTTGGAAACCTTGAAGCTTCACTCACCATCATCTTTACAGTAAAATTTTAGATATTTAGAGTTTTTCTTATCCCTATTAATGAATATCCTTAAAAATTTAATGTTTTTAAATTTTTCACTTATTTATTTATATTTTAAATTTTTTTGTTAACTAATTATTTATTTTATTTTTTAAAACTATTTATTTATTTTATTTTTAAAAACTATTCATTTATTTTAAAATTGTTTATTTATTCAAACATATTTATTTATTTAATTAAAAAAACTATTTATTTATTTAAACTATTTATTTATTCAATGAATCATATCTTTTATTTAATTTTTTTATTTTATTAAAGTTTATAAAGTGTTTGATTAAAAGGTAAAAAAAAATAAAGTGTAAAATAATATAACTAAGGGCATTTTAGGTATTTTTAAAGTCAAATTTAAATTTTGGGGGTGTTAGTATATAATAAAGAAACTTATCCATCTAAGTGTAACTTGTTCAAACCTCAAGGGTTCAGTGTAATTTGCCCTAGTTTAAATATACCTCTCCCTTTCCTCGATCTCTGTGACAGTTTTTTTTTTTTGGCTCGACGTGCATGCATGATACTCGTGCTATATGCTATGTTTTTCTTTTTTTTGGCTCGACGTGCATGCATGATACTCGTGCTATATGCTATGTTTTTCTTGGTCACATACATCTTTAGATTTTCAGCAACTTGTCGTCAGACAGTCAGAGTAATAAGTGCCATTCTGGAATATTGTTCATCGCCAATTTTAACCACAAATTTTACCTGAGAATGACGGGCACAAATCCTGCCTAACACGAATTCAAAGGAAATTCATTGATTGCACTGTCGAACGGTGGTACAGAAGATAAGATATTTGGCAGGAAAATTTTATATGGTAGGTATGTGGTAATCACATAATTTATCAGTAGTTCGGGCAGTGCACTCGATGCACAAAGATTTTCTATGAACTCTCAAGAGGATAAGATATTTGGCAGGAAAATTTTATGTGGTGATAAATATGTAGTAATCATTTATTATATCGGTACGTAGGTGGATGTACACTCAGCAGTGTAATAAGGAAAGTCCTAGCTTTGCTCCTACAATCATATATGGTCAATGATTCAATGATTTATATATTTTGAAAATCACTAATATTTAATTGTAATTATGTTGTAAAGTGTTCCTTAGTTTCAGCAATTATCATTTATGGGTATAGCTTGCAATTAGTACTCCAATGTAATGTGTATATATTCAAATTACAGTAGAGATGGCAACGGGGCGGGTCGGGGTCGGGGAATGCTTTTCCATCCCCATCCCCGCCCCTCAAAACCGTCCCCATCCCCGTCCCCATCCCCGCATTAAGAGAAGCGGGGCGGGGGTCGGGGATTCCCCGTTGGAGGTGCCTTCCCCATACCCGCCCCATTCTCCGTTAAAGATTTCATAAAACAACCAACTTCTAAAATTTAGAATCTAAACATATGTAAACATAGTCGGGAAATGAATAATTTTTTTTTTTAGTTAAATAAAAAACAATTTATGTTTAAATAATTTTAAAAATCTAAATATTATATATTATATTATAAATATATATATATGTATATAATATTAATATATATATATATATATATATCGGGGCGGAGTCGGGGCGGGGAGTGCTTCCCCCGTCCCCGCCCCGCTTCACTTTCGGGGACAAGACTTTGTCCCCATCCCCGTCCCCGTCCCCGAATATTATCCCCCATACCCGCCCCAATCGGGGCGGAGCCCCGCTGGGCCCCAGCCCCACGGGGAATACTGCCATCTCTAAATTACAGCAATATACTAATCGCTTCACCTTTCATATCACCTTTCATATTATTTGCTGTTGTCATTCCTTTATATGTATCAGAGCATCATATGCTTAACTGAGTAAAACACAAGCGTTGCTTTCTACGGATTGAATCTCTTCTCAATGGAAAACGAATCAAAGACACCTTAGTCAGTCACCAATAAATATGTTGTTGTGGTAAACCCCCTCACTTACAAGTCCACCATAATCTCCACTAATGTTGCTGCTCAAGCACCTATCAAACTGACCACATTCAACTATATGTCCTGGAAAATTCAGTTCACAACCCTATTTATTGGGTACGATATTCTAGACTATATAGATGGATCATTTCCCAGCTACCGTCAACCAGTCATCAAAGAGAATGTAAATGATCAAATAAATCATGCCTATTCTCTTTGGGTTCAGCAAGATAAATTGATTTTAAGCGCTATCATTACATTAATGACGGAATCAATGGTTTCCTTCGTTCGATTGTGTGAAACTGCTAAAGCTGCATGGGACAAACGCGAAACCACCTATGGGAAACCTTCAAGAGATCATATCATGGCCCTCAAAACACAACTTGGAAAAATCACTAAGGAGAACAAAAGCATCACCGAGTATATGCTTCAGATTAAAAGCATTGTTGATGAGATCTCCATTCTCGATTCACATGTTGGTAATGAAGAACTAACATTGCTCATCATTGATGGAGTGGGAGATGATTACAAAGAACTTGCTGCTGCAATTCGTGCTCGTGAAAACCCGATCTCTTTTGACGAGTTACATGAGAAACTGAGAAACTTTGAGGCTTTTTTGGAATGAGGAGGAAAGCAATCCAACACCCCAATCACCGCCAATGCTGCCACCAAAACAAATAACAATGGTGGATGTAAAAATAACAATCAAAGTTGTGGTAAGCCAAACAAAAATGTTTCTGGAAATCAATATGGCAACAATAACCAATTTGGTGGTGTAGGCAATCAATTCCGTCAAGGCCCAAATTCCAACTTTCACAACAACAATCGGAATCCAAATGCCAAACCATACTAAGGTTTATGCCAGTTGTGTGAACAACAAGGCCACACAGCAAAAAGATGTCCTAGTTTTCGATCAGTTTCTTTCCAGTAACAACAATATCATCAACATGCTCCATTCTCTTAGGCTCAACCTTGTCCTTCATATGTACCGCCTCGTGCTCACTTTGCTGCTCAACCAGACATTACATCAAACTAGTTGGTAGACTCTGGCGCTTCCCATCATGTAACAAGTGATCTTAATAACTTGTCGCTCCACTCTGAGTATGATGGTTCCGTGGACATTATGATTGGTGATGGTACCGAACATTCTATCACACACACATGGACCACAAATCTATCATCTTCTTCTAAACCTCTTTTACTTGCTAATGTTCTTTGTGTACCAAGCATGAAAATGAATCTCTTATCTGTTTCCAAGCTTTGTAGCACCAACAATGTTTCTATTGAATTCTCACCATTTGTTTTTGTTGTGAATGATCTTCAAACAGGGGAACTGCTTATGGAAGGACCAAATAAAGACAGCGTCTATGAATGGTCTGTTCATGCACCCTCTATCAAACCTCTTGTTGCTTTTGCTAGCTTGAATGTACCATTTCAAGAAAGGCATAATCGTCTTCATCATCTGTCGACTAAAATTCTCAAACACATCATCTGGTCTCCCTGTTTCATCTTCACAGCAATCCAAATTAAATTGTAATGCTTGTCAATGTAATAAAGCTCATAAGCTACCTTTTCAAACCTCTTCACTTTAAAGCAAATCACCACTTGAACTTGTGTATTCCGATGTTTAAGGACCATCCCCTGTTCAATCTCATGATGGTTTTAGCTATTACTTGTTTTTATGGACCTATTTTAAAAAGTACATGTGGTTGTTTCCATTAAAATTAAAATCAGATGTTGCTTCTACCTTATCTCGTTTCAAATTGGTAGCTGAAAAATTCTTCCAACGTCCCATCATCTCAATCTACATAGATGGTGGGGGTGAATTTGAAGCTCTCAAATCTATCGATGAGTCTAATGGCATTACACATCTTCTAACGCCACCCCACACACCTGAACACAATGGTTTATCTGAAAGGTGCCATCGACATGTCAAAGAAACTGGTCTCACCCTCCTATCTCACGCCTCTCTTCCTCTAAAATTTTGGACTAAACCTTTCTCATAGCAGTTTATTTAATTAAACGTATGCCAACACCGGTTTTTTCGTTTCACTCTCCATTTGAAAAATTACTTGGCCACTGTTCAAATTATGAAAAACTAAGAGCTTTTGGCAGTCTTTGTTATTCGTGGCTCAAGCCATATTCCCAGCACAAACTCGATCCAAAATCCAAACCATGCATTTTTCTTGGCAATTCTACAACACAAAATGCGTTTAAATGCTTTGATCTAAGCTCTAAACAGTTGTATATTTCTCAGCATGTCAAATTTGTAGAGAATATATTTCCATATCAAAATATTGAAAGCACACTTCCAAGAATATATCATGATTCATTGTCCTCATGGCTACCAAATATTCACTTGCCAAATTCAGATTATATTCCAATAAGTTCAAATCACACCTATTCAACTGTATCTCCAGACATGGTCAAACATTCAGTTTCCTCTTCTCTTGATTCTCCAATTATACCAGTAAATTCCCATCCACAATTTTGCTTCTCAATCTACAAATTCCTCTCTTGCTTCTCTGCCAACAATTTCCTCTCCTCCTTCCGATAACGTATCTGCCTCTCACATTCCTTCCCTCTTAGTGCATGAATCTGTGTTAGGATTTTGTACGACTATAAAATCCTAACCTAACCTATCTCTTGTACAAAACCTGCAAGATTCACTCACAAAAGAGATATATACACGTCTAGTAACAAACTAAAGCATATCTTACTTCTAAAACATACAAGTAAGCTATAACAAAATAGAGCAAGGTCTACACATGCATACTTAAACACAAAAGAAAACAAATCAGAGTTATCATGCAGATTTATCGTGGTTCGGCAAAAAGTGCCTACATCCACGTTGAGCCTCTCTAATGAGACTCTCTCACTATATGAAGTCTTTATAACCTTGAACTACACAAATCTTTACAACATCTACCCTCAAAAGAAACCCAGAAGCTCTGATTAACAAAGCACTCAACCTATCTGATCTAACCACCCAAATACAACTAGTGATAACAACCCGGAAATGCACAAAAGCTACATCAGTAGAATCACCATACACATATCTCTATTTTTCTCTCTTAACTCTCTCGCAAATTCAAAGTAGAGAATCCAGATATTCAAGATAAATACCAAGAACATGAGGAACAATATAGAGAAAATAGAATCTGTGAAGAAGAAGAGAAAACCCTAAACTAAGATAATGCATTCTCTCTCTTCATCGTTTCATTTATATACTCTTCATCAGATAAGGAACACATCAGCCAAGTAGAGCCAATCACAGCGTGCCATCTCTTTTAGGAAATCCCAACTCAGCTTAATTAGTGGTCAGATAAGGTAAGTTGCAACGCTGCATTTTGGCAATGGTCTGATAGGAAGCACAAGCGATCTAGGCTTCTTCTGGCTTTAACATCTCCTTTCATCAATAGGCTTTAGTTGGAATGGGCTTGCAGAGTAAGTCAAGATAGGCTAACAGCTTCACAACATGTTATATCACAGTCGTTGTCCTCTTCGAATGCCTTTCCACTGATAGGCACATTTATGTACCTATTTTAGGCTCTTTATTCCTAGCTTTTGTGCTCGGTTTTGAGCGTTTTTATGTATATAATATGTGTTTGAGCCTTGTGTAGGTTAATTTCCCTAAATTTAGGTGTTTTAGCTTAAAGTAAAGGTTTGGAGGCAAATAAGACAAAAAAAATTGATTTTGGAAAGTTTCAAGAAATCTGGGACTTCGATGTCGCATATCCAATTCCCAGATGTAGTCTAGAGGAGACTGATACTTTAGACTGCGACATCAGCATGAATATCCAAGTCGTAGATGTAGTACAGATGAGATTGTGACTTCAAACTGCGACATCAGCAAGAAGATTCAAGTCGTAGATGTTTCCTAGAAGAAGCTGCTACTTTAAACTGTGAGATTAAACTCGCCAATTGACAGAAACACTTCAGAGGAGACTCATAAGTTAGACTGCGACCACATGCAAGCAGAAACAGATCTGCTACTTCAGACTGCGAGTTCCAACTCGCAAATCAAAGTAGCAAAAGTTGCTCAGAACCTTCTGCCATCCAGATCTGCGAGTTCCAACCAGCAGAAAGAAATCTACTAGATGAATCTGCGAGTTCCAACTCACAGATTTATGCCAGCATACCTTATCCACTTGCAGATGACATGGTTTTTTGAAGGGTAAACTTGACTTTTCACACCTAAATTAGTGCTCTGGCCTTCAAACACTATAAATACCCCACATTGTTGGTATTTAAACATATCTTAAATATCTCTCATATATCCAATCTTAGATATATACCAACACCTTCTCTTATTCTTCAACACCAAATCAAGAAATAGAGAAGCTTCAAAGAATTCCATAAGGTTCTCCTGTATGGATGTCTTACCACCACCATTTCTAAACTTCTTCCATCCATATTTGAAGTAGATCCAAGGAGAAAGGAGAGCAAAGCGAAATAGAGATCTTGGTTATCTCTAAACTCATCTCTTTGTTTTTTTTTTCTTTGATGTGTAATCCTCATTGGGGAATGTTTGTAAACCAACACTTGAGCTTGTTATATATGGTATTTACTTATATTCGACTTGGTTCTTGATTCTATTCTTTTAGCTTAATGTTATACCGTTTTTATCTTGACATGTATGTTGGTGAATGAGTAGAAATTGATATGTTTGCAAAAGTGAGACTTTAGATTAAAACAATGATGTAGTGTAATTTAGTGAAACAAATGATGTAGTGTAAAAGTAGAGTCTCACTCTTGCTTGCATGTTGGTGACAAAAGAGAATCGATATGTATGAATTGATTTGAGTAAAAGAGCATTGTAGCGCTAGATTAGGTTTCAGTGTATTGTTCTTGTACTTAAAGGGTTGCTCATTCTATAACCGTGGTTGAGTGATGAATTGTTTTTGGTATCCTTAATCAACAAATGATTCATAATAATAGATGATTTGGTTTCGGAATCTTTAATCAAGAGAACTAGCTCTTGAATTCGTTTTGAATGGTGTTTAAATGTTCATAATCATCATGACTAGCTTGTGTGTTTGGTGAACTTATGTACCTATTGTAACCACTATCTTGCATCTCTCCAAGCCATATTTATTTGTGTAGCTACGGTGATTTGCCTTTAGGAGTAGACTAATTTATATTGCTTTGTAGTTAATTGTTTTGCCTCTTTAAATTGCTTTGTAGTGTAATTGATTCCCATGTAGTTAGATTTAGAAAGGCAAACACCTGGTTACATTTTTATCCTTAGTGTAACTTAATTTAGTTTAGTTTATGCACACCTCACACACCATCCGCAGTATGCATATACTTCACACACACCATTCTCACCACTTCCATATAGTTAGATTTAGAAAGGCAAGCACCCGGTTATATTTCTATCCTTAGTGTAACTTAGTTTAGTTTAGGTTTATTTTGTTTACACACCATCCACATTATGCATACACTTCATACACACCATTCTCACCACTTCCATGTTGTATTTACATAATAACGCTTTAGCTAGAGACAATTAGACGGATGTCACCTCTCTGTGAGAATGACCCTTGTTTACATGCTATACTAATCCTTTGATCCGTTGCATTTGCAAGGTAGACTAAATTAGAAATATCTTTTTGGTAGACACAACGACGACCTCATCATCCACCTCGTATCACAACCCGCTCCCAGAATAATATATGTAAACCTAACCCCAAATTTTTTGTCTCCACTATTCACTCTCCATTGAACTTGTTTGAACCAACTACTGCATCTCAAGCCATGAAAATACACGAGATGAGACAAGCTATGTCTAAAGAGTTTGATGCTCTTCTTTTGAATGATACTCGGGTTCTTGTTCCACCTCATTCCTCTCAGAATCGTGTAGGCTGCAAGTGGGTATTTAGCCTCAAGCGCAATCTTGATGGCTTCATTCATCGCCATAAAGATCGCCTCATGGCAAAAGGATTCCACCAGCGGTCTGGAATTTATTTTCATGACACCTTGAACCCAATGGTAAAGCCTACTATTGTTCGTATTGTTTTGTGTTTAGCTCTCTCTCGGGGATGGCCTTTACTGACATCCTATATGGTCATCTCTTTGAATATGTTTTTATGACTTAACCTATAGGCTTCATCGACTCCACCAAACCTCATCATGTCTGTAAATTCATGGTCTTAAAGCACCACGTGTTTAGTATCACGAATTATAGACCTTTCTCCTCTCTTTTGGCTTCCGTAACTCTAAGTCAGATACTTCACTCTTTATTTACTCTCATAGTGATGTACTAATGTATCTACTTATGTATGTAGATGCCTTGATTCTTACAGGTAACACACCCTCAGTCTTAGACAGATTTGTCCAACAACTTGCTACCAAAATCTCTATCAAGGATCTAGGTCCTCTAAGCTTCTTTCTTGGAGTTGAGATCATTTCCATGCCCTCTGGTATCATTTTGTCTCAGCAAAAATATGTGAATGATACCCTTTCACGTACAAATATGCAAGATGCCAATATGGTTCATACAGCTATGTCGCCCACTGCACTAATTTCTCTCCCATACGGCACTAACTTGTCAGCTCAATAGGTCATTGAATATCAACAAGTTCTTGGGAGTCTTCAATATGTTTTTCTCTCTCTGCCTGATATTGCCTTCTCCGTCAATCATCTTTCACAGTTTATGCACAATCCGATAACTATTCATTGGGCAGCAGTCAAACGTTGGCTTCGGTATCTTAAGGGCACCATTCACCATTGTTCTTTCGTAAGAACTCTCCTCTATCATTACATGCTTACTTTGATGCTGACTGGGCAGGAAATCTTGATGACCGCACTTCCACCACTGCTTAAATTGTGTTTCTTGGCCATATTCCTATATCATGGAGCTCTAAGAAGCTCATCTACTGAGGCAGAGTATCGTGATGTTGCCTCCACTGCAGCTGAGGAAGCCTAATGAAGATTTATCATACACATGATGTATTAAACCGATAACACAATTTCATTTAAAAAACTGATAACACAATTTATGTGCTGGTGAAAGAATACGTATCAAATTGGGCGCTCCTGCTTTGGATTCTTGTAAAATCTCTCTCAAATTTCTAGTGTTCTTTGGGTTCATTCTCTTATTAGTGAACTTGGTATCTCAACCTCCACACCACCAATTTACTGTGACAATATTGGCCCCACCTACCTCAATTCCAACTCTGTCTTCCGTTCCTGCATGAACCACATTGCCATTGATTTCTACTTCGTTTGTGATTAAGTTCAAAGTGGTTCTTTTTGAGTTCCTCATGTTTCCTCCAAAGATCAACTTGTTGACACCTTAACGAAGCCTCTATCCTAGCATCAATTTTGTCTCTTACGAAGCAAGATTAGTGTGACAGATTGGACCACCATCTTGAGGGGGGAAATAAGGAAAGTCCTAGCTCTGCTCCTACAATCATGTATGGTCAATGAATTACATATCTCAGTGATTTTCATATCAATTATATTTAATTGTAATTAGTTTCTTTCCTTTGTTGTAAAGTCTTCCTTAGTTTTAGCAATTAACATATATTTGTATAGCTTGCAATAACACTTCATTGTAATGTATATATTCAAATTATAGCAATATACAAATCACTTCAACTTTCATATTATTTGATGTTGCCATTCCTTTATACAGTGCACCTGATAAATCAAAGATTTTTTCCTATATTCATCCAAATTGGGTAGTGTCTATTTTTCAGGTACAACGCAAGAGAAAGCAGAGTGGAGAGAAGCATGTGAAATAGATGGTGTTGACGGTAATTTTTGGGATTATATAAACTCGATCACACGTCACACAAAATATATCAAATTGACAATTGTTTTATGAAAGAAAAAAAATAATTAAAATACGCAAGCAAGGATTTACGAGGAAAACCCGGAAGGGAAAAACCACGGTTTCCGGTGACGGCGGGAAATCAATTCACTTATAGAAAAATCCTTACAAACTCAACCTCACTTGCTCACTTGCTCTCTTGAATATTATATGATTCGTGAACCCTTTTTTGGGTATTTTTAGGATCTATTTGTACATTCATAGAACTCTAATTCTTGGAGTACAAGTAAAAGAAAAGGTAGTAGTAATTCAATACGACTCTGACTTATTGGAGTCGTTGTTGTCTTCTTTCTTATTTCGTATCACCGATGTTTCAAATATTTCAGATTTCTTGCCCATTCTGGATTCTGATATCTTTAAGGAAATTTATTTCCTTATCAGAATACGCTTCATGAAACCTTGTCCGAGGAAGATTCTTTCTTTGCGTATTTAAGCCGTGATTGTAATAAATTCTATTATACTTACGTGTCTTGATTCTGGGTGTGTATCTAAGTTATCCACGTGTCTATCAGCAGACCATCTGTCAAACCCGACCAAATTTCATTCGCTCCTGACCAAGGAACTAAATCCGATCGGGTAACCAAAACCCGGACCAATTTGGGTTCCCCAGATTATCTTCTTTATTTTGATCACTACCATTACTTTGGCTAAGTATTTTCAACCTGACCATCTAAGTAACTTTAACCAAATATTGTAGGAGCAACACTATGGTCATCTAAAGTTGGTTTAACATCTATTGACGTGTCATCACTTAATCGAATCGTAGCGTTTATGCTGATATGTTATCTTTCCAGATTTTAACAATAACAATACCCCCTTAAACATTCAAACTGAGCATCTTGCTCAACAAAGAAAACTCGCTCGGTGAGATATGTTTAACTCGAGAATCTTTTGTCGTGTAGCTCATTAATGCTATTTAATGCTTGACAGTTTGTCTTTAAATTCTAACCGCAAACATTTGATTTGCCTGGGTGACTTGATACGCATGACGTAACTGACGGCGGTGGTTCAAATTTTAAATGTCGCGTGATCTCCGGGATTCTCACACCAACCACCACTCTCGCATGATGTCATCTTCGCATATATATATATATATATATATATATCTTCAAACCCTTCATTTTCCCTTTCACGCAATCTTGACATTCTTTTTCTCAGAAATTGCAATCTCGTGTTCTTTCGAACTTCTTCGTCTTCTTCAGACCTTCAACTTCGTTAAGTGTCAACGTTCTCATCCCTTCCATTTTAATTATCATGTATTGATCGTATTAATTGTCATCGATTTGTTGAGTTATTTATGTGTGCTATTGAAACTGGTGATAAAGAAAATGCTACTAGGAATGAATTTATTCTAGGGGATCGTTCTCGAAATTTCTCCCTTCCAGTTCAACCTGTAGCCCTTAACGTTGATTACTCAGTGGCTCACCCTAAGTTTCAACCTTCATTTTTTGATTCGAATACTGCTAACCTAAATGTTACTTCTCCTGATACATACCCAGATATGTCGAAGACAACTGGATCCGGTCGAGGTAGAAGACCAAGCACAAGGGATTCTGCTGCGATAGATCTTAAAATCTTATCTCAACTGTTAAAGATGGAAGACGTCCCTAGGAAGCGTTGAGCCCACTTATTGAAGTTCTCAGCTGAGCAACCAAGCGCCTTCGATTTAGAGGTGAATGTGGTAAACATACAAGAGTTAGTGAAGTATAGTGAAAGATTTGATCTCCCTTGGTCCGCTGAACTTTTCCTGAGTGGCCAATGCAGAATCTGGAATCTCCATCGGGGTGCTGTGGCTATTTATGGAGCAATGCTTACATCTAGGGTCACACTTGTTAGAACCTAGGGTTACAGATTGCGCAGCGGAAGGTTTTAAAATTTTTTATGCAATCATTAAACTAACCCATTTGTACAGTAATAATCAAATGAAATAATAAAGTGATGAAACATTTTCATACCTACGTAGGAGGCTCCTTCACTTTAATACGAACTGCTCCTGATTTGAACCACGTGATCTTCCTCGCTATCTCTCGGAACTGGTAACAGTGTGTGGGCGCATCACGATATTCAGGACCTGTATGGAGGAAGAAGAGAAGAACACACACAAAAACAAACTCTAGAAGTGCAGCATTTGTGGTCTCACCACACACTAATATTTTTTTTCTTTTGTTTGCTATTCGTTTTTGCTATGCACGGCCACTTTTTTCTTCTCTCAAGTAATCACATTACTTTTCTATTTTGTCTCATTCGGTTATATTGCTTTTTAATTAAATATATATCTCATATATATCAAAGCAAAACAAACCGAAAATCTTATTTGATTTTCAAAAACTTTACAAAAATATCTCATATCCTTTTAAATTAAATATTTATTTTTGAATTCAAACATTTCAAATTCAATTTCAAATATTTAATTTAATAAAATAAAATAATCATATTATCTTATTTTATTCAAAATCAAATATCAACTAACACCCTCCATTTAGTGATTAACAACATAATTAAATAATCTTATTATTTAATTTATTTAATCACCATTATTCATTAATTAAATAATCCCATTATTCAATTAATTCCTGAATAAATTCGTGTCACTTTCGTAACACAATTAATTGGATAATCCAATTAATTAACCGTGACCCTTGTTACCTAAATCGATTGGGCTAGCAACGGGACCTAATGGACCCACAGTATTTTGAGCTCCAATAATCTTTTGAAATTATTAATTAAACTCTTTAATTAATATTTCATGATTATTAACTTCAGTGTTATTCCACTAAAAACTCGAAGCTGCACTCTCTCAACGTAGACGTTTTTACATAAACCAATAACTCTCGGTGTCCATCGATATAGCTATTACATATGGTATAATCCTCCATA
This sequence comes from Dipteronia sinensis, assembly GCA_033220585.1. Classification (NCBI taxonomy): domain Eukaryota; kingdom Viridiplantae; phylum Streptophyta; class Magnoliopsida; order Sapindales; family Sapindaceae; genus Dipteronia; species Dipteronia sinensis. The sequence goes on along the minus strand of CM065644.1, from coordinate 21,405,446 downwards.
AGTAGTTCATAATTAGAGCTGGGTCATAATGTCCGTTATACCCCTCTAATCATATCTTTCCATTAAGTACCATTGATTCTCTAATGAACAATAAATCCTACATTCCTTACGGAATTAGGAGAGCGCTCATATTGTTCAAGCCCCGAATCAACCCTTAAGGGAACCACCATCTACTTCTCACAAGAAGGAGTGGATTCCACTATTGTGTACAAACATTCCCAGCCACAAGCCAAACCGTGATCCCAACATACGGAGTATATTGATCGGGAATGTAACTCCGACCTCACCCATGTATATCAAAGACCACGATCTAACTTGAAAGAGTCGATAAGACACTCAGGATTAAGATCACCCACATATAGCCATCATTAGTTGATATATATGAATCTCATCGTTAAACGGATCTTAGTGAGAGATTCATATAGATCATGGCCCAGTCCTATATGATCACATCATACAAGGTGCCTCCATTCTCATATCAACATATGAATGATCCAGGATAGGATCACCGTACACTACGAAATGGACCGCAGCTGTAGATTAACCACAAATAAAGTACCCAGCTTTATTTGCTATCTACGGACTCTTTAGATTGCTCGTTTCAAACTGAATCCATCTATATATGACACTCATATACTCAGTTCGAAATTATATCTGGCAATTTTGGATGTTAAGTGCACAAGTTATATAAAGTATGACACAAAATGAATGAATATACTACTTCTTTTATTTATGTTCAAATTATATTTACATATTACAAGCTTTAGGGTAAAAAACCCAACAACACTGCCTCTTCAACCTTTCATTGCCCGATTCCTTACAGAAGCTGGGATAGCTCCTACTCGGCTTACACCAAATTCTTATCGGGTTCTTATAAGCTTGTGGCACCTGTGGAAGTAAATCGGTGCCAAGTACCCCTCGACCCCACAAGAAATTTTTAACTTCTACACTTTGGGACGGTTGGACAACGGCGGTACTTTACATCTTCAATCCTGCTCGATTAACCACTGAATTCCTTAAGGATACGATCAACGACCCACTCTCTCATCCAGTAAGGATCACAATAGCTTTATCTACGGTTTCCCTACTTCCAACAAGTATTGGAAAAATAGTTGGTTCTTCATTTGGGGCGAGTGGGGCGAAACTGTAGTTGCTGACCCTGGCTAAGAACTGGCTAGAAACAGTGTTCTCGACATTTTTACAGCCTTGGTCTATTGAACAAGACTCCAGCATTACTGAACAAAGATCAGGCCAAAAAAAGTGATCAAGGCTGCCCAAACTACCTGGGAGGTCAGAGATTGTCCGGCATTGTTTGTTGAGAAAGAACTCACAAAATTGGGGTTGTTTCCCACCATATCCAAGCGACGTAAGTGATGTAAGTGCTACTTTCCCTAGACTTTGACTTATCTTAATTAAATTTACCTTGTCTGACACTTTGATTCAATTATGCAGTATATGAAGTGGACAACGTAGCCAGCGAGATGGCTGAGAAAGCCAAGAATGTTGATCGGGTTAGCCAAGCAGAAGCTGCTGCCCAATTGGCTCCGGGTATTGCTCCTCCTGAATAAGACTTGGTCGAGCCTACCCATGAACCCAACCCCAACACTGCCTCGGGTACTTCTGATCGGGAATGAGAGAGAAGATCCTCTGATTAGGAAAATGTGAAGAAAAGTCCTCCAAAGGGTCCTAAGAGGAGGTTTACAAAAGAAACAGCTACGTGAAAGGTGGCCACATCCTCTAAAAGGTCCCCGGTCAGTAAGATGGCCAAGAAGACTGAAGGACCATCCGCCTCCGAAGCTGCTCATAGAAAGAAGGAAGTTAAAATGGCAAAGTATCTAGTAGCTTATCAAACTTGAGTCAAGCTAATTATTACTGAGAAAAGGGATGATGATCAAGAGACAGCGACTAAACTTATCTGTAGGAAGCAGCGATCTAAGAAGAGAACTAATCGCGTTCTAACTTCATTTGTCATCTCTCCACCTAACCTAATAAAAGGGAATGTTCAGGCTTCTGTTGAAGCTGATCGCCCTATGGCTGAAGTCCCCACTGATCCCCCTAGGCAGCGTGCTGGCAAGGTTCCAATGCAGTTTTTAGTCAAACGTTAGATAGTCTTTATTGACTCAGATTCTGACGAAGGGCAAGCTGATCATGAAGCATCCGCTAACTCTCATGTTCCTCAAACTGAAGATGATCGGGTTGATCAAGGGGTAGACCATACTAACATGTTGACATACAGCTAGGTCATTTTTCAAGGGCCTCACCGAGTGCTGGAGCAAACCTTCCTACAAGTGTTGTCAAAATAGGTCCTCCTAGGACCACTAATCAGGGGCAAACCGCTGTTATGCTTTTGGAAGTTACTCCTGAAGCCATCCCTTCTGCTTTTAATGTATCCCCAATTAGTCATCAGCCTCACAATCGTAAAGCAATAGCCGTACTTGCCATTGCTGGTTCTTCTGATCCTAATGAGGCGTCAGTTGACCCCTTTGACATGTTATGGGCCATGTCCTCTAAGAGAGGTTATGTTGGAGAAGGTTACTATAAGGAATTCCAGAACTCCAGCAACCATGAACAAGTCTGCGTAATTTACAACAATGGTATATATACAAATGTTTCTGACTCTTTGATCGACCCATTTTATTCTTAACTCATCATCACACGCCATCTTTTTCCTTTCAGGATGTGAAGGAGCTGACCAGAGCCATGATAGCTCAGGAGAGACAAGCCACCGAGATCTCCCAGTTAAAGAAAGAGCTTCAAGGGAGGAAAAAGGAGCTCGACTTTGCTTCAGCTAGCGAATCGAAATTGAAAACATCGTATGAAGAAAAGCTGAAGCAGTGTGACTTGACTGAAGCGGCTTTGAGGAAGGTAATTTCTACAGCTAAGACCCGAACTGATAATGCTACAGTCAGCCTAACTGAGCTTGCTGTGAAGAGTACCCAACTTGAGGTGAATCTGGCTAAGGCTGAGCAACGGTGTGCTGAATTAGAGCAGAATCTCCTTTTAAATGATCAAGCTTTTGCCAGTCAAGAAACGGAGGCTCGGATTGCCAAGGAAACTCTTGCCGCCTCACAACAATCTATGCTCAAAACGCAACAAAGATCTAAGAAAGTCAAGTTGCACTATGAAAGGCTGACTGAAGATCTGAAGCAACTGAAGGTTAACATGGAGGTGCTCTCTTAAGAGGCCAAACTTGCCCTCGAAGTTCAAAGCATTGATCTATATAAGAGGTCTCCTGCATTTGAAGCAGCCATGCTGAGAGAGCTTGAGCGAGGGCTAGTTACTGCTAGGATGTTCTTCGGAGCTAAAGAAAGGTTAATCGGTGAGGCTCAGTGCAAATGGCATCGGACGATTCAGAAACATAAAACCAAGTCTCTAAATGCGAAAATAACCAGAGGATGAGATGGAAGGCTTATTGCAGATCTATGGGGAAAGACCCTCACGTTATGCACCTTGAGCTCCTTTCCAATCTTCGTTGGTGACTATTCCATGCAGGTGAAGAGGGAGTTACATCGGCCAAGGGTATTGATGTTGGGCCCTTACCTGTGGCTGATTATTCCTCATTCACGGCTGATGATCCAGAAGATGATATCCATTGGCCAGACTTTGGGGACATGACCAAGGGCTATGAAGATGAGAGCAACCCCACTGGCACCTCCGGTCCTGGTGGTCCGTCAAGCACTCCTACAGCCTAATCTTGCTTTTATCATTTGTTCTTTTCAATCACATATCTTGTAAATTTTTCTATACCAGTGTATAAATGATTACTTCATTTTCAATGGCATAGATCTTTACTTACTTATGTGGATTTTAATCAATGATCTTTGTAAGTTGATCGAACTCGATCTAACCAGTTTTGTATTTGACTGACCATTTTTTATTTATCCAGTTATCTCTTTAACTGTTCAATGATGACCTAATCAGTTATCTTCTTAACTGACTGAACTTGGTCTGAGCGGTTTCGTTACTAGTTGGCTTTTAGTTTACCTGATCAGTTTTCCATTCAACTGACCAAACTTGGTTTGTTGCGTGAATAATTCCACATCTCGTTAGTATGGGTTGCTTTGCAATAGCTTTCTTGGAGGTTCTGTCAAGTAGTGTTCGTTTTGCAAACCATTTGCATGGTATCTAATTTATAGACACTTGTCTTTTATCTATCAACTAAGCCACGGGGAAGTCTCTCAATAGTTTGTTGCTCAAGATTCGTTGCAATGGGGATAGTCCTTGTCTCATTAGCTTGAATTATCTCGACCCGGTACCTAACTAGCCGGTGTTCAAGTATGAGAAATGGACTTTTCCATCCAACTTGCTGCACATCCTATCAGGTATCTACAACTTGAAGGCACTCTAATAGTTTTTATATACATCCAGTTAGTTTTGGTGACTGTGCATTGACTTTACGACACATGCTTTTGGCCCCGTCACTGGGCCCCCCAAGCGCCTATTTTATCATAAATGGATTTAGGAGCTACGAGTTGCTTTTGTAAATGAAAGCAATATTTGAACACTCTTTTCTTGAACTATTCTTTCCTTGAAAGGCTTTTATTGACAATTTAAACCAAAACTATAAAAAACACCAACTGTTCAAAAATAAACAGAAACTATAGTAATTCTAAACCTAGCCAAATATTTAAATAAACTGAAAGAAAATAATAAAAGGACCTGAAACCCCTCAAGGGTAGAATATCTTTAAATATTGAACGTTGCAGGGCTAGGGCAATTCTCCTCCTTCTGGTCGGGTTAGTCGATATGTTCCATGTCTAGTTAATCCGACCACCTGATAAGGTCTCTCCCACTTATCTGCTTAATATCCAGTTGCCTTTTTCCTTATGTTTGGGGATACTCTTCTGAGGACAAGATCTTCGAACTGGAATTTTCTTATCCGGATATGCGAGTTGTAGTATCTAGCAATCCGTTGTCGATAGGCTGCATTTCTCACCCTCGCCATGTCCCTTTTCTCTTCCAACTCTTCCAAGTTCTGTTCTAGAGTCCCTATATTTACATCGGGTATGTATAACTGGACTCTAGGGGAAGCGTGGGTTATCTCGACCGAGATAACTGATTCAATCCCGATTACCAGGGAATAAGGTGTTTCTCATATCGCCGTTCTTTGAGTTTTCTGATATGCCTAGAGCACTTCGTGCAACTTATCTGCCTAATTTCCTTTCTTGTCATCAAGCTTAGTATTTAGGGTGTGTTTGATGATCTTGTTAACAGCTTCGGTTTGTCCATTGGTCTGAGGATGGGTCGTTGTGGCATGGTAGTTCTTGATATGGTACTTTCGGCACATTTCTCTGAAGTTATCACTATCGAATTGGGTCCCATTATCAGTAATGATTTTGTTTGGGATTCCGAATAGGCAAATAATATTCTTTTTTATGAAGCTAGCAGCATTAGCCTCAGTTATGTGTACCAATGCTTCTGCTTCTGCCCACTTTATAAAGTAGTCTACTGCTACTATGGCATGCTTCATGCCTCATTTGGTCGTTGTTGGCATCGGGCCGATCAGATCCAACCCTCATATCCTGAATGGTCAGGGTGAGGTCAGGTTCTTTAAGTGCTCAGGTGGCTGTTTAATGTTGTTTGCGATCCTCTGACAAGTACCACACTTCTCAGCCAGTACTTGTGCATCCTAGAACAGGGCTGGCCAATATAAGCCTTGTCTAAGGGTTTTATGGGCCAAATATTTTCCCCCCGTATGGTTTCCCATACGCCTCCCTGTATGCTCCACAGGATTTTATCTCCTTCAGCTTGACTGAAGCATCTCTGGAGGGCTTTCGAGAACCCCCTTCTGTAGAGCTCTCCCCTTATAATTGAATACCGGGTCACTCTGTACCCGATACGTTTTGTTTCTACAGCATCTTCAGGAAGTTTGCCACCTTCCAGGTACTCTCTGATCGGGGTCATCCAGTTGATTTGTCCTTCATCAACCATTTCGACCATTACTTTTTGGGTTAATTTCATATTAGTCCCTATAGTTTGACCTAATACACAAAACTGATCCCCCGGTTTTAAGTATTATGTTGACATGTCCCTCTGGTTTCTAAATATCTGTATTTTGGTCCCTGCCGTCCAATTCTGTTAGGGTTCCATCAGATCATTAAGGGTATGATGGTAAAAGCAGGTTAAAATTAATAATTTCAATTAAAAGTAATTAAAAAATTTGATTTTAAAAAAACTAATATTAAAAAAATAAATTAAAAAATAAAAAATAAAAAATAAAACTAAAACCTAACCCTAACCCTCAAATCATCATCATCGACCATCACCAACATCATCGACCATCACCCAACACAAAATTTAAAATCTTCTCACACACATCCCCTCTCTCTCGATCCCTCACTCTCTCTTCATTATATCTCTCACTCTCTAGATCCCTCACTCTCTCGCTCTCGATCTCTCGATCTCTCACACTCTCTTTCTCTTTCCTGAATGGTTGGTTGTTCGAGGATCCGTTCACCGTTAGAGTCTCCGTTCACCGTTCACGGCTCCATTCTGAGTTTGGGTGTCGGGGGGTTTGATGAACTGGGTTGGGTTTCTGGGTTTAGGTGTTTGGAGGTTTGATCTCTCTCTCTCTCTCTCTCTCTCTCTCTCTCTCTCTCTCTCTCAATCCCTCACTTATTTTCTGTTTCTTGGTAGTTTGGGTGTGTGGGTTTAGGTTATTTGAATCCAGGTGTGATTGATGTTGAATGTGGTTGGTGTGGGTTTGTGATGATGGTGATTTTTGGACTCTTCAAACCAGTGTGTGACGATGGTTATTTGGGGATTAAGGGTTTTGATTTTCTGGTTTGAGGGTGGTGGGTCGATCAACACTGGTGGGGATGGTGTGTTTGTGGTTAGGGTTTGGTGATTGATGTTGAATGTGGTAGGTGTTGAACACATTCAACACCAGATGGAGGTGATGAACATATCAATAATTTTGGGTTTTGGTCTTGTTTGATTTGGTTCACAGATACATAATTTTTTTTTAAATTTGTGTTGGATGTTTAAATTTGTCAGTGCTGGATTGAATCTGGGTTATATGGGTTGGGGGTTTGATAGAATGAATGATTAAAGATCTAGGTAGGGAATTGAGAAATTAATGATGGTGATTGGGACTGGGTTTGTGTTTGGATTTGGGTTTGGGTGGTTGGATTTGAGGGTTAGTGTTTGGTGATTAGAGATAGATGGTGATGGTCGATGGTGATGATCTTATTTTTTTAATTTTGGAATTTTTTTATATTTTTGTTTGTTTTATTTTTTTTAATAAGGGGCAACAGGGTTATTTGATCTTTTGACCTTGTCAGTCAACGTTTTTTTAACAGAAAATTAAAACAGAAGGATTAATCGAGATAATACTTAAAATCGATGGTCCACTTTATGTATTAGGTCAAACTAAATGGACTAAAATGAAATTAACCCTTACTTTTTCCCCTTCTTTAATACTATGTTTCTTGAGGTGTGCCACTAGGATCGTTTTGGACCATATACTGGTGGGTTGCAGATGCTAATCTTGACAGAGTGTCAGCTTTCTCATTCTTTTCTCTCGTGATCTAGGTGATTTCGTAAGATTTGAACCTCCCGAGGAGTGCCTTAGTTATTTTGATGTAAGTTGCCATGTTGTTGTCCTTTGCCTGGTACTCATCTAAAACCTGGTTGACCACGACTTGTGAGTCGTTGAATATCTTTATTTCATCTGCTCCAGTGCTGTGCAAACCCTGAGTCATGCTAACAGTGCCTCATATTCAGCCATGTTGTTGGTAGCTTTGAAGTAAAATCGCAGGGCACATTCTACTTGGTCACTTTCTAGGGTGGATACCACTATGTCTGTCCTGCTTCCGTGTGTGTTTAATGACCCATCAAGATCCAATTTCCAGCTGAAATCCCTCCTTTCTTTATCTTCGAGTAATATGATCACTTCACTATTTGGTTCAGCGAACTCAGTGATCAAATCTGCCACTGCCTGACCCTTTATTGCGGCTCTTAGCAAGTATGTGATATCAAATTTACTCAGCTCAACTACCTACTTGGCCAGTCTTCCTAACTCTTCTGGTTTGGATAAAATCTGCTTTAATGGACAATCGGTATAAACCTCGATGTTGTGAGCCTGAAACTAAGGTCTCAGTTTTCTCACGGTTGTCACTAGTGCTAATGTCATATGCTCGACTGCCGAGTATCTTGTTTCTGCTGGCAATAAAGCTTTACTGGTGTAATATACTGGTTTTCGCACTCCTCTAGCCAGCCTGACCAATACTGACCCCATGGCCACAGCTGTGACTGACAGGTACAAATACAATACTTCTCCAACTAGAGGCTTTGACAAGATTGGAGCCTTGTCCAGATACTCTTTGATCTTTTGGAAGGCATGTTCACACTCTTCATTCCATTAAACTCATTTGCCCTTCCTTATTGCCCTTAGAAAGGCAAGCACCACTTAGTTGATTTACTGATTATTCGGTTTAACGAGGCCAGACAGTCTGTTAACCTTTGAATATCTTTTAGGGTAACTGGGGACCTCATCTTCTCCAAGGCTCTTATTTTCTCAGGATTCTTCTCGATTCCTCTTTGATGTACTTGGAATCTAATGAACTTTCCTGACGTTACCCCGAAAACACATTTATTGGGGTTGAGCTTCATCCTATACATCCTCAGTACCCTAAATGTTTCTTCTAGATTGATTTCATGCTTTTCTGCTGTGATGCTCTTTGTCAATATATCATCTATATATACCTCCATATTTTTACCGATCTGTCGGGTGAACATCTTGTTTACCAATATTTGGTAAGTTGCCTCAGCATTGTTTAGACCAATAGGCGTTACTTTGTAACAGTAAAGCCCTTGATCTGTTGTGAAGATAGTTTTTTCATCGTTTGGGCCAAACATCTTGATTTGGTTATAGCCCGAGTAGGCATCAATGAAACTTAGCAACTAGTGCCCCGCAGTCGCATCCACCAACTGATCTATCTGAGGCAAAGCGAAGCTGTCTTTTGGACATGCTTTGTTTAGGTCTGTGAAATCTACACACATTCTCCATTGCCCATTTTTCTTCTTTACGAGTACAACATTAGCAACCCACTCGGGATACTGCACTTCCTTGAAGGACCCTGCTGCCAATAACTTATGTACTTCTTCTTTGATTACTTGGCTTTTCTCTGGATTGAACCTTCACCTTTTCTGGATAACCGGCTTGCACTAGAGGTCGACCGCCAGAGCATGTGAAATTATTTTGCCGTCGATCCCAGGCATATCTTAATTCTTCCAAGCAAACATATCTTTGTACTATTTCAATAAGTTAATTAACTTGTTTCGTACCCTTTCCGTCAATTGTGCTCCTAGCTTTACAGTCTGTTCAGGGTTCTTGTCATCTATCATCACTTCACTAATTGGCTCACCTTCTGATGCAGTATTTTTATCCACTCAATTTGAAATAAAAGTTCGTTCACTGGGATCGATGATTCTATTGTTGAAAACTAATTAATGTAATGAAATACTAACCTAGGTGCACGAAATCTAAATGGCATAGTGCTTGTTTTTGGAAAAGACAATTGATTAACTAATTTGCAAGTATTAATAAACTAACTATCACAAAGCACACACAAAGAGATGAATATAGAGGACGAACGCTAGGGAATTAATGCAACCTAATTTAACCATTCAATGCAATCCATAAGTCTCATTAAAGCTCCCCAATCCAATTATTAGGGTTTGTTTTGATAACCATGAAGTGCTTAATCATTTCCACTACTCACACATGGTCATGTAATGAGCAATAGTTAGAACTAAATTTTAATTAAAACTCTAAGCCAAATTAAACATAGCATGGTCATGCATATTAAAATTCTCTCAATTATTAAGCTTATGGTAAGGCCTAAATGGGATGGTCACCCACACTTAGTCCTCAACCTCATGTATAAACTAATCCTAAAACACACATTCATTGCGGTCACAATTGAATATGAGTAAAGAGATTAGAGCAAGTAATTCAATAAAAGAGACTAATAACGAATTGAATTAAAATATTAGACTCTTGGATTGCAAGAGTTGTTTAATTGGTTACATCAATCCCCTAACTTAGAAGATTAGTTACACATCAAAGGAATAAAAGAAGACATATAAGAGTTTAAGAAGAAACCAAAGTTTGTCATTAAGGCCTCTTGACTATTGAGTTCCCTCTTTTTGATTCCAAACCCTAATGATGGATGGTTAATAGATGATAAAGAGATGTGTGGCGGGTGATGTAGAAGTGTGATGGTTGCTGGGCATATTCTCTGTGTGGCTCTCTCAAGTCACAGCACAAAAAGAGGTATTTATATGAATTCCAAAAAGGGCAAAAAAAATCATCCTTGAGAGTCGTGCCGGCGGGCTATCGCGGTTACTACTGTCGCAGTCTTCCAAGACGGTATAACATCGTGACGACGCTAAATCTTCCATTCCTCCATAGTTCGAGCGACAACAGCAGTGACACTTTAGGTGCGAGGGTTCCTGTCACTGGGATTGTCACGGTCTTTCAAGACGACACTTCGACAGCGACACTTTTTCCTCCTTTTGACGCACCTTAACTTCATTGCAACATTAGTGACACTTAGGTCGCGAGAGTTGTTGTCTCTGGGATTGTCGTAGTCTTCCAAGACGACACTTTGGCAGCGACAATCCTTCTTCAAGGCTCTGCTTCTTGATTTTGTGCTTTGTGCCCCAATTTTCTTCTCTTCGTTCAGAAATGCCCATGATACAAAGAATTACCTGCAAAATACCTAAACGAGCCATTAAACACTCGATTTTACCCAAGAATTAAGCAATAAGCAAAGGAAGGGGGACCCAAAATCTGGTGTTATCGTGGCTCGATCACCTTTCTGGTTTTTCCTATCTTTCGAAGAAGTCACCCTTGGGTCCAAGTCCAACCGAGTTGGCATTTCCGCCTTCTCTTCTTCCTCATCTTCCTTCAAGCACTTTCTCTGCTCGGGGAAATCTATCTGCATCATTTTCGGCTCTATTTTTTCTCTGTAGACCGCCAGATTGACCTTCCTAGCCCGTTCCTGTGAGCCCATCACTCCAACCCTAGCTTCGGTCGGGAATTTGACTGTTAGGGTGTAGGTGGCCTTGACTGCCTTAATTTTGTTCAAGAATGGCCTCCCAAAAAGGGCATTGTATGGCCAATTCTCGGTGTCAATGACCTTGAAGTCAAGTAACACCTTTTTTTGACATGGAAAGCTACCTATTTTAACTGGCAGTTTGACGGTTCCTAATGATCTTACTTCCGCCCCACTAAACCCTCTGAGAGGAACCATCAGCAGTTTCAGATCCTTCATCTGCAGTCCTAACTGATCGAATACCCCGACACTTAGGATATTTGTTGAACTTCCATTATCGATCAACAATTTTCTTACCTCTCGAGGACCGATACAGATTGACACCACGATTGCATCGTTTGGTCTAACTTCAAGTCCGTGAGAATCTGCTTCGGAGAAGACGATCGGGTCCCAACCTTGCTTGAGCTTCTTTTGGTCGGGGGGTATTGCATTTACTTCCATATTCCTCTAGTTATCTATCGCCTCGTGGACTTCAGTCATTCTCTATCTACTACTTTTCCCTGTGCATGACCCACCAAAGATGGTGTGGATAGCTCCGACATCTGAATTTTCCCTCGGACTGCCTTTTCTGTCTTATTCGCTCTTCCCAGGATCATTCTGTCGACCATCACCTTTTTTGAGGACCATATCTTTCCAGCGCCCTTCTATGATCAGCTTTTCTATGTAATCTCTCAGTTGGTAGCATTTCGAAGTCTCATGACCATTTTCAGGGTGAAACCGGTAATAATTGGAAGTATCTCTTCTGGAAAAGTTTGATTGCTTTGGGGGCTTTTTATACAGGTTTTTATCCTCTATTACATTCAGAATTTATTCCTACTTCTGAGCCAGAGGGGTGTAATTAGTATATTGGCTCTTGAAGGTCTTATTACCCGTCTGGTCATCATCCTTGCGGCCTCCTTTCCCAGGGTTACTTTTCTGGTCTCCCTTAGTATTTCCTTTTGAACCACTATCTTTGGGTTTTTGACTTTCTCTCGGTCGGCCACCATGTATAAGTTCTCCTCCTTGAGCTATCTGCTCCTATTCGACCATGGCGTATACTCCCACATCATCCACCAGACTTGCATATGTAGTTGGCCCTTTTCTGCCTTAGATTGAGCGACAGTTGGCTATGTTGCAAACTGTTGACAAATGTAGCCACTACTGCATCGTCGTTACGGTCATGTACTTCTGAAACTTCCTGCGAGAACCTGGTAAGGTATTCCTTTAATTTTTCATCCCTTCTTTATTTCAAGGTTGAAAGAATAGATATTGATTTCCTATGCTAAATGTTCCCCATGAACTGTTTTGTGAAGGCATGTATTAGTTCCTCAAAGTTTCTGATTGATCCACTAGCAAGGCCACCGAACCATCTAGACCCCTGATCTCCTAACGTTTGGGGGAACATTCTGTACAGTAGTGCATCATCATAGTCATTTTGCGTCATCGCGTTTTAGTACCTTCTAACATTCTCTTTGAGGTCGGTGTTGGCCTTGAACTGCTTTACGTGTGGCATCCTGGACTTTTTCCAAAAATGGGTTTGTCTTATGGAGGCAGTGAATGGACTACCAGAATTGCCGATCATTAAATTCTTGCATCCTTATCTCCACTCCAACGCCTTTATCCTTCTTAATAGAACTTCTCATTCTCCTTCTGGTTCACCACGTTCATCGAACTTCTGGTAGATGATGAGACCATAAGGGTCCGTCGAAGCTCGCCATGTGACCTGGGTGTCACAAATGTTATATCTACGTACAGGGGTTGCTTCCCTATGTCTCCTAGGGGCGCCTCCTCGTCAGTCGAAGCTGATCGAGACCTCCTCATGTGACCGTCATACCTGTCACCTTGGTAGTAACTCGCTCCCCGTCCATGATCCTTTCCAGTATCATCATGCAAGCTAGGTTCCCTTCTTTCTTGGTTGCCCTGATCCCCATTCTTTCTACGATCCTGGTAATCTTGGTGATCGTTTCTCTTCTGGGATCTCTCCCTCTTTTCACCGCTATCCGCCTTATCTCTACTAGTTTTTTACAGCGCGTCTAGGGTTGGAACCATTATTTTAGGCTGTATCCTGAGATCTCGAGCCACCACAGGCGTAGACAACTGGTACGGTGAGGTCAAGTGGGCAGTAGCAGTTATATTGATTCCCTATCTAGCGGCGTGTTTGATAACTTTCCGCATGGACTCCTAGACTTGCCGGGAGGCGTCTGGGGAGATACCGAGAATGGCATCTGTGGAAGTGGTTATGTCTTGACCGGTGGAAGGTGGAGTTCTAGAGAGCAAATCTCCTCCGCTGTTTATGACACTAGTATCGTTAATACCATATAGGGTACCAGTATCATCTGAGGATTGACTTCCGTCTATACTATTCGCCATGTGTCTGTTACACAAGTCTCATTAGGTTTAATGTTCAATGACAACACGATAGCACACCCCTTCTTCTAGCGCCAATTTTTAACGGTGATTTTTGGGATTATATAAACTCGATCACACGCCACACAAAAATATCATATTGACAATCGTTTTATGAAAGAAAAATAAATCATTAAAAATATGGAAGCAAGGATTTACGTGGAAAACACGGAAGGGAAAAAACCATGGTTGCCGGTGACGGCGGGAAAGCAATTCACTTATAAAAAAATCATTACAAACTCAACCTCACTTGCTCACTTGCTCACTTGCTCTCTTGAATCTTATATGATTCGTGAACCCTTTTGGGGTGTTTTTAGGATCTATTTGTACATTCATAGAACTCTAATTCTTGGAGCACAAGTAAAAGAAAAGGTAGCAGTAATTCAATACGACTCTGACTTATCGGAGTCATTGTTGCCTTCTTTCTTATTTCGTATCATTATTGTTTCAAATATATCAGATTTCTTGCCCATTCCGGATTCTGATATCTTTAAGGAAATTTGTTTCCTTATCAGAATACGCTTCATGAAACCTTGTTTGAGGAAGATTCTTTCTCTGCGTATTTAAGTCGTGATTGCAATAAATTCTATGATACTGACGTGTCTTGATTCTAGGCGTGTATCTAAGTTATCCATGTGTCGTTCAGCCGACCATTTGTCAAACCCGACCAAATTTCATTCGCTCCCGAATAGGGAACTAAACCCTATCGGGTAACCAAAACCCCGACCAATTTGGGTTCCCCCGATCATCTTCTTTATTTTGATCACTACCATTACTTTGGCTAAATATTTTCAACCTGACCATCTAAGTAACTTTAATCAAATATTATAGGAGCAACACTATAGTCATCTTAAGTTGGTTTAACATCTATTGATGTGTCATCAATTAATTGAAACGTGGCGTTTATGCTGACATGTCATCTTTCCAGATTATATCAATAACAGATGGTTTATGGCTCGTTTGGCACACCGTATTGGATTGTATTGTATTGTATTATATTGTATTAGACTGTATTATCATTAATACAAATATGTGTTTGATGATGCACTGTATTATATCGTATTAGGTTATTCCTATATGACTTTTTTGTATTATATTAACTTATAAAAATGTAATATTTAAAAGAAATACTTAATAATTAATTTTAAATATCTTTACTATGAATAAATCAATAAATATTTTTATATAAAAAATCAATAAATATGTATTTTAATTGAAACGAAAAATTTAAATAAAACTTTCCTATGTATTTTGAAATTATAAAAAAATCATGAAGAAGATAACACATATTTTATCAATATTCCATATTCATTGAAAAAAAAGGGAAAAAAGTGTTTTTTCTAATACAATACAATCTAATACAACCAAATATAATGTATTAGTTGACACCAAACACTGCATTGTACTATTTTAATACATTTTAATTGCTTGATACAGTACAATGCGGCCAAACAAACGATGTCTTAAATTGCAAGAGTGTTCTGTACGTAATATCAAAGTTATAGTTATCGTTTCTCTCTCTCTCTCTATATATATATATATAAATAGTTACACACACAAAGTTGTACGTGCTTATTGTTACAGTACATTGTCATTTGTACTCTTTCCATTTCCCTTCATTATCTCTATCTAAAATCAATATTTTCTATGGAAAAAACATCAGACTCTCAGCAGAAGGCCTCATATGGAATCGAAGATTATCTGACTGATGAGATTCAAGAACTACTCTCGACTCTTCCAAGAGAGAAAAACTTTGAGGGTAGTTATCTCTATCAATACCAAGGGTTTTGGTATCGTTCAATATATATTGCTGGCATGATATCGGCTCATAAGCATTTTCAAGCACGAGATAGTGATACAATATTAATCACCTGTCTAAAATCAGGTACGACTTGGTTGAAAGCTCTCGCATATGCAATTGTTCATCGTTCTCGTTATGCATTTGAACAGAGTCCCTTACTCACCACCAATCCTCATGAGCTAGTACCTTCCATTGACCATCCTGCCTATTATTTGAAAATCAATCAATCTCCTACCACTAGCATTTTGGAACTCATATTCCATATTCATCACTACCACATTCAATAGTGGATTCCAATTTCCGCATTGTGTGTAGGAATCCTTTGGATCAATTCATCTCTCATTGGCATTTCTTGTTAAAAATTGCTCAAGACAGGAAAATGAAGCCGCTTTCATTGGAGAAGGCTTTTGAGAGTGTTTCCAATGGAATCCAAGGGTTTGGCCCTTTTGGGGAACATGTGTTGGGTTATTGGAAGGCTAGTTTAGATAATCCTCATAAGATGTTATTCTTGAAATACGAAGATGTAATAGAGAATACACTCTTTTATGTAAAGAAATTGGCTGAATTCTTGAGATGTCCTTTCTCTGATGTCGAAGAGAAGCAAGGGGTGATCGAAGAATTTTCGAAGTTGTGTAGTTTTGAAAACATGAAAGATTTAGAGGTGAACAAGACCGGAAGATTACTACCCGACCGCGGACCTAAAAATAGTGATTACTTTAGGAAAGGGAAGGTGGGAGATTGGACAAATTATTTAACCTCTACAATGTCAGAAAGCTTGAAAATTTTGATGGAAGAGAAGTTTTCTGGATCCGGCTTGACCTTCAAAATGTCATAATTTCTAGGTTGAATTTGATCAAACTTTCGCGATTGTTATTCTGATGGATGTATCGTAATTTTCTTTGTTTGTTTTTGGATTGAAAATAAGACTTAATGCTTCTTGTTGACTCTTGTGTTTTCTAAATTATTATTATAATTTGATGATGATCTAGAGAAGTTTAATGATTCTTAATGATAAGTAAAAATTAAATTATAGAAAGCCAAAAACAGTCAGTTTAGACTCGCCACCTTGAACTATGCAAGTATCTTGTCAAAGATCTCCGTTGCAGTGGACCACAAGTGCGATGAAATAACAAATCAATAGTGAACACCCGCATAAGTTTTTTTTATTTTTTGTACACTTTTGAATAATTGATCTAACTATTAATATTGGATTGGTGGGAAGTCTCAGCTCACTCACCAGTCAGGCCAGGATTTTTCTTATCTCTTTCTTATAAGCAGTATTGAAAAAATCTGACTATGAAAAATGACCAGATAAACTATTGAAAAAAAAAATCCAAATTCACTTTTATTTCGTTAGTTGTTAAGTCCACAGAGTTCCAGCTAATCATATAATCATCTTCTTTGATCAAGTACTAAATAAACTGAATGATACATAATTCTCCTATAACGATTTCGGGTCATGTCCGAATCCTCAAATTACAATTTTGAGTCATACAGTACTATGTTGATTTCAAATTATAAAATCAGCTACTTAATAAAAAAACCAATACCCGATTCCTAAATTACAATTTTGAATCATGTTGCACTCCCTTGACTTCAAACTTTATACAAATTAAAGAAGGAAAAAAATGTTATTGATGAAGTACTAAATAAATAGAACAGTAACCGATTATCAAATTACAATTTTGAGTTATGTCACGCACCTTCCTTAATTTCAAATTTTACAATAATTCAAAACAAATTTGTAAACAGCACGACATATTACTCAGTCATGGTTTTATAAATTAATCAAGGATTATTCATTATTTGTTATGAAACTTGTAAATTTAGAACAAATTAATTTGTAATTCATCACGACAATCCTGCATGTGTTCTCAAGATCATATCATATGTGGATATAATAAGTATGATATAATAAACATGGCATGCTTAATTTTCATGGCAATATGAAGGTTAAGTTTATTGCTAGAGCGTCAAATTCCGTGGCGGATTACCTTGCCAACAGGGGATCGAAGAACAGTGGGGACATATGCAAATGGGAGAGTTACTGACTTGTTTGTTTTGGCTGTTGCTCTGTTTTGTGTGCGTTTTTGGCCGTGGGTGGTGCTTGTTTGCCCTAGGGCGGTAGCTCGGTTGGAGGGCTTTTGTCTTTTCGTTGTTGTCTTGCTGTCTCTTGTTGTTTTGTTCTTTGTGTTTTTTGCTTTGGCAAGCTTTGTTGGGCATCTGCCTCTTTTCCTTTTACAGTTCAAAAAAAATAAACATGTGTTGTATAATATTTCTCCTAATTTAACACCTGGTTTTTCTGTACACTATGGGAACTACTACACTTTTATTAGTAATAATGGGAGGTCGCAAAATCACTCGTCTCAGGCTTAAGAATATGAAGAATCACAATCCATCAAAACCAAATTTATAATTATTGTTGAAAATTAAACTTGACCACCTCCATTCTAGAAGCCAACAAATTTTGACTTCCAGCTGCCACCATCCAGCTGCCACCTCCTGCCAACCCCCAACTACCACCACCAAACAATTGAAGCTTATATTTGACTTTGTTTCATTGTTTGAATTTATTTTGTTTGTGTTTTTTCTCATCTCATTTCTCTATATAAAGGAATGAAGATTGTATTGTAAAAGTGTGGAGTGGTATAAGAAAATATAGAGAGATATAAAAAGAGTTTAGAGTTTCTCCTTCTATTGAGTGCTCGAAATCTCTCTCAGAGGTGCACCACAAGTGACCTCAACCACACCATCCCACCAACAGTGGTATCAGAGCCCAGGGAGCCAGAAATTCAGAAAACAGAGGCCAATACCGAATTGGCCCAGAAATCAAAGTGTTCAAAATTGATTTTTGATCACACCAGAGTGTTTTACTCATCGCTAGGAGTGCAACAGTGAAAATTTCACCCAAATCGGAGCTCAGAAGACGCCGCACGCGCCCCCTGAAGTTTGAGCGTGATTACACGGGCCGCCAGGCGCAGCCGCACCCTCCGGCGCGTCACCGCCACGCGCCGATCGTCTTCCTCGCCCGACTTACAGGATCCGACCCGACAACCGACCCGACATCCGACCAGCAATCTGGGCGACCCGTGACCCGACCCGGATACAGATCCGCTGATGCGTGCTGACATCACTAACGGCTTTACAAGGTTGGAATATTCCGTCCAGAAAACGAATATTCCGTTATCTTTTGGTTGACTTTTTGCCAAAAGTTTGACCGCTCGTTTCGGACGCTTCTGAACTTATTTTTCGACAAACTCAGACTGGTATCCAATGTTTTGGACCATTCTAGACGCAACCATGCACTCGGTTTCTGCAAATTTAGACTCCAGAATAGTGTTCTAAGCATTTCAAGTCTCGATGGCCAACGGAAACGCGAATATTGTCATCCCGAAACTCACTAAAGACAACTATGATAATTGGTGTATACAATTGAGAGCTCTACTAGGCTCTCAAGATGTCATGGACATTATGGAGGATGGATACACAGAACCCGCCTCCAAAGAAGCTGAAGGAGACTTGACAGATGCTCAGATAACAACTCTCAAAGCCGATCGAAAGAGGGATTATAAAGCAAAGTCCATAATTTATCAAGGACTAGAGGAGGCCACGTTCGAGATCATAGCATCCTCTAAGTCGTCTAAAGAAATCTGGGACACTCTTCACAAGACCTACAAAGGTGCTGACAAAGTGAAAAGAATTCGCCTTCAAAGTCTACGAGGTGAGTTCGAATCCCTACGAATGAAATCTAATGAATCCATTACTGAGTTCTATACACGAGTTATGGTTATTGCGAATCAGCTAAGAAGAAATGGAGAAACTCTCATCGATATAAGAATTTCAGAGAAAATTTTACGATCATTGGATCCAAAATTTGACTTTATAGTTGTGGCACTAGAAGAAACAAAAGATCTGGAGACGATGTCTGTTGAAGAACTAGTGGGTTCATTGCAAGCCCATGAGCAGAAAGTCACAAGAAGAAGTGAAGACAAAGTATTGGAGCAAGCTCTCCAATCAAAGCTCTCCCTCCATGAAAAAAGATACGAGCAAGGGGGAACCTCACAACAAGGAAAAGAACGAGGTAGAGGATCTCGTGGAAGAGGTTCTGGAAATGCCGAAACCAACGGTAGAGGCAGAGGAGGAAGAGACACAAATAGAGGAGGACATGGACAACAAAACTATGTCCCACGAGGAAGAGGACGTGGAAGAAGAGACAGCTACAACAACCGTCCAAACATTGACAAAAGAAATGTTCAATGCTATAATTGCCACAAATATGGCCACTATAGCAACGAGTGCAGAGGTAATCCAAATGAGGTATATGAAAATTCTAACTTTGTAGAGAAATAGCAAGTTGAAGGAGAATCGTTGATGTTGATGGCACACAACTCAACATATCAAAACCAAAATGTTTGGTTTCTTATTTCTAGAGCCAGCAATCATATGACTGACAGAAAAGATTTATTCACAGAACTTGATGAGAAAGTTCGTGGAGAAATTTCATTTGGCAACCTCTCAAAAATCCCTGTCTAAGGAAAAGGAGATGTCATGATCAAGCAGAAGAATGGAGATCATGCATTCATCTCCAATGTTTACTATGTTCCAGACATGAGGACAAACATCCTAAGTCTCGGACAACTCCTAGAAAAAGGTTATCATATTAGCCTTTAAAATATGCAACTCACCATCACAGATGCTCGAGGAAAGCTGGTTACTCGAATCCAGATGACGAAGAACATAATGTTTCCTCTCGCAATTCATCATGATACGCCAAGGTGTTTGACAGCCATCATCAATGACAAAGATTGGTTGTGGCATCTAAGGTATGGACATCTCAACTTTGAAAGTTTAAAGCAATTGGGAAGTAAGAAGATGGTGAAAGGATTGCCAAACATCCATCACCCAAATGAGATATGTGAAAGCTTTGTTCTCAGTAAACAACACAGAAATAGCTTCAGAAAGGAGGTAAATTGGAAATCAACCATGCCACTAGAGCTCGTTCACACAGATGTGTGTGGTCCATTGACGCCAGTATCAAATGGACAGAATCAATACTTCATTACCTTCATTGACGACTACAGCAAGAAGACTTGGGTATATTTACTAAGAAAAAAGTCTGAAGTATTTGATCACTTCAAAGAGTTCAAAACTCTTGTGGAGAAGCAAAATGGCTATTACATCAAAACATTGAGATCAGATCAAGGTGGAGAATACACTGCAAGTCCTTTCTAGGAATTCCTTAAGCAACAAGGAATCAGACATCAGTTTACACCAGCTTATACTCCTCAGTTAAATGGCGTAGTTGAAAAGAAGACTCGAACAATCCTTAACATGGTCAGAAGCATATTAAAGGATAAAAACATGCCCAAAAGCTTTTGGGCATGAAGCAGTTTTGTGTGTGGTATATCTACTTAACAGATGTCCTACAAAGAGTCTAGATACAAAGACACCGCAAAAAGCATGGAGCACTCACAAACCAAGTGTGAGCCACCTCAGAGTTTTTGGCACCATTGCCTACATCAAGGTCCCAGAAGTAAGAAGAATCAAGCTTGAAGATAAAGGAGAAAAGTGTATCCTTGTTGGATACGGTGACAGAACAATGAGTTACTGGCTATACAACCCTGTCACCAAGAAAGTGATCTTCAGCAGAGATGTCATTTTTGAAGAAAATGAATCCTGGAATTGGGATCAGACCAAAGCTTCCAGAAGTGCAGAGTTGATACCTGCAGAAGAGACAAGAGAAGTGGCTAGAGAGCCACAAATACCCAGAGATCAGCAGACTCCTCAACGTGGTTTCCAGTCACCACAAAGGTATGATAGTCCATTACCAATTGATCGTGACTTTTCAGATATGAGTCCTAGAGGGACACGTAGCCTAGAAGATCTGTATGAAAATACAGAACAGGTGGAAGAATATATTACTCTGTATTGTCTGCTGATGACAAGTGATCCAGTTAGCTTTGAAGAGGCTAACCAAAAGGAAAAGTGGAGAAGTGTAATGGATTAGGAGATTCGATCCATTGAAAAGAACAAGACATGGGAGTTGACTAATCTCTCAGAAGACCGAAAAACTATCGGCGTGAAATGGGTCTACAAGACCAAAAGAGATGCGAAAGGATAAGTCTAGAGGTACAAGGCAAGACTTGTAGTAAAAGGCTATAAGCAAAATGAAGGAAGTGATTACGGAGAAGTCTTTGCCCCAGTTGCCAGACTAGAAACCATCAGATTGCTGATATCATTGGCAGCTCAGAAAAGTTGAAAAATTTACCAACTTGAAGTAAAGTCAGCATTCCTGGATGGCTTTCTTGAAGAAGAAATCTATGTGGAACAACCACCTAGATATGTGAAGAAAGGCAGAGAAGATAAAGTGTGCAGACTGAAGAAAGCTCTATATGGTTTGAAGCAAGCACCTCGTGCATGGAACACGAGAATTGATGATTACTTCCAAGAGAGCAGATTTGAGAAATGTCAGTATGAGCATGCACTATACATGGAGATTCCTGACCAGTCTCACCTAAATGCAGCAAAGAGGATACTCCGGTACATAAAAGGTTTTGTTGATGATGGTATATTGTATACCAAAAGTGAAGATTGCAGGTTGATTGGCTATTCAGATAGTGATTGGGGAAGAGATCTGGATGAACGTAAAAGCACGACAGGTTTTACATTTTTTATGGGAGATGCAGCGTTCACATGGTCATCCAAAAAGCAAGCCATTGTGACACTGTCATCATGTGAAGCTGAGTATGTTGCTGCCTGCTCAGCTGTTTGTCATGGTATATGGATCAGGAATGTGTTACAGTACTTGGAATTTCCACAAGTAAATCCCACAGAGGTCTACATCGACAATCGGTCAGCGATTGCACTAGCAAAGAATCCAGTATTCCATGAAAGGAGCAAACATATTGATACGAGGTATCATTTCATCAGAGAGCATGTGAAGAATAAAGAGGTGGAACTAGTCTCTTGCAGGACATATGATCAAGCTGCTGATATTTTCACCAAGCCTCTCAAACACGATGTGTTTTCAAGACTAAAGACAATGCTTGGTATGACAAAAAATAGAGAGTCAAGTTTAAGGGGGGATGTTGAAAATTAAACTTGACCACCTCCATTCTAGAAGCCAACAAATTCTGACTTCCAGCTGCCACCATCCAGCTGCCACCATCCAGCTGCCACCTCCTGCCAAACCCCAACTACTACCACCAAACAATTGAAGCTTATCTTTGACTTTTTTTCATTGTTTGAATTTATTTTGTTTGTGTTTTTTCTCATCTCATTTCCCTATATAAAGGAATAAAGATTGTATTGTAAAAGTATGGAGTGGTGTAAGAAAATATAGAGAGATATAAAAAGAGTTTAGAGTTTGTCCTTCTGTTGAGTGCTCGAAATCTCTCTCAGAGGTGCACCACAAGTGACCTCAACCACACCATCCCACCAACAATTATAACTTAATTACATCTTTCATCAGTTAAATAAAAACGTCAAATTTTCAACTAAAAACTCTCTTAATCTATAAATTTTCATCACAAATCTTTCATTAGATCGATACATATAAAACACAAAACATCTTGATGCCTTGTACTGATCATCAGATGCATCAAGTCTTATTTTCTCAACCCAAACCACAAAAAATAAAAGCAAAGTTTTCATAGTTCGATAAAACAAATATGAAAGTTGTTCAACTTCATTCAGCAAACTTTTGATATCATGACAATCTAAAGCTCAACCCAGATCCAGAAAACTTCTCTTCCATTAAACATTCCAGGCGTTCCGACATTGAAGGGGTTAAATAGTTTTTCCAATCTCCCACCTCCCCTTTCCTAAAAAAAGCACTATAATTTTTAGGTCCGACGCCGGAGACATTTCTACCGATCTTGTTCACTTCCAAATCTTTCATGTTCCCGAAACTACACAATTTTACTATTTCTTCTATCACCCCTTGGTTCTCTTCAAGATTAGAAAAAGGACATCCTAAGAAATCGGCAAATTTCTTAACATAAAAGTGTGTATCCTCTTTTAAGTCTTATTTCAAGAATAATACCTTATGCGAACTGTCTAGACTAGCCTTCCAGTAACCCAATACATGTTCCCAAAGAGGACCAGAGTTTTGGATTCCACGACAAACCATCTCAAAAGACTCCTCTAATGAAAGTGTCTCCCTTTTGTTGTCATGAGCCTCTTTTAACAATAAATTCCATTGGGAGATGAATTGATCCAACGGGTTTCTACACATATACACAATTCGACAATTGGTATTTAGTATGGAATGCGGTAAGGCTGAATATGGAATATGCGTACCGAAAATCCTCGGGGTACAAAAATCTTCAAAACTAGGTAAATCATGATTTTAGTTCAAATAAAAGAAAATCTCGAAAAATGGCATTAGCTCATGAGGATTGGTGGTTAGTATGGGGCTATGTTCAAATGCACAACGGGAACGATGAACAATTGCATATGTGATGGCCTTCAACCATGTGGTACCTGATTTCTAATAGGTGATCAATATTATATCACTGTCTCGTGCTTGGAAATACCTCTGAGTGGCTATCATACCATAAAGAAAACTGTGACGATACCAAACACCATCGAATTGATAGAGATAAGTACCATCAAAGTTTTTCTCTCTAGGAAGGGTCAAGAGTAGTTCTTCTACCTCATTGCTCAGATTACTATCTTCGACTCCATGTGAGGCCTTCGGCTGGGAGCTGTCTATTGCTTTCTCCATGGAAAATTAATTTTAGACAGAGATGTAGAGAAGTGAAATGGTGAACCTCTGGATATACATAGAAAGTGATAAAGCTATTAAATCAAACTGAATTTTCCATAATACGAAGTGAGCAAGTATAATTAATAGGAAAACCCATAAAATCACACCCAAAAAAATACACAAACATAATACACATTTGGGTTGTATAATATTCTACTATTTAACAAAGATGGAGTAAAAACGTACCGATTTTGCTTTAAAGTAGTCGAAAAAAGCAGATCCGGTGAGTAATGGGAGTTCCAATGTTGCCTCTACAAGTGGCTGTGCTTGCTGCCTCTTTTTATAATGTTAGGATAACATCGTAAATATTTGAGTTGTTAGAGGACATTTGTGGAAATAATATACATGGAGACCTTAATCCGGCACTTTTTAAAAAGTGAATATAAGGGTATTTCCAATGTAAATATGTATTTTTTTAATTTCTAAATAGTTTCACATCAGTATTTCTATATTATGGATCCACTCTAGAAAAAAAAATTAGAGAAATGAATATTTATATCTCTAATACAATTATTTAAAATCCAATATGCATCCATTTTATGACCAATCATAATAAACAATTATTTCATTCTCTCTCCTCTTTTATTTTACAATTAAATGGACTATAATATTATTGGTGGAAAGAGTTAGAAATCTCAGTCAGCATTTCTAAAAGAGTTTTTAAATTAAAAATTCAACTTCATATTCTTTAACTTTTTTCTGACACATTATCTCCGTATTAAAGTTAGATGATTGTATGGCTCTCAATTTTCTTCAAATACATATTTGCTTCGAAGATGCTCTAAAAGCCAACTATTTTGACTTTCTTTTGTTTGACATAGGCATCTTAAATTTAAATTAAAGTCAAGAAAAACAAGTAAATCTATTATTTAAGGAAATAAAATGCAGCCCAAGGCATCTCCAACCTTTGCACTAGAGGTGCCCACGGTTTGGTTAAACCGTGGGTACCAAACCGAAACCGACCACCCAAAATCGAAACCGAAACCGTAACTGAAACCGCCGGTTACGAAACCGGTTGGAAACCGGTTTCGAGCCGGTTCGGTTACGATTAGGGATGTCCCAAAACCGCTCAACACCGGCGGTTTGGGGCGGTTTTTATAAAAAAAATAAAAAAAAATTCAACCAATAGAAAAGTGCCACATGGACAAAAAAATAAAATAAAAAAACAACAAAAATCAAAACCGAAACCGGCCAAAACCGAAACCAAAACCGCCCCAAACCGGCGGTTTTGGGCGGTTTATATATTAAAAAAAATTCTAACCAATAGAAAAGTGACACGTAGCCACAAAAATTGAAAAAAAAATAAAAACCGAAACAGAAACCGAAAACCAAACCGGTTTTCTCGGTTCGGTTACGGTTTGGGTGGCCACGGAACCGAAACCGCCCTGAAACCGAACTGTGGCCACCTCTACTTTGCACCATTCACCAAATTGGAGCATGAAATCTCTCCAACCCAGTGCTATTCACCACGCCATTCTAACTCCAAGTGAAATCCAATGCCAGAAGTAGCGCATTCTGGTGAGATGCGCTACTTCTGGCGCTGGTATTTTTTTAGTCCCTCAAATTTTTAGAATTTACATATTCAGCATATTAAATAAAAGCTATTACGATTTTATCCCTTATTTAAAAAACTTGTTTAATTACAGTTTTGCCCTATTAAACAAAATGTATTCCAATTGTATCCTTGTAATTATCTAATGCTTTTGGTTAATGTATATTTGTTTTAATTGAATTGTTATTTATATTAATATTTATAATAAACTAAAATGAAGTATATAATACAAAAATTTCTAAATATCATTAATAATAAAAAACGCTAAATTGAAAACAAAACAAATAAAGCAACAAAAACATTAATAAAAACATTAATAAAGAAGCTCACATTGCACTCTGAAATGCATTAATTGATCATTTGTGGGATAAATATACTAATTGGGGAAAATAAATGACGGTATGTACTTTTCTTTTTGTGTTTTTTATTTCTTTTATGAAATGTAATGTCAAAGTTCAATTAATAATAAATGCAATATTTTAGTTAATTAAATTTAATTTCTTAATTAACTAATTTGTTAATTTCTTAACTTATCGTAATATTATGCTAATTGAGGGGTGAAATGTTAATTGTTGAGAAACAATGAAAAAGTGAATATTTAGGGAATTTTCTTTTTAAAGTAAGATTTGGTGCAATGGGTTAGAGATGATGGAGTGGAAGTTGCTACATTTTGCTGCAAAGTTGCAACAAATTAGTGCAACGGGTTGAAGATAGTCTTAGTTGATAAAAATCAATAATTTCAATAATTAATGAAATGACCCAAAATTGCCCGGTTATAAGTAGAATAATGTTGCCTGTCAAAAAAAAAACTTCCAAGTTTATTGCTCAAATTATATTGTGATGAACCAATTTATAACTTCCGCATTATCACTACATCATCTCATAATCAATATAGTTGTGACAAATTAGTTTGCTATAAAAATTTTGCCAATCTAAGACCCCGTTCTGCGCCTGTTTTTCAACCCGTTTTCGTTGTTGTTTTCTAAAAATGATTTCGAATTCACGATCGTTAAGCGTTTTTCATTTTAATTTCAAAAAACAAAAAACAAACCAATGTTAACAGTGAAATATTTGAAAAACACAAAATATATGTTTTTGTTTTTGTTTTTGTTTTTCAAAAAAAATTAATTAAAAAAATTTATTTTTTCTCTTCACCGTGCATCATCTTCTTCCTTCATTATCTTCTCTCTTCCCAATGTGGTCTTCTTTTTCTTCAACTCACTGCCGCCGCTGATCAGCTCCCGCTCGCCGCCACCGATCTGGTCTTCTTCTTATTCTTCTTCTTCTGCTCGCCACCGATCTGCTCTTTTCAGCTTGTCTTCAGCTTCTTCTTCGGTTAGTCTTCTTCTTCTTAAGATCCGGACAGCAATATATGAAGCCAGAATAGTTGGAGACATTGAAGGTTTGCGAGAGGAACTAAAGCTATGGGAAGATAAAAAGGATGAAATGGCAGTTGTTAACCTAAAATTTGTTGGGAGTAGAATTTCGATCAACACCCCCAAACTGCTACACCGAAAGGTCGCAGCGGAGGTAGGTACCTCGAGGTACTGGGGTTTTGTACGAGAGAGTGAAGCAAGGTGGAGTGGGTAGGGGACTAATCATCCCGCCTATCGGGCTTCCATCATATGGAGAAGATATGACGCTGGAGGTTCTCTTGCTGGTGTGAGGGGGATGATCCTGGTACCTAGTCCCTGGTCCCAGGTCCTAGTCTCTAGTCCTGGTACCTAGTTGTTGTACCTGTCTTGGTACCCAGTCTCCTCTCTAGGCTTCCTTGACCCAAACAGTAAGCAATGAGAAAGGATTAATGCTCCTCGATGACGTAGATGTGGTCGAGAAAGATGGGACCACCAGGTAGCGATTCTTCACCTCTAGGTCCTTCCAGTCTGGGTCGAAACCCGTCTTAGTTCTTCTGACTCCTTTCTAGTGGTGGCTTGGCATGCAGATAAGTGGACAAGAGAGCTAGAACCAGTACGGTCGGAACCTAGCATCCACACATGCATAATAAAGAAATATATGGGAGAATGACAATTCATTTGAGAGAATTGGACTAACTTAGGGGAAAAAACATCATGAATGATCATATGCGAAAAAACCCATAGGCAGTATCCAGAGGAAGGAGAGAGACCCTTCTTTATATATGTATATATATATATATATCACAAGAAGTGCTCTGAAGAGCTTACATAAGTATAAAACGGGACCTGGTAGGTCACAGTTTGACGGGTTCCACCTGGTACCTATACATTCCTGGTGAAAATTAATATGTGTAGTAGACGATACAAAGGTGGTGTAGAGGGAATTCGGGCGAGGTCTTTTTGACACTGTAGGCGTCTCTGTTTTTAGTCGATCTCTGGATCAGCTCCTGATCAGTTAATTTATATATATATATATATATGTTTTATACTCATTCCTCTAATTAATTGCTTGTTTCTTGAGTTATTTAGGGGTTTTAATTTGTGCTTTGAGCATTTCCAGGTTTTTGGATCAAAGTGATGTATTTGGAGAATTTTATACGAAAAGAGCATTTATTGAAGAATTGAGGGACTAATATGCAATTATCCTTGAACCGCTGTCAAGACCGCTGTTAATTATGACAGCGGTACCAATAGCACTAAAAAGGGCAGAATAACACCTTCCAAAACGCTGTCATACTGCTGTGAATTTCCACAGCGGTAGTCACAGCAGTTTCCCGAATCAGTGCAGATGAGCCATCTTGCAAAGGTCATATCTCTCAGCGCCGATCGAAATATGTGTCCTGGTACCTAAGGATATGAAGCCCCAGAAGTCTAGTTTCCAACCCAATTTACGGTTTGTCAATCCAAAGTTTCTAGAAGAAGTTATGCTCATTTGAGTACCTATTGCGCAGATCAGTCAGTCATAAAATCCGTGAATAGTGACGGGATTTGTTTTGCAAGTTGTCAGAACGGGAAATATTACCTTTTTGGACATGAGTGTGAGTCTTGGGAAGCAAGTTGATATATAATCCTTATCTTCCTTCAATAAGTTATCAATTTGGATGGTTTAGGAAAGGAATAAAATCCCAAAAAGGTAGAGTTCTAAAAGGGAATTGATTTCCTTGTTGTTTAAGGACTTAGCTTAGCATCTAAAACCAATTTAAACCCCTTTGAACCCTAATTTAGAAAGAGATAAGCCAAGGGAGGTCCCAATCCACCAAGGGAGCCATCCCCTATCACTCTACCACCACGCATCACCTCAAGACCCATCCATCCATTGTAGAAGAAGACGAAGAAGAATTGGAGGAGCTCTTTGATGATCATCTCGGGTTTTCACTACTCAATCTCTTTTCTTTTCTTTTTCTATGATGTGTAACTAATTCTATAACTAGGGAATCAATGTGAACCTCTTTTGAATGATCATGTTTGGATTAATTATTATTTCAACAATTCAATTTTTGATTTATTCATTGTTCTTAACTGCTTAATCCTCATTAGTTTTAATATTTATTCACACCATAGACCAAGGGTGGATGATTATTTGGCATGATTTTAGGGTTAAGACTATCTGAGAATTAGGGTTAGAGTATAGACCAAACCTAATATTGATTAATACTCTTTTGAATGAATGAATTTTATCTTTAGCATAGGTCAAGCAAAGTATAAAATTTGGTTCTTAATTCTTGCGCTTAAAGGGTTTCCGATCGTTGTTCACACCATAGACCAAGGGTGAATAGTGGTTGGGAACATGTGACTCGTCCCATGATCATATGGTAATAGTCACATTAAAGACAAAGAATGAACCCTAGAATTGATTGAATTTTGTTTACAAATTAATTTCATACATTGAGTGTTCATAATTGGGGATCATTGATGACCTAGTGTTTTCTCTCCATTGATCACGACCATATTCTTTTTAAATTGCTTTCTTAGATTTATTTATTTTTTTTAATTTAATCATCAACAAATCTTTTGGTTACTTTAATTTAACTTTAATTAGAATTAGTTTTAATTAATAAATTACTTTTCCTCGTGGGAACGATCCTTACTTGTCGTTGCACTTATCTTCACGATTCGTGCACTTGCGAATGAGTATTTTATAACACGATTTTATACACATCAAGTTTATGGCACCGCTGCCGGGGAATAGTTGAATTTGTTGATTAATTCTAGTTTTAGTTTTAGTTAGTAGTTCTAATTTTTTTTAGTAGTCGTTTCATTAGTCAATAGTTTATTTTTATTTTTATTTTTTGTTTTCTTTTTATTTTATTTTCGTTTCTTTCTTTCATGTACAATGGGCTTCTACAGACAGCACGCTTATGATGAGGAAGCAAGAGCACAAGCCCGAGCAATGAATTCCTACAATCCGTGGCCTATCAATGAACCATATGGAAATTCCCACAGTCAGTGGTCGAGTTATGAACCATATGACAATACTTGCAACCCTGATTGGAGGAATCATCAAGACTTCTCATGGAGCTATAATGAAGTCAATACCTATGAGCAACCGGTCTCACCATCACTTGAGGACACATTGAATAGCTTCATTCATTTTACTCAGCAAAATTTCAAGAAAACCAATGTACAGCTTCAAAACATTGAAGCTTCGATAGGGAAGATACAGGTGAAAATTGGGTAATTGGCTGAATCTTTTCAAAAGAAGGAGCCCGAAAGGTTCCCGAGCCAACCGGAGCAAGAAGATTCTATCAACATCCTTTCTAATGGTGAGATCGTCGATACCATAGTGAGCCATGAACTTTCTAATGATTTTTCTAGTGTTGTAGATGAAGAAGTAAAAAAGGAGGAGGCGGAAGATGAAGTGAAGGAAGTGGAAGATGTACCTTTCGAGGAACCGCTCCTATACAAGGAACTCAAGCCTTATGTCCCTCCCATTACTTTCCCAAGCCGCCTACACAAAAGCAAATGGAATAAGTGGTTTTCTGAACATATTTCACCATACTTTATATTGAACATTTCCTTGCTTTTGGTTATTTTGTGTAGGAACATGCCGGCGCGTGAAATTTTTTTCCAAGACTTGATCGCGTTTAAGCGTAAATTTGAGACATTGGAATTTGGTTGAGTTGTCCTTGCACCCGTCTTGCCAAGACGTTAAATAAAGCGCTCGGTGGGAGGTAACTGACGCAGAACGGAAGTTCTAGAATCACAAGCGTAACCGTAACAGAACATAAACTGGAATCCACCAGAAAAAGAATTGAAACCAAATTGTAAAATTTATTGAATAACTCGAAACTGATAACAAAAGCCTTAAATAGGCTCAGAAAACCCTAAAAACAGAAAAGACTAAAATATCCTCATCTAAATAAAAAAAACGGAAAACAAATAAAAAACACGAAAATCTTCGGTTGCCCGATAACTTAACTTAAACAGCTTCGTTGATGGAGTAAATGATGTCAACCGGGAAAGCCCGGTTGTCTCACTATGGAGCTCTGAAAACCCTTTCCGAAAACATATTATAATAGGAAATTTGACAACCGAGCTAAAAGTTATGCCCGTTTCTTTGAAGCACCTCTTTTGGACAATTTTCTATCCATCTCTTCTTCAAAGACCAAAGCCAATTATCCTACATTAGCAACCCACCTAGGTAATTTAGTTTCAATTGTTTTTAGTTTTTAGTTTTTATTCTTTAGTTTTTGTGTTGAGTTCATACATGCCATACTTTTTCTTTATTCGTTGTCCAAGATTTTAATGTCATATAAACATTGAGGACAATTTTTAGATTAAGTTTGGGGGTGTGAAATATTTATTTATTTTTTAATTTTTTGAGCCATTTGTTGAAATCTGTGAAAAAGTGACATGTTTTAAAAAATTTTGAGGCAAAAGTTTTGTTAAAACTGTATTCATTGGTGAGGAAATAAATTTTTCCATCCACTCTAGGTTCTTCATTTTTTTCGATACAAATCCAACGGTATAAAGAACGTAAAATTCTGGGCGGTGGTTTAAAAGTTATGATTGTTTCTTCAACCAAAGGTCATGTGAATATTTTTTGTAGTCTGTTTTCTCACTTTTCCGATTCGAATTTTGAAATACTTTCTACATAAAAAGTTTTTATTTGCATGTCTATTTTCTTTTGTTAAAATTTGGTTAACTTTTGTTGATATTTTTGAGAGATATGCATTAAAGAACAGACATAGGTCGATTTCAAAAGTCACCAGTTTTTGAATTTTTGTCCTCTATTTTGAGATGTTTCTTTTGTGTGCTTTTAGAGCCGTAATATGTGATTTAATCACTGAGTTTAGACTAACATCTTGCCCCTTAGATTATTGCATTACATTTTTCAAAATTTATGACATACTCTTGATGTGATGGTGGATAAGATGCTTAGTTGAATTGCCATGATTAATAGTGGAGACTACCCTTGTGAGTTCACTAAACCAAAAAGTGTTACATAAATATCATTATATGAGGGTTCTTTTGTTTCTATTCCTAAACACTCATTAGGTTCATAGCATTAGAAATTGATCTCAATAGGTTATGCATTGGATATTAAAGAACATTCATCATAAAAAAGATATCACATATGGACTTTGCTCTTGTTTTGGTTGAACCATTAGAAGTGATATAGGCAATGTGTGCTTGAACTCACTTAAAAGGTCTTAAATATTTCCTACCCTTATGTGTGTGCTCCATAGCCAATTTTGAAGCCAAACACTGTAAGCTTTTTTCTTTCATCACCCATATTAACCTAACCCCAATAAGCCGAATTTTAGCCATACCTTATAGCTTGGGATCATATTGAGGTGATGAAGATGATTGAAGAGAGTTCAAAATGGGTGACTCATGAAGTGCAAGTACCAAGGCAAAGTAAGAAGATTAAATGCAAATAAGGTGTTGGAAGAATTATGTAACTGATGTAAAAAGTCTCGTTTAAAAAAAAGACTTTTTAAAAAAAATGAAAAAAAAGATAAAGATAAATAAATGAGATGATGAATCAAATAAATGAAAGTGAAAAGGAATAAAGCTTTACAATGAAAGTGATAAGAAATCAAAGTCAACTCAAGAAGGAGGATGAACAAAAATTGTTCAAGAAGCCTAGATGCAAGTGGAATGAAGAATTCGAAGAAATTCAGCCAAGTATGAAGATTACTGAAGAATTTCTCGATATGATCCTAGGTTTGTTTGCTATCCTTTTCCCGTTCTTCCTTAACCTTTACCCCGTGGCCCCGTTACAACCAAAAAAAGACCTAATTGATCATTCGGGAATGCTAGCTCGAGAGTAAAGGTAAAAATGTGTTCTATCTTGTTCTTAATGTCTGATTCCATTCATAAGATCATTTGTATAAAAATCAAGCGTTCTTTTTATTATATATTCATATGCGATTATATTTTGAAATTTCTTGTGCATAACTTCATTCGCATATGCTTGATGAGTGTATTTGCCTAGGTTCTGTGTGAAATTAATAAGCGATATCTTGTGAGAATTAGAGTCGAGGCGAATTATATCTATGACGTTTGACGAATGTGTTTTTGAATCTAGAGTGTCTTGAGTATGGGCTTTTCAATAAAACTAAGCATGCATTTAAATTTGTGGCATAATTTTAGTCTTTATCCAATGGCTCTAGCATACATTGGCTTTGAATGGTATATGTGAGTTTGCATATTGATTATTTGGTTTTTCGCAGAAATTTATGTTTGTGGGTAGCATAGCTGTAAACCCTCAGGAGACAATACTTCTCCTACTAAGGACACCTAGAGGTTTAAAGGCTTGTAGCATACGCTCAATGTTATCGTGTTCCCTACGAAAGTGGCTTAGTTTATTTTTATTTTATTTTTAGATTTTTGTTTGTTTGTCGTTTTAGTTTTTATTCTAGTTTTGCTCGAGGACTAGCAAAAGATAGGTTTTGGGGTATTTGACCGGTTATTTTATATATATATATATATATTATCCCCATTCTTCCAATCAATTGCTTGTTTCTTGAGTTATTTAGGGGTTTTAATTTGTGTTTTGAGCATTTCCAGGTTTTTGGATCAAAGTGATGTATTTGGAGAATTTTATACGAAAAGGACAATTATTGAAGAATTGAGGGACTAATATGCGATTTTCCTTGAACCGCTGTCAAGACTGCTATTAATTATGACAGCGGTACATATAGCGCTAAAAAGGGCAGAATAACACCTTCCACAACGCTGTCATACCGCTGTGAATTTCCACAGCAGTTTCTAGAATCAGTGCAGATGAGCCATGTTGCGAAGGCCATATCTCTCAGCTCAGATCGAACTGTGTGTTCTTCCACCTATGGATTTGAAGCGCCAGAGGTCTAGGTTCCAACCCAATTTACGGTTTGTCAATCCAAAGTTTCTAGAAGAAGTTATGCTCATTTGAGTACCTATTGCGCAGATCAGTCAGTCATAAAATCCGTGAATAGTGACGCGATTTGTTTTGCAAGTTGTCGGAACGGGAAATATTACCTTTTTGGACATGAGTGTGAGTCTTGGGAAGCAAGTTGATACCTAATCCTTATCTTCCTTCAATAAGTTATCAATTTGGATGGTTTAGGAAAGGAATAAAATCCCAAAAAGGTGGAGTTCTAAAAGGGAATTGATTTCCTTGTTGTTTAAGGACTTAGCTTAGCATCTAAAGCCTATTTAAACCCCTTTGAATCCTAATTTCGAAAGAGAGAAGCCAAGGGAGGTCCCAAGCCACCAAGGGGGCCATCCCTCATCACTCCACCACCACACATCACCTCAAGACCCGTCCATCCATTGTAGAAGAAGACGAAGAAGAATTGGAGGGGCTCTTTGATGATCATCTCGGGTTTTCTCTACTCAATCTCTTTTCTTTTCTTTTTCTATGATGTGTAACTAATTCCATAACTAGAGAATCAATGTGAACCTCTTGTGAATGCTTATGTTTGGATTAATTATTATTTCATCAATTCAATTCTTGATTTATTCATTGTTCTTAACTGCTTAATCCTTATTAGTTTTAATATTTATTCACACCATAGACC
Organism: Dipteronia sinensis; assembly: GCA_033220585.1. Lineage (NCBI taxonomy): Eukaryota > Viridiplantae > Streptophyta > Magnoliopsida > Sapindales > Sapindaceae > Dipteronia > Dipteronia sinensis. The sequence goes on along the minus strand of CM065644.1, from coordinate 21,370,952 downwards.
AAGGGTGGATGATTATTTGGCATGATTTTAGGGTTAAGACTATCTGAGAATTAGGGTTAGAGTATAGACCAAACCTAATCTTGATTAATGCTCTTTTGAATGAATGAATTTTATCTTTAGCATAGGTCAAGCAAAGTATAAAATTTGGTTATTAATTCTTGCGCTTAAAGGGTTTCCGATCGTTGTTCACACCATAGACCAAGGGTGAATAGTGGTTGGGAACAAGTGACTCGTCCCATGATCATACGGTAATAGTCACATTAAAGACAAAGAATGAACCCCTAGAATTGATTGAATTTTGTTTACAAATTAATTCCATACATTGAGTGTTCATAATTGGGGATCATTGATGACCTAGTGTTTTCTCTCCATTGATCACAACCATATTCTTTTTAAATTGCTTTCTTAGATTAATTTAATTTTGTTTTTTATTTTAATTCAATCATCAACAAATCTTTTGGTTACTTTAATTTAACTTTAATTAGAATTAGTTTTAATTAATAAATTACTTTTCCTCGTGGGAATGATCCTTACTTGTCGCTGTACTTATCTTCAAGATTCGTGCACTTGCGAGTGAGTATTTTATAACACGATTTTATACACATCAGCTCCCAATTTTTAGATCCCTGTTTTGGAGAGAGCTTTGTCATATTTATAGGTCCTAATTCTTGTTGCCCACTCCGTCAATTTAGTTAATCAATTCCCAACCATAGGAACACTGATTTGGCATTGATGGAGTTGAATATTTTCTCATTAATGGCTTTGTGAATGGTCATTAAAGAGTTGACCGGTTCATTAATGGGGTTGATTTTCTCCATCAATAGGGTCGACAATATCTATTAATAACCAGAGGGGTCAACTTTCTCTTCTTTTAGTTAAAGGCCTCTTGTTCTTGTTTTCCATTCTGGAAGGGTGGGAGGTGTTTGTTGGATCAGTTCAGGATAGGTACCGCAGTACTAGGGTATTGGGTAACTGGTGCACTTTCCTCCTTAACGCTGGAGCTTTCTCACTATCGCTCACCATGTTAGATGGATGAGATATTCTTATTGGACTGGTCCAAGATAGGTATCGATGTACCTGGATACCAAGTAGCTGGTACCGCGGTACCGGTACTCTTTGATACCAGGGAAAAGGCTTACTGTGGTATAGGCCATATGCGTTTCTCGGTACCAGGGAAACGGGGTAGTCTCGATCCAGGTCTTATCAGGAATAAGCCCATTGAAAAATTCTTCTTTGAACCCCTACCAAAAAAGGCTGTTAACAGCAGTATCATGATTTTGGTTTGTATTATTAGTATGAAAAAACTGTGTAGTTTCCATTTGTAGAATATTGCTTGATTATGTGAACTCTGGATTGTAGGAATACAAGTTTATCTATCAAAATAGGATGATTTGTGTAGTTTTAGCTTTGTTATGAAGATTTTGACTAGATTTTCTGGGTTTCTGTGTGTGAAATAAATGAACTAGAAAACATGAATGATTTTGTAGGAAGTGGGAATTGTTTGGAAGCTTATTTGGATTTTGGGTTCCAGTCTGCGATAATAGGATTGTTCATTTTTCTTTTAATTGTTTCTTTACAAGTTTTCGAAATTTTGATGGAAGTGAATCTGGGTATGGTGGTTTTAGTTCTGTTGTTGATATAGGATCTTTAGTTCACTAGTTCATTTTTCTTTGAATTTTATTGTTGATAGGTGATTTTGTAGGCTAGATCGGGGACAAAAAAAATAATTATTAATATTTTATTTTTATTTTTATTTAGTTGATACTTATTTGGGACGAATTTAATGTAAAGCTTTGATATTTTTCGGTTAACCTATCAGACTCGTTTTTATTATTTTTTATTTTCAGAATATAGGTTTCTGTTAGGGAATAAGAAACTAGAAGGTATGCGATTCAACAATCACACACAGCAAAATACGAAAAATTGAGTGGACACAATAATTTTACATGGTTCGGGAAATCCTTACGTCTACGGAGCTACTGCAGTATTTTCACTATGGAAAATATACACTGTGTTTTACAAACACTCTCAGCTCACAACACCACAACCCAAATACACTCACTTGGGATCTCTCTCTCTCTCTCTCTCTCTCTCTCAACTCTTTGTGCTCTCTCTCAAATAATCACACTGAATGGAGAGAATGCCTCTCCATTTATATAAGCACCTCGGAGAAGAAAGAAAAACAAAGAAACAAAAAGTGGTGCCATGAAACAAGGAGAGTAAAATGAGGAGTGGGGAACATGGTGGCATGAAATAAGGGGAAGTAGAGGGTGTTGGTAGCCAACAATTTTAGTGGTGGCTGCCCACCATTTGACTTATCTAATAATCTCTCACTTGAAGACTGATATCAATCATGTCTTCACACTCGGTCAAATGCAATAGCTCTTCCTGATCTTGTTATCCTTAAAGACCAATTGAAGTTGCATACAGCTCCAATTTTTCTGTAGTGACTGCCTTGGTTAACATGTCAGCTGGGTTCCTGCTGCCTTGTATATTCACAAGTGTTAATACTTCATCATCCAATAATGATCGAGTGAAGTGATAACAAAGTCCTATATGCTTGGTCCTTTAATGAAATGCTGAATTATTGGCCAAGTGTATTGCACTTTGACTGTCACAGTGCAACACATTCATCACCTGCTTGAAACCCATCTCTGCCAACAAACACTATAACCAGATAAACTCTTTGCTTGCTTCTGTCACTGCTATATATTTTGTCTTAGTTGTAGATAAAGCCACAATCTTATGCAATTGAATTCCAGCTAACTGTTGTAATTCCCTACGTGAACACATATCCTGTTGTGCTTCTCCTATAGTCCACATCTTCAATGAAATCAGCATCTACATAGCCTTGCATTTTCAGCTCACATTTCTTGAAGCATAAACATTTTTCAGTTGTACCCCGCAAGTATCTCAGTATCCATTTTACTGCTTCCCAATGTTGTTTTCCTGGATTGGACATAAATCTACTCACTGCATGAGCAATATCAGGTCTTGTGCACATCATGGCATACATCAGAATTCCAATGGCTGAGGCATATGGAACCTTAGCCATGTAGTCTTTTTCTTCGTCTGTCTCTAGACACTGCTCTTTTGACAACTTGAAGTGATTAGCTAGAGGCATTTTAACTGGTTTAGCATCGTTCATGCCAAACCTCTATAAAACCTTACAAACATATTATCCTTAAGATAGTTGTAAGGTACCCTTCTGCTCGTCTCTGCTAATTCTCACCCCAAGTATCTGCTTTGCTGCACCCAAGTCCTTCATCTCGAATTCACTGGACAATTGTCTCTTCTACTTGTTGATCTCTTCTATATCTGCTCCTACTACTAACATGTCTTCAACATAAAGTAGCAAAATAATAAATCTGGAATCAACCTTCTTAAAGTAACAACAATGGTCATCATTACATCTGAAGTAGCTATTCATCTGCATGAAACCATCAAACTTCATGTACCACTGTCGGGGTGCTTGTTTCAAACCATACAAGCTCTTGGTCAACCTGCACATTAGATCTTCACTGCCCTTTTTCTGTGAATCCCTCTGGTTGCTGCATGTATATTTCTTCCTCCAAATCACCATAGAGAAAAGATGTCTTCACATCTAACTGCTCTAGATGTAAACCATCTACTATACAATGCTCAAAACTGACCGAATGGTAGTCAGCTTGATGACTGGAGAGAAGATGTCTGTGTAGTCAATATATTCTTTCTGCTATAAGCCTTTGACTACCAATCTCGCCTTATATCTCTTAGAGCCATCATGCTCCTCTTTAACTATGTACACTCATTTGTTCTGCAATGCTTTCTTACCTGTTGGTAGCTCTATTAACTCCTAAGTCTGGTTATATATAAGAAACTTAATCTCATCTGTTATTGCAAGCTCCCACTTCCTCGCATCCTCTACTTGACATGTTTCATCATAGCATTCAGTTCTCCTCTATTCGTCAGCAGCAAATAACTCAGGTACTTCCTGTTATGAGATGCTGAGTAAAAATGAATGCATTATTAAAGTGAGTTGATGAAAATTAATTGATAGGTGGGTACATATATACAGTAAGTTTTTATGAGACCGTTGCCTTCATACATGTCCTTTTTGTTTAATTATAAATGTACGAGATCATCTCTGACATATTATACCAATTTTTACACCAATTTAGTGTTAAAAAAATTCTTGTGAGAATATGTTTATATCAAAAAAAATTCCACTCTAATGTTTTATACCAAATTTTACACCAAAAGAACATATTTAACAAATATTCTCCCGATAAATCTTTAAATTATTATAAAATTTTAAATTAATTAAAAGTATAATTAATAGTAAAGTAATTATATATACATATATATATATATATCAATACTGATATCATTTTAAAGATTTCAACAAGATCTTTCCAACGGTATATTTTTTTAAATACATATTGTTATAATTAAGTATGGAGGGTTAAATTAGTAACTATAAAAAGTAAAAATAGACTGATGTGACATTGAAAATTTAGTATAGGTACAGTGCACACCAAAAATTGGAGTAGCTACACACCAATTTTTTTATTTTATTTTTTTGGTTGGAGAGAATTTTTACACAAAATTGGTGTTTTTGGTCTGAATGGTGTGTTGGTTGGAGTTGCTATGAGAGAATAGGGTAATAAGTAGATAGAGATGTAGAGTAACATGGCTCCTTATATTTTCCTTACATTGAATTTGAACCATTGAATTTCACAACACAAGATTTTATGTGAAAAACCCAAAATAGGAAAAAAAACCACGGCTGTCAGGACAACAAGAGAAAAATATCATCATGTAAAAAATTGTCACAACTACACAATTCCAATATTCTTTCTCAAACCCCAAACCTCAATTACAACCGAGCTTACATCACAACTCTCAACTCACTATTGAAAAAAATGATAAATTAGTAAATGAGATTATTGTGTATTTAATTTTTCTCAAATTAAATAATAAATGGGATCTATTGTCAAAATTAATTCTATAATTATCAGAATTAAGTTTTGAATTTCAAAAATTGTAATTATCAACTCAATGGTTTATCGTTTTACGTGGGATATACATCTAATAAATTGTTTTTTTTTTGTTTTTAAATTAATAAAACTAATCTTTATTTCAATGTTCTGACTTCTTATTGCAAAAAAACTTTATCTGATAAGGATTGTTAACATGTAGTCTTGTTTCCTGAAATTTTTAGCTTAGAAAATTTATTGATGGCCGGCAATGTTGATGAAAATTAATTGATAGGTGGGTACGTATATAGTCAGTTTTTATGAGAACGTGACCTTCATACATGTCCTTTTTGTTGATTATAAATGCATGAGAGAATAGGGTTATAAGCAGGTAGATGCAGAGTAATAATGAATGCATTATTAAAGTGAGAGTTTAATCCACGACATGAGATTGGTTCAATAGTTTGCCCCTCACACTTATACTACTATTGTGAAAATGTGACACGGAAGTGCATACCTAATATACACCAAATAACAAATAACTAATAACGTCTACAAAAAAAATGAGAGAATATATAATCCTACAACACAAGATTTTACGTCAAAAACCTAAAATAGAGAAAAACCATGGCCGTCAGGACAACAAGAGAAAATATAATTATGTAAAAAATTATCACAACTACACAATTCTAATATTCTTTCTCTAACCCCAAGCTTCAATTAAAACCGAGCATTATCTCTCAACTCATAGCGCTCACCTGGTCCTCCTTGAGTGCACCGCTAAATATCCCTTAAATGACAGGACCCGCCCCGACTCCTCTCTTGAGTATGAGGGAATCCTTTGAAAATCTTAAATTTCTAACTGAAATCTAAATCTTTCGAAAAACCTTATAGAAAATTATATAAATCTCAAAGTAGCTTATAATAAAATCTTTAACGATCACTTTGGCTTTATGAAACTTTTCCGCCTTGTAACTTAAAAATACAATTTAAATATGTGGGTTATGGCCCATCATAAAATATTTTACAGTTAAATTCAAAAATATGTTTTTTTTTGTTGGACTCATCTGCTGAATATTGACATATTCAAAACTATTCATAAAAAAAAGGGTAGTGATATCTGAAAATGTTGACGGTGATTTTTGGATTACATAAAGTAGATCACGCGTCACACAAGGTATGTTAGACTAACAACTGTATACTGAATCAAGAAGAATAAAAAAAGATCATGCAAACAAGATTTTACGTGATAAAACCCCAAAGCCGGGAAACATCCACGGTTGCTGGTGACGGCGAGGAGAAGAATTCACTATGAATAATATGATTACACACTCAACCTTACTTGCTCTCTTGAATATCTAACGATTCATGAACCTTTGTTGGGTATTTTTAAGGTCTATTTATACATGTATAGAACCCTAATTCTTTTAGTACAAGTAAAAGAAAGGTGGAAGTGATTAATAAAACTATGACTTGTTGAAGTCATTTCAATCGCATCAAGACTTTGCCTGTTTTGAGTTCTGATAAATCTTAAGGAAATTTGTTTCCTTATTAGAGTGTGCTTCTTGCAACCTTATTTGAGGAGGATTCTTCTTTACGTGTTTGAGTCGTAATAATGTTAACAACATGCTAAGCATCTAAACGTATCTAGACATTGTCCACATGTTGCTTAGCCAACCGTCTTACAAACCCGATCAGATCTCTTTTACCCCCGACCAGGGATCTTCACCTGATCAAGTAATTATACCCGATCATTCAGGTTTCCCTCAATCGTTGTTTTGATAACCCGATCAATCTAATTACCTTGGTCGGGCTTTCTCAACCCCGACCATCTAAGTAACTCTGATCAGTATTGTAGGATTATTTTATGATCATTTTATGATCATTTTAGGTTGGTTCAATTTAGTTGACATTTGTTGACATGTCACTGGTTGTCCCCATGTAACACGATGTTTATGCTAACGTGTTATCCCTCCAAATTATACCAATAACAAAAAATATGCACATTTACATACTTTAATTAAAATAATAAAGTACCATTTATGTCATCACATGTGGCCCATCTCATGATACTAAAGAATCTGCACGAACCTGAAGATCATCTAAGAAAAATAGTTTAAAATGAAAGAATGAGTGATAAAACCCGGTGAGTGGAAATAAACTCAGAAAACATATATTTTCTCTACGCTTCTAAAATTAATAAATATCTTTCTGAAAACATTAATGTTTAATAAACTTAAATTGGTTAAACTTAATCTAGTCTATAGAAACTATTATATATCTATTTCTATATCTTTATCTAACTTCTAAAGCTCTTTCTAAATTCGGTATTTCTTTTTCTTTGTCTGTTTCTGAATTCTGTATCTCTTCCTGAAACTAATCAAGATTTAATCTGAAATTGTTCTATAAAATAAGCTAAGAACTAATTAAAAATCTTTTCTTTAAAACACATTTTTTGTAAATACTATATAATATAATAAAAACATTTTTTTTATATAAAATATAAAATATCTGAAAATCTGAAATCTTTTCTAATAATCTGAAATCTTTTCCTTACTGATCATAATCAGTAATATAAAAAATCTGGAAACTCTTTACCAAACTAGTACCCAGGGGAATATCTCACATACGTGGCAAAGCATCTCAATGCACACGCAGAGTAGAGGGAATACATACCTCACATACACGATGATATCTGATCAACCGTGCAGAGTAATAATCTCACATGCACGTCGATATCTGATCGATCGTGCAGAGTAATATATATATATATATACATATATATATAATCTCATATACACGTCGATATCTGATTGAACATGCAGAGTAATCTCACATACATGGCGATATTACCGCATGTGCAGAGTAATAATTGTTGGGGTTTTTGCCCTAAAGCTTGTAATATGTAAATGTAATTTGAACATAAATAAAAGAAGTAGTATATTCATTCATTTTGTGTCATACTTTATATAACATGTGCACTTAACATCCAAAATTACTGGATGTAATTTCGAACTGAGTATATGAGTGTCATATATAGATGGATTCAGTTTGAAACGAGCAATTTAAAGAGTCCGTAGATAGCAAATAAAGCTGGGTATTTTATTTGTGGTTAATCTACAGCTGCGGTCCATTTCGTAGTGTACGGTGATCCTATCCTAGATCATTCATATGTAGATATGAGAATGGAGGCACCTTGTATGATATGATCATATAGGACTGGGCCATGATCTATATGAATCTCTCACTAAGATCTGTTTAACGATGAGATTCATATATATCAACTAACGATGGCTATATGTGAGTGATCTTAATCCTGAGTGTCTTATCGACTCCTTCAGGTTAGATCGTGGTCTTTGATATACCATGGGTGAGGTCGGAGTTGCATTCCCGATCAATATACTCCGTATGTTGGGATCGCGGTTTGGCTTGTCGCTGGGAAGGTTTGTACACAATAGTGGAATCCACTCCTTCTTGTGAGAAGTAGATGGTAGTTCCCTTAAGGGTTGATTCGGGGCTTGAACAATATGAGCGCTCTCCTAATTCCGTAAGGAATGTAGGATTTATTGTTCATTAGAGAATCAATGGTACTTAATGGAAAGATATGATTAGAGGGGTATAACGGACATTAGGACCCAGCTCTAATTATGAACTACTTGTGGAGGATTATACCATATGTAATAGCTATATCGATGGACACCGAGAGTTATTGGTTTGTGTAAAAACATCTACAGTTGAGAGAATGCAGCTTCGGGTTTTTAGTGGAATAACACCGAAGTTAATAATCATGAAATATTAATTAAAGAGTTTAATTAATAATTTCTAAGGATTATTGGAGCTCAAAATACTGCGGGTCCATTAGGTCCCCTTGCTAGCCCGATCGATTTAGGTAACAAGGGTCACGGTTAATTAATTGGATTGTCCAATTAATTGTGTTACGAAAGTGACACGTATTTATTCGGGAGTTAATTGAATAATGGGATTATTTAATTAATGAATAATGGTGATTAAATAAATTAAATAACATGATTATTTAATTATGTTATTAATCACTAAATGGATGGTGTTAGTTGATATTTGATTTTGAATAAAATAAGATAATATGATTATTTTATTTTATTAAATTAAATATTTGAAATTGAATTTGAAATGTTTGAATTCAAAAATAAATATTTAATTATTTTTAAAAAAGATATGAGATATCTTTATAAAATTTTGAAAATCAAATATAAGATTTTTGGTTTGTTTTTAATATATATGTGATATATATTTTTTTAAAAATTTAAACCGAATGTCGGTTTTGTTTTTGAGATATATGAGATATATTTTAACTAAAAAACAATAAAACCAAATGAGAGCAAACTGACACAGCAAAAGAGAAGAAACAAAAGTCATCGTGACACAAAACAAAAACACACAGCAAACATAAAGAATAAATAATTGGGTGTGGTGAGAACAAAAAGTTCTGCACTTCTATTTGTGTGTGTTTTCTTCTCTTCTTCCTCCATACAGATCCTGAATATCGTGACGCGCCCACATGCTGTTACCAGTTCCGGGAGATAGCGAGGAAGATCACGTGGTTCAAATCAGGAGCAGTTCGTATCAAAGTGAAGGAGCCTCCTACGTAGGTATAAAAATAAATTCCTTCACTTTATTATTGTATTTGATTATTACTGTACAAATGGGTTAGTTTAATGATTGTATTAAAAAATTTTAAAACCTTCCGCTGCGCAATCTGTAACCCTAGGTTCCTACAATTGGTATCAGAGCCAATTTTTGTACAGTATAATCGAATTCGATTACTCCTGATATGTATGAATGTGTAGGCACATATTTTTGATGAGTGTATGATGTTTTTTAATTAAATTGTTTAATTTAAAAAACATGGTTGATCGTAATTTTTTATGGTGTTGTGGATTTAGAGTGTTTCTGAGTTGTATAATGTTGTTATATTTTTTTTATTTATTTTACTGTTGTATTTTAAAAAAAAAAATTGAAAGAGCATGACACTGGTAGTTCAACATGCCTGCGTGCATGCACACCAGAGCATGCCACCCACGACGCCACCAGAGCGCAACAGAGCCTACCAGCGCGCGCCTGCAGCGCACAACCACCTACCAGCGCGCGCGCAACAGAACGCAACCTTCCAGCGCTGCGCGCATCGCAGACGATGCCTTCCAGCCCTGCTCGCATCCAGTCCAGCGATGCCCATCAGCGCTCCACGTCCAGCAATGGCTACCAGCACACATGACCTAAGAGATTGGAAGTCTTGGAAATTACAAGAAGACCAAAGGATGCCTTGAGAATATTTTTTGTAATTAGATTCCAATTTTTAGGTTAAATAATCCACAACACTCGGTCAACTCATGTATGTTTTAATTATTTGATGATTAAGCATTGCCATGCATATACATGTCATTTAAATTAGTTGTGCCTACACATATATATATATATATATATATATATATATATGTTGATATATCATACATGCATTATAGCCATCTATATTATGTGTTTAATTTTTTTTAATTTGATTAAAATGGGTTATTCACATAATTGGCTATTTTTTAATGGGATTAGTTTTTAGGAGTAAAAACTTGGTAAATCTCATTAATTACTAATCTTTTTATTAAAGAGTTTAAATACTTAGATTAGTAGGGTCCTTAAAATATTTGTTAGGATTAATTTGATTAAGCTCCTAATAATAATTGGACCTAATAATGTGTTTAGTTTTAATAGTTAAAACTTGGTAAATACACATTTAATAATAATTCTAGTCTTAGTAAACAGTTTACATAGATTTGAATTATCACTAATGAACTAAATTTTTTAAGTGTTAAAAATCAATTTAGTTTATTAGTTATTGGAATAGGATTCTAATAATTTGTGATTAATGCACTTGACGCTTAGATTAATATTAGCAGTTTAATCTAGTTTTATCTAGGTGCATTAATATTAATAGAAAACTCTTAATATAAAATAGTGAGTGGGAGAGGGATATAATGTCATATATCCCGCGGTCTCCATCATTAGTTCAACACCGTGAGATTCGAGTGGGGCCTCGTGACGGCTTTGTTTTCGTCCTCCCTAAGGAGGGTTTCCATAAGAATCAATACCAAGGTTGACTTCCTAACATATAGGATTTCGAAGGGGATTTCGGGATTGACCGACCCTAAGGCGGCAATTCTCGAGTTAAGCTCTTGAGATCTGAAATGATGGGTTACACTCACAAGGTTTTAATTAAATTGGTTAATTAAAAACCTGACCTAATAAACGATGGTTGAATGATATTGGCATCAGAGTTATTCTGGTATATCCTTTGACTGAGAAGGTCTCGATCCAACATGCAAGAATTTGACCGACCCTAAGGCGACACTTGCTTGTGGTATGTTGGATTGTCGTGGCATAGAAACATTGTTTTTTAAGGTTGTTCTTATTCATTAAACATTTTCATGCATCATGTTTAATTTTATGCCGAACATTAGCACATGTTTAGAATGTATGACTGAATGAATCTTTAATTTATGTTTTTTCAGCCATGTCATCTGCACTATAACAAATACTTGCAAACGATAAATTAACTGGTGATAACTACACAAAATGGAAATTTAACATTAATGCAATACTGGTCACTAAAGACCTCAAGTTTGTGCTTACGGAGGAATGTCCTCAGGTGCCTACTGTCAATGCCACACGAACTGTTCGTGAGGCATACCAGCGATAGGTCTCATCTGATAAGAAGGCCCGAACATATCTGTTAGCTTCTATGACAGACGTGCTTGTCATAAAGCACGAAGCAATGACTACAGCATTCGAAATTATGGAGTCATTGCAAACTATGTTCGGGCAGCCCTCCGAGCAAAAGCGACACGAAGCTGTTCGTTCCGTTATGCTCTCTCGTATGAAGGAAGGTACATCAGTTCGGGAACATGTCCTAAGCATGATGTCCTACTTCAACACGGCAGAAGTCAATAGCGGGGCCATTGATGAACCCAGTCAAGTGAGCATCATACTGACGACTCTTCCGAAGAGTTTCGATCAGTTTAAGAACAACTACGGGATGAACAATTTAAGGTTTAGTATCACACAGTTGCTCAATGAGCTCGCTACTTTTGAGTCCATGACCAAGGACAGCAAAAGTAAGACCGGTGAGGCAAATGTTGCCGAACCATCTTCCTCCAATAATAAGAAGAGGAAGAGGTCTGCTGGAAAGGCGAAGGGTAAGCCCAAACCCAAGAAGGTCCAAAGCAAAAGGAAGGGCACCTCCACCGACCAAGACAAAGGAAAATGTTTCCATTGTAACAAGGTCGGGCACTGGAAGAGCAACTGTCCTCAGTACCTGGAAGAGGTAGCCAAGAAGAAGAAGAAAGGTAAATATGATTTACTTGTTCTTGAATCTTGTTTAGTGGAAGATGATTCTTCACCTTGGATTGTTGATTCGGGGGCCACTAACCATGTTTGTTCTTCTTTGCAGTGGACTGATTCTTTGACACAGCTAGAGGAGGGAGCCTTCTCCATGCGTGTGGGGTCGGGGGATGTCGTGTCGGCCAAAGCAGTGGGAGCAATAAGATTGCAATTTTGTAATAATAATAGTTTTTTATTATTGAACAATGTTTTTTATATTCCTGGATTTACACGGAATTTGATTTCTGTTTCTAAGTTGTTAGAACAATTGTATTCTGTTTCTTTTAATAATAAGTTTGTTATTATTGGAACAAATGGTCTGAATATTTGTTCAGGAATTAATGAAAACAATTTGTATGTGTTAAGACCGTTAATACATACTACACTGCTTAACACCGAAATGTTTAAGGTTGAAAAACCTAAAACTAAACGACATAAGATTTCTCCAGATAATGACACGTATCTTTGGCATCTAAGGCTTGGTCATATCAACCTTGACCGGATAGACAGACTAGTAAAAAGTAGACCTTTAAGTGAGTTAAAGGTTGACACCTTACCAGTCTGCGAATCCTGTTTAGAAGGTAAGATGACTAAGAGACCTTTTACTGGAAAAGGGCTTAGAGCTATAGAGCCACTAGAACTCATACATACAGATGTCTGCGGACCGATGAATGTTAGAGCTAGGGGTGGCTATGAGTATTATGTCACCTTTATAGATGACTACTCAAGATACGGATATGTCTACCTAATGCAACGAAAGTCGGAAACATTTGAAAAGTTCAAAGAATTCCGAGCTGAAGTTGAGAATCAATTAGGTAGGACTATCAAGTCACTACGATCAGATCGTGGAGGTGAGTACCTTGACCAAGAGTTTGAAGACTTCATGGTCGAGCATGAGATAGTTTCCCAACTCACAGCTCCTGGTACACCTCAACAAAATGGTGTAGCGGAGAGGAGAAATAGAACCCTGATGGAAATGGTGAGATCTATGATTAGTTTCTCATCATTACCAAATTTCTTATGGGGATATACGTTATAAACAGCGGCATACAGTTTGAATGTAGTGCCATCCAAATCTGTTCCTAAAACTCCCCTAGAGTTGTGGAATGGTCGTAAAGCTAGTTTACGACATTTTCGCATATGGGGGTGTCCAGCACACGTGCTGAAGAACAGAATTGGAAAGCTAGATCCCAAGTCTATGGTCTGCTTGTTTGTATGATACTCCAAGGAGACCAGAGGTGGATACTTCTATAGTCCTGAAGATAACAAAGTATTTGTATCGACAAATGCAACGTTTCTTGAGAATAACTATATAAGTGATCATAAACCTCGTTCTAAAATTGTATTAAATGATTTGGAGCCTGGTGAGACCAGTACTCAGTCAACTAGAGTTGTTAATCCATTAACATCTGAAAGTCAGATAATTCCTAGTCAGGATACACTACCACCTAGACAAAGTGAGAGGGTTGTGAGACAGCCTGAACGCTATTTGGTTGTAAGTGAGGGACAAGATCTTGTCTCTACTGATAGTGTGGATGATCCATTGACATTTAAGAATGCAATGGAAGATCCTGATAAAGAGGAATGGCTTAAAGCCATGAATCTCGAGATGGAGTCTATGTACTCTAACTCAGTCTGGGAACTTGTAGACTTACCGAATGGGGTAAAACTCATAGGATGTAAGTGGATCTACAAGAGGAAGAGAGAAGTAGACGGGAAGGTAGAGACCTTCAAGGCAAGGCTAGTGGCCAAGGGTTATACCCAGAAAGAGGGGGTCGATTATGAAGAGACCTTCTCGCCAGTAGCCATGTTTAAGTCTATTCGGATTCTCTTATCCATTGCTGCCTATTTAGATTATGAAATTTGGCAAATGGACGTCAAGACTGCATTCTTGAATGGCAATCTTGATGAAAGCATATACATGATGCAACCAAAGGGATTTGTGTCTCCAGATCAAGAGCAAAAGGTTTCCAAGTTGCAAAGGTCCATTTATGGACTTAAGCAAGCATCTAGATCTTGGAACATAAGGTTTGATGATGTGATCAAAACCTATGGCTTCGAGCAAAACGTTGATGAGCCTTGTGTCTACAAGCGCATCATTGACAAGAAAATAGTTTTCTTGGTCCTATACGTAGATGACATCCTACTCATTGGGAATGATATAGGAGTGTTGTCTGATGTAAAGGGCTGGCTGGCTAGCCAATTCCAAATGAAAGATTTGGGAGAGGCAAGTTATATTCTAGGGATCCAACTTATAAGGGATCGTAAGAACAAACTCATAGCATTGTCTCAGGCATCATATATCGACAAGATTCTTATGCGATTTTCGATGCAGAACTCTAAGAAAGGTAATTTACCTTCTAGACATGGGGTTCACTTGTCTAAGGAACAGTGTCCTAAGACAACTCAAGAAATTGAGGATATGAGACGTGTGCCATATGCATCAGCAGTAGATAGTCTCATGTATGCTATGTTATGCACGAGACCGGACATCTGCTATGCAGTGGGAGTAGTCAGCAGGTACCAGTCCAACCCAGGATTAGATCATTCGGTTGCTGTCAAGACTATTCTCAAGTATCTTCGGAGAACGAGAAACTATATGCTAGTGTATTCCGGACAGGATGTGATCCTGTTAGGATACACAGATTCTGATTTTTAGTCAGACAGAGATTCTAGAAAATCCACATCTTGATCAGTATTCACCCTAGGTGGTGGAGCCATTGTGTGGAGAAGTATAAAGCAATCTTGCATTGCTGACTTCACCATGGAAGCTGAATATGTAGCCGCTTGTGAAGCTGCTAAAGAGGCTGTTTGGCTCCGTAAGTTCTTGAGTGATCTGGAAGATGTTCTAGATCTGGATAAGCCCATCACACTTTATTGTGATAACAGTGGTGCTGTGGCTAATTCCAAAGAACCAAGAAGCCACAAAAGAGGGAAGTATATAAAGAGAAAGTATCATCTCATTAGAGAGATAGTGCAGAGAGGAGATGTGATCGTCACCAAGATAGCCTCACAAGACAATCATGCTGATCCATTTACGAAGACCTTACTGGCTAAAGTGTTTGAAGGTCACCTAGAAGGTCTAGGGTTATGAGACATGACTCACATGTTTTAGTGCAAGTGGGAGATTGTTGAGGTTTTTGCCCTAAAGCTTGTAATATGTAAATGTAATTTGAACATAAATAAAAGAAGTAGTATATTCATTCATTTTGTGTCATACTTTATATAACATATGCACTTAACATCCAAAATTGCTGGATGTAATTTCGAACTGAGTATATGAGTGTCATATATAGATGGATTCAGTTTGAAAAGAGCAATTTAAAGAGTCCGTAGATAGCAAATAAAGCTGGGTATTTTATTTGTGGTTAATCTACAGCTACGGTCCATTTCGTAGTGTACGGTGATCCTATCCTAGATCATTCATATGTGGATATGAGAATGGAGGCACCTTGTATGATGTGATCATATAGGACTGGGCCATGATCTATATGAATCTCTCACTAAGATCCGTTTAACGATGAGATTCATATATATCAACTAACGATGGCTATATGTGAGTGATCTTAATCCTGAGTGTCTTATCGACTCCTTCAGGTTAGATCGTGGTCTTTGATATACCATGGGTGAGGTCGGAGTTGCATTCCCGATCAATATACTCCGTATGTTGGGATCGCGGTTTGGCTTGTCGCTGGGAAGGTTTGTACACAATAGTGGAATCCACTCCTTCTTGTGAGAAGTAGATGGTAGTTCCCTTAAGGGTTGATTCGGGGCTTGAACAATATGAGCGCTCTCCTAATTCCGTAAGGAATGTAGGATTTATTGTTCATTAGAGAATCAATGGTACTTAATGGAAAGATATGATTAGAGGGGTATAACGGACATTAGGACCCAGCTCTAATTATGAACTACTTGTGGAGGATTATACCATATGTAATAGCTATATCGATGGACACCGAGAGTTATTGGTTTGTGTAAAAACGTCTACAGTTGAAAAAGTGCAGCTTCGGGTTTTTAGTGGAATAACACCGAAGTTAATAATCATGAAATATTAATTAAAGAGTTTAATTAATAATTTCTAAGGATTATTGGAGCTCAAAATACTGTGGGTCCATTAGGTCCCCTTGCTAGCCCGATCGATTTAGGTAACAAGGGTCACGGTTAATTAATTGGATTGTCCAATTAATTGTGTTACGAAAGTGACACGTATTTATTCGGGAGTTAATTGAATAATGGGATTATTTAATTAATGAATAATGGTGATTAAATAAATTAAATAATAAGATTATTTAATTATGTTGTTAATCACTAAATGGATAGTGTTAGTTGATATTTGATTTTGAATAAAATAAGATAATATGATTATTTTATTTTATTAAATTAAATATTTGAAATTGAATTTAAAATGTTTGAATTCAAAAATAAATATTTAATTATTTTTAAAAAAGATATGAGATATCTTTATAAAATTTTAAAAATCAAATATAAGATTTTTGGTTTGTTTTTAATATATATGAGATATATATTTTTTAAAAAAATTTAAACCGAATGTCGGTTTTGTTTTTGAGATATATGAGATATATTTTAACTAAAAAACAATAAAACCAAATGAGAGCAAACTGACACAGCAAAAGAGAAGAAACAAAAGTCATCGTGACACAAAACAAAAACACACAGCAAATATAAAGAATAAATAATTGGGTGTGGTGAGAACAAAAAGTTCTGCACTTCTATTTGTGTGTGTGTTCTTCTCTTCTTCCTCCATACAGATCCTGAATATCGTGACGCGCCCACACGCTGTTACCAGTTCCGGGAGATAGCGAGGAAGATCACGTGGTTCAAATCAGGAGCAGTTCGTATCAAAGTGAAGGAGCCTCCTACGTAGGTATGAAAAATAAATTCCTTCACTTTATTATTGTATTTGATTATTACTGTACAAATGGGTTAGTTTAATGATTGTATTAAAAAATTTTAAAACCTTCCGCTGCGCAATCTGTAACTCTAGGTTCCTACAATAATCTCACATACACGTGCAGAGCAGCCCCAAAGGCTTATAATCTGAATCTAATACTGCTGGGAGGGTAAATATTTGATATCTTAAAATCTTAACAATCTTTATAAACTCTTTTAGCTTTCTGAACGGACATATAAATATATATATATATATATATATATATATTTCTAAATACTTTTCTGAAAACATAAAAAAAAATATTCTTTTCATTTCCTTTTTGAAAATTCTTATAAAACACTTGAATCTGAAAATCTAGTAATATTTCTGAAAATCTAGATATCTAGATGGAAATCTATCTGAAAATCTATAAATTAATCTGAAAATCTAACTAGAAATCTGTCCGAACATACGTGAACTATTATTCTTTCTAAATCTTAATTCTATAACTAATTTATTTCTGGATTTTGAAAATCTACACATTTCTTAAAACATCTTAAATCATAAACTACCCACTCATAGCACTCTACTCAAATATGTTCTGGAACTGGATTCCATCTGGATTCTTCGATTTCTGGATTCACCCTAAAATATATAAAACTCAATTTAGGATTTGTTGGGAAATATAATAATATGTCTGTATCTCAACTACTAAAATAATCACTTATGTGCATATCTTGTGTACTTAACATATTTCTTCAACTGCACTATATATTATCAAGCCATCTCATATTATCTCTGTATCGCTTCCCATTTTCTTCTTCTTCTTCAATTTTTTGCTTTCTCTATTTCTCTTGATTTCTCTTTTATCTCTTATTCTTCTCACTCTCACTCTCTGTCGGCTCCTCGACTTCTTTCTTTTCTTTCTTTCTTTGATTCTCTAGTTTTTTTTTTGTCTTGGCTCTTGGCCGAGTGACTCTTTTCTCCTTCTCTCTATTTCTTTTTTCATTGTTTTTATTCTTTTCTTTTGCCACTACTCACATGCACACTTGACACCTATCACCTCGACATCCCAACTTGCTAATTGCCCTCTTCCCAAATGTTGGCACCACACAACATTATTTTTTTAATAACATATTATTGGGCTGGGTCAATTTGGATCTTAAGTCTTGGACTTTATCAGATTTTGGGTTCAAATCTTTTGAGCTTGGATGTTGGCTTGGGACAATTTCTGGAGCTGGAATCTCCCTTGAATATTACCCCCAGATCTCTCCCTAGATCCCAGATATTCTCTGGATCCCTCCATTGATATCCCTATGGATCTCCTCCAAGGTCTCTCTCTAGATATCTCTTATGTCTCCCACCCTCTCGACATCCCTAGGGTCTCCCCCGAATATCCTCGGGTCTCACTCCTTGTCTCTGATGTTCCCAAGTGTCTCTCCGGTTTCTCCAAACGTTATCAACCAAAGAATAAGCCTCGCTATTCTTGGTCTCTAAGGAATCAAACTCCCATAAGCAGTTGGAAACCACCTAACAAGCATTTCCTAAACAAGTAATCCCGAAAAAGAAAAAAAAAACCTTCCCCGACTAGAAAATCAACTCCCACATGTTTTCTCATGTCTTACAGGAGTCTCACACACCAAACCGAGCCTCAAAATAGTTCCTCAAGTGCCCTCACGTGCCCTAACACCTCTAGGGCGCAACAACTCGCAGGTGATGTGCAACATGTGAAATAAATGCATGGTTTAGAGTGCAAGAGTGTGTAGTAATATCAAAGTTATAGTAACTGTTTCTATATATGTACACATCCAAAGATACATGTGCTCATTTATAATACATTTTCATTTGTTCTTGGTCCATTTCCCTTCCTTATCTCTATCTAAAATCCATATTTTCTATGGGGAAAGCAACAAAATTTCAGCAGAAGGCCTCGAATGGAGTCGAAGATTATCTGACTGAAGAGATTCAAGAACTACTCTCAACTCTTCCAAGAGAGAAAAACTTTTATGGTAGTTATCTATGAAAATACACAAAGTGTGTCTAATACAACCTAGAGGGGGGGTGAATAGGTTTTAGTTGATTTATTACCAACTTTTCGACTTAATCAATTTTAATAATCCTACTCCATATTAACAATCAATCAATCCAATATAAATATGCGGAAAACAATAAAAACACAAGGATTGATTTACGTGAGAAACCCTCCAACTGGGCAAAACTCACGGGCTATCCTCCTAGCCACAAACGGTCCTCAAATCCACTATTTGAACAAAAGATTACAACCTAGGTTGACCTCAAGTCACACCTACTTGGTCACTAACCCTTTCACTCTACCCAACGGGCCTTTAATAGTGATTCTTGACCACAAGCTTGTGCACTAACTCACTTAGTCACAAAGCTTAACAATCAATGAATAGGTTAAACAACCTAAGTGAATATGTAAAAGATATTCAAGTATGCAATTAATGCTAGGCAACAATAAATGCTTATCTAAGGATTTAAAGATAACAATAAGTGTAAATCCTAGATATCAATATCTAAATGCAAATGCATGAAGATTTAGCTAGAAGGGTAAAATCGTCCTAAATGCTAGCTATTAATGAACAAGTCTCTCAACCAACACACAACAACTCAATCATGTTATAAATACCAATAAACATAAAGATATGCAATAAAATCACATAAAATAGCTAACCCTAGGCAAACAAGAACATAAATAAATACAAAGAGATTTAGGGCATGTTCAAGTTACCTAATCAATGAAAGCAAGAAGAATCCATGATGAGATGATGCTTGAAGATGTTAGATGCACATGGATTTGTGTTTGGTTGAGTAAAGATGAGTTCTTGGGAGTTTCTCTCTCTAAGGAAAGCTTGGCCTATCAAAAATGGCTTCTTGAACTCATAAAAAACGAGCAAGGAAGAAGATAGAGCATATATAAAGGAGCCCTAGTTGAAACAGCGTCGTTTTGAACTTAGGGCACAAAATCCCGTCAATACCGCTAGATGGACCACGTCGCAGGCAAATGTCCAGACCGCGGTACACACAGCAGTGCACCGTCTGGACAACAACGCGGTGCAGGGCGCTGTGCATGCAGGTGCACAGGCCGCGGTATGGGCAACATAGGCTTACTGGACAACACCGCGACTTGGGTCGCTATGCGTGCAAGTGTACAGGAAGCGGTACATGAAGCATGACTCTGCTGAGATATACCGCTCTGTATGCCGCGATGCAAGCATGTCTTGCCAAGCGGTCTAGGCCGCGCTAAGAGAAGAAATTCTCTTTTCTGGGCAAACTCAACACACTAAGAGATGTGCAAAATGTGCAAGTGTGGAGTGTGAAAAGAGGCAAACAATACATCATTCAATTACATGAAGATAGGAACAAATGCATGCAAGTGAGTGTGTGCAACTAGATCTCTTCAAAGAAAGTTAAACTAGTGAGATACCTTTGAAGTGCTCTTTGAGAGAGATGATGTCCTTCAAGCTTGATCACACTCAAGAGGCCTAAATTACCCTTACAAAGAATAAAGCCAATCAAAATATGAGGAACTTACAATCTCCCCCTTTGGCTATTTCATGACAAAACCACCTCTCACAAATCATCCTCACAAAAGAATAAAACTAGAGGTCAACAAAAAGATATTCTACATTACAAAAAGATACCTAGATACTAGGTCTTCAAAACTTCAAGCTCTTGTAGAATAGCCACCTTCCCTACAAAACAATGAGACTACACTTTCCAAGATAAGTGTATGTGAGGAGATCAAGAGAGATAAATAAATAAGAGCAATTTGCATAATAAAAGAAAATTACAACATGCAACATGCAAATGCTCCCCCTATATAGGTTACTCCCCCTCAACGGGACAATCTCTCCAAATATGCAATCCCCTTAAATAAAACCACATTACTCCCCCTTTTTGTCATGAGATAGGCAAAGGAGTATACCCTAACCGGGTCACTTTAGCAAAGAGAGCTATTTGCAAGATAAGTGCATAATCATATACAACAACTTTATGCAACTCAATTAATTGAGAGAGAATCATTGAGGGTTTATTGTTTAGAAGAAAATGTATGACTTAATTGCTTTGGATGTAAGACATGTAACATCATGGTTCAAGCAAATGGTATTTGGCAAGGAGAACCTCAAAAAAGGTTCCAAAAGAATTCAAACCAATTTGCACCCTTTTGTCATAAGCAAACAAGATATAGTGTTTCAAAGATGAATTTCAATTTAGAGAGCAACTAAACCAAACTTTAGAAGCGAAACAAGACATGAGCGACTTTTATACCCTTTTTGATTTTTCCGGGTAAGATACCCGTATGATAGTAGCCTTGTTCAACTAATAAAGAGAGAGAGAAGACTAAATTTGGATGAGACATCCTCATATATTGCATGGATACTAGATCCTTATTGGGTTTAGTCTTCTCATTTGCTTTCACACATATTTTGCACTAAGGCAATAAAAAAACATTTCATGCATATCATTTTGAGCATGTCATAAACAAGTTCACATGTCATGGAGATAAATTATAGGTCATTCAAATGTACTTCCCAATCAGTTCTCCTAATCCAAAAATGCATGTTTGAACATAGAGGTGACATGGATTACAAGCCAAGTAAGGCACACTTATGGAATAAAAAGCCATATAAGATTATATATAAGCACAACCAAGAATACTCAAGCAAATAATAAATAAGCATAAAGTTGATCAAGTTTTTGCTTATTCCAACATGCAAGGTTGCTCTCTTTGCTTGAGTTCCCCATAAGGGGTCAATCATCAAAACACATCAAGACATATGACAAATCCCAATAGACCTACTAAGTGACTTGAACCTAGTTGAGTCTAAGGGCTTTGCAAATAAATCCGCTAGTTGATCATTTGTGCCCACATGCTCAAGTGCAATGCATTTGTTTTCAACTAGTTCTCTAATGAAATGATGCCTAATGTCTATATGCTTTGTCCTAGAGTGCTGAACCGGATTCTTTGAAATATTAATAGCACTCATGTTATCACAATAAAGGGTAAGAATACCTTGATCAAAGCCATAATCCACAAGCATTTGTTTCATCCAAAGGAGTTGTGTGCAAGCACTCCCAGCGGCTATGTATTCCGCTTCAGCTGTGGATAGAGAGATGGAATTTTGTTTCTTGCAAAACCATGAGACCAAGTTGTTGCCTAGGAAGAAGCAACCGCCCGATGTACTCTTCCTATCATCACAATTTCCTGCCCAATCTGCATCACTAAAGCCAACTAAGCTAGCATTTGTGTCAAAAAAGTACCATATCCCATAGTTGGAAGTCCCATTCACATAACGAATGATTCTCTTCACGGAGGAGAGATGGGATTCCTTGGGATCAGCTTGGTACCTAGCACACACACCCACGCTAAAAGCTATATCGGGCCTACTTGCGGTCAAGTAAAGCAAGCTACCAATCATGCCCCGATAAAGACTTTGTTCCACACTCTTGCCACTAGCATCCTTGCTTAGTTTCAAGGTGGTACTCATGGGTGTGTCACAATGTTTGGCAGTCTCAAGGCCAAACTTCTTCACTAGGTTTTTAGCATACTTAGCTTGGGATATGAAAATCCCATCATGCAATTGCTTGATTTGCAAACCTAGGAAGTAATTGAGCTCCCCAACAAGACTCATCTCAAACTCATGAGACATGACATCAACAAATTGTTGGATTTTGGATTTGTTGGTGGAGCCGAAAACAATATCATCAACATAAATTTGAGCTATGAAAAGCTCATCTTTGTTCCTCTTGATGAATAAAGTTTTGTCAACACTACCCCTAGTGTAGTCATTGTCAACAAGAAATTGAGTGAGGCGCTCATACCAAGCCCTAGGTGCTTGTTTCAACCCATATAAAGCCTTCTTGAGGCTATAGACATGATTGGGGTGGTGTGGATCCACAAACCCCTTGGGTTGCTCAACAAACACTTCCTCATGCAAGAAACCATTGAGGAAGGCACTCTTAACATCCATTTGATGCAATTTGAACTTGTGCACACATGATATGGACAAAAGAAGCGTTATGGACTCAAGACGGGCAATCGGAGCAAAGGTCTCCTCAAAGTAAATACCCTCAATTAGAGAGTATCCTTGTGCTACAAGTCTAGCCTTGTTGTGCACAATGTTGCCATTTTCATCCGACTTGTTCCTATATACCCATTTTGTGCCTATGACATTAGTATCCTTGGGTCTAGGAACAAGAGTCCAAACCTCATTTCTTTCAAATTGGTTTAGCTCTTCTTGCATGGCAAGAACCCAAAACTCATCATTCAAGGCTTCATCAACCTTTTTGGGTTCAATTTTAGAGGTGTAGCAAGTATAGCTAATTTGATTAGCTAATTGACGCCTAGTCCTAACACCCTCATTCATATCTCCAAGAATGTCATTCTTATTGTGGAGATGTCTAACCCATGGAGCGGGTTCTTTAGAGTCCAAAGATGGATCTTTATCAAGAGGTTGGATGACCTCTTCATCAAGACTTGACTTCACATCAATTGAAGTCTCACCATTCTTCTCCAAGAAAGGATCATCAAGCACAATGACCTCCTCATCATGGTCTCTAGTCTTAGGTCTATAATCATCTATGACGACATTAGATGATTCC
The DNA here is from genome assembly GCA_033220585.1 of Dipteronia sinensis. NCBI lineage: Eukaryota > Viridiplantae > Streptophyta > Magnoliopsida > Sapindales > Sapindaceae > Dipteronia > Dipteronia sinensis. The sequence goes on along the minus strand of CM065644.1, from coordinate 21,347,072 downwards.
ATGACACTCCGAGTTTTTAAATTGAAAACTCTATAGGCCTTACTATTAAGGGCATAGCCAATAAAAATCCCCTCATCACTCTTGGCATCAAACTTGCCAAGTTGATCTCGGTCATTTAGAATGTAGCATTTGCTCCCAAATGAATGGAAGTAGCTAATATTTGGCTTTCTACCTTTCCATAATTCATAGGAGGTTTGCCTAGTACCAGGCCTTAGGAAGACTCTATTTCCTATGTAGCAAGCCGTATTGACGGCCTCGGCCCAAAGGTTCCTAGGGACATTGTTGCTAAGCAACATCACACGGCCCATCTCTTGAAGGACCCTATTCTTCCTCTCAACAACCCCATTTTGTTGAGGAGTTCTAGGAGCCGAAAACTCATGGGAAATGCCTAAGCTATTGCAATAGCTTTCAAAACAAGCATTTTCAAATTCCCTCCCATGGTCACTCCTAATTCTTTTAATGCTTTTAATGTGTGAGTTCTTTTCATTTTGAATTTTAGTGCAAAGCATTTTAAATTTTTCAAAAGTTTCAGATTTTTCTCTAAGAAAATATGTCCATGTAAATCTAGAAAAATCATCAACACAAACAAAAATGTATCTCTTGCCGCCGAGACTCTCGGTTTGCATGGGACCCATAAGGTCCATATGTAGAAGCTCTAATGGCTCTTTGGTGGCGAGATACTTGCCTTTCTTGTGCATACTTTTGGTTTGTTTCCCTTGTTGACAAGGTCCACAAACGCCATCGACTTTCTTCTCAAGCTTAGGGTGGCCACGCACAACCTTGAACTTATCTAAGATCCTCAAATCTCGAAAGTTCATGTGGCCAAGTCTTTGATGCCATAACTCAATTTCCTCACATTTGGACATATTGCACGAGATAGCACTAGCTTCAAGACAATAGCAATTGTCACTAGATCTCTTTCCTTTTAGCAAGGTTTGTCCATTTGGCATTAAAATAGAGCAATCATTTTTGTTAAACAATACAGAGAGTCCATCATCATTAAGATGAGAAATGCTTATAAGATTGGCTTGCAAGCCATCAACAAGTAAAGCATTGGACAAGGAGGGTAAATCGGGAATGGAAATGGTTCCTTTCCCTATGACTTTCTTTCTAGATCCATCACCAAAGGTGACAAATCCTCCATCCTCCAAGACAAGGGATTTAAAGAAGCTCTTGTTCCCCGTCATATGCCTAGAACACCCACTATCCAAATACCAAGTGTTAGAGGCATTTGCCTTCAAGGCAATTTGAGCCACATAGCAAGAATAGTTATCCCTTCTAATCCACCTAGGTGTAATGTTCTCATTCCTAGTGGTATTAGTCACATTGACTCTAGATTTCCTAGGGTCATGCAAATTTGCTCTAGATTTCCTAGGAACATGCATTTTAGCTTTAGCTCTATTTCTTTCAATCATGCTCTTGATTCAACACATTTCAATGTATTTGAAGCAATTTGGTCTAATGTGACCATCAACACCATAAAAGTGACAAATGGGAATAAAATAAGAAGACATACCATGCCCTTGTGAGTACAAAGGGGTTTTCCCACGCATATGAGCTTGTCTTTGGTGTTGGATTGGTTCTCTTCTTCTTTGTTGTTGAGTTGGAATGAATTGCTTCCTTGATTGACCTTGCATGAATTGCTTTCTGGCTTGATGGTATTTCGATTGAGGGAAACTTGCTTGATGCACCCTTGTTGATTGAGCTTGAGCTTGTTTCCCTTGTGCAACCTTGACTTGAGGATCTTTAGAGCACTCTCCTAGTTCGATCTTCTTCCTAGGATATTGTGGGGGTGGAGGCTCTTTGTTATCCAAACTCTTGACAAACACAATCTTGCTTGAGGATGAGGTCTCCTTATCATCTTCATAGCCAAGACCTTTCTTATCACTTGGCCTCTTGCCAACTCCCAACATGTGGTCAAGTTTATTCGTGCTTGAAGTCATCTTAGCAATGATCTCTCTAGCTTCTTCAAGCTCCTTTTCCATCAATTCCTCATTCCTTTTGGCTATCTTCACTTCTTTATTTAAGTGAGTAGCTTCGGCGGATAGCTTGAGATTCTCTCCTTTTAGCCTTTGAATCTCTTTCTTCATCTTCAATCTTGAGCTTTGAAAATGCTCAATGAAGCCTTCAAGATCCATTCCTCCTACATCCATATTTGTTGAATGGGATGAAGAGTCACCATTGCTAGAGTCATCTTCACTTTGTTTCTCAACCTCTTCATCATCTATTGCTTCCTTACTCTTGAGAGAAGATGCGAAGGCAATAAAGTTTGCCACATGATCCTCATCATCTGAGGATTCTCCTTCTTCTTCCAAGTCATCACCATCGCTCCACGTGGCGGCCATGGCCTTTCCTTTCTTCTTATTTTTCAAATTTCCACAATCCGTGGAGATGTGTCCGAAACCTCCACATTCGAAGCATTGGATCCCTTTTCTTGTGGGCTTGTCTTCACTTGACTCAAACTTCTTGAAAGGAGTCTTCTTCTTTATTTCTTTTCCTTTGGATCCAAATCCCCTCTTCTCAAAATTGATGAACTTCTTGAATCTTTTCACCATGAGGGCCATTTCTTCATCTGAGTCTTCTTCCTCCTTCTCAACCTTAGAAGTCTTCAGAGAAATACTCTTTTGCTTCTTTTGAGGTGTAGGTGTGGGAGTCCATCTAGACTCATATGCTAGAAGCCTTCCAATAACTTCACTTGGCTTCATATTCTTGTAGTCACTATTCTCCTCAAGAGCCGTCACTTTTGACTCAAATCTTGCTGGAAGTGACCTCATAATTTTTTTGCTTGATCCTCCTATCCGAATAGAGATCACCAAGTTGATGGCTCTGATTGACTATGTCCATCAACTTCACTTGAAAGTCGTTGAAGCACTCATCCTCCTCCATCCTAATTTGCTCGAATTGTGTTTGGAGGACTTGAAGCTTGGAGTCCTTGACCACCTCGGTTCCCTCATGGGCCGTCTCTAGAATCTCTCATGCCTCTTTTGCAATTCTTGTTGTTTGGATCAATTTGTACTGATTGTCATCCATTGCACAAAGAATAGCATGCATAGCCTTGTTGTTCCACTTGGATGCTTCAAACTCTTGAGTTGACCATTCCGACTTTGGCTTGGGAACTACACTTTCGTCTTCATGAGTCTTTTCCGGAAGAGTGTAGCCATCTTCAATTGCCATCCATGCTCGGTCATTTATTTGGCAAATGTAAGACTCCATCTTGCCTTTCCAAGAGGCATAGTTTATTCCGGTGAGCAAAGGGGGTCTTGTGCTAGAGGCTCCCTCATTACCACTTCTGTTCCCACTCATAGTGTTTGGGTATGAATGAGATGAATGTTTATGATGCAACAAACACAAACAACATGCAAGACACACAACGAGCAAGGATCACCTAAGTATATCTAGGAACCCGCTCTGATACCAATTGAAAATACACAAAGTGTGTCTAATACAACCTAGAGGGGGGGTGAATAGGTTTTAGTTGATTTATTACCAACTTTTCGACTTAATCAATTTTAATAATCCTACTCCATATTAACAATCAATCAATCCAATATAAATATGCGGAAAACAATAAAAACACAAGGATTGATTTACGTGAGAAACCCTCCAACTGGGCAAAACTCACGGGCTATCCTCCTAGCCACAAACGGTCCTCAAATCCACTATTTGAACGAAAGATTACAACCTAGGTTGACCTCAAGTCATACCTACTTGGTCACTAACCCTTTCACTCTACCCAACGGGCCTTTAATAGTGATTCTTGACCACAAGCTTGTGCACTAACTCACTTAGTCACAAAGCTTAACAATCAATGAATAGGTTAAACAACCTAAGTGAATATGTAAAAGATATTCAAGTATGCAATTAATGCTAGGCAACAATAAATGCTTATCTAAGGATTTAAAGATAACAATAAGTGTAAATCCTAGATATCAATATCTAAATGCAAATGCATGAAGATTTAGCTAGAAGGGTAAAATCGTCCTAAATGCTAGCTATTAATGAACAAGTCTCTCAACCAACACACAACAACTCAATCATGTTATAAATACCAATAAACATAAAGATATGCAATAAAATCACATAAAATAGCTAACCCTAGGCAAACAAGAACATAAATAAATACAAAGAGATTTAGGGTATGTTCAAGTTACCTAGTCAATGAAAGCAAGAAGAATCCATGATGAGATGATGTTTGAAGATGTTAGATGCACATGGATTTGTGTTTGGTTGAGTAAAGATGAGTTCTTGGGAGTTTCTCTCTCTAAGGAAAGCTTGGCCTATCAAAAATGGCTTCTTGAACTCATAAAAAACGAGCAAGGAAGAAGATAGAGCATATATAAAGGAGCCCTAGTTGAAACAGCGTCGTTTTGAACTTAGGGCACAAAATCCCGTCAATACCGCTAGATGGACCGCGTCGCAGGCAAGTGTCCAGACCGCGGTACACACAGCAGTGCACCGTCTGAACAACAACACGGTGCAGGGCGCTGTGCATGCAGGTGCACAGGCCGCGGTATGGGCAACATAGGCTTACTGGACAACACCGCGACTTGGGTCGCTATGCGTGCAAGTGTACAGGAAGCGGTACATGAAGCATGACTCTGCTGAGATATACCGCTCTGTATGCCGCGGTGCAAGCATGTCTTGCCAAGCGGTCTAGGCCGCGCTAAGAGAAGAAATTCTCTTTTCTGGGCAAACTCAACACACTAAGAGATGTGCAAAATGTGCAAGTGTGGAGTGTGAAAAGAGGCAAACAATACATCATTCAATTACATGAAGATAGGAACAAATGCATGCAAGTGAGTGTGTGCAACTAGATCTCTTCAAAGAAAGTTAAACTAGTGAGATACCTTTGAAGTGCTCTTTGTGAGAGATGTTGTCCTTCAAGCTTGATCACACTCAAGAGGCCTAAATTACCCTTACAAAGAATAATCCCCAATGTGGTTTGTCAACGAAATAAGCCAATCAAAATATGAGGAACTTACAATCTCTATCAATAAAAGGGGTTTTGGTATCATTCAATATATATTCATGGCATGATATCGGCTCATAAGCATTTTCAAGCACGAAACTATGACAATATTAATCACATGTCCGAAATCAAGTACTACTTGGTTGAAAGCTCTCACATATGCAACCGTTCATCATTCTCGATGTAAGCAAATAATCACTACGCGGAAGCGTTGCTAGACAGACCACAAAAAAACTATAGCAAAAGAAAAAAAGATGGAAGAGATAATCAAATCCAATCACACACAACACAAAGATATTTACGTGGAAACCCAAGAACATGGAAAAAACCTTGGCCGTCAGGACGATAAGAGAAAGTTCCACTATGTAATAAATTATTACAACCACACACACATGATTCTCTCTCTAAAATACCTCAAACCCGATCACACCCAATGCCCACACTTTTGAAATCTCTCTAGTATTTGTTATTTTGCTCCATACATAATAACCTAGTTATTATGTTCTATTTATATGAGTTACATGGAGTTTAAACCTACAAGGAAATTCAACTCTTATACGTATAAGACTTACTTGTTTCACATGAATATTATTTCCTTTTATAACAAGTCTTTTGAAAAGAGAAATCATTTTCCTTCAAGCATAAGAACTTCCAGAAGAGAAAACAATTCCTTTTTCATGCAACATTCATGATCTAAGCAAAAATACACTGTCACAGTGGTCTAGGTCGCAGTGTGAACCAAACACTCTATATCTTGGAAAGTCACTGGCAACGACGGCTCGGAATCCAGTGGTCTGCGTCTCTTACCTATGTTGCGGTCTGTACCATACTGATCTCACTGAAATCGACCGCTCCCTGTGCCGCGGTCCATGCGCCTTGCTAGCGCCACGGTTCCTTCCGAAATCATTTTCTTCAATTCTTCCAGGTCTTCAAGCCTCCCTCAAATACGATCTCATACTTCCATACATTTCCCATGTCTCCAGGAAGTCTCCATATTGGTTGAATCCCGTTTGGTAACCATTGGAAATTTAAGCCATACCTAACACTCAGTTATGCAATATTTGAACACAGTCCCTTACTCACCACCAATCCTCATGAGCTAGTACCTTTCATTGACCATCTTGCCTATTATTTGAAAATCAATCAATCTCCTACCACTAGAAATTTTGGAACTCATATTCCATACTCATCACTACCACATTCAATAGTGGATTCCAATTGCCGCATTGTGTACATGTGTAGGAATCCTTTGGATCGATTCATCTCTCTTTGTCATTTAATGTTAAAAATTGCTCAAGAGAGAAAAATGGATCCGCTTTCATTGGAGGAGGCTTTTGAGAGTGTTTTCAAATCTTGACTATTAGCTCTAAAGAATGGGAGAAGTTTGGTTTATGCATGGATATGCTAGATCAAGTTTTGGTTCTATGTTCTCGTACTTAATGGGTCTTTGACTTAGAGACACAATTTCTCTTCCAAGTCTTGGTTGAGTGATGAATTGATTTTGGTATTTTTCTTAATCAGAGAATGAATCATTGATTTGAATTGCAATACAAGAAAAAGTGTCTTTTCTAACCAACTATTTCCGACGGAGTGAAATTATGGTCGGTTATTGTTGTTTTTCCGACAAAAAAAATTAGGTCGTTGGAGAAGTGTAACAATAATGTGTATTTGTTACGACGAAACAAATACCCTCGGTAATAGTGTCTAAAGTCATCAAAAATAATGTGAAAATGGCGCCAAAGCTTGGCGCCAATACTATTTTGACCACATGAATCTAGCCTTCGGAAAAGATGAATCTTTTCCGACCACGATATTTGGTCCTCGAAAACGCCAATACTATTTTTGACGTTAGGTACCTAGCCCTCGGAAAAGATGAATATTTTCCGACCACAATATTTGGTCCTCGGAAACGCCACTACTATTTTTGACATTAGGTACCTAGCCCTCGGAAAAGATGAATCTTTTCCTACCACAATGGCTGATCCTCGGAAATGTCAATACTATTTTTGACCACATGTATCTAGTCATCGGAAAAGATGAATATTTTCCAACCACAACAGTTGATCCTCGGAAACGCTAATACTATTTATAACCACATGTATCTAGTCCTCGGAAAAGATTCATCTTTTCCGACAACAATAGTTGATCCTTGGAAACACCAATACTATTTTTGACAATATATACCTAGCCCTCAGAAAAGAATAATATTTTCCAACAACAATAGTTGATCATCAAAAATATTATACAATTGCCGACCACATGATACATGCCCTTGGAAATACTCCACAAATTCAACCATAATTATTGACTCTAAGAAATGATATCAACTTAATTATCTCAAAGAGTGTAAACCATCAGTCTACCTATGAATATGATAGGTAGGGGACGCAACATTTGCAGTTCACATAATTTAAAAACAATTTCCCCACTTCACCGCACTATATATATATATATATATTATATAAAACTTTGTATTAAATTTAATAGGATTGTATGGCATTATGAGGTTGATCTGGTGGTAAAGCCTCTCACACCCATACCATGAGGTTGTGGGTTCAAGTCTATCCCCTCCCCCATAAAACCCTAAATTATTGTAATATTTCAAAAAAAAAAGGATGGTATTATTTGCACCTCTATTTATCAGATTGGTTGTTGCTTGATGGTTAATACATATTTAAACATAATTCTAGCATATAAAACATTCCAAATTGACATAACACATATTTAAACATAATTCGTGAAGTCAGTATCCAAATAGCATATTATGTAATCAATCCCCCAGTAAAAAACAAGCATGTGAAAATTTGTTAATAGAAAATAAATAATAATAATAACTAGTGTAAAAGAAAAATTAAATAAAAAGTATAGATTAAGAATAAAAACCTGTTTGAAGATGATTCAATGACCATGACAAGTCTTTTTTCAATTAGAGAAAAGATTACTTATAAACCCACTGCTATAGTATATTTCTTTTTATTTTTACCTTACAAGAAAAAGAATATATATATAAGCATTAATTCTTAGTCCTAATTTTAATAGGACAAGGATAAAGAATTTATATATATATAAGCATTAATTCTTAGTCCTAATTTTAATAGGGCAAGGATACAAGAAAAAGAATATATATATATATATATATATATATATATATATAAGCATTAATTCACAGTCCTAATTTTAATAGGACAAGGAAAAATATAAACATTCTTTGATGTAACTACTAAATTAGGACTCGGATATATATACATACATATATATATATATATATATATATATTCTTTAATGTAACTACTTTATGTCCAATAACGACTAAAATTCCATTTTCTTTAAGGATTCAGCATTCCTATGATATATATATATATATATATGAAAATTTCTATACGTGAGATTTTCCATACAAAATTCGTAATTGCTACCTGTTGTAATTTAATAGCTACCGGTAGTAATCCAATGTATACCGATAGTTATTTGGAATTCCGTATAGAAAATCCTGCATCATAAAGTTATTTTATATATATGGTGGTACTGTTCACCTCTAAGTGTGCACTGATGTAAATACATCAGTGCAATTCATATAAGTTGTTCGATTCAATTACTTTGATGTAAATATATCAATACAATGCATGGTGCAACTAAAAAAATTTGACTGTCACTATTGTGATCATATCTCTTTTTGTACAGTCACATCAATTTACATATGATCACATGCCCTCACATGCGATCACATTAAACTTAATTATGTGATCACATGCAATTCATTACCAATAACATTAAATTTATGTAATCACACACCGTTACATTACTATTGCATCGTGCAACATTACACCGTAGAATGACCTTTATATATATACATATATATACTTTGTATTAAATATAATAGGATTGTATCATTCATAGTGTATTTAGTATATTAGCTCATGTTTAAGGATTAAGAGAATAGTTTGCACTTACACACATTTTATAAAATTCTTATATGATAAATTTACATAAATTAAGAAAATAAATAAATAAATAAGAGTTGGATTTTGTGTTTGCAAGTTTTTGAGTTCAATGATGAGTATATGGCACAATTAGTTTGATATTTGTTTTTATATGAAGTGTCAGTAAAATTAGGATACAAATATTTGTAGGATTTTGTTATGCCTTTTTAGTGGGATTTATTTTCCTTTTTTTTTCTTTTTCACTCCAAAAGCCTATTATTGTTTTGGGAAAAAAATTAATTATTTTCTTAATATCTGATAAATATATTTTGTAACCAAAAAAAATTTCTGATCCCACATTTTTTTTCAACATAGGCTTCCAAAGATGATTGAAAAAATGAGAGAAAGAAGGATCCACATTATCATTCAATCATTCCAAATTTTGATTTTTCTTTTAGTGGGATTTTGTCTTGCCTCTCAAACTTTTTAGAGGGAATTTTTTTTTTTGCTTTTTCTTTTTCACGTTTTGGCTCCAAAAATCTATTATAGTTTTAGGAATTTTTTTCATTTCCATTTAAATATACCTCTTTATTTCTCTTATAAGCCTTGTATTTAAGAGTCCTAAGTTCTTTTAGGGTTTAAACAAGTCTTTTATCAAGGTGGGTTTATTTTTTATTCAAGGAATATTGAATACATGATACATTAGAGATATTATTCATGAAATTAAGTTCAATGGAATTTGTTCATGATGCATGAAACATTGGCCGGAGAAATTTTGATTGAAGTTGATCATCCAGCAAGTTTTACTGTCTTTTCGAAGGTAAGTTTTTTGTCTTTTTTATGAATTAAATTTATATTATAATCGAAATATGTGAACAATATAAATTTTGGTCATTGGTGTTTTATTAATTGTGATTCAAGATTTAAGATTTGTAATTGCAATTGATATAACCTCAGTTTTGTGTCCTATGAAATAATCCTTTTCCATTAGTTTTTTCTTCTTTTATTCTATGTATCTCTTCACAAATGAATGATTAATTTTTCTTCTTTGTTTCGATTTTTTAATTATTTTAAAATAAAATTGCTTTGAAAAAGGTTGAGCGGTTATCGATGTCTAAAATCATACCATAAAAAGGTTGTTTTTCTTTGGTTTTTAAAAATCATTTTTGAAAAACTTATAAGATATTGTGCAGTTTTTTATTTTGATGGCAAAGAGAAACATACTGCTAGTACTTCTATTGAGCAACATGATCATGTGATACCATCCTTAATTGAAACTCAAGAGTTACGTCCTGATGGTCAGCCTAACTCTGAAGGTAATAATATATTTATAACAACCTTTTGAATTTATTTATTTTGATTATATATTAGTGTGTATATATATATATATATGAATTGACACCTTTCTAATATATTTTCATAATTATAGGTTCTGAAGGTGTTAAAAGAAAAGGTAGAGGAAAGGGTAAAGGTATAAAGGGACATGGCATGACAATTGAAGTTCATGATAACAGATCATATAAATTAGCTCATTTTTCTTTCGTAGTAATTTTTCATATATTATGATTATTAATAAATGAATTAATATTTATATGATTACTTTTTCAGGATCATAACCACTAAGGCCATCCAAAATTTAGGTTTTTTATTCAAGCAATCCATCAAAGGCCATTGGGTAACATATACTGAAAACCCAAAAGAAGAGTTGGATACATTATATGCACGCTTCAAGTCTAATTTCAATTATACATGTTATGAGGAGGTGTTAAGGGCAGCGTTCAATGAACATGTTAGAATTGGATATACAGAATGGATGTCAAGTATAAGACAAAGTGTTTTCAAAGAATTCAAAACAACTGTAGAACGATACACCAATGGTCCAGATTATATTTCTGTCGCAGCATGGTCAACAATGGTTGATACTTGGTTGTCTAAAGATTGGCTGGTAATTAAATTAGAAAAATAAGAAATTAAACTTTTCTTGTGAGTATAATATTATTTCTTATTTGTTTAACTTTCTAATGATTTCTGCAGGAAAAAAGTGAGAGAAACAAAAAAAATTGAGATACGAAAGACATAGTAGTTCACACTACATGTTCTGTTTCAATGGCATAATATAGAAAGGAGGAGGTAAAAATAAACTTATTCATCTTATACTTTTTATTTGTAGACTGCAACTTATTTTAAATTAAATAGTAGTAGTTGATGACTTTGTGAGTCGTTGTAGTTGATAGAGGGATAGACAATGTGGTGTTCAAATACTTTTAATTTTGCTATATATAATGTGATTGTGTATAATATGATAGTGAATTGGAAATAAATTATTATATAGTCATTCTTTATGTATTTTTTTTTTGTCATATATAGCTTGATCGAAATGGCATTGAACCTTCTCCATTTGAATTCTTCAAGAAATTTCATACCTATAAGGACGGTAATTGGGCTAGTGAAGAGGCCGAGGAAATGCATGTAAGTTATCTACTTTTTATTAAGCTTTATAATATTTCATTCTTGAATTACATGTAATTTTATATGTTTATTTTCTTTTTTGAACTGTTTTATTTATATATTTTTTTATTAAAATAATCTATTATTATATATGTAAACAATTTATTATAGAAAAAAATGGACTCAAATAAGCCTCCTCCTGAAACTGAAAATGCAAGGGCAAAAGAATGGGAGATATATAGGGAGGTTACCGGAAAGCCTAGGCATGGTCGTGTTCTTGGGTTAGGTGCTGGCCTAAAACCAAGTGATGTATTTACTTCATTCATTAGTTCAAATTGCGATAAACGTATTTACTTAGAGCGTCAGGATGAAATGAAAGCAATGAGAAGAAATTCATAATTTGAAAGATTTAGTGCATGGATTGAAAAATTCATTTCAGATGATGACATCCGGAAGTTCGCAATCAATGGTACTAAAGTTTCATTATTATATTTTTTTTATCTAAAAATTGATTATATTTGACCTTTTAAATTATATTCAACATTATTAAATATTATTATATTTCTTTATGCAGGATAATATTATTGAAGATTCAAATGCTCACATTAAAAGGGAGTCAAATAGCTCGGTTTGATATTTGGGACATTCCTACATCATATGATTTCTACCTTTAAACATTTCAGTGACAATTTTATTTTATTTGTTGCCATGTATATTTTTGTTGAAAGTTGGATACTTATAATGTGGAGATTACATTTCATATGTTAACTCTATATTTTTGTTTTCATTCAATTTCTACTGAGATAAATTTGTGAATGTTTTTTTTTGTTGAAAATTTTAATTTTAGATAGCATTGTTTTTTCATGTTATAATTTTTGAATACATGTTAAAACAATAACAATTACATTATTTTTTTAATTTTTATAATAACATTTCTCAGTAATTAATTATTTTTTATTACGGTCTCCATCGACAATACATTATTTCTGACAACGTTATTAGTTGATAATAAATTATTTCCTACCACAACTTTCCTCGATAATTCCTCATTTTCGACTGCAATCTCCATTGATAAAACATTATTTTCAACCATGACTTCCCATAGTAATATGGTATTTTTGACCGTGGCGTTGCTTGTAAATACTATATTTCCAACCGCAGTGTTTCTCGATAATACATTATTTCTGACTTCTATGGTCATTGGAAATACATTATTTTCGACCGTTGCGGTTCTTGGCAATACATTTTTTTCGACAGATGCTGTCCTTGAAAATACATTATTTTCGACCGCAATGGTACTTGAAAATATATTATTTTTGATTGTAGGGCTCATCAGAAATACACTATTTCCGACTGATGTAATCCTTAGAAATATATTATTTTCGACCGCTATGATACTTGGAAATATATTATTTATGACTGTAGGGCTCATAGGAAATAAATTATTTCCGACTAATGTGGTAGTTGGAAATATATTATTTCCGACTATAAGACTCATCGGAAATACATTATTTCCGACTGGTGTGGTCCTTGGAAATACCTTATTTCCAACTGCTCAGGTGCTTGGAAATATATTATTTCTGACTTTGGCACTCATCAGAAATAAATTATTTCCGACAGCTTCACTCCTCAAAAATACATTAATTCCGACCGCTACATTCATCAGAAATACATTATTATTGACCATTGCGTCCCTTGGAAATATATTATTTTTAACTACACTTTTCGTTGAGAAAACATTATTTCCTACCGCAATGCTCCTTGGAAATATAAACATTATTTCCAACCGACATCTCCCTCGGTATTAAATTATGTTTGACAACAAAAACCATCGTAAATGATCCCTTAACTTGGTTACCAAAACCTTTTTGTGACGGCATAGTTCCTTAATCTCCAACCACTCATAGCCCTCAGAAATGTTGTATTTCCGACGGCTCGTCAAAAAAGGATTATTTCCCACGATATCATTTCCGATGGAGACCGACGACCATTTCCCGTCAAAAATACACATTTTCGACGGCTTTTTGACATTTTCCGACCATATTTAGCGCTCGGAAAAGACACTTTTTCTTGTAGTGTTGAATGTACTTAATATTTAACAATCAACTTGAAGTGTATTTGTGTATAGTAAACTCATTTCCCTAGTGTAACCAACATCTTGCACGCATCTCTTCAAGCCACATTTATTTTCATAACTTAGGGTGTCTTGCCTTTAGGAGTAGTATAACTTAAATTAGAAGTAGAGTAATTTAGAAAGGTAAACACCTGATTACATTTCTATCCTTAGTTTTAGGTTATTTTTATTTGTTTGTCTCACACACAACCGCACACAATATACCACAGATACACACTACAAAAAAGTGTCTATTAGCGACTAACTATTTTCGACGGCCCTAATTACCGTCTGTGATTCAGCCTTTTTCGACGGGCATTTCAGCACAGTCGAAAAAAATAAAAAAGAAATAATACCATATTTTCGACGCCCAAAGGCTGTCGAAAATAGTTGAATAAACTGTCAAAAATGACTCACATTTTCGACGGCACTATTTGTACCGTCAAAATGACCCACATTATCGACGGTACAAATACCGTCGAAAATGATGAAATAAGTAATATCGCACTTCCGACAGTCCAATGGCAATCAAAATTAGTCGAATAATTTGGTATTGTTTTTATATTATTTGGTACGGTATTGTCATGAAAAATATAATTAGTTAAATAATATAATATTAATTAATAAATTATAATGGAATATATTTATATATGTGATAATTTATACACTACAAAAAATGACTTGTAGGTCGATATTTTAAATGCATCTCAATGGGTACTATTTTTTTTTTGTCACTATATTTTTTTAGCGAAATCACTCTATTAATTTTTTTCACCAAGTATTTTGGTTCAATTTTGAAATATCAATTAATTTAAAATAATTATAATTTGTAACGATTACTAATAAGAAGTCTACTATAAGGATACATCGGGCTAAATTAATCAAGTACGTAATATAGCAAAATTATTAGTAATTACAAGAACATTTAGTTAATTTTAATTATGTATACTAAACATGACTATATTAAAAAAAATTAAAAAGAATGCTCTAAAAATGTTTAATTTTTCTAAAAAAGAATGCTCTAAAATAATTATAAATTTTATAGAAATGAGTTTAAATTATTAATTAATAAAAATTATTAATTTTTCATTAAAATGTTGATCATAAAAATAATCAACATGGATATAATATGCATTATCTATTAAACTATGTAGCTGTAGCAAAATGGTAAAAACAAGTTATACTTTTCTTTCAGATAAGAGAATGTTTTAATAAAATAGTAATTTGAAAAACAATATCAAAACATAGATTTAATTGAATAATGTATAAAATATATCAATAGTTTATATATAAAGAGTATGCAAAATTGATCAAATATAAAGTTATAGCAAAATGGTAAAATCAACATTTACCATTTTCAAGGTCCAAGGTTCGAACCATGTAAGTTGCATGAATTATTTGGGATTTAACAATGGATCTGGGTGATGTGAGGTCTACTTGGTTGAGCTTGGGGTTCCTTAAGAAGGGTCTATAAGGTGGTGGAGTGTCAAAAATACATCTAATTTTGACAATTTTTTATTACAATTATCGTCGGTCATCGTCGAAGAAAGTGGTATTTTCGACGGCTCGTCACCCATTTTTAATACTATTACCGGCGATCATTTTCATTTTTTTACGTCGGCCATTACCGTCGAAAAATGTGGTATTTTCGACTGCCCATCGATGAAAGTTTATTTCCGACGAGCGTATTTTCGATGGCATTCGACTACCTTTTCCTGTCGAAAAGCGTATTTTCGACTGGAAACCATTGTTTTCTACGGTATTTAGCCCTCGCTAATATCCTTTTTTTTTGTAGTGACACCATTCTCACCACTTCCATGTTCTATTTACATACTTTCAATAAAATCTAAAACTTGAGACGGTTGACGGATGACAACTCCCTGAGAACAAACACTTAAAAAATACTACATCAAATTGGCGTTATTGTTAGGGAGGTGGCCTATTCGAATCCGGGATTAGGTGGCCTACATAAATGCATCAAAGAAGCCATGTAATTAGGTTAATAATTAAGTAGATAAAGATGCGGTGCAGTAATAATTGCACTATTTCGAATCCAAGATTTTTCCGGATTGGATAAGCGTCATGTACCTGCCAAACCACATTGAGCGGTGATAATATTAGTTAATAGGGCAAAATAACACATTTTTGCGGTGATAGTTGAGGTTGAAAAAAATGAACACTCAACCCATGATTTGATTATGTTTCTGATCTTCAATGCAATCTATGAATTCCTCTAAATTAATCCACCCAATTTTAGTTGCCAAGTCCAGTAGAGATCAGATAAATTTTCTGTAACACTTTTTATCAAGCACTTTATATGCACTCGCAGATACATACATCAATACGGATAATGTATACACATGGCAATATAAGGAAGGCAAAGTTTGTTCAACTTTAATATGTGAGTTTCAATTTGACAGTATTAAAAAAAAGATAAATTGCTAATGATCAGAGCAGCACCCACTGTGTAAGGACCTCGATTTTATGATTGGCTTATTTCATGACAAACCACACCACATTGGGGATGATTGCGTAATGGGTAGCTTAGGTCCGTGTGGCAAGCTTCCAAGCATCTCCATGACTTCAAGAGCAAAAGGTATACTCACTTGACTTTGTCTCTTGAAGAGTTTAGGTGCACACACACACTTCATGCGTGTTTTGTTTATCTTACATTTGTGTTCTTTATTGTTTATATGTGTGTGCATCCTTTTCAAACACACTCACTAGCTTGTATTAGATATCATATCTTGCATTGTATCTAAATTGTTAACATGTCTTGCATGTTAATTATGCTTCTTTTGTGTGCATTTCACTCACTTCACACTTGCACAACATTCCTGTAAGATAGGCATTTTTCTTGAGTGTTAAAAAGGGATTTTTCCCTTTAGCGCGGCCTAGACCGCTTGGTAGGCTCTGCTTGCACCGCGGCGCATGGAGCAGTATTCTCAAGTGCGTCATGCGCGGCGTGGACCGCCACCTGTGCACTTGCACGCACAGCGGTCCCAACCGTGGTGTTGTCCAGATAGTGCACTGCTGTATGTACCGCGGTCTAGACACATGCCTGAACCGCGGTACGCAGAGCGGTATTGACGGGATTTTGTTTCCCAAGCTCAAAACGACGTAGTTTTAAATAGGGCTTCATATATATATATATATATATATTCTTCCTCTTCTCTTCTTGGCTGACCAAGAGCTCAAAAATTCAGTTTTAAGAGAGAGGTTAGAGCTCCTAGAGAGAGAAAGCTTCAAGAAAGCTATTTTGACTCTCCAAACCCAAAACCTATATCATTCAATATCATTTGAGCATGGGTCTTCATTGTTTCATGACTAGGTAAGCAAGAACTTCCTTGAATATCATTTATTGTTCTTCTTACTCTAGATTAGGTATTTATTGCATGATTAAATACCTAGACTCTATTTTATTACATATTTATGAGTCTTGATAACATGATTGGGTTTGTATTTTGATAGCTAAATTGATTAGGTCATTTTTACCTAAAAGCTAGGTCATAAATATTCATGTGTGATTAATTGATAACTAGGTTGAGAAATTGTGTTTTAATCAACTAGTTAATGTTCATGAATATTTGATTGTGTTTGTTTGTGATAGCTTGCATTATTAGGTCATATATGCCTAAATAGTTAATCCGTAAATGTTCATGTATGCTTAATTGATGATTAGGTTGAGTTTGTGCATTTAGTCAAGTTTATAAATGTTTATGTGAATTTATTTTACAATTAGGTTGTTAGAATTTCTCTACAACTAATTGAGACCTCATGTGTGTACATGTAGGCATTATTTAATAACTAGGTTGTTTAATTGCATTATAACATCTAGTTAAGCATTTTGTGTTTGGTCTTGCACATTATAGCATTTGAGTGTCACATACACACTTAGACCTTTATACTCTTCATTGAGTCAAAATCTTGTGGCTTCAATGTGAAGTTACACAAGCATTGAAGTCTTGCAACCAAAGTGTGGTTGGCAAGCATTGGTCAAATGCCACTATAAAAGGGCCGCGGGGTAGAGTAGGAGGTGCTCATGCCAAGAGTAGTGTATCAAGGGATATCACTAGGGATTAAACCAAGAGTGGCGAGTGGTAGTGTTCATAGCCTGAGGTTGTCGAGAGTGAGAGTCCGAGTATCACTTGAGGGTGTAACTTTTTACTCATATAGTGGATTTCTGTGATCGTGTGTGGCTAGAAGGATAGCCTGTGGTGTTTCCCTTGTCGAAGGGTTTCTACGTCAAAGTCAAGTGTTCTTTATATTTCCGCACTTTTACTTGATTTTGTATGTTTGTTTGAATTGGGTTAATTGCTTAATATTGACTAATCAAAAAATTTGTAATAATCGATTAACAACCCATTCCCCCCCCCCCCCTCTAGGTTGTAGACACGCGTTAAGAGTATATTTTCACAATGCAAATAGCAATTTATGGGGTTGCTCTAAAAGAATGGCATTACTTTCTTAATCACTAACAATCACCGCCTCAGAATTGAGTTTATTTGCCCAGAAGTGGGTTTATTGATAGATCAACGATGGAGGTTGTTTAGAGGTCAGATGGGTCTTTGCAAAAGCTCAGGAGTGTTTATGGGTTGCAAAGACCCATAAGTTAAGCTTTTTATTTCCTCCAAAGGTAAGGTTTTTTTTTTTGATTTCGTTTTCGTGTCTTGTTTGGTAAAGTTTCAATATTTTTATTTGTTTTGTTGAATCCATTCGGATCTTCAAGAACAGGTATGTAGTCCACTCTCAATCTAATTTGGTGCTTTGATTTATCGAAAATATTTTTCTTCTTTCTCTATTTAGATCGAATTCGATCTAGGGTTAGGGTTTTTTTGTGAGAAATTGGTTCTGATGGTTCCAATTAATGATTGCATGTGTGCTTAATTGATGTATATTTGTTATTTATCTTAAAATCCATCTCCATATCTACTATTTTGCACAAATGTAGCTTGCTCTGTTTCTGTTTTGTTTCTTATTTATCTGGGTTTTTTAATCAATCCTCCATATTGATTTCATCATATCTGGGTTTGAGTTGAGGTTAAAAAAAATGAACACTCAATCCATGATTTGATTATGTTTCTGATCTTTAATGCAATCTATGAACTCCTCCAAATTAATCCACTCAATTTTAGTTGCCAAGTCCAGTAGAGATCAGATAAATTTTCTGTAACACATTTTATCAAGTACTTTATATGCACTCGCAGATACATACATCAATACGGATAATGTATACACATGGAAATATAAGGAAGGCAAAGTTTATTCAACTTTAATATGTGAGTTTCAATTTAACAGTATTAAAAAAAAGATAAATTGCTAATGATCAGAGCAGCACCCAATGCAAAAAGCAATTTATGGGGTTGCTCTAAAAGTATGGCATTACTTTCTTAATCATCTTGCTTGATTATAAAAGTTATTCTCTTACTTTGAGATTTTGCTTTGAAATTATTAAAGTTACAAAAACTTTATATTACAATAATCCTTCTTTGCTTATGAGTAATTAAAAATCTCCTTTCTCATTTTGCTTTTGTATTTTCATAATAAAGTAAAGAAGAAAAGCTTCAGAAGTTCTGTCTTGGAGTTATGTGGTAGCAGTTGTAGCTTTTTTGTCCTTTTGTTTTTGTTTGTGGTGTTGTTGGATTGCTCTAATTCAGCTAGGTAGCATGTGCTCTCAGCTCAGAGGTTTTCGTTTTTCTGTTGTGTTCCCTGGTTGTTCTGTTGCTTGGTGTGCCTCGCCTTGTGTGTAAATAATGTGAAGTATTCATGATTTTAGGTTTGAAGTGAATAAAATTAGGGTTTGGACTCTAATTTCACCAAGCAGAGCAACTGGATTCAAAGGTGAGGCTACTAATATCTCTTTGTTGATTCACAGCTTGTGTTTCGGTATTTAAATGTTGTACTTGGTTGAATTGGGGGGTGTTTTTACAGACAGTGTTTTTTATGGTTGCAAAGTGCCAAAGTTTGGTTATTCGTTTTTCTAGGTTTGATGAATTTTTTTTGTTTTTGTTGATTGAAAATCAAGCGTTGCATTTGATTTCTCCACTGAATGGACATTAAATGCTTGAAAACGAAATGTGGGAGTTATTGATATTGATAGCAGTTTTTTTTTCATTACAATGATTATGTGAGTGAAATTCGATCTCGATACCTCTTGCACGACACCAAGAGACCTACTAGTTTGCTTTGGCTGAAAACTGAAATTCTCTTTTTTTGGCTAAAAACTGAGAAATCAAGTTTGCTTTATGTGAGATTCGAGTTCTCCTCATTTCTTGCAGGATTTATTGTTTCTTGATATTGTGATTTGGAGATTGAGGAATGGTTAATTAGTATGACTATATCTGACTGGTGCCTTTTAATTGCTTAGCATTTATTCATGACTAACCAAAATAATGTTTATGATGAAGCTGATAAGAATTATTGGAAGGCTACTGCAGAGCTCCTTCCTAATGAAGTACCAACTATAGAAAAAAGGAAAGGGAACTAAGATCAAGTCCATCAGGAGAAGAAGTCTTCCATTGTTGTGATCTAAGGTCCAAAACCTGACATACCAATTGATCTCTCAAGGAAGCGGCAAATACTCCTAAAATTGAAGCACAATGCACCTAACCATTGTTTCGATGTGGCCTTCTTCGTTGGCATTTAGAAGTTGAAAGATACATAGGTGTATTACTTTACTTTCTCTGACCATTAAGCTTGCAACTTGTGCAGTATTGCATTTTGAAAATTCTATAACTCTAATATGTTACCATTCTATATCAATAAGACAATAATCATCCCGATTTTGAAGCTGATTATCTAACTTTCTAGATGGTATAATGAGATTGATCTAACCATTTTGGAATCTAACAAGCACCCAATTTCAAACCTATTTCATAATCCAAACAATGTATACGTACAGACGTAACCAAGAATGATGTCATGACGATATAGTAATTAGAGTATCCAAACGTTTTAAAATCACTTGATTAATATTTGAACACAATGGATACTGCTTATTTACAACATTACAAAATTGAATTGTATTAAATTGTATTGGACGTGATAGAGTGACTATATTGTACTAGGCCCAACATAGTGAATTTTTTTATTCAATTTTTGTGATCTATTTTCTAAAAATGTTACAACACTAAACTGAGAGGTTTTTTTTATACGTAATATTAGTTTTCAGGAAATTAAATAGCATTCAATTATATTGCAAACTTGTTTTTAAGTGAAGTATTTACCGAAGCCATAATAGTGGTTATAACTTACAAGTCAAATTTTGGCAACATTAGAATTTAAAATATATATATATATTCTTTTGGGTTGTACAATTTTCATAGGATGTAATATCACCACTCTCGATATTTCGTACTAAGGCACAAGGCACATCCATATATTGATATCTTTCTCGGACTCTTCCATAATATTTGTATGTGTATAAGAAGTAAATTTTAGGGTTTAAGAGTTAGAGTTTGTTTGGTATGACTTTTCAAGTAGAGATTCTATAGTAGATCTTTTTGTAATAGAGTTTCTAATGAGTAGAGCTTCTAACAAAAAAGGCTTTTGGTTGAGTAAATTACAAAAAAAAAATGTGTTAACAATGTATTTTTAAAAATATTTTTTGGTTCTGTGAATTACCAAAAAAGTGTTGACAATGTGTTTATAATAAAAGAGTTGTATGGTGGATTATCTAAAATTTATAAAGGTAGTTGAGACAATTCATATGTTTTAAAAAAAACTCAAAAAAAACTTTTTGGAAAAGCCAAATTATGGGATTCTCCAAGTAGAAATAAAATAGCTTTTATAAAGGGTAATTGAAACAATTTATATATTAAAAAAGATGTTTCTAATATTACCAAACAACTAAAAAAAAACTTTAAAATAGCTTCTAGCATTAAAAAAAACGATTTTGATCTTTACAAAAGGCATACCAAACATACACTTAAGAATTTGTTTTTTTCAACAAACAGATTATAAGAACGTGGAGTTTTGATTTTATTTTTTTGGAAAAGGAATATGGGGGCTTTAATAGATTTACTTTGTAGAAGATTTTTTTTCCTTAAACTGTATTATAAAATTAATAATTTTGACAAAGGAAAGAAAATGGGACATGTGTCTACTTTATATTTGGACTCAAATTACCTGTCTAAAAATGGTGTCTCAATTTGTGTTAGACCAACTAAATTGAGACATGTGTCTACATTTATAGAAGAAGTTGAAAAAATAATAATTAAATGTAGACACATGTCCCAATTTGGTTTGTTATACACAATTTTGGACACCATTTTTGAACAAGTGATTTTAGTCATTTATATTTCTATCGAAATGCATTAAGTTTCCATACATAATGAATTCATCTATTGAAACTTCGGAAATGTGTCGTGAAAATGGTTAAAAGTTAAAATTTCAAAAATCGTAAAAGTGTTACCAAAGCTGAAAAATATTAAAGCCATAAAGATAGTTACTAAAGTCGTGAAAGTAGTTAAAAGTCAAAATGTCAAAAATCATAAAATGGCAACCAAAATAATAAAATAGTTACTGGAACGGTAAATGTATTTACCAAAACCGTGAAAATTGTTACAGGCCAAAATTTTCAAAATTTAAAAATGGTTACCAAATCCGTAAACATGGTTACAAGAGCTGTGAAGGTGGTAACCATAGCTATTAAAATGGTTACAAGTCAAAATTTCCAAAATTGTAAAATGGTTACTAAGGCTGTAATAATGATTACCAAAGCCGTGAAAATAGTTACAAGTCAAATTTTCATAAATTAAAAAGTGTTTACCAAAACCGTAAAAATTGTTACCGGAACCGTGAAAATGGTTACCATCGTCATAAAAAAGGTTACAAGTCAAAATTTCAGAAAATGTAAAATGGTTACCAAAACCGTAAAAATGGTTAATGGAGCCGTGAAGGTGGTTACCAAAACCGTGAAAATTGTTAAAAGTCAAAATTTTAAAAATTAAAAATGGTTACCAAAGCCATACAAATGGTTACCGGAGCCGTGTAAATGGTTACCAAAGCCGTGAAAATGGTTACAAGTCAAAATTTCAAAAAATTAAAAAATGGTTACCAAAGCCGTATAAATAGTTACTGGAGCCGTGAAGGTGGTTACCATATCTGTGAAAATGGTTACAAGTTAAAGTTTCAAAAATTGTAAAATGGTTACCAAAGCCTTACAATATGGTTATCTGAGCCGTGAAAATGGTTACAAGTCAAATTTTCAAAAATTTAAAAATGGTTATCAAAGTCGTACAAATGGTTATTGGAGCCGCGGAGGTGGTTACCGTATCTGTGAAAATGGTTATAAGTCAAAATTTCAAAAATTGTAAAATGATTACTAAAGCCGTAAAGATGGTTACCGAAGCCGTAAAGAGGGTTACCAAACTGTGAAAATGGTCTTACGTCAAATTTTTAAAAATTAAAAAATGGTTACCAAAGTCGTACAAATGGTTACCGAAGCTGTGAAGGTGATTACCCTATCTTTGAAAATGGTTACAAGTCAAAATTTCAAAAAAATTAAAATGATTACCAAAGCCGTGCAAATGGTCACCGGGTTTGTGAAGGTGGTAACCATATCCGTGAAAATGGTTGCAAGTCAAAATTTTAAAAAAACTGTAAAATGATTACCAAAGCCATAAAGATGATTACCGGAGCCGTGAAGATGGCTACCGAAACTGTGAAAATGGTTAAAGTCAAAATTTCAAAAATTAAAAAAAAGGTTACAAATGCCAGACAAATGGTTACCGGGACAGTGAAGGTGGTTACCATATCTGTGAAAATAGTTACAAGTCAAAATTTCTAAAATTTAAAAATCGTTACTAAAGCCGTAAAAATAGTTACCATAATCGTGAAGGTGGTTACAAAAACCGTGAAAATAGTTATATGTTAAAATTTCGAAAATGAAAAAATGGTTACCAAAACCATGAAAATGGTTACCAAAACCGAGAAAATTGTTACAAGTCAAAATTTCATAAAAAATAGTTATCAAAGCCGTACAAATGGTTACCGGAGCTGTGAAGGCGTTTACCATAGACGTGAAAATAGTTACAAGTCAAAATCTCAAAATTTGATAAATTGTTACTAAAACTGTAAAAATAGTTACTAGATCTATGAATGTGGTTACCAAAACCGTGGAAATTGTTATAGATCAAAATTTCAAAATTATGTAAAAATAATATTATTATTTAATTTTTCTCAATTAAATATACTTATTAATTTTATAATATAATTTTTTATTATTTTACTTATTTTTTAAGTTCTATTTTTTTATTTTTAAAATTTTATGGTTATTAAATTTAAATTTTTTTTTTACATTTAGGGAACTATTTTTTTCTGCCACTTGGCAGCCATTCATTGAAGGACGAGACACTATTCATCCCTACATGACAGCCGGCCCCCGTGGGTACATATATAAATTAAGTTAAAAGCAGGTAAAGATGCAGTGCATTATTAAAGTGAGTTGATGAAAATTAATTGATAGGTGGGTACATATATACAGTAAGTTTTTATGAGACCGTTGACTTCATACGTGTACTTTTTGTTTAATAAATGTACGAGATCATCTCTGACAATTTAGTGTTAAAAAAATTCTTGTGAGAATATGTTTATATCAATAAAATTTTCATTCTAATGTTTAATATTAAATTTTATATAAAAAGAATATATTTAAAGAATATTTTTTTAATAAATTTTTAAATTATTAGAAAATTTTAAATTAATTAAAAGTATAATTAATAGTAAAGTAATTATATATATATATAATATTGATGTCATTTTAAAGATCTCAATGAGATCTTTTCAACGGTATATTTTTTTAAAATATATATTGTTATAATTAAATATAGAAGGGTTAAATTAGTAACTATAAAAAGTAAAAATAGACTGATGTGACATTGAAAATTTAGTATAGGTACAGGGCATACAAAATTTTTTTTTTTTTGGTTAGAGAGAATTTTTACACTAAATTAGTGATTTTGATCTGAATTGGTGTTGGTTGGAGTTGCTATGAGAGAATAGGGTAATAAGCAGATAGAGATGTAGAGTAACATAGCTCTTTATATTTTTCTTACATTGAATTTGAACCATTGAATTTCACAACACAAGATTTTATATGAAAAAATCCAAAATAAGGAAAAACCACGGCTGTCAGGACAACAAGAGAAAAATATCATCATGTAAAAATTTGTCACAACTACACAATTCCAATATTCTTTCTCTAACCTCAAATCTCAATTACAACCGAGCATTACCGAGCCGAAACTCATAACCGAGCTTACATCCTAATTCTCAACTCACTGTTGAAAAAAATGGTAAATTAGTGAATGAGATTATTGTGTATTTAATTTTTCTCAAATTAAATAATAAATGGGATCTCTTGTCAAAATTAATTCTATAATTATCAGAATTAAGTTTTGAATTTCAAAAATTGTAATTATCAACTCAATGGTTTATCGTTTTACGTGGGATATACATCTAATAAATTTTTTTTTTGTTTTTAAATTAATAAAACTAATCTTTATTTCAATGTTCTGACTTCTTATTGCAAATTTTTTTTATCTGATAAGGATTGTTAACATGTAGTCTTGTTTCCTGAAATTTTTAGCTTAGAAAATTTGTTGATGGCCGGCAATGTTGATGAAAATTAATTGATAGGTGGGTACATATATACAGTCAGTTTTTATGAGAACGTGACCTTCATACATGTCCTTTTTGTTGATTATAAATGCATGAGAGAATAGGGTTATAAGCAGGTAGATGCAGAGTAATAATGAATGCATTATTAAAGTGAGAGTTTAATCCGCAACATGAGATTGGTTCAATAGTTTGCCCCTCACACTTATACTACTATTGTGAAAATGTGACATGGAAGCGCATACCTAATATACACCAAATAACAAATAACAAATAACGTCTATAAAAAAAATGAGAGAATATATAATCCTACAACACAAGATTTTACGTCAAAAATCTAAAATAAGAAAAAACCATGGCCGTCAGGACAACAAAAGAAAATATAATTATGTAAAAAATTGTCACAACTACACAATTCTAATATTCTTTCTCTAACTCCAAGCCTCAATTAGAACCGAGCATTATCAAGCCTAAGCTCACAACCGAGCTTACATCCGAGCTCTCAACTCATAGCACTCACCTGGTCCTTCTTGAGTGCACCGCTAAATATCCCTTAAATGACAGGACCCGCCCCGACTCCTCTCTTGAGTACGAAGAAATCCTTTGAAAATCTTATATTTCTAACTGAAATCTAAATCTTTCGAAAAACCTTATAGAAAATTAAATAAATCTCAAAGTAGTTTATAATAAAATCTTTAACGATCACTTTGGCTTTATGAAATTTTTCAGCCTTGTAACTTAAAAATGCAATTTTAATATGTGGGTTATGGCCCATCATAAAATATTTTACAGTTAAATTCAAAAATATGTTTTTTTTTGTTGGACTCATCTGCTGAATATTGACATATTCAAAACATTCATTAAAAAAAGGGTAATGATATCTGAAAATATTGACGGTGATTTATAGATTACGTAAAGTCGATCACGCGTCACACAAGGTATGTTGGACTAACAGTTGTATAATGAATCAAGAAGAATAAAAAAAGATCATGCAAACAAGATTTTACGTGATAAACCCCAAAGTCGGGAAACATCCACGGTTGCCGGTGACGGCGAGGAGAAGAATTCACTATGAATAATATGATTACACACTCAACCTTACTTGCTCTCTTGAATATCTAACGATTCATGAACCTTTGTTGGGTATTTTTAAGGTCTATTTATACATGTATAGAACCCTAATTCTTTTAGTACAAGTAAAAGAAAGGTGGAAGTGATTTAATAAAACTCTGACTTGTTGAAGTCGTTTCAATCGCATCAAGACTTTGCCTGTTTTGAGTTCTGATAAATCTTAAGGAAATTTGTTTCCTTATCAGAGTGTGCTTCTTGTAACCTTATTTGAGGAGGATTCTTCTTTACGTGTTTGAGTCGTAATAATGTTAACAACATGCTAAGCATCTAAACGTATCTAGACATTGTCCATGTGTTGCTTAGCCGACTGTCTTACAAACCCGATCAGATCTCTTTTACCCCCGACTAGGGATCTTCACCTGATCAAGTAATTATACCCGATCATTCAGGTTTCTCTCAATCGTTGTTTTTATAACCCGATCAATCTAATTACCTTGGTCGGGCTTTCTCAACCCCGACCATCTAAGTAACTATGATCAGTATTGTAGGGTTATTTTATGATCATTTTAGGTTGGTTCAATTTAGTTGACATTTGTTGACACGTCACTGGTTGTCCCCATGTAACACAATGTTTATGCTGACGTGTTATCCCTCCAAATTATACCAATAACAGAAAATATGCACATTTGCATACTTAAATTAAAATAATAAAGTACCATTTACGTCATCACATGTGGCCCATCTCATGATACTAGAGAATCTGCACGAACCTAAAGATCATCTAAGAAAAATAGTTTAAAATGAAAGAATGAGTGATAAAACCCGGTGAGTGGAAATAAACTCAGAAAACATATATTTTCTCTACGCTTCTAAAATTAATAAATATCTTTATGAAAACATTAATGTTTAATAAACTTATATTGGTTAAACTTAATCTAGTCTATAGAAACTATTATATATCTGTTTCTATATCTTTATCTAAATTCTAAAGCTCTTTCTAAATTCTGTATTTCTTTTTCTTTGTCTGTTTCTGAATTCTGTATCTCTTCCTGAAACTAATCAAGATTTAATCTAAAATTGTTCTATACAATAAGCTAAGAACTAATTAAAAATCTTTTCTTTAAAACACATTTTTTGTAAATACTATATAATATAATAAAAACATTTTTTTTATTTTATAAAATATAAAATATCTGAAAATCTGAAATCTTTTCCTTACTGATCATAATCAGTAATATAAAAAATCTGAAAACTCTTTACCAAACTAGTACCCAGGGGAATATCTCACATACGTGGCAAAGCATCTTAATGCACACGCAGAATAGAGGGAATACATACCTCACATACACGATGATATCTGATCACCCGTGCAGAGTAATAATCTCACATGCACGTCGATATCTGATCGATCGTGCAGAGTAATATATATATATATATATATATATATAATCTCACATACACGTCGATATCTGATTGAACACGCAGAGTAATCTCACATACATGGCGATATTACCGCACGTGCAGAGTAATAATCTCACATACACGTGCAGAGCAGCCCCAAAGGCTTATAATCTGAATCTGATACTGCTGGGAGGGTACATATTTGATATCTTAAAATCTGAACAATCTTTATAAACTCTTTTAGCTTTCTGAACGGACATATATATATATATATATATATATATATATATTTCTAAATACTTTTCTGAAAACATAAAAATAAAATTCTTTTCATTTCCTTTTTGAAAATTCTTATAAAACACTTGAATCTGAAAATCTAGTAATATTTCTGAAAATCTAGATATCTAGCTGGAAATTTATCTGATAATCTATAAATTAATCTGAAAATCTAACTAGAAATCTGTCTGAACCTACGTGAACTATTATTCTTTGTAAATCTTAATTCTATAACTAATTTATTTCTGGATTTTGAAAATCTACACATTTCTTAAAACATCTTAAATCTTAAACTACCCACTCATAGTACTCTGCTCAAATATGTTCTGGAACTGGATTCCATCTGGATTCTTCTATTTCTGGATTCACCCTTGTTATATATAAAAATCATCATTAAGGAAACGTCATTACAGTAAGGGGCCAAGTAAGCAAAGCCGAGAAAAGTCAAGCGTTAAAGGGCAGAAATTTCCAAGGGAATTTACTCGGCAAAAAGTAAAGCAACCCGACCACAGACGAAGAAACCGGCTCGGGCATACTCGGACATACTCGGACATACTCGGGATTAGACAATGAAGGCAAGTACTTCATAAACATATGGATAGAATCAGAAGCAAGCAACTCCACAATAAGTAACGATACGACTATCAGAGTTCAATTGAAAGGCAAACAGATTTCCCGCAGATAAAGGGCGAAGAATCCGACACAGATTCGGACTCAGCCAAAACAGGAAACAGGAAACAGGATAAACTCCATAAAGAGACAGACTTCAATTAAAACTAGGAAATCACACAAAATACGGGTATCACAACACCAAACCCTAGCACAACCATAAACCCTAGCAAAGAACATGTATAAATACCCCAGTAAGAAACATAATGGGTGTGTGTGAATTAGCAGGAGAAGTCAGAGAGAAATACTTTGTAATTGAATTTTTCATAGTGGATTTGACTTTGTTGCTCAAGCAACAACCCGTGGATTTTTCCTCCAGTTAAAAGGAGTTTTTTTACCACGTATTCATATCTCTTGATTTATTGTTTTCTTGCGGTATTATACTAATCTGTTCTTATTTTTCGCTTGACACAAGTTCGTTGATAGTGACGACGAAAAATCACCATCAACAACCCTAAAATACATAAAACTCAATTTAGGATTTGTTGGGAAATATAATAATCTGTATGTATCTCAACTACTAAAATAATCACTTATCTATATATCTTGTGTACTTAACATATTTCTATAGCTGCACTATATATCATCAAGCCATCTCATATTATCTCTGTATCGCTTCCCCTTTTCTTCTTCTTCTTCAATTCTTTGCTTTCTCTATTTCTCTTGATTTCTCTTTTATCTCTTATTCTTCTCTCTCGGCTTCTAGGCTTTCTTTCTTTTCTTTCTTTCTTTGATTCTCTAGTTTTTTTTTGTCTTGGCTCTTGGCCGAGTGTCTCTTTTCTCCTTCTCTCTATTTCTTTTTTCATTTTTTTTATTCTTTTCTTTTGCCACTACTCACATGCACACTTGACACCTATCACCCCGACAGCCCAACTTGCTAATTGCCCTCTTCCCAAATGTTGGCACCACACAACATTATTTTTTTTAATAACATATTATTGGGCTGGGTCAATTTGGATCTTAAGTCTTGGGCTTTATCAGATTTTGGGTTCAAATCTTTTGAGCTTGGATGTTGGCTTGGGATAATTTCTGGAGCTGGAATCTCCCCTGAATATTACCCTCAGATCTCTCCCTAGATCCCAGATATTCTTTGGATCCCTCCATTGATATTCCTATGGATCTCCTCCAAGGTCTCTCTCTAGATATCTCTTATGTCTCCCATCCTCTCGACATCCCTAGGGTCTCCCCCGAATCCTCCTCGGGTCTCACTCCTTGTCTCTGATGTTCCCAAGTGTCTCTCCGGTTTCTCCAAATGTTATCAACCAAAGAATAAGCCTCGCTATTCTTGGTCTCTAAGTAATCAAACTCCCATAAGCAGTTGGAAACCACCTAACAAGCATTTCCTAAACAAGTAATCCAGAAAAAGAAAAAAAAACCTTCCCCGACTAGAAAACCAACTCCCACATGTTTTCTCATGTCTTTCAGGAGTTTCACACACCAAACCAAGCCTCAAAATAGTTCCTCAGGCGCACTCACATGCCCTAACACCTCTAGGGCGCAACAACTCGCAGGTGATGTGCAACATGTGAAATAAATGCATGGTTTAGAGTGCAAGAGTGTGTAGTAATATCAAAGTTATAGTAGTTGTTTCTATATATGTACACATCCAAAGATACATGTGCTCATTTATAATACATTTTCATTTGTTCTCGGTCCATTTCCCTTCCTTATCTCTATCTAAAATCCATATTTTCTATGGAGAAAGCAACGGACTTTCAGCAGAAGGCCTCGAATGGAGTTGAAGATTATCTGACTGAAGAGATTCAAGAACTACTCTCTACTTTCCAAGAGAGAAAAACTTTGATGGTAGTTATCTCTATCAATAAAAGGGGTTTTGGTATCATTCAATATATATTCATGGCATGATATCGGCACAAAAGCATTTTCAAGCACGAAACTGTGACAATATTAATCACCTGTCCGAAATCAAGTACTACTTGGTTGAAAGCTCTCACATATGCAACCGTTCATTATTCTCATTGTAAACAAATATTCACTACGCGGAAGCGTTGCTAGACAGACCACAAACAAACAATAGCAAAAGAAAAAAAAAGACAGAAGAGATAATCAAATCCAATCACACACATCACAAAGATTTTTACGTGGATACCCATGAACATGGAAAAAACCACAGCCGTCAGGACGACAAGAGAAAGTTCCACTATGTAATAAATTATTACAACCACATAAACATGATTCTCTCTCTAAAATACCCCAAACCCGATTACACCCAATGCCCACACTTTTGAGATCTCTCTAGTATTTGCTATTTTGCTCCATACATAATAACCTAGTTATTATTTTCTATTTATATGAGTTACATGGAGTTTAAACCTATAAGGAAATTCACCTCTTATACGTATAAGACTTACTTGTTTCACATGAATACTATTTCCTTTTATAACAAGTCTTTTGAAAAGAGAAATCATTTTCCTTCAAGCACAAGAACTTCCAGAATAGAAAACAATTCCTTTTTCATGCAACATTCCTGATCTCAGCAAAAATACGCTGTCACCGCGGTCTGGGTCGCAGTGTGCACCCAACGCTCTATATCATGGAAAGTCAATGGAAACGACCGCTCGGAATCTCGTGGTCTGCGTCTCTTACCTATGTTGCGGTATGCACCATACTGATCTCACTGAAATCGACCGATCCCTGGGCCACGGTCTATGCTCCTTTGTCCGCGCAACGGTTCCTTTCGGAATCATTTTCTTCAATTCTTCCAGGTCTTCAAGCCTCCCTCAAACACGATCTCATACTTCCATACGTTTCCCATATCTCCAGGAAATCTCCATATTGGTTGAATCTCGTTTGGTAACCATTGGAAATTCAAGCCATACCCGACACTCAGTTATGCAATATTTGAACATAGTCCCTTACTCACCACCAATCCTCATGAGCTAGTACCTTTCATTGACCATCTTGCCTATTATTTGAAAATCAATCAATCTCCTACCACTAGAATATTTGGAACTCATATTCCATACTCATCACTACCACATTCAATAGTGGATTCCAATTGCCGCATTGTGTACATGTGTAGGAATCCTTTGGATCAATTCATCTCTCTTTGGCATTTAATGTTAAAAATTGCTCAAGACAGGAAAATGGAGCCGCTTTCATTGGAGGAGGCTTTTGAGAGTGTTTCCAAATCTTGACTATTAGCTCTAGAGAATGGGAGAAGTTTGGTTTATGCATGGATATGCTAGATCAAGTTTTGGTTCTATGTTCTCGTACTTAATGGGTCTTTGACTTAGAGACACAATTTCTCTTCCAAGTCTTGGTTGAGTGATGAATTGATTTTGGTATTTTTCTTAATCAGAGAACGAATCATTGATTTGAATTGAATGTACTTAATATTTAACAATCAACTTGAAGTGTATTTGTGTATAGTATACTCATTTCCCTAGTGTAACCAACATCTTGCATGCATCTCTCCAAGCCATGTTTATTTTTATAACTTAGGGTGTCTTGCCGTTAGGAGTAGTATAACTTAAATTAGAAGTAGAGTAATTTAGAAAGGCAAACACCTGATTACATTTCTATCCTCAGTTTTAGGTTAGTTTTATTTGTTTGTCTCACACACAACCGCACACAATATACCACAGATACACACTACAAAAAAAGTGTCTATTAGCGACTAACTATTTTCGACGGCCCTAATTACCGTCTGTGATTCAATCTTTTCGATGGGCATTTCAGCACTGTCGAAAATAATGAAAAAAATAATACCACATTTTCGACGCCCAAAGGCTGTCGAAAATCACTCACATTTTCGACGGCACTATTTATACCGTCAAAATGACCCACATTTTCGACGGTACAAATACCGTCGAAAATGATGAAATAAGTAATATCGCACTTCCGACAGTCCAATGGCCATCAAAAATAGTCGAATAACTTGGTACTGTTTTTTATATTATTTGCTACGGTATTGTCATGAAAAATATAATTAGTTAAATAATATAATATTAATTAATAAATTATAATGGAATATATTTATATATGTGATAATTTATACACTACAAAAAATGACTTGTAGGTCGATATTTTAAATGCATCTCAATGGGTACTATTTTTTTTTTGTCACTATATTTTTTTAGCGAAATCACTCTATTAATTTTTTTCACCAAGTATTTTGGTTCAATTTTGAAATATCAATTAATTTAAAATAATTATAATTTGTAACGATTACTAATAAGAAGTCTACTATAAGGATACATCGGGCTAAATTAATCAAGTACGTAATATAGCAAAATTATTAGTAATTACAAGAACATTTAGTTAATTTTAATTATGTATACTAAACATGACTATATTAAAAAAAATTAAAAAGAATGCTCTAAAAATGTTTAATTTTTCTAAAAAAGAATGCTCTAAAATAATTATAAATTTTATAGAAATGAGTTTAAATTATTAATTAATAAAAATTATTAATTTTTCATTAAAATGTTGATCATAAAAATAATCAACATGGATATAATATGCATTATCTATTAAACTATGTAGCTGTAGCAAAATGGTAAAAACAAGTTATACTTTTCTTTCAGATAAGAGAATGTTTTAATAAAATAGTAATTTGAAAAACAATATCAAAACATAGATTTAATTGAATAATGTAT
This sequence comes from Dipteronia sinensis, assembly GCA_033220585.1. Taxonomy (NCBI): domain Eukaryota; kingdom Viridiplantae; phylum Streptophyta; class Magnoliopsida; order Sapindales; family Sapindaceae; genus Dipteronia; species Dipteronia sinensis. The sequence goes on along the minus strand of CM065644.1, from coordinate 21,313,964 downwards.
AAAATATATCAATAGTTTATATATAAAGAGTATGCAAAATTGATCAAATATAAAGTTATAGCAAAATGGTAAAATCAACATTTACCATTTTCAAGGTCCAAGGTTCGAACCATGTAAGTTGCATGAATTATTTGGGATTTAACAATGGATCTGGGTGATGTGAGGTCTACTTGGTTGAGCTTGGGGTTCCTTAAGAAGGGTCTATAAGGTGGTGGAGTGTCAAAAATACATCTAATTTTGACAATTTTTTATTACAATTATCGACGGTCATCGTCGAAGAAAGTGGTATTTTCGACGGCTCGTCACCCATTTTTAATACTATTACCGGCGATCATTTTCATTTTTTTACGTCGGCCATTACCGTCGAAAAATGTGGTATTTTCGACTGCCCATCGATGAAAGTTTATTTCCGACGAGCGTATTTTCGACGGCATTCGACAACCTTTTCCTGCCGAAAAAGCGTATTTTCGACTGGAAACCATTGTTTTCTACGGCATTTAGCCCTCGCTAATATCCTTTTTTTTGTAGTGACACCATTCTCACCACTTCCATGTTCTATTTACATGCTTTCAATAAAATCTAAAACTTGAGACGGTTGACGGATGACAACTCCCTGAGAACAAACACTCAAAAAATACTACATCAAATTGGCATTATTGTTGGGGAGGTGGCCTATTCGAATCCAGGATTAGGTGGCACACATAAATGCATCAAAAAGCCATGTAATTAGGTTAATAATTAAGTAGATAAAGATGTGGTGCAGTAATAATTGCACTATTTCGAATCCGAGATTTTGCCGGATTGGATAAGCGTCATGTACCTGCCAAACCACATTGAGCGGTGATAATATGAGTTAATACGGCAAAATAACACATTTTTGTGCTGATTTTAACTTATCAAAAGACTTGAAAAAAAAGTGCGAGACTTAATATATAAGTCTCGACCAGAGGCTTGAAAAAAAAATACGAGTCTTATTTTATGTTTGTGTTTGAAAGGTACATGTTTTTGCTAACACACTTTTTTGTGTGCTATTAAAACTCTAAGTTGATGCTAGTCCTATAAAATCATCAACGAAACGGTCGGTGGCAGAGCAAGAAATACAAAAACAAAAAATTTATGGGTGGGGGGACAAAATGAAAAACTTTTAAAATATAAAGATAATTTTGTAATTTCATAAACCGTTTTAATAAAACTTTCAAAAAAAGTAATAGGGAAGAGGGTATACCCCTCCCTCCACCTTTGGAAACGGTGTTGGAAATTTTAAGAACTCTGTAATAATAAATGCATTCTTTTTTTTTAAAGTATCTGAAAATATAACTCAAGCGTGTATCTATTACAACCTAGAAGGGGGGGGTGAATGGGTTGTTAATCGATTATTACCAATTTTTCGATTAGTCAATATTAATCTCAAAGCACAACCAAAACCAACCAACATACAACAACAATAATAAAGTGCGGAAAACAATAAAAACACGTTTGGTTGATTTACATGAAAAACTCTTCAACTAGGCAAAACTCACAGGCTAATCACTTAGCCACTCCTGCCCTCAAATCCATTATTTGAATAATTGTTTACAAATTAAGTTGACCACCTAGTCACACTTCAAGGTTCGTATCCCAATCTATTCTACCCAACGGGCCTTTAATAGTGATCATGATACATGAGATATTATTGAAGATATTCTTGAAGATTTTAGATTTCAAAAATATTTCTACAGTTAATAGATATTATTTTATTTCCATTTATTATGTATCTAATTAGGTAGTTAATTATTTTATTATTTAATTTTATTAAATCAAATTTTATTTCCTTATTAAATAGGCTTTTAATGTTTTAGGATTCTAGTATTTTTAATTTCCATTGTTATCTCAATTATCCCTTTTATAGGGAAATTGATAATTTTATTGCTTCACTAGTTATTTTAGGTTTCTTTTAGGATTTAATTTTCCTATTTAAAGACGATGTACCCTAATAGGGATTTCAGTTTTTGATGATTAATAAAAATTTTGAGAGAGAACATCTCTTTTTTATCCATTTTCGGTACATTTGCGATGGTCAACAAATTTGAAGCCTATTATTCTGGTATCTGTGCACGGATCAACAGATTAATAGTAGGGTTTACTTCCGGTATTCGTGCACGAATCAACGGATCCGAATCGGCTATCCATTCTATTTATTGATTGTTGTTTGCATTGAATTTCCCGCTACATCAGTTGGTATCAAAGCCTTCGAGTCTACCATTGTGCTAGGCTCATCGATCCACAGACCACTTATATATATAAAAAAAAAAAAAAAAAAAAAAAACCCATGAACCCTCAAACACAATTAGCCTCATATCCTTCAGTGTTTTTCGATGATACGATACCGTAAGTTTTTGTCGATTTTGATAAACCACCGATATATGTCGAAGATGTGTTTGAGAAAGTACCATATGAAAGCAATCCATATTTTGTGGATTGTTTTTACGAGTCACACATTCCTCACCATAAAAATACTTCAATTTATCTTTTGTTGCAGGATTTGATGATTCATAAATTTGCTTCCATCTATTGGAATGGTTAGATGGACATCATGACAGAAATCGAAAGATTTAAAGTTCATCGTATGCGATCTCGACTATTATCACTCAAAAATCTTGTGCAGGCTTGTGGGATGAAGGCAGTAAAAATTCGAGGCAGAATTTCCTCCAACCTAGAGAGAATGATGCGGGAGATATTATTAAAGATATTCTTGAAGATTTTAGATTTTAAAAATATTTCTATAGTTAATAGATATTATTTTATTTCCATTTATTATGTATCTAATTAGGTAGTTAATTATTTTATGATATGATTTTATTAAATCAAATCTTATTTCCTTATTAGATAGGTTTTTAATGTTTTAGGATTCTAGTATTTTTAATTTCCATTGTTATCTCAATCATCCTTTTTATAGGGAAATTGATAATTTTATTGTTTTACTAGTTATTTTAGGTTTCTTTTAGGATTTTATTTTCCTATTTAAAGACGATGTACCCTAACAGGAATTTCAGTTTTTGATGATTAATAAAAATTTGAGAGAGAGCATCTCTTTTTTATCCATTTTCGGTACCTTTACGAGGGTCAACGAATTTGAAGCCTATTATTCTGGTATCCGTACGCGGTTCAACTAATTAATAATAGGGTTCGCTTTCGGTATTCGTGTACGAATCAACAGATCAGAATCGGTTATCCATTCTATCTATCGATTGTTGTTTGCGGTGAATTTCCCGCTACATCAGATCCTAGACCAATGCTTGCCAACCAACCTTTTGGTTGCAAGACTACACTTGCTTGTGCACTACACCTTGTAGTCACAAAACTTAACTCAATGAAAAGATCAATGCAAGTTTAAGTGAATATGAAATGATATTCAAAATGCAATATAATGCTAGAGAACACTATATGCTTAATTAGAGATTTAATGACAAGTCAATAAACTCTAATTATCTAAGTCTAAATGAATAATCACAAGACTTAGCTAGATGGCATAAATGACACGGAATTTCTAGCTATCATAATCAATCAATATTATCACTCACAATGTATTCAACATTAACATATATCAATGTGGTAGAGGCAATGCATTTAGTCATATAATAAATGCAACCTAGAATAATTTCTATCACAAACAAACTCAATCAAACAATAAGATGATTTAGCTAGATATTATAAAACACTTAGAATGCTAGCTATCAAAATCAATCATAATAATCCCAATCAATAAATATAAAGTCTCACAAATAATTCAACATATATTCATTTTGTAGAGACAAGCATTTAATCACTCAATAAATGCAAACCTAGAGATATATCTATCATAAAACAACCTCAATCAATATATAAAATGAGACCCACGAAATTACTCACCAAGCATTCATCATATATTCAATAAAAACTCTTAAACAAAGTATTTAACATGTATTCAACATATAATCAACAATACATTCATCAAGAGATAATAATCAAGCTTTTAATCATGTAATAAAAGCTAATCGTAGGTCAAGAAACATCAACAAATGAAATGGAGATGAATATGATGTTACCTAGTCAAGAACTTGAATACCCATGTCACTAGGATGATGAATGATGAAGATGATGCATGGATTTCAAGTTGGGAGAGTAAATGAAACAAGCTTGAAGCTTTCTCTCTCTACAAAAATGAATTCTCTCTCTAGGATTTATTTTTTCAGAGGTCTGATCTGAAATGGGAAGAAGATGATGTATATATAGAAGCTAAATGAAACTATGTCGTTTTGGGAAAATATAAAAACAATTTTCTAGGTAAAAACGACACAGTGCGGTGGTTTACTGCATTGGTATATGGTACCCGCGCAATGGCAAATCAACCAACAGTCTGATTTTTAAACGGCTCAAAACATTACCAAAAGACATCGAAATTTATCAAATAATATACCGTTGAAAATGTATGAATGTCTAATTTCTACTACAATTTACAAAACAAGGTTTCGATGTCTATAAAAAGAGTTATGGTCATTTAAGTGACTAAAGGTCAAAACATACAGCAACAAAGTTGTCATGTTTTAGTGGTCACTTTGGAGAAATCAAAACCAATCCAAACGGTCATGAAATTTTACAAATAATATACCGTTGAAAAGGTATAGGTGTCTAGTTTGTCCAAAAAGCTTCAAAACTCAAATTGGATCTTTGTATAAAACATTATGATCACAAGACCATACAAAGGTCAGTTTTGAAAAACATCTAAATCATTGAAAACCAAACTTTTGAAACTAGATGCATTACTCTAAATAACCAAACCAAGAGAAGAATGTGACCTTCTCAAATGGTTACTCAACGCTCTAAGACAAGCACACCATCGAGCATGTGTGAACATTTCTGAACAACCATCGGGAAACAAAATACTTTGCGCTAAAGACTCAAACACATCATCGTGCAAGTGCAGACGTTTCCAAACAACCAATGAAAATGAAATAAACAACAACCACACGTAAAACAACCAAAGAAATGCTCCTGTGAGTTAAGACTTAAATGCACACAATCATTGAAACACAAATGCAAAGTAATATGAGAATGCATGTAAGCGTGTGTGTGTGTGCACCTAATCTCTTCAAGAATCAAGTCAAATGAATTACCTTTTGCTCTTGCACTTACTCTTGAAGTCACTGAGATGCTTGGAAGCTTGCAGACGAAACCTAAGCTACACATAACAAAATCATCTCCAATGTGGTATGTCATGAAATAAGTCAATCACAAAAACAGAGGTTCTTACAGTATCATATAAATTCCAGATTTTAGGGAGGAGAACACATCTCGAACCCACAACTAAGGATGGCAACGAGGCGGGTCGGAGCCACCCGAAACCCGAAACCCGATTTTTAATGGTTGCCCTAAACCCGACCTATGACCCGGCCAGATCAAAAATTTCCACCCCAAACCCGACCAGTTTGGTGCAGGGGTGCCCCAAACCTGACCCGAATGACCCATTTCAAATATATATATATATATATATATATATATATATTAGTTTACCTTTTATATTTAAAATATTTTTAAAATATATATATTATTTTACCTTTTATATTTAAAAAAAATATTTTTAATATACATATATATATTATTTATATATTACGGGTCAAACGGGGCGGGTCGGGGCAAAAGGGACCGCCCCATACCCGATCCGGTAACCCGATAAGGTCAAAAACCTTGCCCCAAACCCGCCCTGTTACCCGTTTTTATTGTCCCAAACCCACCCCAAACTGTTAGGGATTTTTGCCGTCCCTACCCACAACCTCATGGTGTATATGTAAGGGACATATCACTGGACCAACCTCCTCTTGTTATTGAAGTGAGAGTTTAATTTTATTCTTGCATGACGTATTAGTACCTGCGTAATGTGAGTGACATCATATATGGTCGGTCACTAGGTCATGTGTAAAATTAGTATGATCAGTCTCTAAGGGCTTACTATTTCTCTCCTCTCTCTCTCTCTCTCTCTCTCTCTCTCTCTCTCTCTCTCTCTCTCTCTCTCTCTCTATATATATATATATATATATATAAAGAATAACCAGTCATGCATCATTGGCTGTATAGATGTGAATAGAGAATGGACGATTCAAGAACAAAGAAGCTTTACAGAAATGTTTTGGATAATGACTGGAATGCCCTGAAGAAAGATCTCTTACCCTTTGAGGAAGATGTGGATCAACTGAAATTGTTGTTGCGACCTATATCGGTGCACGGCGACAGTATAATTCATTTGGTAGTACACAGTGGAACCGAGGAACCACTTAAACAGATTCTTTGTCGCGCACAGGACCTTGATCTGCTTCACTGTTTCACGAGGTCGGTGAATATCTATGGAAACACAGTTCTGCATGAGGCAGCCATCAGTGGAAATCTTGCTGCCGTGAAGCTCCTGGTTAGGAAAAATAAAGAGCTACTTGAGATGGAGAATGATTCCAAGGAAACGCCACTATTTAAAGCTGCTGCATTTGGGAATACAAAAATAGTCAACTTTTTAGCTTCTTGTGAAGGCCAGACTGTTGATGGTACAAAGCAGCTGAATGATATTCATCGCAAGAATAAAAATGGTGACACTGTTCTTTTTGCTGCTGTGCACTTTTTGCTGCTGTGCAAGGGCAACATTTTGGTCTCTCTCTCTCTCTAAACAAAATTCATTAATTTGTTTTAAATGCAATTGCAATTTGACTTGACATCTAAATTATTCTTTTCTGTTTTTGCAGGAACAGCCTTAGAGTTGATGAAATTTGATGAAAAGTTAACAGAATTGGAAGATGGAAACCAGACTAGTTTTAACATGCTTGCTCAGATACCATCTGCTTTCAAGACTCGATACGAAATGAGCATATGGAAGAAACCTCTTTTCTTTTGTATGTCTACTCTTCTTCTTTTCTTTCCTTGCTTTCCTTTTCTTTTTTTTTCTTTTTTTTCTTTTTTGTTTCTTATTGAGCACCATTGGGTTTCCGACACAAGGATGATCATGGGTATATAAGAGCAACCCCAACGTTGCTTGGTTTTAGGCATAGTGTGTCTCCCAAAAAAAAAATTGACGTTCGGCCGGTGTGTGCCAATATTGGCACGCCACTGTCCATTCAGCATCAAATTTTTTTTTTTTTAGATTTTTTTATTGTTAATTAAATCAAGCCGCCTTTAACTTTTTTTTTTAAATTCCTAATTTAACTATCGTATACTTAATTAAAATAATATATATTCTAAAAAAATATACTGTTAAAAAGATCTCGTTGAGATCTTTAAAATGACATCAAAATTGATATTCATATATATATATATATATATATAAATTTTATTTTATTGACTTATTAATTAATATTAAACTTTTATAATAAATAATGAAAGAACATTCTTTAAATGTGCTCTACTTTTTTCGCAGTTCTATATAACATCTACCTATCAATCTGGAGACATATCTTTCCAGGTACAATCTTTATCATTAAAAATTGAAGTATTGAACATCACATAATTTGCACGAGTCATGCACAAACCACAATTTATGATCAAATTATATTATAGAATAAATAGATAAAAATTAATGTGTTTTAATTTTTTGGTTTTAGTCACCCCCCTAAAGATTTTTTACTGTTTCCAATTTTGGTATCTTAATGACAAAAATACCCTTTTTACTTTTTTCCCTAAATTAGTTCAAGTGAAAAAATTAATTTGAAATATTACACTTTTACATAAATCGGGGTTTTTTTGGAGAGGGGTTCGGACTCGAACCCGCAACCTTATGGTGTGGGTATGAAGAGTTTTACCATCGGACCAACCTCATCTCGTCAAATGAAGAAAAAAAAAATTAAAAACAATGAAAATTTGTTGAAGGTTTACAACGTACAGAGACCTCCAACAATGATTGGCTGTCTGCAAAAAAAATTACAGACCTCCCCATCAATGGAGGTTTATGGCAAATCTTCAATAGAGGAGGTCTGCAATGGAAAAAAAAAATTCTTCAGAACTTATGAACTCCATTTGATGGAGGTTTGTGCACCTCCATTATGAAGGTGATCTTTTAGTACTTCCAATCCAGGGAGGCCTTTAATATTTATAAATATATATATATATATATATATATATATAGAGAGAGAGAGAGAGAGAGAGAATAGGGTAGGGTAAAGGCACATGTTAAAAATATAAAAGTTTAATATATATATATATAATAAATTTTAAATTTCATATATTTTTATATATAGTTTTAAAAAGATGCCTAAATTATATATCAACACATGTAAACATCATGGATTCTAAAAAAGAGAGCATGAATTTGCCTGTGAACTTGCCCGGAAACTGATGAAGAAGGATAAATATTCCTGGGAGCAAAATGTTATGCGATTCGTGTTTAATCTTGGAATGAATAATGAAGTGGAAGAACCAACCGGAAACCAATTCCTTGCTGCAATAAGATCAGGAAATGTAGAGGATGTCACGTTGACACTTAATAAGTATCCACAGCAACTTGAGGAATTGAATCAGAAAATATTGAATTCGGCCACTGAGGAAAAAGAGGGAGAACAAGGAAACACGTTGTTTGCTGCTATAAGAACAGGAAATGTAGAATTTGTCAAGTTGACACTTGAAAAGTATCCTCAGCAACTTGACCTATTGAACCTTAGGATTCAACAAATATTGCATGAGGACGCAAACCCATTGTTTTCTGCTATAAGAGCAGGAAATGTAAAGGTTGTCAAGTTAATACTTGAAGAGTATCCTCAGGCCCTTGAGGAGATTAACAATAAGAATCAGAACATATTGCATGTTGCTGCTATGTACCGTCAAAAGGAGATTTTCGATCTTGTGAAAACAAAAGAAATTCCAATGATCAGGTTGGCCAGACAAATTGATGACGACGGCTACACCATTTTACACAGTGTTGCAGATACACGGCATTACAAAGGATGGACTCGCTTGGGTCCTGCCTATAAACTCCAAGAGGAGTTAAAATGGTTCGACGTAAGATTCCTATTTCTTTTCTTAAATCTCAGACGATCGGACTTGTCAATCGTCAGGAATTCAACCTTACTATAGATGGATTCGAACCCCTATCACGTATGTGAAGGTGAAGTTTGGGGCAGAGGGAGGGGGCCAAAGGGGCCATAGGTATGGTGGCCCTTCACTCAAATTTTTTTTAAAAGTTTAAGAAATTACATAATTATCTTTATATTTTAAAGGTTTTTCATTTTAGCCCCTGAAACTTTTTTTTTTTGTATTTATGTCTCTGTCACAGACTCACGGGAGTGCCAACCACTTTATGAAAAGTGGTTGTGTTTCGGTATAAGATACATTTGCTATGGCGAAAATTTTCAAGTGCAAGAAACCATGTACAGAATCGTCAATTGCTATTTGTAGTTTTTTTATTGCTACCGGTATTAATTCAATAAGTGCTGATAGCAATGATGATTTCGTACGGAAAATCTCGTATAGGAAAGTTACTCCTTATTATGGAATTATAAATATAAATAACATTTTTTTAATTTTTGTGTTGGTGGATGCAGCGTGTGAAGAAAATAATGCCGTCCTCCTATACTATACTCCGTGCTAAAAACAAAAAGACTGCTTTAGAAATCTTGAAAGATAAGCATGCAGACCAACTTATAAAAGCACAGAGTTGGATAAAAGAGACTTCTCAGTCATGCTCCGGAGTTGCTATTCTAGTAGCCACCGTTGTCTTTGCAGCTGCTTTCACCGTACCTGGTGGTACTAATGACAGTAATGGTTTCCCAATTGTACTCCACTCCCCTTACTTCGTGTCTTTCACAGTCTGGGACGTCGCATCCTTATCTTGTTCCTTGACATCCGTTGTTATGTTCCTCTCCATCCTCACATCGCCTTTCGAGCTCGAGGATTTCCGTGTCTCGCTCCCCAGAAAACTAACGTTTGGCTTCGTGTTGCTCTTGTTATCGGTGACGTTCACCATGTTAACGTTCACAACCACAATTGTCCTCATCATCCGTTTGGACAAGAGTCGAAAACTGACGATGACTCTCCTATGCTCAGCTGCATTCTGCCCTGTGTTCACGTTAGCACTGACACACTTCTCATTGATATTGTCATTTGTAAAAGATTGCGTGTCCTCGATGATTCAGAAGTTTCCGCGCTGTCTATGGTTTTCCGGGAACCGATCCATCAAAATCTAGTTTCTGAGTTATGCCTTCTGGAAAATTATCTATCCTTAATTTGCCTATTTGTGTGTTTAAGTTGTCATTAGTTTATAGTAAACTCTTTCGTATTATCAATCTTTGTTATGGGTTCGACATGCTCCTTAAAGATTCGAGAGCAGTTATTCTAAAAACAATGATTAGGGAATGAAGGCCCTCACGGGTTTCTACTGATCTCTGCGTCAAGTTCTTCTCAGTGTACCTCAAATTCAACGGAATGATCATTTCTACTTCGTTGCGACGTTGCATCATTAACTTATTAATAAAGTTTGTGTTCACTTTAGATCACTTAATTACATAAATTCTGATAACGAGAATGTTCATTGTATTTATTCTACAAGATCATATATGATTTAAATAAAGTTGTAAAAACATAGATTTTACTTAAAAACGAAAGCTTATTATATTTATAGACAAATCACTGGTCACATTTGTATGTTAATTTTTGGACCAGTTTTATTTTAGTTTGGTAGTGTTATTCTTATATTTATTCTAGAATATTGTTGTGATTCACGTAGAGTTAGTGGCAAAGAGATAGATTGATTTCTTTTGTTTTATTCCTGCTTTAGCTTTATTTATTTATTTGTTTCTTTTTTCTTTCATTCTTTCTTTCGAAATCCAACACCGAAATAGATTAAAGGTTTGTCGTAGTAACTTATTGAGATAAAAAAACACTACATACACAGTGCAAACATTTACTCCCACGACATATACCGATAAGAAAATCTCCACATATAGAACTAAATGTGCAACTTGAACTCGATCCCACCACAAATGTTAATGGGAAATGCACATTACTTGAACTAAAAATGAATGTGCACTTCGACTTTATTTTAAGAGTTTAGCTTCTCGGTGAGAGTCAGGATATATTCTCTCCTAATCTTTCTTTTTCCTAATCTATTTGTTAAGATTAATTGAGTTTGAATAAAACCACCTATACCCATGCAATTTTGCAATTTATAGTGTGTTTGGTAAGACTTCTTTTCTGTCCAAAATAATTTGATATTATTTTATTTGGTATCCATTCAAGAAGAGCTTTTTTTAATATTAGTAATCGTCCAAGATATTTAGGGCATTCCCTGTAGTGTTTGTTTGATTTCGAATTCGATATACTAACTATATATCCAAAGATTGAATTTATAGCATAATGTTTTCTGTTATATCTATAGGAACATTAAGTTCCAATCACATTTCTTCACTCCATGCCCACGCCCATATATTATTACACAAATCCTACATGTCCAATTGTAGCAAAACACTGTCGAAAAGGGCACGAAAACCCGAACAAGACAGGGCATTTGGGGGTGTTCATGGAGTCAAGAGAGAGCTTCCTTCCTTGATGAGCACAAACACACTGCCAGCATCCCCTCTCGATATCCGAAGGTCTTCATCGAGGTATGTGGTTAGCAACCATGACTGAGCATTGCTATTCGAGATGGAGAACTTCAACGGCGGTTGGCTAGAAATGGTCTTTGCAACAGATGAAGCTGTGTCTTGGACAGAAGTGACAAAGCCTTTGAAGGGTGTGAGATCAATTTTTTGCCCCAGAAATTCCACATTTTCCGGCAAAACTATTGAGTCTGTCACTTGAGGAGTCCCAATTATGCCTTCTTCGAACTTGATCTATACATATAACAAAACACAAATCGGCATTTAGAGCTGAATCCAAATTCTAGAGCTACAATTAAAATTTTGAGTGATCGAAAATTGATGTAAAAATAAAAACTTGCCTGCACCCTCTTGGGACTTCTAACTTCAAATTTAGCATTGGTGCTAATAGAGGTTGTAGCCAACGGCCCTGCAAACTGGATAGAGTTCTGGACAGTGAAGCTCTCTGAGTCAATTGTCTGTGATATCTCCTCCACCGTCACCAACCGAAATGTCCCCCTGGACAATAATGGGTACAAACCCGAAAAGGATGTATACCTACATAGCCACACAATAAATTCAAAGTCAATACTCAACCCCCTCGATCACCCCCTTACGGGGCATTCTTAACAAGGTTCCTTACTTACGGGTTCATTCGCATTCTTAACAAGGTTCCTTACGAGGAGTGTCGCTTACTATTTCTCGATCAATTCGGATCTACTTGTAATTAAACCAAATCGCATTGGAGGTAAATGAAATTTGCCCTTCTTGAAAATAATTTTGGTCTTACTATCTTCTTGAAAATAAGTTTGGTCTTCACTCATTGTCAAGAACGTATAACATCGTACACACAGTAAAGTGTTGAATCTTGAACTATGCAAGAACATTGACTTGTCAAAGATCCAAACAACTTTTAATGATTCATTAAATTTTCGCTTTTGCAGGGGACCACAAGTTCCATGAAATAACAAATCAATAGTAATCAGCGGACATAAGTTTTTTACACGTCTGAATAATTGACCTAACTATTCCTATTAGATACGTGAGAGGTCTCAGCTCACACACTAGTCCATGATTTTCCTTATCTAATTCTTACAATCACTATTGAAAAAATCTGGATTTTTCTTAGTTGCCAAGTCCACAGAGTTAAATCTAACCTAGCTAATCATCTTTAATCAAGTACTAAACAAACCAATACCCAATTCTTAGATTACGATTTCAAGTCATGTCCAAATTCTTGAATTGCAATTTATAGTCATATTGCAAAATAAAACAATAACCAAATCCCAAATTACAATTTCGAGTCATGTCACGCTCCCTTGACTTCAAACTTTATACTAATTAATGAAAAAAAAAAAAGTTTTCGATCAAGTACTAAATAAACAAAACAATACCCGATTATCAAATTATGAATTCTAGTCCTGCTCCCTTAATTTCAAATTTTGTACTAATTCAAAACATATATATATATATATATATATATATAATCAAGTACTAAATAAAAAAAACAGAGCAAGACACAATATTTTTAGTACCTACAAACAAAATTCTATTCATTTCCTAAATTTTCTCACTAACCAAACAGCAAAAAAATAATAAATAAATAAATAAATACTTACGCAAGAATCCATTTCCCATTAAGCAGAGTTAGCGCCTCCGTCGGTGCCGGAGTCGGATTCTTCGCTTCAAGCTGTGTAATAAGCTCGACAATCTCAGCTCTCGTCTCGCTCGTCGCGCTCAGTCCACGATTAGTCCCGTAAAACGAATCCACCAGTGCCTTCTTCAAGCTATCGATCTCCGTCCCTTCTTTCGGCAGGCTCCTCCTCCGCCACCGCCACCGCCAACGCTCCTCCTTCCTCCTCCTCCTTCTTCTCCGTTCCCCACTCGTCGTCTTCCGCAACCCGAGTCACGAAAACGGGTCTGACCCGATTGAATTCGTGGACCGAACTGTATGGTTTTCTGGTGATTCTCTGGCCAAAATTGATCGAATTCAATGGAAGAATCGAAGGTTTTTGGAGGTGTGGTGGAGCTGGTGATAGAACCCTACATGGGAATTGAATCAATTGAGAGATTGAAGCCATTAGCTTTTTCGATTTTCTTGAAACAGAGCTCGATTTTTTTATCGAATTATAGCTACAAAAAAACAGAGGAGTCTATGGAGTTTTTTTGTTTTATATTAAAAATATTTTATGTATACACAGTAGACAATTTTGTGACATGACATACAAGGTTGTCTTAAAATGTTAACTAAACTATAAGAATTATTGAAAATACTATTTTGTCCTGGATTCAAGGTTTTTTTTTATGATTGTAAGGGCAATATTGTCCTTGACACTTCGAGATTCACTCCCTAGGTGGTCATACAAGTACATATTACATGGGCCACGTAGAGGGTTCAGTAGTCTGACAAGTGGATGACTGGTCATTTGAGTAATTTGGCATCTAGAAGAGGGAATGTGAGGCAGGAATGATTTGGCAAATATGAGGAGTTATTGGAGTGTGAAACGACTCTAGAATATTCTATCATTTTCTAGTCTCTCTTTTTTAAGGGTTGAGATCGAGTCCGAAAATATCTAGATCAAACATTACAAAAGCATGTTCAGTAGTTATACCCACAACATAAGTGAGGTTTTCCTATACTTGTTTTTAGCCAATAGCATGTTAAGATTTGAATTCTATCAAAACTTGTTTAAATCAAACATTATAAACTGCAGCGGTAGTTGCAGAGCCAGAGCTGGTGGCTATGCATTCACCACTGAATTTCATCGTATTTTTACTTCGATCTTTTTAAATATTTTATTTTATTGTAATAGTATCTCCGAACAAAGAATTCTAACTCCTACCATTATGCATAACCAACTCAATATGAGACCGTGTACACTAAAATAAAGATTTCAACTAATTTTTCTTGAAATGAGATGTTGGTGGGACTAAACAATAAAACAATAAAACACTAAAACCACACGAAATTCTTGTTTTTGGGTCACGAGGTTTGAGCCTCTTGAGAAGTAGAGATGAAAATGAGGTGACATTATCTGAAAGTTGGTATATAGTTATTTAATTTTTTTCCTGTTGTTGTAGAAATAAATATGTAAATACTCCAACTATATGTATAATATTTGATCTGATATCGATAAATTTTTAAACCGTGTTATTTGGTGTCACATGTAGAGAAGTAATAATAACAACAATCAAGAGAGTCCTTATAAAAGACTATTAAAGGCAAGCAAACACACTTGGGCTTTTGGGCATTGCGAGGTTGATAAACGAAGCAAACATGGTGGACCTCAAACGTCAAACTAAAACCAATAAATGGATCGGCAATAGAGCAGTTGATTCTGGCCCATAAAACCCATTACAAGTTATTTCAATTTCTTAAAATCGTTTTGTTTCATAGTTCTAGTCATAGTCATAATCAGCATCATCATCAATTGTTCAATTCATATCTAAATTATTTATTTATTGTTTTAGAAAAGGAGAAGATAGTCATCATCTAAATCACAAGTAGTAAATGTTAGCTTGTTTTCATGTTAAAAGCTGTTAGAAGTGAGAATGAATCCAAACATATAATAAGATGAAGCAACTTAGATAAAAATAACATCCCTTTTTAGTATAAGTGGTGTGCCTCTCATCAGTGCCGTTTCCGACTATTCTAAAGCCCCTAGGCTAAATCAAAAAATTGGGCTCCTTATATATATTCATAGTTTTTCAGTATATATATACAAATTTTTGCAAATTTTTCTACTTTTGCAAATTTTTCAAAGATTGTAAAGATTATTAAAAGATTATTTTGCAAAATTTTCAATAAACAGGAACGGCACTGTTTTATTCTAGTTCTTTTAAGTGAAAAAAAAAATAAGTGAAAAGAATATAAAGCTATGGATCCAATATAAATATATAATATTAGTTATGGACTTATGGATCCAAATATCCAATAAGGCAATAATATAAAGCTACAGAATTTGAGATCTCAAATTTTCAATTCTCAGATCTAAACAATAAGTCAATAACAATAATTCAATAAATAAGAGAAAAAACAGAGAATAACGAAGATTAAAGTGAAATATAGATTAGAAAAGATTAATAAAAATAACAAAAAACAAAAATAAAATCACCTAAATAAAACCAATAGTTTGATACTTGAGACTTGAGAGTTGGGAGAGTTAGAGAGAAAGTGAGAAACGGAGAAAGAGCTAGTAAATAGTAATGAGCAATAGAGCATAGCAGTTTTTTGTCTTTGTGGAATAGTGGGTGGAGTGGAGTTGCGCTGCTGCCGTGAAGAAGATTAGAACTTGAGAAGAAGATGCTATACGATTTTTGAAACCCTAGGCTACTGATGATATGAATAAGGCTATTGGGGAATCAACATAGGGTCTGAAAAAGCTAATAATCGGGCTTGTATTGATTTTTATTTGGCAAAGTTTGGGTAATTTTAAAGAAACAAATAATTGGGTCTTTATGTTTTTCTGATAGTTGAATTTAAAATATATTGGGCCCTCACTATTTATTGGGTTTTATATTTCCCAACTGAAATCATGTAAGCCACTGTCTCTCATTCCACGTTAGTGATAAGATTCAAGTTCTATCAGACTCATTTTATAAGTATGTGTAATTAGTTTTCTTATCAATATTATGATAGTAGATTTCTCTTCATTTTAGAAGTATATATATATATATATATATATATATATATCACATGTAGTGGTTGATCTATATAGGTCCCGATAAATCCTCGACTCATTCAATGTTAGATTATTAAAAAAATAAATAAACCTAGATAAAACAAACTATGAGAGAGAGATGCAAAATGAGAGTTGTTAAACCAAACACTGTACAAAACAACACGTCTTGTCTTAATAGGTCCTGATCGGGAGTTGATATTCCTTCTGGGTAGGCATGGGCATTTCCCCCATAAGGCCCCATCTCTATTTGGGGGCAAATTGCCCCCAAATGGGATTTGGGAGTGGGGATGGGAGCAAATTTTGCCCCCAAAACCTAAATGGGGATGGGGATGGGGGGACC
The DNA here is from genome assembly GCA_033220585.1 of Dipteronia sinensis. NCBI lineage: Eukaryota > Viridiplantae > Streptophyta > Magnoliopsida > Sapindales > Sapindaceae > Dipteronia > Dipteronia sinensis. Next base: position 21,297,384 of record CM065644.1, on the reverse strand, counting down.
TACCCCTACCCCTATTTTCCCATTTCTTTAAATGGGGGTGGGCCACATTCTCCCATTTCCTCATATGTGTGTATATATATATATATATATATATATATATATTTAATAATATTTAAAAAAAAAATTTAACTTTATTATTCATGGTTCCACCACTAATTGACTACCTGACAGTTGAATGTACTTAGTTTTTTTATGAATTTGTTTAGACTTTTATGTGTCATACTAAATTACTATAGTTATTTCTATTAATTTTGGACAATTATATAGATTGGATATCGAAACATGGTGATTCGTATGATTGGAATGATCGAATTTCGAATCCAGAATTATAAATTTCGGATTAAAAAATATTAGGATTAGAAATGGAAGAAATGTAGAAAATTGGGAACGGAGGTGGGGGCAAGGGAACCTCCCCCCAAACACCCCCATCCCCACTTCCCCCAAATAGGGTTTGGGGGCGGGGATGGGAGGAGGTTTCAGAAATGGGGATGGGGTGGGGGGGCCCTCCCCCGCCCCAATGGACCCCACGCCCATCCCTATAGTCCTGGGGCAAATGATAATAAGAATAAGTCACACATAAAAAGAAAAAGAAAAAACTTGTTATATCATAACAAAGAAAATATATGAATATAAAACAAACACCACCTTTTAATCGACTCGGTTATGTACATTAGAAATTTGAGTAATTTGATATCTTGAAACAAAAGAGCTATTTATAATTTTAGGATTTGTTTATAATATCTAACTAAACCGTTTAAATTGCATATATAATAGATGATCTAAATTGAATCGATATAAAATTTTGATCAGATATAAACCCTAAAAGACAAGAATAAAAATAGAAAAAGAAAGAGACAATGGGTAAGGATCAGAACCGCTCTCACAAACTTACAAGGCAACCAACCTTCAAAATTCAAAGATGATATCATCCACTGAAATTTATAAATAAATAAATAAAACAAATAAATTTGTTGTGACATGTGAGTTTTAAAATTGATTGGAGTACTCTACTGACCAATCATTGATGCAAACCACAAACAGGAATATTGTAAAGAGGATCGCTGTAGAAGATTTGACTAAAAAAAGCCAAGAATTTGAATTAAAATATTAATTATGATCATGGAATGGTGATTTTGATGATGATAACACACCTACCTAATCTGGGTTTGAATTGAATTCACCAGAAAAAAATACTCATTAAAGTGGGTCCCATGAAGCGAATTAGTCTTTTGTTTAACATCATTTATGATTTAATTTGATTATTATTATAAACTCATATCATTTTCATCCTTTTTTTTCCATCTTTAAAAATAAAATCTACTAGATGAAAATATAATCTAAAGTTGGATGATGATTCAAATATTTTTATATTTTTTTACACTGATTTAAAATTTGACAAAAAAAAACTCCTATAAATATATTTACTCATTTAATAATTGAGAGCATCTTCATAATATAGTACTAATGAGTAATGACACATATTAAATATCTATAAATTAATTATATATATATATATATATATATATATTCATTCATTTTTCTGGATGTGTTTCGCAGTTTTAAACAACTCAAAAGATTAAATATAATTTATTTTATCATATTTTAATCCTCCAGCATTGTCCTGATTGACAATTCAAAGTTTTTGGTCAATGTTAATTATAAAACAGACCACGTAATTAAGAATCCTCACCAAAATATTGAAATATTCGAAAGTTTTATTTTGTTGGTTAACATATGTAATGTTGGAACGTCTTCATTTCATATATATCCCATCTAAAAATGATAAGCAACGAATATATATATATATGATCCCTCTCAATGTTACAAAATCAGGCTCATGACTCTTTGATATTAACTATATATGTAAAGGATGTGGAATAGGATCCCACATATTACTTTGTTTGAGAATCGTCTCTGAATCTTTAAAAATTTCAATCTATAGTGTTACATAATCAAGTTTAACTCTTTGACATTATCTATAGATATAGAGGATGTGGAGTGAGATCGACCTCATATTATTTTATACAGTAACCGATCCTGAAACATTATAAAGTTCAATCTATAATATTATTACGGAATTAGGTTCATAACTCGTTGACATTAGCTATATATATATACATATATATAAAGGATATGGAGTACTGGGATCTTACATATTTATTCTTACATAAATCAATTCTAAACGTTACATAGTTCTTCTATAATGTTACCACAAACTCTTTAAAAAATCGTTTGGATCCCGCTACTCATAATTGTCGTATGAATATATACAAAACCTATATTAATATAATATACATATACCCATGTTAGATGTAGTTGTATCCTCCACTCCACCATGAAGATAATGAATTCCACTTGCAGTGATGACAATAGCACAATGCCACTTGGCAACACCTCGGTTACTGCGCCGGCTTCAATGGCTTTTGACTTCATTTTTGGCCGGCGACCACCATGTACAAAAATTACAAAAAAAAAAATATTCAAATGAATATTACCAAACTTAATATATAATAATGAAGAAAAACAGATATTAACAAAACTAAACTAAACTAATAGTCTCTGTTCTGTTAATTAACTTACTCCAACTCCAAGAAAAAAAAAAGTGACAACGAGAAACCCTGTAAAGCACCACCACCCCACATAAATTTCATCTTCTTCTTCTTTGTTCTTCTTCTATTTTGTCCCATTTAACTTTCGTATATAAATAATTCTTTGGATTCCATTCTTTGTTGCTCTCTGTTTTTGTTTTGTCATTTTCACTTCTGTGAATTTAAGCCATTAGAGAGGTGGTGTTATGTGTGGTTATGGTGTAGTGGTGGTGGGGTTTGGTTTTTAATTTCGATTCTTGAAGAAACTCACGTGACTTCCATGGACTCAAACCCTTCTTCATCATCATCATCCAATCCAATCCAATCCAAAAACGGTACGTCGTTTTGAACAATCTCATATCAATATATGTGTCTTGTACCTCCTTGTTCGATCGTGTGTTATAATTAAGCTGTGTGGTGTGTGAAAAATCATGAGTCAACTTTTTCAAATATTGCAGGAACCGGTCACCGGTAGTGAAGAAATTAGAGAGACAAGGACGATAACGAAGACGACGATATTGGCTCTGTTGAGAGAGAAAATGGACGGTGTTGATCATGATCATCATAGAAGAATCAGAAGAACTCTAAAGGAACGGCTAGGATTGAAAGGAATGGGATGTTGTGGTGGGCCCACTTGGGGTTTCAGACCAACCTCCACACCTATCAACGCAAGTGACAGCGAAGACGATTTAGAAGAACAACAACTTCAACCACAAAACCACCACCACCAACTACAACTACATCTACAACTGCAACTACAAGAAGACCAACAAGAACAGATCAGCAACCAAGTGTCAGATCCGGGTTGTTTTAGCCCGGCTCCGGTACTGAATTCAAGTGGTAATAGTATGAACCTCGCGGCGGCTCTGGCGGCCGAGAGACATTTCCGGGCGGTGGAGGGAACTAATAACTTGGAAGCTAGTCCCACTAATGTCGACCTTATAAACAACAATAATAATAATAGTAATACTAGTAGTGGCGGCGGCGACGGCGACGGCGGTGGCGGTGGCGGTGGTGGCGGTGGTAATAATGTGGGTGTCATGATTACGGCGCCGGGGACGCCGATGAGGGTGTCGTTGATGAGGCTGTTGGCGGAGACGGACGGCGGAGATGTGGAGGAGGAGAGGAGGGCGGTGGGAGGAGGAGGTGGTAGAGGGAATGATACGGTGTGTTGCGTGTGCATGGTAAGGAAAAAGGGCGCGGCTTTTATACCATGTGGACACACTTTTTGTAGGGTGTGTTCAAGAGAAGTGTGGTTGAATCGAGGCTCTTGTCCCCTTTGCAACCGTTCAATCCTCGAGATTCTCGATATCTTTTAATTGACCGTTGGATCACCATTTCACGATCATTATGATCATCATGGAATGGTGGTGATAATCATGTAGTGGTGACAGTGATGGTGCCTTGGGATTCATGTGGGGGTTTGTTTTGACGGTGATGAGAGAGAAAATCCGATATGATACAATATGGTCAATATGTGCATGCTATGTAACAAGGGAAACCAATCAAATGGATTCTTATTGCCATATGGCATACGTCCATCGGTTAAGATGTATTGCCATGGATTCATGTAAGTTTATCTCGAAAAAAGAACATGTTTATGATTTATGAATTTGATGATTTTCTTTCTTCTTGTTCAATCATGTTTTCAATTTTGATCAAAAGATTTGAGTATCAAAAGTGAAACTCTGCTTAATTATGTGCTTACTTTGGTGTGAAAAAGAGAGAGACAACTCCGATATCAATGAAAAAAATAGAGTATATAAAAAGAATTTAATCATCTTGGACCATGTGATTTTATAGTAACTAGACTACATTCTTGACCTTAAAGCTTCAAGAATCAATACAACTTTATAAAGTCTAACTTTTTAATATATTAATATATACCATCTTGAGCGCGATAATTCGATATAAAGTTTTAATTAAAAATCATCATAATAATAATAACAATAAATATATTAGTATATTCAATTGGGATTGGAATTGATTTATTAATTATTAAGAAAAAAAAAAGTTTAGCCCTGGTTTTTAATTTCTTTAGGGAACATGTACACCATTAATGGGCTTAATTGATAACTATATGAAGGTGGAAGTAGGCCCAAAGTGTAGCCCAATAGAATTTCATTTTCCTTGGGTTGGATAAGGGAAGACCGTATACATTAAATGTATGGCTTTGATCCAACTTGTTAATCGCATTTTTTGCACAATTATGTTCCAAGTAATCCAACTCTAAGACGAAATAATATTGATTGCATTGTAAAATCTTCATTTACAGAACTTTTTATTTAATTAATTGATTGAACATAATTGATTTCAAAATCAAGCAACAAGCTATCATGTATGTTTAAGTTGCATTAAAATTTCATTTTTCTAGTTGTTTTAAGTACATTATTTCCCTTGTTTTTTGCACCTTCATCTCCTTATTTGTCATGAAGATTCGGGTTTCATTCTATTCTTAAGAAAACAAGTGTAGGGAGATCAATAGATCATTATAATATCTTGGGGAAATTATTATCTAGTTTGCCCTAATAATATTTGATCTCAATAAATTTGACAGACCCTTTATTCGTTTTCAATGTCAGTTTCAAAAAAGAGAAAATAAATATATGAATTTATTCGTTTTCGATGTCAGTTTCAAAAAAAAAAAAAGGAATATATTAATTTACAGGCCTGTGAGAGGGAGGGAGAGAATTTATAAAGAAATAAAAACAAAATCCGAGTGTGGAATTACATATTTGCATGGTACAAGAAAAGGAAAGTAACCATCTTAAAATAGAATTAGTCAAAGAATTAAGAACCCAAATCTCTTTCAAGATCCAAAACGCAACATATATGTGTATATATATATATATAAAATTAATTAATTTCCAGATACTGCTAAGGCATATATGTAATATTGTAATGTAATTGCATGCCACAAACGTGTGTGTAATAGCAGATAAGATTGAGGCAGCCAATTAGTTGGTGTCGTTTGAACAAAAGAGAAAGAAGAAAGAACATTATTGTTGTGAAGAATGTGAGATATATAATTACAGATTCTCTAATGTCAACAGTCAAATTTTAATATGCATCTATTCGAACCTGAATTATTTTTTAATGTATAGAATGAATTCTTAACATAAAGAATTTCCCTAGTGACAACCGTTGGATACAACTAGAGTTTTAATATTCAAATGGAGACGTTCGTATTAAGGATTGTAATTAGATAGAGAGAGAAAGTCGAAAAGGATACTGCTAGCAAATTGCCAGTTCGAATATAGTTTAAACAAGAAGAAAGAACTTTATGAAGAATGTGAGACGACATATTCTTTATAACGTTAACATCGAGATTTAAACATTAATCCAAACTTGAATTTTCAATTCTTAGAGAAATCCTTCTTTTATATATTTAATATTTTATTATTATAAAATTTAATTGAAAGATAAAATGAACTACCAAACCCTAATCATGTAATTAGTACGTGTATAAGATAATAAGAATATTAGATTCCAAATACTTTTATACAACTATATTTAAGAAATCTCACCACTAACCTATTAGGTACCCACATAAAAGATGTAATTTATATTAGGAAATGTTTATATAGCGATGCGATGATATTCATTGGATATATCTAAAGTGTTGATATCAGTAGTATAAGTTAGATTTCATAATTCAAGTTAAAATAGATTAACTGATATCAAGAATTTAGATGTGATTAATCCCTCAATTAACAAGGAAAAAAACTACATTCTTGGCTAAAAGGCCGGCAAATAAATGACCAAATTAAAAGACCGACAGTGGTCAAAATAAAATGTCGAAAGTAAGACCATTTCGACAAACAATAAATTAATTATAAAAGGTCGAAAGACCAAAGGGTATCACTCTATCCTACAATATCGATAAAAAAATAATATTGAAACATCTATAACAGAGAATGGTTCTTTCAATAATAATTATTAGACAATTCAAGAGAGAGATATAGATAGAAGAGAATTGAAAATGATTCGATCTGGGTAAGTTTGAAATAGATGTTTTCTTCTTATGTTCAAAGTATGAAGAATATTGAAGATGATCTTTTTAAAGCAGAAAGAAAACCATCCTTGTGTTACTTCATTTAAGTAGTGGAGTGTGATCAGTGATCACTCTCAGATTAGTTATTTTCAATTTGAATCAAATCAACTTTTCAAAGAAAGTTGAAAGCCTCTCAGATCAGTCTATCTTTGTGGTCTCAGCATTTTCACCAATTGTGACATATATACGTGTTCTCCTTCTCACCTCATGCATTCTCTTTTTAATTTGTATGACGTTTTAATTTTTTTTTTAATTCCAAATTCGAGTGAAGATTTTTGATGAAATATAGTTTGAAAGAAATATATGTAACATATTGTAAACTTTCAAGAAGATTATTGATGAATAACAAAAAAATAATTAAACTTTGATTTTAATGATAATTCTCAAATGAAATAAGTTTATATACATTTCTAGACTCTATATAGTTTTGACAAGTATACGAATTACGAAATATAAAACTTTCATCTAATTATTATATCAAATCTCATAAAAAGGTCTCTGTCATTGTCTTTGAGATTTTATTAATCTAAAAATCTATAACGTTTGGTGCTTGTAACTTATTGAGCATAAAAAAAATCATGTTTTGATTATTAATTGCATCACGTACAAGACATAACTTGGAAAATCAAATGTGGTTGATATATTGCTAACTCTAAAAGCAAGATTGTGTTTAAAGACATGAAATTGACAGTTTTATATATCATGTTAATTCAAGATCGATCCTTAATTATTTTGTTTGGTATTTTTTGTTAGAAATTTTGTGATGAACACACATTTTGAGAGTATTATTTGGGTATGATTGATTCCATGAAAATGGATGATCAAAGTATATTCGAATTTTCTTCTGTGAGAGCTTCGAAATGGTATACTCAAACTCACAAAATAATTAATGGGTGAATGAGAAATTGAGTCTCAAGATGAGCCCATTGTGTAGGGAAAATGTGGATCCCACATTGGTTGGGGAAAACACTTATATGTGGTATATAGGTGGTTGTGTGATAGTAGCTTCTAAACATGTGTGTGGGCGCGTCCTGCGTACATGAATGCTGCACCGATTGGTCTGTGAGAGTACAATCGATTTATTGCTACTATTTTAAATTTCTTTTTTCCTAAATCAACATTTTATTGATTAGGGAAAAATTAATTTAATTTATTTTCCCTAAGTTAGACGGTTTAAATGATAAGGAAAAGTTGACTAACGAAATAGTTAATTTCCGTTTTGGGTTATGGAAATTAATTAGATTAAGGAAGGAGTTGATTTCCTTTTTGAATTCCGATACTTACTTGATCACTAAGTAATCAGAATCAATGTTTAATTAGGAATATATCTTTTTGAAGATTATTCCTTAATTATTTTCCTTTGTCATTACAACACTAGTAATTAAGTATTTCCATATCAATCATACTGATTAGGTTTTCTATTTAAACCCTAGTATATTTTCCTCATTAAGATTATTTTGAAAATCACAAAATAAAGAGAAAATATTGTTCTTTTCCTAGTTCTCTGTTCTTCGTATCTTGGTAAGTTTGAATTCAATTTGAGTTCGCTGAGAGTGGTTTGTGTTCTACACATCCACTGTTTAAATCGTTGTATCCTGGGAGACAATAGCCATACACATACGGTGTTAGCCGGCGAAATTGTCTTAAGGACACCGTGTGAAACACAGGCCTCGATTTCCCTAACATGATATTTTATGTTTATTGTTTTTCTGTCTCTTGCAGATTCGAACCAGATTGTTTTTGAGCAATACAAACAACAATCTTAAGACAATTTTCGTTTTTAAATTTCTTCTCACATTTTTATTTTATTTTAAAATCTTCTGGTCCAGTTTCTGTTTTCCTACAGATTGCGACATACTTGTTTTGTAAACATCACTGGATTGGGTTAATAAAATATTAATCTGTGAAAATTGGGTCTGTTTAGAGACACTGATTTCAAATTATTATCTGATTTAAATTATTGGAAAATCGGGTCTATTAACAGACACTGATTTAGAAATCACGTGTATTTCAATTGTGTAATTGGGTCTGATACCAGACACTGATTGTAATTTCAATTGTGAAATCTGGAATCAATTATTGATTCACTGGTTTGATATTAACTAATTGATATCGGTACTGTCATATATATTATATGATATTTTCGTGATTCTAAGAGTATATCGGTTATACACACGAGTGTGTAAATATTTGATATTTCAAAGATATAGAATTGTAGTCTATATCTGGAACAATCGGTAAAAGGATTATATGTTTATATAATCAAGTGCAAACCAGTTTATATATATATATATATATATATATATATATAGGGCTCAAAAAATATATAGCACTATTTGGGGTGGGTGTTGTGCAAATATCACCACATTACTAATTCATGTTTAAAAGGCACCAATATAGGTGTCCAGACAAAAATACCCCTTCCAAGTGAGTTTTTATCGTTTTCAAACCTAGTGAGAAAAACCAGAGAGAGAAAACATCTCTTGGAAAAAGAACCGGCGTTGGAAGATCAGTGGTTTTCCGTCTGAAAAAGACGTCGAAGTAACCGGCGGTAGGACAACAGTGTTTATCGGGTGTTCAGACGAGAGCATCTTCAATCGACGGTAAGTTGAGTCAGATTATGTTGTTGATTTTGTTTTTAATAAGTTCATGTTTGATGTTGGTTGTTGATTAAACTTGTAGATTATGTTTTGTTTGTTGATCTGAGAATGGTTGTGGGTTAGGTTAGGGTTTGTAAATCCGTTGAAGATCTGGGTTCTCGAGGTTTTTCAAGGTGATTCCGAGCTTTTTTCAAGCTTTTTCGAGCTTTTGAAGAGGTTTTTCCAAGCTTTTTAAAACGTTTTCCGAGCTTTTTCTGGGTTTTCGAGCTTTTTCAAACTGGTTCCGAGCTATTTGAAAATGCCCGAGCTTTTTGAAACTGTTCTCGAGCTATTTTAAAATGTGGCCGAGCTTTTTAAAACAATTTTCGAGCTTTTTGAAACAGTGCCAGAGATTTTTTAAACAGCCCGAGCTTTTTGAAACAGTTTTCGAGCTTTTTGAAACAGTTTCCGAGCTTTTTCAAACAGTTGCCGAGCTTTTTTAGACAGTCCGAGCTTGTTAAAACTGAGTCCGAGCTTTTTGAACAGTCCGAGCATTTTCAACACGTGTCCGAGCTTTTTGAAACAGTTTCCGAGCTTTTTGAAACATTTTCCGAGCTTTTTTAAACTGAGTCCGAGCTTTTTGAACAGTCCGAGCATTTTCAACACGTGTCCGAGCTTTTTGAAACAGTTTCCGAGTTTTTTGAAACATTTTTTGAGCTTTTTTAAACTGAGTCCGAGCTTGTTTAAACCGAGTCCGAGCTTTTTTAAACTGAGTCCGAGCTTGTTAAAACCGAGTCCGAGCTTTTTGAACAGTCCGAGCATTTTCAACACGTGTCCGAGCTTTTTGAAACAGTGCCGGAGATTTTTTAAACAGCCCGAGCTTTTTGAAACAGTTTTCGAGCTTTTTGAAACAGTTTTCGAGCTTTTTGAAACAGTTTCCGAGCTTTTCGAAACTGAGTCCGAGCTTTTTCAAACAGTTGCCTAGCTTTTTTAGACAGTCCGAGCTTGTTAAAACTGAGTCCGAGCTTTTTGAACAGTCCGAGCATTTTCAACACGTGTCCGAGCTTTTTGAAACAGTTTCCGAGCTTTTTTAAACTGAGTCCGAGCTTTTTGAACAGTCCGAGCATTCTCAACACGTGTCCGAGCTTTTTGAAACAGTTTCCGAGCTTTTTGAAACATTTTTCGAGCTTTTTTAAACTGAGTCCGAGCTTGTTTAAACCGAGTCCGAGCTTTTTTAAACTGAGTCCGAGTTTGTTAAAACCGAGTCCGAGCTTTTTGAACAGTCCGAGCATTTTCAACACGTGTCCGAGCTTTTTGAAACAGTGCCGGAGATTTTTTAAACAGCCCGAGCTTTTTGAAACAGTTTTCGAGCTTTTTGAAACAGTTTCCGAGCTTTTTGAAACTGAGTCCGAACTTTTTCAAACAGTTGCCGAGCTTTTTTAGACAGTCCGAGCTTGTTAAAACTGAGTCCGAGCTTTTTGAACAGTCCGAGCATTTTCAACACGTGTCCGAGCTTTTTGAAACAGTTTCCGAGCTTTTTGAAACATTTTCCGAGCTTTTTTAAACTGAGTCCGAGCTTTTTGAACAGTCCGAGCATTCTCAACACGTGTCCGAGCTTTTTGAAACAGTTTCCGAGCTTTTTGAAACATTTTTCGAGCTTTTTTAAACTGAGTCCGAGCTTGTTTAAACCTAGTCCGAGCTTTTTTAAACTGAGTCCGAGCTTGTTAAAACCGAGTCCGAGCTTTTTGAACAGTCCGAGCATTTTCAACACGTGTCCGAGCTTTTTGAAACAGTGCCGGAGATTTTTTAAACAGCCCGAGCTTTTTGAAACAGTTTTCGAGCTTTTTGAAACAGTTTCCGAGCTTTTTGAAACTGAGTCCGAACTTTTTCAAACAGTTGCCGAGCTTTTTTAGACAGTCCGAGCTTGTTAAAACTGAGTCCGAGCTTTTTGAACAGTCCGAGCATTTTCAACACGTGTCCGAGCTTTTTGAAATAGTTTCTGAGCTTTTTGAAACATTTTCCGAGCTTTTTTAAACTGAGTCCGAGCTTTTTGAACAGTCCGAGCATTTTCAACACGTGTCCGAGCTTTTTGAAGCAGTTTCCGAGCTTTTTGAAACATTTTTCGAGCTTTTTTAAACTGAGTCCGAGCTTGTTTAAACCGAGTCCGAGCTTTTTTAAACTGAGTCCGAGCTTGTTAAAACCGAGTCCGAGCTTTTTAAACAGTCCGAGCATTTTCAACACGTGTCCGAGCTTTTTGAAACAGTGTCCGAGCTTTGTAAAGCTGAGTCCGAGCTTTTTCAACAGTTCGAGCGTTTTCAAACTGGTCCCGAGCTTTTTCAAACTGTGCCCGAGCTTTTTCAAACTGTGCCCGAGCTTTTTCAAACTGTGCCCGAGCTTTTTTTATATGAGTCCGAGCATTTTCCAACTGTGTCCGAGCTTTTTTCACACTGTCCGAGCGTTTTCAATATGAGTCCGAGCTTTTTGAAACTGCTTCTCTGCTATTTTATATTATTATGTCCTAGCCTTTTACAGTTTACTGATGCATTCTTTCTATGAAAATGCAGATGAGTAGTGAACTAAAGGATTTGCTTAAAACTCCAGAGGATGAATGGTACGATGGAAAAATCACTCGGCATGACCATTTCAGCGACCTTAAAGATATCGACGTCACACTAGACAGTGTACCAGAACAATTCAAGGTCGAAGACCGACGTCGGTATACAGAGTCTTGTTTTGGTCATTTCTTTAGGATGGATCGGGGGATGAAGTTTTCGGGTAGCGTAGTCCATCGACTGCTATTGCGCGAGCTACATCACGATGGGCCGCAGGATGAGATGAGACTTATGTTAGGTACTCGTTCGGTCCGGTTCTCCAAGGTTGAATTCTGTCTGATCACCGGATTGAAGTTTGGAGTGATTCCCGATACGACGAGGTATGAGATGGTTCAGAACGGGATACAACAACGGTATTTCAATGGTGCAGCTGATGTGGATTATGAACAGCTGAAAGCTGTTCTACGGATCGGTGTATTTGAGGAGCAGTACGATGCTGTGAAGTTGTGCCTCCTTTATATGCTAAACTGGATATTGATGGGGTTGGACGAGAGACAGAAAGTTCCATTATGGCAGATCCGGCTAGTCGAGGACTTGGACGCTTTTGATGCATTCCCGTGGGGTGCCCACGTGTATAGGCAGTCCATTATTGGATTCAAGAATGCCTTAAACGGTCGACGTGTGCGGTATGAGAGACGACAGCAGGAAAAGGGCGTTGACGTTCACACGGTGGAGACGTACAACATTTACGGTCTAGCTCACGCACTGTTGGTGAGAATTTAGAATTTGTATCGTTTGAAAACCTGAAATTTTTTTTCCATGAGTTACGGAATAAATGATTGGATTCTGAATAACTTGTTCTTTTACATAGGTATTTGCGTATGAGGTTATCCCCGAGCTTGGGACCCGATTTGGGACTCGTAGGGAGATTGAGTTGTCCCCCCGTATTCTGAAATGGCAGTTGCAAACTCAACCAAGGTCGGACAAGCTGGACAAAAAAAATTTCTTAGCCAGGGTAAGGATCTATTGTGTTAAAGTGTTTACATATTACGATTATACAAATAGAATGGTCTAACCACGATTTCAGATGTTTGCGAGGACTGCACTGGTGCCGACAGCAGCTGAGAGGGTTGCACGGTACTACGAGGGCATAAATGAGGGAGGCAGTCTATATATGGCTGTCGATGGACACGACGGCTCGGTACCGGATCCCTTACATCATACGACTGCCGGACCCAGTCATACGGAGGGTTCCGACCATGAGTTTGGCGGTGGGAGTCCCCTCAGGCACAGGCCGGATACGGAGGGATCGGACCCGGAGTTTGTCGCTGGGAGTCCTCTTAGGCGCAGACAGGTTCGCTTTGCGATGCCCAGTGGAGTACATTCACGAGAAGACGTTGGAGGGCATCGCCAGGTATGTAAAAAATGGTGTAATGCATTATTTATGTTGAAACAAGTGTTGGGTTTTAGTACTGACAATAATGATTTTGTTTCAGGATCGTTTGGAACAAAAAATCCAAGATGTGATGGATGCAGTCGCTGCGTTACGGGAGGATATCCGGAAGAGTGATCGGGAACGGGATAGGCAGCATAGGGAGGTGATGGACTTTCTCCGGGGGCGGTGGGGTTCGACATCACAGTCTGGCAGGGATGGTCCACCCTCCCATGATCAAGACTCTCCCCGTACAGACAGAGACGGAGGGACAGACCCAGCCACCGGACCTACGACGGAGGCTGATGGACCTCAGACACAGGGTCCAACAGCTGGAGATACAGTACGAGACCAGCAGATGCAAGTCCCTGGTGGCACGGATACAGGAGTATTTGGGGAGACAGTTACCCAGGCGATATTAGAGTATCCGCTGCTTATGGAGGTACAGGATGTGGATCCTCCTGTTTATATCCAGGACCACACAGCGGACCCGTTCAGTCCATTGGGTCAGAGTCCCTCCTCCCGTACAGTCCACACTCCTGACCTGACCAGGCGATCCATAGGGAGCACCCCTGCGGTCCATCCGACACCGTTCTCCTCTACTCGATCCCGTCACACCTCACCCCCTAGTGACACTACCGGTCCATCCCGACACAACCCATCCCACCGGAGCCCTCAACGTGATCCACGGGGACAGAGTTCCTCCTCCCAACACCCCCCAGTAAACAGTCAGCATAGGCAGCAGCGGATGCGCAAACGAGGCTGGCAGTTGATGAGCCCATACACTGACCCCTGTCGGCCGAAGAGGCCAAGGACACTGCCCATGTCATCAGCACATACATTCAGGCCCAATGGATTGGTAGACGCTGACCAGCTTGCGGCTTACAAAGCCTACAAGAGGAACGTGACGGGGGAATTGTAAGTATTAAAATATTGTGAATTTATTTTGAAACACCTAAGTTAAATTAGTTGTTTTCCTAAATAATTGAAAATTACACAGACGTGATGTGGATCTGATGACCCCCGTGCCTGTGACTTGGTTCCACCGGTTGCAAACCAACTTTATGGAGTTGGAGGACACGGTACTTTCCTTACTTTGATTGTCTTTTAAGTTTGTTTAACTTATGGAAGAATACTAACAATGTATAATGTTTATATTGTCAGCATATTGACGCGTACCTGCATATTTTACGGAAGCGTCAACGAGCATTCCCCACTGTCTAGATTCAGAGGATGAACCTACTAGATTCTCAGTTCTATGTAAGTGTTTCAAATGTACTGTTTTCACACGTCTGTTTGTTGTGTTTCATCCTGTTTCTAACGTTTCAGTTCGTTGTCTATTTTCAGTCAATGCTGGAGTTTCAGTGGCGGAGAATCATGTCTCGCGATGCTGTGGGCAAAGCCCCAAAAAAGTGGTCTGTGTTGAAGTACAGGTGGTCCCCTGAAGATCTGATGACGGTACGTGGATTGCTCCCGGTAGGGAACCGACCATGGCACGAGGTTGACGCGGTGAGCAAAATACAGTTATGGTTTCAATGTGTTTAATTAAAAATTCTTATTTTGACCATAACAATATCTTCAACACTTGGTACAGGTCCTTATTCCGTGCAACGTTGGTGGCCAGCATTGGCTCGTGGCCAGCGTTGACCTTACTGTCGGGAAGATCCACCTGCTAGACCCGTTCAGACAGGAAGTCCCCCTACAGATCAGGAAAGAGCAGGTCGCTCCATTGCGGTGGTTTCTACCCTCGATGTTGCATCAGGTGGGGTTTCACGATGCCAGACCAACGGGCGAGGCGAAGTATGAGAAGCGGAATAGGCCCTTTGGGGTAAGCATGGTGTCTACAACACATGTGCCCCAACAGACTAGAGGGTATGACTGTACGAACATCATTTAAACTTTAAGTTTGTTTTATTCAACTTCTATTGTAACGGTTGTTCATGTGCTGAGTCGCAGGGGTAACTGTGGTGCTCATACCTTGAGATTGATGGAGTACGTACTGGCGAACAGGATGACGTTCGACTGGTCAGAAGAAGATATGTGCACCATATGGGAGAAGATGGTTGTGGAGATTTTTTGTAACTCCAAGCCACATTAGATGTTGTAGTTGTCGATGTACAAACAATTATAGTAATGAACTTTCAAATTATAAATTTTTTGTTTAAAATTTAAAGTGTTTTCATTTACAAGTACAACACACGCATTTCATATCATACAATAACACAAGTAATAATTAACACCCCAACTTAATTAAACAATAAGTATGAACGGCTCGGTTCACTCCTCGGCAGATTCCTTGTGTGGGCACGTCTGTTTGTTATGTCCAACTTGATGACATACGCTACACTTACGACGGTATTCCTCGGGAACAATTCTGCTCGGACCTTCATTAATCAAGGGCGGATTAGAACACCTCCTGCTATTATGACCTGATTGTCCACATCTTCTACACGATTGGGTGGTTGTCCTCTCGGAAGACGATGCATGTCGACCCTCCATCGGGCGACCTGATTGTCTCTTGGTCTTTGGATTTAAAACCACCCGCTCAGCGATGTCGGACGGCACTACCCATGAAGAAGGATGGCCAACAGGCATAATAGGAACTGAGTATGCATCAATAAGTGTCTGTCTCTTGTAGTAGTCCGAACACAGCGATGTGAAATCCAAATTCCGCTCCCTACAAAACCAATGAAAAAAGTGACAATCACGCTTGCTTAATATAGGGTATAATTTTATACTGTTATTGTACCTTGCCGCTGCGAGTGCGTGAGAACACGGAAAATGATCCATTTGGAATTTGTTGCATGTGCATGTCTTCCGGGCTAAGTCAACAGTCCACTGTTTTCCGGATCGTTTGACAGAGAAAATGTTCCAGTCCACTGGATTGACGGTCATATAACCGCACTTCTCGACCCGTTGTAGCATCACAAGATGTGATGCGTCGGTCAACTGATGACGCATGGACTGTGCAGCTCGATGTCGATCGTGAAACCAACGCTGTAACATATTCCTAATGAACTCTGCCAATGTCAACATAGGGAGTTGTCGTGCGAATTTAAGGCATGAGTTTATGCACTCTGCAACATTTGTTGTCATCACCCTGAACCTTCGTTGGGGACAGTGTACACGAGACCATTTGTGTGGACCGGCAGATTCAACATAATCGAAAGCATTCTTGTACAGGTTACGTAACTCACCCATGTACCGGTTATATTTGAATTCAGTGTACGCTCTAGCGGCTTTGCCCATTAAGCTGGCAACATCTTTTCTGTGAAATCGCTTCTTCACATTTTCAGCAAAGTGCCAACAACATATGGTATGGGTTGCATAAGGGAACACTTTAGAAATCCCTGCTTCAATGCTTGCATGTCAATCGAAAATAAAAACCAGATCATCTATATGACCAAGGGCACCCTTCAAGCAATCCAAAAACCATTCCCATGAAAGGTTGTTTTCGGAGTCGCCGTACCCAAAAGCAATTGGATACACCTGTTCGTTTCCATCTTGGGCAGTTGCAACAAACATTGTACCCCCGAATCTTCCCTTCAAATGGGTACCATCAACTGCAATAACCGGACGCATGCACCTCTGAAAACCTCTAACTGAGGCCCTTAATGACATGAAAAAGTAAAGGAATTTACCGTCGTCAGCGCACTGTAAGTCAGTGATTGTGCCGGGATTTTGTTGTTCCAGCACGTAACCAAAAGACGGCAGTAGTTGGAAGGTTTCTTCATGTGTCCCATAGGTCAGTGACAATGCATAATGCAAGGCTTGATATGCCTTACTGTACATGATTTGGATGCCATACATTGTTTTCATATCGGCGATTATATCCTTGGGACGCATGAGACGACCATCTTGTTGTTGAAGTCTAGATGCAACCACTTCTCCAATTATAACTGCACTAGCTTGTCGGTGGCGACGGTGAATCTCCTCCAATGGACAACTGTGTTCATTGACAAAACTTCTTACTTGGAAGTACGTCCCTTCATCTCTTCTCACCGCTCTTAATTTCCATGTACAGTTGTCAATCAAACAAACAAGATGTATCGTTGTCTTATTGGACCTTTTCACCTTCCATTCGAAGTTTCGCCGCATTGCAAAAAGGCCAACTAGTCTCTTCAGATCCTTTTTTGTCGGAAAGAACTGACCTTTATAAATCATGCATGTAGGTTCTTCTGCTACCAAGGTTGTGCTTCTACCAATCCCAAACGAGTATGAATCTGCTCCGGGAATAACCCACGTTGTGGTATTATCAGAATCATCTGTAGATACATTATGCCGGACCTCGGAAGTACCAGGCATATCTGCTCCAGTGCAACTAACTCCTTCTACACGTCTTCCATGTCTTTGAATTTGGACATGATCTTCATCAGTGTTCTCTACATGATCTACCAGATCAATATTTGCCTCATTATCCACCTCCTGGTTAGGCCTAAGGTTCGGTTCAGTGTTCTCCTCATTGTACATCTCATTGTATTGCTCATATTACCGCTCATCATTCATCTCAAATCGACAACCAAACACATCGTCGAATTGAGGTTCACAAACATCTGCATGGTCGACCACTACCGGTTGGACAGCACATATGTTTTCCCCACCTTCAGTAGCACTCCTTTGTGTGAACACTTGGTTGCTACCGCTAGCGGATCCAAATGGTTGGGTATTTTCAGGAGCAGGAATATCATTCCGTATCACATCTCCAGTTGCCCTCTCAATTAGACTAACACATACTTGAGGGATCACCCAATCTTCCCCTAGCATAAACTGAACATCATCGTCATTTCTTACAAATGTGCGACATGTAGCGCCAGGAACGATTGATATTGACTGTAGATCAACATTGTATTTGTTTACATCATACTTTACAACGGTATGCACGATCGACACCAATTCTTCGTAACTCATATTCTTTGACACATACATTCCTTGGTTGTCGGATCCAACAAACCTCTGACTTCCGTCGGGTAACTGCTCCCATCGACCGTTGTAAGATATTACTATTCTCACCCGATTCATTCTCCTGTAACATTCATCACCACAAACCATTATGACAAACATAAAAGCTATGGAAAAGGCTCAGAGCCTTTTAAAATAGTTTCCGAGGTTTTTACTATGATCTCCGAGCTTTTAATAAAGGTTCCAACCTTTTTTCCAAAGATCCCAAAAGAGCCGAGCTTTTTTACAAAGTACAGAGCTTTTTTACAAATTCCCGAGCTTTTTTACAAATTCCCGAGCTTTTTTACAAAAGTCCCGAGCTTTTTCACAGAAGTCCCGAGTTTTTTTACAGAAGTCCCGAGCTTTTTTACAAAAGTCCCGAGCTTTTTCACAAAGTCCCGAGCTTTTTTACAAAAGTCCCGAGCTCTTTCACAAAGTCCTGAGCTTTTTTACAAAAGTCCTGAGCTTTTTTACAAAAGTCCCGAGCTCTTTCACAAAGTCCCGAGCTTTTTTACAAAAGTCCCGAGCTTTTTCACAAAAGTCCCGAACGTTTTTACAAAGTCCCGAGCTTGTTTTCTAAAAGCACGAGCTGTTTTACAAAGTCTCGAGCTTTTTTCAAGTCTCCGAGCTTGTTTTCTAAAGGCTCGAGCCTTTTGTCCAAAGGCTCGAGCTTTTTCAAACAGGCTCCGAGTTTTTTCGAACAGTGTCCGAGCTTTTTAAAACAGGCTCCGAGCATTTTCAAACAGGCTCCGAGCTTTTTATTAACAGGTTCGGAGATTCAAATTTCACAGATTCAATATTCACAAAACCAGTTTCATGTTTACAAAAGGAACGTTTTTAAAAAATGAAGGATCAAAAACAGTATTTCAGACAAACATATTACCTTGTTGTGCTTACTGAAGAACGTTGAGTAGAGTAGTTTTGAAATTTATTGTAGAGAGAGAAAGAAAGGAGTTCCTGCCTTCAGCGTTTCAAGTGTGGAGATGGAAGTACAGAGACAATTAAAAATTGATTATTTAAGGGCAATTTTGGTAGTTCACCAAAATATGTGTCTTTTAAACATAAGTTATTAAACCGGTGACGTTGGTGCAACAGCGAGACAAAAAAGTGACATTTCTCACCATTTCCACTATATATATATATATAAGTGTGTATGTATATATATATTAAGTTCAGCTATATATATATAAGTCTTGACACTGGTTTTATATCATAGTATTGATTAACCTGTATGTGCTATATATATTGTTGATATATATTAACTTACAAGGTCGATTGATATATCAGTATGGTGTGCCGATATGTGTGAAACTAAATTATAATGTTTGGTGAACTAAAAGACAATAGTCTTGTTTGATATCAAAAGTAATATCAGTGTTTAAATTGATTATATTGTTATATAATCTAAGACCGAGTGCAGCACTTATATATAGATACGAATATTTTATTTGAAGTGCTAAAATAGTGTTTAATACTTGATATAAATATCTGATATATTGGTGAATACCGGTTGATATCACTGTTAGATATGTCGGTATATACGATGGATATATATTAACATTGGTTTTGCCTTATCAGTGTTGAATATAAGTGGATATACCGGTGTTTAGTGTATGGTATTATTTGATACCAACATTGATAAACAATACTATATCGGTGTGTGATATATCTTTGTTTGATATATTAGTTATAGTTATATAAATAATAGTATACATACTGGTTATTTATATTTCAAAGGCTGAAATTATATTGGTATGCTTATATATTTTATTTGATATATATTAATATACTGATTTTGATATATCAGTGTTTAATATATTGTTATATATATTTTTGTGATATCTATTAGTGGTTCTAAAATATTTGATTTGGTTTGTGGAAGGGACTACCGAATCAATTGTGAACCCGAGCGTGGGTCAATTGACAGACCTAAAAGTGAACCATTTTGTTGGTCAAATGAATACCCCGTCGGTGAATTCATTTGTGTTCCCGGTTTCGGTTCTGATGAACCATATGGAGAAACCAGAGAAATTCAGTGGTCTGAATTTCAAGAGATGGCAACAAAAGATGTTGCTCTAACGGACCACATTGAATCTTGCGAGATTCTTAACTGATGAGGCTCCTAAGGTCAACAGTGGTGACAAGTTGGATGTGTAAGTTTAAAATGGTGATTATTATCAGAATCAAGTCTTTTGAACTTCAAAAATTGTAATTATCAATTTAATGATGATTTATTTCTATTAATTCTGGGTTAATCTAAATATTAAATTTTGAATTCAAAACAGAACTGATTTGACTTTAATATTGCCAATTTTAATGAGAATTAATTTCCAAATTAATTCAATTGATTTCCTCCTGTATTATGGCGGATAAATCAAACATGAACACAAGTGTTCCACTTGAGACTCCTAGTGCTAATCCAACTGTCGGACTAGACACTTCAGCTGTTAATTTAGTGCTTTTGGGAGATGTGCCTATTTGGGGCCAAGTGTGGCAACATTGACTCTGGCCATCAACTCATTCGTGAGAAACATGAGAGATCCGGTTATGAGCTAGTATGTGAGTCACATGAACTTTTAGTGGTGGCAGCAAAATATGCTGTTCTATTTGACCACAGTGAATCTAGCTAGATTCTTGACTGGAGATGCTTGTAAACCCAATAGTGGTTAAAAGTGAGATGTTCAGGTATGGAATGCTTTGGATTTTCTGTGCGAAAAAAAACCATACTAAACGGGCAGTCAGACTCGCTGTATATCGAAAACAGTCAAAGAACTGTAGGAATCGTTAGACCGGACACACAAGGCTGAGGATATTGGATCTAAAAGGTTTGTTGTCGGCCAGTTTCTTGATTACAAGATGGTGGACTCTAAGACAGTTATGTGTCAAGTCCAAGAGCTTCAAGTGATTCTGCATGAGATTCATGATGAAGGGATAACCCCAAGTGAAACCTTTCAGGTGGCTGATATCACTGAGAAGCCAATAGCAAAACGGAGTTGCTGAACAGAAAAATCATTCCTTGAAATGATGAATGCAATGCTGATAAGTTCTGGATTACCTCAGAACATGTTGGGTGAAGCTATATTGTGTAGCAATTACCTTTTAAATAAGGTACCCCGAATGAAAGAAGACAAGACCCCATATGAGCTATGCAAAGGAAGAAAGAATTCCTATAATTTTTATGAATGTGGGGGTGTCTTGCTAAAGTGGCTGTACCTACACCTAAGAAGGTGAAAATAGGTCTGAAACCCGTTGATTGCATCTTCATTGGATATGCACATACTAGTAGTGCTTATCGTTTTTTGGTGTATAAATCTGACATCCCAGATATACACAAAAACACGATAATGGAATCTAGAAATGCATCGTTCTTTGAACATGTATTTCCTTGTAAATCCAATGATGAAGCTAATGGTGAGCTCTTCAGAAGGACTCTTGTGCAAAGAAGCTATCAATAGTGAAATTGATTCCATCATTCAAAATCATACTTGGGAGTTAGTGGATCTTCCTCCGGGATGTAAACCGCTAGGGTCCAAATGGATTTTCAAGAGAAAATGAAAACATATGGATCAATTGATAAGTATAAGGCCAAACTTGTAATTAAAGGTTACAATCAATGAGAATGCCTAGATTACTTTGATACGTATTCTCCTGTGACGAGAATAACCTCCATTAGGATGATACTTGAAATTGTAGCTTTGCGAAATCTCGAAGTACATCAAATGGATGTGAAAACAGCTTTCTTGAATGAAGATCTAGATGAAGAGATCTACATGGAATAACCTGAGGGTTTTCTGCTCCAAGACAAGGAAAGAAAGTCTGTAAATTGGTAAAGTCCTTATATGGTCTAAAGCAAACACCAAAACAATGGCATGAGAAATTTGACAATGTTATGACGTCAAATGGATTTAAAATCAACGAATGTGACACAGGAAATGGCTATGTCATTTTGTGCCTTTATGTTGATGACATGCTTATTGGGTAGTGATGATAAAATCTACCAAGGATATGTTGAAATCAAGATTTCATATGAAAGATATGGGGACCGACTGATGTAATGTTGGGAATGAAAATCTCAATGACATCGAACGGACGCATTCTCAGTCAGTCACACTATGTTGACATGATTTTTGAGAATTTCAACAAAAATGATTCTGAAATTTTCAGAACACCAGTAGATACAAATCTACACATATCAAAGAATAAGGGTGAGAGCGTCTCTCAACTCGAATATTCTAGAGTGATAGGAAGTTTGATATACTTAATAAGTTGTACAAGACCAGACATTGCTAATGCAGTCAGCAAATTAAGCAGTTACACGAGTAATCCATGAACCGATCACTGGAAAAGAATAGTAAGAGTACCGAGGTACTTACGATTCACTCGTAATTATGGGCTACATTATACCAGATATCCTGCTGTCCTAGAAGGATACACAGATGCAAACTGGATATCTGATATGAAGGATTCAAAATCTACTAGTAGGTATGTGTTCACACTAGAAGGTGCGGCTGTTTCCTGAAAATTCCCCAAACAGACATGTATAGCCAGATCCACTATGGAATTTGAGTTTATTGCTTTATGTGGTGAGGAGGCTGAATAGCTACGCCAATTTTAGAGGATATTTCAAGATGGCCAAAGCCTTTGCCAATGATTTGCATCTATTGTGATAGTCAATCAGCAATAGAAAGAGCACATAGCAACATGTATAATGGAAAGTCTAGACATATACGCCGAAAACATAGTACCATTAGACAGCTACTCTCAACTGGAGTTATCTCTATTGACTATGTAAAGTCAAAAGATAACATTGCGGATCCGCTAACCAAAGAGTTAAATAGAGAATTAGTTGAGATATCATCGAGGGGAATGAGACTAAAGCCCATGAAATGAAAGTCGATACAATGGAAACCCAACCTAGTTGACAGGAGATCCCAAGATCTAGGTTCAATGGGACAACCAAGTTGTAAGACTTAGTTGGATCACTGTGGGGGTTACCCTCCAGTCCATTCCTATGATGAAACAGTGATGCCCGTAGGGAAAAGGTTAAACTATATTTTTAATGATTCTTATCCAAGCTATGGAAATCTGAGCAGAGTAATGCGAGTTGCTCTTAATTAAGAAATCACCTATGTGAGAGAGAAGTGGGGCCGCTTCTAAAAGAGAATAATGAAGGGCTATATTCTCCAGCGACTCTCACAGAACCAGGCGCATGTTCATGGCCAAAACGAACATAACAATGAGAACCAAATTGGGTCTGGAAGATGCCTGTGTGAGGTACGCTATCGTTTACATAAACGGCAGAACAGTTCAAGGATATCATATCTACTGATCAACCAGTAAAGTAAGCATACCTTTACGAGGAAAGGTTCAAAGGGTAACACCTACCTATCCTATGCAGGTTTCGACCGTTTGAACTTACCAAAAGTCATCTCTCGTGTCTCCTAGGTCAATTTCATTCATGTGGGGGATTGTTGGAAATTTTGTGATGAACACACATTTTGAGAGTATTATTTGGGTATGATTGATTCCATGAAAATTGATGATCAAAGTATATTCGAATTATCCTCCTTGAGAGCTTCGAAATGGTATACTCAAACTCATAAAATAATTAATGGGTGAATGAGAAACTGAGTCTCAATGTGAGCCCATTGTGTAGGGAAAAATGTGGATCCCACATTGGTTGGGGAAAACACTTATATGTGGTATATAGATGGTTGTGTAATAGTAGCTTATAAACATGTGTGTGGGCGCGTCCTGCGTACACGAATGCTGCACCGATTAGATCGTGAGAGTACAATAGACTTTTTGTTACTATTTTAAATTTCTTTTTTCCTAAATCAACATTTTATTGATTATGAAAGAATTAATTTAATTTATTTTCCCTAAGTTAGACGGTTTAAATGATAAGAAAAAGTTAACTAATGAAATAGTTAATTTCCGTTTTGGGTTATGGAAATTAATTAGATTAAGGAAGGAGTTGATTTCCTTTTTGAATTCTGATACTTACTTGATCACTAAGTAATCAGAATCAGTGTTTAATTATGAATATATCTTTTTGAAGATTATTCATTTATCATTACAACCCTAGTAATTAAGTATTTCCATATCAATCACACTGATAAGGTTTTCTATTTAAACCCTAGTATATTTTCCTCATTAAGATTATTTTGGAAATCACAAAATAAAGAGAAAATATTGCTATTTTCCTAGTTCTCTGTTCTTCGTATCTTGGTAAGTTTGAATTCAATTTGAGTTCGCTGAGAGTGGTTTGTGTTCTACACATCCACTGTTTAAATCGTTGTATCCTGAGAGACAATCACCATACACATACGGTGTTAGCTGGCGAAATTGTCTTAAGGACACCGTGTAAAACATGGGCCTCGATTTCCCTAACATGATGTTTTATGTTTATTGTTTTTCTGTCTCTTGCAGATTCGAACCAGATTGTTTTTGAGCAATACAAACAACATTTTTATTCTCATCACTCATCAATTAGCATTTCACGTCCACTTATGATAAAGTGATTAGTGGTGTAAAAATGTCGGCACGTTTTTACGACTTTAAAAGTGATTGATCATTTCCATTTTACTGTAGGTCCATTGGGTTCAAATTTCGATCATATTTATTTATTAATTAAATTTTAAAGTGTTGAAAAACCTATCCTAGTAGTACGGAAAATTTCAAACTTTACTCATAATGGTTAATCTTGCGCGACAGATTCTGATAAATCTCTGACCCGATTGATATTTGATATCAACCAACACATTTATTTTCACTGTAACTAGTGTACTTAAGAAAAAAAAAATTTATAGTCTTAGGGGTCGTTTGTTTTTTTGTCTGAAGACTGAATAGTCCTAAATTTTTTTGAAAACTGAATAGGGACTTAAATCTGAACTTAAATGACATGTTTGTTTTTTTTTCCTCACATCTGAATGTATTGTCAACACGTTTGTTTTTTTTTTCCTCACATCTGAATGTATTGTCAACACGTTTGTTTTTTAAAAGTAAAATTGTCTGAAACTAAATAATTTTACATTTATACCCATGTTAAACAATTATACATATAATATGAAATAAAAATAATCCAAAAATAATAATTATATATGAACACATATGATCATGACTTTCTTCTTCGATTACAAATAAATTTCATTTTTACTAAGAAAAGAAAAGATTTTTTTAAAAATAAAATAAAAGGGGCAGCAAGAAAACCCATACAAAATACTCTAAAAAAATAATATATAAATACATCACCTTAATATCATAATAAAATATTTATATTAAAAACCAATATGAGAAGTGATCAGGGTTCTTTTTATTTTTAAAACTATTTAAAATAAGTAATATATTAAAATAAAGATGTATGTACCATATATAATTATGATAAAATTAGACATATGTTATATATGGGGATAGTATCGGAAGAAAAAAATTTGGATTGTATTTAATGCAATTAAGTTATTTGCAATTAAGTGAAAAGTCAGGATTTTTTACTTTTTATTTTAAGTTGTTTTTTGGTATTTTTAAGTTGTTTGACCACTTAAAAAAATAAACAAAACAACTTAATAATTATGATTCAGACCTATTAAATTTTAAGCGGAAAAAACAAACGACCCCTTACTGTATAAATCATTCATTTTGTAGGGTTTTTCATAATAATACTCTTATCGATAAACATAGAAGTCATATCATAAATTGTTTTTTTGTCAAGAACAAATCACGAAAGTCAATATTAAAACTTTTTGCTTTGTTTACAAATCACGCCATTAGTACAAAGTTCACATAAAACATACATTTTACTTAAATAAATAAGTAAAACATTTTAATCAACCGCTAGAGTCAACGATAATTCTATAAGGTCCTACAAATCTTTTTAAAATATAATTAATTTCTCTTTAACTAATCTGCAGTTACAACTTACAATCTTCAATATCCACTAACATACACGTCAATGGACCCTACTTTGATTAATCCACTCTACCAATATAAGAATATAACAACCATTGATCATGAACCCTAAATTTACGAAGTTTATTGTCAAATTTATGATATTAATTCGAAAAATCTATGAAGTATGAACACTAATATTTTTTGTTAGGCTTTATAATTTTTTTCCCAAAAAACTTTTTAAATTATATGGTATGGTGAGTTATCAACATCTTATAAATCATGAGTTTATGTTGTGAGAAATGTGATGTTGACAACTGTCAATGCCACATAATTTGAGAATTATTTTAGAAAAAAATTTAGGAAACCTAACATTATTCCTAACATTTATATATGAAATTACATGTCAATTTATGCCGTTGATTTTAAGAGTTCGTTTTCTATTCAAGAATTCTAATGAGTAAAATGAAATTCAATTCATGATTTGTATTGCAACATTAATCTCCAAAGAATCATGTTACATAAATCCTACTCAAATCATGCATTATGTTTTTTATTGGAAAGAGAACTTAATTCCTTTTTCCTAAATTTTCCTTAAGAAATTAAGTTTTCTTTTCTGAATTTTTTTTTAAAATTTTCATTTTCTGACCGTCACATTCTAATTTATGAAATGGAATGTTGTCATAATTGTGAAATTGGTTATGAAATTTGTGTTTGTGTTACATGAGTCATGTGAATTAAGAAAAACCTTAAATTAAAACAAATGTTGAGGACCCATATATATATATATATATATATATATATATGACTCATCTTAATTAATTACATTAAAGATCTACAGCTAAATAATTCTCTAGTTTTGATAATCTTTGTCTTGTTCTAAATTGAGACCATTAATTGATGTTCGTTATCTTCGTATCCGGACCCACAACAAATAAATTAACACAGTTTATTTATAGCATGCTTTCATGTTTTCAACTAATCCATGGATTGTTTTATTATAGAACTAATATTTTACTTTCCTTGTATGGAAACATAAAAAATATATATATATATATATATATATATATAGTTTTTTATCCGGTTTAGTAGCCATCACTTCAAGCATTATCGATGCCGAAATTTTCGGCATATTTTAGCCTTTAGGTGGGGATTCAAACTCTTAAAATGTGATTTATTGAATGACATGTGTAGGCATGTAGCAAAGCAAATAGTAGAACAATTTTGTCAAAAATAGTTGTTTAAATACAGATTTTGAGAATTTGTTAGTTATAAAAGCACATGATAAATACTATTTAGTTTAGAAAATATTAATTCCGATTGTCCTTATAACATATTTCCATCGAAAATAGTTAAAAAAATAAAATCAAGAAAGTATTATACTATATTGCTTGATGAGATAGATTAAATTTAGGGCAAATTACACTGAACGCCATGAGGTTTAGACAAGTTACATTTAGATGGATAAGTTTCTTTATTATATACTAACACCCACAAAATTTAAATTTGACTTTAAAAATACCTAAAATGCCCTTAGTTATATTATTTTACACTTTATTTTTTTTTACCTTTTAATCAAACACTTTATAAACTTTAATAAAATAAAAAAATTAAATAAAAGATATGATTCAATAAATAAATACATAGTTTAAATAAATAAATAGTTTGTTTAATTAAATAAATAAATATTTTGAATAAATAAATAATTTTAAAATAAATAAATAAATGAATAGTTTAAAAAAAAATTTAAAATATAAATAAATAAGTGAAAAACTTAAAAACATTAAATTTTTTAAGGATATTCATTAATACGGACAAGAAAAACTCTAAATATCTAAACTTTTACTGTAAAGATGATGGTGAGAGAAACTTCAAGGTTCTCAACACTTCTTAGATATTTAGAGCTTATATTGTCCCTATTAATAGATATTCTTAAAAAATTAATTTTTTTTAATTTTTTCACTCATTTTTTAAACTATTTATTTATTTAAAACTATTTATTTATTTGATTTTTAAAAAAAAATTATTTAATGTTTTAAAATATTTATTTACTTAATTTTTTAAAAAATATTTATATATTTAATTTTTTAAAACTATTTATTTATTTAATTTTTAAAACTATTTTTTTAAACTATGTATTTATTTAATGAATCATATCTTTTATTTAATTTTTTTATTTTATTAAAGTTTATAAAGTGTTTGATTAAAAGGTAAAAAAAAATAAAGTGTAAAATAATATAACTAGGGGTATTTTAGGTATTTTTAAAGTTAAATTTAAATTTTGGGGGTGTTAGTGTATAATAAAGAAACTTATCCATCTACGTGTAACTTGTCCAAACCTCAAGGGGTTCAGTGTAATTTGCCCTTAAATTTATATATGCACCCGTGTGTTAGAAGAAAATTATTTTATGTATATATGTGTCATGTGTGTGGATATGATATATCCAAAGATTCAATCAAGAATTCAACATTTGTGCCTTGCAGTAGAAAAATAACGATAATGATAAGAATAATAATAAATTATTTATTTATATATGTTAGTTTTTGGTAACTAAATCTATAAAGATCACTTCAAGAAATATTTAATTGAGCCATAAGGAAATAATATACATATTCTATATTATGCAATTTAAATATGGTGGTCAAATGTGTATCTTTAGTTTTCTGTCCTGTATATACAAACCATGTCACATTTCACATGCACATACTCGCATATTGCCAATTGAAAACAAAGCACTGCACGTGACATTGGATATAACCCAATTTTGATTTGGGTATCGTGGTCATACATAGCCACATAGGAGCAAGGAATCAAATATCGATATTATATCGATATCTGACTTATAAATGTATGGATATTTCGAGGATAATCTCGATATCGGTGGATATTCTGTCAAAAATTAATAAAATGATAGATATTTACATCTAAAATTAGAAATTTTTTATAAAATTTTATGACAGACTTAAACAAGTAATTATATATCAAATAAATCATATTTCAATGACAAATTCGCTTAATTATGAGTTTATTATAAATTATAACATAGATAAAGTTTGTATATAATTTTTAAAATTGAGTATTTAATAGAATAATATTTTGTTTCACTTTTATAAAATTATAGACAATATAAAGAGATTAAATATTTAATAAATAAAATTATTATTCAAATATATATATATATATATATATCCATACTTCCAAGATTCTATCAAAAATCTTAATTCATACATAATAATATATTGCATGTCTGAAATTTAAAACCAAAATGAATTCCTTATTGGTTCAAATACACAAGATGCATTTTCATCTTGATTCGAACAATAATTTTTCTAGAAAAACGTGCTTGCATAGTTTTTAAGATAGTTATTAATATGACATGCGTATATTGTTTGATCTCTAACAACTGATCCATGAATTTGGCAATTTGGATTTACCCAACCTGATGGATATTGCTAATATGCATTTATAAGTATTGCATATGACATTTGTAGAGAAGTATAATCAAATATATTGCAGCCACCATAACTACTATATTATGGTACATGAGAACTTGACATTGTCTGCGAATCACCCAAAGAACTATTTTCTATGTCTACTCATTGAGGAGAGAGTCAACTCAAGGAATCTTCATCAATTTGACTCGTTCCTCCTTGTTGTCTACCACGATTTTGATCAAAATTACCTGCATAAGCATCTCAACCTGCCGCATTAGCATTCTAACCTGTTGCACTAGCATCCCAACTTGTTGCACTAGAATTTCAACCACCTATACCAGAATCCCAACTTCTTATCTCATCCCCACCATTCCATCATCTTCATCAACTTTTCCTCCACTATTTCCATCAGAGGTATATTGGTCATCGGAAGAGCCAGTAATAATAACTCAATGATCTACGTCAACTTCTTCTATAATCACGTGTTCATCATTTATTCCCACGTCGCAAGCATGAAAAGCAATAAGTGGATCATGATTTCCCTCATCATAATCCAAGGAGGCAGGTCTAACCCAGTCAAAAATAGGATTGTCATTATCGTCCTCTGCTCTAATAGCTACTTGAAGTAGATCCATAAAATCAGTTGCATTTACTTTAACTTTTTCAGCTACAATATCCCTAAGTTTCAACTTCATATTATAGTAATAATAAACAAGTTGTTCAAGCTTAGAATAGGCAAGACAGTTCATTTGTTTTCCGTGGATTAAAGTAAATGTTGACCAATTTCTTTCACCGGTAAAAGATGATGATGTTTGCGACAGTATACGAACTGTTATTGCATGCAATGATGGAACACAATTTTCATACATTACCCACCAATTAGTTACAATAAAAATTATTAAGTATTATAAGTATGAATAATATTTTAATGATATTGTTATTTATTATTAATACATAAATTTTTGTAATAAATGTTATATACCCGGTTGCATTTTGCTTCTAGCCGCAATGATTGTTCGTTCACTGAAACTTTTTCTTCCATCCTTAAAGTATACAAGCTACATTTATGAGATCGATATATAAATAATATATATTAATATGACTCAATACTCCCATGCAAAGAATTTATAATCTTGGAATTATAAAATTGATTGTAAAGTGTAACTTTTTACCTCATTTCCAAAATTAGCAATTCATAAAGCTTCAGGGTCTAATTGAGCATAGACATTATGTATGGCTTTCAGGAGATCTGAATTATCCTCAATGTTGTCTCTATATTGGTATTTTGGGTTCAAATAGTAAGCTAGAAGAAAAAAATGAATAATTTTAGCACATATTTATAAATTGATTGGTATATATTTAATATTATTTGGAATGAGTTTTAAACATTTTAGTCACTAACATTTTTTTTCATAATTCTTTTACAAATTTTTTTATATTTTACACATTCACTTGATTCTTTGTCCAATTTTACTTCAAGTCTTTAATAATTCTACTATTGACTATTATATTGGAAATTTTTATAAATTTGTTAATGCTTCTTCTAAAATAATTTTCAATCTAAATTATTTTAACGATAATTTAATTGTTTAGGATTAAAAAATAACTTTAATAATATGTAAAATATCCATGGACTTTTGGGGTGAAATTCACAATATTTCAGGAATATCGAAAAAAAAATATGGATATTTTGAAATCGGCCGGATATTCTGCAGGATATTGGATATTTATCTGTTTTGATATCGGTCCTTCCAAAATACAGATATATCGATGGATATTTCGGTACATCTATCGATATTTAGTTCCTTGCATAGGAGAAGATCTTGGTTGCGGTGGGATGCACATGCATTTCCACTGCGATCTTGCCACGACCTTGTAGTAACATCATTGTAAGATGCACCTGTTGCATTCTAGTTTTTACCGATATATATATATATATATATATATATATATATATATATATATATGAAACTTTTGACTTCAGTGCGCACTGATAAATATTTATCAGTGCGTTGTATGTGACCATTAGATTCAATTGTTTTGATCCAGTAAATATGCACTTGTCTATATTTATCCATAATCTATGACTCACATGCAATGCACTGCTGTATTTTATATCGGTGCGCATTGAGGAGAAAAGGAATATATATATATATATATATATATGAAAATTTTATGTTTTCTCCTCAGTGCGTACCTATAAATATATATCAGTGCATTGTATGTGGACCATTAAATTCAATTACTTTAACTGAGTCTGTATGTATTTGTCAGTGCTTATCCATAATATATGGTCCACATGCAATGCACTGATATATTTTATATCAGTGCGTACGGAAGAGAAAAGAAATGATATATATATAGAAAATTTTCACCTAAGTGCGTATTGATAAATATTTATTAGTGCGATGCATGTGGACCATTAGATTCAATTGTTTTGACATAGTCTATATGCACTTGTTAGTGTTTATCTATAATCCATGGCTCACATACAATGCATTGATATATTTTATATCAGTACGTACTGAGAAGAAAATGATTGTATATATATATATGTATATATATATATTATAAATGTTTTGGTGCACTAAAATTTTATTAGGAATGGAAAATGAGCATCTTTCAATGAATTCAAAAATTGTTAATTAATGAATTGTTTAAATAATTAATTCTATAATTCACAAAAGGTTTTTGAAACAATTTCTTAACTTTTCCTATAATATGAAATAAATGCAAATTAATTAGTGTAGTTTCGAAAATCATTGATTTAATAATTTTCTAATTAATTTTAGAAAAAGTTTTTTGCTTTTTGTTTTAAATTTCAATAGAATCTTTTCATCGTTCATGTGAAGTTTATATGCATGTAATTAACTTTTATTGTACAGAAATTAGAAACATTTGCAATGTAGAGAAATTAGAAACATGTGCCTAGTACGAAATCCTTTTGATTTTAGTCATTTCCATATATAATTCACTTTGTAGGCAGTGAAGTAGAAAATCTTAAAGATCAAATTCCACAAATACAAAAGGGTTTGGGAGAAATTTTGTTTATATCTGAGTTACGTAATTAATTAACTTTTCCAAAAAAGAAATTAAGAATCCTATAATTGGAGGGGTAGAGAAGATGGTTGCTGGGTAGAGAAGATGGTTGCTTTCCTTCTTATAATGCCAAGTTGCCAACAAAAACAAGTCTCTATAGAGTGAACCATGAATTGAAGACCCTAAATAGGAAAGTAGAAAGACACCATCACAAACAAAAAAAGAAGAAAGTATTCAACACTCATATTTAAATACTATGAACGGGTATCGAAGAACCGGAGCCCACAAGTAAAGCAACCAAAAGAGAAACTTCAAAGAACCTGGACCTTAATCCACAATCAATCTCTTAGGGTCTTGACACACATTGTGTTGTTTAAATCAATCGGTGCACATGCAATGATTTCTCAAATTATATATATATATATATATATATATATATATATATATATATGGTAGTATTAACATGTACCCTTAGAACACAGGACACAGGTTAAGAACACAAAAGTTACCACATAAGAAAAGTCAACTACCTTATTTATTATATTGTTACAATAAATATAGTAATTGAGTTTCCCATAAAAGAAATTTTTATATTCTTAACATGTGCTTTAAGGGCGCATGTTAACACTACTCATATATATATATATATATATATATATATATACACGTAATTTTCTCATAAGATATTCTTTATTTTAATTTTGGTAAGGACCTTGATAATATCAATTTCTATAAATTTTAATATGAATTTTTTTATGGATGATAAATGCAATGAAATCTACTAATAAAAAAATTTAAGAATTTTTCAAATATTACAACTATTTATCCCGATTTTGTTAAATATGAAGGCATCGGAAAATGGGTGAAATATAGGAAAATTTAAGAAAAAATAGTTGTAGTACTTAAAAAATTCTCAAATTTTATTCATAGATAGATTTCATTAAACATATGATCCACAAAAAAATTCAGATCAAAATTCATAAAAATATATGTGATTTCATCAAAGTTTTTATCAAAATTAAAATAATTGATCCATTATAAGAGAACTACTCATTCACGTGTGTGTGTATATATATATATATATATATATATATAGACGTGAATGTATATCAGAGAAAGACTTTGTAGATATATAATCTATTAAATATCAACATGTACATTTCTTGTAAGATTTTATAGCCTCAAAAATTAGGTTAAAAACCATGTTTTAGATTAGTTTATTTCACTTGCGTGTCCATTGAAAATTAGGAATCTACTCGATTTTGAATCAGAACAAAAAAAACACTTAACTTATTAATTAGTTATTTTAAGTTTAGAAAGTATGTTTTAAATTACTTTATAAAATAATAAATGGAATGTTTCATAAAAACATTGAACAATACATTAAAAAAAAGTTTTGCTCAATATTAACATGGAGATCAAGTTCTAGTGATATTGTTTCTAGCATTAATTAATATAATGTTTGAATAATTATCACATGTAAATCAAGATCTTACTTATTACTACCGTCTAATGTGGTTATGTGATAAATTATACTTATTTAGATGTTTTAAGTTTGAATCACAATCTCGTAGATGGTATGTTAAAAAAACCACGAATCAAATTTTTCATGCATAAAATTGAATTATTTGAACAGAGAATCAAACAAAGAATTCATTTATATGTATAAAGATTATATAATGTATTTTAACTCTAAAGTTTCCACTTCCTATGCATCAATTAATGGATTGGTCCATTTCAACTTCTTCTTCTTTTTCTTTCGATTAAGGGCAGTTACACCCATATTTTTCAGAAGGATGACCCACATTTGTACTGATCATATTGAACAATATAACAACAAAATATTCCTCCCCATCATATTCATCTCCAACTTGTAGTACTTTTTTCATAAAATTGTACTTCGTCATAATCTTTTTTAAAATATTAATGCTATTTGTATGGGAATTAGAATTTGTTTGCATTAGTTGTTTTCAATCATTTATTCTATTTACTTATTAATGTGACATCCACTAATAAAAATCAAAATGTAGCTAACAATCTAGAATCTATATATGTAACATTCCATGTGACAATAAACCCTAAATTGGGTCCTTCGTGTTATATATATAAATATATATATATATATATATATATATATATATAAAGAGGGACCCAATTCTGGTCGACTTAGAAGCACATTGATTCTTGTCATTGAAATTTAAAAAAAAAATGGAAAATCACTGTAATGAAATTAGAAGAAACCCATATGCATGCTTTCATATGTCTCAGTCGCTCCAAAAAGGAAACCTTTTTTCTTTTCAAACTATTACAAATTTAAAAATTGAGCGAGACCGACATGACTTAAACTATCTTAAACAACCATCTCAAATATCTCAATTTTTTTATTTCTTAACGGGTAATTTTCTTTTTTCTTTCTTTCTTTTTTCACGAAATTTCCTACTAATGCACACTAGCTTCTACCTAGGGTTGAGGCAAAAGCCTTTATCAGTGGTGACTGGTGTTGCCTTCTTTAATTGGGTTTCCATGATGATCAATGACCCACATTGATCAAAAAGCACTTCTTTTTCTTACTAACAATCTTCACTGATTCACGGTCACATTTCTTCTTTTTTTAGCTTCCTCTTGATGACTTGATCTGTCTATCTCCATGATTTTTATCTTTTCCTTCGCATGCCTTGCTTTTGAATTTTCATCCTTGTAAAATTATTATGTTCTTGCCATAATGAAGTTAAAAAAAAAATGAGTAACATCAATAAAGAAGAGAATCACATTTTAAAAGTGATTACTTCACGTAATCACCCAACTGGTTGTATATATCATTCTCTCTCATGGAAAAGGGTAATTTTCAAGAATCTCTCATAATATTTGATTTATAAATTTATAATAAAAATATAATAACATTTTAATTTGGTTTAACTGTGATTTTATGTGGGTATGAACCTTGAAGTAGTTTATAACTAGGTAGGTTCTTTATAATTAGGAGTTTTCTTCTATAAATCCAAACATAGAATTATGCCTAAATCAGAGTGTACTCGGGATTTTTTAATAGAGCCGGCTAAAACAAAAGTATATATAAAAAAAATTAATAATAAAAAAACATCAACGGTACTAGAAAATTTCATTAATCGAAAAACAAAAACAAAGTGATGAAAAGAATTAGAGTATGTTCGGTAATGTTTTTTGTTTTTGTTTTTGTATTTTCATTTGAAATTGAGTAATTGATTTTCATGTTTTCAAAAGCTGAAAAACTTTGAAAACACATCTGGTAAGAATAATTGAAAGCAATATTTTGGGAAAAAAAAGAAATTTGTATTTTATTAAATTGTTTTAAAAATAATTTTTTAATGGATTGTTTCTTTTTTTGAAGTATTATACAAAATCGAGGTATATAGTAGGAATAAAAATAATATTATTTGTAGTTATATTATATATATAATGAAAACAATTAAATTAAGATAAAGTGATATCTTTTATCTATTAAAAATTAAAATAAGTAAATAAACATAATTGATTGATAATTTATTTATATGCTGTTATTTAATATAATTAAAATAATATAAACTTTTTAATTTGAAGGGACTGTACAATAAAAAAAAAGAGGAAAGAAAGAAAGAGAATCGGTAAGGTGTGAGAGGAAAAAATGGAGAACAATATGATGATGTGACATTGTCCGAAGCTGAAACTATAACTCACTAGATTCTATTGTGTTTTGATAAAATAAATATTATTAAATTAATTATAATTTTTTTTTTCTTTTAGGAAGCTGACCAGACTATATCTTGGGACAGCCATCCTTGTCACCAACCCTCGGTTTAAATTACGTCTATAATATTATAAAGTTGGTTCCGTAATATCACATAGTTAAACAATTTTTTTTTAATTATGTAATATTATGTTATATAAGAGTGATCCTGATATTTTATTTTTGTAATATTATGTTACAAAAGGACAATTTTTTATAAATAAAAAAAGTTCAGAACCATTATGACCGAAAAACTCCTATTTCTGTTTTCTAATAATACAATATCATAAAGATCGATTTACATTCACACAAAAGATTATCTTACATTTAAGATTCTTGTATAATTATATCAAAAAGAAAACCATCCATAACTATTCTTTCGACTTACACTTTCACTTGGTTTAATGTCTCGTAATTAAAAAAAAGGAAAATTATGACGATGATTAAAATATAATTAATGTCGAATCAATCACAAAAAGAAACTTTTAACAGTTTATAAATTAATTAACACAAGTATCATTAAGAGTAGCCAATCGATTCCACGCACGGGCACCTCCTCTCCTTTTTTGTTACAAAAAAATGAGTCGGCTGGCCTATCATTCCTTGTTCATATAGAGCAATTAATTTATTAATAAAAAATAGGTAGCGTTAATATGTGTCTTAACAATTAAAAATTTATTAAAAAAATATTATTAAAATTATATATTTATTACATTAACTAATACAATATATGTAATTAATATTTTCTGTATTATGTATTTTTTTAGTTGTTAATCTATACCCTTAGAGAACAGATTAAGGGGTTGTTTGTTTTTTCCATTTAAATTTTAATAGGTCTGAATCATAATTATTTAGTTGTTTCGTTTGTTTTTTTAAGTGGTCAATCAACTTAAAAATACTAAAAAACAACTTAAAATAAAAAGTAAAAAATCTTGACTTTTCACTTAATTACCAATCACTGAATTGCATTAAATGCAATCCAAAATATTTTCTTCCGATACCATCCCTCATATATAAAATATTTCCAATTTTATCATAATTATATATGGTATAGAAATCTTTATTTTAATATAATGCTTATTTTAAGTAGCTTTAAAAATAAAAAAGAACCATAATCACTTATCATATTGGTGTTTAATATCAATACTTTATTATACTATTAGGGTGATGTATTTATATATTATTTTTTTTAAGTGTTTTGTGTGAGTTTTCCAGCCACACCTTTTATTTTTTGAAAAAAAAAACATTTCATTTCTTAGTAAAAACGAAGTTTATTTGTAATCGAAGAAGATCATAATCATATGTGTTTATATATAATTATTATTTTTGAATTGTTTTTATTCCATATTATATGTATACTTGTTTGGCATGAGTATAAATGTAAAATTACTTAGTTTCGGACAATTTTACTTTTAAAAAACAAACGTATTAACAATACATTCAGATGTGAGGAAAAAAAAAACATGTCATTCAGGTTCAGATTTCAGTCCTTATTCAGTATTCAAAAAAATTCATGACTGTTCAATCTTCAGACAAAAAAACAAACGACCCTAACACTACCCATTAAAAGATATATTTGCTCACTTTTCTTTAAGAGCACTAGATACACTCTCAATATTTAAACGAAATAAATAAAGACCCACTTAAAATATACCGGTATCTAACAAACTAATGTTAAAATAAAAACACACCACTAATAATCATATCATATATATCAAGGCAAACAAGAGGCAGCTTCTTAGCTTAGATTAAAATTAGAAAATTTTAAAAAGTATCTTATAATATAAACTGAATAGTGATTAGAAAATGGATCGAATTCAGATGGTTGAAAAGTTTTTCATTCAATACTTTTTTATAAAGAAAGTGTAACAAATTTACATGGAAGTTTCATACGGATTCTTAATCAATTTAAGTTTTAAGTAATTCGCGAGGGATTTATAACGATTTTCTTAATTCACAATATGTTAATTATTTTTTTGGGAAATTTTTAAGGTTAACTGCCTGGAACTTGTATTATCGACATAGATGTCATATTCAAACAATTATAAATTATCTTACTAGTAATTAGTATCATCTTAATACAAATTTTTATCTTTGAATAAATTCTAATAGTAAAGTCTGTATCAGAATGGTCCTATTTAAGTCAAAAGATAAATAGGTTTTGCATAATGTTAGGCTTTGCAATTATAAATTATCGTAACCATTAGTATCATCTAAATGCCGGACTTAATTCTATCCATAAAGTATGAACGGTCCTGATACCCGAACAAAAATTAAATAAGCTTTGCATGGGGATTTAAGTGGGCGGCAGTCACTACTGTTGGGGATGATGGATATGGGTTGGTCACTTGATTGATTAGGTCAGGTCAGTGGTGCCTTAAAGAAAGCAAAATGAGAAATATTGAAGGAGTGAACAGCCACCTACAAAGATAGGTCCCACACCCACCATTTTTAAAGAGCATTTGAGATAAACTCAATATATAGCTAGATCACCAGACAAAGATGGTAGGGGTCCATCAAGATGTGATCTACATACATGCTCCACAACTCTTCTTATTTTTCATTTCCATCATTTCATTTCATTATTTTCTTTTCTTTTCTTTTTTAATTACTTATTATTATCATTATTTAATTATTATTTTTACTCTCCCTTCTGATGCCTATAAATTGGGAGGCGCGCAACCCCCATTAAACCACACACAAAAGCAAAGTTTTATTTTGCATTCACTGATCACTAGAAAGAAGAGAGAGTAGTTTCATAGTAAGAGAGAAAAGAAAACACCAACAACAACAACAACAATGGAGAGTACTTTCCCAGTTGTTGATTTGTCCACGCTCAACAATGGTGATGAGAGAGGATCAACCATGGAGTTGATCAACGATGCCTGTGAAAACTGGGGCTTCTTTGAGGTATATATATATATATATATATATGTACATATTTTGATGTTTCTGTTTATATTTTAGAGCTTGAATAGCTTCAATGAAGCAACATATATATGATTAAAATCACTTTTTAATGGTTGTTTTTTTGTTGTTGAAGCTTGTGAATCATGGGATATCTCATGAGCTGTTGGACACTGTGGAGAAGCTGACAAAGGAGCATTACAGGAAATCTATGGAGGAAAGGTTCAAAGAAATGGTGGCAGCTAAAGGTCTTGCTGCTGTCCAGTCTGAAGTCGGTGATATCGACTGGGAAAGCACCTTCTACTTGCGCCATCTCCCAACCTCAAACATGTCCGAGATCCCTGATCTCGAAGAAGATTACAAGTAACTATAACTATTCAGCACGGAAACCTGTTGTCACAGTGCTGCTCCTGCAGAAATCCGCACTTTATTTGTTTAAACATATATTTTTTTTAATAAACTTGTATGTTGTTTCTTGAACAGGAAGGCAATGAAGGAGTTTGCAGGGGAACTGGAGAAGCTAGCAGAACAGCTTTTGGATTTGATATGTGAGAATCTTGGGCTAGAGAAGGGTTACTTGAAAAATGCATTTCATGGGTCAAAAGGACCAACCCTTGGAACCAAAGTCAGCAACTACCCTCCATGTCCTAAACCAGATCTGATTAAGGGACTGAGGGCCCACACTGATGCTGGTGGTCTCATTTTACTCTTCCAAGATGACAAGGTCAGTGGCCTTCAGCTTCTCAAAGATGGCCAATGGGTTGATGTTCCTCCAATGAAACACTCTATTGTTATCAACGTTGGTGACCAACTTGAGGTACAAAAACAACCATTTCTCTCCTATAATAACGATCATGAGCATAAACCCATTTGACTAATAGTCCTTAAAATATGAAATCTTTTGTCAATTTTTGATTTTTTTTTTCAGGTCATAACCAATGGCAAATACAAGAGTGTGTTGCATCGTGTGATTGCTCAAACAGATGGAAACAGAATGTCACTTGCTTCATTTTACAATCCAGGTAGTGATGCTGTGATCTATCCAGCACCAGCATTGGTGGCTAAAGAATCTGAAGAAAGCCAAGTGTATCCCAAGTTTGTGTTTGAGGACTACATGAAACTCTATGTTGGGCTCAAGTTTCAGGCCAAGGAGCCTAGGTTTGAAGCCATGAAAACTATAGAGTCCACTGTCAACTTGGGTCCAATTGTCACAGTCTGATACTCTGATTCCACCCCCAGTGAATAATAAGATCTAAACTGGGTTTATGTGTCTGTCTTCTCTGTTAATAAGTCTAGTGTCTACTGATTTCAGTCCTTAATGTTATAGTTTTTTTCATGGTTGGTATGTGGCAGGTTAGTGCTATAAATTCTGTGTGTTGTCTGGTGTGGAAGAATATAATATAGTCTTTTAAAATAAGCCGAAAGCTTGGACTAATATTTCATTGTGAAGTCAAAAGTCTGGTGGTTGGTTGGTTGGTCGTGTTGTTGATGCAGTTTCTAATTATTGTGGAAAAATGACCAAAACAGAAGTCCTTTTATTTAATATAAATTTGGTGATGATATCTTAAATATTCTATTTTTGGCCTCTTACTATGATGATCATCAACATTTGATCTTCCTGTTCAATGGCATGGTGTGCTTTGGATAGTTTCATGTTTAAAATTACAGATCAATTGAATTTGCTAGGAGATGGTCTCAGAGGTTTCATGTCCTACACCAACCGTAATCCACAAATATCCACACACAAAACAGCTCCAACTCAAGTAAAGTGGGACAACAATAAAATCCACTTAACCCTGAATTTGTGTAACATCAACATGACCAATGGCCATTAATAGAAAATGGTCACTAAAAAAACAACAAAAAAGTCCATAGTCACGAATCCATATCCATAGTTTCCCCCACCAAGGGACCCAGATTCTGGTATTTCTAGACAGTAAAATAACTGTGAAATGAAGTATCAATGATTGCTGTTTAGCACATGACTGCATATTTGATTTAGCTGCATAGACTCTGGTAAACTTGTGATGAAAACTTAAAGAAATTGATAGCCAAAAAATCCAAATTCTTTCATGTATAAGAAACCAAGCTGACAAATAACCTGGCAATTCAAAATGCCTCTGCAACCAGCACCAATGTATAGCTTTACTATGCATACAATCAATTTGTTCCAAATACAAGAAGGCCAGAACCAATCACTTATTTGAGACAACACAAACAAACAAGATGGGAAGATTTAAAATAAAATAAGACATTCAAGATGGACTGCTGACGAACAGTAAAACAAGGGCAAGGTAAGGTGTAACAGGATTTACTGTTACCTTGAGAGCAACTTGAAAATGATGCGATGAAAAAAATTATCTAACACGAGATAAAGTTCATATGATACAGATTGCAGATAGTTTTCCTCAACTAGTTGAATAAGTTACTATACTAGCATAGTTGTAAGCTTGCAATTTCAGTAATTTCACCATCTCACAAATTTAAGTAATCACAGAACAACGATTGCAACAAGAAGAATGGCAATTATAAAACACATTAAATGGGATTACATGGGCAGGAAAGACAAAACTCAGAAGGCAAACATATAAAAAATGTTTATTAAAAACTCATCAGTGTCACAAACAATTCTTAATAGTTAATACCTTCACTTTGAAAATTGAACATGGAGGCCAATGATCCAAAATCTTTTGAGTATACCACTTCTCATATTGGCAACCGAATTCCCAATTCAGAAAAGAGATTCACCCTGTAGAGCACTTCCTTTCCAAGTACATGCTCATGAATCATAATTAACACAAATGCGTGAAAAATATTCATTGAAACCACCATGAAGAATATGTAAATCACTGCATATCAATTCTTTGATGCTTGATTGGCCTCATTGCTCTTATCAGCTTCACCAGTCACATCAGTGCTTCCATTCTGAACCTCCTTCTCTTGTCCTTCTACAGCATCTACATTAGAACAATGATTCTTCAGAACCATTGAAATGTCAGCCTCAGATGCTCCAGC
Organism: Dipteronia sinensis; assembly: GCA_033220585.1. Classification (NCBI taxonomy): domain Eukaryota; kingdom Viridiplantae; phylum Streptophyta; class Magnoliopsida; order Sapindales; family Sapindaceae; genus Dipteronia; species Dipteronia sinensis. The sequence goes on along the minus strand of CM065644.1, from coordinate 21,255,216 downwards.
AAGCGTAAATCGCTCAACAGCAGCCTCAAGATGTTCCTTCCAACCACTCAGGCCTAATTTGCATTCAACTTGGGATCGCTCAAAAAGCATGTTGCCCCAGAAGAGATGTATCTGTGACCTCATCACAGCTGCTTGTTCTGCAGCTTCATCAGCTGAAATCTCACTCTGACCAGGAGTTCCCAAGGTCTCTCCATCAGGTCCCGGTTTCTTCCTCCTCTTCAAGAATTCCTCTCTCTTGCTTGCATTCGGGTCTTTTAGCTCTAGTGCTCTCTGCTCTTCCAACTTCTCCCACATCTCAGTTGCAGCTTTCATCTTCACCTCTGCACTGTCAAAAAGTTGAAGTGTTTCCGAAGCATCCCACCCTGAAAGATCTATTTTCTTAGCAAGTGCAAAAGACCAATGAAGCTTAGCCATTTCAAATTGTTGTTGCCCGAGTGCCAGCAAACCCTCATAAAAGTCAGGTTTGATCACAAGTGCCTCCTCATACTTCTCCCTAGCCAAAGAATATTTTTCCTTAACCCAGTCATAAGCCGTTTGAAGCTGTGTAGCCACTACCTCCTTTCCAGCAGACTCATCTAACGGGATCCGTTTCCTTGCTGCACACATATGAACATTTCCCCAATTGAAGAAAGCCAAAGCAGCAACCTCCTGGAACTTTAAGGCAGCCTTGTCAAAAAGGCTTTGAGCTTCTTCACTGGTCACAGTCTCCTCAAGAGCCTCTGCGCAAAGCTCCATCCCGAGCTCATGCAAGTCAATGTGAGCATCTGGGTCAATACCGACATGGGTGCGGAACAGTTGAGCAAACTCAAACAACCAATCATCCATTTCCACTTCCTTGCTATCTTGATCGTCTGAAGCTCCTGTTTTCTCCTTAGGAGCTTCTTTCTCTGCCTTATCAATCTCACTATCAGCAGTTTCCATTGCGGATTCACCGAGAGAAGAATGAGATCCACTTTCATCTCCCTTATTTTCCTCAATCTCAAGCGGCTTCTCCTCCTCTTCTTCCAGCAAAGGTGGCTCTTGTTCTGGACTAACTTCAACAATATGCAATCTCAACATCCCAAACGAATCAGATTTATCTGTTTCTGGCTCTTGTGTCATACGGCTGTCCACGGAAGACTCGGCCATTCTGAGTTCCCCTGTACCTGTTATAGTCACCAAATCTCCATCATTATCCTTGTACTTGATCAAAACTGCCTTTGAAGAAGGAAACCGCTGACTCACAATCTCCCTTAAGGCTTTGAAACTGCAATTTACTGGCATCTGGCCAAGCCTGATGTCATGATCATAAACAAACTTCAACGGCCTCCATCTTACTGGCACCTCCAAAACTGGCCAACGAGTAGGCAACGACACAGACGAAGACATAGACTGCTCTCTCTGGCTATCCTTACTTGGATTACCAGTAGCTTTTGAAGAACTATTTGACGGTTTCAGCACAACCTTGGGCAATTGGGTTTTTGTCTCATGGCCATTTTCAGTCGCGGCATGGATTTGGGGTTTCTCCAGCTTACTATTAGGAAATACAACCTGTCCCCCAGGGGAAGTTGCTGCCTTCTTTGGCACTGGACGGGCAGGTAAACAGGGTCCAAGCCCAGTAATTGGTGCCCCGCGAACCGCAGAAGCTCCAAGGGCAGCAGGGGACGGGCGGCTCTGGAGGTCTTGCTGAGCTTCCTGGCGAGGTCCCAATGCAGTCCTCAATCGCTGGGAAATCTCCAAAGCATCCCGGTGATTCGCATCAGCTCCCAACAATACCTGAACATCCTGCATAGCCATTTCATACCTCCCTGTGGCCTCGAAAGCCCTAGCCCTCCTAAGGAGAGCTCGGACAAAGATAGGCTGAACCTGAAGTGCCATAGTACACTCAGTAATCACAGTCTCATAATCTATAGGCTTCATCTGCATCAAACAAGCAGCCCTATTGCTATGAAACACCGCACGGTCTGGGTGAGTTTTTGGAGTAAGCTTAAGAGCATTATCATACTGTTCAAGAGCACCCACATAGTCCTTATTTTGAAACCTCTTGTTGCCTTCTTCTTTCAACTCATGGGCTCTCTTCAAAAAAATTGAAGAGTCCAAATCAACAATACCACCATTAGCATTTGCTTTTACATTTGCAGTTGCAGAAGTATCACCAGAGACCTGGTTTGAGTTTGAACCACCCTTTTTTCTTCTACCTCCAGATTTCCCCATTTAACCAAAATAAAAAAATAAAAAATATATATACTTTCTCACACAATCACTCAATTAAATCTCTACCCTAATCAAAATAAGACCCAAGTTTCAATCTTTGAATGCTTTTGAGAACAAATTTTCGAGCTTTATATAAATAAAAGAGAGAGATTAACAAGGGTATACTTACAAATGACGAACCTTTTCGTTGATGATCGTGAATTGGAGACTGAAGCTGGATTTGAGAGGGACAAGATGGGAATTTTGGAGAAATTTTTAGAGCTCTGCTCCTTTTCTGGAGAGAAGGGGCACGTGAAGATGATATGGGGTTTTGGGCAAAATCTCTGTAAGTGAAACCCTAGATAGTTGGATCAGTTTTTTTTTTTTTTTTTTTTAAATTGGATGTGTAGTCATCTCAGCCGTTGATTGGTTGACTATTTTGGGAAATACTCTTCGATTTTGACCTTTCCAATCACAATATTCTCTTTTTTTTCTTTTTTTTTTGGTAACGAGGATCCTGAACATAAATCTATCTGTCATCCTTTAACTGCGTGACACATGTAGGGCCTGTATACTCTACCGATATGTATGTTGGATACAGAGTAGAACAGATAAGAAACATCGGCCTGTATCATTGGCCCCACAACGATGCAAACGGATAAATCAGGATTCGCCCCCGTTTGGGTAAGATTCGAACCGCTGACGTTAGCCCCATATCCGTCCTACCACCAGCAAGGCTAAGCGCCCTTGAAGGCTGGCCTCAAAATAATCGCCAATCACAATATTCTCATCACACCATCCATTGGCCAGGGATCTGCTTGAATCTTTAGTGACACCTGAGCGAGCTCAAGAGGAGAAATCAAATGGTCAATATTCTTTTTTTCTTTTTCCTAGTTCATTCAAACTCAAAAATTCTTAAAAAACAAAAAAAATACTTAAATGATGTATTATATCGGGTTTTAGGTGATTTACCGGTTAAAAAAAATTATCAAATCATCTAATAATAGATGTTGGAACCCAATTACATTATATCCGATCTCCGCAACAATCGTCGTTTGAATACAATATATTAATTACTAACTTTCTCGATAATATTAAGTTAAACTCGATTTTACATGTCACAAATTTTCATTTCATTGCACTTGTTATTTCATGAAATTTTTTTCCTTCGGAAACCAATTTAGGTGATTAAATATTTCATTACTTATCTAAACCCAATAAATTTTCACAATTTTTTCTCTATTATACAAGATTTATAATGTGTATAAGGAGTAATTGTACAAACGTCTTCTGAGTTTAGGTCTAATTACACATATATATATATATATATAATTTTTACCAAATATATACACAAACCTTCCCTACCGTCAGTTGACTTCCATTCAAGCTAACTTGTTGACTAGATTTTTAGTAATAAAAAGAATAATGGAGAATTTAAAAAAATTAGACTTTAAAACACAAATTTAGACTTTAAAAAATTAGAAAAAGGAATAATGGAGAATTTTTAAGAAAAGAAATGGAAAACAGATTTCAAATATGTCATTGCTGAGACTTGGATCCACAATCATGTAAAACAAAACTAGATTTTAGGCTTTTAACATTAAAATACAATCATTACCGATGATTGAATATTGAATATAATTATGGAATCCCACTTATTGCTAAAAATCTTGTGGCTTGAATGTAATCCTATTGATGATTGAAAATTGAATATAATTGTGGTTTGTTGGTTTATGAATCATCAATAATGATTGTATTTTAATGTTAAACTTAAAATCTAGTTTTGTTTTTCATGATTGTGGATCCAAGTCTCATCAATGGCCTATTTGAGATTTGTTCTCAATTTCTTTTCTCAAAAAATTTCTTTTATTCCTTTTTCTAATTTTTTTGTTTTATATATTTTAGTCTTTTAAAATTTGTTTGAAAAAATATAATTAAAAGCTTTTTATTTGCATTTTTATATAATGTATTTTATTTTAAGGGGAACAAAATAAAGTATAAATAAGTAACTAAGGGTATTTTGGACTTTTATTACTAAAAATATGGTAAACATATAGTTTGGATGGAAGACAACTGACGGTAGGGCATGTTTGTGTAATATTTGGTACAAAGTCCATATGCGTGTAATTAGCCTAAACTCGGGGGTGTTTGTGCAATTAATCCTATGTATAATTGCATATAAGTTTTGCAAAATTTTATTCATAAATTTTAGTGGTATTACTAAAACCTATTTACATATAAGTATATAACCAACCCATTTTAAGTTAAACATATCTTAAATAAGTGTACTTAGAAAATGTAAGGGTGGATTTAGCAAAAGACAGGCCCAAAAATCAAATCAAAGCCCACAGTACACAGCTTCAAAGGATAATTCAGTAATGTTACCTAATTGAGCGTCTAGGGTTCTTCTCGACGATGACCCTATAAATATATCCCCATATTCATGCTTCTCATTCGAGATTGTTCTTCATCGCAGCCTTCAAATCTTTGGTTTTGAATTTTTATTTTCTTCTTGTCTGTGATTTATTTTTGATAGTTTTCTGATTTTGTCTACGTACTTTTGCTTCAACTTTGTTATTGCAAACGCCTCTGTTCTGTTAAAACGAATGAGGAGACAGTTTAATGTCTCTACACTCTGAAGAATATTTGAGGTAGATCAAATCAACGGCCGAGATATCGTTTCAGTCGTCACTTTCTCTCCATTGACGATTCGATTGTTGCTCGTCCACATTCCTTTTTCTGTCTTCTTACACTAAATATGTTTTTTTTGTTTGTTTGCTTTCCCTGAAAAATTATAATTACATGAATTGCAATCCAAACTGGATCCAAATCACATGATTGGAGAGAAAATTTTCAATATTGTCCTGGAAAATAATTTCCAGGAATATCCTGAAACTGAAATTTTTTCCAGGATCGTCCTATAATAATATCCTGGATCCTGAAAAAAATTCAGGACCGTCCTGGAAATCCTGGAAATTTTTATATGATATTAACATGGAAAAAATTTAAATTTTCCAGGATATTCATAAGATGAAAACAAATCCGAATAAAAGAAAATGATATTAACATTCATTGATTTCTTGCTACTATTTTCAATGAACACTGAATTAAATCTAAACCTCTTTTCTCTGAAGAAAAAAAAAACTGTCATCTAAAATTATGTTAATTGTGTTTTATCTCTTTGAGCATGAAAATGATGTTGGTAAATTCTTGAAGCTGGAAACATCGAACAGCTCCATGAATCTCTGATCCGAGACCCTAGCTTTAGCAGCCGCGAATCTCTGGTACTCATCGAATATCGAAGACAGGCACCATTTCTGCAGTTTTCTCAAGCACCCCACAAGGCAACCAGTCCTGTGCTGCACAGCACATTTGACACAACAAATTTGGTATAAAAAAAAATTTAAGGGAGACATGAAACATGTGATGATTGAAGTTCATACCTTGCCGCGTTTGCAATGAATCAGTATAGGGTGGTTCTTTACATCTTGGAAAAATTTTAGCCAAAAAATATACATGATCAGAGATTGTGAAGCAATAAAAAATATATATAATCTGCAGATGAAGTGAATATGATGTATTAAGTGATCACAATACCTAGAACAACTTGCAATGCTTCACGAATTGTTTCCTCTGGAATGTTTACAAACGGCTCCTGAACATATTGGTGATCAACATGCAGGGCAAAATTTTATTTCAGATGCCAATTTTTATGCGGTCTCATAGGATTTTCATTCTACAATTCATGATAATGCAGCTATATTTTCCATAGCAGACAAGCAATTCAGAAAAGGGAAAAATAATGTCCAAAACTAATTGGCCTATCTCTGGTATACACACAGTCTCAAAAGATCCAATATTAGTCACAAAATGGGCTCAATTTCATTACTTTTCAAAGACAATGTTAGTGAAAGAAAGTGAAATTGCAAATGGGGCAGATATGGAGGCAAAAAGAGTTAAAAGATAGCAACTTCTTGTAACAGAGAAAAGGAGGTTAGTGTTGAAAGTTAGGCAGGAATCAGTGGAAATTGTTTGCCCAACAGGCTGGTCACTTGACTTTTGAAGATGATTTGCACTGCACAATCAAAGAATCCCAAGAACAGATCACATGGTTTGCTTGAAGTTAATCAAACAAGTAAAAACAAGGATCCATACCACACATGTTTATCAACCGAAAAAAGATTACACATTGCAGTTCTTGACTGTGTAGCAGATTTGATGTATGTTCAGTCTAACAACAGAGACATAAACCTCAAACCACTAAAAATTAAAATTCAATCTAACCACATAATCAAATATCAGTTTCCCCACTGCCTTTCACCATCAATTCGAAGAACCAAAGATGAACTTCACAAAGCAAAAGGTATAACCGAAATTTTCCTCGATAAAAACATATGTTGGTTAACCGGTTTTTCGAAAACCTCATCCAAACAATCAGCCTTCTCTGAGGTTTCAATGTAATTCTGCAATTCTTGTTAACAAACAAAAATTCAATTTGTTTTAAAGAATTTACCAGGATGATTAATTATAAGCCTACCAATAACATTTAAATGAAAAACAATAATAACATTATAAAAGTAAGCAATTCAAAGTTCAAACTTCGATTTCGAAAATCAAATGATAACATTCAATGAACAAAGTATAACAAAATTAATACATACTTTGCCTCCATCAATCGCGAACTGGAAAAGCCGAATCCCATTAGCCTTCAAGAACTTATTCATCGAGTCCGGATAAGGTTCCGGACACAAATATCTAACAAAAAAAATTATCATCCAATTAATGTTTTTCTTTATTAAAAAATAAATAAATTCGAACATAATATACAATTCAAAACAAATTATATATGTATGAAAAGATATATTAGATTACTCACAAAATGGAACGGAGCCCTAACGATTGCAAGAAGCTGAAATTGGCAGAATCAGGAAATCCGGACCTGAAAACACCGTTATCCACCATCGCGAAGTTCAACGGCGGCACGAACATCTCCTCGCCATCCTTCTCATTCTCTTCAGCTCCGATCTCCGGGGCCGGGGGACTCTCCGTCGTATTCGCCTCCGCTGCCGCGCAAATCTCTCCTCCGCCAAAGCCGTCGACTTTCATTATCGCGTTTCGCGCCAATTTTTTTTTTTTGAAAAAAAAAAAAATTTTGAAACTTGTAAGATTCGATTTCACAGAGAGAGGTTTGATTTAGTGACTGATGATACGCAGAATCTCGAGTGGGATCTGCAGATTGTGTTGTGAATCTTCGAATTCTCACTGGGTTGTCGTCACTCGTCAGGTGAAGAAATCCCGGAAGCGCGTGAAGTAAATGACCCCTTTTATTTCCGTTTTTATTTTATTTTGATTTTTTTTTAATATATAAATTTGGATTACAGATATATAGATGGAGACGTTTTAAGAAAGTAAGGATTAACCAATAGTAAGATTACACGTGTAAAGTTACTTTCTTTGTTAATTTTTTAAAATAAAATATTGATAATTTTTAATCACACCTTCGTTTAAATAGATATACGGTCTTTCTATTATATCAATTCGAATGGATAGAATTAATATCAGTTCCTTATACGTGGATTTTTAGATTTAAAAGATTTTTAACAAGTTCATACATCCAAATCAAAGAAACTGATATATTTAATTCGAACTGACAATAAAATAATTATATAGATGTATTAGTTAGTGCTCATATGTATATATGCCGAATCATTTAAGGTTTTTTTTGTCCGTACTCTATAGTCTATATCAAAATTCAATGTGTTTATGTCACTAATCACTACCATTTTATTAAAAACTTTGCCAAATCACATGGAATGGATGGGCGGTGGTGGGGGTGGTGGTGGATGACTCACAATCATGAGGTTGTTTTTAATTTTATCAGCCAACTAACCAGCATGAGTAACTTTACAAGTATGTTTAGGTGTGCAATAAGCAACTGACATGTATTAGAGAATTTGGTCACTGTTATTCTAACGAATTCTAAAGAAATATTATCGGACTGAATCAGAACGCCCACTTCATCAAAGTATATCGGCGGTGGTTGATTTGCATGTATATTTGACTAGTCTACTTCATCTTTTGGTTTGTCAAATTGAACTATTCCAACTAGTTTAATCACTAGGATAAAGAATAAAGCGATAATGTATTCATTAATAAAAAAAAATTGTTTTGAATCCGAAAAAGCATATCAAAACTGAGATACAAGAAGCCTGGGTTTGGCATAGTTGCCTCCAATCACATTCACAGAGTATGAAAGTAGGTTTGGTACCCACCCGAAAGCACACGAAAAAAGCACTGCATACGTCATTAAGCCTCGAGAACATCTATAATAATGCTGGGCATTGATTATCAATCATAAAAAGATGAAGAAACCACAAAATAAGGTACTCATATGGAGTTGTGACTAGGCTTGCTATACATAGGAATGATATGAACAAAATATCAGTTTCGGGAAAGCGCAAGCATGGAAACGTTACGGATTTGATTTTTTACCATTTAGGCTGCGAGTGCAAGCACTTTAATAGTTCCTTGACTGTTTGCAGCCAACATTGTTGGGCTATCACTTTTCCAGCACACAGCACTAATGAAATATGGCCCGGCTTCATCATCAGCATCATCCCCATCAGAAACAAATCTATGTGAAGCTGCTGGTTTTGAGATCGCCTGCAAAAGTACCGAAAAAACTTAACTATATAATTTTGATGCCAAACAGCCAAGGTACCTGATCATTTAAAGCGTTCCCGAACCTTGTGATATGCAACCACTTCATTTGTTTCGCTGCCACAGGCTATATAATCGCTGTTTACTGTGAGCCCCACAAAGTTCTTCTCATTCGTGTGGCCTCTAAACGTGCGCAGCTGCGAAAAATTACAAACCATGACAATATCAACCATAATACAAGAGTAACTACTAACGTCAAAGCATTTGAGAAACATGAAGTATCAAGAAGACATGAATACTTAAATGGAAGATATCATCATAGGCACAATAACTTACTGGCAAATTTTCCTTTACATCCCACAAGCGCAATGTGCTGTCAGTAGATGCAGAAGCCAGTTCATTGTTAGACAAAAATTTCACGTATGAAACAGTTTTCTTATGCCCACTGAACACATAGAGTGGTTGGCTAATATTTCTCAAGTCATAATAATGAATGTTATGATCTGCAGAACCCACCTGCAAAGGTTTAAAAATCACTCGCATATGAATTTATTCAAAGTCCATCTAATAAGTTTTGACGTTAAACCATATGAATGTGATAGAATAAAAATAGAAACCTTATTCTAGTAAATGGTTATGATAGTATGTTATTGAAAGAATTATAAGTGCTAAATAAAATATTTCACTGCACCATTTCCAGCCCTTCATCATAGAAATATGAAACAGATCAAGTAGGAAGGAGTGAAGGACAGAGAGTGACATACCGCCACATAAATGCTGGATCCGGGATTATACTTGACGGAACAAATATTTGCTTTCATGTCAATGCTGAGAACACTTGCTTCTTCCCTGGTGCACCAGATTTTGACCTGCGAATATACATATAGCAGAGAAATCAATTTGAAATGTCAAATTAACCCCAGGCAGAATTGATTTGTGCCCAACCATATAAACAACATTGCAAGCAGGAAGCATAGATATTCAGCATTTGTGGGTTGTGGAACTCTGAAGGAAGTCCATTTTACAATTACCTTGCAGTCATCACTACCGGATACAAGCATTGAAGGTTCGGAGGAAGAAAAATCAACACTCCAAGCTCTTTTTTCATGCTCCTCATATTCCATAACACTCTGTAAGGAAGACGGCCTAGTTAATGTAGATTGAAGTGATAAAAAGATGACGTTTTATGACAATCGCACACATAGAGACTAAAAGAAGTCAAAGCTAGCACTTATACCTGACTAGTAGTTGCATCCCAGACAGTTACTATCCCCTCATAATCACTGCTAGCAATTTGGCTTTTTGTGAACTTGTTCCAACTCAAGCAACTGAGTTTAGATCGCGTGGGCATTTCCACAACAGGACAGTGCACTTCAGTTGGTTCATTCACCGCCTGAATAGCAGTAACATAAGCAGATATTGACAATTCAATCAAGGATTAACATAGCACTGAAGAAAATAATAACACTGCTCTGAAGGAACTTCGACCAAAAGCAAGAAATTGTAAACTTAAGCAACACAATAGGGAAAAGTTAATAACAATAATAATTGCTGGATTTACTGGTGAGATCTCTTCTGAGTGCAACCTTGCAATGACATAACTGTAAAGTTAATTGTCCTAATCACCCTTGCAGAAACAATTCCACTGATTATCAACTAAACTGCAAGAACCTAGACTATCATGTCCAACACTCACAGTGGAAAACTCGAAAATCTTTATGCGCCTTGAAACTCCAGCAGTAGCAAACAATTCATTGTCACGATCAAACTCTATACTGCAAGATTTGAAATACACCACCGATTATTTTCTAGCATAAAAGTAATAACAATTACATTGTATGGTTGGATAGTAACAAATTATTTTTAAGCAATTTCAGGAAAAAGACTTGTTACCATGGCATGTAGTGCAATTTATAGCCAATGCAACCAAACAAGTGCCAAGAAACAGGGAGCAAGAGACACGAGAATTTTTTTTAAGTTACAGATACTAAGTTGAATGAAATTGCAAAACATAACATTTTGACTCACCTTGAGACAATGTTAGTAGAGTGGAAAAGATCCGCATGCCTAACTTCAGCAATGACGTTCAATCGACTAAGTTGAACCAGCAAATAGAAAAAGTATAAGTAAAGCAAAGACTCAATTCAAAACTCCAAAAGAGGCAACAAATAAATCTACAAAGTGGTACCCAAGTTTTTCTGCAACGAAGCCAATAATGGAAGAAATATTCACCTGTACTGTGTTAAAGTAGTTAGCACAGACTGGAAATCCTTAAGAGCGGGATTATAACCTTCTCTACTAATTGTGCATGTGTCCCCTTCTTCCTGTTTCTGAGACTGTCGACTAGTCCAATGCCGCCTTTTTTGCAAGTAACACTCTTGTAAGTCATTGAACTGTATCAGAATGAAATAGTGAGAACTAATTTCGTAAAAGATAGATAGTCTTGAAAGTAGTGATTCAACAGCCTATTTACATGATCATATATCCAATTATGAAATTTAGGGGCTACCTTGCTAAAAGAACAAAACTCGCTCTAAATTTTTCAAGACAAGGTACCTGTGCGTTTATTCGCCTTTTGCTTGCTGTATTCAGTCCTGATTGAGTAACATATTGTGAATCAGAGCCACCAAAAGGATCCCTAATTTGGACTCCTTGAGAACTTATAAAAGCCTTCGTATCAGCCTTGTTGTGCTGTATATTGAATGAATCCATCCAACCTTGTACATTGCGGGAGCTAGAGATAATGCCATTGCTATATTTGTCAATCAGTGAAGCCATGGGTTTTGCTGCAGTGGGATCATCATACATCCTTAGTTTTACTAAACATCTCTCTCTTGCCCTATACAATTCTATTCTACGTCTCTCTACAGCATTTATGTCCTCCTTAATGCAATGAAGATCAGTTTGAATCTGTAAAAGACGCAGAAGATCATCAGTTCACAAAATAAATCAAATGTTCTTAAACAAGAAAATAATTGGATGTTAAACCAAGAGGGAGACCATTAAGACTGAGATAGCACTAGTGCCAATTACACATGAAACAGCAAGACACTCAGTTTGTTCCACCCAGAGAATATTATACCACTGAAGCCAAAATTCACCAAGAATCTATTTTGTTATTCATTCAAATTAATATATGCAATCCAAATCACAGATGGTTGTTGCAATAGCATAAATAACGGAGACTCATTCAGTCAATTTACCTTCAATTTAAGGTTTGAATAACTTTTTTCCTATCAGTAAATTGATAATCCTTTGGAAAATATGCTTCTCTAACAATGTTTTTTGTTTCTAAACTGCCGAAGATGTGGATTTCGAATTTTAACATACAATTTAACAAGGCCCAGCATTTACAAGAAGGTTTGCATTGCATCCAGAAAACAGAATGCCTTCTGATACTGTAACGAGAATAAATATATGACTACACAACGAAAATGCAAATTCAAGTCTGAGAACCTCGTGGAGCTCTTCAAGCTTTTGCTTTCTTAGGCAATGCAAAAAGTCATGTAGTATCTGCATACTAGTCTCCGCTTCTTCTTGCTCCATTTTTCTCTTCTTCTCCGCAAGGAGAGATAACAACCCATCTAGCTCCTTAACAGAAACCTCACAACCCTGTCTAAGAATCACAACAAAGAGTCAATCTATTAGACAAAAATTACTAGTCGCGACCACATGCACAACGAAACAGAAATTTCTAAAATAGAATCTGAATTAATTAACTTTAAAAAAGTTCAATCCCTTTGAAATACTTGCATAATTTAACACCAATTATTAAATATAATATTGCAAAGTCAATCAAGAATATTGAACATTCTATCACAATATATATTTTTCCAAAATAAATATAATAGCTGACCTGTTGTAATGCTTGTCGAAGATGTTCAACCGGGGATGCGGCCTTTGCTGTTTTCCCGGCAGATGTTTTCTTCAGCAACTACAAGATTTCAAATCAAAATCACATTTAAAGCAATATCAAAAAAACAGAAACCAAAATTCACAATTTTGAATTCAATCTAACTTAGTACTGCTCTCCGATCATCGACATTATCGTTGTTTGCATGAAAAATTCTCAAACTGATAAAAACGAAAATGCAAGCAAACGGTAAACCTCACCTTGTCGAGCAACAAATTAGGGAAAATATGGTTGTTCGTCAGATAAAAGCCACAACAAGGGCAATCAAGCTTGTTCTTCAAATGAGTGAAAATGCACATGTAACAGAAACTATGTCCACACGCCGTCAAAAACGCATCTCTCATTGTCTCCATGCATATCGGACACAGAGTATCCCTGTCCACCTCCGCCGCTGTCTCCGCCGCTTGATGCGGCGGCGGCGGCGGCGGCGGTTCAGATTTCACCGCCGGGACCAGCTCGCCACCAGTCGAGCTCTCTGCCATTCGAAAAACGGAGTCTTTATTTTACAAAAAAATTCAAAATCGAAATCCTCTCTGTTTCTATAAATTTGGAGTGAATTTTTGTTTTTTGATTTCGTTTAAAATATTGTTTTGTTTTGTTTTGTTTTTTGAGTTGATTGGTTTTCGTACTGGAGGTTCGTGGTTCGTTTAATGTGTTTGTAAATTGTATTTGTGAGGGCCTAAACGGCCCACGTTGGGCGGGCGATTTTCTTATGATTCATATTCTTATAAGTCAAGTCTAATGCGTGCATAACGACGCCGTTTTAATTGCAACCAAACCATGTTGGAATAATTTAATTACTTCAGTATTAATTAATTCAACTACTCCATTCAAATGAGTAGTTATACAATTATATTCTAGCTTTTTTTTTTTAAGAAGAAATATAATTGGGAAAAATCGACCAATCAGCGGTAAAACCTCTCATATTTACACCACAAGATTGCGGTTGCGGGTTCGAGTCACCCTTTTTTTAAGGGCATCTCCAACTCTGCGCCTTCCCCTGTGCCATCTCCATTTTCCAGCCAAAATCCCCTCCAACCCAGCTCTATCCCCTACACCATGTTTGTCGGGATGATCAGTGTCGCACAATATATTGTGCGACATTGTTCATTTTGTGCAAAAATGGCGTCCAACTTTTTTTCAGCCCTATATTTTTATAAAATCACAATTTGACTCTATTTATTAAAATATATTCAGATTATATCATTTATTTAAATGTTTTATTTAATTAAAGTTGTACCATAATAAATTAAATTTATTCCAATTTGATCATTTTTATTATTTAATGATTTTTTGATGTAATTATTATTGTTAACGGAAAAATCACTCAGGGAGCGAAATCTCGGGTAGCACCCTCACCCACTACCGGTAGCCAGTAGCGGGATAGGTACCTTCGGTACCGGGATCCTTTTTATAATCGAAAGCAAGGAATAATATGGTGGAGAAGAAACAAAAAAGGATCGGGAGATATTAAAGAATACTGCTTTATTAAACAATACTATAACGAAATTACACGATATACCCTCTTCTCTCGTTTTTCACTCTTTTACACAGGGTGATGATGGAGAAAACGTTTATGTCGACAAGTGGATATTTTCTCCCAATGATCGTCAGTGGACTCTCACTGGCTTCGGAGAATTTCACAAGGGAATTCAACCGGAAAAACTCTCTCTCTGTCTTTGGCGATCCTAATATTCAAAAAAGCCTCATGTTGTCTACCTTTCAATGCCGTATATATAGTTTCTTCAAAGAATCCCCACGAAATCCGGTTCTCTTAATGAGGATTATCGAGTGTCCTATTTTAGGCGTTGAAAGGCATTGTGTGGGCTAAAGGCGCGAGATTTGATCTCGTTAATTACAGTCGAATTCGAATTCGAATTCGAATTCTAATTAAGTCTCATTAATGGCGCTTTATTTTGGCGATGGAGTCAACTTTCCTTCTTTATGGAGCTTGGAGTGAAACTCTGATTCTGAATTTTTTGGTAGGACGAGGTACTGGTATACCAGTAGGATCTTACCAGCATGGAGCGTGTTCTGTCTCTTGATGGAGTGGCGCTTGTGTCTTCGCGATCATCTTCGTATTGCTTGGTAGGCTAGGTACTTGTCTTGGGGAGGGAGGGGGGGGGGGGGGGGGGGGGGGGGGGGGGGAGGGGGTGGCTCTGAATATATATTATATATATATATATATATATATATACCCCCCTCCCCATCTGAATATTTATATATATATATATATATATATATCGAGGTACTAGGTACTAGGTACCAGGTGGAAGTCGAGGTAGTACCAAGGCGGGCATCGGGGTACCGGATACCTTGACTGATGTCGAGGCACTTGAGGGGTGATAGGTGTGCAATATACCATTGTACTGGTCTTGAGTTGATATCAGGAGCTTCAGTAGGGCGAGGTACGTGCCTTCGTTAGCTCGCGGAGCTGATGTCCTATCTAGATAGATAGGTAATCGAGGTCCTAGCCTTACCAAGTATCGGCTCCACCTAAGTAGGGGCATCAATCTCGATGGTCACCTGGAAGCTAGGACTGGCCCCTATCGGGTTGATACTAATTGGAAAATCCTCATTTGGTCCCTTGCCAAAAAACCGTATTAACAGAAGTCCCCCCTGACTTGAACACCGGTACCAGGTTGGGGTTGGAGTCAGGATAGATAATACTCTGAGAATTTTTTGTAACCGTCTCGTAGAAGGGAATCTTCCTTTTGCACGCTGATTTCACTGAGTCTTATACGTGGCTGACCAGGGTAGGCCAAATTCAACAAAGGAAAAACAAAATTTTTGGGGGCGCACGTTTCTCAAAACCGTTCCCTCCACGTCGCCGATTATCCCGCGACATTAATTACCCTCTCTGCCCATTACAAGTATCTGACTCTATATAAGTAGACCTAGCTCCTTCACCGTGGACTTACTTCTTCTTTTATTAGCTTTCTCAATCTACAAGCGTAGCAAGATAAAAAAAGATCTTAGCTTTTTCCTCGTCTTCACCTCTTTAATTTCTCTTCTTCCAGAAACTAAACTCTGAGCCTGTTGTCATGTCTTCACCTAGTGGCGACAGCATTGAGAAGCTGTGCGACGGTGACACGGCGGCTAGTGGGAGTCTCGCCCCTAGAAAAAGGGCACGCGTCGACAGTGATAGCGGGGACAATGTTCCCTTTCAGCGCCAGCGTTCCAACCGGAATGTGGCTATTGAGACGGGCTTTTCAAAAAATCCCGAGGCTCCGGTTGATGTCGACCGGGAATCGAGTAGAGAAACAGGAACCGCTGCCGGGGTAGGTAGAGACCGGGCTGGCGAGGTTACAAATACTGTGGGAAGGATACTCGCCCTTCCTTAAGAGTATAGATGCATCCCCGATTCTACCAGCACTTTGGATACTGTGAAGTGCTTGAGGAGGGATTTTAAGATCCCTAAGGATATTTTGATTACCATACCCCCGCCTGGGTACGATATGTATTCTCTCATTCCTGGCGAGCTTCCGATTTATACCGCGGCCTTCGATAGTGGAGTCAGGCTACCTCTCAACCCCACCTTGCGTAGAGCGCTGTACGCCTTGCAGCTTGCCCCTCTTCAGCTAACACCAGGGTTTTGGAGGCACCTGGTGGGGTTCTTGGTATTATAGAGGGAATAGTGTGCGAGATACAACATCGATCGGGAACCGGGACCTGACGAGCTCGGATATGTGTTTCAAATTGCTGCCAACGCCCCGGGTTCGAAGGGGAAGTTCTATGCTCGGGCAAAGAACAACCTGAAATTTATGGTACCAGGAGCCACGAAAAAGGATACCTCCTGGAGGGAGGAATGGGTCGTCGTCAAGGGCGAATGGGGCAGCTCGGTTCACATCAGAGGAACTGAATTCAAGGTTCCTACCTGCTTTAGCGGGAAACCCCCATTGGAGAAAGGTAAGCTCTCTACTGAGTCAGAGAAAATCTTGAAGGCCAACATGGCCAGGAATTATGTTAACCTGTAGTATCCTACCTCGGATGCCTTTGATGCATGGAGGGTGGAATATTCCCTCCGTATTTCTGACGCACTTCCTGGTAAACATCTTTCTGATTCTCCTTTCGCTATAGTGCTTTATTAATTTTGCTGATATTAACTTGTGCTTGGCAGTTTTAGCAGTACCTCCACCGATACTTGAGGTGGAGCTCCACCAGGCTGGGGGCCCCGTCAATTCTCCTCAATCATCCCTGCTAGGCTTTCTGCTAGCTCTGATCTCAATGCAGGAGTTGGCATATCGGCTGGACCTAGTAGGGTCACGGCTGAGGTATCTGGATCTCCGGCTCCCCCTCCTCCTACCTCGGCTAGGTCCCTGAAAGGCTTTTACAGCTAGAGTGAGGAGGTATCGAGGTGCTTCCAGCCGAGTGCAAGATGTGTCGCCCCTCAAACTAGTCAATGTTACAACTGTTATTGATGCTAGTGCCTCAACTCCTTCTGCTTCTCCCGTTATGGCAACTGGTCAGCCTAAACCGGTCGAGAAAAGTTCTGACCCTGCTATGGCGAGGCGGGTGGTACCTCGAGATAAGGCACTATCGAGGTTGAAGGACAGCAGCCAGGATGAAGTTTGGCCCACTTCATTACCTCTTACTCAGGTGGGAGCTTAGGTGTCATGACGACCATGCCCACCGAGCTACTAATCAGAAGGGAATCTGCTCTTTTGGCTGAGGTAAGTTGTCTCGTTTTAATCTCTTATCCCGATTTAAACGTGAGAGATATCCTGACTAGTGCTTTGTTCTTGTCAGGCTTTTAAGTTCAACATGGCCATAAGCCAACAGGTCGGCTCCCTCTTGGAGCAAGTTAGAGGTGCTACTGCCGAGCTGGAGAAGTTTAAGGAGGAGCTCGTTAAGGCTGCTCGTGGAATGGAAGCTTTGAACAAGTCACTGGAAAATGCCCAAAAGGAAGCTGACGAGACGAAGGTTGACAGGGAGAAGATGCTGCATGCTTTGGATACTGAGAGGCTCAGGTCCGTTCGCTGCAAGGAGGAGAGGGATGTTGCTACGGGAAATGTGGGGGAGCTGGAGAAAGATGTTTTATCCCTCCGTTATAGCGTGGCTGATCTGGATGCTCAAGTAGACACCGCCTTCGGGGATGGTTACTTTTTTGCTGGCTACCAGGTGGCTCTAGCTCTCTCTCCTCCGTTTGATCTGGGTGCCATCGCTGGATGGAACCGGGAGGAGATTATAGCAAAGGCTGCTGAAATAGCTGGGGCAGTGCCCTCCGATGTGGCTGGACCTTCCCAGGTTGCTGGAGACAGTGGAGTGGTAAGAGTTGCAGACCAGAGCTCTATCTCCATTCTTCCACCAAGCAATGCTGGAGTAGTTCCTAGTTTGAAGGATCCTGAGGCTGGTGTGGCTCAGGCTGAAAGAGGGGTTCCTGCCTCTTCTGCTCATTTGTCAAAGCCCATCAAGGAGGTAGGGAATCAGCATGCTACTGATGATAGAGAATCTGCCCCGTCTATCTCATCTTCTGACCATGTCCAGGTAGAGGAAGGTCATGCTGCTTTGACCAAGGAAGTTGGAGGAGATTCTGACCAAACAGCAGGAGAACTTCGGGGTGATCTGTCCCAGGTGGAGCTTCTGGTTATGGTGGGCACCCAAGAAGCGGGCAAGTTTTTGTCTAATGCTGAAGAGGGAGGAACTCTAACTGGCGGAGTTGGCGAGGAGACGGCCAATCAGGAGCAGGAGGATGCATGACCCAGCTTGACTCCTTACCCAATAGTATCTAGATAATTTTATTTCTTTGTAGCCCGTGATCAGGGGATGAGCTCCCCATTTTTAGAAATGAGAATTTTTTATTTTCCTTGACTTCATGCGTGTGTAGTTTATTACACCCTAGGTTGAAACTTGCTTAAATCTGAAGTAGGATCTTCGATGTAATCTCGATTCTATAAATGCTTGTCCTTGGATGAGTCCTGATTTAGTGTAGTTGATGAGGTGATTGGTCCGGGAGGGGTACCAAGGCATCGGCCTGATGTGGATCGCGGTACCCGGTAATCGAGATTGCCGTGGTTCATGCTACCTTCGTGGTTACCTTGATTTGATCAATGAAAAGAAAACTCATTTCCATATGTATCTGTCGATTGAATTCAGTCGCATGCTTCTGATTGTAGCATAAATTCGGGTAAAAGTCCCTAGCATAAACTTGACTTAATCAATACTTGGTAACGCGAGAACCCTGATGGGAGTAAAGTAGAGGAACAGCAATTGACCGGTACCATGGTACCTTGCACTGTAGTTCTGAGAATCTTGGTTCCTTAATGATAATGAACGTTACGACGAATAATCTTGCAATCTAGGTACCTAGCCTTCATATTTTAGGAATCTTGGTACTATGGCGAATATTCTAGCGAATCTGGGTACCTCGCATTCCTGTTTGCAGGGATCTAGGTACTTCGACGAATAACCTAATACCTAGCCTTCCTGTTTCAAAGAACCTAGGTCTCTAGGCAGATATTCTGGCGAAACAGGGCACCTCGCATTCTCGTTTGGTGCCTTGGAGAATGAATTTGGTAAATCGAGGTATCTTTACATTCCTGCTCTGAAAATCTTGGTACCATGGCGAATGTAATGGAGAATATGTTGGCAACAAGATCCTGATAGGCGGCTAGGGCCATGTTAGAACCAGGTATTTCTTAACGGGGGGTAGTACCCGGCCAAGGCCTTTATCTGGCAGGCGGCTACGTCCTCGCTAACTAGATTCTTCCTGGCGAGGGGTGGCACCCAGCCAAGGTAGTAGGAATTCCATATGGTCCTTTCTGGTCTTGAGGCGATTATTGGTGAAAATAAGGCGATCATACTGGCAACAAGATCCTGGTAGGCAACTAAGGCCACTTTAGCACCAAGTCTTTCTTAGCGGGGGGGTGGTACTCAGCTAAGGCCCTGATCTGGCGGGCAACTATGCACTTACTATCCAGACCCTTCTCAGCGGGGGGTGGTGCCCGGCCGAGGTTTGCTCCATAAGGCAATTATGCTCTTACATACTGGATCCTTCCTAGCGGAGGGTGGTACCCGGCCAGGGCATCAGGAATGGCATGCTGTTTATCCTGGTCTCGATGAGATCCTCCTAGAGGGATTAATCCGGTCCAATGAATTAGAAGTGCTGTGTAGTCCTTAAGGCGATCCTTTTGGAAGGATTTATCATGTCCAGGGCATCAGGAAGGCCATCTGGATTTCCTAGTCTTTGAGACGATCCTCTTGGAAGGATTTATCTTGTCCAAGGCATCAGGAGGGCCATCTGGCTCTCCTGGTCTTTGAAGATGATCATAACGAATTCAATTGGCGACACACAGTAGATAGGTGTAGATAATCGTAGAGAAAGTAGATGGAGAAAGAAAATCCTTTTTTATTGATGATCAAAAAAGAGAATACAAGTACTCACGATTACTAACATCTTCTAGTGTTTGTTACGGGACAGTCTTGGCTTACTTTCTTCGCCTGTCTTATGGGTAGAACCTCTTGAGATGATCAGCATTCCAAGTGTGGTCTACATGATGCCCATTCACGTCGTCCAATTTGTATGCCCCACCTTGGATCACCATTCTGATTAGGTAGGGACCCTCCCAATTAGGAGACAGTACCCCGTCTGACCTCTTCCGGGTATTCTGAGTAACCTTCCTGAGAACCAAGTCCCTTTCTTTGAAGCTCCGGGCTTTTACTCTCCTGTTGAAGTAACGAGCAATCCGGCTCTGGTAAATTGCTACCCTTTCTGCAACCTTGTCTTGTTTTTCCTCTAGGAGGTCCAGGTTGGCTCTCAGCTTGTCTTCATTTTCATCGGGGTCGAAATGTTGAACCCGGAAAGAAGTGAGCTTATGTTCTATAAGAAGGACAGCTTCTACCCCGAAAGATAGAGAGTAAAAGGTTTCTCCAGTAGCGGTCCTCTTGGTGGTGCGATAAGCCCATAACACGTTCGGGAGTTCATCAGCCCATCTCCCTTTCTTCTGTTGAAGTTTCTTCTTCAAGAGCTTCTTGATAAATTTATTTGTGGCCTCTACCAGGCCATTAGTCTGAGGGTGTGCTACAAATGCGAAGCGAAGTTCGATCCCCAGACTCTCACAGAATTCCCGGAACCTGGCGTTATCAAACTGCTTACCCAAATCGGTGATGATGACCATCGGGGTACCGAACCGGCAGACCACATTCTTCTTTATGAATTCTGTTGTATTTGCTTCAATAATTCTAGATAGGGGTTCTGCTTCCACCCATATGGTGAAGTAATCAATAGCCACGATTGTATGTTTCTGCTGACCTGGCGCAGTTGGTAAAGGCCCAATTAGGTCTATCCCCCAGAAAGCAAACGGATACGGCGAGCTGATGGCAGATAATCGTTCTAGAGGTAGGTGATGTAGGTTGGCCGTTTTCTGACATGGTTCACAGGACTGTACGAACTACCTCACATCATGGTGCAAGGTTGGCCAAAAATATCCCATGCGTAGCATCTGGTAAGCTAGTGCTTCTCCCTCGGCATGATTTCCACAGTCTCCTAAATGCACTTCTCTCAATGCCCAGTCTACATCGTCAGGATGCAGGCATCTAAGCAAGGGGAGTGACCTACCTCTGCAGTAAAGGTTCCCCTCTACCAAGCAGTATCGTACCGAGGTTTGCTTGATCTTAAGAGCTTGATTAGGGGTTTTTGAGGGAGCTTTCCTGACTGAAGATAATCCGTGATGGGATCCATCCAGCATGGGATTCGTGCCATGGGGTTGACTTCCCTACCTTCAACTATGCTCGATGTAGTGATTATCTGGAGTGGTACTCCTTTCGGCAAAGCTTGTCCTCTACAGGCGGCTATCTTGGCTAGGACGTCAGCTCGATGATTCTGCTGCCTAGGTACCT
The DNA here is from genome assembly GCA_033220585.1 of Dipteronia sinensis. Taxonomy (NCBI): domain Eukaryota; kingdom Viridiplantae; phylum Streptophyta; class Magnoliopsida; order Sapindales; family Sapindaceae; genus Dipteronia; species Dipteronia sinensis. Next base: position 21,233,633 of record CM065644.1, on the reverse strand, counting down.
GCTCGATCCTGAAACCTTTGAAACGGGGCAACAGTTCCTGGACTTTTTCGAGGTAGGTTTCCATGTTTTCCTTTCTTGACTAGTACATACCAGTTATTTGATTAACTACCAGCTGTGAGTCACATTTGGCAAAGAGGTAACTAACCCCTAGCTCAGCCGTTGTTCTCATTCCTGCTAACAAAGCTTCATATTCTGCTTCGTTGTTGGTGGTATTGAATTCGAATCTGAAACAGTGACAACACTCTACCTTTTCGGGGTCGGTTAGAATGATCCCACCTCCGCTTCCTGCTTGATTGGATGCCCTATCGGTATATAAGATCCAGACTTGATTGATGGGCCAATCTACAGGCTCTTGCTCTTTCTGAAGAGCTTGACCCAAGGCCGGGATAGCATCTTGATCGGGAATTGCATTGAATTCTACCACGAAATCTACCAAATCTTGGGCTTTGATGGTTGTCCTGGCTTTGTACCTGATGTTGAATGGGTGAGCTCAAGGGCCCACAGCACAAGTCTCCCCAATACGTCCGGCCTTTGGAGAAATTGACGCAGAGGTTGATCAGTGACTACCACGACTGTGTGGGTAAGGAAATAAGGGCGGAGCTTCCTAGAAGCAACCACCAAGGTGAAAGTGAGCTTCTCCAGGAGGATGTAGTTCTTTTCTGATTTGGTAAGGGCGCGGCTCACGCAGTAGACAGGGTGCTGGACCCCATCTCTGCATTCCTTTACCAATGCTCCGCTGACCGTTGTTTCAGATATTTCCAGGTATAATTGCAGTTCTTCTCCTAGTACCGGGCTAGCTAGCAGAGGCGGGCTAGCGAGGTACTTCTTCAATGATCGGAAAGCCAGCTCACTGTCCTGGTCTCATTTCATGTTCTTCCCTTGTTTGATTGCCTTGAAGAACGAGATACACTTGTCAATGGATCGTGATATGAAATGGTTCAGTGCTGTAATTCGTCCGGTCAAACCTTACACTTGTCTAAGTGAGGTGGGGGACTCAAGATCTAGGATGGCTTTGATCTTCTCGGGATTAGCTTCGATCCCTCTCTCATGGACCATGAATCCGAGAAATTTCCTGGCTGCAACTCCGAAGGCGCACTTATCAGGATTCAATCGCATCTGATTCTCTTTGATTATCTGGAACGTCTGACGGAGATGGTTCTGGTGATGATCAGCTACATGAGACTTCGTGATCATATCATCGATGTATACCTCCATCGTCCTTCCTATCAGTCTCTTGAACAATCGGTTGACCAGGTGCTGGTAGGTAGCCCCAGCGTTTTTGAGCCCGAAGGGCATGACCTTGTAGCAGTACAGGCCCTGACTGGTTATGAAACTAGTTTTATCCTGGTTAGCTGGGTGCATCATTATCTGGTTGTATCCCGAGAAGGTGTTCATAAAACTCAAGAGCTTGTTACCCGCGGTTGAATCTACCAGTTGGTCGATTTTTGGTAGCGGGAAGCTGTCTTTTGGGCAGGCACCGTTGAGATCCGTATAATCAACACACATGCGCCACTTCCCGTTCGCCTTGGTCACCATAACTATATTGGCGATCCATTAGGGGTACCGAGACTCCCTGATGAATTCTGCCTTTAGCAGTTTGTTTACCTCTTCTTGCACTGCATCATTTCTTGCCTGGTTGAAATGCCTTCTCTTTTGCTTGACTGGCTTGAAGGTGGATCTACCGCTAACCTGTGAGTTGCTAAAGCAACAGGTATCCCTGGCATCTCCTTATGGCTCCATGCAAAGATGTCATTATATTCTCGTAGGAGTTTTATCAGATCTTCCTTTACCTTCGCCTTCAATGTTGAACCTATCCTGACTACCTTGGAATGATCATCCTTCCTGATAGGTATCTCTTCTAACTCCTCTGCGGGATGGCCAGTGGCCCATCCCTTCTCTTCCTCCTCCCTGATCTCTATATCGGGGAGCTCTTACGTGGATCTCCCATTGACCAAGTTAGTTTCATCTTCAAAGTCTTCCTCTGAAGATTGGTGATCTTGATTGATGGTTATTTGCACACATTGCTTGGCAAATGCTGCTGGGTTGGTTGATACTGCATAGCACTTACGAGCAGCCTGCTGATCCCTCCGTATTTCGCCCACTTTGTCTCCCACTGGGAATTTCAAGACATTATGGTATATTGACAGAACCTCTTTGAGGGCAGACAAGTAGGGCCTTCCCAATATAGCTGTTGTAGGCGGACGGGGTGTCTACCACAACGAAGTCTGTCATTAGGTTCTGCTGGAGTGGCGCTGTTCCCACTATTACTGGTAGGATCATAGACCCGGTAGGAATCAACGAGTCCCCCGTGAACCCGTACAATGGGGTGGTACAGCTGTTGTAACAAGGTCTCTTTAGGTTGAATTGCTCCAAAGCACTCTTGAAGAGAATATCAATGATGCTACCTGTGTCAATCAAAACACGGTGGACCAAGTTGTTGGCTATTTGAACAGTGATGACCATGAGATCATCATGAGGCTGGACAGTGTTGAATACGTCCTCTTCTGTGAAGATAATCTGTGCAGCAGGAAGAGACCGATGTGATCCTCTAGTAACCTTGAAAACATTTTGGCCCACTTCTACTCTAGGAACTTTCCTTCCTTCTTCATATGCTTTAACATCGGCATGCACCTCCTTTCCAGTGCTTATGTTGTCGCGTACTTGTTGGAGGAATTCCTCCAAACAACCTCCCCTAACCAAGGCTTCAATCTGGTTCCGCAGACTATAGCATTCCGCGGTATTATGACCTACATCATGGTGGAAGTCATAATACTTGTAGCGGTTCCGTTGATCGACTGGTGCCTTTTATTGGACCCGACTTCCTGAGTAGTCCTTTGTCACGGATGGCGAGGTAAATAATCTCACGAGATACGTTCAAGGGGGTGTAATGGGAGTACCCAATTTCCTCTCTATCTACCCGCACTACCTCATTGGGTGGGGGTGTAGCTCTGGGCGGAGTTCGCCTAGCCTGGTACCGGTTCCGTGGAGGTTGATAGGGTGGCGACCGATATGTAGATTTGTTGGGAGGCCTGTTCTGATTTTTTCTGAACGGGTGCAGGCTTGGGCGCCTCCTTCTTTTGGCTCATCCTTCTTTTGGCGCTTGGCAGTTCTCATATCATCGTGCTCCATCTTAACTCGGAGCTATTCATCTATCTCAACCTGCTCGAAAGCTCTATTGTAGGCCTTCTGGTAAGTCTCCGGGGGATGCTTGGTGAAAGATCTGAACAGTCTGCCTGCCCAAAGATTCCTTCTGAAATTGGCCAAGGTTTTCTTTTCTGCGAAGACTCCCATCTGGATCACTTCTTTATGGAATCTCTCCATGTAGGCTTTAAGCGATTCACCCGCTTCTGGATCACGTATTGAAGGTGAATATGATCTTTGGGGTGAGGTTTTTTGCCCTGAACTGGGCACAGAAATCAGTTGTCAATTTTGTGAATGAATCAACGCTTCTCGTTGGTAGCTTTCTGAACTATGTCTTGGCATAGTCCGTCAGCGTGGTTGGGAACATTCTGCATGTAGCGGCCCTAGTAGCATTCTGAACCTCCATCTGGTGAACAAAGCTTTCTAGGTGGCTTAGGGGGTCCTCAGTCCCAGAATATTTGTCGGTTGGCATCTTGAATTCGGGAGGTAATTTTGCCTCCTTGATCCTCCTAGAGAAGAGAGCATTCATCTCTCCCAAGGGGTCTTTCCGATTTTCCCGGTGCTTGCCCTTCTTCAACTCCTGGATTTCTTTCGCCATTCTGGCGACCTAGTCTCGGAGACGCTTACCGCTATAATTCCTAGATTCCACCTCAGAATCTCTGTCGTCAGGTCCTTCCGATGTCGCAGAAGCTTTATCCTGATTCTCTCCTTAGAGAGGATCTTCTCCAGCGCCCTTGTTGATACCTCCCACCACTGAATGAGGGTGTTCCTTGGTCATTTCCTGGTGAGGCTGTCTAGAATAGGCCACTGGTTGGGCCAGGTGGTGGTGCTCTCTAGGCGAGAGGTCGATGACGGATCTTGCACGCCGAGCTTGTTAACCTGAAGGATATCCTGGAACAAGGGGCATGGGCCTGAGTCTATCATGGACTGGTACAGGAGGTGGTGGTCCCAACCTGTCGAAGGGAGGTACCCTAGTACCTTACCGATTAGCATCTCCCATGGGATCTGGTACCACAGGTTGACTAGTGCTGCTTTCGGCGACCATTCGGAGGTGAATGCTCTCTATAAAGGCCGCAACCTGTTGGTTTAGATTGGCAGGTCCAGCTGCTGAGGTAGCAGGTACCTGAGGGGTAATCCGCGCGGTAGCTGACGGTTTCAAGACGGGTTTGCGACCCTTTCCCCCCTTCTTCGGCTTCTGACCTTTTCGGGTTGAAGCGTTTGACTGAAGTTCTGACGGGTCAAGATGATCCTGAGAGGATCGGAGCTTCATTTTGATGATAAAACAAGAAAACGAGGCACACTGGCTTTCTTTTGAGGGTGTGGTGTTCCCCACAGACGGCGGTGTTAACGGAAAAATCACTCAGGGAGCGAAATCTCGGTTAGTACCATCACCCACTACCGGTAGCCAGTAGCGGGATAGGTACCTTCGGTACCGGGATCCTTTTTATAATCGAAAGCAAGGAATAATATGGTGGAGAAGAAACAAAAAAAGGATCGGGAGATATTAAAGAATACCGCTTTATTAAACAATACTATAACGAAATTACAGGATATACACTCTTCTTCGTTTTTCACTCTTTTACACAGGGTGACGGTGGAGAAAACTTTTATGTCGACAAGTGGATATTTTCTCCCAATGATCGTCAGTGGACTCTCACTGGCTTCAGAGAATTTCATAAGGGAATTCAACCGGAAAAACTCTCTCTGTCTTTGGCGATCCTAATATTCAAAAAAGCCTCATTCTGTCTAGCTTTCAATGTCGTATATATAGTTTCTTCAAAGAATCCCCACGAAATCCGGTTCTCTTAATGAGGATTATCAAGTGTCTTATTTTAGGCGTTGAAAGGCATTGTGTGGGGTTGAAGGTGTGGGATTTGATCCCGTTAATTACTGTCGAATTCGAATTCGAATTCTAATTAATTCTCATTAATGGCGCTTTATTTTGGCGATGAAGTCAACTTTCCTTCTTTATGGAGCTTGGAGTGAAACTCTGATTCTGAATTTTTTGGTAGGACGAGGTACTGGTATACCAGTAGAATCTTACCGGCATGGAGTGTGTTCTGTCTCTTGATGGAGTGGCGCTTGTGTCTTCGTGATCATCTTCGTATTGCTTGGTAGGCTAGGTACTTATCCTGGGGGGGGGGGGGCTCTGAATATATATATATATATATATATATATATATATATATCGAGGTACTAGGTACCAGGTGGAAGTCGAGGTAGTACCAAGGCGGGCATCGGGGTACCGGGTACCTTGACTGATGTCGAGGCACTTGAGGGGTGCTAGGTGTGCGATCTACCATTGTACTGGTCTTGAGTTGATATCGGGAGCTTCAGTAGGGCGAGGTACGTGCCTTCGTTAGCTCACAGAGCTGATGTCTTATCTAGATAGATATGTAATCGAGGTCCTGGCCTTACCAAGTATCGGCTCCACCTAGGTAGGGGCATCGATCTCGATGGTCACCTGGAAGCTAGGACTGGCCCCTATCGGGTTGATACTAATTGAAAAATTCTCATTTGGTCTCTTACCAAAAAACCATGTTAACAATTATTGATATTAATATTTATAATAAATTAAAATGAAGTGTGTAATTAAAATTTTTGATTGCAATTTTTTTTATAAATAAATCACTTAATTCAAAACAGCGAATAATATCACTTATCGTATTGCAATATTACGTTAATTGTGTGGTGAAATGTTAATTGTATAGTAGTATTTAAAAAAAAAGGGAAAGAAAGAGAATATTCAAAAGAATATTTGTTTTAGTATAAAATTTGATGCAGTGGAGATGAAATAAAGAAATAGTGCGAAAGTTACACTATTTTAGTGCAAAAATTGCACCAAAAGAACATGATGGTCTAAATAAATCTCGAATTTATACGATAATGTAATACTTAAAAAAAATAGATTTGGACAAATCAAGATCAAAAGGTCGGTGCAAACTGAATTACTACTCTGCTCAATCCTCAATTACAAATGTCCCCGAAAAGGAGATGCACAACCACAGGATCAAAAAAAGGATATACAAAAATACGAGCAAATACAAAATTTGCTTTATCTTATCGATATCATTCTCTATGATTCATAAAAAGTTAAAAACCTTCCCTCTAATTGAAGAACAAATTTGCAAATTTATATAGTATACATTTGTAGTTAAGAAAAATCTCTAGCGAAGATAATTCTATCATAATTTAACTTCAAAAATGAAAAAAGATTGGGATTTAGTACTTGCAACTTGCAAGACGTATATTGGAACTATTTATTGTTTCTTTTTGTGTACACAACTACTCTTTCTGTGCTGTAAATACAAGTAGATTTTTCATTCTTCTTCTATATTCTATACTATTATGCCTTGATTTTGTTTCACTCAAGGGGATGAAACAGATTTCTTTATACAATCTACAATTCCTTCACAACCCGTCTCTTCAGAAACGATACATTCAGGTTCGTCTTCGATGGCATCCTCTGCGAGCGAATGAGGAGACCGAAGATTCCCGGGACTCTGACAGGCCTTCATTGTCTTGCAATGTTCAGCTTCATCATCTCTTATGTTCATAAACACATCATACAGATTCTCTGTAAAGGAAAAAGGAAATCAAAATAATAATACATATGTTCTTCCCTTCACTTGAGTTAATAAGTTAAATTGCTATAACGTGAATGGTTCTGTTCTTTACCTATTTTTGGTCTCCGAGTATTGGGAACTCTATCGGTTTGAAATTCGTCTGCACAGACACACGGAGAACTTGTTTAAGCTAGATCTCACTTTATATCGACATAATAGTAGGTTGGTTAAAAGAAAAACTTACCAAATAAGTACAAGTCGCCTCCAGTGTAGTATTTTACAGCAACCTCAGGAGCAGCCATCTTCTTCAACTCCTCTAGAAATGGAAGGAAATACCGTATCAAAATCAGTAAAAATATACCCTGTACGAACTACGAAGATCTTCTGAGGTTTTTACTGTATATGAATAGAAGTTTGGATAAACAAAGATCAAAAGACCACATCATAACTCATAAGTTTACACTACATGTTTCATGAATGGGATTGGTTTGGGTGGCAGTTATTAGAGCTTACAAAATGTACCGTGCAAATTATAAGCAAGTTAGCAGTGATAAAATCATTTTGCTTCAACTTAAAGCCTGCAAATGCAACTAAGCTAAAGCTAATTAAAACATTAAAACTCATTACCTCCTTTAGCCTTGATAAACTTGTCATAAGTTTCAAATGCATGGCTCTCCACACATTCCGAAAAGTGATCTGCACAAGAGTTAAAATCAAATATGTCAAAACTCAGTTTTAGGTGCATATTCAAAGCAACTCTCAGTGATAAAAAGAAAAAAAAAATGGAGAAAAAGAAGTTGCAAAATATGAGGTATTTTTGCTTTCGAACCAACCCATGATAGAGGCAACCAACAAAATCAAAATTTTATAAGGTTTAAGAGATACTGGTGCTGCCTGTAAAGTCAACACTTACATGCCATTCTTCGGCTTATTGCATACATGATTATAATACATCAAAATCAGACATCAACACTTACATGCCATCCTTGGGCTTATTGCATACATGACGACTGTCATGAAGTAATAAAAGACTGCCATATGTTGAGCAAGAAAGCGATCAACCCACCATGAATTTCCCCCCAATTCCTGCAATCAAGTGCCAATACAATCGAAAAACTAAGCGAACAGCAAGTAATATTACAATATTCTTGTTTTGGATACATTGGCAAAGATAATTTGAGAAAAATAATTACATCAAGATACAAATATTGTATTAGTTGCATGTCTTTCTGTGATAAGATCATAAGAAGAGCAGCCTCATCTAAAAAATCCCTCCATCTTATTTCTCATTACAATGTTCAAGGAGAACTGGAGATTGTAAAGGGACTGACAACACAAAATACAGTGGCTTTGAAGAAAACCTTAGGCTTCCTACCATACGTAACAGCGCAAGCCTCTTAGTCTTAGGATGACCCGGGTTTACTAAAAAACTACATTTACTTGCACAAACAATAAAATGTTAAGAATATAAAACAACAGAAACTTACTTCCATTATAAGCAAATGGTGCATCTCATTCCAGCTCTCAGCGAAATGGACTTTCAGATAATCAGCTCTTCTCCACCAACCAAAACTCTCATACAAGTGCAGAACAGAGATAAAGGCTGTCATAAAACAAAAAGAACGATGATATCAAGTTACAACTATCAGCAATAAAAGTTTTCATATTAACTCTGAATTTTGAAAATATGACTGCACAAATAAGTCCTTTTACAATTTATGGATACCAATGATCAGTCAAACACACAAATTTCATCTATTGAGTTAGAACGAATAATTAGAGAAAATCGTATCATAGCATATCCTTTCACAAAGGCATCGATACCACATAGTAAATTGAAAAGAACGAAAAAAATCATAATAATTTACAAAGCTTATTCCTCAATTATCCGAAGAACATAAATGGTTTGAGATTCTTGCATAAGCTACAGACATAAAGAACCATCAGCACTCACCGAAATAAGGAACTCTTGCAATCGTTTCGAGTACAAAGAACCTAGGATAATCCCTGTCACGGTACAACACATCGAGTATCTTAATCACCGAATCCTGAAACAATTAGTCAAGTTTTTAATCAAACACCATCAAAATATAGCAAGCATATAAGATTAATCAAATCAATAGCTAAAAAAAAAAAAGAGCAGTAATCAAGATATCAAATTGAAGATGAGAAATTTACCGTCAGGAAGATATTAACAGATTGTTCAAGCTTGATAACAAATCTCTCGAATCCACTAGACGAAGAACTCTCTTGTGAGTTCTCATCAAGGTTTCGTTTTTGTTCATTATCAGTAAAATTCTTTGGTGGACATGACTCCTCCACCACCACTTCCTCTTCATTCTCTTGCAAAACTGACGCTTGAATTCGATATGACCTCCTAAACAATTCATCATTTACAACATTTCAAAAAAATTGATAAAAACAAGTAAAGCTCGAAAATTCAACACAGAAGCTAAATCCGATTAAAATAAAACCACTAAAAGCGAACCTGGAGAGCAATCGAGGACGACAAGAGAGAGAACTGTTGCAGCGCAAAGTGTTACGACGATTGAGTGAAGCTAAGGTTTTGAAATTCGTTGGTTTAACAGACGAAATTAGTGACGTTGTTGGAAACGCTGTCGAAAAGAGAGTCGTCGCCGCCACCGGAGTCGCCGTCGTCGTCGTCGTCGTCGTTGCCGTCGTCGATATCATCTTCTCGCTGATTTTTCTCTAAAGATATATTTTTGATTTATGGTAAATGTGCTTTGTCGGATTGTCGCTGCTCAGTTGAAGTTTGAGTAAGCGTATATTCCCTTGTTGAGAAAAACTTACATGGGACGGTCGCATTCACATGGCAATGTGAGGCCGTCCAATGAAAATGTGATAAGTTGTATATTTTAATGTAAATAACACATTTTCATTTTCATTTTCGTTTTAGTTTATCCGACAAATGAAATGACCCAATTTCGGTTTCGGGTCGGTTGGGGTTCGGCCTTTTAGTTAAATGGACTCCATGTGATGGACCCGAAAAGGAAACAGTTTAGCTATTTTTTTTTTTTGAAAATAATTGTTTAGCAATTAATATGGCAATGATCGAGTGTTATTATACTAATCTTTGCTTAATTGTTGTTGTGTCAAATTTTAAATTAGTTTTGTATATTTATTCTTAAAAGATCTTGTTGAAGTTAATCAAAATGAAAATTTCGATTTTGAATTGTTTTCTAGAATTCAGATCAACTCTTATCAAAGTTATTTTAAAGTTCTTAAAGAAAAGTTGAATTTTTTTAGGCTCGAGTGGACACCATCTTGTTAAAGTTTGTCGAGATCTCATTACAAACATGATCCGACTAATTACTACCACTACATATGGAAATTGTTATTCTATGAGTAATGTGAAATTTGAATCTATATTGCAAATACGACTATGCAATGCACAAATAATGTAGATCAACGTTACTATGATATTTTCATTGGTTTTAGGATAATTATATATCAGATTGAGATAAGTTAGTATAATTTGACCAAAAATAAACTCCTATAAACAAAGGATTAGTGTTACCTAAACATTAGAAAAGAAGCAACCTATGTACAATAAAACCTCGATAAATGAATATCGATAAATTAATAACTCCGTTTAAATAATAAAATCTTTTAGTTCCAACTCGGGTATGTGTATTAAATTAATAACCTTGCTAAATACATAAGATAATAATTTTTTTTGAAATCCTTTAGGTCCCAACAAATATATAAATTAATAATTGATTAAATACATAAATAATATAACACATAAAAATTCATAATACATATCAATAAACTTTTAACTTAACGTATTCTATTTTTTCAATTCAAATCATTCTTGAAATATGCATCTAAATTTGTTTGTCTTTTTTGTACTGAAACCGAACTCAATCTGATTCTTAATTTTTTGCAAATCATACACTGTATTTCGTATATTTTTTTTATTTCGTAGTAAGGAGTTATTTAATGTTACTACCGCTTGAAAGACCTCTTTTGGAGAAATACTTATTAAACATTGTTGTCATATGAATAATCATGATCATCAGTAGATGTATTCATTACCCTTGAATAATTTCATCATCAGTAGACGATTCCATCATTATATCATTTTTACTATGATAATTCAAAAGGTGATCAATATCCATCACCTTTACATATTGTAGACAATAAATGGATTCACGTAATTAGGGGTGGGCACTAAGTTCGGAACTGAACCGAATCGAACCGAACCGAACCGAAAAAAGGGTGTTCGGTTCGGTTCGTATAATTAATTCGGTTTAAAAATTGAAAACCGAAAAAGTTTTCGGTTCAAACCGGTTTGCTTTTCTGAAAACCGGTTTGAATCGATTAAACCCCCTATAAAACTATATAAATAAAACCCCTAACATTTATAGTGTTCTTTCTCTTACACAACCACACAACATCTTAGTTCTATTTATTTTTGGGGAGGTATTATTATGTAGTGTACTATTATTAACAGATTTTGAACTTTTATTTAAGAGTTCAGATTTTGGAATGTATTAATATGTTTTTTATATTTTAGAACGGATTTGTTATTAACTTATTATTATGTATTAGTATGTTTTGGAATGTATTAATATGTTTTTTATATTATGTAATATGTTGTTCTGGCTTTGGGCTATTCAAATGGCCAAAATTAGGCCCATTAAGCTATTCATTACTTTTAAAACAAATTAAAAAGACCCATTATGCTATCCGGCCCATTAGGCCCAAAACCAAATTGAACCGAACCGAACCGATTAAAATCAGTTCAGTTCGGTTCCCATTTCTAGTTCGGTTCCCATTTCTTATTCGGTTTAAACCGATTTATTTTGGATGAACCGAAATATTTTCGGTTCAATTCAGTTTTATCCAAAACCAAACCGAACAGAACCATACCCACCCCTACACGTAATCCATCGATGCCTTCATCTTCATCAACTTGTGGTTCATAAGCTATATCTTTATCTGAACGGATCTTGCAACGTCGAAAACAATTTACAATGGTTGTTGTCTTCATATCAATGTTCTAAGCTGCATTAATAACTTTAATAGTATTCAATATGTTAACGGGATTTGTTGCTTTTACCTCGTAGCCCTCCAAGATGTTAGAGTAAAAACGACATCGATAATGAATTTTTAGTGCTCGAATAATCCTAACATCGCATGGTTGAATCTTTGATATTGTATTAAGAGACAAGAAAAATAGTTCAACATTTGTCAAACCTTCAATAACCTTTGGATGTGCCGGGCAATTATCCATTATCAGAAGAACCTTTTTACCATTCATTATCTTATCAAACAACAAACAAATTCTTGACAAAGAATGCTCACTTATGTACTTATTAATGATTATGTTTCTACTTTTATGAATGTACATTAAATTTTGACTTTGTGTATACATGTACTTATTAATGTTTATGTATATACATATTTAAGAACTTATTAACTTCCATATACATATTTTGATCGAAAATATGTATCATACATGATTAAGTAAAAACATAAAACTCTTTTTAAATTAATAAATATTTTTTAATCGATAAAATAATAAATTATTCATTTATTAATAAATAAATAATCTATTTAAAATAATAATTTTTTTAGATCCCAACAATATTATTTTATAGAGATTTTAATGTAGTTAGTGCAATAAGACTCCATTTTTGTAGAAGAAATTAATGACCAAACTAGAAGAAAGCAAACTAGAAGAAAGCAAAGTTACGGTCGCTGAAATTTGAAGTGGAAATCAACCAAATAATTTATTTCTAGTGGGTAGACGATGAGATAAGGTTAATTCAGTGGTAAACCTTTTACACCTGTATCATGAGATTGTTGGTTCGAGTTCTCTTTCTTCTTTAAAAAAAACCTGAATTAATGTAATATTTAAAAAATAAAATAAAATTCTAGTCGGTGGACAATGGACAGGTGGAAGCAGAAAGGTTGATTTATGTCAACTTCAGCTTACCTGTATTGCAAATCACACTCTTTTACGTCTCCTAACCACTGTTTTTGACCATCAAAACTTGCTATAAATTTGATTAAAAACATTAAATAAAATAAAAGGTATTCAAATTCAATCAAGACATGATTTTCCCCAGAAAAAGAAAAGAAAAGAAAAGGGTCTAACTTTAAATCATGTGATAATTATCTAAGAAGATCCATCGTATTAATAAGGCTCTGTTTCCTTTCTAATATTCACAGGAAAATGTCAACTCACATTAAAAAATATATATACATTTCACTGTTCACCATATCATAATTCGGTCGTAGACATACATCCACGGAGGACTTAATTTCTATTGTTTAGGATCTGAAGCAAATTTTCTCTCTCTCAATTCAACTGAACCACCTACCCATCATTATACGAATTCAGAATTTGCACCCCATTGCAGTATTACGAATCCAACTTTACACCACAACACCTGATGCATGAAAAGGCCCCACAAATAGTTAACCCAAAAATAAAGTAAACACTTCCATATAAAATGGGAGATATATAGATGAAGCCAGACAATTATTTGCCCTCTGTTTTTTTAACTTCCAACTAGGTTTTTATTTTTTATTTTTTTCCTTTTATATGCATACCTCCAACTCCAACACACTCAAGATTCAAACTTTATCATCAAGATTTCCAAAGCTATGGAAGATGAAGAAAAAATCTCATCTTTACTGTCAAAAAACATGCAAGATTTTGGTTTCTTGAAGAATTTCAATTCATGTCTGAAGTGGGTTTGTGTAGATCAATCCAATCTATGGAGAGCTGGTCTTTCATGGTCAGTCTTCTTTCTTCTTGCTATCATCTCTCCTATTGTGTCCCATTTTTTTCTTCTTTGCTCAGATTGTGACAAGAATCACCAGAGACCATATGATGCAATTGTCCAACTGTCTCTCTCAGTTTTTGCAACTATTTCTTTTCTGTGTTTGTCGTCTTGGTCTCGTAAGTATGGACTCAACAGGTTTTTGTTTCTTGATAAATTGTCTGATGAGAATCAAAAGATTCGAGAAAGATATGCAGACCAGCTCAGAGTATGTTTTCTTTTCTTTTTCAATATATTTAAATTTATGCAAAATCAAATTCTTAGATCAATTTTGGTGCTGCTTTAATCATACACTTCTCTGAATTTAGTTTTGATTGATTGAGATTAAACAGTGTATGATCCTCTGTTTTTAATTGTATCATCCCACATAACAGTTTGAGTATATATATTCTCTAGTGTAGAGGACTTGTTTACTAATAGGTAATTATGAATTGAGGATGTGTTTCCTAATCGGGAATGAAAATAGAAGGGAATCAATTTTCATTGGAAAGGGAATCAATATGAACTTAAATCACGATTTGTGTGTGGAGTACACTTAACTTGATTGCCAACAGTAATGTGTATTCACAAAGTAAAATCAAATTCTTGATCAATTTTAGTGCTGCCTTAATCAAGACACTTCTCTGAATTTTGTTTTGATTGATTGCGATTAGACAGTTTAAGTATAGATATTCTCTAGTGCAGACGTCGTGATGTCAAGATTCATCGGGATCTAAATAGTCTTAACCGGTGAATTAAGACTTCAGGCGTGTTTACTAGTCGATAATGAAAATCAAAACGGAATCAATTTTCATTGGAAGGGGAATTAAAGTTCCATTTCCAGCAGAAACTTAAGTCTTGATTTGTGTGTGAGGTCCATGTTTTATTTTCAACCATTTTCGTGAACACTGTAATCACAGATGGCATTAAGTTCCCTTGATATTCCTGATTAGTAAACGTGCTCTGGAGCAGAAAATTCGAGTAAGTATTCATTCTAAATTTTGTATGAATAACAACTTTGGGACATGAAATTGCAGATTATCATCAGCTTTTTAAAGGGGCACTATCTCTAGCTAAATTTTGTAATTGACAACTTAGAGAGATCAAAATTATTGGTGTTAAGAGCAGAAACCAAAGTTTATCTGTGGATTTGGTTGAAATTTTTATCTGGGTTGTCGAAGAATCACTTTCAATGTATTAATACAAATGGGAAATTTCTAACTCTTTGCAGAGATCAATGAAGCTCCTCTGTATCTTTGTCCTCCCTTGTTTCGGATTCGAATGTGCCTATAGGATATGGTGGTATGCCACAGGAGCCTCAGAGATACCCTATTACTTGAACATATATGTCAGCGATATCCTCATATGCACGTTGCAGCTCTTCTCGTGGCTTTATCGAATTTCAATCTACATTCTTGCTTGCATTCTTTATAAAGTTATTTGCTATCTCCAAATAATCAAGATGGAAGACTTTGCTCAAGTTTTTCTGAAGGAAACTGAAGTTGGTTCAATCTTGAAAGAGCATTTGAGGATCAAAAGAAATCTTCGGATCATAAGTCATCGTTTTCGAGCATTCATTTTGCTGTCTCTAGTTTTGGTCACTGCAAGTCAGTTCATTTCTCTGATTCTGACCACCCGGTCCAGTGCTATCAACAACATATTTGAGGCTGGAGAACTTATTGTATGTCCTATTTCCGTTATCTTTTTCGGATTTATGGTTTAAGTTAATTTAACGAGACTTGTATTCTAATCCGAGTTCCTCTTGTTTCTGTCACAGATATGCTCCGTTAGCCTAGTGACCGGACTCTTGATTTGCTTGCGCAGCGCAACAAAGATCACACACAAAGGCCAGGCCATTACAGGCTTGGCTGCGAAATGGCATGTCTGTGCTACTATCAACTCATTTGATCATCTGGATGGGGAGACACCAACAACACAGATTGCTTCCACTCAAGTGTTTCCTATCGACTGGGAATCGGACGATGAGGAGGGAGACGGAGATGATGATCTAGATAACACTAAATTCGTGCCTATTTACGCTCATACCATCTCTTTCCAAAAGAGACAAGCTCTAGGTCAGGCATAACATACAAATTAATCCTCCATAATGATACGTTACACTTATAAATAAATTGTCACGTCATTCTATTCTGATATGTGTTATTGCAGTGACTTATCTGGAAAACAATAGAGCGGGAATTACAATTTACGGGTTCATGCTGGACAGAACAGGCCTTCACACCATATTTGCAATTGAGCTAGCTCTATTACTCTGGTTGCTCAATAAAACTATTGGTATTTTCTCAATCTTTTTCATATACTTTTCATTCTTTGCACACTTGTGATGTATTTTAATTTCTTGTTAATATATCACTGACTTTGATTTTCATTTTACAGTGAGTTGGACATGAATGTGCTTAGATTGAGGTAAGAAAAAAAAAGGTCACTACTCAAGATTTTGTAAGTATCAACTTGCGAAAATCTTTTGTAGTGTTGAAAGCAGGGATGGTTCGTATGTATATATAGAGCGAAACAGAAGAACTGCCTCCTCAATGAGCCAAGTTTTCGAAATTTGTATGTGTGTACTGCAAAATCAAGAAAAAACTGTGTTTTAATGTTGTCTGCTTGAACTTTCCATAGCTTTTAGATGGGTTCATTTATTTTGTTTTTCTTAATGTCAATACTAATCCAGCTATGAGAGAGATTTGAAGAAGTTTGTTCCTTGTATCTCAAGTTTCCAACTTTTGATCTTGTTTCTCCATTCAATTCAAGACTTTACAGGGAAGAAGAAGATATATGTACTTGGTGCAATTGATTTCTAAAAACTTGTTAGGGAATGGAAAGGTAACCCCACATTTTCTAGGAAGTGCCTCTGATTTCTCAGTAAAAGCCCCATCTTCACACAACATGTCACGGTGGTATTGTGTTCACCCCAAGCCAAGTACAGCGTGCAAGGCTCGATTGTATTTAGGGTTTCATTGCATGATATTAAATGCAGGCAGATAATAAGTACATAAAAATCAAAGGAATTTGAGATCCCTTGTAAGTAGAGTATTTACTAAATTCAATAAGGAATCAAATTATATGGTTACCGCGTTGTATAATTAAAAAATTAAATTCCTGATTTGTGGGTGGAATTTAGGAATTGATTCCTAATAGGTTTTAGTAAACATTATAACGTCAAATCAGCAATTTCATTCAATAAAATATTTTTATTTTTATTTTTTTATTACTTTATTATTTTTATAGAATTTCTTATTTCAAGTAATTTGTATTAATTTAATATTTTAATAACGTTTTAGATTAATTTATAAAACTGAAACTCACAAACACAAACTAGTCAGTCTTATAAATCAAATTGACTCGACGGACTACTCTTTTCTCTCTGTTTTTTTTTTTTCTTTCAAAAACTACCAACATGTTCAAGTCTCCTTGAGGTGGTATTATCTGTGTACGTTTTGCATTGTTAATTTTTTTTTTGTCGAAATATAATTCAATTATCTGTTTTTCCCTTGAAAGAAAATTTAAAAGCTTTAACATAATAATCCTCCTGATTCCATAATATATTAGCTGTTTGTCATGACTTTTTTGTTTTGTTGTTGCTTTAATTTGTTCAATTTTTCTGTTGTTTTAGAATGTTCTGTTACAATATCTTCCATGTAGTATCCAAAGCTGTGAGCTTGTCAAATTATTATTATTTTGTTTTTGAATTCATGACTTTTTTTTTCTTTATAGCGACAATTACACAGATAATCAGACAAAATTTGGCAACTTGATTACTTAGCAGCACACAGTGATTATGGCGGATGTAAGCTTGTTTAATTCATACCATTTGCTACTTCTGCGTTGTTTACTTCTTTTTTTGTTGTACAAAATTTCCTTTAACTTTTTCGATTAATCGAAATTTAGGAAGAGGAACATGTCGAAAATATGAAGCGTCAATTAGCTAATCTGTTTTATGCATCGCTTAGAGCTGCATTCCCTAATGAGCCGGATGATATAGAGCCTTTGGTTGCTGCCTCTACGACTAAATTTGGGGATTACCAGTGGTATATATACGTTGTCACCATTTTCTTTGAAAAATGTTGATGAATCTTTAGTTCATTCAACTGTTTTTTTTTAATTTTTTTAATTTTTTTTAATTTTATAATTTATAATTTTTTATATTCGGATACATGTTTTGTTTGATATAGTAACAATGCACTGGGTCTATTCACCAAATTCAAGCGCAACGGTACCCACTATGCGAATGTTCATGCTGTTGGACAGGTACTGATTTCGATTGTTCCCCATTGTTTCTACCTTATACTTTGTTTTAAATATCGTTTGGTCATGGATGATCATGCTTTTCTTTTTCGTTTTTCAACAGGACATCATGATAAATCTTCCTCCATCTGAAATGATAGAATCGTGCTCCATAGGGGGACCTGGATTTGTGAATGTAAAATTATCAAACGATTGGATAGCTAAGGTAAGTTATTTTGCCTAGATAACTTGTGGCTATAATTTGGTAAGGTTGGTTATTTGTTTTTACTGATGAATGATGATGATACAGAGCATTCAGAAGATGCTCGTTGATGGTATTGAAACATGGGCACCAAGGCTTCCGGTCAAAAGGGTTGTGGTCGACTTTTCTTCGCCCAATATAGCAAAAGAAATGCATGTCGGTCACTTGAGATCTACTATAATTGGGGATTCTATAGCCCGGATGCTTGAGTTTTCAAATGTTGAAGTTCTTCGGCGTAATCATGTTGGTGATTGGGGTACACAGGTAGATGTGATTTCTGAAAATTTGTATTCCTTTTGTGAATCTTTCTTGTTTTTTCTTGAAGGTTAATACTTCGTCGACCTTAATAGTAGGTTATAATATGTATCTAATCCATCTTGTGTTGCCATTTGAGTACGTTTCTATTTGAGTTAGTTTATTTCTGGATAGATATCTTGAATTGAAGTTTCTTTATTATGAGTTTCTTGGCCATAATTGAAGTCTCTCTCATGAGTTTCTTGGCCATAATTGAAGTCTCTCTCATGAGTTTCTTTGCCGCGCTTCACTCTAATCTACATATAATGGATCTTCCTATCAGGATTCAGAACACTATTTATCTACTGATCTTTTGCAATTCTTCTTTTTCGACGAGATCTCAATTGTGTCTCTCTTTTCATGTTTAGTTTGTGCTATTTATCCTAAAGAACTATGTACTCTTAATAGCTTAATTTTATCTCATGATTGTTCATCTAAATTCCCATTTACATATTACCCTTCCATCGTTTTTCATCAGACCCGGCTTAAAAAGTTTATATACATTTTGTAGTTTGGTATGTTGATTGAATACCTCTTCGAGCAGTTTCCGAATGTTGAAGACGTTAATGAAACAGCCATTAGTGATCTACAGGTGAGGAAATTTCGATATTCTTGGATCTTAGAATTTAATTATTGTACCGCAATATCTTCATAATACACACATAAGTTTAATCAGTTGGTTTGCTGTTTGTTTTTTGTTTCAACTGGAGCATTTTATACTCTAGAAGCAAAAACTCTGCTGTGTGCGTGACATTGACAATGGCAATGCTGATTTGAATTTTCATAATGTTTCAATGCCATTAAGGATGCTAGAAAATATTTTTAGTTTAGACAACTATCTCCAAACAGGAAGCACGGTCAAACCTTTGTCAAAACCTTTGTTTAATGGATAGGACTTTTCATTTTAATAGTCTATTATGTGTCTGGGTCCTGATAAATCAATGTTTGAAACTGTTAATCTTCTCGACATCATTATAAATTTGATTTAGAATGAGAAAACAAAAACAAAACGCTTTCATTTAGCCATTATAATTCTAACTTCAATGGTATATTATCAGGCCTTCTATAAGGAGTCCAAGAAGATATTTGACACTGATGTTGCCTTTAAGGAAAGGGCACAGAAAGCAGTAGTTCGGCTACAGGTGAATTGTTTATCCTAGTAATTTAGTACTCGTGTTAGGTTGATCTATGCGCTTGTGCTAGGTAGTTCTTTTATTTATTTTTTCCCTCCAAATCATGTCTAAATTTCCTTATGTAATATTTGATATCATCAAAGGGCGGTGAATCCAAGTATCGACACGCATGGACACAGATATGTGAAATCAGTCGGAAAGAGTTTGATAAGATCTATGAATGCCTTGGAGTACATTTAGAGGAGATGGTATGCTTTTAGCTTTCATTGTAGTTACCAGTACTCATTGGTTCTTTCTTATAAGCTTTGTTACCAGCTTAAATGTTGGTCTATCTGTATGTGATTGGAATTGCTTAGTGGCCATGCTACATAAACTTGCAGCCTTTTCAAGTAATACAGTTATATCTAAACGACTTTTGGAAGTTTCGAATTGATAAGGATAACATTAAGCTGCAGCACAGCTAACATTACATACTGACATGCCTATATTCTGATGTGGTTGCGATGAGGAGTTTGAACTTTAAAGTGACCTTATCAGAAGATGGACTAAAGTTATCGTTTTGAAACAGAAACTATTATTTGTACATATATGATAATGTTAAAATTACAAAACATTTAGCCCCTAATCCTTAATATTCTTATTCATGTTGTTCTCTTTTTTGACAGGGGGAAAGTTTTTATAATCCATATATTCCTAAGGTCATCGAGGCATTGAGTAATCAAGGGTTAATTGAAGTAAATGAAGATGCTCATGTGATCTTCATTGAAGGGTTTAAAATACCTCTAATTGTTGTGAAGAAAGATGGTGGTTACAACTATGCTTCAACTGATCTTGCTGCTCTTTGGTTAGTTTTTATTTTTATTTTTAAGGAAATAAATTAAGGTTCTATATTGGAATGAATAATGTATATTAGAGCTGATGAGTACCGGTTGAATTATGATCCTTTAAATTTTACGTTCAATAATCTTTTATCGATGTTAATGGCAGATGCTCTGCTTAGTTTTTTGCATCTCTTTGTTTTATCTAAAAGTGAGGAGTATTAATAAACCTTTCATTATTGATTATACTTCTTGAATGCATACATAGGTATCGCCTTAACGAAGAGAAAGCCGACTGGATTATCTATGTTACTGATGTTGGTCAGCAACAACACTTTGATATGGTGTTCAGTGTATGAATTCTGAAACCCCTGTCCTTTATTTAGTTTGTGCGAAGCGAATATCCATTTTAGCTTTAATGGTATTTTGCAAGTGAACTAAGAAGGTTAGAAATACTTTTGATTATATATTTCAGGCTGCCAAACGTGCTGGTTGGCTCCCGGACAATGATGGTACATACCCTAAAGCCAGCCATGTTGGTTTTGGCCTTGTTCTTGGAGAAGATGGAAAGCGCTTTCGGACTCGAAGCAGTGAAGTGGTCCGATTAGTTGATTTACTTGATGAAGCCAAGGTTCGCATGCTTGAGGAAGCCAGGGTAAAACAAAAAGATCGTTTGAAGAAGGGTACGATATTTAATGATCAAATTGTAATTGTCAGAGATTTAGTCTGGATCTCTATCATTTCAGCTGAATAAGTTTTACTGCCGTGAAATACCTTCCAGAATTTGAAAGTGAAGATATTTCTTTGTATGCTTATCAGGTATTATTGCCATACACTGGACTGAAGAGGAGCTCGAACAAATTGCCGAGATAGTGGGTTATGCTGCTGTTAAGTAAGCTAATCTATACTCTACTCTTATAAGCTGTTGTTTAAAAAGTGTACAGATTTCATCTCTCAAAAATTCTGGTAATCAATGATCGTTGTTTCTCATTTCATTTGACTATCTCAGTCCCTTCATGATACATATATGTATATTTCAATTTGTCTTGGCAGGTACGCAGACCTGAAGAACAACAGATTGACCAATTACACATTTAGTTTCAAACAAATGCTTAAAAACAAGGTGCTTCTACCATTTATCGCTTTTTAATCAGATTGTATCTGGATACTATAGTTGTGTGATATTAGCTGTAACAGTTTTGTAAGAATCTAATCAATGTTGTAAAATTTGTTATTAATAATATAATTTTTAACTTTTAAAATTTATGAGCAGGGTAATACTGCTGTTGCTTTGCTGTATGCTTATGCACGCATTTGTTCAATCATCGAAAAACCTGAACGAAACATACAAGAGTTGAAGACAGTAAGTTCCACTTTGAACAAAAAGTTTGGTTATCGTCATGATCTTTAAATCTGTTTCGTATCTTACTCTGCAATGCTATCAGTGACAATTCAAGTGAGAAATCTATTGTTCTTTATACTTTAAATATTCGTTTGTTACAGACTGGGTCGTTGGTGTTGGATCACGTGGATGAATGCATGTTAGGGCTTCATTTAATGAGATTTTCTGAGGTAAGATGTTCACTCCTCAGCATCTTGATCTTGTTTCAATCGATTGTTAATTTTTTTTTCCGTGTAAAATGTGGTTATAAAATAGATCCGTTTTCCCTGACTTGTCAGGCTGTAGAAGAGGCTTGTTCGAATCTGCTGCCAAGTGTGCTGTGCGACTACTTTTACAATTTATCAGAATACTTCACAAAATTCTATTTGAATTGTCAGGTACGGTTCCTATATATATATATATATATATATATATATATATTTGTTGAAATCTTATATGCTTTGAGTGATCGAGGAAGAGAAAATAACAAACAAAGTTTATGATATCATCAAATGTTTCGATATGTAACTTTGCTTTCTTGAAATTTGGGGCTGCAGGTTTCTGGTTCAGCTGAGGAAACCAGCAGACTTTTACTGTGTGAAGCAACGGTAACAGTTATGAGGAAATGCTTCCATCTCCTCGGAATAGTACCACGTGACAAGATATGATATTTCAAAGCATAATCATATGCATAGCGTATATATCATTAAGAAATGTTCCGATCTGCATCGGTTCCAAGTGTTTCAACAAAGAGATTGTTTCAGAGATTAGTACTCATTTAATGGTTGTTTTTCTTAAACTATACACTAGGCATGTACTTATATGTACTTCATGGAAAATAAATGGGAGATATTTTCATTTGGATGCAAATTTGTTGTTAAATTATGAGTTTCATTTTCATTTCAGTGAATCAAGTTGGTATTTTTATAACAATTCGATGGTTAATTGATTGGAACACTTTGAATAATAGAAAAAAAAATTGAAATCTAAAAGGAAATTCATGAGTTTTTTGAAAATTGTTTTTAAGTGGTGAATCAAATATCTTTAGTGATTTACACGTTTTTTCCCCTTTGTTTTAACTTTAAATTGTCATGTTTTAAACTCTAAGGGGTCATTTGGTATGAGCTAATCAAAATAATCTGATTCATGAGAAATTTAAACACCGTGCATGAGAATATTATGTCAGATTCCTGAGAATGTTAGATGATTGTGTTTGGTTGTATATGGAAATCTTATATTATATATTTAGATAATATATTATATATATTATATATATTTTTATATATAGATATATGTTATAAAATATATTATATATATTAAATAAAATATATTATTATAAATAATATAATATATTTTATTTAATATATATTATATATATATATTTTATATATAATATTAATATATATATGTTATAAAATATAATATATATATATATTATAAAATATATTACTGGGAATCATTTTCCTAGGGAATCAAAAAAAGTAAACCTAGTACAAACATGAGAATTATCAAATTTCCATTCTCATACAAATATTACCTCATACCAAACGGCCCTTAAAGACAATTGTAAAGAAATAATATTAAAAAATATATAATTTTTTTATATACGCATACATTTAAGGCTGATTAATGAATATAGAGACAATTTGCTATTATATAAATATTTGGTATGGAATATTTATATCCCACATCACTAAGGCACAAAATCTGCTAAATGAAAAGACATGAATCAATTGAAAACCTATAAACTGTGCAAAAGTTTTAAAATATAATATTTAGGATTCTGGTTGACTGGATAATTGGAAATAAGTTCATAATAGGAAATGTTTTAGAAAGGAAGAAAGTGATTTTTTTTTTTGAATTGTTTTCCAAATTGATGAGATTCTTTTTTCTCTTTAATTTTTTTTTGGTATCTTTTGTTATAAATCCATAAATTTAATATGAACAACATTAGAAATTAAACAGATCTTGGTTTGGGGCAGTGATGGCGAGAGCAGAAGATCATGAGGCGCTTTTTGCTTTGAAAAAATATACAAAATATGCTTCTTCTCCTCAGGTTAGTTAGTCACAAAATTTTAGTTTCTTTTTAAAAAAAAATTATTATTATTGTATTTGATTTTGATGAAAGTTTAGAATGCATCCGATGTGTCATATAATAATTAGTCGTGTGTACGATCAAGTTATTTAACCATTCAATGTGCCTTATATATACAATAATTATTGATGTAAGAGCAAGTTATTTAATCATGAGTTTCGTTTAATTTTAATTTAGAGTTTTATTTGATTATCAAATTGATCGAGTAAGCTTTTGTATTTCTTGATTTTATGCTTGATTTGTTGCAGAATTGCTCCCATGTCCCGGAATTTGGCAGCTGGGACAGGAACAACGTACGTTACACAACATACTTTGAGGATGCTCGGAAGGCAAAAGCCGTTGAGAAGATGAACCCGGATGATCTAGAGGCCTCGGTGAATAATGGTACCGGAGGCCTAGATAATCCTCTCGATGCTAATTCTGACAAGAACAATTCAGCGGAAAAATCTAGCTGCGAGGGAGGCATAGGGCGCAATCCGCAAGAGAGAAAGATTTACAATCAGCTTAAGAGTGCGAGCAATAGAAGCGGCACTTCAGAATCTGGCAGTGATATAAGCAATTCCGATCATTCACTCCGACAATCTGGTCAGCTACATTTAAAATCCGATCGAAAGATCGGTAGAAGTGAGGGAAGTAGTAAACACTCTAGGAAGAGAAGTGGAAGCAATAGATCGGATGAATCGGCTGTAATAAAATTTCTACTCTTTAACATTTTTACATGAAGTTTCACTTGATTTTTCTTCATGATATATATGAACATAATTCTTGCTATATATTTAATGTGTTGAATTTAATGGATGGCATGATCTATGCAGCATCACAGAAGAGAAGTATCGGCATCGGTACCGAAATTTGGGGATTGGGACGAAAATGACGCTAAATCAAGTGAAGGTTTCACTGCCATTTTTGAAAAACTGAAGGAGGAGAAACAGATTGCATCTACCAATATCCTAGCTATCCCTCCACCACCATACACTTATTCAGACACTCCAAAAAATAATAGAGGTTCCTCCTATAAATCAAAGGTAATTAATTTTCTTAGTTAGTACGACAAGATTATAAAGTTACCTTAAGGGTGCTTTTGGCGTATCTTATACCAATTACATCTTAATCTTATTTAATCTGATGAAATAGTCAAATCCAATCCTGCGTACTAAATGAGACATAAATACTTACACCAATGTTGTTTCTGAATTGGATGCAGATGTTTTGCTGTCTATTTCCAAGCATAAAAGACTGATGTATTGACATGGCTAGAATTTGGCTGAGCGCCTGAGCTACTGTTTTCATTCAATATCATGAATTTTCTTTTTTATTTTCCTTGTCTTTTTATTTTCTAATCTGAATTTACTTCAAGACATTCTTGTGGTAATCAGTAATTGGTTTGTAGAATGTTATAGTCTTATAGATATCAGTAATTGATGAGTTGGGTATTATTTTGATATCAAATTTTCAATTTGTATTATTGTTGAGAGAGTTCTTTAATATGTTGACTGATTACTATAGGAAAAAGATTATGTGTATCTCTCTATGACTATATATAAATTATTTTTACATGGATTTTAGTGGACAAAACAATTCTAATGTGCCTTAAATTTTCAAAAGTTTCAAATTGATCCACAAGGTCAAATATATATAATTTTAAATTTTGAATCTTTTAACAACTGCTCAATGGGTCTAAAGGACATACATATTTTCCCTGTATTTTTAGTTTTTAGTTTTTATTATTCCAAAAAATAAAACTAAAAATGAATGAGTAAATATAAAAGTAGATAATAAAAGTTGCAATGAAATTAAACGAACGATAATTATTTTTATTCATATAATATAAAACTTTTTGATACATAGATACAAGATAAGTTCGTACATATATGCATCAAAGTTGATCATCTTGTATTCTTGTTTCTATATATATATATATATATATATATATATATATATATATATATGCGTCAAAGTTGATGATCGTCGCAAAAAGAAAAACACTATTAAGAGTAAAGAGAATATAATTATTAATTATTAATAAAATTATAATTTACCACAAAACTATTAAAAAGATTAAAATTAATTACTTTACACAGAGAGAGAAGTTTTCAGTAGGACAAACAGAATTGGATGATAATAAATTAACAAAATAGTACTTCAACAAACTACTTAAAAGTTAACGTGATTTGGTGGCGGAGAACGTACCTGTTGCAGTAGAAACTCGGATCGAATATAGAGAAGAAAATTCAAACCCGCATCATGCAGGAAGAACCTTAGCTTTCTAAGGATCAACCCCAATGACTGGTCCAGCTTTCTTCAAGCATTGACACAGTGCTCGACTGCTCGGTGATCTGGTATGGTTTTTGTGCGGTTCTTCACTATATTTACAACCAAGCAACACGACAAGGAGGGATTTTCCTCGGCGTCCAACAAGAAGGGCTTGCAAGGCGCCGGGGTAAGTAGGGTCTTCGTCCATAATATTGATGCATATATGCACACAATTTGCACTGATGATCACAAACATGACCACAATGACCGCCATCATCATTTCTTATTCTCCATTTGATGATCATCACTAGTGAAATATATGAACCGAAAGATTGCTAAGAAAGAAAGAAAAGAAAAAAATCGCACTTACTTCTGTGAAGAAGAATTAATGGTGGGATTTGAGCTCTATTTATATGGTAAATTGTAGTGTAAAGGACTACTCCAGCGCAAGTGGAATCGAATCTCATCAGGCCAGAGAGAGGTGTGAGAAAATGGGTAATCAAAAGTGAGTAATTAGTAGTTGACGGTCATGTTATTAGTACTCTTTTGATGTTCCATGAATCTTAGAAGTGTGCAAAGTTCTAACTAGTTTTGGATGGATTCACAGCATCAGCTCTTGGTGAGGCAGTCGATTGAAATGGTTCATCCGAAGAAGGTGTTGACATGAATACCGACTTCATAGCTCCCCAAGCGGAAGACCAGGCCAGGAAATGAAAGGTAAGCTTTTACGGAACCACGGAGGTAAATCGGATGTTTAGGTAGTCTTAAACAGGAGTTCATGAAGAAAAGAAAGAAAGGAAAGCCGTCCAAAGAAGCCAGACAACAATTGTTGGATTGGTGGAGCAAACATTACAAATAGCCTTACCCATCGGTATCTATCTATATATACAAACTCTATGTCACTGCAACTTTTTTATTACATGTTATTTAGGATCCTTTCATTGACCTTGTTTTTCTAGTGTAATTGAAACACCAACTTGTATTCGAGAGAAAAAAGTGATCGCATCTAAACCATGTATTTTTTATTATGTTTAGGTGTCGTTAGATTATAAAAACTCTAGGAAAAAAAAGCTAAGGCAATAGGTAGGGCAGCCTCTTTGTTGTCCATCAAATTGTATCGAAATGTACCTAGATATATATATATATATATATATAGGTGAACACTACTAGCTAGTTTTCTCTTGCTCATTTGGTACACAATCAGGAAGACTAACCTTTTGGTTGCATTGATTTAGCATCATCATATTATCGTCTTCTGTTCTAAATTGTATGCCCTATCTTGTTTATTTCCTACAATCGTTATGAATTTTTTTTTAATTTGTAACCAGAAATCGTAGAAGCCTGGCGCTTGCAGACTCAACCGGACTGGATTCGAAGCAAATAAATAACTGGTTTATAAATCAAAGGAAACGGCATTGGAAGCCATCAGAAGATATGCAGGTTGTAGTGATGGATTCAGCTCACATGGACAGCGTATGTTTGGGCAACCTTTTGCCGATGGATATATCTCCGGAGCTGCTTTAAGTTAATTAATTGAACTTAATTAGCTAGCTTATATTAATTATATGATGGTGATAATATTAATAGGGAAAAAACTAATAGCAATATTCTAAGTTATTATTATTTGAAAATAATAATATTTTTAGTTAAAATACTTCAAAATACAATTGTTTGATTATATAAATTTTATGTTGGGTTAAGAACATAAAAACTATTCCGTACAAGATTCGAGGATATTTATTAGAAGGCCAATGAAATCTGTTTTTCAATTTTCTTATCCATTAGTTTTAATATTTAAAGGGATATTAATAATTAAATATTCTTTAATTTTCTTTTGTTACAATTAATTATTCCTAAACGGACATGTCAGTACCTTCAAGGAATTTGACTCTCACTTCAAAGTTAGAGTCTGAATGGGTTGGTGGGTTCAAATCAATTAAACGTAATATTGGAAGCGAACACTATTCTTTAATTTTCAATTTGCATGATTTCTCTGTGAGTTTGTCTTTCTGCTTGTTTATAATCTCTGAAGTTTCCATCTTTTATTCTTTATGATGAACATTTTACAAATACTATATTGAACTCAAGTTTAAGTGAATATCACGATACAAAACAACAAATATGAGTCTCACAAGGATAAAAAATTCATGTCCAAAGCCCAATAAACCTGTCCGTACAGATTCAAAAAAAATTCAAACCCAGGAGCCAAACTGTCAAAGAGCCCAAACATTGCTCGCAAAGTGAAGAAAACAGAGTAGAGACCAGAGAGAGAGAGAGAGTATCAGTAAGCCTTGTTTCTTTCTTTTGTTAGTCGTAAGAAAAATGAAATTTTTAAGAAAAAGTTAAAATTTTTAGTATTGTTTTATGGTCAAAGATTTGAGTAAGGTTTACAAAGAAACATAGATCAGAGAGCACCAGGGCGTGAAGAATATTGGTAAACTTATTTTTTTGTAAGAAAAATAGCATTTTTATAACAAAGTTTAGATTTTTATCATTCTCTATGGCCAAAGTCCAAAGATTTGAGTAAGACTTGCAAAAAAACAAAGATTTACGTAAGGCTTGCAAAGAAATAGAGAACTAATTTTGATTAAACACCATTTCAATATAAGTTTCTAATTATGAACAAAATGTCAACACACTATGGTAATCACATAAGTTTTAAACATTTTACATATGCATATGTTTTAAAATTTGGTCATTGTAGGTATTCAAGGGATGAGACATGCTCTATGTTTATATTGTATTAGTGGACAAAGGTATAACCATAATTAAGTTAGGGATAACATCTGTATGAAATGGAAATTGTCGATGATGAATGGAGGATTCCACATGATGATGCATCAAAAGAGATTACAGAATGCCTCATTAAGCTTATTGTTGTGGTCTATGCCTCTGTTGATTATTTGCAGCATTTATTTATTTGTTTATAATCCTTTGATTTTGTGTTAATTAACTTGATATATGCTGCAGTGATCATCTAGATCCAGCATTCTTGGAGAGGCTTATGTTAATCTAGCAAGATACATGAGTTTAAAAAGTCCTCTTCCTATTTTGTTACTGTTGAAAAAGTGTAACAATTGGACAGTTTTACAATTGAGTTATCTCTACATTTTTTAATTTCTCTAATAAATTGTTTTATATAATAGCAAAAAACATTTCATTTTTCAGAGATTGTCAGATCCATTTCACCTGATAAAGAGATTGGTGTTATGGTGTTTCTTTGTGTAATTGACTAATTGTTGATTTCCTTATTGATTATTGATTATGCTATCAACATTTTACTTTTTTACCGTTGGTTGTCAGATGCAAGTCCTGTAATGTTTTTTGCATCTGCTTTTTGTATTAGTGTACTGGTTAAGCAAGCCTTTAAAAGTTTTTACACCATATGACATATCTTGACAAGGCAGGGAATAGAGATCAGTTGAAACAGTAATTAGTTAAACTAGTTATTATACTTTTGTTTTTAATTAATATCAAACTATTTAATAAACTACTTACCTTATAAAGGATTTTTCTAGTAAATAAAATTCTGGGTAGCAGCTAAACATAATTTTTTAAGAATGTAATTTTAACTAATTAATAGTAAAAAAAATCATAAAATAGGAAAAATGCTAATATCAATATTCTAAGTTATTATTATTTAAAAAGAATAATATTTTTAGTTAAAATACTTTGAAATTGTTATAAATTAAGTGTGGATTTTCCCCACCTAACACATCATCAACATTACACATGTGTAACCTCTTATGGACCACAAATTTTGCTTCAACCTCATCCAAGCAAATACATGACCGCCTCTCTTCTACTGGTGCATCAAGTGGACTTCAATTGTACATAAATATTTCATTTCTATTAAAAACACAGTGGCTTGATGCTGTTGAATACAACCCCAAGACACCAATAAAAGGATTTCTCTCTCTCTCTCTCTCTCTCTGTTCTTCGTCTACTTCATTTATCTTTCATTATTTACAACACATTATCAGCACGAATATAGACTAGAACATCCAGAGAAAATTCTTGAGTGTTTTTAGTTTTGGTTATTGAATTTTCGATCGAGTACAGAAATTTCGAAGTGCTCGAATCACTTTTCGGAGGATATCATTGTGTTCCTCTCGAAAATACGGTTCCGATGCCGCTGACCGCGTCTCAAACGGAGCTCTAACAAATTCCCTAGCACCGGTCAAAGGTTGGTCAAACCTGAAATTTTTTACAGAAATTTCTACAGGTTTCCAAGGAAGAAGACGACAATGTAGCACCATGTCAGTGACACATCACCGCCACATCAATAGTGGTCAGTACCACATCATCGCCATGTCATGCCACGTAAGCAGTGGTCAGTGCCACGTCCTACGCGTCAATGGCACGTCAGCACCTGTTAGCGCCATGTCGGCATGCAATTTTCGTCAGTTTTGGACCGAGTCGGACCAATTTTTAGCTATTTCGACCGTTCCGAACACAATCGTGCCATCCGTTTTAGCTAATTCCGCTTGTAAGTATTGTTTTGACTTATTCAAGCTTTATTAACTCTGTTTTCGGACGCGATGAAATATCCAGAACCTAGAGATCTGAATCCAGTATAATATGCATGCTTGATGCTCATGTAAAGCAATATTCAGAGAAATATACACATCCAATCGAATGTTGTAAGCATCATAATAATAATTTAAGATCCTAACGTATAATGAAATTGAAATAATATTTTATCCATTTCATACACATCCAACATGATGCTCTGAATATCATAAAAAGATTTAAGATCCTAACGTACAAGATGACTTATGCTGTCAACGAAACTTATATATTATAGTTATGTATTTAGTTTTATATACATATCAGGTGATCTCATGACCCTAAAATCATTTATTTTTATGCACATATCTGGTGATCTCATGGCCCTGTAATGTGATCTTATGGCCCTGAAATCATTTATTTTTATGCACATATCAGGTGATCTCATGACCCTGTAAGGTGATCTTATGACCATGAACCATTTATTTAATGCAATATATGAGACTAGCTTGTGCTGTATCTCGGGATTGGCTTATACTCTGTCTCAGGACTGGCTTATGCTGTGTCTCCAGATAAATTGTTTAAATATTCGTATTATTTATTTATACGCAATATATGAGATCAGCTAGACCGACTAACCAGAACTTAAAGTTCATGAAATTATGATATTTAAGTTGGCACGGTTTTGAAAACTGATGAGTACCTGAAGTTCTGGATCTAGTGTTATATACATGAATGTCATACTTCATTATTTGGAACCTGATTTTCAAACCATTTAGAATCTGAAGTTATCTCATATATACGATGTGATATGTTTACATGTCATTTATTTGAGAGAATGATACACACATCCAACAGAATGTTGTGAGTATCATAAAAAGAGATTTAAGATCCTATCGAATAATGAAATTTGAAATAATATTTTATCCATTTCATACACATCCAGCAGGATGCTGTAAGTATCTTAAAAGAGATTTAAGATCCTAACATATCATTCATTTGAAAAAAAAAGGATCTACACATCTAGTAGGATGTTGTGAGTATCATAAAAGGATTTAAGATCATAATATCATGTATAATGAGATTGTAAAAGATATTTTATCAATTTTATAGTTGCTCCTGAAGGAGCAATATCAAGAGAGTAAATTTATATTCAAGAGATATCAAAATATACCCCAGGAGTGGATGTTTGTAAATGACAAGAGAAAAAAGTTTACAGAATAAGCCTATTAAAAAAAAGGGGGGGGGGGGGGGGGGGGGGGTGGGGGGGTGAGATTATTATCATTTCAGATAAGATATAAAATGACATTACAAATAATATCCATAAAATTCCCAGAACGGAAATATATGTCTTGCCGAGAGTGCAACTGCTCATACAATTATGCGGAGTCAGATATATTTTATGAATTTGACTTTGGTCTGAGCAAATATTAATACTGTGTCAGGTCCAACGGATCTGATAGAAAGCTCTGGAAGAGCCATGATAGAAAGCTCCGGAAGAGCTATGATATTGTTATCAAACAATACTAAATCATGTATCAGTGATACTTGATATTATTCAAGCAGAACATAAAAGAATATACTTAGTTCAAAAGCATATAAAGTTAATACCAGATCAGATCCAGCGGATCTGATCAAAGGCTCTAGAAGAGCCACAATCTTATTACCAGATGGTATTAAATTATGTATCGATGATACTTTATATCATTCAAACAGAATATAAAGGTATTTATTTAGTTTCAAAAATACACGGAGGAATGATTATCATATTGAAATTATGAGAAATGAGAATGTTTAATATATATACATTACTTCTCATGATTCAGGCCAGAAACTCATTATAGAAAAGCTGCATGCTTTATCATCTGGATTAAATTACACTATTATAAAGAGTGTAGATGTTTATACAGTTATGAATCAAAAATTTCCAGATCCAAAAATGTTTATACTTTGGCGTGAACGTATCAGGTCACCCAGGATCTACAATGATGCGTATAATCATTGAAAATTCTCAAGGATATCCATTAAAGAACCAGAAGATTCTTTATCCAATGAAAACTTATGTACTGCATGTTCACATGGGAAACTAGCAGTAAAACCATCTTATTCTAAAAATTGGTTTTGAATTCTCATCATTCTTACAAAGAATTTAATGGGATATATGTGGACATATTCATCCACTAAATGATCCGTTTCATTATTATATGGTTATAATTGATGCATCTACGAGATGATCACATGTTTGTTTATTATCAAATATCTCCATATTACTTGCACTGATTATTAGTTTTTCAGATACACTCATAACCAAAATGGATCAGGGAGATCACTTATCAAACATCTCTAAGTAATTGCCATAGTTTCATCATTTCGATATAGTTACTGAATCCCATATAGGGACTTACTCACTTTTTAAGATATTTGATTGTGTTGTATATCTCCTTATTGCATTTTCTGGCATGATCTAAGATAAGGCTTCTATATCATTATAAGATGAATATTGATTTTGATTAATTTGCAATTATATCATTTAAACTTTTGATAGTTTATACACACAATTAACATATTATTATATTGATTAATTTCCAAATGGAAAGTTTCTCTAAAAGAGAAAAGTAAATGAAAAGTTACTTATATACAAAATAGAGATACCAGTTCGATTCTCTATATATATGTGTGTCTCATTTCAATCTTCGTATCTCTCAAATACGAAAGATAATTGATCATTGGATGATTATTAATCTATTATCTGGTATATTAAAGGTAACATGATTTTATAAGTTGCCATCTCATAAACCCCGGCAGGGTGATTGTTCTTGAAGAATGATAAGAGAAAAAAGCTACAAATAAATCATCTGATACATATCATAAGCTTATGAACCTTAGGAAATGTATTGTTATTGGGATCCCTAAAGTAAACAAAACTCGAGTTATAAATAAATTCATTTTCTCTAAATCAACTCTATAAGAGTCTGATATATCTATAGATGCACAAGTCTATGAAATGACTAAATCTATTGAGATGGAAGAAATCTCAACAGAGATACAAGAATATAGAAATTGAGAGAAATTCTATAAATCATACAGAGTCTATGAAATGACTAAATCCATTAAAATAAAAGTAATCTCAACAGAGATACAAAAGTATAGAAACTGAGAAATTTTTATAAGTCATATGAGAGAAATGTGGAATCATAATAAAACAATCATTGATGATGTATTTTTATACACAGTAGCGCTACTGAAATTATAAATGATAATTATGATATTCATAATATCAATGATTGTAGATAAAAGACATGACTGGCCTAGATGAAAGAAGCAATTCAAGAAGAATTGACTTCATAAGTCAAATATAAAGTGTTTAGATCAATAGTACTCAAAACACCTGAAGATGTCAAACTAATTGGATACCAATAGATCTTTATACGGAAACGTAATGAGAAAAACGAGATCATGAGATATGAGGCACGACTCGTAGTGCGAGTTTTCTTACAGAACCTTGGTATTCACTACTGATGAATACGATTACGTTGTTGATAAATTTAGCTGCCTTGAAAAGGCTTGAAATACGTCTTTTAGATGTAGTAATCATTTATCTATATGATTCACTCAATGCAAATATTTATAAATCCTGAAGGATTCAAAATGCTAGAAGCATGTAATTCGAGATCTCGTAATCTGTATTTGATGAACATACACAAATCATTATATGGATTAAAACAATATGAACGTATTTGGTATAACCGTCTCAGTCAATATCCGATAAGATAAGGATATAATAATCATATTATATACTCATGTGTCTTCATAAAGAAATGAGAAATAAAACATTGTCTCAACCTTAAGGTCGAGCATAGATCAAATAGAATGCTTGTCTATCAATCAGAATATGTTGAAAATATTCTGAAAAGATTCCATATGGATGTTACTCCATAAAGCAAGTCTTTGCCCATACTCCTTCCAATCATTTATTATGTTATTGCATTTCATGAAATAAACATCAGTATGCTTCAATTCAGCAATCTAGAAGAATGTTTCAATTCAGCAATATAGAAGATTGCTTCAAAAGAACTTTTATCAGGGGAGCGTCCCACTATGAGGAGCATATTAAATGAATTATATTAATTATATTAATTATATTGTGGCATATGTGTATTGTACTCTTTTTCCTTTCAATCAGGTTTTTGTCCCATTGAGTTTTCCTGATAAGGTTTTAATGAGGCAATTCTTTAAGCAAACTCAAAAATCATTTGATCCATAAAGATCATCATAAATTATTAAATTTATCTAATTGATCATCGTATATATGTTGTCCTGATCAAGAAGATCATTGTAAATATTACTTTGATCTTACTAATCATCGTATATATGTTACCTTGATCAAGAAGATCATTATAAATAATACTTTGATCCAACAGATCAATGAATATCTTTGCTCAGGTTTTCATCCCACTGAATTTTCCCTAGCAAAGTATAAATGTGAGAAATGTTTTGAAGAAAACAATAAATTTGGAAATATGTACATTATACTCTTTTTCCCTTCGGTCAGGTTTTATCTCACTGGGTTTTTCTGACAGAATTTTTAACGAGATAGTTTTGAGAGCATATAACACCACAAGATCCAGAAAATAATTTTATATATTTTTTACTGTGGTTTTTATCCCATTAGGTTTTACCTAGCAAATTGAAATACAAACGGTGGAAATCCAAAGGGAAGTGTTATACATTAAGTATGGATTTTCCCCACCTAACACATCATCACCATTACACATGTATAACCTCTAGTGGACCGCAAATTTTGCTTCAACCTCATCCAAGCAAATACATGACCGCCTCTCTTCTACTGGTGCATCGTGGATTTCAATTGTATATAAATATTTCATTTCTATTAAAAACACAGTGGCTTGATGCTGTTGAATACAACCCCAAGACATCAATAAAAGGCTTTGTCTCTCTCTCTCTCTCTCTCTCTCTCTCACTCTGTTCTTCATCTACTTCATTTATCTTTCATTATTTACAACAAAAATACAAATGTTTGATTATGTAAATTTTATGTTGGGTTAAGAACATAAAAACTATTATGAACAAAATTCGAGGATATTTATTAGAAAGCTAATGAAATTTGTTTTTCAACTTTCTTATCCATTAGTTTTAATATTTAAAGTTAGACTAATAATTAAACATTCTTTAATTTTTTTTAACAATTAATTATTCCTAAACGGATATGTCAGCTGCTTTAAGGACTGACTCTCACTTCAACTAAGTGACTTAGTTCGAGTCTGAATGGGTTGGTGGGTTCAAATCAATTAAACGTAATACTGAAAACCGAATCAATCAAACGAACATTATTCTTTAATTTTCAATTTGCATGATTTCTTTATGAGCTTGTCTTTCTGCTTGTTTATAATTTCTAAAGTTTCCATCTTTTATTTTTTATGATCAACATTTTACAAATACCATATTGAGCTCAAGTTCAAGTAAGCATCACGATACAAAACAACAAAACATACGAGTATCACAAGGATAAAAAAGTCATTTCCAATGCACAATAAACCTGTCCTCATGGATTAAAAAAATTAAAACCCAGGAGCCAAACTGCCAAAGAGCCCAAACATTGCTCGCAATGAGAAGAAAACAGAGTACAGACCAGAGAGAGAATATCGGTAAGCCTTGTTTCTTTCTTTTGTTAGCCGTAAGAAAGATGAAATTTTTAAGAAAAAGTTTTAATTTTTAGTGTTGTTTATGGTCAAATATTTGAGTAAGTTTTACAAAGACACAGAGATCAGAGAGCACCGACCCGTGAAGAATATTGGTAAATTGGTTTCTTTCTTTTCTTAGTTGCAAGAAAAATGGCATTTTTATAACAAAGTTTAGATTTTTATTATTCTTTATGGTCAAGTAAGGCTTGCAAAGAAACGGAGATTTAAGTAAGGTTTGCAATGAAATAGAGAACTACTTTTGATTAAACACCATTTCAATATAAGTTGTAAGTAATTTCGATTAACACATAATCAACATGTATATGCACATAATTCAATCCAAAGTTTAACCTAAACATGTTTCTAAATCATGTTTAATCAAAACCCTAAATACATGTTCCTAACCCATATTAATTCAAGAGAAAGAGAAGATAACAATAAACGGAAGCGTACCTGAATCCATTGCCGGAGGTTTGTGGAAGGGTTGCGATCTTCCAATTATCACGATCTTAGATACAAAAGTGTTCTCTCTATTGATGAGGATACATACAAGCAAAAGTGATCGTGTAATTTATTGACTATAACCCTAAATATAATAATAAGATTATTATATGTTTTGTTATTTCTAATTCGGCCCCTTATCAAATTAGAAATAGTACTCTGGTATCTACACATTAACTCCATGACAATTATACCCTTAAGTTTTAAACTTTAAATCTTAATTAGATCACTTTAATTTAGGCTTAACCAAAGATAGCACAACACATTTAATATTTACATGTGTGGCCCCATATGATGGAATTTTCCAACAATCTCCCACTGGGCCACATATGTAACTTTACAAATGTATACGACTTTATGAGCTCCAAAATTTTGATATCACAATTTTAGGGTATATCCGAACAATCTCGTCCATTGATTATGCCGATATAGGATCAAAGTGGTTTTCGTCACATTTAGCGTGACTAAACCTATCAATGGTCACGTATACCAACATAGCCAAATGACATAGATCAATCATGGATGCATAGCATGGAAATTACATGCAGTGTGATCTATACATGTCTATTTCCAACTGGTCATACTTTATTCTTTAATGAGATCAAAAAACTTAACACAATGTAACATAGTGAAATGAACTGAATACTTTATTTATGATCAGAAAAATATCTAAATACATAAATTCATAAGTATGTCCAAAACCAAACATAAAGCACTAAAATACAACATGATACAAACTCCCACTATAATGTGATATCCTCACACAAAATAACACCCATATGAGCAGTGTGCTCATGAAAGATCTTAGGTGGTAATCCCTTTGTAAGCGGGATCCGCTATCATAGAGTTTGTCCCAATGTGCTCTATAGATATCTGTCCACTCTGCACTCTCTCCTTCACAACTAGGAACTTAATGTCAATAAACTTTGACTTAGATGAGCTCCTGTTGTTATTAGAATATAGCACTGCTGACTTATTATCACAATAAAGTTTGAGTGGTCTTTCAACACTCTCAAGAATGCGCAGCCTAGTGACAAAATTCTGCAACCATATTCCATGGTTGGATGCCTCATAGCATGCTACAAACTCTGCTGCCATGGTGGAAGAAGCTATGAGTGTCTGCTTGGCACTCCTCCAAGAAATAGCTCCACCCGCCAACAAGTATTTGTAGCCTGATGTGGATCTCCTACTGTCTTGGCATCTAATATAATCAGAGTCGGAATACCCTATGATCTTCAACTGATCTGATCTCCTAGATGTGAGCATGTGATCTTTTGTTCTCTGTAAATACCTCATAACCCCCTTGGCTGCTATCCAATGATCCATCTCAGGGTTCCGCCTGAAGTTGGCGAGGGTTTCTTTCTCGGTGAAAACTCTCATTTGTATGACCTCCTTGTGAAAACGTTCCACGTATGACCGAAGTGTCTCACTCCGTTCCTGAATCACATATTGGAGGTGTATGGGATCTTTCGGACGAGGTTTGACCTCTTGGAACTGCGAGCAAAAATCTGTTGATAATTTCATGAAAGAATCCACGCTGCCAACATGCAGCTTCCTGAACCAAGTTTTAGCGTAGTCGGTTAGGGTCGTTGGAAACATCCTGCACATAGTTGCTCTGGTAGTGTTCTGGACCTTCATCTGTTGAACGAAGCTCTATAGGTGGCTTAGAGGATCTTCCATTCCGGAGAACTTATCTGCTGGCATTTTGAATTTTGGTGGGAACTCCGCTTCCCGGATCCTCCTAGTGAAGGGAGCGTTCATCTCGCTCAGGGGATCCTTTTTATCCTCCTTATTCTTTTTTTTTTCTTATCTGCTGGACCTCCTTTTGTAGCTTTGCCAGCTGATCCCTCAGTCGGTTGTTCCTAGGTTTCTTTGAGTTGACCTCAGATTCTTCACTGTCGAGTCTCTCTGATGAACTGGCAACCTCTATCTGGTTCCCCTCATGGACAGGATCCATTTGGGAAGTTTGTCTACTTTCCTCATCTTGGGCCCTGGCGGTCCTCCTTGATGCAGTTGGATGAGATAGCTCTCGTGGCTTCTGGGTAAAAGCATCAGCGACAGACTTAACTCACCTGGGTTGATATTGTGAAGGTCTTTTCAGAACTGGGGGCATGGGTCCCAGCTAGGGATGGGCATTTCCCCCACGGGGCCCCATCCCCATTTACCCCCACCCCCATTTGGGGGCAAATTTTGCCCCCATATGGGGTTTGGGGGCGGGGGTGGGGGCAAATTTTGCCCCCAAAACCTAAATGGGGATGGGGGTGGGGGGACCTACCCCCACCCCCATTTCCCCATTTTCCCATTTCTTTAAATGGGGGTGGGGCCCCATTCCCCCATTTCCCCATATGTATAATATATATTTAAATATTTTTAATATTTAAAAAAAAATAACTTTAATTTTATTATTTTTTATTCCACCACTAATTGACTATCTGACAGTTGAATGTACTTATTTTTTTTGTAAATTTGTTTTGGCTTTTATATGTAATACTAAATTACTATAGTTATTTCTATTAATTTTTGACAATTATATGGATTGGATATCGAAACATGGTGATTTGTAAGATTGGAATCATCGAATTCCAAATTCAGAATTATAAATTTCAGATTGTAAAATGGGGGAAATGGGGGAAATGGGGGATGGGGATGGAGGCAGGGGAACCTCCCCCCAAACACCCCCATCCCCACTTCCCCCAAATGGGGTTTGGGGACGGGGATGGGGGGAGGTTTGATAAATGGGGATGGGGGTGGGGGAACCCTCCCCCGCCCCAATGGGGCCCCACGCCCATCCCTAGTCCCAACCTATCCCGGATCGAACGTTGGGGCCCTGACCTATCTCGAGCTAGCTCTGAAAGAGGAGGTCCCAGGCGATCGAAAGCAGGCTGCCTAGCTCCGAGCCTGCTCGACTCTCCCTGATCATTCAGGTTGGTTGGCTGGATTGTGATACGTTCAGCGAGCAGGCGGATGCGGATGGTTTCTACGAAAGCTACCGCTTAATGGTCGAGCGCCGCCTGGCTCACTATAGGGTGGCCAGAAGCCCGCGCATTGGTTTTTTGGACCAGAGCTTGAGTGCCATATCTAGATTTTCTCCCCTTTCTTGGGGCCTTTCGCGTAGGCCTCGCCGGGGGTTGCTCCGAAACTCTATGTTGGCCTTGGGAAGAGCGGAGCCTCATAGTTCATGTAAAACAACGAAAATGTAAATGCAAATAATTGATTAATTGGGTGTAAGGCCTTTCCCACAGACGGCGCCAGAAAGTGTTAACAGAAATCTTGCTCGGGGCAATAAATCTCAGTTAGCACCCTCAAGATCATTACCACGTAGGTGATGACCAATGGTAGAATATATATGTGTATAAAACAATGCCTAATGAAATGACATGGAGATAACGATGTCGTTAGGTACTCAAAAGAAATAAAAATCTTTCTTTATTGATAACATATGATATACATCTATCTATCTTTCTTTCGAATTGCTTTCACTTTTTTCTGGGAGATAGTTGGGTGTTTTTTGTATGCCTGTCGAATAGTAGTCTCCTCTTTTTGAAGGAGGAAGTTCCTCCTTCATACAATGTCTTCATAGGTTTAAACTCATTGATTTCCCCTTGATTTTCTCATCCCCCTCTTACCGGACGAGATTTTTACCTTTAAATGTCGTTGACTTTGAGTTAATTGCTCAGTTGAGGATATCTTGGTAGAAATTAATTTGTATCCCATTTAGACTCTATTACTTGT
The DNA here is from genome assembly GCA_033220585.1 of Dipteronia sinensis. NCBI lineage: Eukaryota > Viridiplantae > Streptophyta > Magnoliopsida > Sapindales > Sapindaceae > Dipteronia > Dipteronia sinensis. Next base: position 21,193,204 of record CM065644.1, on the reverse strand, counting down.
TCTGCACGTGTATAATGTCTGTAGATGTGATACTGTGTATCTTCGGGTCTAGCATGATTCCCATAGGGGTCGTCGAATGTATCAATGTGTGGTGCATCAGTTAGCGAGGTCGATCATTGTCCCGGCCCCGATATTGAGAAGCTTCAATCCAGTTAGGAGCTAGGTCTGGTCTCCCTTGACTTTTCGAAGCTAGGTGCGGCCTCCTATGGACACCTCCCTGTATCAACGAGGTATAGGCGAGCTTCTGGAGAAATTACGAGGTAACCTCGACTTCGGGGGGGGGGGGGGGGGGGATTTGGTGACGCGGGCTTGATCTGACCATTTCGGGCTCTATTCTGAATGTTTCTGAAGCCTACCCTTGTTCCTGCGGGGCGGTATTGGAGCTCGGCTTTGGGTAACATGGTCTTCTGGTGGAAAATCTCGGGCATGGAGCTAGGTCTGGATGGTGGAAAATTTCCCTTTGGTCCTTAGCCAATTTTGGCTATTAACAAAAACGAAGAAGAAGTTGCTGCTGCTTTGTTCTAGACTAAAGAGAAGAGAGGAAATGATGTATTTATAGTGGAGGGAGGTAGAGCACGAAATGGGGCATCAAAAGATGAGTTTGCGCTCCAAATTTTGCCCAAAAATGACCTGCCGCAGTCTGGGAAACAGGTGTGTCGCGGTCGTGGAGAGGTAGCAGCACCAACACGTCAGATTTGTCATCTGAGTGTCACGGTCTAGTGCCGCCGTCTTACTGTGGTGGTCTTGCCGCGGTCAAGATTTTTGACACGCGCACCGTTACAAAAATGCGCATATCTCCCTCTAAAAAACCTAGAATTGTAATCCGTAAAAACCGTATGAAAGTAGACTTCTGGGGATTTCCAAATATATGTGGAAGTCATCGTGGTTCGATCTGAGGAGGGAGATATGCCCCCATAAAGTTGAGTTTACTGCACGAAGCTCTCTACCGCGGTCTGGTTTTCAGCCTCGCGCACCGTTACGGAAACGATCATAACTCCCTCTAGAAAACCCGAAATTGCAATACGTAAAAACTGATGGAAAGTAGACTTATGGGGCTTTCTAAAAATAGGTGGTATGAAACCCAGTTCATTCTAAGGAGAGAGATATGAACCCAAAAATATGAGTGTTCTGCATGAGAACTTTATAATTTCAGCCCACTAACCTTCAGAAAACAGAGTTGACCTGTGCCGCGGCCTCTATGTCTTGTTCTGGCTCAATAAAGGATCCACCACAGAAACTTGCTGTGGGTGACCACGGATCACATAGTGGTTTGGTTTGACGGTGAGGTCGTGGCAACTCTGAAGACTTTCGTTCTTGACTTCTTTCTCGCTCATATTTGCTCAGAAACTGATCTTTTAGCTCAAAACACATGTTGCAGAGAATATGTACCTACACAAGGCTCAACAAACACATATATACAAAAATACGCTTGAAAACGAGAACAAAAGCTAGGAAATGGGGACCTCAAATAGGAACATTAATCGTCCGATCAGCAACGGTTGATGAGCTTAGTGGACAGAATGAAGTACCCATTGAGGATTGCGTTGTTTGGGTACAGTTACCTTGGAGTGATGAGAGAGTTCAGGTCAACTAATGATATTGAGTTAGTTGATTATTTTAGGATATTTGAGGACCATGGGTTGGATACAATAGTCTTTGAGCTAGAGAATGCTTATGTTCCAAATCCTCCAGGAAATGACCAAGTTGAAGAACCTGAAGTGTTGGCCCAGGATGGTGGTTATCAACCACTTGGTTGGCATGATTTAAACGCTGAAATGTTGAATTATGATGGTGATGGTGAGAAAGATGATGATAAGGATGATGAGGAGGGTGAGGCTGGTGAAGGAGAGAGGTAGACAAGATAATTATAGACAAGTTCCATTAGTTGATGAAGATGCTGATGATGGGAATGATGGGAATGATGACATTATTAAGGAGTGTATGGATTTATTTGAGGGCTATTGTTTAACGTGATTTTTAGATTGCATAAAGTCAATCACTCGCCACATAAAGTATATAAAGTTTACAGCTGTATAATGAATCGAAAGAAATAAAAGAAGTTGTGCAAGCAAGTTTTACGTGGTAAAACCCCAAAGCGGGGAAACATCCACGGTTGCCGGTGACAGCGAGGAGAAGAATTCACTATGAATAATATGATTACACACTCAACCTTAGTTGCTCTCTTGAATATCTAATGATTCGTGAACCCTTGTTAGGTATTTTTAAGATCTATTTATACATGTATAGAATCCTAATTCTTTTAGTACAAGTAAAAGAAAGGTGGCAGTGATTTAATAAAACTCATGACTTGTTGGAGTCGTTTCAAGCGCATCAGGACTTTGCATGTTTTGAGTTCTGATAACTCTTAAGAAAATTTGTTTACTTATCAGAGTATGCTTCTTGTAATCTTATATGAGGAGGATTCTTCTTTACATGTTTGAGTCGTGATAATGTTATCAACATGCTAAGCATCTGAACGTATCTAGACATTGTCCAAGTGTCGCTTAGCCGACCGTTTTACAAACCCGATCAGATCTTTTTTACCTCCGACCAGGGATCTTTACCTGATCAACTAATTATACCCGATCATTCAGGTTTCCCCCGATCGTTGTTTTGATAACCCGATCAATCTAATTGCCTTAGTCGGGTATTCCCAACCCGACCATCTAAGTAACTCTGGTCAGTATTGTAGGGTTATTTTCTGATCATTTTAGGTTGGTTCAATTTAGTTGACATTTGTTGACACGTCACTGGTTGTCTCCATGTAACACAATGTTTATGTTGACGTGTTATCTCTCCAAATTATACCAAAAACAAAACCCCCTTAAACATTCAAAACCGAGCATCTCTCTCAATAGGGATAACTCACTCGGTGTGACATGTTTAACTTGGAAGCCTTTTGTCGTGTAGCTCATTAATGCTAGTTACCGTTGGACAACTGGTCTTTAATTTCAGGATTCTCATACCAACCACCACTCTTGTATGACGTCATCCTCGCCTATATATATTTCAAAGTCTCTCATTTTCCCTCTCACGCAATCGTTTCTTTTAATCTCTTTATCTTCCAAGTTTCTTTTCTTCCCCAATGATCTTCTCAGAGTTCTTCGCTTTAAATAGGTCTTCACTGTCGTTAGAGTTCTTATCCCTCATACTTTTAACATCAGGTATGGAACCTACTACTCGTTATCGTTATATTGAATTGTTGATTCACTACATTGCAATAGGCGATAAAGAGAATATTGCTAGGATCGAATCTATATTGGGGGGATTTTTTCAAGATTTTTCTCGCCCCAATCAACCTACTCCCCTTAACGTTGATTATTCAGGGGCTCTCTCCGAATTTTCAACCTTCTTCTTTTAAATCAAACATCGCTAATCCCACTGCTACTTCTCCAAATACATACCCAGATATGTCGAAGACAACCGGATCCGGTCGGGAGGGGGGGGGGGGGGGGGGGGTAGACCAAGCTCTAATGATTCTTCTGCCATTGACTTGAAGATTCTCTCTCAACTCTTGAAGGTGGAAGAGCTTCCGAAAAGGCGTCGAGCCTATTTACTGAAGTTCTCTGCTGAGCACCTCATCGCCTTTGACTCAGAGGTGAATATAGTTGATGTTCCAGAACTAGTGAAATACAGCAAAAGATTTGATCTCCCTCGGTCTGCTGAACTTTTTCTGAGCGGAGATTGTGCTATCTAGAACCCTCCTTGGGGTTCGGTGGCTATTTACGGGGCAATGCTCACTTCCGGGGTCAAGCTGCCCCTTCAACCCTTTATCACCTGATTTCTAGCCAAGGCTGGGATTGCCCCCGCTCAACTTTCACCGAACTCCTATCGGGTGTTGACGAGCTTGTGGCATCTATGGAAGCAAATCGGTGCCAAGTACCCCCCGACCCCGTAAGAAATCCGTAACTTCTACACTTTGGGTCGGTCAGACAATGAGGGTACTTTTTACTTTCAGTCCATCTCCATTAATCATTGGATTCCTGAGGGATACAATCAGAGACCCACTCCCCCATCCATCAAGGATCATAAAGGTTTTATCTGGGAGCTCCCTACCTCCAACAAGTATTGGAAGAATAGTTGGTTCTTCGTTCGGGGCGAGTGAGGCGAGACAACTATTGCTGACCCTCGTCATGAACTGGCTAGGAATTCTATCCCCAAGCAATTTTTCAGTCCTGAGATGTGGAATCAGACTCCTGTAACCCTCACAGAAGATCAGGCTAAGAATGTAGTTAAAGTCACTCAAATAACTTGGGAGACCAGGGATCTACGGACACTGTTTGCCGAGAAAGACCTCTTTGATTTGGGTCTGTTTCCTCCGATCTCGAGTCGACGCAAACGCTGTAAGTATCATTCATTTTTCCCAAAGCTTGATTTTTCCAGAGCTAGGTTTTACCCATTCTGACGTTCTTTCAATGACTCAGTATATGAGATGGACATCGTGGCGGGGAAACAAGTCGAGAGGATTAAAAATCTTGACAAGGTTAGTCGAGCAGAGGCTTCAGCCTAACTAGCCCAGGGGATTGCTCCTCCTTAGCAAGTCATGGTTGAACACACTTATGAACCTGACCCCAATACATCTTCTGAAGTTCCATATCGGGAAAGAGAAAAGAAATATTCTGATTAGGGTGAGCAGAAAAGATCTCCCAGAGGTTTAAAAAGGAAACTTACTAAAGAAACAACTGGTCGGCACCTGACCAGACCTTCTGGGAGATCACCGGTTAGCAAAGTGACCAAAACTATTGCAGGCTCATCTGCTTCCGATGCTGCTCAAGGAAAAAAGAAATCCTAGCCAGCTAAATACCTTGGAGCTCATCAGACTGGAGTCAGACCAGTCTTTCTTGAAGAGGATGATGAAGACCAAGATACGTTGACTGACTTGATTCGTAGGGAGCACCAATCGAAGAAGGGAAATGATTTTTCTTCAGCTCCATCTGCCACTTTGCCACCTGATCAGTCCATAATGGATGGTCGGGCGGCTGTTGAGGTCGGTTCTCACCATGCTCAACCCCCGTCTTTAGCCAATCAAGTCTTCCTACAAACCATCGGCCCAGCTGACCAAGGCCATTCTAGCTCTCCAACTCATCGTGCTGGCAAGGCCCTAATACAATTTTTCGTCAAATGTTAGATAGTCTTTACTGATTTGGATTCTGATGAAGGGCTAGCCAGTCACGAAAAAATATCAGCCAACCCGCCTGCTCCTGAAGATAACTTATCTGATCATGAGACAAATTATGCTGACAAAGTCTCTTTACGGCTAAATCGTCCCTTTGGACCTTTACCCAATGCTATCCTGGCTCCCATCGTAAGTGGTACTGAAGTAGGCTCGTGGGGAGCTACTGGTCATGAACAAGTTTAGGAGCAAATTGTCGTCATACCCCCAGTGGCTGCTCTCAAAACCGTTTCGGTTCCGCATTCAGTCCCGACTGACCAACCGCCTCATGATTCGGGGATGACAATACTTCATACTGTGGCCAGCGTTCCTGGCTCGGATGAGACATTGCCGGATCCCCTCGACATGCTGAAATCCATGTCTGCTGGAAATGCTATGTTGGTAAGGGCTACTAGACTGACTTTTGGAATGCTAGTGACGCGGAAATAGTCCGTGCTATTTATAATAACGGGGTTTATGTATGTATTTTTCATCCTCTTGCTCATTCTTTACACTTCAAGTTTATATATAAACCTAACCTGTTTTCTTTCTCTTTTTCAAGGTCGTAGAGGAGATGACTAGGGCCATGATGACTCAGAAGAAACAGGCTGCTGAAATCTCTCTACTGAAGAAGGAGCTTGAGAAGAGAAAGAAACTGGTCAGTTTAGCCTCATCAAGTGAATCAAAGTTGAAAGAGTCTTACGAAGAGAAACTGAAGCAGCGCGCCGCAACTGAGGCAGCTTTGAGGAGGTCTTTTGCTGCTGCGGAAACTAAAGCTGACAATGCCACGACCAACCTGACAGAACTCGCTGTAAAAAGTACCCAGCTTGAAGCAAGTCTGGTCAGAGTTGAACAACGCAGTGCTGAGCTGGACCAAAAGTTACTTCTGGCTGAACAAGCTGTAGCTAATTAGGAGGCAGAAGCTTGGGCTGCCAAAAAAGTTCTAGCCACCTCTGAACAATCTATGGTAGAAGCCCAGCAGGGGTCTGAGGATGCCAAACTTCGTTATGAAATGCTGGTCGAAGATCTGAAGCAGTAGAAGGTTAGCATGAAGGTGCTCTCTCAAGAGGCCAGACTAGCCCTTGAGGTTCAAAACGTTGATCACTATAAAAGGTCTCCTGCTTTCGAGGCAGTTATGCTGAGAGAACTGGAACGTGGGTTCGCCACTTCTCAAATGTTTTTTTGGGGTAAAGAGAGATCTACTGGAGAGGATCGCCGTAAATGAGATCGAACAGTCGAAAAGCATAATGCCGAGTCTTTCTGTGCAATAAGGAACCAGAGGATACGATGAAGGGCTTATTGCAAATCTATCGAGAATGAGCCTTATAGCATGCATTTAGAGCTCCCCTTTAAGTTCTCTCTGGTTACCTTTCATGCGGCCGATGAGGGTGGTTCAATATCTAAGGGCATTGATATTGGACCTTTGCCTGAGGCCGACTATCTTTCTTTCATGGCTAAAAATAGTGAAGATAACATTAGCTGGCCAGAATTTGGAGATCTGACCAAGTGCTATGAACAAGAAGACAAACTACCTGGCACCTTCGGACCTGGCGGCCCCTCAAGAACTCCTACAACCTGATTCTTCCTCCTTCATTGTACATTATACCACACATCTCATTAATTTTTCCTGTAACACTGTATGACTGATTCACTCTTTAATGATAAGGATATTTATATATTTCTTTGCATGGTTTTTTCTTTCTGTTAATCAACCTCATTTGGAGATTGTCACTTCTGATTTGATCAGTTATCTTATTAACTGATCGTGACTAATCTTGATTGATTAAGTCTTTAACTGACTGAATTCGATTGGCTATTAGCCCGGTCAGCTATCTTCTTGGCTAAACGATCTCAGCCAAACTGATTTTTAATCATTTCTGACTCACTCAGTTATCTTTTCGACTGCTCGTTTCGACCCAGTCAATCATCTTTTTGATCAACTGAACTTTAGTCTGGTCACTTTATATATTGTCTAGCCTTTTGTTATTCCGATCGATTATCTAATCAACCGACCGAATCCGATTTGGCTTGTAGTTGCATTGCATGTTCGTTCAAGTAGTGTTTATTTAATGGACCGTTTACATGGTATCTAATTTATAGACTTTTGTCTTTTATCTGGCAACTAAGTCACTGAGACGTCTCCCGATAGTCTGTTGCTCAAGATTCGTTGCAATGAGGGTTTTCTTATCTGACTAACTTAACTTATCTTAGCCAAGTTTCTGGTTGGCTGGCATTCAAGTGTGAGAGTTTGATTACCTCATCCAACTTTCAGCGCATCCCATCAGATATCTAATCACCTGAAGAAGCTCTAACAGTGCTTTTAATGCATCTAGTTAGTTTCGGTGAAAGTGTGTTGTCTTTGCAACATATGCTTTCGGCCCCATCACTAGGCCCTTTGAGAACATGTTCGGGGTTCACGAGACTTGCTTTTGTAAAGAAAAGCGACGTTGGAACACTTTTTCTTGAACCATGCTCCCCTTGAAGGGTTTTTATTGATATCAACAACCAAAACTATAAAAAGCGACAAATGATTAGAGAATAAGGATAAATCTGTAACTACTCTAGACTTAATAGAATATCTAAAAATCCTGGTAAACAATAGAAAGAAAAACCCCTTAGGGGTAGAATATCTTCAAGTACTGAGCGTTGCATCGCCTGGGCAATTCTCCTCCTTCTGGTTGGACAAGGCGATATGCTCCATGCCCTGCTACTCCGACCACTTGATAAGGTCCTTCCTATTTGTCCGTTAGTGACCCGGTCCGCCTTATCCCTCGTATTTGGGGATACCCTTCTGAGAACCAGATCTCCAAGTTGGAATTTTCTTTCTCGAACATGCGAGTTGTAGTACCTCGCGACTCTTTGTTGGTAAGCTGCATTCCTCACCCTCGCTATATCCCTTTTTTCTTCCAACTTGTCTAGATTCTATTCTAGGGTCTTTACGTTGGTGTCCTGCTGATATAGCTGGACTCTAGGGGAAATGTGGGCTATTTCAACTGGAATGACGGCTTTAATTTTGAATGCCAGGGAATAAGGTATCTTCCCGGTTGATGTTCTTTGAGTTGTTCGGTAAGCCTAGAGTACTTCATGCAATTTGTCTGCCCAGTTTCCTTTTTTGCCATCAAGCTTGGCTTTCAAGGTGTGCTTAATGATCTTGTTGACAGCTTCAGTTTGGCCATTGGTCTGAGGATGGGCCGGCGTAACATAATAGTTTTTAATGTGGTACTTTCGACACATTTCTTGGAAGTTATCACTATCGAATTGAGTCACATTATCAGTGATAATTGTGTATAGGATCCCGAACCGATAAATGATGTTTTTCTTTATGAAGCTGTTGGTGTTAGCTTCGGTTATATGTACCAGTGCTTCTGTCCTAGCCCACTTTGTGAAATAGTCCACTGCCACAATAGCATGCTTTGCACCTCCTTTAGTTGCTGTCGGCATTGGGCCGATCAGATCTAATCCCCACATTACGAGTGGCCATGGTGAAGTTAGGTTCTTCAAGTTCTCGGGTGGCTGTTTGATGTCGTTTGCGATTCTTTAATAAGTACCGCAATTCTCAGCCACCAATTTGGCGTCTTGGAAAAGAGTTGGCCAATAGAAGCCTTACCTGAGGGTTTTATGGGTCGAACTTTTTCCCCAAGAATGGTTTCCACATATGCCTCTATGTACACTATCCTGAATCTTGCCTCCCTCATCTTGACTGACACACCTCTGTAGTGCCTTAGAAAATCCCTTCTGTAGAGCTCCAAGCCTACTATCGAATACCTGGCTGCCCTGTATCTGATGCGTTTTGCTTCAACTGTGTCTTTAGAGAGCGTGCCATCTTCTAGGTATTGCCTGATCGGGGTGATCCGAGTGATCGGCCCTTCTTCTACTGTTTCCACTGCTAGTGTTACTTCTTCTTTAATACTGGGCTTCTTGAGATGAGCCACTGGAATCATTTTAGACCAGATACCAGCGGTTGCTGATGCCAGTCTTGATAATGCGCCAGCTTTCTCATTTTTCTCTCTCGGGATCCGAGTGATTCTATAGTCCTTGAATCTCCCGAGAAGTCTCCTGGAAATCTCTAGGTAGGCAATCATGTTAAAATCTTTTGCCTGGAATTCTTCCAAAACCTGGTTAACCACAACCTGCGAATCATTGTATATTTTCATTTTGTCTGCCCCCAGTGCTGTGCATACTCTGAGTCCAGCTAACAAAGCCTCATATTCTGCCATGTTATTGGTGGCTTTAAAATCAAATCGCAAGACACACTCCACCTGATCGCCTTCTGGGGTTGATACTACTATGCCAGCCCCGCTGCCGTGCTTGTTTGATGATCCATCAATGTGTAACTTCCAACTGAAGATCTTAATTTCTTTTTCTTCTAGTATCCTGATCACCTCACTATTTGGCTAAGTGAACTCGGTAATCAGATCAGCTACTGCCTGACTCTTTATTGCAGCCCTTGGCAAATAAGTGATATCAAACTCACTTAGCTCAACCGCCCACTTTGTCAATCTTCCTAACATTTTCGACTTGGATAAAATCTGCTTTAATGGACAATCTGTATATACCTCTATCATGTGGGCTTGGAAATAGGGTCTTAGCTTTCTTGCAGGCTGTTACCAATGGTAGTACCATCTGCTCGGCTGCCGAGTATATTGTTTTTGCTAGTAGCAAGGCCTTGCTGGTGTAAAACACTGGTTTCTGCTCTCCTTCATCCAGTCTAACTAATACTGATCCTGTAGCTACGGCCGTAACTGACAGGTATAGATACAATGTCTCTCATTTGAGAGACTTTGATAGGATATGTGCTTTGCCCAAGTATTCTTTGATCCTCTGGAACGCCTGTTTGCACTCTTTGTTTCATTCTACTCCCCTGCCTTTCTTTATTGCTTTGAAGAAAGGTAAACATCTATCAGTTGACTTGCTGATGAATCGGTTTAATGAGGCTAAGCAACATGTCATCCTTTGGATATCTTTCAGGGTGACCGGGGACCTCATCTTTTCTATCGCTTTTATTTTTTCAGGGTTCGCTTCGATACCCCCCTGGTGCACTTGGAATCTAAGGAATTTTCCCGATGGCACCACAAACACACATTTGTTCAGGTTGAGCTTCATCCTATATCGTCTCAACATTTCGAATGTTTCCTGGAGGTCTGTTGCATGTTGGACGACCGTGACACTTTTGGTCAACATGTCGTCTATATAGACTTCGATGTTTCTGCCGATCTGTTAGGCAAACATCTTATTTACCAGTCTTTGGTAAGTTGCCCCAGTATTTTTTAGACCAAACGGCATTACCTTGTAACAATAAAGCCATTGATCCAGTTATGAAAAGTTGTCTTTTCTTCATCTAGGCCAAACATCCTGCTCTGGTTATAGCCTGAATATGCGTCCATGAAACTCAACAATGATATTGAGTTAGTTGATTATTTTAGGATGTTTGAGGACTATGGGTTGGATACAATAGTCTTTGAGCTAGAGAATGCTTATGTTCCAAATCCTTTAGGAGATGACCAAGATGAAGAACCTGAAGTGTTGGCTCATGATGGTGGTTATCAACCACTTGGTTGGCACGATTTAAAGGCTGAAATGTTGAATTATGATGGTGATAGTGAGAAAGATGATTATAAGGATGATGATGAGGGTGAGACTGGTGAGGGAGAGGGTGGGCAGGATAATTATAGACAAGTTCCATTAGTTGATGAAGATGCTGATGATGGGAATGATGAGAATGATGACATTATTAAGGAGTGTATGGATTTATTTGAGGGCTATTGTTGACGGTGATTTTTGGATTGTGTAAAGTCAATCACGTGTCACACAAAGTATGTAAAGTTTGCAGCTGTATAATGAATCGAAAGAAATAAAAGAAGTTGTGCAAGCAAGTTTTACGTGGTAAAACCCTAAAGCGGGGAAACATCCACGGTTGCCGGTGACGGTGAGGAGAAGAATTCATTATGAATAATATGATTACACACTCAACCTTACTTACTCTCTTGAATATCTAATGATTCGTGAACTCTTGTTAGGTATTTTTAAGGTCTATTTATACATGTATAGAATCCTAATTCTTTTAGTACAAGTAAAAGAAAAGTGGCAGTGATTTAATAAAACTCTGACTTGTTAGAGTCGTTTCAAGCGCATCAGGACTTTGCCTGTTTTGAGTTCTGATAACTTTTAAGGAAATCTATTTCCTTATCGGAGTATACTTCTTGCAACCTTATTTGAGGAGGATTCTTCTTTACGTGTTTAAGTCGTGATAATGTTATCAACATGCTAAGCATCTGAAAGTATCTAGACATTGTCCACGTGTTGCTTAGCCGACCGTTTTACAAACCCGATCAGATCTTTTTTCCCCCCGACCAGAGATCTTCACCTGATCAAGTAATTATACCCGATCATTCAGGTTTCCCCTGATCGTTGTTTTGATAACCCGGTCAATCTAATTACCTTGGTGGGGTATTCCCAACCCGACCATCTAAGTAACTCTGGTCAGTATTGTAGGGTTATTTTCTGATCATTTTAGGTTGGTTCTATTTAGTTGACATTTGTTGACATGTCACTGGTTGTCCCCATGTAACACGATGTTTATACTGAATTGTTATCTCTCCAAATTATACAAATAACAACTATCAATCAAAGTCTGATGATGAATACTTTTGAGACTCAGAGCTTGAACTAGATAAGGTCAAGATAGCTAAGTTGATGAAAGGTAATCCTTTCAAGAAAATGGTTGGTGGTGAAATTACGTTTCATTTAGGTCAAACATTTGGCAATGCAGTCCAAATGAGAGAGATATTTAGGGAGTATGCAATTCAAAAGGGAGTGGTTTTAAAAAGAGTGAAAAATGACAACGTGAGACATACTACAAGTGCTTAGGAGATGGTTGCCCTTGAAGGGCACATGGGTCATGCATGATTGATAGAATGTCATTCATGATTTAATCATTGGTGGACGAACATGAATGTCATAAGGTTTACAACAACAAAGAGACAAAAGTGAAGTGGATTGCCTCTAAGTTTGAGAACCTTGTGAAGACAAATCAAACTGTCAGCGTTAAGGTGATATGTGATCTTCTAAGGGAGAACTATAGGGTCTCAGTGGACTTTCAAAGGCTTTATAACTCAAAGAAAAGAACCTTAGCGGGGTTAGCAAAAGACCATGCTAAATGTTTTGGTTTACTAAGGAAATATGCTTACATGGTGAACCAAAGCAACCCCGGATCAGCAGTACATATCTGCACCCAGGAACCACAACCAACCTTTCAAAGGATGTTTCTAAGTTTCGAAGCTCAGAAACTTGGGTTCTTGGAGGGCTGTAGGCTCTTCATTGGTGTGGATGAGTGCCATTTGAAAATCCCTTTTGGAGGAGTGCTACTGTCTGCAGTCACCTAGGATGAAACAATAGGTTATTCGCACTAGCTGTTTGCACATGCGAAAAGAAGAATCAAACAAGTTGGGAATGATTTTTAAATAACTTGAAGATCCATTTAAAGTACCCAACAAGCAGGAACTTGACATTCATGTCAGACAGACAAAAAATGTCATTGCAGCTTTGGAATTGCATTTTCTTTTTGCCAAACGAAGGTCATTTCTGAACTTTTTATTTTTTAATCTTATGCTTTCTCATTTTCAATATGCTTTCTCATTTTAAAATCTTTTATTATCATGTCCAGGGTATTGTGCGAGACACATCTTCGTCAATTTTAGAGTTACCTACAAGGGTGAACACTATAAAAAGTTGTTTTGGAGGGCCACGAGAAGCTACAATGTGTTTGACTTCAATGAGGCAATGAATGAGATTGGAGCCATTGAACCTGCTGCCAAGTCTTGGTTACAAAATATTGACACAGAACATTGGTCTAGGTTTGCTTATGACCAGATCATTAGATGTGACCATGTCACTAACAACATGACCGAAGCATTTAACAACATGTTAGGTTCTCATAGGGTTGCATCTTATTTAGAGTTGCTAGAGTTTATTATAAGGATGGTTATGAGAAAATTTCAAGAAAGGAAGGAGGAGTGTGAAGCATGGAATTCTGTTTTGCCACCAAGGGTGAATGCAAAAATCTTGAAGCATGGTAAAGAAAGTAGGTTAATTACAATTATAGCAGCTGTCAACGAGGAATACGAGCTTTTGGGTCCAACTGGGGGATATGGCATGAAACTTAGGGAGTATAATTGTCAGTATGGTGAATCTGTTATGAAGGATAAGATTAGTGATTTTGTCCACCAAAGTCTGAGCAAGAGTGCTTACTTGCAGACTTATAGGGGTATGATCCATCCCGTACCTGATCAGAAAAAGTGGCAAAAAGTGCCTGTTTGTTTACTTATTGAAGGTCAAACATAGCATTTGATTTTGCCACCTCGTATTGTCCAACCAAGCAGGCCTAAGACACAGAGAAAGAGGAAACCAGATGAGCCACTTAAAGGAGGAAGGTCTAGAACCGTTGTATGCAAGCTTTGTTTAGAACTTGGCCACAACAAAAGGACCTGCAGGAAAAAAAGGTATTATATTCTTAACTTGTTTTAATTTTTGATCTATTCTTTCTTCATCCAATTCTGTCTCCCTCTAAGTACTACTAAAAGCACCTGAATATGCTTCCCCAAACCTTTTAAACCATCAACAACACAGCCTACTCAAAGACAACCATATCTTTCACAGTCTGATTTTAATCTTTTGAGAAACTGACACGAAAACTACAATTTCAGTTGATTACCTGATTTCAAGAAACTACCATATCTTTCTAAAATTATTCTATGACTGTTCTGATTTCGTTTTCATTTTTTGTTAACAGAAAACTCAAACACAGACACCTTCATAGCCTTCAACATCACAACCTCCAACAACCCAGAGTTGACCTCACTCCCAAGTTCTTAACTAAGACAACAACACTTGGAATGGCGGAAGACAGCAGCACCTGGTTTTATTTGGAAACTTTTATTAAACTACATTTTTGTCACAACTGTTTTTTGTGTATTTGCATGGATACTGTTGCTAGATATTTATAGATATGGTTATCAAACCATTAGATGTGCTTAATATTCTTTTTAACAGAGCTAGCACACAGACCAAGCATGAATATTGGTGGTTTTTGGTTGTGATTCTAGTTTATATAGTGTACTTAAATGCTTAACTATAACTACTTTTTATTTACTTATTACATTTAGTCTTTGTTTGTCATACTAAGTACAATAATTGCCATGATTACACAAAACAAAGATATGTTAACTACCCACATACGCCTTGAGCTTCCTTCTTTAGACTCTAGGTGATGCATTCTCCCATGAATATTTGTTTCCAGATTATGCATCCTTGCATGTAAGCTTTCTAGGTGCTGCACCATTTCCCATACCATTTCTAGCTTCCTCAATCTTGCATTAAGAACTGTCATTTGTTGTTCAAGTTGCTGAAAATTATCTCCACTTCAAAACCTTTGTAAAATGCTTTCTATATATTCAGCTTGGTTGAATACTTCGTTATCAGGTTCCCAAAATGTATAGAATTTGCATTTTCCTCTCTCACAGTAGAACAACAATTTCTTTGGGTTGTTTTCAGATTCAGAAATCTTCATAGCAGCTTTAATCCCACATGTGCATTTTTGGTTTTTGAATTTTATTATCCCTTTGTTGATGTTGATGCTGATTGCTGAGCTTGATGTAGCCTCCATAATTGTTGAACTTGATATTGATGTGGTTTATTGTTGATTTTATAGATGTATAATGTTGGAGAAGAAACAGACAAATGATTTTGGATATGTTTTGTTGGAAACTGTTCGAGATGTGTTTGTTGGAGATGTGTTTGTTGGATGTGTTTTTGTGAATATGATATTGTGTTTATGAGAATGTGTTTGTGTGAATGTGTTTGTGCATCGGAATATGATGTGTATGTCAGTATGTGAAACGAGAATGTGCAGGGCTTTATGTATGTGAAATGACAATGTGCAGGGCTTTATATAAGCCACAATGTAGCCGTTGCAAAGTGCAACAATTACTCTAAGGGGTAAAAATGTAATTTCCATGTCCTTCAACAACTTTAAAGGTTATCATGTCTTTTTATGTTCTTCAAACACTTTTAGGGGCAATAAGGGTTTTTTTGCCTTTTGTACATGTCAGACTGACTATTTTAAATGGAATCTGTTATAGACGGACCAAATGGCCAATTCTGAAACTAGAAGGACCAGAACTAATAATAGGGCAAACTAGGAGGACTACAAAACATTTTTACCCTTTAATTAATCATATTGTTGGATCTAGTCTTTGATACGAAGCTGAAAACGGAGCTGATTTTGGGACGAGGGTGAAGACGAAGCCGACATTGCTGAGGTGGAGGAGCAGGAGCAGCAACCCGTTCAAGAGGAGCAATAACATGGGGTTTGTGAGGCTGGCGGTGCTGAGACTGATAGTGGCGATGCTGAGACTGACGGTGGCGATTCTGACCATCCAAAGAAGAGAAGGAAGCTTGAATAAGTCTATGGAAAGTAATGGTTTAGGGTTAGTTAGTCAAATCAAGTCATTGATTCTGACATTTTTATAGTCACTGATGAAATCAAACTATGAACTACCTACTACATTATTCTATAAAAAAAGGGATAGTTTTACAAGTGAGTTATCTCTACATTTTTTAGTTTCTCTAATAAATTGTTTTATAATTGGCAAAAAAATTTCATTTTTTAGAGATTGTCAGATCTAGTTCATCCGATCAAAAGGTTGGTGTTATGGTGTTTCCTTGTGTCATTGTTGATTTCATCGTTGATTAATGATTATGCTATCAATATATTACCTTTTTTTTTCGTTGATTGTCAGATCCAAGTCGTAAATTTTTTTTACACATGCTTTGTGTGTTAGTGTATTGGCTAAACAAGCCTTAATTTTTTTTTTTTACACAATAGACAAAACTATCAACACATTAGGGTAACCACATATTGTTTTAAGCATTTAACATATACATATATTTCTGCTTTGTGTTTAAAATTTGGTAATCACAGGCACCCAAGAATGGGACAATCTCTATGTTTATATTGTCTTAGTGGACAAAGATAAAATCATAATTAAGTCGGGGATAACATCTGTACGGAATGAAAATGAATTAATTTTACAAATTAATTAATCAAGGATGAGAAATTAATTTGGCAATTGATTATTCTTTAATTTTCAGTTTCCATGATTTCTCTATGAGTTTTTGAGATTCTGCATGTTTATAATTTCTAAATTTTCCGTCTTTTATTCTTTATGATGAACATTTTACAAATACTATATTGACCCTGACGTTCAAGTGAATATCACGGTACAAAACAACAAAACATATGAGTCTCATAAAGATAAAAAGTCATTTCCAAAGCCCAATAAACCTGTTCGTACGGATTCAAAAAAATTAAAACTCGGGAACCAAACTGCCAAAGAGCCCAAATATTGCTTGCAAAGAGCAGAAAACAGAGTAGAGATCAGAGAGAGAATATTGGTAAGCCTTATTTTTTCTTTTCCTTTAGTTAGTCATAAGAAAAATGAAATTTTTAAGAAAAAGTTTTAATTTTTAGTGTTGTTTATGGTCAAAGATTCGAGTAAGGCTTGCAAAGAAAAATTGATCAGAGAGTACTGGTGAAGAATATTGGTAAGCTTGTTTCTTTCTTATGTTAGCTGTAAGAAAAATGACATTTTTATAACAAAGTTAGATTTGAGTAAGGCTTGCAAAGAAACAGAAATCATAGAGCACCGACCCGTGAAGAATATTGGTAAGCTTGTTTCTTTCTTTTGTTAGTTATAAGAAAAATTGTATTTTTATAACAAAGTTAGATTTGTATCATTGTTTATGGTCAAAGATTTGAGCAAGGCTTACAAAGAAATAGAGATTTGAGAAAGGCTTGCAAATAAACAGAGATCAGAGAGCACCAGCTAGCCCGTGAAGAATATTGGTAAGCTTATTTTTTTCTTTTGTTAGTTGTAAGAAAAACGACATTTTTATATCAAAGTTTAGATTTTTATCATTGTTTATGGTCAAAGATTTGAGTAAGGCTTGCAAAGAAACAGAGATCAGACAGTACGAGCCCGTGAAGAATATTGGTAAGCTTGTTTCTTTCTTTTGTTAGTAGTAAGAAAAATGATATTTTTATAATAATTTAAGCAAAAAACTAGGAAAATAATGTACTTTAGATTACTAAAAATAATTTTTTAATGCAACTTAAACATGCTTGGTGACACACCTAAAGTTGTTCCTAAAATATGTGTTCCTAAAATATGGGCGTGTATGTTTATTCCTCAAGTGCACGGATAGTTAAACAATCGCTTAGCAGTAAGTATAGGTTTGTTCCATAGGGAGGTGTCATCGTCGACCGTCTCTAGCAATAGATTATTGAAAACAATATAAATAAGAACACATAAATGGTGAAAATGGTGTGTGTGATGTGTAAGTATATTGCAGTTGTTGTGAGCATGTGAATGAAAGCAAAGAAGCATGAAAGAATGTAAAATGGGGCTGTTGTTGTCAGTGCGCGTGCTTTTTTGAGTTAAACTACTTCTAATCTAAATTAAATTACTTGTAAAGGCAAAGCACCATAAGTACACACACCGCTGATAGCTTGTACAGATTGGAGAGATGTAAAATAATGGACTAGGTACATAAGTCACTACAAGAAAAAAAGGCTATTGGAACGATTTTTTTTCGTCCTAATAGCCCAAAATTCGTCCCTATTTACCTATTGGGACGAATAAAATTCATCCCAAAATCCGTCGCTTCAGGTGGGTCGCAATAGCTTCTTTGTGACGAAAACTAAAATTCGTCCCTAAAGACTACCTATATGGACGATTTTGATTCGTCCCATTTGATAATATATAGAGACGAAATATTTCGTCCCATTGACCACTTGTAGGGACAAAATTTTTCGTCCCTTTAAATAAAATTTCGTCCCTATGAAATATCTATAGGGACGAATTTTGATAAAAAAAAAATTTAGAACCCACTATCAGTTCACCCACCCACCGGCTAGCCACACCCACCATACCAGTTTCGACCCGCCCGTTGACCCACTCAACGCTTCACATTAAATGTTTGGTTCTCAGTCAGAGTTAAACTCGTGACCAACACCAACACTTAAGTAAAGCTTATCCACTTTGCTAAAGGTTCAAATCTGGTAAAAATAGCATACTATTTATATCTAAACTCTATATGTTATTAACTTTTTATTGTAAATTAATTACAATAATTTAAATTTTATTTTTATATAATAAAAAAATTGATATTTAAAATCGTTTATTGTAGCATTTAATTAAACTTTTTTTTTTGAAATATTACAAGAACTATTTACTCCTAAAATGGGAGATAACTGCTTCCCACAACCCGAGAAGAAAACTCCCCACACATGCTTGTAAAATGCGTTTAGTGGGATTTGAACCCCTCATCACTTATGTGGAAGGGAGGTGCACTGTCACCTTTACTAAGAAGTGATGTGCAATTAAACTATTTTTTAAAAACATATATTGTCAGATCAAATGGTCTATCGTTAATCGTACATGGAAATAATATATATATATATATATATATATAATTTTTCTTAATTTTTTGAATTAATATAAAAGTGAAACAAATTTAATTATTAATATGTCTCTTAGGAAAAACTTAAAAAAAATAATGATAAAGAAAAAAGAAAAATTGAATCCCGATAAATCATTATCAGCAACAAATATTATGTTTGTCTTAATAAATCCCCAAGTCTATAATTTTTGTTTTTTTCAAAAAAAATGTCAAACTTTTTAGGGAGGAATAATTTTCGTCCCAATAGGATTTCTATTGGGACAAATGATGTATTTCGTCCCAATAAACATTCTATTGTGACAAATTATTTTCGTCCCTAAATGTCTGGTTATTTTTACACTTTTTAGGGACGAATAATTATTTTCGTCCCAATAGACAATCTTTCGGGACAAATATTTTTTGTCCCTAAAGGTCTCGTCGGGTTTGTCCTTTTTAGGGACGGATAATTTGTTTCGTTCCAATAGACGTTCTATTGGGACGAATTTTTTTGTCCCTAAAGGTTTGAAATTTTTAGGGATGAATATGTTATTACATCTCAACAGACGTTCTATTGGGACAAATAAAATTCGTCCCAATAAAATTTCGTCCCTATAGCTCTATTTTCTTGTAGTGAGTTCACCAAACAAATATACTCAACATATGGATTAAACATTTAAGCATAGTCAATTGCATTCAAGGGTCTGCTCAATTGATTAAGGAAATTACCAAAATCTATTCATCACCCTCCAAAGGTTATTGAATGGACAATTGTGTTTTTAAGTAAACATAAGAACATTTAACCAAAGCCTACTATAGCATAATGATTCATTAAACAAGGTTTTTCCATTCGATGGAGCTAATTAATCATCATTGTGCCCGGAAGGACTCTCAAAACGCAATTCCTAACTCTCATGAAGTCAGATCATACAATGTGTGTCAATTTAGAATCATCCACCAACATACATACAAGAATGAGGGCTCAAAATGGGGTGTAAATAGTATTTACGAAATTAGGGAATGAAAATGGAAGCTACAAAAATAGTATTCACTGGAATTGTATTGCAAATGTTGGGGTGCGGTTATAAGTGGGCTTGCATTTAGAAGCCCTTTTATCTTCAGGGATGTGTTTAGAAGTACATTGAGGTGCATTTAGAAGCCCAAGCCCTTTTATCTATTGTGGTTTATATTTGTCATTCTTATTGTTGCAACCGTGTTCAGTCATCTGTTAATCTGTGATTAATTAAATATGTGTGAGAGGGTGAAATTACTAAAATTATAAGGTTACAAGGTTACAACTATGCTAGCATATCAACTTATTCAACTAGTTGAGGAAAACTACCTGCATCATGCTACACTTCATCTTTGTACTTATTTTTTTTGAAGCTATCTTTGTATTTTTTATACATGAAAGAATATATATTTTCTTTTTCTTATATATACCAATTGTGGTTGTGACGATTTGAACATGTTTGAGTGTCTTTCCGCACTTCATCTTTGTACCCTTTTTTTTTTGAAGCTATCTTTGTACATTTTATACATGAAAGAATATGGAATTTTTTTTCTTATATATTTACCAACTGTGGTTGCGATGATTCGAACATGGTGAATGAGTGTCTTTCAACATCAAGTCATGTTGGGTGTGAACAAATACATAGATGTTGTGAAGGTGTTTGACAAAAGATCTAACTGAACAAATAACTTTGCATAGCAGAGCTTCAAGGTTCTTCAATGGTGAAGAACCAGAACATGAAAGAGATAAGCAAGAGAGAGAGAAAATGCAAACATTTCTATTTGAGAATTTTCTGGAAAATGTATTCAATGAATCAGACAATTACAACTGCTGCTATTTATATAATTACAAAGTTTAATCTCAGCCACCAATTCTCAACTAACTAAATAATCATCATCGTTCATTTCTAACAAACTTGTTGATGATCAGCTTTGATTCCATAAGCTATGATCATCAAGATCATCAGACTTGAGGATCATACTTTTAGTAGTGCACAGCTACAAGTGAGCAACTCATCATTCTCTTCCTTACTTGCCACATCACTCTTCAATTGCAATTCTGAGAATTGATTAATCACGATGGCCACTTGACCATGTTGGACTGAATATTCTTGACTAATTGAGGCATATATGATCTTCTCTGAGTGAATGCTAAGCTGCACTCTGTTTTGCCACTTTTCTTGACTTGATCACAACCATTTATTGCAACTTGAGTGTTGAGATCATAATTATGATTTGTATCAAGATCATGACTCTGTTGCAATATTCTCACACCCCCCTTCAAACTGAACTGGGGTGAAACACAAAGGTTTAGTTTGAAGCAAAGCTGCCAAAAATGATTTGTAGACATCGGTTTAGTTAGCACATCAGCTATTTGATCATTGGTAGAGATGTAGCGAACTTCAAGTAAGCCAGCGGAAACCTTTTCTCGTACGAAATGTACATCAACTTCTATATGTTTCGTACGAGCATGAAATATAGGATTTTGAGCCAAAGCTTTGGCACCCGTATTGTCACACTAGATAATAGGTTTGGATGGAAATGAGACCTGTAACTCTGTCAAAAGTGATTGAAGCCAAACCAGCTCAGCAGAAGCTTGAGCCAAAGAACGATATTCAGCCTCAGTACTTGATCGAGCTACTGCAGGTTTCTTTTTGGAGAACCATGTGATGAGATTCCCACCTAAGAACACTGCACAACCAGATGTGGATCTTTTTTCATCAGGACAATTAGCCCAATCAGTATCACAAAAGGCTTCCAAGTTGAAGCGAGAGGCAGGTTTGAACACCAAACCATAATGCGAAGTTCCTTTTAAATACCTGAGAACCCGTTTACATGCATTCCAATGAGAGAGCTTTGGACATACTAAAAATTGGCTCAGACGATTGACAATGAAGCTGATATCTAGTCTGGTGTAAGTGAGGTACTACAAAGTGCCAATAACACTCCTATAAAGTGTAGAGTCAGAGAAGGGTTCACCATCATGAAGTGACAACCTTGTACCAGCAGAAATAGGTGTATCACAAGGCTTGCAAGTAGTCATGTTTGTCTTAGCTAGAAGATCACTGATGTACTTGCTTTGTGTTAGATAAAGACCAGACTCATTTCGATGAGCCTCGAAACCCAAAAAATAATGAATCGAACCCAAAGTTTTAAGAGCAAATGTGGAGTTGAGTCGAACAATCACTAGTTGGACTAAACTAGAATCACTTCCAGTTACTAATATATCATCAACGTAGACCAGTAGTAAAACCAGTGAAGTTTTAGTTTGTTTGATGAAAAGAGAAACATCAGACTTCGAATTCCTAAAACCCCATGAGACTAAGGCAGTTCTAAGTTGAGTGAACCAAGCTCTTGGAGCTTGTTTAAGTCCATAAAGAGCTTTATCAAGCTTGCATACATAAGATGGTTTGTCACTGCTAAGAAAGCCTTCAGGCTGCTGCATATAGACAAGTTCTTGAAGATCTCCGTTCAAGAATGCGTTGTTCATATCAACCTGTTGAACATCCCAACCATAGCTGACTGCCAAGGCAAAAACAACCCGTATAGTCGAAGCCTTAATCACAGGACTATATGTGTCAAAAAAAATCAAGGCCAGGTGTTTGATGAAACCCCTTTGCCACTAACCTTGCCTTATATTTAAGGATGCTACCATCGGGATTGTACTTGACACGAAATACCCACTTGTTTCCAACAACATTCATGCTTGATTTGAAAGGAACAAGGGTCCAAGTGTGATTTCTCATGAAGGCAGCATACTCATCTTGCATAGCTTTAAGCCAAAGAGGATCTGATAATGCAGCTTTAACACTCTTGGGTTCAGGGGAGGGTATAGAAGTATGAACAGAAGTGAAGGCCTTGGGTTCACGTGTGGAAACTGATGCAAGCATTTGATTGTAGTTTTTCTGTGTTATAGTTCCTGTTTTGGTACTTGTCATCATTTGATGGCTAGGCAGTGTAGGTGCAGCAGTTGTAATAGGTGCAGTTTGAAGTGTATCAGTAGGTAGAGCAGGTAACTGACATTGAGAAGATGAATGTGTACCTGAAGGAGTAGCAGTTGGAGTCTGATTTGCGTGAGGAACACAACAAGGAGAACTAGAAGAGTGTAAAGAAATATCAGCATCATGCAAGACAGCAATAGGCATGCTTGAAGAATTAATTGACTCAGAACTAGACTTAGAAGAAAAAAGTGTAAGATATGGAAAATCTAACTCATTGAAAACAACATGCCTAGATATAAGACTTTACCAGATGAGTGGAGACATTTATAGCCTTTGTGGGATAGACTATATCCAAGAAAAATACATTTAGATGTATGAAAATCCAACTTATGCTTTGAGTAATATCTTAAGTATGGAAAACATAAGCATCCAAAAGTTTTTAAAAAAGCGTAATTTGGTTTCTTTGAAAATAATTTCTCAAAAGGAGAAACAAAGTTTAAAACAGATGAGGGTAGATTATTAATCAACAAAGAAGCTGTCTCAAAAGCTTCTACCCAAAAAGTGAGAGGCATATTGGCATGAGCAAGTAGTGTGAGACCTGTCTCAACTACATGTCTGTGTTTCCTCTCCGAGACATCGTTTTGTTAGTGTGTATAGGGACACGAGAAACGTGCTTGAATCCCTGAAGAGGCTAGATAAGGAAGAAAAGCTTTGTACTCTCCTCCCATGTCAGTATGCAAAGCTTTAATTTTCTTATTAAGCTGAAGTTCAACAGATTTTTGAAAAGCAATAAAAGTTGAAGGAGCTTCATATTTGAGTTTGAGAGGATATAACCAAGAGAATCGACTAAAAGCATCAACAAATACAATATAGTATCTGAAACCATCAGTGGATAGTATTGGAGAAGGCCACCAAATATCCGAGTACACAATCTCCAAAGGAGCTTTGGCAGTAATAGAGTGCCTTTCAAAAGGCAACCTATGATGTTTGCCACGTTTACATGAATCACAAAAAGACAAGGCATTGACATTCATATTGAAATGCAAAGAAGATAAAACCCTCTGTAAAACTACAGTAGAAGGGTGTCCAAGTTTGGCATGCCAAATATTGGAATTATTCCTAGTAGCTATAGCTACATCAAATTTATTGTGAGTAGAAACTAAAACATTAGACTCTTGACAATGAGTAGCTGAATAAACTGAACTCTTTTGCTTAGACCGAAGGACCAGTGAGAGGTTGTAAAGACCATCCTTGAGTGTTCCTTTGAGCAAGATCTTCCCCGTATGCTTGTCCTTAAAGACACAAGATTGGTCACAGAACTCAGCTGTTAGGTTATTATCATGAGTTATTCTAGATATGCTAAGGAGATTTTTGGTGATAGCTGGAACATAAAGTATATCTTTAAGCAATATCTGTTGGCTTGGTGAGGTGTGTGAGTGTACAAGAGTGTTACCAATATTATGAATAGAGAGCTGATTCCCATTTCCAACAGCTAATTTTTCGTTGCCCTTGTATTCATTGTTGATAGAGAGATTGTTCATGTCAAGTGTCACATGATTGGTAGCTCCCGAGTCGATGTACCAAGATGGATCTGCTACCACTTCAGGTGTTGCAATATATGTTGTGTTCTGTGGCAAACTCTAAGCTACATGTGCTTGAGAATTCTGTCCTCCATGGCCTTGAGTCTGATTAGACTGTTGTTGGGCTTGATTTCCATGAAAGTTTTGATCAAAACTTTTGTAGCATTGCAGGACAACATGACCAGGCTTTCCACAGAGTTGACAATACACCTTTTGACCGTTCCATCTACCAGTTCGACCTCCTCGGCCACCACAATTATTTTGACCTCCTCTTTGGCCTCTTGCAGCAGTATTATTAGTAGTAAAATATACAGCAGGTGTTATGTTCAATTGAGATGCAGAGTTAAGTTGTTCTATACGTTGTTCATGCATCATGAGTAGGTATTGAACATCTTGTAAAGACATTGTTTTAGCCTGTGACAGAACCAAAGTAACTACAGAGTCGAATTCATGTCCTAGACCAACCATGGCATTTAACACAAGATCATATTCACTAACAACTTGACCAGCTGCCATCAAACTATCACCTATAGTCTTCAATTTCAATATAAAATCACTTACACACATGGATCATTTCTTAGTATTTTGTAATTGATGCCTAAGTTGTAATACTTGTGCCATTGACTGTTGAGAATAAAGTTTCTCAAGTGTTTTCCAAACTTCACGAGAGGTTTTACAGTTAGTTACCTGACCAAGAATTCCTTGAGTCAATGTTGAGAGAAGCCAGCACTGTAAGAGTTTATCAGCCTTTTTCCAAGCAGTGAACTCTTTGTTGATCCTTGAATCGATCACGATGCCTTCTTCATTTCGAACTTCAAGAAGCTTTGGTGGGGGAGATTTGTCATCTGAGATCAGATCCTCAAGATCTAGGGCTTCAATGGCCGGTGTGACCTGTGCCTTCCAGTATATATAGTTTGACTTATCAAGTTTGATAGTCAAAGAAAAGCTGAGAGTCTTTGCAAGTGAAGGAAAATCCATGGCGGAAGCTAGACCAGAGATCTCTTGATTTAGAGGCTGATGATCTTGATGTGTAGATTCATTCGAAGATTCGCTAGCTATAGTTAACGTGAGTCAATTGCTCTGATACCATGAACAAATACAGAGATGTTGTGAAGGTGTTTGACAAAAGATCTAACTGAACAACTAACTTTGCATAGCAGAGCTTCGAGATTCTTCAATGGTGGTTGTGATGATTTGAACATGTTTGACTGTCTTTCCGCACTTCATCTTTGTACCCTTTTTTTTGAAGCTATCTTTGTACTTTTTATACATGAAAGAATATGGAATTTTTTTTCTTATATATTTACCAACTGTGGTTGCGATGATTCGAACATGGTGAATGAGTGTCTTTCAACATCAAGTCATGTTGGGTGTGAACAAATACAGAGATGTTGTGGAGGTGTTTGACAAAAGATCTAACTGAACAAATAACTTTGCATAGCAGAGCTTCAAGGTTCTTCAATGGTGAAGAACCAGAACGTGAAAGAGATAAGCAAGAGAGAGAGAGAAAATGCAAACATTTCTATTTGAGAATTTTCTGGAAAATGTATTCAATGAATTAGACAATTACAACTGCTGCTATTTATATAATTACAAAGTTTAATCTCAGCCACTAATTCTCAACTAACTAAATAATCATCATCGTTCATTTCTAACAAACTTGTTGATGATCAGTTTTGATTCCAGAAGCTATAATCATCAAGATCATCAGACTTGAGGATCATACTTTTAGTGGTGCACAGCTACACATGAGCAACTCATCATTCTCTTCCTTGTAACTAACTTTGACTTTAGCTGGAATCTTTTCTAACTAACTTGCCACATCACTCTTCAATTGCAATTCTGAGAATTGATTAATCACGATGGCCACTTGACCATGTTGGACTGAATATTCTTGACTAATTGAGGCATATATGATCTTCTCTGAGTGAATGCTAAGCTGCACTCTGTTTTGCCACTTTTCTTGACTTGATCACAACCATTTATTGCAACTTGAGTGTTGAGATCATAATCATGATTTGTATCAAGATCATGACTCTGTTGCAATATTCTCACAGGGTGGTTGTGAATTTGGTTCTTTTTGGCTGTCTATTTCTTTAAATTTATATCATAAGTTTACCTGAGTCTATGCAATTAAATCACTTATGCATTTATGTGCTAAACCGCTATCATTAATACTGATATGCAAATCCCAATTATTCCACACCAGACAAACAGAGAATTAACACTAACCCTCCACAGACTAACCATGAAAACCATAACAGTAAGGAATGAAATCAGTAGACTAGACTCATTACAGAAGACACACATAAACCGAGTTTAGATGATCTTTTAATCCATTGGGTGGTGGGACTGGTGAAATCAAACGGCGGCAATAGGACCCAGGTTGACAGTGGATCGGACTCCATAGCTTTCATGGCTTCAAATCTGGGCTACTTGGACTGGAACTTGAGCCCAGGATAGAGCTTCTTCATGTAGTCCTCAAACACAAACTTGGGATAAACTACTTGGCTTTCCTGATCATCAGACTCTTTTGCCACCAATGCTGGTGCTTGATAGATCACAGCATCACTGCCTGGACTGTAAAATGAAGAAAATGATATTCTGTTTCCATCTGCTTGAACATTCACACGATGCACCACACTCTTGTACTTGCCATTGGTTATGACCTGAAAAAAAATGGACAAAAGATTTCATATTTTAATAAGGATCGTTAGTTTGTTATGAAATATGCAAACTCAAAGTAAAAATTAAATCACACTAAAGCAAACAAAAAATAAAGAGACGCTATATTTTCATGGTTTGATGGAAGTGTAGCAGTACTCAACTTCTACTGTTAAATCATTGTTTAGGAAGCGAAGAAAATTCTCTCTCAATTCGACTCTTTACATTGTTTCTCCTCTCATAATAAAAAAACCTAGAATTACACCTTACGAGAGTATATAAAACGACCATCAATGTATCAATGTAGTGCACTATTACAAATTCCAGCATCACAACCCAACATATTCAACTAGGTTAATTTTGTGATAATGATCATTATAGAAATCAGAATCACATGAAAAAAAGTGAGAAATTAAGTTGGTCACCAAGGTTGATGACAATGTTGGTGGGAGGAACATCAACCCATTGGCCATCTTTGAGAATCTGAAGGCCACTGACCTTGTCATCTTGGAAGAGTAAACCGATGCCACTTGCATCAGTGTGGGCTCTCAGGCCCTTGATCAGATCTGGTTTAGGACATAGAGGGTAGTAGCTAACTTTGGTGCCAAAGTTTAGTCCTTTTGGATTAATTTGACCCATTAAACACATTTTTCAAGTAACCCTTCTCCATCCCAAGATTCTCACGTACACAGCAACTCCAAAAGCTGCTCTGCTAGCTTCTCTAGTTCCACTACAAATTCCTTCATTGCCTTCCTGTCATGATCTCATCATCCAAGAAACAACATACAAGGTGATGTTAGAAGATCAAAAGTTCATTAAAAAATTATGTAAATAAATAATGTGCGGGTTTCTGCAGCAGAATAGAGAAGTCTGTGTGTATAGTCAGTTACCTGTAATCTTCTTCGAGATCAGGGATTTCAGACATGTTTGAAATAGGGAGGTGAAGCAAGAAGAAAGTGCTTTCCCAGTCAATATCAAAGACTTCAGACTTGAGAGCATCAAGGCATTTAATTTCCACCATTTCCTTGAATTTTTGCTCCATACACTTCCTGTAATGCTCCTTTGTCAGCTT